>CM076085.1:24130000-25405000 GCA_038088235.1 Zacco platypus
GGTCTTTTGTGGCTGTTTGAACGCATTCAACCACACGAGCATTTCCACTACAAAAGCAATCAGATTGAATGTGATTTCGACTACCTCTGGAAGTGGTCGAAATTGGACCCCATTTACACCTGTATTTAGCATTGTCCACTTGTGATCAGATCGACCAAAATGCATCTTAATACCAGGTGTAAATGGCGCCATAGAAGCTGGATACATTAGATACTCATGACCATTCTCTCTATTTCTCAAACACACACCTCTTTACAGGTTTAATGAACATTGCAAGGTTCATGTGTATGTCCAATTCACGAGTCTGCTGACAAAGACCTGCGCACACGCATACAAACACATACTCATTGTGTAGGGAACTCTAGCCTTTCTTGACTGTGACCAGCCTGCTGTTTAGTGTTGTTTTCAGTGTAAGTAGTTGGCTGTACTGCAGCTTCACTGGTGTTTTAAGCTGTAGGAGGTTCTTGTGGAGCTGGTCATCACAGTGGGAGAGGCGCCTGCTCTTTTGTATCTGTTCTCATTGATTCAGAGACTACAGAGGACTGAACTTAAAAAAGAGATTTGGATTCAATAGATACAGCCATTGAGTCACTTAGTGTTAGTGATGATCTCTTTGTTGCATGTATATCTGGATATTTGGACTCTGTGTTTTGTCTTGTCACGTGTCTTCCTAGTTTTGGTTGTTCATTGGATTCTGATTTGAGTTCTTCATTAGTTCATTGTCGTCAGCTGTATGTCATTAATTAGTCTCGTTATCGCCTTGTGTTCCTGTGTATATATATCCTGTGTTCTCCCTCAGTCCTGGTAGGTTCTTGGTTGTTGATTTGTGCTGTGTCTAGTACTGGTTCCTGGTTACAGTAAAAGTTACATGTTCACAGATTTCCTCGTCATGCACCTCTTCCCTGGACTGCAACCATAACACTCTTAGTGTTAGCAATGTTTAATTTTTTGTGAAATCGAAGGACTGCTATCCTGGTTGTGTATGCTCTTTCTTGCTGTAATGTGTGGTATTCCAAGCATACCATACGTGTCTTTGTTTTCGAACAGAAATGATCAATTTATTGGTTATCAGATGGTATCAGACTTTTTATTTTATTGGTGTCATTGGATATTGGCTAGCATGTACATATAATGGTGCATGTTCCTTTTCAAGAAAAAAAGAAACCTCCTATGCTCACCACAGCTGCATTTATTTGATCAAAAATATAGCAAAACCATACTACATTTTAAAATGTGTTTTATATGCTGACAGCATTCTCACAGAGAGTGAAATGGTGGATGAGCAATCCCACCATATTTTTATAGATACTATTGTTATTTTGTAACGGAACGTTTTAAGAGTTTTGTTAGTCGAGAATTTAGTTATTTAGACCACAGATTTGTGATATATTTCAACATAGCTCCTATTTGAAAAATTGTTTAGACTCTTTCGGGCATGTGAGCTCCAGGCCTCATGTACGCACAGAGAACAGCTTCATCTTGGCCAGTCCTTCTGGAATTTGCTGCTGGCTCTTATGTAGTGTTTAAACATTAGCTATAATTTGTTTTGGGTATATGAAATGGGCAATCGTTGGTCTTATTAATCTATTACTTGTTCCAGAGCTAATAGATTTGGCTTGGTGGCTATATTAATTTTCATAATTTTCATAAATCCTGTACTAACTAGAGCGCTGCTTTAGTACATTTGACTGAACTTTTTGCTTGTTTCATTTCCTATTTTATTTCTTATACTGTTATAATGGATATTGTAGTTAACTTTTTTATTGTTAAATATTTAATATAAATAACATGCCATATTTTTTGGTATTTAGAGAGTTCATTAGTGATTTCGACTTCAGTGAAAGTTACATTAATACGCCACGAGAAGGCGGCAAAGACTGTCTTTATGAGTGAGTGAGTTAGTAGCAAAGACTTTTATATTGAAATGGACTGAAACAAGGAAGTTGTCTTTACTTTAAACAACTTCCTACGAGACGCAACTGACTAATGCATTGACTAGTTAAATGTTAAAAATACTAAAGAGCTTTCCTCAGCGGACATTCATTTTGTGATAATGAATGTAAGATTTACCTGAAGAATATCAGCTAGATGCAGGTAATACTCGCTCAGGCGATTTCTCTCTCTCTCATAATACTCTACATATTACAATATGTAAGTTTCAATGATTTCAGTGAAGCGACTCAACGTTCCTTCGTTACTAGTTCTGAAGTGACGTTTTAGAAGTAGTAACGGAGGCTTGTGCTCAGCTGTTAAACTGTCAACCTGAGATTTGAATCCACGGCAGAAGGAAGTAGTTCCTCACAAAAGAGGGCTTTTAAGGACAACCCGTTGTTATTTTCACCTCACTTACTACAGGTGAAATACAATCCCTGAATGTATTGTCAAAATATCACCTGTAGTAAGTCAGTCTTACCAATAGGAAACTACTACAAGCTTTGGAACATGAAAAAACCCAAAAGTGAATTACAGTAAAAAAATGACAAACAAATTGTGTAGTGTACATAAAAGGAGGTATTGGCACAATTTCACCTGTAGTAAGTCAGTCTGGTCACTACTGCCTTTGGAACAAAAACAACAGCAAAAAACCTATTGGTGAATTACAGTGATTTTTTTTTTTTTTTCCTGAAAATATTTGTTTATGGTAAGTACATGAAGGGAGGTATTGACAAAATGTCACCTGTTGTAAGTCAGTCTTACTAACAGGAACTAACAAGCTTTGGAATTTGAACATGTCTGTTTTTAAATGTTAAAGTCATTGTAATGAATAGAAATTATTCGTTCTAACCACTTGGTGGAATTGGCAGACGTTCCCTTCATCATGCGCCGTGGCAGCGTGTCAAATCATTCACAGGTATAAATATGAAGCTATTGTGTACGTATGTGATTTTGAATTAATATTTCATTTCGATATACAATGTCTATATATTTCAAACTATCATGGTATTGATATGTAAGACTCTCAAAATCAAACTTTACGGAGCTCCGAGAGCTCCCTAGTGCTGGGGAGCATTTCCGTTGTGTTGTGGCTCGATTTCGTTGTGTTGTGAACTTATGTTTGCTTTTTTAATTTCATTGTGTTGGCTACTACTGGGTCACCGTACTTGACACCCCCTAATGGGCATTTTTGAAATTGTTCTTCTATGAGAAATAATCTTGACTTTGGACTCATTTCAAATCCACTGTAAGTAATGATGCGCCATTTTCTAAGATCTTTGGATGTTTCATTCATGAAGTCATAAGCGAAAGTGCCATGTGAAAGCTACATCTGATTTTAGTTAGCGCCTCTGGAGTTTTATGTGTTGTAACTCTCTGAGGAATATCTTGTGATTGATGCATTGGATTATTTTGAATTATTATTATTATTAATTTTGGACTAATTTTAAACATGAGAATATGCTGTAGATAAAAATGTGACATTTTCATAATCGGAGCATGTTGCATGAAGTTACGAGCGAAAACGTGATATAAATGCAGAGTCTGTATATTATTTACTAGGGGTGTAACAATACCCTCATGTCACGATTCGATACATATTGAATACAGAACTCACGATATGATATTATTGCTATACTCCAAGACATATGATAAAAGGACAACAAAAAATGTACTGTTGATTTTAAAATGCTAAATTTGGTATTACATTGGCAGTGGAAATGAATAGGCTTAATCTTGGTGCTAGTAACCCAATGCACAGGACAATGGTGCCAACAGAATAAAAATATTCATGATTCTAATGCTGGAACAGATTTATTTTAGATGAATATGTTTGAACTCTGTCGCTGTCTAGATATATTTAAAATAATGTAGGCCACTTTTTTACTGGTAACATAAGACATTTGGCATTATCACGATATACAAATATTCCCCCATTGCATTATCATACATTATATTCAACATTATACATAGTAGTTTAATGTATTACTGACACTGAAACTCTGTAAACTGTGAATTTGTTCTCATTTTAGGTGAACTATGCACAACACATATTGGCATTATCCACAATACAATATTGTTGTATTTTATTATTGCAATATATTGTGACATGATATATTGTTACACCCCTATTATTTACATAAAGGGTCTTACGGGGCTTTACGTACAAAAACTAGCTCAGGGATAGTCAAAGCCCAAAACGATTATGTGAGAACTTTCAAATGACGTGATATGTGACTATTTGAGCTGTAAGATGTTTTAGACACATTTTCATAAATTATGAAAACGTTTTTTATTATTTTATCAGCAGATAACTCAGCACTGCTTAATAGTTAATCAAATTGGCTACATTCACTGTAAAGTTCAGACATTCAAATGACTCCAATTTTGTGTTGATCAAGGCAGTAGTTTTGAAAAATTATTATTAATTTTTTTGAAGCCCACGGGTGGTACACTCCGGTTTAGAGGCACGACTCAGCACTTGTTAAGAGTTGATCAAAATGGTTAGATGCATTAAAAAGCTTTTGTGTTATTCTTATCAGTAATTTGATTATGAATTTTTTTGCGGGGGGTGCTTCGGGCATAAAAGGTTAATACACAAAGATACACACACAATATCGCAGGACAAACTAATATAAAATAAGACAATACCGGAAAATCACCTGAGAAAACCAAAGGTTTAAATACATAGGGATACATGTTGATTGACAGATGAACATAATCAGTAACAAAAGGGAACAAGCTAAGGACGAATCAGGACTGAACTGAACCACCAGAAGCAAACACATGCTACAGCCGCTGTAATTTCTTTTGCAGGAACAAGTGGATATCAAAACACAAATTCAGAGCGAGGATTTAAACTAGGAGTCAATTTACACAAATTCCCATGCTTGATCGCCGAGTAAATTAACGACCAATCAATCGATTAATCATTAGCCTTAATACTTCAATATGCGTTTACTGCAGTGGCAAATAGCCATCAGCATGACAGGGTGTGCAAATGCTGCTCAAAATGCCATGTTCCTCATCAAATGAATAAGAAGGGGTTTTTGTTAGTCTAAATAAAGGGCTGGTAGGATTGTAAAATGAGTTTATGTGATCATTTAATTAAATTACTTATTTAATCCTCAAATATAACGACTAATACAACGTGTCACCAACATCGCTTCAGATGCTTGCCAGTCAGAACTCCTGTTGTGTATGCGCTCTCAATGCTCTGATTGCTCTAAAGCCAATGAATTCACAGCAATTTATTACAATAGAGTTCACATTATAATGTTATGTAATATGACAGTCCCAATCATAGTTATTATTAGTCATGCATTGCTGTTTGAGCTGTATATGCTGAATGAACACCGGTAAACAGGTTATTTAACTGTGAAACTCATCCTATATGAGATTAATCAGATATATACAAAATAAAGATGATATTACAAATTATATCTGCACAAAAGAACTAAGTTACGTGCTAATCAGAATGTGTAACTCCTGCTGTGAATGCTCTCTTCCTTGAGCAATGAGCTGAAACATGGAAATAAACCCAAATAATTCACGTTTTATTACGATATTGCTCTCTTTATAATATTATGTAATATGAAAGTCCCAATCATAGTTATTGTCTGTCGTGCATTGGTGTTTGAGCTGTATGTGCTGAAGCTGAAGCTATTATGTATATGTATTGGCTACACAAAATAAACAGAATATTAAAAATTACATTTGCTCAAAGTAAAAAGCTGCAAATGCACACACAAACTAATAGTCTTGAAGGTGTAACTGTAGCTTTTTTAGAGTAAAATGGTCCCAAACATAACTCTGTCGTGCTCTCTTCATTTTTCCATACATTGTTTTATGCATATTGATTAATGTAAAAAATCTGGTGAAATGGCGCACGATGCTTATTTCGTACCTAGATTAATGTTACAAGCGATCCAAACTCTCAACATATGCAGAGATGGTGTTTAACCAAGCTGCTAAGACATGCTCAACATGTGTAAATAATCACAATGCTACACTTCGCTATGTAACCCCCTATGTAAACCCCACAAAAAACATTACTGGTGTGTATCTTGAGACAAAACAATAGCAGTGACATATTTTAAGATATGTCAGTACATGTTGCTTTCAGTTAAATATGCATTTTAGTCTAGGACTAGCTTAAGCCTCGTCTATGAAAGCTTGGGTTTGTTTTTAAGGTTTTATTTATTGATTTTTTTTGTTGTTTTTTTAATAATAGGCCTACAGATATTTATATCTGTGATTTATTTGTTATTGGTCATAAATTGAAAGTAGTTTTTTAGCTCAATGATAGAATATGCAGAAATGTTAACATTGAGTTTTCCACAAAAGCAATATGTAACTATCCACATCTTTGTGGAACTGAGAATTAATGGAGAATGAGTTTTATTCTGTGTTCTGAATGCATTTCCCATTTGTGAAATGCTAAGAAAATTCATTCTAATGCTTTCCGATTTGAGGCAGTCGTATCCTTCATTATATCCATCAAGAAGCAATGAGCTATTGAAAATTTTTTATTGGAAAATTTAATGAAGCTGTGTCTCCATGACATTGTTGCAAAAACAGCTCTTCAATTGATCACAGTGGAACATGAATGGCACCATTCCTAAGTATCCTTGACTTTTTACTTAAATGTTTTTGCTGGACAGCCTTTAGCAAATGGCCCATATAGGCAGACTATAAAAATGAGCAGTCGCTAGTGTGCGAGTATGAATATATGTGTTTAACGGCTGAAATGATACTGCATTCACTGCCATATATCAGCATTTTCCATTATTTATTTGACCACAATTTAAGTTCTGCCAATAAATTACTCTTTTTGCTCATTAAAAGGCAGGCTACATTTTTTTTTTCTGTTTTGCAGCTGGTACGTTGTTTCAGAACATGATGCATAAACAACAAATATTGAATCAAGTATCAGGCGCACACATCGCAAAAACAATCATTCTTAATGTCTTTAAATAATACACTTGAAACAAACAAACCATTAAAAATCTGACTCCAATCCATCTAGCGAAAACACGCCTAATATGATGTCTTATCATTTTTCCCTCTTTCACCAAATAAAGCAATCAGTCTGTCTGTTGCTGGCACAGTTATGTACTAACAATTAATTATCATGCCATCCTATTTCCCAGCACGGGATTGTGATTAGAATAATGATGTTTGTTGTTTGAATGAGGACATCAGCTCAATGTCTCTATAGGCTGTGGCTGCGCTTCCTGGTGTGCTACAACAGTGCCATCTAGAGCATATGGCTTTCGGGACGCAAAATGGCTGTTTGTGATATTCATTTGTTTTTCATACAGTATGTGCTTATTTTTCTTTTGTCAATGATTTATGCATTATTGAGATTTTTTTTTCTCTGTGTAAGCCTTCAACTTAATTCATGTTTTCTTGGACCATTTTTAATGTCAGCTCAGTTCAGATTTTTAGTTTACAGTACATTAATTATAATCTTTGTATTGGAGGTTTGCATGGATATGCTAAATGGAATGATCCTTTGTTGGTTTAAAAAAGAAGAAAGCTACTGTATCTGTTTGCATTCACATTCATCTTAATGGCAATTGATCCGGGGACTGTGACCTGGATGCTGTTGTTTTGCTCATTGGTGCTCAGTTTCAGGGTCATTTGTAATGTGAATGATTACTCGTCAAAGGCAGCAGATAGGGAAAATATTTCCATTAACTTGCAGAATATGCATTGCTTGGAAATAGAAAGTTAGAATGTTTTATTTTTTTATTAGCCATCACTAGGGAAAAGATGCTCATAATGCAACACAATCTAATGGAAATTGTGTTTTTGGACAGTCTGCTTGGTGATAGTTGTGTTTAGGGGAAGACCAACGTGAACTTTTTTTCTAAAAATTGTATATTTTCGTATGATTCACATCTTACAAATTCATATGAAATCGGCACCTTGTAAAACAGTTTTCTTGTGAGATCAGGTTGTCAGAATGGTGTAGCATGTATCAGCAAAGGCTTTATAGAAACCTGTAACCGTTTACAACAAATCCCTTTAGTTAATGTTGTTTAGTACATTTATTTTCCTTGGAGACTGATGATTTTCTCTGATTTTCACATGTCCTCTTGTAAGGAGAGAAATATTTTCTTTTGTATTAATTTATGACACTCTGTTAACCCTAATCCTATTAAAATTGTATTTGATGTACCATGTACACCTCATCTTATACACATTATTCCAGTGTGTGTTCCCTTGTATGTCACCTTGTAAAATACTGAACAAATAGCTTCACCCAGTGGTAATCTGTAGGTATTACAAAAGATAAGATAACGTGAACTTGTAGCAGTTTTTTTTTTTTTTTTTATTATTATTATTTTTAATGTTGTTGTATTGAAAATGTATGTATATTTTTGCATTTTATGGTCTTTACAGCCTCAAACTGTTTTACCAGAACGGACTGATACTAAGTGAGACATGTAATGTCTTAATGTTTGGTATATGTAATTTTTGCTAATTGTAGGTGCTGTCTTAAATCCAATAAATAGTGTAAAATGGTGTACATACTTGGAGGGTTACAGTTGATGTGCTTACACTGAAACTTGTCTTTTATTAATAATTAATTACCTTTGATAACTTTTTTCCTCCAAAGCTCCAGTGTGTTGTTTGGCACAAATAATGGCAAATCAAAGTCAGTTCCTCCCACACCACATGAATATTTAAACATGTTTGTAATCTAGTTGTGTTTTTAGCAGTCAATGAGCTTTTTACATTCCATTTAACATGAGTTTAGATGTTTTTAGCTTTAATTGTGTAGTTTAATAAACTGAATGCTGAGTTCAGAATGAAGACAATACTGACAGTAATGACATATTACTTAATTACATGCTGGTCGCTTTCCAGAAATGCATTTGAGTGAATCCGTGGGAAAAGATTCATTTAACTTGGATAGATTAAATAAATCTACGTCTTAATATATTTGCAGTGTAACAACTAGCTCGGCTCAGGTGTGTACGTGGCAAAAGCACAACCCAATAGCCTCAGTCCTGTGTACAGCAATAAACCCCACAGTCGGATGTTATAAAAGAGGCAGACAAATCCACTAATCCTGAAGCCTTCTGTGAAAATGCTTAAATGCTGACCTTAGGGAGACTGATTGCCAGCGTTTGCATTTCAAATCTCCCTTCTCATGAGGCCAGTCAATTACCAGAGATGGAAAGTGATCTCAAACTAATGAGAGACTGAGAGAGAGATTTTCCAAGCCCCCACACTTCAAACAAAGTGCACAGGGATGGTCGGATTATTCATGTTTTAATTGGCAAGAGATTAATTAAAACTGTTTTTCATCAGGAAGAATGTTTTTGTTTCCTGTGTGTGTTTTAGGCCTACTGGGTACATTTACTGTATACAGCATTAAACAATTCAATAACCCGACCCCGGATGCAACATTCCCTCACCAAGGAAGGGAGTGTTGTAATGTTTTTGGTCTTGATTACTTGATTAGGTACTAATAGTCAGAATTTTGGACCAATTTAATCCAAAATTGTCCCGATCAGCCTGATTGCAGCATTGTACGCTTTGGACATCTTCTCAATCAAACAAGAAGAAGTACTTTCATACATGGGGACAATTTATATTGTTTACAAAGTAATCAAGGATTTAAACTTAAACCTGAAAAAAACTGACGCTGCTAAACTGGCAGACTATATATTTTACAAACAAATCAAAACATTTATGAAACCATGTTAATTGGCTGTTCACTAAATGACAAAATAGATTTGATTGTATTGCACAGAGTAGATTGTTCTGCAATTGCTGCAGTAAATTAGTTGTTGGCTATGGCTTCCTAGAGTAACTGAAACGCAGGATGACAGTATTTGAATAAAAATGCCAAATATGTAAATGTTAAAAGAGTGAGGCAGAGGTTTTCACATAGGCCTAACAACTTCAGAATTATTGTTTATGATATTATGCACAGGTCTATCAAGTTGTTTTCTTTAACAACTTTTATTTATTTAAGATTCTTAAACATAAAATAGCTCGTCTAAGCTGTTTGAATGAATATTTTTAATTACTGAACACTATTTCACTTGAAGAACTCTGATGTTCGATTATTCTGTTTACATGCAGTGGTCATCGTGAAATGAATTCAAACGACTGCTTCCGAGACTATTGACAGGAGTAACATGAGAGAAAGGAGAGTGAGTTTATTAAGGGTCTTTAGGTTTATATTTACTCCGTGAAAAAGTTAAAGCCTTTACTTTATCATTACTGTTTAAAGGAAGAAAGTGTGGCGGCTGTGTACCTGATAGTCTTATATTTCACCAAATAAAACATTGATGCAGCCTCTAAAGGTGCCATCCTTCTTACGAGCCAATTCTCAGACAATAGCACTTTGCGGGTAATTTGTTTCAGCCAAGATTTATGGCATTGTAAATATTTAAAATCAAATTTGGCAAAAAGACAGAGATGAATGTCATACCCTAGGGGTGCTGTGGAAGCCTCTCTTTTTTTTTTTTTCTCCCTACCTCCATCTTTTGCTCCCTCCCATTCAGCATCACATCCTCCGGGCCGGTTCAGTGTGCTACTCTTGCCGTTGCCTCTAGGTGGCAGCACAGCCTTAGCACTGATTTAACTTTTTTTTTTTTGTTTTGTTTTGTTTTTTTGCTGGAATTTGCAGACAGTGGGATGACAGAACAGAGAAGACATCCAAACATACCCACTGTGTGTGTTTATGTGTGGCCACCGCACTCCAGTGCAGCCCTTCTCTGGCTCTCTGTTTGTTGGTGTTTGTGTTGGAAGATGCATTGGGAGAAATTAGAAAACACAAGGCAGTCGAAAGGGGATTCAGACCATTGATTCCAGTCTCTGGTATGCAGACTCAGGGACACATTACCTCGAATACAAAAAACATCATGCTGTTTTAAAAAAACAACAACAACAAACAAAAAAATAAAACAAAAAAACAGTTCTTGGATAAATATATGACTAGTATTTAGTATGTGCAGAGCTTTATATTTGTAGAGAGCTAATCGGAGTGAAGGTAAAGAAGCCAAAACCACAATCTGATATCATCGAAAGTGATGTAACACTACAGGAATGGTAATATCAAGACCAGACACTGGCTTCCTGGAAGCTGGATGTTTGAAAATCTGATGTGTTTGATGTATGGCCACAGAAATGCTTCCTCATCTATCTCAGGCCAATAGTAAATGTTGAATTTTGGGGCTTGCCCCCTGGCCTGCTGTGATGGATGGCCTGCGTTGAGATGGAGGATAATGGTAGTGTATGAGTAATGTGCATCAGAGTGCACTGTAAGCCTGTGCAGTTTCTGCTTACCCCTTTATGGTGACCATCACACACAGACCACTAGAGACTAAAGTGAACTGGTCTTGCACTGGGATGAGTAAAACAACTCCTTTATGTTATAAATCAGTGTAACACTATCTCTGCTGTGAGTGTGTTGTGTATTCCCTAAATGAAAGTTGTTTGTGTGTTTTTACTGGAGAAGAATGCACCCCTCTGTGGTGAAGTCCTGCTTCAATATTTCATGTGTCATAACAGGTTTCTTACTTCTAGAGGAGCTTATGTGGTGATTCATAAATACTGCAAAAGTATTTTTTTTTCTTTTAATGTCATTTTTGTTGCTGTTATAAATGAATGTTTTAAAAGGATAGTACACTATTTTGTGTAACACAAAATAAGATAATTTGAAGAATTCTGCAGGGATCCAAACTACATTGGACTCCCTTTGATTTCATTGTAAAGAGGAAAAAAAAGACAATAATATCTTTTGTTACACAAAAGTTCACTGAAGGAAAAAACAGTTACACTTTATTTTAAGGTGTCAGTATTACAGTGCAATTATACATTTAAGTTCTGAGTAATGACTATTAACTAAATGTTTTTACTACAGGGTTGGGGTTAGGATGAGGGTTTGGTTTAGGGTTAATTGGATGTAATTAAGCATAATTTCTAGTTATTACTATAGTAAATACATGTAAAATATGTAACAATGACACTGTAAAATAAAGTGTTACCGAAAAAACTTAGTTTTGGAATGAATGTTTGAAAACAAGAGATAACATCCATCCGTCGATCTGTCTCTTTATAAGGATGTTGCCTCTGCAGGGGAGCCAAGATCATTTTCTACTTATTCACATACTCTAAATGTATTTAAAAAAAAAAAAAAAAGCAACTCAAGCAAGATTAAATGGTTCCATGATGTGTTAGGCATTTGGTAAACAACAGAATAAAGGAGGGGATGGCACGTGTTTGACTCCCTGAGAGTGGGCACACTGTGCTGGGGACCAGGTTTGGCTCTGCCCCCTGTAATTAAACCCAGCCCTGGAGCTCTAGCAGGGCCATGTTGGAGACATTAAAGGGTTAGTTCACCCAAAAATGAAATTTCTGTCATTAATTACCCTCATGTCGTTCCAAACCCGCAAGTATTCGTTCGTCTTCGGAATACAAATTAAGATATTTTTGATGAAATTTGAGAGGTTTTTTTAATCTAGCATAGAAAGCAACGAAATTAGATTCAAGGTCGCAAGGAACGCAGTGCTCAGTATTGACCGATGCTGTTCACGTGAGCACCATGACCCATGTGCTGACGCAGTCAGCGTTCTGATGTAGAACATGGAAGGTCCACAAAGTGTCTTCAACGTAAACTGTGTAGGAGAATGACAGGCTAGAGAGGAAATTGTTGAAAGTCATTATTTTTGTTTTGTTTTTGCATGAGGTGAGTACTTCATGATAGAAATGCCATTTTTGGGTGAACTAATCCTTTAAGGATCTATGACGTGGTAATCAAATTGCATAAGGCCTTGTGATTAAAATTTGTATTTGAATGTGCCTTGACTTGAGCTTGTGTGGACTAAACATAGTGTATACTATTATTATTATTGTTGTTATTTTATATGCACTATATACAATTAACTGATTAAAGGAACAGGATTGAATATTTTGTCTTTGTTGAATCAAATAAATGTTCTTTAGAATGTTCTTTAAACATTTTTATCATCATAAGACAGGATAATGATGATATGCACCAGAAATAAAACAAACAAACAAAAACAAGAGACAAAAACTACTGCTAGCATCTTGCTAGCAATTACAGAGCAATTTCACATTTATCCAAGAAAATCAATGACTGTTTAAGGTATAAATAAATAAAAGTACCAACCATAAACCTGACATGATGCATTCGATTTGACTGATCATAGGCCATGTGACTTCTCCTCTTGGCCTCTCTTGACTTCTCTTGACTTGACTAAGAACATGAAGTAGTTTAACTCACACACACACACACACACGTACATACACACTGTCATGACAGTTTGTGTGTGATGTAGCCATCCTTCTTCTGCAGATAAAATCAGAGAGAGCACACACACACTTATCCAGACGACCTCGTTCTGAGACGAGAACGCTTTATTAAAGCAGTTTGTGACACAGGACACAGGAAATGGATGCCAGACACGATAGTTCACTGACCTTATCATGACCTCTGCTGTAGCCTGTGTGTGCATATATATAAATATATATATATATATATATAAGTATATGCAGCGTCTTATGATTTCTTAGCAACCCCATCTTATGTTTTTCCATCAAATGTATTTAACACTCAATACAGTGTTAAAGTTAGTATTTAATGGATCGACCCCATATATTTGAATTTTTTTTTTGCTTAAGATTTGCATATAATATAATATAATATAATATAATGTGTCTATGTTTATAATATAATATTGTGTGTGTGTATATATATATATATATATATATATATATATATATATATATATATATACAATGTATATATGTGTGTGTGTGTGTGGGTATACTCATTAAAGCAATTATTTTACTTTAATTTTTTATTTTATTTATTTATTTATTTTGGCAGTGATGGCCACTGAAATCAAATGGAAAAGAATAAGGTGATGTAATTATTGTAATGGAATGAATTTGCTGTAACATCCTTTATGAGAATGAGCTGTTTTATTGCATGTGAGTGGCCAAGCTGCGCAAGCTCCAGTCTCAGAGTCTCCAGTTAGAGGTCACGATGCTCTAGGATGGTTTATCTCCTCATGAGCTTTCCACTTTAAACTCACAACATCAAAAAATTATTCTCTACTTAAAATAAAAATTGTCATTTACTCACTGTCTTGTTGTTCCAATTCTGAATGACTTTCTTCCGGGGAATATTTAAAGACATTTTGAAGAGAGGTTCTCTTCCATTTGCAATTACAATAAGTGTGGACTAAAGCTTTCAAGCATCAAAAAGGACACAAAAGTAAAATACAAGGAAATAAAAAGAAATAAAATCAAAAGGTGTCAATACAACTTATGTGCTGCATTACAAGTCTTTGAAGCCATATATGAAATTACAGTACCAGCATAGTCTTCATAATTTCTCCTATTTTGTTTCACAGTATAAGTTATACAGGTTTGGTGAGTAAATGATTACAGAATTTAAATTTTTGGGGGGATGAACGGTATTAAGTATGGTGTTAGTATAAGTATGTTAAGGTTTTATTAGGGGCAACAAAAGTGAACATGGGTGAATCAAAAGAAGGAGAGGGGCAGAAAGAGAGTGATGAGAGGAGGAAAAAGGTGAGAGAGAAACAGGGAGGAGGGGTAGAGGAGAAGAAGAGCTTTTAAAGCAAGCTGAGCTCTCTGCCGAATCTCTCCTCTTATCTTAATAAGTAATGAGACTGCCATGGGCTGACAATGAAGTATTCTGAGAATAGTTGTAATGTATGGATGTGAATAGAGCGGCGAGGCAGTGATATATAGAGCAAACAGGGATGGAAACAAGTGAGATATTAATGACCCGTTTCCCTGCCAGTTAATGTGGGAGTTACCTGATTACTGGTGTGGGAGGGGAGGGGCTGGAGGTGGGAGGGTCATGGATGGCTGGAAGGTAAGATTGAGAAGTTTAGTGTGTGTGTGTGTGTGTGCGTGCGTGCGTGTGTGCGCAAGGATACTTGATCTGCTCCTAGCCTGCTTGGTTTAACCTGCTCTACCACGCTCCATATAAAACCTGGCATGAAACAATATACTAACATTACCTGCAATTAGCTCGAGCTGTTCATCATTATGTGTGTGCTGAAGCAAATGGTAACTTTTGTGTTCTTTTCGAGTATTATGGCCAGAGATGTACATGGTAAAAAGCATTTTGGGACATTGATTAAGCAGATATTGAGTTAAGCTTTTGAAGCAGGTAATTCAATGGTTTTCATCAGTGGTTTGGTATTTAAGTCGTTGTCTAAATATGTTACTCCCTACCCCCAACTTTGTCCTGCCATGTGTGTCGCTCTCAGATGTTGTGCTCTGTAAAAGTCCTGTAAAGAAGTGCTTTTGGGACTTTGGTGGTCGAGGTGGGCAGCAGTTTTACAAATGTTTTTGAAAACTGGGTGGCCAATGGAGGAAGTGAATGAGGTAGGCAAGCTGGTGGTGTCACGACAGCCAGACGAGGAGCAGTACCCGTGTGGTGCTGGAGATGAAGTATAAGACAGGACTATTGTTTAATTGTCTGTCATACACAGGTCACTTGTATGGTCTGATCAAATAAAATGTACTGAGTTATTAAAGCATTCATGTGAAGCTTGAGCTATGCTGGCATTCTCTTATTTTTCTCTCCCTCTACATATTAAAGTAATTTTAGTTTTAAATAGAATTGGTGTGTGTATATAATTTCAATATTTTTAAATGCTTTTTTTGCATTATATACAGTTTATGTTTTATATGAATAATTCTCTTGGCTTAATGTGAAGGTAGGGTTTGTGTAAGTGTAATGCTGGTTAAATATACCACAGGAGGGCAGCAGTGTGACAGGTTGCAAGAATGTTAATCAAATGTTCAATCTTAAGGTGCCCCCCACCCCCTCCCCTCCTCTTTATATTAACCATTCCACTTTCAACCAAATTGTGTATTTTGAACGTATTTTCGTTGTCTTTGTGTTGCTTCATTGTTTCACTTCTCTACTTTTTTTCTTTCTCATGGTCCTTAAAAGTGGTCTTAGTATTTGCAGTACATTTTTGTAATCCTGACCTGTTAGCGTTGTTTTGGATTATATGTGCTCTGTATTAGCAATCCCCTTTTTTTCTTTCTCTCTAAATGGCTTCTTCATTCATATAAGTGGTTCCCAAACATTTTAGACAGCACATCTTCTCTTATTCTTCTCCAATAGTTGTCAAACACCATCATCACCCTTTCTCACCTAAATATGATGCATGCTTTTAGTTAAAAAAAGACAAATCGAGGTTTTTCTTGTAGTATATTATAAAACTGTATTCATGATATTTCAGTTATAAACTCTGATATTTATAGAGAACAGCTGTATTTTTTAGTTTTCTGTTTTATTCTTTTGTATTTTATTTTTTTCATTCTTACTCCAATTATGGAAAAAAAAATTGGTCTATATAAATAATTGGTCTACCATCATACATACATACATACACAATAATGCAAAGCTTTATGAAATCTGGCTTTTGCTCACAATTTGGTTTTATTTGTCTTCAATTTAATTGTTTTTCCTGCATTCTAGATCGCTCTCACTCAGTGTCTCTTAGATAAGATTGATAAACAAATTCTTTTCAGTACATTAAATGATCAATAATCATTTCATAGTTACTATTAAAACCTGATACCATGACACTTCTAATATTGTTGCTTTATATGTATTTATTCTATATATATATATATATATATATATATATATATTGTGTGTGTGTATATATATATATATATATATTGTGTATATATATATATATTTAAATATATATATTTAAACATAAAATATTGTGAGTGTGTGTATAAGCTATTATATATACTGTATAATATAATAGCTTGTGGTTTTCCTCATTTTTAAGTCAATTTGGATGAAAGTATCTGCTTATTGAATAAATGTAAATTGTTTTCAAAAAAATTGCTGGAGTAGTAAGTGGATTTACCCTGTAATGGAATATTGACAAAAGCAATTAACCAGTTTTTACATTCATAGGTTCAGGAATTGTATTTTGGATAAGCAGTGAATGCATAATACATTGAGTATTATTATAGTAATTCTAATCAATATTAATTCTGTGCATTTCATTTCCTTTGTCAGATTGATAAATTGTGATGATCAGATTATATATTAGATGCAACTATTTGATGGCTGAAATAATTTGGTGCTTAAATGGCTGCCAGTAAAGATTGAAATGTGAAACATTATTTCTCAATAGAATAGTTGTGACATTGAGTATACCGTCAATTTGATAAATTTACATTGAGACATACTTTCTTTCTTTTTTTTCTTGCATAATCCTAGAAGATGCTCTGCACATCTCTAGAACTGTTTTCATCAGAGTTTGTAAACCGCCGATGTAGATGGATAGCAGTAGTTGCACATGGAATATGGAACATGAGGCTTAGAACAACACTGACGTTCTGGATTAAAAAGTTCCGTTCTATAATAACAGTGGCACACGGGATGCTTGGAAATGCCATTCAAGCACTGGAGAGGTCAATAGTTACAATAACTTTCTCTGTGAAAAAGAAGGAAGAGAAAAAAAAAAGAGTAAAGAGACTTTGGCCGCATTATCACAAATTGCTTCCAGATTCTTTCTCAAAGCAAATTATTTCTGAAATTGAGTGCAGACTCTAACACTGTTCCTGCGGAATCAAACAGAGGACTTTGAAGTGCAGAATACAGACTCGTCCATGGAATCGGAGAGCTACACAAGCCCTTAAAGTTCTGCCTCATTTGCACTATCATTCGCTTACCCTCCTTAACTCCCCATTTTAGTTTGCTTTAATTTTCAACAACAAAGGGAAGATCAGGAATGATTTTTGATCATGGAAAATTTGAGGAATGCTATAAAAATCACTCCTGCTTTTTTCTGCCATTCTACGTGGAAACGGAATAAGAGAGACTGATTCACTCCATATTTGGGTGGATTGTCTGATAAAACACACTTTTATCAAAATACAGAAAGGGCCGTAAGTTGAAGTCGCTGTCTGCAAGGACAGAGTTAAAGTGTTCCACATGATAAAGGCTACATGCAAGATAGCCTTTGTATGTGCATGTGCATTTGCGCGCGTGAGATTGAGGAGTTGGTGGGACGTCTGTTTGGGAAATTAATTTAAAACTGCATGTTCCATACAATAGTTTGCTCTATGCTTTCCAAAAGCATTCTTGGAATTTGTCAAATTTAATTTGAGCAGCATTTGACATGGTATGGCTGATCCAGTTACATGCTTATGTATGACAACATCTTACAAATTTAACAGATAATCTTTTCAAAAACACTATGGCACTGTCTCTAAGTGGCCTGACCGTTTTAAGTTCCATAAGCTTATATTTTAATAGTTAGTGTGGGCTTCTGTTTTGGTTATTCTCAAACCTTGTAAGATTGTCACAAGTGAAGCTCTGTAATGCTATTTACTCAATAAACACTACATTTATAGAAAGATGTGTTTGGTGTGTTTAGCAGGACGCTTTCTCTCTCATCATCACGTGATAGCGGCCCTAACTGTCTGAGATTAACAGTGGAAAAACAAATTCACTGGTGCTAAAAAAGACAACGCAACACCCGAACTTTGACAAACGTTTGAAGAGGAGGAATCATCTGTGTTTGCGTTTCAGTGTTTTATCTCCTCTAAATGCAAACAGAAAAGTTGCTAACACCACTCTCAGTGCAGTCTACTCCTTCATGATGATGTCTGTGCGTATGAGAGCGAATCCTGCCGTGTTTTCGCTGTCATACCCACAGAACTGCCCTCCTCAAGCACCATCATCAAGTTAATGCTCATTAAATAGGAGCAGCTTAATCAAATAACAAAAGCTCAACGTGTTCACCTGCGTGGGCTGTACACATTTCAGCTGTAATATCCTGCTCTGGGGTCAAGTTAGCTATGGAAGAACACACTCCTGCCCCGTGTGGTGCCCGTGGCTAAAATGAAAAGCAAATATTAATAACGGCTGGTGCTTGGGAGTTCAACAACTAATTTCTCCTTGCTACTACAGTAAATGTATTGTAAATGCTGAACAGACACTTCAAAGTGCTGATGATATGGATGGGAGTCATCATAGAGGCACTTTTTTTTTTTTTTACATGGAAGAGTGAAACTATTCAGCTTTGAATTGCAAAGTCAGGCTTATGTAATGGTTCGACTGATTTTTTTTTTTTAACTTATCAGTTAATCAGTTGTTAGATGTTTAATATTGTGTCTGTTAAATAACCTTTGAGAAATGTGTAGTTTAATAATTAGACCTAAAAACAAAAACTGAAGTAAATTTGCAGCTAATTAAATTTATGAAAACAAATTTGCATAAATATTATTAATATTAACTATTTATATTAATAATGATGCATAGTATCTCATTATTATTGTCTAATGATTATTTAGTTACTGTTGTGTGAAAAAGTGCAAATAAAACAATAATAATAATAAAAAACATTGTACCCATTGTACTAATTTTTAATATCATTATAATTCATATAAAGGCAATTTTGGTCCTTTTCTGATTAAAAATGTGATTCTTAATGGATTTTTATGTATTATTTTTAGTGCATTGATCTGCAATAAAATTGTAAATTGATATGATACAGATAATGTGGTAATAGTGTAGAGCTGCATGATTAATCGTTAAAAGATCAATCTCAAAAATCTCGATTCAAACACCCACTTGATCTTATTCCTAAATGAGAACAATTCGGCTATATCTATTAAACCTTTTGACAAAATCACACAAGAATATTCAAATCTGCATTTGCACTTCCGCTGACACAGAGAGAACAGTTGTCATGTATGGGTATGAAACAGCTTCACAAACTCTTTTCAACCACACTATTAATATTTCTGTTACAATAATTCAAAATATCACAGAAAGTAGTTGGATAAAAGTTTATAGTTTGAATATAAACACTGATGTCTATTGTAGCGATCAAAATAGAGTAAATCACATTTTGCAAGTAGCTTGACTTTTCAAATAAAGATTGTATCAATTACATACCAGCAGGTGGTGACAAGTGACCATTAAAAAAAGTATTAGTCATTGAATCATTCATTCATTTGTTTAAAAATGCTGATTCATCTAGTAATGAAACAAGTGAGTTCTTTATGAGTGAGTTATTGAATCATTAATTCAAACCCTTTTTTTAAACAATTAATTCAAATAAATTAAATATTTGAAATGGATTGCAGGAATTAACATTTTGTCGGAATCTGTAGTTGCGTCCCAAATAATGCGCTATGCACTTATACACTATGTGCTTATACACTATGTATTCATCCGTGTAGTGAGTGAAGTTTATAAGGTTATTTTGTCATTCAACATTGGAGTCTGATCGTCATAGAATAGTGCATAAGTATGTCAAGTGGGACGCACCATGTAGTAAAGTAGTGAGTAATTCCATGTTATTTTGTTTAGTTGTCTATTCAGAATATTGGGAGAATCGTGATCTCTATTTTAAACGAAAAAATCTCACTTTATCCAGAACTGTGCAGCACTATAATAGTGTTAACAATTTTCACTTGTAAACTGCAGGGGTAAAAACAAATTGGAAAGAAAAACAGGGACTGCTTAGTGTTCACTGCTGTTGTTTCTAGGTACATTTTTCAGAGTTTCCTTTGTGACATTCAGGGACTATTGGAAAACTAGCCTCAAGAAATGTATTTAGACCTGTTGCCATTGTAATACAACAGTTTATCTTCCCTGTGTTTTTCCAAGTCATTTTTACACATTTCGGAAGAAAGATGAACAGTTCACCGAATAGATGTACCTAGGCAGCTCTAAGCGGTAATCTCCCAGGGCAGAAAGTGGGTTAGTATTGGACTGTATTTATGAGGGAGAGGGCAGTATGTAATCTTGGATCCAATAGATGGTCCTCACTTCAGTGCTCCCACATTACTACACCAATTACTATGTCTCTGTGTGTGTGTTATTAATGGAGATAACCTGCTGGATTGAGAGGGCTCCATATTACCCAATCTGTCTGTGTCCATGGAGACAGAATTAACCCTGCTGAGGTTGAGCAGGTCAAAGAGTCAGAATAACCACTAACCACTTTCATTGCCGGTGCATGGATGTGAGTGAGTGTGTGTGTGTGCCTGTTGAAGACTGACCCCTTACACCCCTTGGTCTTTGCATGCAATTACCAATCATTAACAAAAGGGAACAATTATGGTAATGGTGTACAGAAAAAGCTACCACAACAGAAATAAATGCGTTGATTAGTGCTGTAGTAGGAATACTGGTTGTGACTGTGTTGGTCAGTTTTGTTTGTGTTCGCCTCCTATTTTTTTAATTTATTTTTTATTTTGTAAATCACACCCATCACTGCTCTTAAAGGGATAATTTATCCAAAAATGAAACTTTTATTTCCATTCACTCACCCTCATGTCATTCCAAATCTCTTACTTTGTTTCTTCTGTAAAATGGAAGATAAAAGATTATATTTTAAAAAAAAGTCTCAGTTGTTTTCTACCCCATTGTCATTCAAATATCTTTCCAGAAGAAAGTTAGTCATGTTTAAAACAAATGGGATGAATTTATTTTTGAACTATCCTGTTAAATTAACATATGCTTTAACACAAAATCTTATAATGTTGTTTTATGTATATTGGTTACTATGCACCGATTTCATAGGAACACACCTTTCTTGACTTCTGTTCTCTTCTACATGCCAGTCACTCTCTTCACTCTGTTTTAACTTACCAGTTAATAGAGTGACCGGATTGGCTGTAACAAGGTTTATTCATATTAGCATGGCTATGGGGTCCATGTCCTGTCAGCGAGCGTTGAGTTATTACCCTCACTCTCTCCCTTTGCGGTTTTTAAGTTTTGCCATGCAGTTTTAAAACATATTGGTGTTTATGCAATGCTCTCTATAATGATCCATCATATGGTTAGAGGCTGCGTATAAGTGTTTGTGTGTGTGTGTGTGTGTGTGTGTGTGTGTGTGTCTCAGGAAACACATAAATAAGAAGCAATAGGACCATCTGTTTGAATTTCTCTCTGTCTCCCAGGAGATACCCATCTGCTTTTACATTATCCATTACAGTTACACACACACACACACACACACAGACACACACACACCCTCACTGTGACTGGCAACATTGCAGCTCTGCTAACACCCCACAACCTCCCAGACACCCTCCACCTCACTCTATCTCCTTCACACACACATAAACACATACACACAAATCACTCTATCTTCCCTATTTGAGAACACGACACTCATCTCACCCTCCCTGTGTGTGGAGCATGTTCATTTGAAAGCAGATGTCTGGCTTCCTGCTGGCATCCTCGGTGAATTTTCTCTCTTGCCAAAAAAGAAAGTAAAAGGCATTGTGGTGTTATTTTACTATAGTCGCTTCTGGTTTGAGGTGTCACCTATATCAGCACTCTGTACACAATGTTTTCAAAGCTGTATTTGCACAGTTCTTGATTAAAGAAGACTTGTTATTGTGAGGGTGCATTCACTGTATGTGTATACACAACGGGGTCAAAAAGTCTATGAGAACTTGTCAGGATTCCCGCGGGCAATTACAAAATCTTAAAAGTCAGAAAAAAAAAATCATCATTTAAATTAAAAGTTGTATTGACCTCAGGTTAGAGAGTTTGGGGACAGTTGATGGAACCGTGTCACTCTATGTTACATTTGTTATTAATTTTGTTTTATATGACATTTGGTTTTGCATTCTACTTGTCAGCTATAGGTATACAATCAGCTAACACAGAAATGGCCGGAATCACTTGTGTATAGCATCATTTTCCAACAATTTTTTTTTTTGTTTTTGGAGTTTGCTGTAGCTGTTATTTTCTTTGTGAAGAATACATAATATATTTAAAAAATTAAATATATTTATGTGTGAAAATTATATATTTTTAAACAATAAAACATGTATTTTTAATAATAATTGTAAAAATGTATATTTAAATGTTTTAAAAAATAAAATCAAAAGTTAATAAAAAACAAAACAAAACTACCTTCAATGGATCAAGGACATCTGGTCACCTTTACATTGATCACGTGTTCTTCACTAATATGCCTGTGTGCGTACGTATATGTACTCTGTGTGTGTGGGAAACAAATCTCAGCCAGTGGACTTTGACGCCCATTCAGAAGCACACAGGTGTTTTTGGTGAAGAGTTCATGAGCAGTTCAGAATCTGTGTGGAAACAGCAGTTCTTTGCAACACTTCTCACAGATCCCCTACATCTAACGTATCTCAGCAAGCCAATAATCCCCTTTTCTCCATCCCCGCTTCTCCACATAGATCAATCCCCGATCGAAACATCAAATAGAACTGTGCTCTCTTACTTCGTTTTTAGCCTCCTTCCCATTCTCCCTCTTGCCATCTAAAAAAAAAAAAAAAAAAAAAAAAAAAAAATCACTTACTAGGTGGTATTAGACAGGCTTGCAAAAGTGTCATTACCGGAGGGACCTTGGGAAAGGGAGGCATGATAGATTCCTGTCGGTTTGTGGAATATTTCCCGTGCACTAAGCCCCCGTGTTAAGAGCATGGTATTATTGATAAGACCGTCTTCTCCGGACCGTCCCACTGCCAGGGGACTCGAAGGAGAGCAATCCACCCGAGAGCTCTTTTATGTCCGTCTGTGCAGCAGAACAAAGTGAGGATTAAAGCACTTTCTTTCATCCAGTAGTTGAAGTGTCAGAAGGTAGGCATCCGGAAAAGAGGTAGCAGTAGACAGTGTCTGGGATGATGTGACATAGCGGAGATGATCTCGTGAGATCTGGGCCCCTGGCAGTATGGACTGATGGCTAAAATGACATTCTGAGACAGAACTGAAAATGCTTTCTCAGACAGATTACGCACATACAGTGTGTACGGAAAGTATTCAGCCATTTATTGCAGCCATTTGCTAAAATCATTTAAGTTCATTTTTTTCCAACTTTAATGTACATACCATTAATGTACATACCTCATTAATGTACACCACATATTGACAGAAAAACACATAATTGTTGACATTTTTCAAGATTTATTAAAAAAGAAAAACTGAAATATCACATGGTCCCTAAGTATTGAGACCCTTTGCTCAGTATTTAGTAGAAGCACCTTTTGATCTAATACAGCCATGAGTCTTTTTGGGAAAGATGCAACAAGTTTTTCACACCTGGATTTGGGGATCCTCTGCCTTTCCTCCTAGCAGATCCTCTCCAGTTCTGTCAGGTTGGATGGTAAACGTCGGTGGATAGCCATTTTTAGGTCTCTCCAGAGATGCTCAATTGGGTTTAAGTCAGGGCTCTGGCTGGGCCATTCAAGAACAGTCACGGAGTTGTTGTGAAGCCACTCCTTCGTTATTTTAGCTGTGTGCTTAGCGTCATTGTCTTGTTGGAAGGTAAACCTTCGGCCCAGTCTGAGGTCCTGAGCACTCTGGAGAAGGTTTTCATCCAGGATATCTCTGTACTTGGCCGCATTCATCTTTCCCTTGATTGCAACCAGTCGTCCTGTCCCTGCAGCTGAAAAACACCCCCACAGCATGATGCTGCCACCACCATGCTTCACTGTTGAGACTGAATTGGACCGGTGATGAGCAGTGCCTGGTTTTCTCCACACATACCGCTTAGAATTAAGGCCAAAAAGTTCTATCTTGGTCTCATCAAACCAGAGAATCTTATTTCTCACCATCTTGGAGTCCTTCAGGTGTTTTTTAGCAAACTCCATGCGGGCTTTCATATGTCTTGCACTGAGGAGAGGCTTCCGTCGGACCACTCTGCCATAAAGCCCCGACTGGTGGAGGGCTGCAGTGATGGTTGACTTTCTACAACTTTCTCCCATCTCCCGACTGCATCTCTGGAGCTCAGCCATATTGATCTTTGGGTTCTTCTTTATCTCTCTCACCAAGGCTCTTCTCCCCCGATAGCTCAGTTTGGCTGGATGGCCAGCTCTAGGAAGGGTTCTGGTCGTCCCAAACGTCTTCCATTTAAGGATTATGGAGGTCACTGTGCTCTTAGAAACCTTAAGTGCAGCAGAAATGTTTTTTGTAACCTTGGCCAGATCTGTGCCTTGCCACAATTCTGTCTCTGAGCTCTTCAGGCAGTTCCTTTGACCTCATGATTCTCATTTGCTCTGACATGCACTGTGAGCTGTAAGGTCTTATATAGACAGGTGTGTGGCTTTCCTAATTAAGCCCAATCAGTATAATCAAACACAGCTGGACTCAAATGAAGGTGTGGAACCATCTCAAGGATGATCAGAAGAAATGGACTGCAAAAATATAGTTAAATATATGAGTGTCACATTAAAGGGTCTGAATACTTAGGACCATGTGATATTTCAGTTTTTCTTTTTTAATAAATCTGCAAAAATGTCAACAATTCTGTTTTTTCTGACAATATGGGGTGCTGTGTGTACATTAATGAGGAAAAAAATGAACTTAAATGATTTTAGCAAATGGCTGCAATATAACAAAGAGTGAAAAAAATAAGGGGGTCTGAATATGAAAGGCTCAATTTGTTTTTGTTTTCTGGATGTTGTGCAATATTTGAGTGCTGCAGAGGTAAAAAGTTGACCTCATTTCAACAGATGACTTTAGATATTTAAAGACTCAAAAATAACGAAGCAATTGACATGTCAAATTTAAACTAAGATGTAATATGTTAATTTGGGATTCCACACAATTATCTTGAATAATGGCAGCTTGTAGATATGCATTTTGGTAGATGTTTACATCCAAAGCAATTTACACTGCAATCAAAGTATACTATCTTCAATGTTTCCTGAGCACCACATCTGCATATCAGAATGATTACTCAAGGATCATGTGACACTGAAGACTGGAGTAATTGCTGCTGAAAATTCAGCTTTGCCATCAAATGAATAAATGACATTTTAAAATGTATTAAAATAAAAAAGTGATTTAAAATTGAAATATTTCACAGTATTACTGTTGTTACTGTGTTGTTGATCAAATAAATGCAGCCTTAGTAAGCATAAGAGACTTCCTTCACATTGTATGCAAAAGGAAAGAACCAAATAACACATCAGTGTCACACTGTGATTAGTTTCTAAGAAATCAGTCATTTTAGTTATTTTTTATGTTAGTTCTCTACAGTAGGGGTGGGCAATATGACCAAATGCTTATTTTATGATATGAGAAATTTTATTTCACAATAACAATATACAGTGGGGCAAAAAAGTATTTAATCAGCCACCAATTGTTCAAGTTCTCCCATTAAAAAGATGAGAGAGGCCTGTAATTTTCATCATAGGTACAGAGAAAAAAAAATCCAGAAAATCCCTGAGTCCCTGGCGGTGTAGTGTGTTACTGATGGTTGCCTTTGTTACTTTGGTCCCAACTCTCTGCAGGTCATTCACTAGGTCCCCCCGTGTGGTTCTGGGATTTTAGCTCACCGTTCTTGTGATCATTTTGACCCCACGGGGTGAGATCTTGCGTGGAGCCCCAGATCGAGGGAGATTATCAGTGGTCTTGTATGTCTTCCATTTTCTAATAATTGCTCCCACAGTTGATTTCTTCACACCAAGCTGCTTACCTATTGCAGATTCAGTCTTCTCAGCCTGGTGCAGGTCTACAATTTTGTTTCTGGTGTCCTTTAACAGCTCTTTGGTCTTGGCCATAGTGGAGTTTGGAGTCTGATGTTTGAGGTTGTGGACTAGTGTCTTTTATACTGATAAGTACAAAATACTTGTACTGATAAGGAGTTCAAACAGGTGCCATTAATACAGGTAACGAGTGGAGGACAGAGGAGCCTCTTAAAGAAGTTGTTACAGGTCTGTGAGAGCCAGAAATCTTGCTTTTTTGTAGGTGACAAAATACTTATTTTCCACCATAATTTGCAAATAAATTCTTTAAAAAACAGACAATGTGATTTTCTGGATTTTTTTTCTCATTCTGTCTCTCATTGTTGAAGTGTACCTATGATTAAAATTACAGGCCTCTCTTATTTTTTAGTGGGAGAACTTGCACAATTGGTGGCTGACTAAATATTGCCCCACTGTATATATCACAATACAGTTATTTTTTGTTCATCTCATTTCTGTTATTAAAAAAAGAAAAAAAAGTGTATATATATATATATATATATATATATATATATATATATATATATATATATAGTAAAAATAGGACAAATACAATATATAAAAAAAATATTGTTACATTTCTTGGGGGTGAAAGATGGGCACCACGACGGAAATACACAGGAACAAAGTTTTATAATAATAATCAGGAGAAATAACCAGGAGAATGATCCACACAAGAACACTAAACCAAATATAACAATCGACAACGACTGAACAGAAACTAAGAGTATGAATACAAGGAACACAGGTGAGCAAACAAGACTAATTAATTATACACAGCTGATGATGATGAACTAATGATGATTAACGAGTGGCGGGAAAAAACCAAAACAAAGAGCACATGTGAAAAATGAAAACAGAGTCCAGAACCGACACATCCTCGTGCCAAGAAGAGTCCAATTAGGGAGGGAGGGAGGGTGGGAGGGTATCTTGAAGGTCGTGGACGGGTGCAGGTGGTCCAGGTGGCCTCCAGGGTGGAGTCCATGGCGTAGCCAGGAGCTCAGGTGACCAGGGCAAAGCCAGGAGCTCAGGCGACCAGGGTGGAGTCTAGGGCGCAGCCAGGAGCTCAGGGAGTCCAGGGCGAAGCCGGGAATTTAAGCGACCAGGGCAGAGCCCCCACTAGGGTGAACTCTGGAGGGAGCTCTGAAGCGGGCTCTGGAGGTAGCTCTGGAGGGATCTCTAGAGGGAGCTCTGGAGCGGACTCTGCAGGGAGCTCTGAAGCGGGCTCTGGAGGGATCTCTAGAGGGAGCTCTGGAGCAAACTCTGGAGGGAGCTCTGAAGCGGGCTCTGGAGGGATCTCTAGAGGGAGCTCTGGAGCAAACTCTGGAGGGAGCTCTGAAGCGGGCTCTGGAGGTAGCTCTGGAGGTAGCTCTGGAGGGATCTCTAGAGGGAGCTCTGGAGCAAACTCTGGAGGGAGCTCTGAAGCGGGCTCTGGAGGGATCTCTAGAGGGAGCTCTGGAGCAAACTCTGGAGGGAGCTCTGAAGCGGGCTCTGGAGGAAGCTCTGGAGTGGACTCAGGAGCGGACTCTGGGAGCTCTGGATCTGGAGTGGATCCAGGAGATTCTCGAGCGGACTCTGGAGATTCACAAATTTTGGTGGTTGAGTTCTTTTTCACTGCTTTTGTGCTTAATAACACTTAACATCGAGCACGTAACAAAATCACAGTTACCTTCTGAGAGAGGCAGCTTTCTGTGCGCACACTTTGGCAGTGTGCCAGTCAACCTGAGCGCCGCACCAAGTTACTTGTCAGGATATATTGCACTTATACCTCATTTTAAACATCAAGCTCATCCTGCTTTTTATATTGTCATTCATGCATTTCATCACTCTGAAGTGTCGATAGTACTATATTTTTACATACCACAACATGCACAATATAGGAAAATTTTTAACGATAGACATTTTATACCACGGTAACGATATATATCTATCGTCATACCACCCAGCCCTACTCAACAGGTGTTTATCAGATAGTCAGTAACTGGTATTTTCAACTCCAGGCCTTGATACCTGCATTAGAAAACATTCTGGGCTCACAGTGTACACCTTACTGATCTTTCTGTCTATTTCAGCTTCAGTCTTGTCAGTCAACAAAGCATCGACAAAGTCAATCGTTTCTAAAGGCAAATCCTGCCCTGATTCTGAGTGGAAGCACAGATATGGAGGAAATCATGCTTCATCCATACGGCGGTTCATAAGTAGATTACCTTTTGTAATTCGTTTTGTTACAGCAGTCAATAAGCGCCCGATGCAAATGCGGTTCATTTGTATCTGAATTGATGTCCTGTCCCCATTAGCTTATGCCTTTAATGCATTCTGCTACATTAGTGAATAGACCTTAGCCGGATTAATCACAAGTTCATTGGGATCATTTGCTTTCCTGCTGCCTAATCGAATCTCTGACATTGGTAATAAGGGCAAATCTCACCTGTCTCCTCAGCCTCTCACAAACAAACAAGAGTGATTCTGACTGCCGACTCCCGATCCGTTTCCATTATTCTCTTCCAACAACATTTTAACATTGATTTTTGACACACAGACACAAAGAATGATATGAGAGTATGACTTAAGTGATTCCTGCAGCTGTTTGTCATTGTTTGTGTTGTCGTGCTTTATTCTGAATTTGATATTCAGGTGGACATGTGCTGCCTGGAGTTGAAGTAGCACTTAGTGTCTCTTATCAGACTCTCTTGCGCCGAGTGTTATAATTAATGACTTTTATGTCTGGAGAATAAAAACCTCTAAATAGGCTGCTCCCACATTATTTATTTAGGGCTAATTAATTAAAGTGGACCTGTATTGAATTCAACAAGGCAAGAGAAAAAAATAAGGGTGGGAGAAAAAGAATTGGAAAGAGAGAAAGAAAGAAAAAGGTCTCAGCCCTTCTCTCACTGAAAAGAAGCATCTCAGTTTGTGAAGGTAGCGTGACTCTTATTGGACTTTCAAAGGTGCTCTGGAAAGTGAATACTTCTGAGGTTGCAGGGCATTATTGTCTCATATTCATGCTTGGTGTACCCTAAACCAATCTCTAATGTTACTTTGATAATGAAACAACAAAAATATATTTTATGGAATATAGTATTTTTAAAGGAATAATATATGCTGATACTTTTAAGAGCATTTAGGATCAATTCAGGAATATTCAGGATCAATTGGAATATCATCTTAAAAGATCTTAAATAACTTGCCTCAGGTCCATCATATGGACACTTATGTAAAGGGATTCAGTTGTTCACTTTCATTTTGAACAACCCTGAAGGCAACATCCCCTTTCCATATTGCCCTTCACGGGCTCAAACGCAGCATTTGGAATTCGCCGTGAGACTTTTGCATTTTTATCTGTTCTGCACAGCTTCAATAAAGTGTTTTTATTTTTGTTATCATCACCATGTTTGTTTGGGCCATTTTGAATAGTGATATTTATAGCAGCACAGATTTTCCAAAACTGTTCCACACACAATGTAGTGCTAATACGGCAATTTGCTAGTGCGTGTTGAGATGCGTGTCGTGAATTATTCGGGTCATTTCAGTGCGTGATTTGGACTAAACAGTTGAATCAATGAGCCTCTCTCTGATGCTCTCTGTGAGGCCTGCTCTCTAATGGCAGTTATAATGGCCAAGCAGCGGAGCCAGGCAGCAGTGTTTTATGCGTTATGGTCATGCTTGGTGGATGCTTTTGGGCAGGGAGAGAGTGTGTCTGGAATAAAAAGGTCTGTGTATTGTAACTCACAAGGCCATCGAGAACATGACCAGGAATAACTACAAAACCTCTTGCTTCTTGCCCATTACCCACCACACCCCACCCCCAGATCAAGACCTTTGCTTTACCGTTCACTAACACTTAATAACCAATCAGAATCAAGGATCAATGGCAGTAGTCATTTAGGATTCTATCGAGATTTCTTTATACCTCAGGAGAATTATTGCCCTCGGAATTTCAGGAAATCTGTATCAAACTTCTGCTTTGTAAAATAACTTAGAAATGCCATGCATATCTCTTACTGTATAATATGTTTGTGTTTGTCCTCACTTTTCAACATTTTATTAACTTCTAATTTTCATAATATTATCACTGAAATGACCTACTTGTCCTTGATTGAATGTGAAATAGATACCACAGCAGAATTTAACCCCACTAGTCATGACATTCTTCTTGTCAGTGGCTACTTTGTTTAATTATGCTGAGGCAATAAAAGCCTCGTTTTTCTTCTTTTTTTTATTTTTAAATACTTAACTTATATCAACCTGTTTTGATTTGTTTGTTTTTTGTTTGTTTGTTTTTCCATTTATGTTATCAATTCTGTCCATTCTGAGCTTGTGTGTGCGTGTGTATCGGAGAAGTGCATCTTTTCATGTTGTGTGGTTTCAGACTGTTATGCCGTGTGTGTGGTATCTTTTTAAGCAACAAGCTCCCTTACAAGATCTTCCATTGTAAAAGCCAGCCTTTGCCCATAACCTTCCAATCAGTGCTGTGGGTTCCCTTTGTTTTAAAACCAGTCGACCATATCCCTTCTCTCTGGCCTGCATGCCTTCCACATCCATCAGCCTAATGGAGGCATGGGAGAAGCTCACAGTCTAGGAGCAGCATAGGAGATGTGCAAAGAAAACAAGACCACTTTGACCCTCTAAAAAATCACCATCAATAACCCCTAGTCAAATGATGTCATGGTTAAGTGTTTGGTCTTGTGTTGACACACACCGGCATGAATGTCCGACACACGCATATATACCCACAGAAATGTGCACGCAGGTCTGTTCAGTGAAGGATGGAACCGGAAAATCCTGATGCTAATGCATCAGTCAGCGGAAAATATTTAAAATTAATCTTCAGATGCATGTGTACACACACACATAGCCAGATTACAATAACACAGAAATGCAGGCACTATCAAGGTCTGCTATCTTGACATTAATACAAAGGCATTGCAGATTAGAATAATAAAGGCATCTCCATTTTCGTTCTTTTATAGTATTTATTTAGATTGTATATGTACGTGTGTGTGTGTAAATATATATCACTTAAATATATTTTACACACACACTAGGGGTATGAAATTATATATAGATATTTACGTTTTCTTTTTCTCTTTCTCAGTTCTGAGAGAAAATGAATAAAATGATAATGAGATGTTTTAATGATGGTTGACTTTGACTCAAGCTATGTATAATTCATAATAATTGATTGCCCTGTTTTTAAGGAATACCTTTTCCCTTGAAAAATGATCCCATTAGCGAGTGTTTAATCCAATCAAAGCTGTCAAAACACACAGGTTCCATTCTATTCTCCTTTCTGTTCATCGTCATAAGCGCCTTAGATTGATCACCCTCATTTCACCAATGCATTTGGATGTGACATTTCATTCATAATTTTGGCGTTTTTCCCCTGTTGATCCATTTTTTACATTTTAGTAGCTTGAGGGAGATTTTAGCTAAATCACTTCTGAAGATACATTTTCACGAAGGAAGGTGCTATTCATCTTAAATCTGCTGAATCTTTGCTTGGCTTGAAATGATTTATGACATTTTGTCGACCAGTCAAAACAGGTATTACTATTTTCCATTAGAGGTAAAGAGAATTTCAAATGTTAATCTAATTCACCTTTTTATGTTAAAATGGAAAAACTGAGCCTCCCTTTTATTTAAAAATAAAAATGGTACCATGATAAATCTCAAAGAGCTGACCTCATAATTAGTTTCTTGTCTCTGAGAGTGTATTATTATACGTGAAACTTTCGCTAGCGTTCCTTTGTGTGCGTGTGTTAGCACTTAGGCCTTTGTTTTTATTGCCTTTGATCGCGCTCTTCCCTCTATCAAATCTCACCCGTGCTGTCTTTTAACAATGCAACCTATATTTCAAGCACACTCCATGATCAATACCTGTTAAGAGAGGTGTGGGAATGTAATAACACTGTGATTCATGTGTTTTAGACTCCAGCTTTATTTACTATCCTCCATCTATGTCCTTTGTTTGGTGCTGGTGTTTTAACTCACTCAGAAATTGATTGGTACACAAGGTAATCAGGCACGTATGATCAGATGGAAACTAATGCTTCCCTGTTCATCAGCCTGTATTGTGGGCAAATTACAGCTTAGTCCTGACCTTTGGGCTTCAAATTTTTGACACGAACATGCTTACAATTTGTGTGTTGCTGTTTCTCAGTAAATGTGTTACGTGAATGCCTCCCAGACAGACAGCAGGAGCAAACTATTCCGTTTACATGTGATTTAATATTGCTAATAAATTCTAAACCCTGTTTTTGACCCGGTCATAATTGTTTTAACCCGTTTACCTGGTCTTACATTGCAGTTGAAGATCATTACTTATTTGATTGAGTCCAGATCACATCATATTAGAACATGGCAATAATGCTGGATTTGTTTTTAAGTCAATCATCTTGGCACCCACGATGAAGTAGTGTTGCGTTGGATTAGGACCGTGAGTTATTGTATAGTTTGCGTGAAGATTTGTGACTGTTGTGCGTGGCGCTCTGTCCGACCGGGCAATTCTGATAAATAAGAATCGAATTTAGTAGCAGCTTTGACACGTTGATTGATAAAAAAGCTCATGGCTAAAGCCTCCCCTCTCTCCCATCTTATTCAGCTCGCGTCAAATGGTTTAAAAATCAATACTGGCCTTGTACACAAGCATCTGTGTTGGTGCTCTGGGGAGGGAAAAAAGGGAAAGAAAAGAAAAGCAGGGAAAGAAAAACACCTGCTCTCACCATGATGATTACTAATTTTTCCTGTCAGAGATGTTTGAAGACAAAATAATCATTGTGCGTATGGTTTGAGGGCAGGAGAGATTATTGTGTGATCCATTCAGATATCCGGTGAGAGAGGAAATCGCCCCAAAGCAGATGGATTGAGCTGTTGGGTAATACGTCAGTGAGCTGAGGAAATAACTCAATGAATAGACACAATAGAAACCACACAAACCCAACATTTTATTACTGCACAAAGCTGAGCAAGATGCTTTTTTTATTGTTGAAACAGTAAAAAGGCCAAGTTGGCCAACATGAAAATACTCACATATTTCAAGACAGGCTCAAACATATTTTAGAATTTGGTTTTGTCATGTTTCACCAGTATGTGTATAATTTTCACTTTTTTCATTATTTGGGAATTTTAACATTTTGTGTCAAAAACCTCTTTGGTAACATTTGTAGTTAAGGAACGATAAACGATAAAGTAAAAATTGTTTAATTAAATTACCGTCCTTCCTTTTTACGGTGCAATACACAATCTGGCACAATATAATACAGTCTGCCAAGGCACGTAGACCAAAGTGTTAAGATGTCAAAATGTTTACAGGCCAACAGCAGACTTGGTTTGGGGGTTTAACCCTGCATCTGTTTTGACCACTTGATGACACATATGGCTCGTTGTGGTAGAGAGGTCTTCCAGGGTCTAGTCAAACACCAGAGGCCCCCACTCTCACTGCTGGACATGGGTCCTCAGGGGCCGTGGGGGGGGGTTGGAGCCTGTGGATAGAGAGATGAGTTGTGGATTATGTGTGAATGTAATGGATGGGCCTGTCTGAAGGAGAATGGCTTCAATCAGGAGTGACTTAATGATGATGGGCTGCTTGGTTTTGACAGTGACACACAATCGATCCCCTCAGTGTTAGATGACAAACTGTTTTTGTGAATTTCAGTGCTTGGCTCCTATTCATTTAAGAAAGTAACGTTATAATATGTGAATGACAGTGCGCTGCCCTCTTGAGTAAGAACTTGCTCTGCGTCTTTTCTTCCCTCCTCCATCTTTCTTTTGTACTTGATTGCCTTTTAGCTTTTTTTTTTTTTTTTTTTTGCCCAAGATGAAATACATATGGCTTCTTCACAGAGAAGAAAGCTGAGAACATGTTGTGTATATATGTGTGTGTGTCCTCTACCCACTCAATAAATAACTCTTCTGCTCAATAAATAACTTTGATGATGTTTATGAAAAGTAATGGCTATTCATGAGGGGGCCGTTAGGCTTTTGAAACCGGGGAACATGCAAGGGGAACCAGGCAGGCTGTGATTGTAATGAGTTTATTGAAATTAAAGTTTAAACCACTCTGGATATTACAGTTAACCTGTCTGCGCTGCCGGGCTCCGTCGTAAAACACGCGTCTGCCGCACACTTGCACGTCGACTTCTGCAACCTTTAATGGAAAGCCGAGATGTTCATGTAGTGTGTTTATCAGACTGACTGTCTGTGCCCTGAGGACAACCCTCTATTGAAACACTATACACATCATAACGCTGTCTCGTCCCTTGTATGGAGCTCGTCCAACCCCTAATGGCTTGGAAATATTTATTTATTATCCTCTCGCTGCTGGAATGGAAACTCAATTGGACTCATGTGATGCGGCTTTGCGCATTATGTTCCACAAACATGGTAATGAAAAATGAAAAGCATATTTAGCTATAATTGGCACTTGGGATATTTGCCAGATTGTGTTTCCTAAGTAAATGCTCAGACTGTGATCCCTGCTTACAGTTGCCACAAACCAAATGAATGCGTGTGAGGATCAGTAGGCCAACATAAATCAAAGCAGACAGAATTGTTCAAGCCTTTAGGTATGCGTTCATACTTGGACAGTGGGCCACTGAGGAGAATAAAATCACCAAATTTTCCTCCTCATTTGTAAGAGTGAACCAGGAAGTACCTTCTCACTCAGCACTCAATTAGCCTGAAGTGAAATGGTGCAGCAAGGGAAAAATGTCCTCTTTATTATAATTGTTGCAGAATTCCCCCGCAGCATGTCCGTGTTTGTTTTAGGGAAGCGGGTTTATGGTTGTGGAGGCTATTTTTGCAGCTGTCTATGCAAAGAACCAATATAAGGAAGGGGAGGGACAATTTGTTAAATGGGTGAGATTTGTATGGTCAAGGGCCACAAGACAAAATGGTATTTTTATTATGCTTCAGTTAACAGGATGTGATTTACTTATGAATTTTTTCATTTTACTCAAACTAAGAGATTGTTTGCCAACTGATAAATAATTTAATGCAGATGTATAACTTAATTAATAATTAGTTAATAAAACAGTAACTTATTATTATTATTGTTATAAGGTTCAATTATAGCAAATAAGACCATTGCTGAAGTAACTTATTTTACACAACTTACACACTTATTTTACCTAGTCATTTTACAAAAGAAATTGAGAGCCAAAATTGTCTATAATCCACTGACAAAATTATTTGTAGAATTTACAACTGACAAAGCTGGAAGGTAAACAGTTAATCAACCAAGAGAACATGGTTATCATTCTTAAAATGGCCAAATACTTACTGAATATTTGGCCTGGCCACATTATAAAAATATATTTTTTCATAATTTGCGATCAAAACCTTTTTTCTTTTGTTAAATCAACTTATATTCACCAATGTTATTCAAATGATATAAATTTATATTCAGTAACACTTTACAATAAGGTTCATTAGTTAACATTAACAACATTAGTTAACATTGAACTAATAATGAACTGCACTTACACAGCATTTATTAATATTTGTTAATGTTAATTTCAACATTTACTAATACATTATTAAAATTGTGTTTCATTAGTTAATGCACTGTGAACTAACATGAACAAACAATGAACACTGTATTTTCATTAACTAACGTTAACGAAGATTAATAAATACAGTAACAATTGTATTGCTCATGGTTAGTTCATGTTAGTTAATACATTAACTGTTTAACTAATGAACCTTATAGTAAAGTGTTACCAAATATTTTTTAATATAATTTGAATTTAATATATTGAATTTAAAATTTTAATTGAATATATTTTTTACAAATATAATTTTTATTTTCACTTAATTAGTAAGTATGTAACCTGTTTGCCTTAATTTTAGGTTAAACCAACAATAATAATTAATAGTGCAGAGTGTCATTATAAGAGGTAAGAGTTTCAAAAGATGATATACTGTGGCCTGTGTAGAAAGTGAACTTTCTAGAAGTTCTGTTTCATGTAAAAACACTTTATTTCTCAAGACTGAGCGATGTAAATGAAGACTCCTGGCTGAGGAATTATTAGCCTGATTCTAGGTGGTAGATATGGCTTTATTTCTTGTAGCAGGAAAACAATGACTTATCCATAGCTGCAGGGACGGCCATTCCTCACATGGTGACATCATCATCAATCATCAGAATTCAGGAGTGCAGTGGTAAAAAACTCCATCATGATTCTGGAACATCTGAGTCCCACTGTACTCATCTGCACAGACCTAATGCTTCCCACTATTAATGAAAAAATAACATATCAAAGAATACAAATGAGGGCTGTTGAGACTGCAAGTGCTTCAGAAATGGAGAGATAATTAGACTGTCTGCTGCAGATTGATGGATGCGCAGTAATTGCCTTTGTGTTATTATTTCAGGTCCAGACAAAAAGAAAACGTACTTCTCTTGTCTTCTCACTATTGAAATTCATTAATCTCATTAATGTGTGGAATTAATATCATTTTATCAGACATTCCAGAACTGCAGGATGTGTGTGCGGCTACGCTTGCAATCCAGAGACTGATCAATCACAAGCTGTTCACGTCTTTGTTTGTGTGGCTGCGTGATTGTATGAATGACTTGGCGTGTTTACTCTGTTTGGCAGCTCTGGGCTGGTTTGTTAGCAGGTGAGCAACATGTTTTATATCTATATTAGTACATTTGTTTGTTTCTGTGTAGGATTTCTTGTTAATTCGTCATAGCCTGCCTAAAGGATTGCATTAAGACTGATTGCGGCTTTCCGGGAAAACACCTGCTGTACATACACCTGTTTTTGTTTGGCTGTGTCAGCTGGCTTCTGCTACAACTTGTGTTTGTTATACACTACTGTTCAAATACTGGACTCTTTTTTTCCCCCTTTGAGTCAAATACTTTTTATTCAACAAGGATAAACAACAACCTTGATTCAAATGTGGTAGTAAAGACATTTAATGATTTATATTTCAATTAAATGATGCTTTTCTAATCATCAAAGAGTCCTGAAAAAAAAGTATCACAACAGCACAACTGGGGTTTATGATGGTAGTTAAAGGGTTAGTTCACCCCAAAATGAAAATTCTGTCATTAATTACTCACCCGTATGCCGTTCCACACCTGTTCATCTTAAGTAATTAAACCTTAATTCATTTTTGGATGACAGAATGCTGTCAGATTTCCTTCCATAGGCTACCTGTTGTAACGGTAGCACTTTATTTTACAGTTTTACATACTATTTGGATACTATTACATACTATTGTAATTGCAATAACTGGATTATAACCTGATACTAACCCTGAACCTAGTCCTACACCTGGCCTTAACCCATGTACTTACCTTATGTTATTCACTACTTTCTTAGGTAAGTAAATACATATAAGTGCATATACTGTAAAATAAAGTGCAACCTTTGTAACTACCACTTTAACACTTCAAAAACTTCATAAAGAGATCAGAAAACGAATCCATATGAATCGAGTGGTTTAGTCCAAATTTTTTGAAGAGAATCGATCGCTTGTTATGATGAACAGATTTAATTTAGGTATTTACTCGCATATAAACATTGATCAGCAAACATAAGCAGAAGCTCAAGCTAAGTTGAATGACGCACAAGAAGAAACCTCATCTGGACGCTCAAGCGTGCTGCATAACACAATGAACCTTATTGGTTACACAGTACGTTTGAGCTTCCAGAAGAGGTTTGCTTTGTTGGTATCATCAACTTTCTCTGTCAACTCAGGCTTTGATCCGGAGTTCATGGAGCTCATGCATATGAAAGTGTGACATCAGTAGCTAACAGCCAATCACATGCCTTGAAACATATAGGCATTGCAATTCAATTCTTGTCAGAGAACCAACAAGATTTTCTCTCTTCTGCTGAAGATTATGAAGTACAAAATGAAGTCTTGTTGTGTAAATGAAGCATCTTCACAACAAGAAGAAAATATAATATATAATGTACAGTACAGATTTCCACATCTTTATTCATATTATTTGTATATATTTATTTTAATTTAAACTAAATGTTTAAAAATAATTGTTAAATCTAAAAAAAAATCTGTCAATCTAAAATTGCTCTTATGTAATTTATATATATATATATATATATATATATATATATATATATATATATATATATATATATATATATATATATATATATATATATATAAATGGCTAAAAGCCTTTTTTAAAAAAAAATAATAATAATAATAATATTTTACCATTTAGTGACATTTAACTTGCAGCAAGAGAAACTGTGGAAGTGACTTTATTTTGTCAGAGTTATGTGGTCACTTTTCTCACAGTTGATTTGTCCAGTTAACTTTTTAAATCTCTTACCCAGAACATAATCTGCCCTGGAGCACTTTAGCCATGGACTGTAAGTTACGATGGCGATCAGGATTGGCACAAACTAAACTGAAACATACCTGCGATACACCTAACACCTAGCGGCGTCATGGTATAGGCGCCTGATTTCAACATTTTGTTTTGTTTTTGTTTTTTTGAGCACCAAATCCACACATTAGAATGATTGCTGTAGGATCATGTGCCACTGAAGACTGGAGTAATGCCATAGCAAAAAATTACTATTTAGACTATTTAGTTAGTTATTTACCTAATAAATGACAATAACATTTTTAGTTTTAAACAAGTTTTTGACAGATTCCTAAAATATGTCTGTTTTCTCTTTATTATGGCAGTTGGTTTAATAAATTTGTTAAGCACTGTATGTAAGAGCAATATTGTGAAATATATGAGCAATAAATAAGCAATATTGTGAAATATTTTACATTTGATCAAATAAATACAGCTTTAGTAAGCATAAGAGACTTCTTTAAAACACATTAAAAAAATCTTACCAACCCCAAACTTTTGAATGGAATTAAAACACCTTGTTGAGGGTTATAAAAAGACGCAATATCCAAATCCATTTACACTTTACTGTATGGTTAATATCCCTGTTAGTAATGTAGTTGCAGATACATTTAACACATTGGAAATGTTATGTGAAGTGTTATCCAAACTGCTTGCTCTCTCTTTGTCTCTCTCTGTATTTAGAATAGATCAGTCAAGACCTGTATTGAATGGTATGTTTGTATTGTTTTTGTGATAACTTGTAGTGTAGGCTACAATAAGAGCAACTTATCATTGTATATATCTGCTATAGTTTAGGAGGTGTTTTTGTTGTAGTTATGTGGTCTAAACACAAGGCACTGTTTCAATTCATTCATCACTAAAACAAATACACAAAACAAAACCACTGCTGCATCTTGCATTGATTTATCAGAAAAGTATAGACGTGCAGATTCTTTAAAAGTGTTTTTATATAATATAATACTAAGTTTATTTTCATGCAATGCACTGTTTGAGTATATCTATATCCATAAAAAGTTCCCATCTTTCCTTAGATGTCCAGGGTGATCTCTTTATCCATGTGAGTGGACCTGCTGTCTGTTTCGCATTGCTCTTCTGCTGGAGAAACACAGGGCGCTGGACGGAGCTCTATCGCAGTGGCACGGGCTGATTGAATGCTGTGACTGCAGGCCATATCTAGCATGTCAGCGGTCACAGCAGCTCCTGTGATTTAGTGCGGAGAAGCATGTCAGGTGAAGGGGGATTGTGAGGTGTGTGGTGTCAAACAGGCCTTGGGTTGTAAGTTATTTCAGGGTTAGCAGAGGTGTGGCGTAGAATAAAATGAGTCTCTGTGTTTATATATCTTTCTCTGTGTCATTAATAACCAATTTTTAAAACTGCATTGTAGATTTTTCTATTAGAAATGAAATTCATTTTCTGGAAGTGGTCATAGCAAAGCAAGTTACACGTAAAATGAAGTTGCGTAAAAGTTATATTTCATATCATATTTTGTCATCTGTTGTGATAGTTGCCAGTGTGTACCGTATAAAAACTGAGCAGGTTTTGTGAGGTATTCTACCATAAGGAGGACTAGTAATGGCAGTCTGCAATTGCATGTAAAAAAAGAAAAAGAAGAAATAAAAAAAAATCTTAGATTCGAGCAAATAATGGAGGAAAAAAATTATTTACATGATTAGGATTTAGGGTTTTTTAACTATTGTCAAGTTAACAGCTTACAACTTTGAGAAAGGCACATTCTCATTGCATCTTTTTTATTGTGGTGTATTCAGATTTTTCATGTTTCACTCATGTTAATGAGTATTCATGGAATGTGGTCAATTCTTATTATTTCGTATTAAACTTATACAATACCATGGCAATTTAAAGCTTTTTTGCCATGCCTATAAAGCCTCTTTAATCAGTATTAAAAGACAAAGCATTTTGCTTTTCATAACATTTACACTACTGTGCAAAAGTTTGGGGTCAGTATGATAATTCTATTTGAAAGAAAGAAAGAAAATACTTTTATTCAGTAAGTATACATTAAATTAAAAAATAAAAGCAAAATAAATTGATCAAACGTGACTGAAAAGACATTTACATTGTTACAAGATTTCTATTTCTAATAAATGCTATTCTTTTGAACTTTCTATTCAAGAAAGTGCATCAGTTTTCACAAAAAGCAGAACAACTGTTTTCAACATTGATAACAATGATGTCATGTGACACTGAATATCTCACAATATTACTGCTATTATGGTATTTTTGATCAAATAAATGCAGCCTTAAAGAGACAAAAAATAACACTAAAACTTTTTAACATTAGTGTATATTTAACAATTTAAATGTAAATAAAGGGAGCAATTTGCAATAAACCTTTTTTATATACTGTACAACTTAACAAATTATCTTAAAGGTTCATAATCTAAATATGTGATTCTTCTTTTTCATCATTTTCATCTGCAGGTAGTTGGGACATACTGTAATGGATGGCAGGGTACCATGGCGACGTCATATCCCATCCCTGGACAGGTGTTTCAGTTTGCGAATGAGAGGAAATGGGATCTTTACACCCAATTTGAAGTGAAGTGAGTGTGCGTTTACATGGAGGATATCCCGTGACCCCAGCATAATGACTTGCAGACAACAGGTGGGCTCGCTCCTGAGTGGCACTGATGGTCCCTATAAACACACTTTATCACACTCCTCTCCTCTTCTACAGGCTCTCTTTACTTCTGGATACTACTGATGTGTCAGCAAATCATTTAAGTCACAACATTGAAAATGAAAAGTTTAACAGGAATGTTGTTTCCATCTTTTAGATGAAAAATAACCTTACAAATTGAGTTTTGTTTGGAGTGCAAAGACTTATGTTCATGCACAGTTTGGTTATGAAAGACATGATTGAAAATCGCATTCTATAATTGTACTGACTTTAAACCTTAAATTGCAGGACAACCAAATTTTGAGTTCACATGTGCTGTATGTATAAGACAACTTGTCAATTCATGTTGTCATAGAGTATGTATTATGAGTATGTATTATCATTATGTATGCATGGTATGAGTAGTATGCGTTGTGGTCGTACGTTACTCGTTGCTGTCAGTTACCAATGTTATGGCTGCTGTCAACCTTTTGTCAGTTAATAAAAATGTTTAAAAATAGCTTTAGTGTGATCACCAAGTGAAACAAAATTCCTATGGAGCATTAGGCTGCGTAAGAAAAAATAAGTCTCTTATGCTCTCATAGGCTGCATTTATTTGATCAAAAACACAGTAAAACAGTAATATTATTAAATATTGTTAAAATGTGAAATAACTGTTTTCTATTTTAATGTTGTAAAAATTTAATTTATTCCCTTCATGGAAAAGCTGTATTTTCAGCATCATTACTCCAGTCTTCAGTTTCACATGATCCTTCAGAAATCATTCTAATGCTAATCTGTTGCTCAAGAAACATTTCTTTTTATTATCAATGTAAATGTATTGTCAATGCTGCCTTTTTATTTTTGTGAATACCGTGAGAACATAACATTTTTTTAAAAGATTCTTTAATGTATAGAAAATTCAAAAGAACTGCATTTATTTGAAACAGAAATCTTTTGTAACATTATAAATGTCTTTACTGTCACTTTTGATCAATTTAAAGCATCCTTGCTGAATAAAAGTTTTAATTTCTTTTCAAAATAATAATAATAAAATATTAGGATACGTTCACACTGCAAGCTTTAGTGCGCAATTCAGATTTTTTGCTCTGGCTGTTCATATTATTTTTTGAATGGGGCTGTGACGAGCAGGGCAGGCGAGAGCCGTGAGGGAACAGCGCGAGACCCGTGACGCGAGTGACGGAGCGTCAGCTGCGCGACACACCGGTCTCGTATCTCTCACAGAGGAGCTCCAGAAGCATAAAAGAGGAGCGACAACAGTGAAGGACGAGAGAAAATCCAGGCCTGGTCCTCTCTCGTCCTTCACTGTTGTTATCGGATTTGAGTGTGAAAAGATCATGGTCCTGAACTGACCTGCACATGCAAAACAACAATAGCAAAGACAGCATTCAGCATGGAATTATACAGAAGTAAACATGGAGGTTACTGAAGTCAGCATTTACCTCTTCATTTGTGCCATGGAAGCCAGCGAATTTGTGCTCAGGCAATAAGGAAAAGAGAGCAACATTTTTCTTGTACAGTTTTTACTCAAGTTTTGCTTGTCACTGTTATACTTATGAGTATAACAGTTTACCGTCCATCCACTGACTAACTTTGCTGTCGTATTCCATAAGAACTACCCGTAGGCTTATGTAAAATGTTTGGAGTGACTGCCATCTCTGCAGATTTGTGATTAATATTGATCTAGATTGAAGTAAAAGTGATATATATTCTGATACGACTGTTCAGACTGAGGCTGCATTGCAAAACATTAAACTTGTATCTGATTTAGGACCAGATATGGAAGTGACACAAATCAGAATAGAAAATATCAGGTTCCATGTGTTTGTGCTGTTCACACTGTTATGAAGAAGAAGGAAAAAAACACATATGAGCAAAAAACAACAACAGGCAAACTCATATTTGGGCCACTTTTCCCTGCAGGCTGAACATGCCTTACTGAGCCCAATCATTTGAATGGTAGTGTATTTTTTGGCAATACAAATTTTAATATTTACTCTTGCTCAATTACTGTGTTATATCAGTGTCTCAATCAACATGTTTCTATAAAGTGTAGCCTATTAAATATAGCACACATGCTGTGATAATGGGAGATCGTGCTGTCATTGACTAACTGTACCACCACTACATGAGGTAGTACGAGGCTACTGTAAGCTCAATAGCATGCCGTTTTTCCCGCCCTTTCTTCTCCTACACCCTCGGTCTCCATCCCTCATCCCGAGGCATATGTTAGCCATGTGAGGTGTAGTTTGGCGGGCGTGGCAGAGGCTTGTGGTATTCCCGCACTGTGACTACAAAAGGGAAACATGGCAGGCAGTGTAAGCCAGCACTGAAAACAGCTGTTCACGCATCCTTTCTCCTTTTAATGACACTTCCGCGGCTGCCCACGGGCAGCTCCAGCTCTGAGTACAACAGCTACTTTTTCCCTAAGTAAAAACGCTGTCTGTGTTTAATTGTTGGCAGATTTTTTTTCCCCTTCTCTCCCTCTTACATCGCCTTGTATGCTCTCTCTCTCTCTCTCTCTCTCTCTCTCTCTCTCTCTCTCTCTCTCTCTCTCTCTCTCTCTTTCTCTCTCTGTCTCTCTCTCTCTCTCTCTCTCTCTCTCTCTCTCTCGCTCGCTCGCTCTCTCTCTCTCTCTCGCTCTCCCCCAGCAGTGGGAATTGTTAAGGGTGTTTTTTAGAGACGAAAGAAGCCTTAGGCCGTGTGTCCACCAAAGCTTTTTTATCCAGATGAAAACGCCTAGCTTCAGTCGAGACGCTTTGCTTTCTATGATACAGAATATTCACGGAAGTGTTACGAGTATCTCATTACACAGATTGTTTCTGTATTGTTTCAATATAAAAGTGTCAATACAATGTAAAGTATTTGCTCTGGCTCTTGTTTTCAATTAATTTGTTCCATTATGTTTCTTGTTGTTGTCTGTTGCCGTTGTATAAGCAGGATGTGGAGGTTGGTTTTTGTGGTATTTGTCCCGAACTTCCTCCAATGTGATTGGACGGCTGAGTAAAACGTTACAATTAGCCATGCGTTTTACCCCTAGTTGAACATTCTTCAATTCTTGGCGACCGGTAAAAAATATCGAAGCGTTCCACACACAGCAGTAAATAGATGCTCAGCGCCTTATCCCGCTGCTGCCGTTTTAAAAATACAGCCCTCCCTTTGAAAACAATTGGAAAAATACACTAGCTTTGGGTAATAAACGCTTTGGTGGACACTGTGACACACGACCTTAAGATCTTCAGTAATGTGTTTGGACCCTGAACAATACTGGTATCTGAAGTTTGAATCTGTCTGCTACATTTTATAATTAAATAATTCAGTGCAAATAAAACAGTCTGAGCTCATGGTTTGGTCCCATATTTATATCAGCTGTCTTTAACTACTATATAGTTGCTTCAATTAAAAAATAAGGTATGTGCAAATTAATGCACTTATTCTGTTTGTTGTATTTCAAAGCACTTTTTCTGCTGTTGAGGTGGGATACAGGTTTGGGACCGGATTCATGGTATGGTTAGCTTTAAGGGTGGGTTAGGGAGTAAGGGAAGAGTCAGCAGTGTAATTATAGATGTAATTACAGTAATTAATTATAGCTGTAATTATATGCATATGGCATATTTATTTTAACTTATGTTTCAGTAAAACATGTATGCATTTAGTAAGTTCATTGTATTAAATTATTAATTTAAATTGTAGTATTTTGTAATTATAATTTGGGTCCCATGGTTTTTGTCTTTCAGAAAGTGTTATACACAGATGTTCACTTCATAAACAGAAAATATAAACACCTAAAGCAGCTGATTGTTCCATCTGAACAATTCCAGATATGTGCATCATTTTGTCACTCTTCAGTTTAGTCTTACATGCAGGTTTTCAAACTTGCAACAGTGCAGTCCTATTTGACAGCCTGTCTGTTCGGACATCAATAGACGTTGTTGACTAAGGAAAAATGTTGAGCTTTAAAGCATTTTAGATCTGTTGTTGCTGATGTTTAGAGGAAGCACTGGCTCAGACGATGAGTTCGTGTGAGCTGAAGAGAGAGAGAAAAGGTTATCTTTGGGGACTGCATCATATGAATGTCAAATCTGTCATCCAGCCTTTAATTGGAGGTAATTAATCATGCAGACTGTCCTGCAGTGAACAGGCCTGTGTTCAGACTCTTGAAGGTTTGGCCTGGCCTTGCTTTCTATGTATATGTGCAACTTTCTCTAATCTCTCTGAGACAAATATTAATTTGTAATGATTAATGGTCATTTTTTTGGTCCCCTGGAAATTTAGATAATTGACACCACTAATTAATTGACAATCTCTACAGCTGTACCTAAAGTCAAAGCTCCTGATCATAGCTTAGAAGCCAGCAATTATCCTCCATAATGAGCAGAGCCATGTTAAAGGTGGGATGTTCTAAAATGTATTATTTAAAAGCATTATGCATTGCATTAACACATGTATTAAAGCCTTTTAGTTCAGTGGTATAAATTTCAGAGTTCAGGCCAATATCATGACCCTCAACTCAGCACAATAGATCCTTTGAGCAGATAATCCATAGAGGCTGATTTGTGAGTCATCATGGGGTGAATTAAACCCAATCATGTTTGAATTAATCATTTCTGCACTCTCACTAAAAACCACTGGACTGAGATTGCCTTAAACAGTTTAGTCTTGTCTTTTTCTTTTAGGGTGTCTTAAACCTTAAACTCTCAACTTTAAAGCATCTCAAACCTTAAAGTACAGTACATGGTTTTAAATAATGATGTTGTCCGAATTGTGCAGATTTATTTATGAGGCTTTTAAATTTTTTTTCTGTTTTATTATTACTTTATTTATTTTTAGGATATTTTTGTATGTCTTTTTTGGTTTATTATTTTTGTTTTTGTTTTTTGTTATTATGTTTTGGTTACATTTTTGTTTGTTTTAGTTTGGTTTGTTTAAATAATTGTATTTTATATTAATTGAGTTGACTTGGCAAAGACAAAAGGACTCATCTTTAAAATGTGTTTAGAAATGAAAGATTTGAATTAGTTGATTCATGTTAGTAGTCCCAGCTGCACTTACTCAGGTAGTTAATTGTAAGGTAACACCACCGCTGAACTCCGCTGTGTAATGTTTGGAATGCAATTATGAAAAAAGTCATCAATCATATTTAAGTCCACTCTTCTCACCTTCTCACCCAAGTGAGTTTCACCTCTGTACGGCGAAAAGATTTTGGAAATTAAAAAATTTGAAATAACATTCCCTCAATGACTTCTTTTTCCTCACTGCTTTGATTAGACGTTACCTAGTTGGAATGTTGGAAATATTATGGTTATGAATACCTGCTCTTGTTACTAGCTGAGAGAGTTTCTCATGTGTGAGGTGGTGCATAGCTCTGGCCTTGTCTCTCTTCAGGTGGTCAGCCAAGGGTCAGTTCTCATGATGGCCGAGCAGATACCTGCCCATTATTTGTATTCAATTACTGCTATGAACTGTGTAAATAAAAATCTAATGCCATTTATTGAATAAACCCAAATGCAGTTAGTTCCACTTTCAGTACATCTCTGTCATACCATGTGAATGGTAAACCAGTGCAGAAAAGAGAAATGTCGCAAATGAGGACATTTGAAATGAATATAATTAGTTGATTCTAAAGTACAGAACCATTACAAGGAATGGTGTCAGAGAAGTGATGAGGAGACATTAATCACAATCTCTCTCTCTCACACACACACACACACATACACACACACATACACACACACACTCACACACACGCCTGGTGCACTGTCTTTGTGGAGACTCTCCATAGACGTAATGGTTTTTATACTGTATAAACTGTATATTCTATCCCCTTACACTAACCCTACCCATCACCGATTTTTACATTTTCAAAAACTCATTCTGTATGAATTATAAGCTTGTTTCCTCATGGGGACCTCAATTTCGGACCGGCATTTTTACATTTTCCAATAAACATAATTTTGTATGATCTATATGCTGTTTTCCTAATGGGGACCAAAAGACACCATGTACAGTCTCACACACTCATAGCTCACTAAACTCTTGAGTATTTTAATTATAGTTTTCACACACAGTTTCATTTAAAATTTGCATGTTTTGGCTACATAATTATTTAACATTTTACACAAACTGCGCATTGAGAAACTTGTGGCTCTGAACACAACCCATGTGACTGTAGTAATTGAGCTGGTACCTCAGGGAGGTGTGTGTGTGTTTGGTGAAAGGTTAGAGGGGTCATGCATAGTCGGATGCACAACAGTTGGTCCACTGTAAATGCCCTTTGCTGAGCATGCATCAGATTTTTATGGCTCAAATATAAATAATGCATATGGATATTAGTAAGAGGGATATTGGGGTGTGTATGTGTTGGGGGGGGGGGGTATTAAGAGTGTATTAATCACTCTTACCAATATCCGATGTCGGAAACGTTGCATGTCTTGTCACATTCCGTTATAAGTTACATGAATCAAATGTAAATTATACCATATTTTACATTTAAATCAGTGATTTGAGGTGCTTGTATCTAATTTTTTGGGTGTCTATGGTGGCAATATATCTAACATATACTCTACATTTCATACAGTTATATGTATCAAATCGTCTACATTTAAAATTTATAATGAATGACTAATATACAAGCAGTCAAAAAAAAATATCTTAGGCCTAACTCACCTAACGCCGCCTCTTTTGAAAATAGTTTAAAAATAAAGAGAATGAATCTTTAAATGTTATACATATAATGTTCTTCTGACCTAAAATGCATCGGGAAGATATTTTGTCATTTCACTACAAACGAAGTATGCACTTTTTTAAAATGTATTTATTTTTATAGGAAGGCCTCTTGTCCAGCAGTAGTAGCATTGTTTCTATTTGCAGTCAAATATAATATAATATAGTAGACAATTGTCACGAGTGTATTTCTACAGTGTGCACATAATTCAAAAAATCTTACCATTTTCATTGCATTTATTTATGCTTTATACCTAGGGTCAAATATAACATATGTTTCCAAACATAATTCATTCAAATAATATGTTTAATCCATCTGGAAATTGTATATAATCAGTTTTCATAAGATTAGAAGATGACATTAAGTATCAACCTGGCTTCAATGCTAATAACGTTTTTGAGCTATTAAAATTTCCTCAGGCCCCAAACAGAACATGAGGACCCTGAAGATGACCACTGCTGAGTCATCTGACTGATCGTTGTCTGAGTGCGTGTATGAGTAAATGAGGGGGCTTGAGAAAATAAGAAAAAGATAGATGGCCAAATGTGTGTGCGTGTTTAAGAGCGAGCGAGTTCATTTTGGGGTTAATTTTCCATTCATTTTTCATTTTTGTGATCATTTCTAATCACTGGCCTGATGAGAGCAGCCTCTGGGCAGTTTGATAACTGTTATTCCATAGTGAATAGCCTCCATTTTTAAACAGAGGATGTTATGATAGCTGGGGTCAAATGGAGAGGTCACTCTTCATTCAGATAAAAGGAGGAGGAAATGACACGTTAATGGCCACTGCCTGTCATGGTGGTCCCACAGAGTCATCCAGCTGTTGCTTGGGTCAAGCAGAGAATCATGGGTAAAGACTAAAATGTCTTCAATGCCCTGTTACTTTTGAAAATGAAGCTCCTTATTTATGACTGAAAAGGGATGTTTTATAGAGTGACATCCAAAATGTAGAAGACGTGAACATTACTTATTAGTGTGAACATCACTTATTATAGATCAGTGATTGTAATTGGCCCAGCTAAAAATGGTTCACAGGTCTATTCTACTTGGTGCATATATTAAAAAAAAAAAGAAAAGAAGAAGAAGAAAGTAATCAATATTGTATTCAGCAATGACGCATTACACTGATCAAAAGTGACAGTGAAGCATTTATAATGTTACAAAAGATTTCTGTTTCAAGATTTTTGCTTACTATACTATTTATTTGTCTGATCAATGACAGATGTGGAAAGTGTTTGGGTGACCTGTTTGGAAACAGTCATAATTTTTGCAATTCCATTTGGTGCCGTTATAGTGAAATTACACAGTTCACCTTTAATTCAACTAACTATAGGCTTGAGGTTTGAGAGGCAGAATAAATGTAACTTCAGTTATCCTCATCATGTGCCATGTGATGTCTAATAGTATAGCTGAGGTGTTATTATCTTTGGGATAATTAGATGCACACATCTGTGTGTCTCTATTCTGATATTACATGTGCGTGCATGGACATAGACACAAACACATGCATACTTACGACCTACAGGCCTGCCTATTTACAGCCCCTTATGCACAATTTCATCAGACAAATGAAAGGCTTCAGTTCGTTATTATGGTTCAGTTATTTTGGTTTGTTGCATATGCAGTCTTTAATATCACCAGCTTTAGCAAACGTACACTCTCACAGCACAGCCCGCTAAAACGCCACCGTCTCTGCACAGCAGCCACAGACCTACCATAATAATCATCCCGTATCCAAGCCTGCGGGGTGCATTCCCCCTGTCTCCCTGCTCTATGATGTGTTGAGTGCCGTCCTAATCAAAAATCAATGCCCCCACTTGAGCTGGCCGGCCTGGCCTCATGTCAGCCGCTTATGTAATCTGATAATATCAATCATAACTGCGTTGGAGGCCATCCGTCTAGTTCCCACTGCTCTGGGGTCGTGCGGGGGGAAGTTGTGTCTCCCGAGCCATCAATTATTGCTTATTATGGGCTGTGGCTCAGGCAGAGAGCAGAGGAGCTGCTCCTCCATAAATAATATTAACAGCATCACCCCCATCAATCAATAGCTGTACAGTTGTACAGCAGCAGAGTTAATGGTCTCTCTCTCTCTCTCTCTGTCTTTCTTTCTCTCTCACTTGCTCTTCATCTTTTTCTTTCTCAATTCCCTCTCAGCCGAGATCAATGTGTATGGCTCCTCACTTATACTGAAAGTAGGTAAACTGGGTAAATCTAACCCCTCCGCTGCGCTGGGGAGGGGTAGCCGATAAACGTGATCAAAAAGGACGGTGATGGGGCTTGCCACTCTCTTACTGTCATGCTGTCTCTGTTTGTCAGTCAGCCTGTCTGTCTCTCTCCCTCCCTCTCTGGTCACCGCTAAAATCGTGTTGGCTGTTCCTCTGTCATGAATAAGATGATCCTCTAGTCTAGTTTTTCCAAATCGACTTGTTGACTAATTAGTCTTGAGGAAACTATGAATAATTAGGTTGGTTTTGAGGTCACCCCCCCCCCCCCATACAATAGCATTTTTACTTTTTACGTTGTGAAAGCTGTTTGATTTTATAGCACCATCTTTGTTTCCATCAATTTAACCTATCACAATAATTTTTTACTCAATTTTATTTGTTTTTTATAGTTCCTGCTTAAACTATTGAGACAAATTAAATTTAAGATTAAGATACATATTTTTGGTTGTAGCAACAGTGCATTAGGGGACAAAGTCACAATACTAGATTTTCACTGCATGATTATTGAAAAAATATCAATATTAACGTGATCTCTATAGAATATTTGAATAGTTGAATATTGAATTACTCCACACAACAATGAAATTTTTCCTTATTTACTCACCTTTGACTTTCTTTCTTCAGATGAACACAAAGATAAAAAAAATAATAATAATCTCTGTGAGACCATGTAATGCTAGTGGATAGTCAAGCAAAAGTTGACGCTTCAAAAACCACACATAGCGATCACGACAGTAAGTTTCAGAAGTGAAACGATTGGTGTGTGTTTGTGAGGAAAAATACAGATATTTTAAACTTTTTAAACTACATCACTTCCAGCCAATTGTCATATGCACGTTCATGAGTTTACGCTTGACGTAAACATCAGCATGTTGGTTTGTGTAGCTTGATGTAGCACTTTGGGTGCGTCTCAATCAGCTCCCAAGCCTGGGAATCAGTGTAGGCACTGGTAGGACAGTAAAGGACTCTGGATCACTACACATTGGGACACTGATGACTCTATTTCCGATGACGTGACAACCTCCTCATTGTACAACATCACTACTGGTATTTATGAAGAACAGCAGAGCTGATATCTTTCTGACATTACTTGTAAATGTTATTTAAAGTACATTATGATAAATAATTTGCTTGTTACAAATATACGTGCAACATTTCAGTCATAAATAAATTATAAATGTTTGCTGGATTATGTTCATTATCTGTCTTGTGATATCTGTTTTATGCTGAAATATTGGCCTAATAAAATAATGGTTTGTATTTTCAAAAACATTTATCGCGTATCGTTATACTTAGTAAGTTGGCTCAAGTGATTTAATTTTGATGTAAGCTTTATCGTATCCAGTACAGAAAGTAAAGTGGAGCACAGTGGACTGTCACATCTCGTACAAGCTTCACAGTGCATTACTGTACAAAAAGAACTTACAGTTGGGTTTTTTTTTTTAATAAATCCAAAAACCTTCCACACTGGCAAGCTAACTTTTTCAGGCTTTTGTTTGAGTGTCTCGTTTTTTGCTCGTCATCCCTTCTGTCATAATTTTGTGTGGCAGTAGTAGCTGCACACTGCTTCGTCATCATCATTATCTTTTTTTTTTATGTGTAATGACGGTTGGAAATGTTAAGGATCAATACTGCCACCTACCATGTTGGGGCATCAACCAATTACTGTCACTGGATTATTTATTGTTTTATCGTATGTGTAGTATTAACATCATTGATATTGGTATATTGTGACACTCCTACTCCCAATGCTAAAAAAAGAGAGAGAAAAAATTAATAATAAATTAGTGGACCTCAATAATTGATTAGTTAGTCATTGGAGGACTAGTTGCCCATCATGACCCATCTTTGTAAGGCACAGAATGCTTTTAATGGTCAACACTGTGTTTGTTGGATCAGAGCACATTTAGCACAGGATCGAGCTCTATAGAGAGTCGTTAGCACTGGGCTCACGTTTAAGGTCAGTGAGTTGTAACACTAAGAGGAAATGTCAGAAATGGATGCTATGGAGAATAATTAGGTGGAATTAATGAGTCACTAAAATCCCCATCTCCTACTTTCCTGTTGCTGCCTGCTGAAGTGGTGCGAGGCTCCGTGTCTGTATGTGTGTGAGTCAGCCTAGCACGCACAGCATGAACCAAGACATCAGGCGGGTGTGAGATGAAGGTGTTTTATGTGTGGATGATGGGAGAGACAGAACAAGTGTGTGTTTGATAAATGCTTCCCGTTATAAGTTTTAACTTCTTTGGTGAGATGGTGAGAGGTAGCTGAAGATTACAGGGTTACAGGATAAAACGGTAATTATGAGCGTATGTTGTCTCAGCAGTAGTTCAAGCGAGATTAATTGGCATAATCATCATCGTGTGACTGACAATGAGACATTCATGAGTGGACATCCCCCCACACCCACACAAACATCCCTGTTGAAAAGCCCATACGATGCAAACGTTCCCATTGGGCCTCTTCATTAGGCCAGCAAGACTGTCTTGGTCAACTGTCCTGGGAAAGAAATGGGCTCCTGAACAAGACCACATAAACCATTTTGACCAGCATGGAAATTCATGCTGTATGCTTGTCTTTTCAGTTGGGATAAATGGACTGTTCCTTCCATGTGTCATTTACATTTAAAAGCAATATTCAATCTTAAAAATTGGGACACATGTTGTAGAGAAAGTTAAATAATTGCATAATAAATATTGTTTTTATAACAATTTATTATAATAATTATTGAGCATATTTTGTGAACTTCATGCTTAATAAAATTACAATTCGCTGCAGTTACTTTTTTTATGTGTTCTCTTACACTTTACAAGCCCCATTTTTGGTACATACCTCTTTCCTCTTCCCTTTCGTTCGTTTTTTTCCCTCTGTCTATCTATATACCTATCTTTCTTTTTCTGTCTTCTACTTGTGCCATTGCCAAGTATATTAGCTCGCTGGAGCCCTCGGCAGTGCTTTCAGAGACGGATGACCTCTTACTGACTTGTTCACATCAAAGCCTGATCAGCTAACCCAGACTACACATCCCTGTACCAGCAATTTGTTTAACAGGAGAGGGCTTTAGAGAGAATGGGGATAGGAACAGTGTGTGCGTGTGCCTGTGGGAGAGAAAAAGCTACACTGAGATGCCCTGCTAACCCTAAAGCACATATTCCCAGCATGGACCTCCGCTATCCATTCCGTTTCGCAGGATCTTTATGGATTTGGATCGTCATTTATGTTGAGCCTCCCGGATCAGTCTGCGGCCACTATTCTGCTCCCAGGACAGGTGAATTCATTAGAAGGGGTTTCTCAAGGCAGATGGGCTGTGTGTGTTTGCTGAGCGTCAGGCCCTTTTGAATAATGAGACTTAAGCTGTGAATGTGTAAAAGGTGTGGCAGGAGATTACACTTTTCCTCTTTCTCAGTTCAGTCTTCAGATGGTGCTCTCCTTTTGAATTAAAAAAGGTTGGGCAAGGGCACAAAATTGCATCCATTATTAATGAAAAGACACATTAGTGCTGATGCAGTGTAATCCATAAAACAAGAAGAAAGACGTCTTTTGAGAGAAAGAGAGAGAGAGAGAGAGATGTGACAGAAAATGGTCTGGAGTTGAGCCACAGAAGAGGAGGACACACAGAGACAGGAAGTTTCTGTTATGAAGTGTGAGTTCCCACCGGCGGTTTCAAATCCATATCTGGAGCCAGTGATGTTCAGATGAAGATTGTCGGTCTGTAGACTCCAGTCTCTGTGCCTCCAGCGTGCCATATGAGCCCATATTGACTTACATCCGCTCTGCTGCTGGCTGCACGAGCTACAGGCAGCCTGTCGGACCACCTTAGACACTTTATTCAGTACGTTTATACTGGGTTTTTTTTTTTTTTTGCTAGATTTTACTGTAATTCTTCACTTTTCCTTTAATTTGTATAATAAATGTGAATTTAATCACAATAGTCTAGCATTTAATCGCATGCGAAATGCTTATAATTAAAAATAGACGATGTAATACATAATCCTCAGTGTCTTCATAATCATATCGCATACTAACAACTCTTTTCCTTTCCTGCTGTGTAATACAGAGTCAGACACTAGCAATCATTGTCGGCAACATCTAGATGGAAATCTAGACATTAGTAATCAGCGCAGGCTTCTAGATGAGGATACAGTGTAAAGCTACGTCCTGTATTTACGTCTGCGCTCGTTACAGCTGGCTGAGAGCTGTCAGCTGAAGATGTATTACTGGGGATTTAAAATGGACATAATTTCATGCTGAAGATGGAAACTGTTATTGTTGTTTGATTGTCGAACATTTTTGGGACAGGCGTAGTATGCCTTTCTGCGGATGAGGGGTCAATTTAAGTCTCGGTTATTTATGTGCTCAGGGAAATGATGTTTTGAAATCTGCCCCCTCTTTAAACACTGTAAACAAAGGTTATCAATCATAAACCTTGTCAGCTGTAATTGTTACCAGATCAGCAGAGGATGCTTGATGAGTGTAATGCAGTCATTCACATACATTGCATGCAGGGTGGCTGTGAACTTGTACTGTAAAGACTTTAACATTTAATCCAAACATTACTAAATACTTTATTTTAACACTTTATTTTTTTAACATTGTTTGATAGGGCTTAGGGAACATTAATGTTGAGTGTTTTTTCCTCTTTCTCACATGAAGCAAGCGAGTGAATTTTGCATTGCAATCTACATTATTCTCTTTTCTTGCTTATTTTATGTAAAATAGTTCACACACGTATATACGTGCAATAGACGCAACTCTGACTGTTCTGTCACAATATGTTTGCGGTGTGATTAAATTGTCTTTCACATTACACAACATTATTTATTTATTTATTTATTTATTTTTATATTTATTATTGCTCAAGATCTGAAATTATTCAGGCAACTGAGCAAGATGATGAATCTGACAGCATACACAATCATTCAGACTAACTGTTGGAAGAAAACAGAAGCAGTTTACTCTTGAATTGAGAAGTTTGAACACGAATACAAAAAGTCAAATTTTGCATCTTATATTCTGGTGATTTGACTGTTAGTTTTGCCCCGGACGGACAATTGGAAGAGATTATTTTGATGTTATTTTAAAAATGTCAATAGATCGGCATGCGGCAGTTTTTTTTTTTTTTGGCCATCACTTTCTTCTCCCTACCACAATATTGTCTCTCTCTCTCTGTCATTCTTTTCTATAGCATCTTTAGTCCCTGATTGGCTATTGCTCCTTATTGATCATGTTGCGGATAATGTTCTGTGCTAACTCAAGTCACAGTATGTGTGTTTGGGTGTGTGTATTTTTTCTCCAGTTGGAATCATTTTACTGATATCATGAGCCCTGCTAATCCTAAACACTAGATCAAACTTTTCAGAATCGCTTTTTATGTGAAGCAGTATCAATACCATCCATGCCCCAGAGAGAGAACAATGATCTGTGTGTATGAGAAAGTGAATAAGAGTTAATAGATGTGTGTGTGCGCGCTCTTACCATTATTGAACGCACTAGTGTGGGTTTTTATGGAGCCAGGGGGCCTCCGTATTGACCTGTGGCTGACATCCACTTTTTACTTTCATAACATAATCAGCATTTGACATATGATTATAATAACTTCATTCTCTTTAATGCATTCTCTACCAACAGATTGATTTTTTTTTTTCAGGCCCTCGAACCAATTACATAAATATGTGTGGCATAATTAGTTTACACGTTACTGAATTACTGACAGATTAGAAGTGAAACCCCACAGTTCATACAAAAGCACATAACTGCCAGAGAGGAAATTAATATGGATTCAAACCCTCCTTAGAGACTCATGCACACACATACACATGCTGAGAAAAGAGAAAGATCTGGCACTGGTTTGAACTGGATATAAAGAAAGAAAGAACTTCAGATGAATAGAATAAGAGAAAGAAAGAAAGAAAGAAAGAAAGAGTATGGCAGAGAATGAAGGGAGGAAAACAGTTGAAATCTTTGGTAATGGGAATTGTGGAAGGAAACACTGTTTTCTGCTGGTTTCCAGTTTCCTACTGAATCCGTTAATCCGGGTAATGTAGGTCATAATGAGATCAGCATATTAATGGCGGGAGTGAGGGAGATGTAATTAAAGGCTGGGGGAAAAGGGTAGATGAAGATCATGTGCAAGGCCCAGAATGTTTAAACAAAGTTCAAACACAAAACTTTTGAGCGATTCCTCTCTCAGATATCAGAAATATAGATGAAGTTTCACTGAGATCTTAAGCATGGGCCTCATTCACGAAACAGGAGCTGAACAAACGTCTGTGTAAATCGTTCATAAAACCTTTAATATGCAAATAGTTGCATTGAATCCAACGCCGATTTACGTAAGTATGGATTTACACTGAAATCCTGAAGTTGATTCTTGGATTTGTACAAATATTCTTCCACACATATATAGACGGCATAACACATACACACAGTGTTTTCCTTGTTGTTCCTTGTTGCCTGGATCTTCCTGACCTTTGCTGGCAGTATTGATCCGACTTTTTCCCCGGCCTTCTCTGTTCAGACTAACACATATAATTGCTATTGGGTTCCAATGACCCTCTCTGCATGTCTGGGGATGCTTTACTGCTGATATAAATCAATTCACACTCACAGAAACAATATGTGGCCATTACTGCTGACGAGGGTTTGAAAAGGCTGCAGAGGGAGAGGCTTCAATAAAGGATGATTAGAGCACACAGATCTATGCCGAAGGAAGTGATAGTAAGCAAAAAGCAAGCAGAACGACAAGCAAAAGTCAATCATTCTTGATTTTAGCTTCCGTGTGCTTGAACAATTGTGATTGAACTGAAGTTGCTTTGAATTAATGTTAAGATAAAGATCGGGGAGATGTGTTTGTTCCTTTTCGAAGAAAGACAACGACTTCCAAGTTGCATTGATACAATGGAGAGTCTTATTTTTCCCATAAAAGTTTGTAAGGCACTTTTGTATGGAAGGTTCAGTCAAGTTTATCGTCATATTCTTCACTTTGTGTGCAACTTAATTCTTGGAAGTTGTTGGTATGATTTTCGATGTATAGCCTCTGTGCTCTACTTGTGTTTTCTTCCTCTCTCCTGTTCACACCGCCTTCCTGAACTTGTCTCATCTCAACAGGTGTGAATGTATAAGGAGGAAAAATCATTTTTAAACTTTGTAGCCGGCGTCGTACCCACACCTCCATCTCGCTTGCATTTCTCTCACCTTTTCATATGCAAAAAGGCATCTAATATATTTATCAAAGGTGTGAGGCTGTGAACACACAGCCTTGGAAAACATTTGCATAATTATTTTGCATAATTAATATGCGTGTGATTTATACAGCGAGGTTTAAAAAGTTTTAAGCCTATGTTGTTGTAAGCGTAACCTTTTTTTCTTCTTCTTCTTCTTCTTCAAGTAGCATAAATTACAGCAAAGGTGCTGATACTTTTTCCCATGCAGTTAAATACACGTCATGGGAATTTAAAACAATTTTCACTTCTAAGCTAATTATGTCACATTTCAGTTCATAATTTTGAGCATATGAAGAAAATTTGGTAAAGTGTTAATTAATTTAAGACAAATGAACAACAACATACATTTTTTGATGATACCATTATGCTGATGAACTGAATTCTTTATAAGGGTAACAACAATCTTTGCCCGAAATGATCTTTCTTCTGAATTTATTTAGGCTACTTTTTACTTCAGAAACATTTCTGGATTGTCATTAATGGTTTATAGATCTCTCCATGCTCAGAAAGACAATAAATAGATGCAAAGTAATGCTGATTTCTTTTTTCTTTGTGTTTCTCAGAGAGGACTAGTCTGGTACTTTTCGCACAGAGAGAAACATCTTCACATCAGTTGCAGTTTGTGTGTGTGGATATGACCGACTTGCGTGCAAAGTTCTCATATTCCAAACTGAATACATTCACTCTCATTCATGCATAAAAAGTGCCATTGCTCCTCTTATTTTGGATTCCTTGCTACCCATGGCAACACCATTACTGTTGTATTTTCAATAATTAATCATTCATGTTTTTAATATGACTCCTCCATTCATTCTTTTCCGTAGCACCTTAATGGTTTTGGGCTGTTGCAGTTTTGGAGTCTCTCTTGTACCTGTCCGCAGAACATTCCGGGTGTTTATACAGCTGCCGTGTGACTTGCTGTCCTCTCTCAGGCCATAGGACCTGGTCCCAAATATTTCATTTCCCAACTAAAACAACCCCTCCAACCCCTCCCCTCCTCTCAAACACACACACACACACACACCCAACACACATGTGCACACACACACACACACACGGTGATGAATGTGTAATCACACTGATTAAGTTGTTATTAGAGGGCAGGAGATCCTCTGTAGGAAATGGGGGTGAGACACACAGATGATTATTTACATCCCTCTATTCTAACCACAGCTGGAATAAAGAGGGGGGAGGCAGAGAAATATGAATGCATGGCTTGGTGGGGTCTAGGTAAGCTTTCTGTTTTCATTACGCATTGATGAAAATGGTGAAAAGTATCATTTAATGTAATCACTGTAAAGGTTTTTTTTTTTTTGTAATTGTTCACACTTTTTCTGCCTCCTCTGTCCTCACAGTTCATCTCCTTCTTTGATGTTTTCCCCCTCATACTTTTTCTTACCAGAAGGTGGCGCTGCTGCATCTTAACTATGAAACTTAAAAAGCTCAGACAGAACAAGTTTCACACTCCTTCCTGGTACTCACTATCTCTCTCTCTCTCTCTCATACACACTCACACACACACACACACAAACAGACCGAGTGGCGTACAGTATACCCTGATTAGGGAAGAGAAAGAGATTAATATATATATATATATATATATATATATATATATATATATATACACACACACACATTTCTAGTTGATTCCTGACTTATAGTGTTTGTTGAAATAAGTACAGATTTCCTAGTTTAAATGACATGATTGAAAAAAATTTAATTACCGGCTACGAAATTTTGAGTTTTTCTGACTTTTGCTCTTCATTTTCTTCTCTCACATGCTCTTTCTCTCCCTTTCTTCTGTGCCGTGTTTGATGCAGCAGTATTTAGAGTCTTGTTCTCTGACATTGACTCTAGAAAAGAGATAGAAAGAGAAAGGAAAGAGAGCGAGAGAGAGAAGCAGGAAAAGAGAGAAGAAAAGAAATTGTTGTTGGTCTCGGAGAGAGTGAGGGGCAGTCGAGCAGTGATGCGGCGGGAAGCACCGGTATCATGGAGTTCTCAGTATTCAGAGGAGAGAGGTGTGTATTTATGTTTAGTGTCTTTACTGATTGTAGTGTGCTGGGGAACCGTTCAGTATGAGGCCTACTCAAATCTGCACATCTTTAACACATTTTTGTTTTAATTAAGGATGACCTCCATTATTATTCCTGTTGTTATTGATAATATTATTTGTGGTATTGTTTTTATCAAATATTATCATGGATATAGCATTTTGGCTGTAAATCGTCTGCCATGAATAATGTTGTTATTATTCAGGTAGTTTGGATGGGTGAATGAATGATGTTTTATAGTCGTGTATATATATATATATATATAGTTTGACAAGATTAAAAAAAACGTGTCTTATCAATTTCAGCGATATAAAGAGAGAACAGAGAATATATTTCTCTCACACACACACACAAAGTTAGGGGTGAATTGACAGGTTTTGGTGGGATACCTGTTACCATGACTTCACAAACAGGTGTGAAAAGAAACTATATTTAGGAGAGATAAATAAATTATCCTCACCATATAAATTGTCAATATTAAGTACGTTTTTATTCACGTTTATTGCGAAAAGCTGTGGAAATACGTACAAGACATTATAAAAAATCTGAACGTAATGTGTAATATAATATCTTAAAATTCAACATTTAATGCTGCATTCCTTTAATTATTGTACAAATGTACTTATCATTAAATATAACCGGTGAAAATCATGACTAAATTCAGATGTACTGTAGCGTTTGCCCAACACAGTATCAACATCACGCCTGTTCGTACGCTGGTGTGTGTGTTTGTATGTTTTGTGACAACCTCTCTCTTGACATTCATCTACATGTTGACAATGATTTTAGCAGTTTAAAACCAAGGTCTCACTCACTGGATTCAGAAGAGAGTCTCTTCACAGTTTGGCTGTCTTATAACTGTTGATTGTGTGGCAGTTCTGTCACCACTTTTCTCTTAGCTGACAGCTAATGGAGTGTATCTTTGGAGCACTGCAACTCTATTTTAAAGTTACAATTAGGGGGAAGTTGTCATTACACAGTGCAGTCATTTTCATGAAGTTAATTGGAAGAGATCCTTAAAGTTCTTTTGGCTCTTCTTGCAGTGAAAATGGTGCTGAACAGTCTGCCTAATTTTCCCGTCTTAAACTGTGTGTTCAGGTGTGCTGGAAGTCTTATGGCTGAGAGGGTACACGCACACACTCACACATCCGTAGCTTTGTCTAGAATTGGATGTCACAAGCCTCCAGTCATGAGTTTTCTATCTAAATTATCTTATATACCAGATTCCACCGCCATATTAAATCTGGGGTAAGGGGGGGCTCTATTATTGGGGGAAGGCTCTGCGCTAATCCAATTGTGCAATTAGAGGAGGAATGGGGGGAGAGGATAGACAAGGGGAGAGGGTCTTGGTCTGTACCATTGACCTTTGACCCCAACATGAGCTGAGCTAATGCTATGTAGTAAACGAGCAACTTCATCGGCTCTCTTACATTGTGACCGTAATGTGTAAAGAAACTGTGCAGACTGGACAAGGACAGACCGAAGCTGATGACACGATTACATTTAAGCAAAGATATGCATGATATCTATTTTTAAATCCCCAATGCGTTATAATAATTAAACTTTATCTGATTTTTAACGTCTTTGTAACTCTCTTAACTTTTTCATTTTAGAATTTAATAGTATTTTTGTCACATTTAAATACAACATATTTAAAACAAAAAGTCAATTTTGTACTTTTTTATATGATAAATATTATCTTAACATTTTATTCATGATAGTCAAATTTATGCTTATAATAATAATAATTTATGCATATTATAAATTTACGCATTTAAGTATTTAGTACATTAACATATACTTTATATAATATGCATGATTTAGACTGTACTTACTGTAATTATTCCTCTGTTATTAGATCTGATCCAAAACTCTTTATGGCTCGTCCTTCTGTAACCTTTCACAGACAAACAAAGCTGTTGGATTGCAATAATCCTATACAATCCTTTTGCTCACCACAGGTTTCCGTGTGCGATAATTGTTTTGTGTCTTAAAATATATTCTAGAAAATCTTTTCATGATGCATTTTTTCACACGTAAAACGCCATCATGTTGCCTAAACAAAACCGTGTCCCAGCTACTTCTGACAATTTCCAAATGAGTTTTTAAAAAAAAAAATTCTGGAAATTTGGAGTGACTTAATGTGAAACCTTTTTTTTTTTTTTTTTTTTTTAATTATTATTGATTTATTTAGGCTTTGGTTTTTCAAATTTGATCTAATTATTAGTAGAATAATTTTAAAACATGGATGCGTGTATTTTCTTATAGCTGCCCCGAAAGGGAACAGGATTTTTTCTGAAACGTACATGTATCGTGTAAGTGTGTCTAATTGCTGCACATTCATTTTTATTGGTTGCTTAATGCTATGCCTGTTTTAGTATATTTAAATCCTACGTACGCCAACATACAAAGCTGCCGTGTTGTGAGGTCAATACAGTAATTGTTCGAGACTACTGTACCGTTGAATCTGAACTCTTTAAATATCATGTGATATTTATTTGAGGGACCAGAATTACTAAAATTTCAGTCGAAATGCCAAATAAACGCTGCCTCCCTTTACTTTCTCTCATTTATTTGGAAAAGGATCTGGTGGGGTCTGGGTTTCACTGTTATAGTCTGGTTTACATTTGGGCTCTTGTTTGTACGTGGCTGTGTCTCAAAGAGCAGACCATCTCCCACCCTGTTTACGACAGAGCATTTACACACATTCTCTCACTGGGCTGCTACAGCGTTTCAGTACCTGACACTGCCAAGTTTTCCCTGCTGAGAGTTCCTTTAGCCCCTAACCAGCATTTGGGTTAATCTATTATTAGTGGGATTCATTTTCTGAACAAAGGCCTGAAATTAGACCTGCTAGTATAAGAGATTAAACACTTTTACCCCTCTAAATTCTTGAAAAAAAACACGTCCCCTGTGGATAATAAAAGAGATTACATTAAATTATTTTATAATAACTTTTTGTGTGTGCTACTGTATCATTGTTGTGCTGCATTAGTTTTTTTACTGCATCATTCGGCCCAGAAAATGACGCCCATAAATGTTTTTCTTCTGTTATTTTTCAAATGCTAAAGTGCTGAAAATGCACTCAAAGTCATTCAGCTTCTGCCTTTCACAGACAAACACTTATATTAACATCCCTTCCTCTTCAGACTGCTTTTGCTTTTTTTCTGCTTTCAGATTCCCGATGCATCTACGCAAACTATTGCAGAGCAAATAGTGTTTACTGCAGACTAACCATGACATCTGTTATCCCTAATACCCAACAGACCAAACAATATGGTTTCAAATAAGATTATGATCGCCGAATAAGCCTTATCTGTGTAATTCAAAAATTTATATTGACTTAAATATGCTTTGTAGATGTAAGTAGATTAGGTAATCTGAAGTCCCTATCTGCTCTCAGGTCTGCGCTGTTGGGGGGCACTGTTATAATCCCGTGGAATAATCCTATGATTTCCACAAGCTGTTTTGTGTTATTAAATGTCGAGTGTCTGAGTTGATTTAATGTCATATTAATCCCGTTAACCACCATTTGCTGTCTGCCACAAAAGAAACAGACACTTGTCTTTTAATTCACGTCTGCATACAAAGTAATTAATGTGGCTATTAATTCAATCATTGTCCTGTTTGATGTGAATATTCCAGTCAGAATGGATTATCATATATCAGCGCACATGTTAAATGCAAATCAAATGGTGATTAAACTAAGATTAAGTTTATGGGAAGCCTTGAAAGAGTCAATCAATCTTTTTTTTTTTTTTTTTAAATATTAATTCCCTTCTCCAGCTCTTCATTAATGTAACTTTACTCTAGTAGTCAGATTTCAATTACAGAGAAAGATTTATATTTCATGTTAAAATATATATATAAATAATATATATAAAATATAATATTCAAGATAATTTTGTTATCGTTATTACTTTTAATATTAGGAAATTAATATTAAATATTTGAGATCATTTTGTTGTCATTAGGGCTTTTAATATTAGTAAAACTATGTTAATGTTAATAAATACTAGTATTATATTATATGTTATTTAGTTCATTATATTATACTATTATATAATATATCAACACTTATAATATTAGTAAAATGAATTATATAATTAAATAAGTAACACTGCTCATATAATAAACAAATGCTATTTTTTTTTAAATGATTCATCTAGTTGACTTTATTATCGAATATATCGTGTATATATATATATATATATATATATCTTATTATTTAGCAGAATTTGAAACTTTTTATATGTGTATCTATAAACAAATGACTGCAAAATATTTTATCATGGTCTCCTCAGAAGTGAAAATAATTGTATCTTTTGCTGTATTGCATCTGTATACTGTAATTAAACGCTGACCTTTCTGTCTTTGACTTTGCAGCAACATCTCTCCTGGACATGACAAGAACAAAATCCATCAGGTTGGCTCGTGGAATTTGCCCTAATTGGTTTTTACAGTCATACCTTGTTTAATATAATTGAACTGTCATACAAGGTTTATCCTGGTTGTTATGTTAGGCTATTTTTACCCTGTTTATTGTAAGTCAATTCAGTTCCTGGAAGATCCCTTTAATGCCCTGACTTGCATGTCCAATATTATTAGGTGCTATGAGTTCAGCTTGTGCAAATCGCTTAATGCATAAGTCGGTAAGAGGCTCTGTGCTGGCAGGTCAGACTGAAGGTACAGCAGATTAATATTTGATCATGCAGGAGGGTTTGTAATCACAGCTGATTGATCCTTCAGCTGAGTGCCCTGGCAATTATCATAATTGTTGCCCACCGTACCGGCCTCTCTCTCTCTGTTTCGCTCACATAGCGAGGGCCACAGGTTGAGAGTCTATGAGACAGAAAATCCTGAATAATACTGTCTCTATGTGTGTGTCTTTGAGTGAATAATGCAGGAGAACTGTGGGACGAGAGGTTGGATGAGGATCCTCAGAGGTGAGGTTTCCCTCTCTGGGATGACTTTGTTTGTGTCTACGGGGGCAGTGGGACGTGGTTTGCTTGTGTTAGTGTTTCCGAGGACACACACATGCTCTATTCTGGCAGTGTTCAGAGTTAATCCCCACTCAGCCACGCTCCACGCACACGCTGCGAGACTGCAATGTAATGCACACGTACACGCAAACACGCAGGAAAAAGACAGAATGGTGTCTCTATTAACACAACACTTGTTTTTTTGAAAATTCAAGGATTATTTTGGATCTCAGTCTATGGTTAACTTCCAAACGCTGTGTTTTTCAAATGATTTTACTAACTGATGCTGAATATCCTTATGGCCCATGACCTGTAATAATAAAGCTTGTATATTATTTCAGAAATGAATGTTGAAATAGTCCAGACTTGAATGTGTTTGAATTCACAACAAAAAGCTATGCTTTATTATACCAAATATTTCCATTCATTCCAGAAACCTCTGGATTTCTCTGTTGCGTGAATTCGATTTCTTCCTTTTAAAAGGCTCTTTGTCTAAGTGGAAAAATACCAAACTGTTTTCTAGCTCGTCTGCCTTTGAAGCTGAGGAGTATAAGTGCCACTGAATGTGTGAGGCAGCCAGTGCTGTGCCACACTGCGTGTGGGTACTTCCTGTGCCATGTTTTGTGGAGTTTTTTTTTTTTTTCTCACAGCCTACCCAGTGAAGGGCCAGGAAGAGGTTTTCTATGCCAGCAAACTCTCTGTGAATGGATCAGCGGAGGAGATGTGACCAGTTCTGAGGTATGAACCGCTCCGTTTGTCCCTGTGTGGGCTTCCTTAGGACATAATTACTGTAGGTAAAAGACTGACCGAAGACTGATGAGTTTTGCCAAAAAGGTCAATGCCACACACGCACACACGGCCCGTGTGCACACATGGCCTTGTACTAGATTGTTGTGATGGCTCGCAATAATTCAACTAGGCTTGGTAGTTTTCTTGTCTTTTCCTGTCTTCTATACTGTATATGTAAGTGTGTGTGTGTGTGTATAAATATATGTATATATATATATATATACATATATAAGAATCCTGAAAAAAATCAGTTTCCACAAAAAAACTAAATAATAAATTAAGCAGCACATTTATCTTCATCCTTGATGATAATAATAATTTTTAAAACAAATGTTTCTAAAGCAGCCAATCAGCATAATAGAATGACATTGCAGACTGGTGTAAATTCAGCTTCGCAGGAATAAATTACTTTTTAAAATATTGAAATCAGAAAGTTATTTTAATTTGTGATAGTATTTCATAACTGTAAGCATAAGAGATTTCTTTAAAAAAAAAAAAACATCTTATGAATGAAATGTATTTACTGCTTAATATTTTGCTTCATCCCATTGTAAATATTCAACCTAATAAACGCACTAATTTATAAAACATATTGGAATTTGGAGGTAAACCAATTTATATATGTATGCAATTAAAAAGAATAAAACAAGCTTGTTTCAGATTCTCATTGTCTTGTCTTCTGTGATGAACTTATGCTGTGTCGGACCATTTGTCATAAAACATGTCTTTAGGAAAAGTCAGTCTGCGAGCTGCTCTCCCTGAGAGAGAGTCATCTATCTACACACACACACACACCCACACACACACACACACACGGGACGGGATGCAGGACACACTGGGAGATGGGCTACCATTAATCTGCTGTGACTGAGGGAAATTGTGTCTTTGTAATGAGTATTAGGTGTGCATCTACATGAATTAAAGCTAAATGAGTGTCTGATTGATCACCAGAACTAAATGACACCGAGCAGAGCGTCATTATGCTTTAACAGTGACTGTATCATATCGGGATGATTAACACACTCGGCCTGTCTGAAGAACATGTTTATGTAAACAAAAGAGAAGTGTGGCTAAGTAGTATTTTTGCCTGCTTTCAAAAACATCATGGTGTTTTTTTTTCCTTCAGAGTGTTAAAACCACTTGTGAATTATTTTGTTTATGTGTCTGCTGATCTGCTCTGAAACCCAGAATGATTAGTAGTGCCCCAGATGCACTGATTCCAGCTGTTTATTTAAATTCACTGACAGTATTTATGTTTATATTCCAGCTTAGTGTTGAACTAATTGAATTTTACCTATAAACAATACCTCTAAGTGTGCTGAAGATACTCCATTTGTCCTGTAAAACACCATTTATGTAGATATTTTCAAAATTCTATATAAGATTATTATTATTATTATTAGAGAGATGGGACTTAATGCTGTTATTCAGCAAGGATGCGTTAAAATGATCAAAAGTATTACAAATCCATGACTTTTACAAAAAAAACTTAACTCTATTAACTTTATTCCCAAAAATCTTGAAAAAAAATCATGATCAGTTTCCACAAAAAACATTGTTTTTGGTTTTGATGATCATAATTAGATGTTTCATTAAATTTTTTTTATCACCAAATCAGCATATTAGAATAATTTCTGGAAGTTATTTTAATATGTAATATTTCATATTTTAAATCATAATATTTCAAAATATGACTGTTTTTACTGTATTTTTGATCAAATAAATGGATCCTATTAGAGAACTAGTGTATTTATATTAATATTTATGTTGAAAAAATAGTTCTTCTGCTAGTTGTTTCTCTTTCGATAAATCTCCCTATCAAAAAGAGACAAGGAGCTCTATTCTCTCTGCAGTCACTGGCACGCTAACAGATGAGTGTGTTTGATGTTTCAGCCAAATTCTCTCAGGTGTTTTTACGTACAGTCTGGCATTTATGTGCTCCCATTGTTATGTCTGCAAGCATCTATACAACACACCACTCCGGCTTCTGTTACTTCATAAAGTCCTAGCGAGCTGGTATGTTGGAGGTCTGAAGCTTAACTGGAAACTATGGACACATCAACAGGCTCTGTAACTCACAGATCCACTTGCTGAAGATGTATACTTAGGTGCAAATCTTTGAAAAAAAAAGTGCTTTGTTTAAAAAGATAAGACCCATGGCAGACACTGTAATTTTCTAAAGCCCATTAGGACACAATTTCACAAGGGCAGACATTTAGCACATATCAGGCTGTGAGGGGTGCAAGGTCGCGTCACCTCGGGTTCCGACATATTTACTGTACCTGGACACATTAATGTTCCACTGTAACCACGGATACCATAATTATTCTGTCATGCTCCCTGTTGGGCTAATTGTTATAAAAACCATAATTAACAGGCATCAGGATGTAACTCCTCTTCCACCTTCCTAAAACTCTTCTACCCCCCCCCCCCCCTACTTTTTTTGCACTCTTTTTTCACACTTATTCTCTCTGTCTTCATCTCACATTTCTCTGGTTATAAAGGCCACTACGACACAACAGACTCATAAATCAATTTTAATCCTCAGATTTCTTCATAATGGAATAATCTAACATGTTGACATCATATAAGGCTACATATTCAATTTTGTTAATTTCAGTAGAGCATGCAGTGTCCAAAATTGGAGGTTTTAATTTTTGGTTGAAATGAAGACTATATTTTTAAAACTACTTATATATTATATACTACACTATATTATATATATATAATAAGTGGTTAACATGAAAATTTAATTGAAATTACAATTGAAAGTAAATCAGCCACATATAAAAGAGAAATTAAAGAGATAGTTCAACCAAAAATGAAAATTCTGTCATCATTTACTCATCCTCAAGTCCAAACCTGTTTGAATTTCTTTGTTCTGCTGAACACAAAGGAAGATATTTTGAAGAAGCCAGTTACCAAGCAGATATTGCCCCCCATTTTCCACCATAGTAGGGAAAACAAATATACTATGGTAGTCAATGTGGCGCAAGATCTGTTTGGTTACTTGACATTCTTCCAAATATGTTCTTTTGTGTTCAGCAGAACAAAGAAATTTATACAGGTTTGGACTTGAGGGTGAGTAAATGATGACAGAATTTTCATTTTGGGGTGAACTATGTCTTTAAGTAGGCCTAAAATATTACATTAACAAAATAAGTATAATAATAACAAAAAGAATATATTTGACTGGATGATTGATTGAGAGACTGGACAGTAATTCAGAAAAGAAACTGCACAGTCCTATGCCAGACTTGTTGTCCATGTTGTTTGAGCAACATGCAGTTTAGCGAATCACTTACCATATTAAAGCCAGGATGCATAAAATAAAAGCAGTGGTCTTGTTCCAGGCCTTCACTCATTTTGTGCTGCTTTTGCTTACCTTAAATTATTCAGTGCTTTGGCTTTTTTTCTGTCAGCAACTGTGTGTTTCCCAGTGACGATATTCTGGCTGTGCTAATCGTTTCCTAGCGTCTGCCGTTTTATGACTGACATAGCAATAAGCAGATTGTCCTGATATTTATGCCTTGTGCAGCTTAGAGAGATAATTAAAGTATATAAATTAATCAAGTGCAATTAATTAGGGGCTTTATGTTGGCAGCGGTACATCCTCGCATGTATAATTTATATTTATTGATTTGTTTGCTTTCATTAGCCTATGAGATAACAGTTGAAATGCATTAGCGAAGAGGGAAATGCAGAATTAGAATGAGTGCGGGCGGCAGGCGAATCGTGTGGTCGGTCAGTAATTGATAGATCAGCGGCCGCTCAATGCTAATATGCTGCAGTGTTAACTGTCATAAGTGCACAGGATCGATGACTGATATTTTCCTCCATATCTGGTGCTTGATTAATGATGTTTTTGAAAGCAGCAACCTGGTTAATGGTAAGTTGATAGGCATGCTAAATTTACTGTTTAATCAGCTTGTGGATTTATTGCGGCAGTACAGCCAGGGTAGCTGGCCTGAAACGTGATGGTGCTCTAGAAGACTATTTGCACCAGTCAGCAGCCTGTATAAGCATTTAGGGCTCTCCACTGATTTCTCATTGACCCTACAGCTATCATTCATCAAAAACCTGTTGAGAAAGAGAGAGGACTCAATTTAGAGAGAGATACAGAGAGAGAGAGAGAGAGAGAGAGAGAGTTCTTGCATTTCATAAATATTGGATGGCACATATAATACTTGTACATATAATAATCTAACTATATAGTATATCTTAGATAGATAGATAGATAGATAGACAGATAGATAGATAGATAGATAGATAGATAGATAGATAGATAGATAGATAGTGTTACTGTTGGCTCCACATTTATTTGACAAATGTTTCAAGTGTCCGGTCAGAGGTCGTTGTCATGGTAACCAGCAGTAAGACAGATGATGGTGCCTTAGGCCTCATTGTACTAATTGCCCAGGTAGAAGGACTCCTCTTCCTCTCTGTATTGATTGTTTGTTCTTTTTTTTTTGATGAATCCTTATCACTGTGCAACAGAAGAGCTCCTCAAAACAACACCTAACAATAATAATTGTGCATTTTTAATTAATAATAATAATAATTGTGTTTTTGTGTTATTATTATTTATATGATGCACCTTTTGAGGTTTTGAGGAGCACTCCTTTTGAAGTAATTATTATTATTTTTATTATTATTATTATTATTATTATTATTATTATTATACTTTCCTTTAATATGAATTTCTCTTTTTTATGTTTGGATTAGACAGTGAAAATATTGTATGGTGTTGATAAGTCTTATCATCTATTATTAATATCTATTAATAATATAATAACTATTAATAATAGAAATGTATCTGTCTACCCATCAGTAACGGAAACCTTTTAACCTTTTTGCACTCTGCGCTGTGAGCACACACGCGCACAAGCGCACACACACACACACCGAACACTATCCTGAGAACAGCTGGACATGTTTGGTGTGCCGTGCTCCTGCGTCTGTCCTGTATCAAAATGTGTGTGTGTAGAGAAAGAGAGACCATATTGACAATACTAGCTGGCAGTTTTTTTAAACCCGCTGTGGGCTATCAGGTTTCCCACTATGGACCCCCTGAGACTAACATGGCTTCCACTTTTCTTTACGGCTGTGGAAGTCACCGACTGAAACCAACCAGGGGGGTCAAATCAATCTGAGTATTTATGACCTAGAAATGTGACACTGTTTCTTAAATGCTGTTGTTCCTTCTTGATTTAGCCTTAAATGTGTGGGTGTGTGTATGCAAGATTCATACGAGTGTGTATCGTGTCTCTTTGTGCGTGTCTGGCAGAGACTGGAGTAAAATGCTTTATGACTGCTGCACCAAATTGTCTTTTCCCCCGTCTCACCCCTTGTAAACAAAGATGGGTTAATACGTTCTTTTGATGACAGTTTTATGGAAAGCTTTTAGTCCTTGAGTATGTATCATATTTACTGTAAGTATACTTCAACTACAAAGGCATGTCACGGCCTCATAAATCCACTCAGGGGGATTGTTACACACAGTGAGTCATTTATTCAAATAAAGTGCACAAGTATGATTGTTATCTTATTAGCTGATGACATGAAAGCTTTGTGTTCTGCAGTACTGTATCAAAACAAGAGGAATTGGACACTATCTCCTCTTCCACAGGAAGTGATGCAATACTATAACTCCACAACAACAGGCTTATTTGCTGCTAGATAGTTTGAGACTAAAGTTTCCCTAATTCTGTTCGGTGAACAAGGCAGTCAAGTTAATTGTTTATATGAATATACATTTCACTTTTTCTCTGGTTCACTCTTGTCCTCTCTTTTATGAACACCTCTGCTGTCTAGTTTCATACGATCTTTGTGTGGTTGGTTTATTTATAAATAATAGTAGGATTCATACAGAAAATAAAATATTTGAAGAAGAATGTAGGCAGCTCAACAAAAATGGGAAAGCAGGAGAGAACGCAAAAGCCCGGCAGCTCAGTGCGAGGATGATTTTGAGAGGCCCTTGGAGCTTAGTGAAGGAAAGGCAGTCTGACAACTCATCAATGTTCTCTGCCACTGCACTAAACTAATGAAAGTGCTATTTGATCTCGGCCTGAAAAGGCTCAATACCACTTCTGCTATCATTTAAGTCCCAGACTTCATCCAAATCTGTCTCCAGATCCCCAGATATCAGGCCCAATACATGACTGAATAAACTGTATTTGTAACAATCGAATTGTGAGTTGGGTAGTGGAGAGAGAACTATTCTCCTTTTGCTTGATGGAAAATGTATATGTATATCGATTGTGTGAATTATTCAGTGACTTACAGGGGACTACTTTTTGATTTTTGTCTTGTGCAATGCAAATGTCCCGAGACGCCTAGTACAGTTAGCTAAAAGTCATCTATCTTAAAGACATTTTAAATAAAACACAAAAGGTTTTTTTTTTTTGTGATATATTTGTGAATTTATAATTAAGTGATTAGTAATGACAGTGGGCTGGCTACTTGCATTTATGGTTTGTCAATGTACCATCCAATATTGCTTTAACGAAGAACTCAAATAGTATAGTTGCTGTAGTGTAGTACGTATTACTTACCTTCAGTTGACAACTACTGTATTTTCTTTTATGTATGTAGAAATATGTAGAATTATGTTATGAATAGAAAAATGTGTCATTCAAGTCATTCAAATGTAGAGTTTTTTAGGTTTAGAAATGAATACACTACCATTCAAAAGTTGAACGGTAAGATTTTTTAAATGTTTTTGAAAGAAATCTCTTATGCCACCATATCCTCATTCTTCTGTTGCATTTCTTTGATCAAAAATTCAGTAAAAGCAGTGATATTGTGAAATATTATTACGGTTTAAAATAACTTACTTTATTTATATATTTTAAAATATAATTTATTCCCATGGCAAAGCTAAATTTTCATTTCTTTTTCCATGATTCTTTGAATATGAGTTCAAAGGAACAGCATTTATTTAAAATAAAAATCTTTTGCAATATTTAATTTCTTTCAAAAATAAATAAACTCCAAACTTTTGAATGGTGGCATCTACAACTGACATTTTTCAAGTCCTATCATTTATCCTGTCAAATTCCATGTTAGCATTGTCAGTCCAAGGATGTTAGAAGTGAATAATGTGTATTTTTTTTTTACTAGTGCAGTTTTGGCCTTGTCTGTCTGTGCATCACAGATTCATAATCTTGTCTTGTGCTCCTGATGGCATAATGCACGCCAGGTTATTCCCACACTGAGTCATAAGGAAAACAAAGTGTTTCAGTGGAGATGTATGCAGGCCACCCTGTCTGTAGAAAGAGAGAGAGCAGAGAGACAGAGAGGGTGAATGAGACTCTGAGGCTTCTGAGAAAATCAGAAGCACGTAGTAAAAGAGAGCGAGTTCAATGAGGGGAGACAGAGAGACTAAGGATGACAGATCTGGCCTAAGTCTGGTCCAGGGAAAGGGGTGATGCGTCATCGCCATACTAGAGTCCTGCGAATGAAAACAGCTCCATGCATGCACTTGAACTAAAGCGTTTCAAGGTTATGCTAACCGAAACATTGTGAAGTAATAACATAAACAGCTTGATAACCAACTGTGTGGGAGATTTCTGTCATAACTCATGATCGTAGAAAGCCTAAAGACTGTTTTTGTTCCACAGGCAAAAATTTTGGAACGAGCAATATTTTCATTTCAAAAAGTTTGTTTGACATTCTTTTCGTTGCATGTTCATAAACATAATCTTCCCATATTTGATGTTTAAGATAACCTCCAAGTAACTTATTACAAGTACAAATAGTACATGTAAGCATCTCTCTCTCTCTCTTTCTCTATGTGTGAAGAGACTTGGGGGCAGAGCTAAGGGGCCTCCACTGACCAAAGCTTTTTTTTTATTATTATTTATTTTTTTTTTTATCGTGACCAGAATTGAGTTTATTTAGATGTAGAACTGTCTCTTTATTACTACAACACACAGGATACTTTTCAGGTGTGTACAGAAACTTCGCCTCAGTGCCAGGTGCCAGTCAAACAAGAGCATAGGTGCCAAGGGAGACTCGGCGTCTCCTGGCGAACGATATATCTATACAAAATCACTTAAGAGTTGAGTAAGAACCATGTGACTTTGTGTAATGCACAAATAAATGCAATTTCTGTTAGTTTGTTCTCAAAAACAGGCACCATTTTGTGTTAGTTGACAGAGAGTAAATGTAAATGGATCGCATTTAATTGTGTATAAAATAACAGATTTTTTTACATTCTGGTATTTGTGCAGCCACCTTTATCAAATTCACATTGTTGCACATGGGTATTCAAAAGAGAACATATTTTTCCTTTGTAATTAGTATAATTTAAGTATGATAGAATTGTTGACATTTATTTATTTCTGTAATAAATTGAATGTTAAAGATTCAGTGTTTAATTTCTCAGTTGCAAGTAAATTTTTTAAACAGATCTTTACAGTCAAGGATTAAGAAAAAAATTGTCAAATTTACTCAGTATGACTTGATCGTCCACCACTACCTCAATTACAATTAAATGACGTTTTGTTAACAAAGTTTGGGAGGAACACGTTCAAATGATCTATCCAATCCGTACGAGACAACAGTTTTCTGCATCCCACTGCCACCCCGACTACTCGCCCTTGGCTGGTTCCTATGAGCCAGGGATACAGGGGGAGTACTCTGGGTTCGGGCCAAATTCTGAGCTCGGAACACTTCCCTCGGAGAGCATGCCAAATACTCATACTCTCTTACTGTATTATTATCTGATTATTTGTACAGTAAGTGTGAATTTGTGAATTGTATTCAGTTGTGTTAGGCACTAAAATAGTCCAGTACTTTATAGTTGAACTCATTTTTAATAAAGGTTTCTATGTCACCCCAGATTGGTTGAGGTCACCCCTATGAAAATATCCTGGCTCCACCACTGTACATACTAATACTGTTTAAAAGTTTGGGGTCAGTAAAAAAAAAAAGAAGAAAGAAATTAATTTTCAGCAATGATTCTAGTCCTATATGCTTACCTAATTGTGTGAAAGTGGCATCAAGCAAAAGCAAACATTTCAGTAACTCACATACTAATATGAATACTAATGAGATCAAGACTTAAGACTTTTTAAAGTATTTTGTCTGTGTTTTCATCCTAGCAAAGATAAATTAAGGACAAGTTGGGCAGAGACCAGTGGAAAACGTGTGGATGCAGTTACAGATTTGTTTTTTCACCAGACCTACAGTAACTGTTCATAAGGTTTAGCAGTGATAATCTCTATATTCTGCATTCTGATAATCTATATATTCCAGTAATTAATCCTGATTATTCACTTTACCTTCCTTGAGCTACTCTAAAGTTAAACTTCTTAATGAATCAGACATGAATCCGGTACCATTACAGCTATATGCTGTGCATACTGTGGTTCAAATCCCTGGAGGCAGAGGCCACCAATAGCTCCTCATTTCCCCTGGTGTGCTGGTTAGTGTCAGGTCAGAGTGTAGTAGTTTGTAGCATGTTAGAATTTAATCCTTTAAATTTTTAGAACCAAAGAACCAATTGAAATAAAATAAATTGAAATGTGCATTGAACTCAGTGACAGCTTATATACAAATATATATACATATATAAATAATAATAAAGTAAACTAACGGATACAATAGAATAAAAAGATTAATGGTTCACAAGCTATTTCACTTCTTGTCTTCTGCGTAGAGAAGAGTGCATTTATAGGTATGCTGTTTGAAAACTATAAGCTATTAAACCTTTTTTTGCTTGGTTTTTATTTATTCATTTTATTTTGTAACACTTTACAGTAAGGTTTCATTAGTCATTAGTTAACATTATTTAAAGGATTAGTTCACTTTCAAATGAAAATTAGCCCAAGCTTTACTCACCCTTAAGCCATCCTAGGTGTATTTGACTTTGTTCTTTCTCATGGACACAACTGGAGATATTTTAATAATTATCCTGATGCATCCAAGCTTTAATGGCAGTAAACGGAATCATGAGTATGAACTGAAGAAAGTGTTTCCATCCAAATCCATTCATCATAAAGTGATGAATTAAGTAAAATATCTAGTTTCTGCCAGACCGCCTTCCGTATTCATGTTACAAAGTGTTAACTGGCGTCATGTCAAATAAGGAAGTCGAATAGGGAAGGCGTAGGATGCAGCTCAACAAGACTGGACCAGACTTTCTTTGTACGTTGAATATGAAGACAGTCTGGCTGAAGTTAGATATTTTAATTCATAACTTGTTAAATATGGATCATTACACAAACACATTGCTTCGCTTCAGAAGGCCTTTATTAACCCCTCGAAGCTGTGTGGAGTACATGTTTATGATGGATGGATGTGGATGAAAGCACTTTCTTCAGCTCATACTCGTGACCTCTGTTCACTGCTATTATAAAGCTCGGATGCGTCAGGATATTTATTAAAATATCTCTGATTGTGTTCATCAGAAAGAAGTCATATACATGTAGGATGGCTTGAGGGTGAGGAAAGCTTGGGCTAATTTTCATTTCAAAGTGAACTGATCTTTTAACTACTTCAGTAATTCAAATGTTGTTGTATTTGTTAACATTAGTGTGACAAGCAGGGCGGGGCGAGAACTCCGGAAGCATAAAAGAGGAGCGATGACAGTGAAGGACGAGAGAGGTCCAGGCCTGAATTTTATGTTTTGTTTCATTATCATTATAGTCCCTCACCGGCAACTGGCACCATTTTACTTTAGTTTTGTCGTTTGTTTATGTTATGAATATTAAAGTTATGTTGAATGTTCGCCGGTTCCCACCTCCTTCTTCCCGTATCTACTAACCGTGTTGCATTGGTTCCAAAACCCGGGAGGAAGGAGGGACATGCTATCGGAGAGAGCCCTCACTGCTGAGGGGGATCACGGTGCTGAGGAGGTCGGGCAGAGAGTGAGAGTGAAGACCGCGAGTGGCTGCCCAAGGCGGTGGTGTAGGAGCGATTGAAGAACAGGTGGGACGGAGAGCTTACTGTGCTCCTGGATCGAGGTGGGGTGGCTGCTGAACGAGAGGGAGCAGAGGAGTCACCGCCGTTCGCTGTGGGCCGCTACCCTCAGCCGGAGGAGCCATCCCCGGTCGTCGGGGGCGGAGGAGGATCAAGTCTACCAAGCATCCAGTACCATCGTATGGCACCGCGAGGAAGAGGCTCTGGGCTGGCTGAGGTGGCAGTGTGTCAGGGAACGGACCAAGATTTTTTTTTTTTTTTTTTTCCTCTCTCCCTCTCTCGTCTCTGTCGCTCCTTGTGCTTCGGTTTCACCTGCGTCAGAGACGGGGGCCAGTCTCGGTGGCTGCAGCACCTGGTGGGTAAGAACAGAGGAGATGAGAGAAAAGGAAACGGAAGCACAAGGAGTGACAGAGACGGGGCTAGTCTCAGTGGCTAGTCTCTTGTCTCTTCTTGTGCTTCCGTTTCCTTTTCTCTCCTCTCCTCTGTTCTTACCCCCCAGGTGCTGCGGCCACTAAGACTGGCCCCCAGGGGGAGTAGAGCGCAGTCTCGGGAGTACCCCCCGGCCTGCGAGGGGCGATGGGGGTATGTAACGAGCAGGTCAGAGCGAGGCCCGTGGAGTGAGTGATAATGATGGTCAGCTGCGCACTGCACCGGTCTCGTATCTCTCATGGAGGAGCTCCAGAAGCATAAAAGGGGAGCGACAAGATAGGACCAAGCCTGGATTTTATGTTATGTTTCATTATGTTTATGTTGGTGGCAGTCATCCGCGAGGGACTGTCACCATTTTACTTTAGTTTTGTCATTTGTTTATTTTATGAATATTAAAGTTATGTTGAACGTTTGCCGGCCCCCGCCTCCTTCTTCTCGAATCTACTATATGTGTTACAATTAGTTAATGCACTATGAACTAACATGAACAAACAGTGAACAGCTGTATTTTTATAAACTGTCATTAACAAAGATGAATAAATACTGTAACAAATGTATTGCTCATTCTTAGTTCATGTCTATGCATTAACTAATGTTAAAAAATGAGACTTTACTGTAAAGTGTTACCTTTTTTCAACAAACTTTGTAGGTGAGCAGGGATCTTTGTATCACTTTTTGGGTTTTGTTAATTTATTCCCCCCAAAAAATTAACCTGAAGTTTTGAAATTGACCTGAATACTATATATAACACTATGTATACAGTTGTAACTATGTGGAATGTTATAAATTTAATAATAATAAAAAATATATATATATAATGTAAATAATTATATTTTACCGTTTGTCTACATAAAAACATTGGTCAACCTCAACCCTGTATAAGATTGTGTAGAATGTACTTTAAGAATGGTGTCAAGACTATTCAAATTCATTAAATTCATCCAAAAAAGAAAGAATCTCTCCATTGTTCTGGGAGGAGGTGGTGGATTGAATTATGTGTCCACATACAGCCTGTGAGTGAGCTACAAATTGTATATTTTTTGAGTGTTCCACTTATCTCAGCTCTCACTTTACAATAGAAATAATGTAATAATGAAATGTATTTGGTTGTTCTATTATATCTTAAATCTATCTTTCTCAGTGACCTGCTGGGTGTCTTAGAGCTCACATAGCACAAGCATCCCAAGAGACGATCTCAGTTGCTTGCTGTCTTATTAACCAGTCTCCATTCAGGACCCCCGCTCACCACCTCCATTAACTCAGTCAAGGTCAATCCACCAAATCTACTGCTCCACAGATGAGAACCAGGCCAGCACACTGATAACTGACCTGCCCCTTTCCGTCCGGGTCAGCGGTGTTGAGCGGAAAGGTCGTCTGCAGGCTGAAGCCGAAACGCTTAACAAATGAACTTGGCCCGCTGATGTTGGGGGTTCCGCCACCCTCGTTTACGCCAGCCTGTCCTGAGAGATGGGATTGTGTGATGCCGAGATTGTTTCCTCGATTAGGCAGTGGCAGAAATGGAGAGAAAGAGAGAGTGAGAGAGAGATCTGGATCTCTCCCTCTGTCCTCACAGAATCGGCTTCATTCTTCGACCTCTCGGAAAACAATACCCAGCTGTCCCTCTCTACTTTGATCAGCCAAATGAAAGATGCTGGCATTTCTTATGGAGTGGAGATTGCTTATCGATCTATATCAAAATATTCATGTTAATCCTTGGGCAGACTGAGCGTATTTTCAAGCCAGGTTAGCAATCACAGCTAGCCGGTCTGTCTAAGGCAATTGGCAGAGCCATGGAAGATAATCAGACTGGGGTCCAGCAGTCAAATGCACTTTGCTGTTTAAATTTAGACCCCTGACAGTGATGGAGGAGTCCACAGAAAGGTGTTGACAAACCAAATTGTTTGTTCCAGCATTATTTTGCCAGAGATCAAGTCCAGAGTAATGTGGATTTGTTCATTACAGGGGCCGGCTATTGAAAGGGATGGGATACAGAAGAAAAAGGGGGGGTCACGAGTAGCCCTAGCAATGATTGTGTTAGTGTGTGTGTGCGTGTGACAAGTATGAGATTAAACTGTTTGAAAGGCTAAGGAGGACATGAGCTCACCTCATTTTGTGAAAAGATTGTTTCGCTTGAAAGGACTTATGAGAAAACTCTGAAGATTCAAAGTATGAAATCCACCGACAGATTCTGCAGTGCTTTGGAAATATGTCATGGCAATAAAACAATATGCATTTGAGGGGAACGTAAACCTGAAAGTGTTTTATGAAGAGACAAGACAGATTAATAAAAGGCTCACTTTTCCAATTTAATTGTACAGAGATTCATCTGGTTCGGGTTAGGCAATTTTGTGCTTAAAAGTTAATGGAGAACAGTTTTCTGGGTTCTCAGTTATGAATAAAAATCGTTCAAGATAAACTTTATGAACTATATCTAAGCCAAGCATTATAACTTCACTTTTCGAATAACAAAAATTTAAATCTTTAAATTCAAATTTTAAGTTTCACCCCACTTTTCTGGGGTTCTCAGAAGTAGAAGTCAGGTAAATAGTTGGGTAAACTTCTATTGTGGTGAATAGAAACTACAACAAATATTCTTTGTGTGTGAGTGTGTGTGTGTGTGTGTGTGTGTGTGTGTGTGTATGTGGGCAGGTATTCCCTATGTTATGGGGACCAAATGTCCCCACAGGTATAGTAATACTAGTAAATTTTGATCTTGTGGGGACATTTTTTTGGTCCCTGTGAGGAAACAAGCTTATAAAACATACAGAATTATCTTTTTTGAAAATCTAAAATAGCAGAACATTTTCTGTGATGGGTAGGTTTAGGGGTAGGGGTAGTGTAGGGGGACAGAATATACAGTTTGTACAGTATAAAAACCATTACACCTATGGAATGTCCCCCCAAAAAATGAAAACACAACTGTGTGTGTGTGTGTGTGTTCCTATTTGCTCCAAAAGTAAAAGAAAAAAAAAATCACTGATAGACTTTTCTAAAAGAGGAAAAAAATATCTTGAGATTGATTATGGTTGTCAGAAGAGACACATTTGAAAAGTCAAATTTGCCATCACTCCCTCAGCCGTTGAGTTACAAACTCCTACACACCAGTGTTTACTGCCTTTCCGAATTTTTTTTTTCAATGCTGAAGTAAGCTATGTTTTTTGTGAATGTCCCATTCATTTGCCGCAGGTAAATAACTGGGAGAATAACAAAATGCAGTAAAAGGTAAAAAAAAAAAAAAAACTTTAAGAATAAGGTGAATAGAGTTCTAAATGTACATTTACTTTTTTTTTAAGTATTTGCTGTTTTCCACCATCCCGTCAAGCTATTTTGTTCGTAGATTACAGTAGATTATGTATCCTGATTTCCTCTCACGAGCTGGATTATGCCCCGCCCTCTAGCTGTGACACACAGCTCACTAAATCTGTCTCAATACGTTAATACTGTCATGCAATTATTGCTCTAAAGAAATCTGTGAAGAACTAGCAGTGCCAGAAAGCAGAAGCTAATCCTACCGAAGGCTAAAGGGTAACAACTAGCGCCATATGGCTGCACACGCGTAATGACGAGCGTCCTGCTTTCAGGTCAATCATACAAAAGTATTAGTGTCAGGTGCGGATTAATGCAGTAATGTTCCTTCACCCTCAGACAAAACACTCACTACCTGATTCTGGCACTTTTCCATGTTAGGCCGACAGTTGTACAGCTGTGTTTACCACTCATGCTAAATCTAGAGTTGTAAGCCTTCAGACCTGAATTTCAAGGCTAAAACCGATGCTGTTGTTGAGCCACTGTTTTTGTTGAAAAGTGAGGTACGGGATTATTTGTGTGATTTGCTTATTTTAAAGCATGCCCTTCCAGTTAAACATGATAAACAGTTCACTTAAAGAGCAGTAAAAATCTCCAAGCCGATGCGTGCAGTAGAGTGATATGCCTTATCAGCTAATCAGTAGTCACATTTTTATTTCAGCACTGATAAACATATCCCTTTTAATGCTCAATTTTATAATTACTATGAAGATTCATATTACAAAACATTAGCATAAATATATTGTAGCAATATACATTTTTGAATTATTGTGATACCTTAAAAGCATACTGCTCTTCCTGCAATATTTAAGCTTCATTGATACTATGGAACTGCAGATTATATATTATTGTATAATAAATCAGCATGTTATAAACTATATTGCAATTTGTTGCATTATCTCAGTGTCTCATATGGCAAACTTAAATTTGCTTCTTAAATATAAAATAAAACAAATAATAGATTTTTGCAACATTATATATATATATATATATATATATATATATATATATATATATATATAATATATATATATATATAATTATTTTATATATATATATATATAGTGTGTGTGTGTGTGTGTGTGTGTGTGTTAATAGCTCACTGTGTTATGCAAAAGCATATCCATCTGATATTACACACAATCACTCCTGAGACTCTCTCACTTTTACAGCAAACCCTTGAGATATAGAAAAATGCATTTTGTACAGGCAAGTTGTTTCCTGATGTTAATAAGGGCAGATGGAAATGGCATACAGATGGGCATACTCAAGATATTAGGTGTCAACAGCCTGTTTCTTTGTCACCTTATGTGCTCAAGTGTACTTTTGCATCTGTGTGTGCGTGTCTGCGAATGTGCATGTGTGTTATGGGTTTGTTGTAAAGGTGAGAGTGAGTCTCAGGAGTGATTGTGTGTGATAACAGATGGATTTGCTTTTGCATACATGTAAATAACACAGTGAGCTATTAACATACCTCTGTACAGATGGTGATCCATAATAAAAAATAAACCGTAAGGATGCCTTTTTTTTCTTTTTTAGAAATGTGTCTAGGTTTATTTGGGTGTATTTGATTTAAACAGTGTTGTTCACCGAAATTCGGCATTAAATATGGATATTAATTAAAATAAATAGTTGATTAATATGAAATATAAATAGTCGAGTAATATGAAATATACACAAGTTTGATCAAAAATACAATAAAACATATTGTAAAATATTACTTAAAACAGATTCTATTTAATACATTTTAAAATGTCACATAATCCTTCAGAAATCATTCTATTATGCTTATTCTTATCATAGTTGTTGAAAACAATATTTTCAGGATTCTTTGTTAAACAAAAATTTCACATTTAATGTTAGCATTATAAATGTCTTGATTAGTTTAATGTGTCCTTGCTGAATGGGCAGTATCACAGCTTTTGCATAGCTTATTGTCTTGTTTGTGGGATAAATACCCTACCTTGTAGTGTTTTGTTGTTGTGTGTGTGTGTGTGTGAGGATTGCGTGCCAGTGTAAATGAATGCATCTCTTGGTGCATGTGGTATCGCTCCAAAAGCAACGGATGTGAGGAAGAGAGAAGGAGGGAGAGGCTGTACTACAGCTGAGCCTTTTCAGAGAGCTCACTCTTAACATGTGTCTCTAATGATAACTAAATTATGTGTGGACATCCAGGTGTGTATTGCATATGTATGCTTTAGTTCTGATGACATTCAGTCTTGACATACAGTACAACTCGCAAATGCAAGTCACCATCCCACGCCATCTTCATGTGACGTGTTCAAATGCCCCTTATGTACCGCACATGCTGCACATCCTGTGTTTAACCCTCACAAATCCCGTCAGAGACCCCCCTCTCACTATCACACGCAGTACGCACATCTTAAACAGTGTTGCATACAACTCATCCTCACATCTCACACAATCCCAGATCACTGTACAATAGAACAGTGTTAAACAAACAACCCTTAAATAGTCACTAATGTAGTAAAATTTTTGAAAGGTTAAAACACTCCATCTTTTCTTGGGCATTTCCAGGACAACATAAAATATTACGTAAAAGAAAATGTCCTGAAACACTGGCTTGGAATAACTGATTTTTATTCAATTTGGCATTGTATTTCCTGTGTAGCCTTATTAGATATTCAGATTGGAGGTTTGCCAATGGCTGGCACTGATCTTTCATGTAAATGAATGTTTAACAACATGTTCCAAAAAAGCTTTGAGATGAAGAAAGATACCTTTAGGAAGTGTTGTTCATTAAATGTGTAACTTTTCTTCCACACACTACTAAAAATTCTACAGAGGTAGTGAGAAAAGGGTTCTCTCTTGCCCTCTCTCTCTCTCTCTCTCTCTCTCTCTCTCTCTATTCTCTCTTTTCTGACAACATTTGAAGTGAAAATTGGCAGAGTTCTTTACACATTTCCGTGTCTTTTCGCCATTTCCTAAGAATTTCCAGAGTCTTGTGTGATGCCTGCCTCCCAGCTATACTGCATATGTTAAGAGTTAACCACAAAATACCAAATGCAAGGAAAGATGCGGCTAAATGGCTTGGACGCGGCAAGCTGTTTGATGTTTACTGACCAAAATGCTGTCTTAAAATTTGATAATACTTTATAATGTGTTGTGTAATTATGCATAATGTAAGCCTATGCCGAAAAAAGATTCACAAAAATTTTATGAGGTTACACGATAAAGGAAAGAAGGATCCTGTGACAAGGAGACATTTTCATAATTTTTAATGTTTTACAGTACAACCTTAAGTTGTTAAAAGTGTGTCACAAATTTTTTTCCCCCTTAAGTTCAGCATCTGTACTGATAGACTATGTACTCGCTCACTGAGAGTCTGTAGCACTCAACAGGTATGCGCTCACACACACGCAAACATGATTTGGCCAATTTATGAGCCTTTAAATTGTTAAATTAATTTCACTATGCTTGTAAGGTCATTCTCAAAAATGTATTTAGAAATGAGACATTTCATCTGTTTTACTTACCAGAATTTGTGGGGCAATGCAATTTATCTTATATACACATGCATTGCAATACAAAACTATACACCAATATACTACGTTATGCAGAATATTTTGTAGAATTGAAAGTAAAGGATAAAAATAGTTTCTAGGTGTGTGAAGTTTACACCTGCCCTACCCTGTAGTGAATCACATTATAAATATTACTGATTATTCTGACAAACCCTGCCATTCAGATCTCTACCAGATCAGCATTTATTGTACACTGTGTGTGTGTGTGTGTGTGTAGTGTAGTGTAATGTGTACTGAGAAAGAGAGAGAGAGAGCTGGCCTCACGCCTCAGAATATGGCTGCCTTTGATATCCAGCAGTTCCGTTTTCAGACCTTATCTGCTTCTATGAAGAATTATATCAGCGTATGAATCTCGAGCTTTAATCATGTTAACCTGTGATAGGACCTTCATTGCATAATGAGTTTATGGGGTTTGTAATAGACCTTGGAGGATTTCTTTCTCCTCTTCCTCTCCTCTATAATGCCTATTTGGCTTACTTAAAGTCTATTTATTACATGCAGGACTTTAAAATGCAAATATGATTTATCTCTACGTGTCTGTCTGTCTGGTCTACTGTGTATATATTTTTATATATAAAAATATATATTTACTTATACTCTCTCTCTCTCTCTCTCTCTCTCTATATATATATATATATATATATATATATATATATATATATATATATAGATAGATAGATAGATAAACAAAAGTGAATCATAGGCAATCATAACCAATCCTATCCAATCATAGTGCGATGGAGGCAGCACCTCCTCTCATGTGACTCTCCCCACCAAACCCACTGCACACTTTAGGGGGTCTGTTAAAACTCAATGGGCTCAGGGGAGGCAAGAGAGACCTGGACCCTCGCTGTACCTTTACCTGCGGGTGTCGTTGTGTTACTTTAGAAAAACAAGTGATTTATAGACTTTTTAATGTCACATTTTGTAATATTTGCATAGTTTCTCATCCACTTTTTTGAGGAGGCACTGTCTCCCTTACCTCCTCGGAGGAAATGTATATATGTAGAATATATATATATATATATATATATATATATATATATATATATATAAAATGAACACTGAACTGTACACAGCACTTTACTTTTTCTTTTCATCACTATATATTTATATTAGTAAAGAAATGAAAAATTAAAGTTAAAGTTCTGTGCAGGTCAGTATTAATTACAGTTTGTTGTGGGTAGCGTGTAGTGCAGTGTCTTTGTTGTAGTGTGTACTGTTTCTATTGCCGTGTTTTTATGGTGCAGGTTTTTTGTGCGATCAATGAAGTAGTGCATGCTTTTTATTAAACATTTTTAATGTGCCATGGCTCAGGGCTGGCAGCATTTCCCAGCTCAATATGGCTGGCTGGCTTGTGTGTGTGCCATCCATTTGATGCCAGACCTCCTCATTTCCTATCAGTGGTTATTACAGGTGTTTCCGCTGCGTGTGTTATGTGTTCGTCTAAGTGTGTATGTGTGTGTTTGGAACCAGTGTAGCGATATTGGTAATACTTGAGAAAGGAAACCAATGCAATATGCGTAACTTGTAGTCAAACTGATAAAGGTTTGCAGTGCATTTGATAACCTCCAGGGGAAAAGGTTGTGTCAAAAAAAAAAAAGAACTGCTCCAGTGAAGGTGGTTTAGATGAATGAAATCACATAGTGCTGTTTTAAAAAAAAAAATGTTTTAAAATAAAGTACTTTTATTTCTTTTATTTATTTATTTATTTCCATTTTAAAATACAATATTAATTTTTTAAAGTACTATTTTATGTTATTCTTATTGTGTGATTTGGCAGAATGAAACTAAAGTACATTAAGGTTTGGGATTCTATTTTCTAACTTATAGATCGTTGTTTTCAGGGATAACAGGATCCTAACCACACCCCCACCCCCCATAAAAAAGTGGGTCTGGGTATATCTAGCTGAACTGTACAGTTGTTTTAGTCATTTTAGTGGGTCATTTAAGGTAGCCTGGACAGGTAGAAGGTGAAATCAGTGTGCTGAGTAATCTTCTAATACATTAAACTCCTTAAGAGTCATTCTAATATATTTGTATCACAATTAAGCAGAAGCAGATTGCGCCAGTCTTATAGAGCAACACTAAGGCATATTGTCATTAGATTAATGCTCCCTCTCTGCACAACGGTCCTGTTTCTCCCCCCACTGCCTCTCTCACTGTGAAATATGTTTAATAAGTGCATAATTATGACATCTGTTAGCCTCATTGTACCTTTCAGTGGCAAGTGAATCACAGGAATAACAGGTTTAAGTACGTGTTAACACTATGATAGCATGTTTAATTGAAATATGACTGGGGAGCAATGAAGATTAAATTAACCCTGAAGATAATCGCCTCACACGAAGATAATTGAGTTGCAATCATCCTCGCTGTGCAATGAAGAATAGCAAATAGAGAACAAGAGAGAGAGAGAGAGAGAGAGAGAGAGAGTGGTGGTAGCTGGGGCAATAAATAATCAGGGATTTTTCCATCTGAAATAAACCTGTTTCTTGCTGATAGCAGAACGATAATTTCAGTCGTCAGATTAAAGTGTGATTAATCAAAGCGCTAATCCTGCATTTGAGTGGGAATGAGAATGGCATATGTCTGTTTTATGTAATTATGTTGTGCTGAGAACATCAAGGGCTTTTTGAGATCTCCTCATCATCTTTGCGTTTGAAGATGAGTTATCCGATTGGAAAGGCTAGCAAAATGTTTTCATCTCACTCTCTCGTGTCTCTCTCTCCCTGCTCAAAATAGTGCAAGAGGGCCTGTGTTTTTCATGTAGCATATGGTCCCAACACAAGTGGCCGTGATAGTTGAAAAGAGATTAGAGAGGCACTACAGCATAGCTGATTCTCTCTCAGACATTTTTGTCCACATTTGAAATGGGAACACTTTACAATAAGTTTCATTATTTAATGTATTAACTAACATGAACTAACCATGATCAATACATTTGCTAGTGTATTTGTTAATCTTATTAATTTGTTCATTGTTTGTTCCAGTGTGTTCTTGCAGCATTGCATGATCTAATATCACTCTTCCAACTTCTTTATAACCACTGAGTTAATATTTCTGGGCAGATTCAAGACATAGATACACACCATTTAAACAAGTTCTGTTGTAGATGGAAGATGTATGTTTTGTTTTTTGGCTTTTTAGTTTGATTGATAAGAGATTTGTCTTATGTCAGTTTGTATATTACAGTGCAGTTAACTATGAATAGCAGTGTTTCTGTTTGCTAAGAACTAATAATTTTTTTTTTAGTAAAAGCTCAGTGTACAAATCCTGGAAAGACATGCATTTGCCATTTACTACGCTTTACAATAACATTTTCTTTTTATTATTAGGTAAATTTTTAAATATGGTATTGTACATTGCCAATACATGTTCAATCATAATACATTTAAGGGATAGTTCACCTAAAAATATAAAAATAAATAAATTCATGTTATAAATTCTAAAACAATCATATCTCTTAAGATTTCTATTAAAGCTGTCGAATAATATGGATTTCTTGAATGATCTCTTTATGAACTTTTTGAAGTGTCAAAGTTTTGGGTGAAAGGAATTTCAGTGGAGAAATCTCAGAAATCTCTCAGGTTTCATTAAAAAATATCTTCAAGGGTGCGAGTAAATGATGACAGAATTGTCATTTTCTATTTTTCATCATTAATCAACGATATCCAATGCATTAAACAACATAAACAAATTGAACCTTAAAATGTATCCGTTTTCTTACACCCCTGACAACATGACAGATCTCTTGCAAGCATTAGTGTTTTGAGTGAGCAAATTAGATTCCTCAGGCAGGATGCTAATAATATATATAAATAAGCTGGGGGCAGAAAAATCATTTTTAAAAGGTCAAAGGTCATACTTTATGGGCAAACACACAACTATGAATGAGTTAAAGGGCTCAAACACATTCAGCAGTTCTGTATATCATCGGTGTATTTTCAAGAGGCTGCTTCATATATCTGTGAGCGAGATAAAACAGTGGCAGCAGTAAGCCGGCTCATCTTTTACTATTCAGCGGGTCACAGTTTCACAGCCTGTCTCTCAGCCTCATGCATTAATTAGCAATATTGATTGTCTGGACCTTTCTGTGGAGATTAAAATCATAAACACTCTCAGGACCAAGGACACCACCTGAGTGTCAAAACTCATAATCCCTGAGAGTCTGATAAGGCCTTACAGATATGCAATGCACATCACATATATCCATAGACATAATACGAGCAGAGTAGGAGTAGGAAATGAGCACCGGGCACAGTCTATCTCTCTCTCTCTCTCTCTCTCTCTCTCTCTCTCTCTCTGTGTCTCTCACACACTCACACACACACGCAAATGGAAAAGAGGGGAGTTATCAGTGAATCGACTGCCTGCTATTGATGTGAATGTCATTATCTGAAGATTGGCTCTGAATTAGAAGAATGGCCACTCCAAGCCCATGTCCTCTGGGCTGAGCTGCATGTGGAAGACATTAGAGTGCTGTCATTAAGCCAGACTGACCAGGTCAAGACTGTTTCTCTGCACACTCAACATGCTCTAATTGACTGAATGGCTGGATTGTTTAAAAATGTCTTCTTATGAGGACATCTTACATAAATAAATAATTATGGTTATAATGAATACATAAATTATGCTAATTAAGAAATTATATTAGTTATTAAATGTACACTACCATTAAAAAGTTAATACTTTTATTTTAGCTAGAAAAAACTGAACAAAAGTGAAGACGTTTATAATGTTACAACAGATTTCTATTTCAAATATTTTTTTTGAATGTTCTATTTATCAAAGAATCCTGAAACAAGAATCCACAAACATATTAAGCAGCACAACTGTTTTCAACATTGATGATAATTGGAAAAGTTTCTTGAGCAGCAAATCAGCATATTAGAATGATTTCTGAATGATCATGTGACACTGAAGACTGGAGTAATGATGCTGAACATTCAGCTTTGCATCACAGGAATTCATTGCATAATATGTTTAAATAGAAAACTGTTAGAAATAATAATATATCACAATATGAATGTTTTTACTGTATTTTTGATCAAATAAATCTAGCCTTGGTTTGAAAGAGTTCCTATCAAAAATATTTTTAAAAATCTTAGCAACCCCAATTTTTTGAATGGTAGAGTATTTATATAATTATGGTAATTATGAAGGTCCAAATGATATTAATAAAACCCTAAATTGTTTATTTAATATACATTATATTAAATAAGAAATTATAGTAATAAAAATACTAATTAGCAACTACCAGAAGAAGGTTGATCAAGGTAATACCATATATGATACAGTAATTTGCATGTATATAACTGTAAAACAGTTCAAGTATTGTAAATGAGTTCTTCTTGTTGGTATTTTCAATGTCTTATTTGTTCTCACAGAAAACAGTATGAAACGCATCAGTCCGTGGTGCATTTCCTGAGAGACAAAAAGCTGTCAGAGAGTTGTGTTTGTTCCTTAATACCTCATCTAAGACGGTGCACAGAGTCATAAAACCAGTCCAAACATTCCCATGTCACCATGGCACCCTGGCATACACACTTCTGTGCGTGCTTTTTTTGAAGTCGCTCCCTCGGGGAGGATTCACTGCTCTGCGTGGAAGTGTCCGCCAAGAAGCTGCAAAGACCAGCCCTGTTCCCAGGAGCGAGGCCTGTAAGGCAGTACAGACACTGCCACACTCTCCCCTTGAAGGCTGGGAACCAGAAAGATAGTGGCAAATCAGTGTTTGTTCAGCCTCTCCGCAAATATCCCGTGTGCAGATTAGTAGGGGTTTCAGGAAATAGCACCGCGTCCACACTCTGAACACAGAACGGTGGCTGTCCGTGACTCTCCAGAGTGCTTGCGCTAAACACTCTAATAAATTTAACATGTCCGGCTTTGTTTTGGTTTCATTAGAGCTAATCTCCAGCGCAGAACAGAAAGTGTGTTTACTCTACAGGCACTGATTGATGGCTATAGCTGGCTTGCTCTTCTCTTTGCATTTCCATAACTATAATGAATGAAAGACCCACATTGTTAGAGGCAGAAAAACAAGCATGAATTAACAAATATAAAAGTTATCATATGCAGTTGGCCAGATAGGCAGTCACAAAAGCTACTGTGACCTGTCCTAGTGACATGTACAGGAAGAAGTGCATTCTCTTGTTTTTCTGGCTTTCATTTATCTCTTATATGTTGTTATTCATGTCAATCATTTGTGTGTGATACTGGGACAGAGAACTTTGTACTTCATGATCACCTGACAGGCAAGGCTGTCGCTATTTATTTATTTATTTGAAAATGTAAAAATGCAGAAAGTTTTCTGTGAAGGCATTGGGGTGATTAGAGGGTACGAAATCTCAATAGCTCAGTATAAAAATCATTGCGCCTTTGGAATGTCCTCATAATGATAGGAATACCAACGTGTGTGTGTATGCGTTTTTGTGATTTATGAGGACACAAATTTGTATAATGACATGGGTATTACACTGGTATTACGACATGAACATGAAATATGAGGACAGTTCATGCTTCCTCATATTTCAAATAGCTTTTAAAACATACTAAACAATGTTTTATTAAAAATGTAAATTTTCAGAATGTTTTCTGTGATGGGTAGGTTTAGGGCTAGGGGTAGTGTAGGGGGATAAAATGTACAGTTTTTACAGTATAAAAACTATTATGCCCAGGGAATGTCCTGACTTGCGTGTATGTGTATGTAAATGAAATTTTAGGCATACTGAGATCAGGTGTATGACTCTATGTCAGTATTTCTGACCTCACAGCTGTAAATACTCATTTAATGCACTTGAATGAATATTGAAGGTCTTGTCAGCTGCTGATCTGATCTGTATCTACATGTCTTCTGATTGGACTGGTTCTTGGAATGCAGCTGCAAAATTAGCCATGTTGAAGGTTTTAGTGTTATATAAACTGTTTTAAATGACTACTATGATAATCCTCCCTTATTTTGTATTAATAATTGTTTCTGTGTAATTTTAATATTAAAGAATTTCTAACAGTTGTGGTCAATGACACATACAGCGAGAGAGAAATACTCGGACTTTGATCTCATTAAACAGCTTGAAGTGGGGGCCAAATTTCTTTGAAGAATAAGAGAGACTGGTGGCAAAAAGAAACCACCATTCACAAAAAAATGATCAAAGAATTGCCAGAAAACTCTCAAACAGTGGGGAATTACAAAGTAGGGGGCAACTCTTCTTATTTCCCGTTGTCTTGATAATTGGAAATTGGTATTCTGAATAATTATGCCTTAGTTTATCCAGTCCATTTTATTTTTGTTATTATTTTTATTTTCTCCTGATTGGTTTATGTATATCTTATGGTATGTTAGTACTTATTATTATTACTTTTTTGTAAAACAACACACTACATATGGCATGCTTTTTGGATGGATGTATAAACAACTGATCCATAGAGATGCTTCTCCCCCTTGATTTGGCAATGTGTCAACTTCTAACATGTCACTGGAACATTTTTCTGTATCCGCATGTTATAGACACATTATTCTCATTTCAGCTGATAATGGAAACCCTTATTATTTTATTTTTGCTTTTTGAAAAAACAATTAAATCAATAAAGAAACACATAAATAACTGCTAAAGAAAAATCTTAGTCCACAACGGAACATTTCACAGGCACAAAATGAACACGTCCTGTCTGAATGATCAACGTTATGTGAGGGTTAAAGAAGGTCTTGTTTGATTGGCTGGGGTCAAACAGGATCTTACTTGATTGGCTGAAGCGGCAGGTCATACTGTGCCACGTGGCCTTTGTGCTAACTTTTAAAAATGTTCAGGAAGTTAGCTTCACCCTTTAAAGCCTGGGACATTTCCTACTGCAGGAGTTAAGCACTCTGGACAGGAAGCTGTTCACTCCAGCTGTAAGATCTTCTTAATGAGTGTCTAACTGGAACCAGACTGGCAGAGAAAGAGAGAGAGAGAAAGAGAGCAAGTTTGGGGTCTGAACCCCTCTGTCGTTACTCTCTCTTTCTCTGGAGTCTTTTTGACATGGAAGCAATAAAAATTTACAACGAGCCCTCTTTTTTCAGTCTGATACAAGGCAAAGTGTGGTCAAGAGAAGGTAAAAAGAAGAAGAGATGAAAATAGCTTGCAGATCTTTCCCGGGCAGCACTGTGTAGTGTTTGTGTTTGAACAGAAGAAAGGTTAATAGGGGAGCGCAGGCAAGAAAGTCAAGTGGCCCCACAGGAATCCGATTTGTTTGTTTCCTTTTTCATAGCTGCACCCTATACATGAGATCAATTGGATAGTGTTTCTTTCTAACTTTTATATGTCAAAATGATGAGAGTTAAATCATTCAAAAGTAAGTTGTGTATAACAAGAGCTCTGAAAGTTGCTGATAATGACAGACTGGAGTATTTACAGGCTGTGACGGGCACTATGCATTTCTCATTAGTGTTCATGTTTCAGTGAAGACACTGTGAAGAAATATCTACATGTAGGTACTGAAACACTGATAATTTAAAAATAGCATTTCTTTTGAGAGAAAATAAGAGATTAAAGTAGGACCAGAGATATAAAAGTAGAGAACAAACCACAATGGTACATCTGAGTCACACAGTAACGGTTACCTCTGTGTGTGTCGGGGGAAATGAGCTGGGACTACCACAAGGGTGTGTGTGTGTGTGTGTAGTGTTTGTCGCCCCCCCAGTAGACTCGATCAAGGCAAAAGTCTCTCTCTCTCCAAAAAAATCTGGTCACTTTTTTTCCTAATATGCCACCCTGTCTGTCCGTCTGGTTGAGGTGACACACTTCAGTACTTTAGTTTCACGGCATTTGGTCCCCCAGCCCCTTTCTCTCGCTCTCCTTCTCTCTCTCTTCAAGGATTTAAACAAACCCAGTCAGAACTAATTAGTGAGGAGTGAGAACAGCGCAGGGAGAACTGGCTCATGCTAACTTTGTTCAGCTGCTTCCCGCTGTGAGGAGGCCTCCTCTAAATGATTCGCTCAATAACCCTCCGAAACACCCGCCCGGTGGGGGGTGGGTGTGGAGGGCCATTGGAAGGGGCAGTTAAGTGAGGCCTGAGCTGACCACTGTTGTTGCAGGAAGTGGCGTTATCAAAGCACGACTTGTGTATGTGTGTGCACTTTTATTGTGGTTCACTGACAGAACTATTCATGGGCCATTTACACGACACCATTTTCAACTAAAAACAGAAAACTTTTTTTTAATATATGTTTTGGCTATTCATTTACACAACAACAGAGTTTTGGAAACGGGTTTCAAAGTGGAGGTTTATTAAAATTATACCCTTATTGTCTCCGTGTAAACTACAAGAGCGCGAATTTGTGAAAACGGCAACATGATGCATATTACGTGTTGAGTCTATAGGTGCGCAGTGTTTCTTTTACAAAGTGTCATCGCCAACTACTGGCCTTGCATACATAATACAGCGTTTTCAATTGTTTTTGTGGATCCGTATGAACGGGGATCGTTTTGACAACATTGTCTTCTGTACGCAAAAAACGTAAAAGAAAAAAACTTGTCCGTTTTTGGTAAATTGTTGTCATGTAAATGTGACCTCACAATCAAGGCCATTTCACAATAGATACAGATATTCTTTCATTAACCAAATATATCGAAAAAAATTTTTGCTGGTCTTTTGAACTTTCTATTCATCAAAGAATCAGCAGCAGCACAACCATCTTCAACATTGATAATAATAGAAAATATTTCATGAGCACCAATTCAGCATTTTAGAATTATTTCTGAAGGATTATGTGACACTGGCTAATGAAATGTGTGCATATATATGTTAGGGATCAGTGTTGGGTGTAGGCAATTGTTACTGTGATTGACATGGCCAATGAAAGGTTTAGAATCGGCTCCAGGACGGGATTTCCACTGAACTGTTTTGGGGAAAAAAAATCACACCGTCATATATTCCTGTAGCTGAATAAACAGAAGATTGAAACGCTTTAACTGATTAAACATGACTAATAATCGCACGATTGCCTTATTCTGTGTAAGAAGCCACATCATCTCACAGAAGCTCAACTGTCATTATGAAGTGAGTTTGGAGTAAAAACGTGTTATTAAATGTTGTCTTTTGTTGGACATGTTAATAAATTCTTCTCATGTCTGGAAAGATGTTTGACGCATGTTGCTTTTTAAAATGTACATTATAAGCGACTCAAACTCGCAGTGCTTTCAGATGGACTAGCATTTGGAACCGTACTTCATTGACAAGCTGCACATTAAAAAAATAATCGTAGCCTTTGCAATTTCATAATCGCACGAAGAATCAAGTTTAAGCGATAATCACATTGAAGTTCAAAGTTATTTTTTGTATCGTGCGATAAATCGTACAGCCCTAATACATATATATATATACATATATACACACACACACACACAGTGTAACTTTAATACATGTAATTTAATATTTATTAAATAAGTGTATATAAGTGTATCTTAGCATATGTAAACTATGTGAAACAGCATCGCGCAGTAGTATCATATAGAAAAAAGACTGACTAAATGAATGAATGAATGAATGAATGAATAAATGATGTTAAATGTGTGTGTGTGTTTGAGCATGAGTTCTCGGTGTGAAACTCTTTGATGTAGTGTGTGTATTGTCTTGGCCAGTCTGCTACTGCAAGGCTTCCAGCAGATGGGCCCTTTGTAAATGGAAAATAAAAATCCAATAAAAATGGTAATTATATAAAATGCATCACATTGCTGACAGGCTCTACAGAGGGGTCCTGTAGTTTGGAGTTTGTCCAAAGATTGACAAATACGTCTCTCTCTCTCTCTCTCTCTCAACACAAGTCATAACACAGTAAGAGACGTTAAGAGAATGCAGAACAAATTATTGCACCACCCCCCTTGGCTACTTTGGCTCGTTGTCTTAGAGACTCACTGAAAAACGGAATGAAAAAAAAACTTTGCCACAGCTTTGACATGCAGCACTTGTTACTGAAATACTACAGGAGGATTAATATGCCATAACTAATTGCTCTGGGGAACACGCAAGTCTGAGCCAGAACAGACATAGAAGAGAAAATCACTGAAACTTGACACTTTACACTAACTCAAAGACACTGACGTATACGCGTTCACGTACATGCAAACAAATGAGAGAGCGCTCGACTGTGATGGGCAGTTAATGATTCATAGGGGGATTGGGGAAATATCAAAGACTTCACACGCCACATCCCTCCTCCTCCCTTTATCTTGAGCATGTTCTCTCATCTTCTGTCTTTAATAATCTCTCAGACTTCAGATGGCAGTTTTAAAGGGGTGATTTACATGGTTTACGTACAAAGATGACAAACTATAAATATAAGCCAGTGACCCCGACGCTATGATGTGCCACTCTCAGAAGCCAAGGTAGAGATACATTCTAATTTTCTCTTTGTGAAGAGCGACAAAGTAAAAGACAGTGAGAGAGAGAGGTTGTTCCTCAGTGCCAGCCGTTTAAACAAGACCGTTGGAAGTTCGTTGTGTCATCCTAAACCAACGCCGTTTATCACCCGCTATAATTTTTTTTTTCTCTTCTGCTCTTTTCATTTAATGTCATCGCTATGGGAACCGACAGCACCCTGGAAATCATTTTCAAAACAGCGTATTTGTTGAAAAGGGCCGATTGGGGGTGAAATATGTCTTTGGCACAGAGCAGGACATGGTGGCAGGGTCTGATGCATTAATAACCAGAGCTCCAGGAGGGGAGAGGGGGCCCAGCCCACCCTGTTCTCCACACACCAGAGGTCTTTGTCAGACTGGGGCCATTGTAAAACTACCCCTTTATTGCTTCTTCGGCCGCATATTGTCATACCACGACGCACATATACTGTGCTTTTTCATGTCTGAGATGGGTTGATTTCTCACAGTTGAAGGGGGGAAGAGAGAGAAACTCAACAGACCTGGTGGCACCTCATCTGAGTTTACTTTACCACTCGCCTCTCTCTTGTAAAACTCTTTGTGTTACTGAACCAGACCTTCCTGCTTTATGGACAGGCTGAATTAAAAAATGTCTTTAACTTGACATTGAGTGCCAAACTTGATCACCTTGGTCCAGTGTTTGTCAGCATGGCTGTATTGCTCCTCAGTTCCAGAGTGTGTTAATCAAACCGACGTTATGATGGCCACTGGCAAGCGCAGCTGCTTTAGAGGCTGTGCGCGTCTCTGTGCGGCTGGGGTGTAAAAGCTCACCTGGGCTCTGTCGTAGGCTTAGTTTTAGTGGCACAGACGTGGACTGGCATCTGGGAGCCTTATTTCCCACTCATGTGAGGACATCTCTGTTGGCGTCATTCACTTCAAGCCCACTTGTGACAAGAGCACCTCCTTATGAATTTTGCCAGCCAAAGACAGTAAGAGCTCTGCTGTGGTTGCAGCACACTGGCATAATTATATGTTAAATAACCTTTTTGTAAATATCTGTTATAAAATTAACAATTTACTAATGACTTCTACTTTCTTCTGTGCAAAATGAAAGAAGATAATTAAAAACAAATCAGGTTTATTTTATTTCATTTTATTTTCAGCAGAAGAAAGTCATACATGTTTGTAACCGTATGATGGTGAGTAAACCGTGATAGACTTTCCAGTTTTGGGAGAAGTATTCCTTTATTTAAATGTCATTTTATTTAGCATCAGCATAAAGTGTAGATTGTAGTCCTTTGTTAATGAATTGTGTTCATGTAGTGCCAGTAATCTGAAAGATGTATGCATTATTAATCAGCTTATTGATTTACAGGGACTCCACTTCTAACCCTATGCTAAGCCTACCTGTGACCCTGTTGACCTTACTGATCTTTCCCAATTCATCCTAACCTGCAGGTTACAATGGGAGAGAATTGTACATATTGGCATCTATAACAATTTAGGTATCAAGGGTCAAAGTTTAGATGTTGTCTGAAACGAAGAAAACTGTTTTAAAAAAAAGTGTGTTAATGACACCATCTCTATAAAACTAATTGGGTGTCGAACTTGAGCTTTAGTTGAGCCCAGCTGAACTGAATCACCTTTCATAAAAGTAGAGATGATAAAGTGACAGCTGGTGCTGATGTAATAATGTGGAAGAGAGAGAGAAAAAAAAATTAAATTACCAACAAAAAAACAATAAACACCACCGAAATAAAATTTCATTACTTGTAACAGACATGTGTGAATAACTACTAAACCAACTACTTACTCCCTCACCCAGTGTTTAATTATACTTTTGCACTGCTGATGTTTAAACCTGTAAGTTTTGCATTTTATAATTGCTTTTGCTTAATGTAAAGCTGGTGCAAAGACTAAAATACAAGTAGGCCTATATATAAACCTTTCTTCATCAGCCTGCATTTAATCATCACCTCATTCCTTGTCACCTGCTGAAAAGCATGTTACCTTATTTTACTCTATTAAATTAGCTTTATATATATATATATATGTATGTATATATATATATATATATATATATATATATATATATATAATGTATAATATATATATATATATATATATATATATATATATATATATATATATATATATGTGTGTGATATGTGTATATATATATATATATATATATATATATATATATATATATATATTATACATTATATATATATATATATATGCATTGTAAAAATCAGTATGGTCAGTTTGGTGAACTTATAAAATAATAATAATAGTAATAATAATACAATTCAATAAAAATGTGATCCATGAATATCAACCACATGGAATATAAAAGTGCCCAAGATGAAGAAACACTATATATACACACTATATATATATATATATATATATATATGTGTGTGATATGTGTATATATATATATATATATATATATATATATATATATAGTGTGTATATATAGTGTTTCTTCATCTTGGGCACTTTTATATTCCATGTGGTTGATATTCATGGATCACATTTTTATTGAATTGTATTATTATTACTATTATTATTATTTTATAAGTTCACCAAACTGACCATACTGATTTTTACAATGCATTCAGATTTTTGTTCTGCTTTTCACATACTTTTTATGTATTGATTTTGTTTACCCTTGTTTTAGACTCTTGAATCAAGAATCCATTATTTTATAAAATCAAGGTATATGTCACTAGTGAACATAATATTTTTTATTTTGTCTTATTTCCACAATAAATCAACTACAAAATTTTTGGTTGAAAATTTATGAGGTTGAATTTTGGTTGAATAAATTTGTTATTATTTTTTTATTAATATTATTTAGAATAGAATACAAACAAGGTAAACATTTTGTCCCAAATGTTCAAAAAATAATTTACACCACATAATGATAAAACAACAACAACAAAAAAAAACAATGCATAATCTGAGATGTGGTAGAATCGACACTCTGTTAGAAATACATGCATGGATTTTTAATGTTATATAAATTTAATGTTAAATAAATCAATGCATTTAATCTGGACATTATAGCTGGCTCTGTCACAAAAATTGTAAGATCTGTTCATCAGTTCTTATTATAACATATGCCAACCAGTTGAGTTAGCTTGTTAGCATATGAACATGTTAAGCTAGCCCATTCTATTAGAGTAAACATGTTACGCTAATTGATTTGATTAGCGCATTATGTAGCTATCATTGTATTAGCCTGACATCCTAACTCATTCTGTTGGTGAGCAAGCCAAAGCAACAATTGCATACTTACATTTTTATGCTGCATAGCGTATTTGACCTATTTGATAAAATATGATTCCATAATCAAAGCGACCCATCAGTTTATTAGCATGCTAACCAGTTCTGTCTGTGTTAGCTGTGTGTGTGAGAGTACAGCTGGTTGTAGTCTGTTCACTTGAGTCAATTATGCATAGACCAGGACTGTGCCACTGCTGTCAGATCATATGATGAATGGGCCAACTTGACAAGATGCTGAGGAGCAGAGGCCTCTGTGATAATTGGATTATTTACACACAAAAGCTCAAGAGAACGGTTCACGTAACATGCCCAACTCAGCGCAAGAGAGGAAGAGGCTTATAAAGATAGGAAGGACTTTAAGACTTTTAGGCAATTGTATAAAATAACCATTGCACATCATGGAATTTATTTTAAAAAATTAAGATATGATTAGTCATAATATTTGAATATATTTACATATTTAATAGTATAAATATTTAAACTTTTCCTAAATGTATTTGTATAAATGAAACATTAATAATATGTAATATTATAAACTCAAACGTGTTTGCTTCCTCTGTGCGGTTTGTGTCCTGCAGCGGTACAGAGAGTGTAAGCATGATGTTCATTCAGCACTGAGAGTTGCTGCACCCTACCTTCATTTTGTTATGAAGCATCTCAGTTTTATTTTAGCCAATAAAAGTTTTTAATGCAGAGTGATTTTTAACATTGGATTAATATGTAAATTTACACCTGGCTCCCTGTTCTATGCCAGCTCATATGATGTTTTTATGAGTTTGCTTTTGAAAATGAACAGAGCCCCTGCAATATAAAGAGTGGTGTATTAAAAGGACAAAGAACCGAGCTTGCCCTCGAAATATTAAATTGCAAATGTAATCAGTCACCTAACGCCTGATTATTTTTAGTGTTTGCCATTTTACGTCATTCTGATGCAATTTATGTAGCAAAAGTAGAGCGAGTGCTTTGAGCAGTTTAGTTGCTAGGATTCGAGCAGTGTCTATCTGATGCTGAGGCCGTTGTAAATCTGGAGTGGAGTGCCTTCAGCCTGTCTTAGAGCAACTTGAGGAAATTCAGGGGAGTTTAGGAAGACTCCAATATGCTTGGCTGTAGTCTTGTCACATGACCCTAGTTTCGTCTCTCCCAATGGTAAGACCATACACAAAAAACTTTGCTGCGTGTGTGTTTAACTCAAGAATAAGTTGTCCCTGATGCTTGACCTAATTACCTGCACACGTAACCGTTTAATTTTTTTTAAATTATATTCATCGTTTAGTGCTTTGCGTTACCGTAGGACCATAGATAGGGAGTGTGCTTACATGCTGTTTCTCTAACTGCATAAATCCAATGGAAAATTCCTTAGGATTGTTTTTTATTAGGCTGAAGTTCCCAGGAGCACAGTGCCCAATAAAAGGCAAACCAGATAAAAGAGAGAGAGAGGGATTAGAGGAGGATGAAAGTTGTAAAATTTTCCATATTATATTGTGAACTGCTATGCTCACCTCTCTCAGTCCTACATCTGCCTCACCAAGGGCGAGCACGAGAGGTCTTGAGGAGGAAGTGCCACTTCTGGTGGTTGTATTCTGTGTAGTCTGATGTTCAAATATCTTCTATTGAAATTGCTTTCTTTGATTGGTTGAGAGGGGCAGCACAGATAAATAAGGCCCATTGTGGTGCGAAGGCAACCTGCCTGCATCACCACCCTCGGCCATCACCCCCGCCCTCCGCTATTGCGTGTGTAGGAACCGCATGGTGAGTCCTAGTGGCTCGTAAAGAGAAGGCAGAAGAGACATTGAAATATCTGAGCCCGGCAAAGATAAACAAACCGAGGTATTCATTGCAGACTTTATGAGCTGTCCAAAGAATCCTGTCCTCTGTCAGAGCTACAGGAAAGAGGAGCCAGCGTTTGGACTCCAAATCAGTGTACGCCGTCACACACACATGCACAAACGCATCAACGGTGCTTGAGCACCTCGCCGGCGAACGGATGCTCGCACACACAGTTCCTTTCTCCGATACCAACGTGAACGCGCACACACACACACATAAAGTACGTCAACATGCAATAAGTACTTTAATGAATGAATAGATAAATAGGCTGTACTTTTTTCCCCATCTGAGAATTGTTTTTCTTTGGCCTCCTCTATAGAACCATCTGGATCGTTCCTTTTCAGAGTTCTCCGCACTGCCCAGATGCTTCTATTGTGATGCCCTCCAAATCTTAATAAGCAGTTAAAATATTTACTGAGGCGCCTTTCTCTCCCACACCATTTCTTCCCCCTCGCTTTTCTTTTTTTTATCGTTATTATTATTATTTATACCTTTTCAGGGACAAAAAATGGAGATGTCCACTAAATGTGATTGATTGGGCCTAAAAATGGCCATTATTGCCATTAAGACCCACATGTCAGCTGCTGCCTTTGTGCCGGCTGTATCTCTAAGCTAACCACTGATCCATGAGAGGAGGTGGGGGAAGAATGTACTGCCCTGAAAGAAATGCCCATTTCTCTATGGATCCTGCTTGATTCAAAATACAGCTGCAAGGAGGAGGAGGAGACTTATAGAGAGAGAGAGCGAGGGAGAAAGAGAAAGAAAAGAGAAAGTTTAAGAAAGGGGGTAAGGAGTGAGACTTTTTCTTCACAGCATACAAAAAAAAAGGCTTTTGACAAAAAGATTAATAACTCTGGCCAGCTAATCAAAATTCAACACAGTGATAAGCTTTGCAGCTCTTTCCCCTCCTCTCGCTCGCTCTCACTAATGTATTCATGTGTTTCGCGTGTAAGACGTAATTAAATTTTCTCCACACATATGAGTAATAGAGCATGCAATGCCAAAAGAGTTGGTGGGGCAACCGTGTAGGTTGTCTAAATCATTCTTTTATTTGCCTTTCTTAAAAATGTTTGTTAAAACAAAAAACATCCAACAAGTGTTTGAGTGAAAGTGCCTGAAGGGCAGGGGTGTTACAGAGACACAAAGACTCACTGGCTGCTCTCTAGGTAGCACAATATAACGTACAACAGCAGGTGTTCAGCATGCAGGGATGTTGAAACGGGAGCTAACATGTATTCAGCTGCATATGTGGGTCATGAGTGTGTGGGTGTGTGTGTGTGTGTGTGTTTTAAAAATGAAAACTGAGTATTAAAATTTTATTCATTAGTTAAAGTTAATGAATAAAAATTCCCCTGTATGTATGTCTCATCACTTTGATTTTCGGGCTTGTGTTTATTCATAAGTCTATGATAAAGTACCCTTAAAAGGTTAGAGATGTGCTGTATGCTGTGTATACTTACTCAGAGCACATTTATTCTGTTCCTGTGATGTGACAGATATTTGCACAGCAGTTCTGGGCATGTTGTGTATATTGAGTGCACTTAACACATTTACCAAACATTTATCATTCTGATGACATGGGCAATGAACGTGGATGAACGGTGCCATTTCTGACCTAATGAATCACAGCGCGCTCACACACACACACACACACACAACCTCTAAGTTGCACTTCCTGTGCACTAAGTGCTTGCACATTTTCACATCATGACACAAATATTTTGTGTGTGCGAGACACTGTGTGTTGTCAGTCTGAAAGCTCCTATTAAGAAATATGTTTTGCGGGCATTGTTAAAAGCAGGAAATAACATTTCAACAACTTCCCCAAGATTTGTCCATACCTGCATATCAGCTTTATCTCAGCCATATCCTCTTTATTCATAGCAGCAGTTAGAGTTAATTTAGAAATTGGCAGTTTATTTATTTGTTCGCTTTTTTGTTTGTATTTATTTATGTTTTTTGAAGATTTTATGTACATGTTTCCACCAGTTATAATTATTACTAAATAATGATTACTACAGTACTAAATTATTTATTTAATTTTATCTTTATTTATTTATTTTTTTAGTGAACTTTTAACTAGTTCATAAATAGAGATCGATTCTTTGAACAGCAGCTCTATCATTTGTATATCAAGGTCACACGTGGGTTTGCTTGGTAATTATTAATACGGATATTTTCTTTTTTGTTTGCACTTTGAAATTTGTTTTAAAATTGTTTACTGCACTTTGAACTGTGCGTAAGATACACTCAATGAAATCAGGTAATTTGTATTAAAGTTCACAGAAACATGCAGCTACTATCAGATCTGACGTATTTTCATGTCATTGTATGTGTGTTTGTCTGTGTATATATATATATATATATATATTACACACACATACACACGCACACGCACATACATTAAGGCATAAAAATACATCAAATCTGATAAAGAGGAACCCAAATCTGGTAGTAGATATATTTTTCAATGAACTTTAATACAAATTACCTGATTTCATTGAGTGTAGTCACACAGTTCAAAGTGCGATAAACAATTTTAAAACAAATTTCAAAGTGCAAACAAAAAAGAAAATATCTATTATATATATCAGGTACAACGCAGCCAAAGGCACACCCATAGTGTATGATTGCTGGAAAAAAATGTTTTTATTGAATATTGATGGAGCAAAAGATTTTGTGTGAAAATAAATCATAAAAGTGGTTTGTTTGTTTAAAAATAGTATAAATGAATGAGGTGGCAAGGTGGGCCTAGTATTTAGTATTTACACAAACGCTTTAGCTAAAATAATATGTTTTTAATAATGTCAATTACTTTAGCAAAGTTTGAACTATGTTTGGTTTATTTTAATGAATAAAATAATTAATTTTTGTTCACAATATATACTGTCATTGAAATATTAAAATACAGAAACAAAGTTATTTAAAAAAGTAAAGATTGAAGGCATTGAATGAGATCTTATAATAATTTAATATAGCTTTACAGTGTAGAAACAATATAATATTTTATTACATGATATGATTAATATCACATTTGAATTGTGGTGGTTTCATTTTAAATATGGTGATTATCTCTGAGGCGAACATCTAACTATGTATATGATATTTACCATCTTAATCTAATCATGTCATGTCATGTCAACAAATGGTCAGACAGCTATTTATTATCATGTTAATAACTGTGCCTAAAACCCCAACAGCAGGGGTGCCATTTACCCAAAAAACCATACTTTCATTTCAGTAACAGAAGAATTGTTATTGAAAACTGTTGCTTTAAAACCTTGAACAAAACTGAAATACATTAAGACCTTCATCTCAAAATATAGACGATAATTTGAGCGATTCTTATTTGCTATATAAATCTAAAACATTAAATATTAGATCAAATTAGCACAGAATCAACTTTGCATTTCTATCCGCTTTCGCGTCAAGCCAAATGTTGACGTGCATCATCAAAAGCGGTTGTTAATAAAAGTGTTGAGCTGAGTTTTTGTGGTCTAAAGTCTAGTGGTTTAAATAAGGATAAAGTCAAGCGCACCTTTTACTCTGCTGTGCCTTTAGCCCCTTGTACCCAGTATTTGAACTCTGTCATTTATGGATTAATTAATAGAACATCCTTACATCAACTCTTCTTTTTTGTCTTTAAATGATTTAATAACATAAAACCTGTGATTTTGGAGTAAACCCTTTCATCCAAAGTGATGTACAGTAGGCTCGCTTTTAGGCCAGTGCCATTTAAGCCATTTAAGTGCTTTGTTCAATGGCCCAAGCAGTGTGACCTCTGTGACCCTGTAGTTGCTCACTCTCCCCACCTTTTTAGCAGCTCAAGCAGCTCCTCTGTGATGAACCACATATTTAGAGAATAGCACCACCCACCAACATTTCAGTCCTTTTATTGGTTGCTGTTACTATTACTGTAAATTCGAGCATCCATCCAAGCAGGATTCGGAATGTATTATGGTTCTTTTTTTCCTTTTTTTGACTGAACTGTAGAGCTAACAGACACTATGTTGTACATGCAATGTGGCCTTCACAGGCCCATCTAATCCAGTGTCTAAGGTGATTTCTGAGGGATGTCCAGGAGTTATCTAACATATATGGGGCTGGGAGCAGAGAGGACAGCGGTCATCCATCTCTCTATCGCTCTGGTTTAGTCATCTGTCTTCCTTCTCTCTTTCATTCACTCCATTAATCCCAGCTGATGGGGTTTGGACTGTTTTTAGCCTAATGTCAGCATTTGCAAAGACTACTTCAGCTTGACAGAATGTGCAGTATGACTGAGTTGTGGTGATTTGAGGTGCAGTCAAGCTGTTACAGACCAATCTATACATGTTTCTCAGCTCAGGGGTGTACCAGTGATCTAAAAAGCTTGGGTTAAGAATATTAGTTAAGTGATGTAACATTTGTTCAGTAGTCATAGGATTTGATTAAAGGCTGGAAAATTGTTTAGTCCATTAGATGTATACCAACTGGCAAAGACTCCTGCTTGGTTTTTAAAATTTATAAAAGTGAGCAAGGCTCCTCTCTTCCCACTCAAACGCCCCATTTAGTTCCTGTTTCGATGAAGCCCCTTGTCATGCGGTGGCTGTATTCAGAGCACACAACGACTGAGAATCCAAAAGAACAGTCTTTAAAGGGGACCTATAATGCAAAATTCACTTTTAAAAGATGTTTAAACACAGATATGTGTCCACAGTGTGTGTAAACAACCAGCCTATAATGGTAAAAATCCACCCACTCTTTTTTTTATAATCCCCATAAATAATAAACAATAGCTCCAAACAAGTGGTTCCAGATTTCCCCCTACTCTTACGTAAGACAGAATCTGCCCTATGAGCTTCGCTCCTCCCGTGAGGTATCTGTACACAGTCCTCCAGGTTTATCTCCTCGCCACAGCATTTAATAGCAGCATTCAAGTAAGAAATGTATTCTTATTAAAGAATATTCTTTTTATTATTAACAGCATATACAGCATGTACTGTATTTCACGCTGCTGTCACTTTAATACGCGGATCTAATAAACACATGCAATTTTTTCCCAGCCATTTACGTTCACAGACATAACCGACTGTGTTTGAGAACATTGTGTGTTTTTGACATAACCTTGTGCGTATTTGACGGTTTAGTGCAATTAGATTTGTAAGAGAAATTAGTTTAATACTCATGGGACGTGCGGTCTGACAGCCAGCTTTCTGTGCACGTGCTTTGGATGTGTGCTCTCAGAAAACCATATATCAGAAGTTTCAACTGTTATGGCTTAAAATGCATGCATAACTTTCATGATGACAAAGAACTGGAATGTATATAATAAATGAAAACCAAAGCCAAACAGATGTTTTGTTAGTTTTATCCGAGGCACGAGTTGTACAGGGATGTCCAGGGAGCAACAGCTCATTTGCATTAAAAGATGTATGCATGAAAACAACATGTTTTTACTTCCACTCAAAAATGGGCATTTACAACACGGTATTGGTTAGTTGGCCCATTGTGTCGTTATTGGCAAACCTTTCATCTGCTCAGATGTAAATATTAACAATGGTGTCCCTTTTTCATACCAATTCAAGCCCGATTCAGACCCTGAAAATGTTAATGAACACTTGCAAGCATGGATTTTACAGTTTCAGAGTGATAAGTTCCTAAGGATCGGTGAACAGTCTTACAAAAGCAAGAGCCTCGTATTTAAACTTTACCTCAACACTGTAATGTTAGCTAGCGTGTTTACATATCTACAACAATAAAACTAATAATTGGAACTGTTAATAGAAAACACAATAACAAATAATAAAAAGATACTTACAAGATGTGATCAATTAACAACTGCTTGTCCCGACAAAATGGGAACTGCTCCGTCTTAGGTTCTGGAAGCTGTCCTCCGTAAAATGTGCAGCACACAGATAAACGTTGGGGGTATAATGTTCAGGAACAGTGTTAAAAATACATTTTAACCACTGTTTTCTGATCGTGTCCGCCTTAGGAAGGCCAAACAAAGGGGTTTTGAAAACGGGGTGGGGAAAAAGAAAAACAGCGTCTCTTCGAAATGGCAATAACATGCTACTAAAGCAGGTTTTCTTCGTCTCAACCAGGCCTCGCTCCCTTTTTTTGCTTTTTGACATTGTAACTTCACAAGATCTGGAAGAAACTTGTTGTAGTTCCAACAAGCCATTTCTTTGTAGTTCTTGAGAAGTGTTTCTCCCTTTGGAGTGGACTTTGAGCTTTGCAACCTAGCAGATCTCTTTTTTTTATGCTCAAACAGCAACATTATACACTGACTAAAGCTTAAAAAGTAAAAAAGCATTAAGGGAAATCTCTTTAAAGAAATCTCTTTTATAGGAGTGTTCTGGCCTAGATTGGTAGTAAACTAAAGAACAAATTTTTTTTAGATGGTATGTATTTTTTATTATTATTTAAATGTGTTCCAAAATATTCAATTCAAAAGGAGCCACATACTGTATCTAAAAACTTAGTAGTCAAGTTGTTAACTAAATGTACACAGGGATGTGGTATAGAGACAGATTGTGACGATAAATTCTTCTCATTACATCATATCTTTACTCAGCTGGTGAAGTTTCTGAGTGCCGAGGGCCACCCGCTTTTATTTACACCGCTGGCTTCTGCGCTCTTCCACTGGAGAGGAGAATCCTGCTCTACCTTCACTGAGAGCCGTCTCGGGATGAGGCCTCTATCACTCTTTCATATTATCTTGCTTTTTTTAACCGTCTTTCTCTCTCTCTCTCTCTCCCTTTGTCTTTCTTTTTCTCCCCCTCACTAAACCTACCCCACTATCACTCTTCATCCTCGGTTAGTCTGAGTGCTCTTTCTGAGCATAGGCAGTAACAGTTTGTTTTAGTTATCTGACGTTGCGGTGCCGTTGCATAGAGGTTATCTTCTCACTCTCTCTGCGGATCGCATTACTGCCTGCACCGGGCCCTGACCCAACGCAGAGTTCACCTTAGAATCTGATTCTTATCATTACCTCTGTGATAAATAGAGCTGGCTTACTATGAGATTAGTCTCTTTCTCTTTCCCACACATACACACACACGCACCCCTCCGTCCTAGAGCTCGGCTGTCATCGCTGCGCTCTCAAAAGGAAGACACACACTCCCTTGGTTCCTCTTCAGATTTGGGGACTTTAGAGAAAAAAAGGTGAAAAACACACACTCATTCCCTCGTGTCCGCTCTCAGATCCCGCCGGTATCAACATAAAGCCTCGCTCATTGCAACTGAGTCACACGACAAGTCAAGCTCTGACAAGTGCTCAGGAGGAATCGATTTTTCACACGAAGATTATCACTTGTGTTTCTGAGAGAGAAAGTGAGAGTTTGATACTTTCTGATGAGTTCCTCCAATACAAGAGGTGATGTGTCACTCACAAAATATCTGTCATCTCCCATCTGCCCCTTTAATTGTGTCATTTGAATACCGTATGGTTTTTGCATAGGGATGTGCTGGTGAAGTCATCCCATTTGTGTTTTGTGTGGGTTTGTGTGTGTGTGGAGGGTAAAATATATCAGATGTGTATTGGTTCTCTTTGACTGTTCTGTCTCGGCTGAATCGTTCTTCTTTGATTGATTGGTCTCAAAGCGCTCTCTCTCTCTCTCACTCACACACACACACACACACACACACACATACACAAAGCTCCATCCTGGCAAATATGGAATTCATCAATAATGTTCCCTGCAGATCCCTCATCCTTGAGGGGTCAAAGGTTAAACTGGAACCATGATAAAAAGAGCTCAGGGGCAAGATTAGGGTCTGGAGCTGTCGCACACGCTCACACATGTGTGAACACAAATGCCCCACACACAGTCTCTCTCGCTCACACACACACACACACACACACACACACAGCAGCTGGGTCCACTCAGCTGGCAGTTTTAATACAAGCCTGATTGAGTGTGTTAGTGCTCTGATGCATCTGCCTTACGAAACAAAGGTCACAGTACCTGCCCAATGTCTCGAATCAGAATCTGTCTGTCTGTCTGTCGTTATTGTTCTAGCTGTCATTCTATTTGTCTATTGTTCAGTTTTATTTCTATAGTTCTGTCGATTGTTCTGTCTGTCGAGCACTCTGTTGTTTTTGTTTCTGTCTGTCTGTCGTTCTATCATTCCACCTAGCGTTGTATCTATCTATCTCTGTCATTTTCTTCTATTCTCTCTCACTAAGTGCTGTAAATGTTTGGGTACTCACTAGGCTGGGCTGGGCCCTTTGACCTCTGAAGGCTAAGCCCTATTTGGTCTAATTATTAGCCGAAATGACAAATTTGATGTCCTTTAAAACCTCCATATAAAAGGCTGCATCTCCCCGTAGCATGTTTGGGCAGTGACTAATAAGAGCGAACTAGTCCTTTAATGATGAAATATACACCACACTGCCCCTTGGAGAACAATCATTCCCACAATCCCCTACTGTGTTGTGACCTTTTGTCCTCTCTGTGGATGCAGGATGGAGGGATCTATAAGTTGATTTGGAAGCTGCAGAGACCAGTGCTGAGCGAGGCTGACCACTGTCGTTGCCTAGACGTGAGTTCTGTTTGCAGTGTAAACATACCTCACATGGATTATGTCCTGCCTCCAGCACGGAAGGTCTAATCCCAGTTTGAAACGGCCCTGTTTTAACACCCATCGACTGAGTAAAACTGTAAGACAAGAAAAAGGAAAGACGATCATGTTCAAGTTTCAGCTGTAAAAATGTCCTGTCTGTGACAGTGTGTTTGTTTGCTCTGAGCATACAGGAGCAGTTCGTTTCCAAACACCTGCTCTGACTGAAGCATCCATAGGCTGGAGATCTGCTCCTGTCGTTTATTTTTTACACTTGTTCCAAATGGGCTGCTGTCTTTACAAGCAATGTGATAATCCCACTTTTTATAGCTGTTAAGATTGCAAACGTGTCTGCTTTTGGACCGTTAAAACCCATGACTGGGATCTGGAAGACAGGAGATCTCTAAAAAACAGTCGCCACAGCCGCTCTGTGCGAGGCCTACTGTATGTCTCAGCCAAACTGGATTAAGTGCTAACCTCCTCTTTACAGTGAGATTTAGCACAGGAAACATTATTGTGGTGGAATGGAGCATTTCTTTTTGTATACAGACAAAAAAACTCCCCCCCCAAAATGTCCGGCAGGAACAGGCAGAAGAGCTGAGTGAGACAGACTGAATGCCATTGTTTGTCTGCATGTTGTTTTTGTGTGAGGTCGTATATTGATGTAACCTCTTATCAGAGCAAGGCAGGTCAGTTTCATCTGAACAGCATTAAATGGAGCCTTTCATACGTGCACCTCAAATACAAACACACTTCATTCAAGGCCAAATTGTTTTCCATGAAAAACTGATAAAAAATGTGTTCATCACTGTGTAAACATTGACCATTATTTACATCTGTGAGGCAAAAAAAAAAAAAAAAAAATCCATTTTGGGTGGAAGGAGCAAGGATTGATGGCTTATAGCTGACAGGGCGTGGGAGGAGTGTTTCATGTGGTCGGGCTACTTGTTACTAAATATCTTTCTCACCCTTTCTTTCTCTCGATTTCTCACTGTGTGCATGGAATAATATCACAAGTTAAGTTTATTAACTTTGCTGGTAGATGATTTCAGACCTGCTCAAGGTCTACCAGACATACAAGAGAAACACAGATGGGAAAATTCCCAGAATTCCAGAAATGTTAATAGTTATGACCTCAGTGAATAAAAAGCTAGTAAAACTTCTGTCTTACTGTAAACAGCAAAATGCTGAAATCACACGTCATTCAGTCATCAAATATTATGTTGGAGTTATATTGTTTTGCCAGATGTTCATGTTGTTTTCCCCTCATATTTACAGTAAACTAGATAATTAGCTAGCATTTTTACAGGAAATTGTGTATATTTGTCATAGGAGAACTGACTCATACCACAGCTTTTAAACAATAAACATCATGTGTGGAAGTGATTCACATAACTTAAATAAGCACTTATTTCTGGAAAATCAAGGGTTTGTTAAGCATAAGTGTATAGGTGGACGTTTTAAAGTGTCCATCTTAAAAATTTTACGACTTTGTATTTTAAGGTCATTTTTATTTACTTTAAGGAAAAAAAAACTTTGTAAATTATATATTTATATTTCTTATATTGTTCTTATATTATTTATTTTTTATAAATAATTTAAAGCGCCCCTATTATGCTATATTAAAGGTTCTTAATTTTGTTTTGGGGGTTTCCTATGCATCAAGGTCAAAAAAACAATAAATATATATGTATATAAACAATACCAAGTTTGTTTTGCTTGTTTGTAAGGCTGCACAATTTGGCCCAAAATTGTTTGCTAATATATTCATATTACTAATATTAATAATATTATTATTGTTATTATTATTATTATTATTATTGCTAAATAAAAATATTAGACCAAATAAGAATGCAAAATCAAAAATGGAGTCCATGTATTAATATGAAATATGTGGCTCTCACTGTGGGAAAAAAACTCCTGTACAATGGAGAAAAACATATTGATCATATGTTTCCCTCAAAGTTCTTTAAAGAGAATTATTATTATTTAAATAGTATTTTATTTTTATCCAGAATAGGATACAGTGAGCATTACTTGGTGCTAAACACGTCTGTTTCATCCTTGACACCGGAGGGCGCCCTTGAGCAGATACTCCAAATGCCTCGCAAAAGTAATATAACGCAAACTTCAAACATTTTTCTTTGTCAACACTTGCATAAGCCTATAGGTAAGTTTTATAAAAAAGCGACATTTTGAGCAAAAAGCTGAGAAAATTGCGTTTTTATCAAACACTTCATCGGGATTATATCAGTACGATGTTCAAATGCATCTTCAAAACATATATGCATTAGATCGACTCCATCAACACCCCCAAATCTTGCACAGTCCTATACCACTTCCTGGATCGACAATTCACTCACTAACATTTGTCAGTTTTCATTTATAGGCTGTTATTGTTGATGATCGCCTTACTTTTCAAATGCATGTGCTTACATATGAGATCGCTCGTTTCTGCGTCTTCTTCGTCTGTGCTTTCGTTCGGGAGATTCTGTACTCATCCAGGAGATGTGTAATAGCGCCCCCCAGTGAAAACATGGAAACCCGGAAAATTCCGTGTTTAGCAGGGAAGCGTTCTAATATAATAACGGAAAATTCTGTGATTGGCGGGGAAAGTGTCAAACATGAATATAATAAAAACAGAACTACAACATGGTATATATGGTTTCTTCAAGCCTTCTCGGGTATTTCCATAATAATAAAGTAGGCTATATTTATAATGCAATAATCAAAATAATCTAATCGATACTAATCAAAATGCTATTTCAAACACTCGACTGAAGTTTTGAAGCGAGTTAAAAGTGTAAAAACGTTAGTAAATGTTATATTTTGTTGGACAAGAGTTTCATAAGTGCTTTTCGTGTTTGGAAAGTTTTTATGTTTGATGCGTGTTGCTTTTTCAAATGCAGTGCTTTCAGATGAAGCGTCATATAGATCATAAAGCCGCAATTGAAATTGCAGCCTTTCCGATTTTATAATCGCACTGAGCCAAATCGCAGTTTCGATTTAATTTTGATTCTTCGTGCCGGCCTATTCAAAAACCCTCCTTTCCGAGAGCCTCTGCTCTGATTGTCTGACAGTCCAGTCTGTGATTGGTCTATCGATGACAGCACAAAACGGCTCTTACCATTTCTGAATTTCAGCTCCAGAGGATTCTTCAGTAATACGAATGATGGCGGCTTTTTTCCATATCAATTCCAGCATGAGTTCTTCTCATCCTTTTGAAGTGCATGTGAAGTGGATTCTCAGCACTGATGTCGACAAAACAAACTCTTCCAGGCTTCAGTTGCAAGTGTTTGAGGGTAGGTCAAAGTAGAGATCATAGGATGGCATTATGCAAATTTGTTACATTGTTACATAGGCAGTGTTGGGGGTTCCGCATTACAAGTAACTTGAGTTACGTAATCAGATTACTTTTTCAAGTTAGTAAAGTAACGCATTACTTTTTCAATTTACAGCAAAATATCTAAGTTACTTTTTCATATAAGTAATGCAAACTCAGAATTTTACACCAACCTGTAATAATTAAATATATTAAATTACACAAATATATTTTATGCATTAAATCTCACTTTATTAACCAATGTCATTGGTGCTGCCCTTCAATGATTTAATTCAACAATACTAATAAGCAAAAATTACTTTAGATTAGATTTAGAAGTAAGCGATTAACTTCCTTCTCCAGTATCCCATTCTTCTTTAATCCAGAATGGCAGCACAGCTGAAAGGTTTGTTTGAGCTGCGCCCTCTGCTGTACAGGCGTAAACATGCATTTCCTTCAGGCCGAGGCTTATTCATTTCACTTTTGATATGAAAGGGCCTTAACATTTGGCAAAAATATAACTTAAATAACAAACAAGCAAGCCCAGCCCATGTGAGAAAAAGTAACACAAAAATAATGTAACGCATTACTTTTCATAAAAAGTAACTAAGTAGTGCAATTAGTTACTTTTTTTAGGGAGTAACTCTATATTGTAATGCATTACTTTTAAACGTAAATTTAATTTTAAATTTACTTTAATAACACTGCACACAGGTATGTAACAGGAATCGAGACTGGAATTGCTGACGACAAACAGCTATTACACATTACACACTGCATGAAAGTAATATAATCAATAAATCATAATAGCTTCCTGAGACCCAAGCATAAACTTTTTTCAATATTCTTTTCCACCCATTTGTTTCTTATGTTATATATGTATACATATAATAGTTAGGTCTTATTTTTAAACTTCCATCATCATCCCAGGATGCCAGGGTTGGATCTATAGTATCTTGTTCTTGTCAGTGTCAGATAGAGGCTGCATGTTCAGCCTGCCTGTTCCCAGCTGGAGGGACTGGCTGATCAGAGCAGACAGGTGTTCACAACACAAGCACAAAGGCACTGCCATTGATGACTACATGTGCCAGGCACACAAAAATATCTATAAAATAGATCCCTCACTAGAGAAAAGAGATAAGGTCAGGCAGTGCGGAAAAAAGAAAACAAAAGAAATCTATACGGTAGTGATGCTAAGAAAAAAACACTGTTAAGCAGATTTTTATGGTATGCAGCAAGAACCTTTCTAATCAGCGAGAATCTATGAGCGCTGCAGTGTGGGTGTTTGTGCACAGTGTAGTGTGGAAGCTAAAAGCCACAGAGGTAGCATAGTTTTAAGTGTGTGTGGAAGTGATTGTATAAGTGTGTGTTTGTAGGCAATAGCGTGTCAGGAGAAAGCCACAAAGCCAGATATCATAGTCCTGGAGAATTTGTCACCCCCATAGAATAGCCACCCCACTATGTGCTGAATGAGTTCTGTGTTTCATGACGTTCAAAAAGTCTTAAATAAGTCTTCCTGCCATATACTTGTATGTGGAAACTAATCATTTCAGCAGTTAGAGATATAGCTGAAAACTAAAGATACATAGTACGGCAATCCCAAGCTAATCTGCTGAATTGCTTGAAATTTCACTTAAGATTCTTAATTTTAGTAAATTAAGAAAGAGGGAATGGGAATGAAAGAGAGAGAGAGAGAGAGAGAGAGATAAATGTAGATCACTCTTTCCCAAGCATTTCTAAGATTCATTATGTGCATAACTTACTTAATAGCATTCCATTCATGCTGGCTAGGCGCTATGTCTTCCCTACATGCACTGCAAAGCCTTTATATTCTCTTGCAATGAAGGAGAGGGGGATGAATGGAGGCGGAGAGGGAGGGAGAGAGGGTGCAAGAGGGAATAAAAAAACATTTTTAGACATTAAGAGTTTAGTACATTTTTAACATGAAACAAGCTCCAAAAGAGGAAAAGAACGTGCTATTTGAATTTTGATGCACAAACACATGCACAGAGAAACACATGAATATAACGAGAAGGGTACATTATGTTTTTGGAAATAAAACTTGGGGTGAACAAAAAATGTCGTAATAAAGGGGAAGCCACCACAAACAGAGCTGATTAATCCCCCCTCCCTTCCTTTTTCTGTCTTTCATTCTCTCTCTCCCTCTCTCTTTTTCACACAGACACACACACACACACCCCTGAAATGGTTGAAAATTATTCAACGCAAGCTGTGGAGCTTTTGGCTGTGTTTAGAGCAAATGTAATTATGGTCTTGGGTAAGCAGCCTTCTTTTCTCTGTGTCTCTTTGCCCCACACTTCACTACCTGATGATGTCATTGGCCTTTGTGAGATCGTAGCAACTTTTCAAATCAACTGCTCACCGTGACCTTTCCTTTCTCTAAAGTGCTTATCTTCTTTATTTCCATTTCTTGCACTCTCTCTCTTTCCCCCTCAGCCGTTTATCTTAACCGAAGTCTTTAAATAGTATATTAGGTCACCGATATTGCCCTCATCCTATTTGGTTGAGCGCTTGAGACACATTTTAATGACCTGATCGAGCCTGTTCAGGTTCCGCATGAAGTTTTCAAATTTCAGAAGGAAAATCAAGCATGTTATCATGACGCAAATTACATTATTTGAAATTTGCGTTCATTCTATTTACTCTGTGATGGAGTAAAAAATAATTACACCCACTGAGCTGTTCTGTAGCGACGCTGGTATAAATATAGAGTATAAGTGCATTTTGTTGCCATTATAAATTTTCCAGTACGTCAAAGGAATGCAAAAATCTGGAAAACAAATGTTGTGACAATTGGTCTGTTAGTCTGGAGAGATTTAAAGAGCGTCTGCCTGTTCAGTCAGCGGTTTATACATATCACACACATCTGCCCATTAAACCAGCGGTTCAACCATATCACACACATGCTTGGAACAGCATTCCAACCCATTTCGATTAAATATAGGCCCTATAGATCAGAACAGAATAGTACATCTCCAAAGTGTGTATTAATGGAAAGAATATTACAGAATATATGTATAATCATGTGAATTAAATAAAGCTCAATACCATGTGAGCTCAATACAAAATAGTTTAATCTAAATATTAAAAAAATGGCAAAATCATTTCCCAGCAGTATAGTTCCATTCAGTGTATACACTGTATACGGCCCTTTAACATCCATTCATTCATCTGTTCTCATCTCTATCGCTCTCAGCCCCCACCTTTACAACCTTCCCTCCCCCTTTCTTTTTCTTGTTCATCTCTTCCCAGAAATAGTGATAAAAGACCTCCTATGTTACTAATTTGGCTTGCAGTTTATTAGTGATACTATTATCAGAGGGGCTCTATTCTTGCCTGTCGAACCGTGTGTGAGCAGGAGACAGCATACAGCTTTTGCTGCTATCCATAACTTAGACAGGCCAGTTATATACCCTCTTTTGTGCTTCTCTTTACTATTTTATCTTCTTCAGCGCAGACACCCCTTTTCTTTAGTACTTTAGTTCTTTAGTGTTTTCAATAAAATGACATTTTGCACTGAAAAAAATATACGTTCATATACATATATGTTCACACACATGTACATTATATATATACAATGGTGTAAAAAAGTGTTTGCCCCCTTCCTGATTTATTTTTTTGCATGTTTGTCACACTTAAATGTTTCAGATCATCAAACAAATTTAAATATTAGTCAATATTATTTTTTGTTATAAATCAATTTTTATGGCTTATGCATGCATATATATATATATATATATATATATATATATATATATAAGCATCTTTTATATTTTTAAGGCTTATGCATGACAGCCTGGTTTATTAATGATGCTTTGCCCTGTTGTGTGTTAAAACGTTTAAAATATATAGTATTTGTATCCTCTCAGCAGGCCCCAAATGAGAGACTCTTGAGTATTCATCTGCTTCAGCAGTATAGGATCAAAGATGTCCAGCAACTCTGGGTTTAGCAGTTTGAAAGACATGACTCCACCCCTTAATGAGCAGCCTGTTGTTTACTTCCTCCAAACTGTCTAGCCTCAGACAGGTAGGCAGGAAGTTCATCTCCGCCTTTTAGAAGGCTGACCTTTTGATAGATAGATAGATAGATAGATAGATAGATAGATAGATAGATAGAAAGATAGATATTATGTTGTGAATTTATAAGTTCTCATGTACCATTGATCTCTCATTAATGTAATGCTCTTTTATTTCTGTAAATATGTGATCTTAATGACTACTATATTTGAACATTTAACAATACCATTAAAATATTTTCCCACAGCCCAGTATAAAGGTCTTTCTAAAACCACCTACTTAATAATATGTGTGTGATGTGCTAGCTTAAATGACTCATAGATTTGTTCATTGTTTTGAGCACATGTAGTACCAAATCATGCATTTCCCTTATTACCCAACATAATACACATTATGTTCATGAAATATGAGAATAGTGCACCACATGCTTGATAAGGTGTGACCTTTGTGTTACTGGGTGTCAATGTGTGAGTTCAATGTGTGTAATGACTCAACTTTGGAACAGGGATATGGGTCTAGGGTAGGCAGAATGTTAAGCACTGATGGTTTTCAAACATGCCAAAGTTTATGACATAAGGAATTAACATATTTGTGAAAACTCTGCCAGTCCGCTGTCTGTGTGTGTGTGTGTGTGTGTGAGAGAGAGAGAGAGAGAGAGAGGGAGAGAGAGAGATCCTTTGAGAGCCAGTGAAGCCAGGGAAAATTGTTTGTTGACTGCACAACAACAGTCGAATCTCAGCTGTCAACCTCTACCAGACAGCTTGAAATTCCTTTGGGAAACAGATTAATAGTTTATTTTCATGGCAATTGCATTAAAAGAGGGAGAGAAAGAAGCAAAGTAGTTTTGCTCAAATGTAGCTCTTGTCACCCTTAATTCACATTTTTTCCCCCACCTATGAATATACCTCATAATGCCTGCTGGATCTTGACATATCCCATGCATGGCTTAACATATGCTAATACAGGGGAAGGGGGAAATAATGTTTCTTTAGATGAACGCATTCTTTCAATCTGTCCGTCAGCGAGGAGGCGAGTTTTGTTACCCTCTATTTAAAAACTACATAATATATGGGAATGAACTCTGGGAAAAAAATCACGGCTTTAAGAAAAAGAAATTCATCGCTGGTCTAAATAGATTGTCATCAAAGACACTCCAGACAAGACTTGAATTTGAAAGAAATGCCAGTTTTAAGATATTTGTCCCCTTTCTCTTGAGCCATTGGATATGTTATGTGACCCTAATTTTAGTTTGAATGTGGTAAAGTCTGTTCTCTTTAATCTGCAGTACTCTATACACACAACTCTCTGGTGAAAAATATGCCATGATATTATAGTTATTATATTAGCATGATGAAATTTATTGAAATCATAGTGCCTGAAACAGAATCAGTATAAAGAATGAAGAACAGATGTGAATCTGTAGCTACAAATCTTTTGCATTATTTTAATTTAATTTCATATAATTTTTTATTTTTTTTTATTTTATTTTATTTTAGATACAACAAACTATGGTAGTATGACAGTATAAAAAAACAGAACTGGTCAATATACATTAAAGCACCAATTTAAGACATTTTGAATGTCAGAAAATGATTGTTAAAAGCTTTGTCTCCTGTGACTTTAGACTTTGGAAGTGCGCATTTCTCCTTGAATATTTTTGTGTCATCCTAACTTTTAAAGGTGTTAAAAAAGCCCTTAGAGGAGGTGATCGATAAGGCGTTTGGTCGTTTACTGTGCATTAGCAGCCACATTAGCCTTCAGTGGATTTATGAGAGAGCCCCTATAAATGAGAAGTGAAATCAGCATAGTGGCCTGGGTATAAATATCTGTATAATGGCAACATTGTCCTATTGTTGCTGTTGTATAACAGAGCCATTATCGATTGTTTGTGTTTAGTATGGGTTGGTTTATCAGTGTGCTTAGGCATCATAAATCTGGAAAAGTGTAATCAGGGATATATGACGTACTGTATAAGAATCATTACCATACTTAAAATTTATATTTTCATTTGTATGGATGAAGAAAACAAACGTGCACATGCGTGTGCGTGTGTGTGTGTGCGCGCGTGGGTGTGTTACGTGTGAAGAGTTTAAACTGATCACCCCATCCCTGCATCGGCAGGATTTGCTCTCTGGCAGATTGACAAATGCCCAAGTTGAGCTTTCTGTCATTCTAAGAATTTGTGTTAGCCATAAGTGTTATCCTTCCACTCTTCACTGCGTTTTTGCTGAATGCTGTCTCTTATTTATTGAAGGCGGTGAGAGCAGCATGTGAAATCCTTTCTCTCACACAGACATTGGTTATATTACACAGAGCATCACTCAGGAAGATGGCTCAGGTCAGGGGGGTTTGCGTTGTGCCAGATGATGAAAAGGACATTTTAAATCTATCACTATGAAAAAGAGCTCACTTAAATCACAACACATTGTGATCATAAACTTAACAAAAGAAAGACTTTAACAGAACTGTAGATTAGGAATGAAAATCCTTTTTAAGCCAATTGTGGTAGTGTAATTCCTTGAAGGACATGCAGAAACCAATCCTCTCTCTCTCTCTCTCTCTCTCTCTCTCTCTCTTCTTGTAAAACCCTCTTTTGAGAATAAGGCATACGAGATAACCCTCTGAGCCTGCTCAAGTTAGACTGATCACACACTCACAAACGTTTCCTCACTCTCATACTCACATACAACATATGGTTCGGGGTTTTATGTATAATGGTCTTGTTCCAGATTAAAGTTGGATTTCCAGTGAAGTACTTATTCATACTAGACTCATAAATGAAACTAATGAGCATGATATTATTCTTAGATCTACAGTAATGAACCAGGCTACATAAGCTGCTTTGTATTGTGCATTACATATTTCATGAATTTTTAGAAATTAAACTCAAACAAAATATACATATGACTGAACTATTATAAAAATATACTATATATGAATATATGTGTGTGTGTGTGTGGTAGCCAGTGCCTGTGAGTACAGCTGAATCTTTCCCTACAGACACTTAAAGAGTTTGACCCACTGAACTCCTCTGCAACAGGACTAATGCAGATTACAATGGGACAAGCGCTGAAAGACTAGACCAGCTGTTTGTAGTCTCTCTCTCATATGCATCCTCTAGATGTGAGAAAACCTTTCGTCAAAATCTTAGATAAAAACGTGCAATAGTTTAGAGTATTTTACTGAAATTATAGAGCTGGAGAGAAACTACAGCAGTGAGTAATTAATAGGGAGTGTGTGTGTTATGAAAGCGAGACAAGGAAGGGGGAAAGCAATAACTGGTTAGCATTTTCAAAGAACACTCATTTCAAATAAAATGCTTGCATTCCACCACAACGTCATCTCCTGTAACTTGTTATTTTTTTTAATCAGCTTTAATGGAATTTGATAAAAAAGGACATCTTATTTGGTTCCATAAATGCCCCATAAAACCAGTAGGTTAATGCTTACAACCTGTGAGGTTCACTGTAATGAGATTTTATAATTTCCCTCTAAAACTGAGTCCCTCTGTGCGTGTGTGTGTGTTTGTGTGAGCGTGTTTGCGACTTTAAAGCTGTGTAATTCATTATGCTTTGTCAGTGGATCGCTCAATGTATTGAATGTATTCTCTCTAAACTAACTGACTAGTATGGCAGAGACAGGCTGAATTACGCCAATAGGCCTCAGGATAGGAAGTTGGACTTGATTTACTACTCTGAATGCTGAGCTGAATCAATGTCCCAGCCCCACAAAACCCAAGCATTCCTCCACTCAAATCATTGTTATAGCCCAGAAAAGGGAGATTATGCAGCACTAATGGGTTTCACTCACTCAGCGTGTTTGTGTCAGTCTGAAATCATATTTAAAGCCTGATTCCTCTCTCGCAAGGCCTCTGTCTTTTTGGTATATGACAGACGAGCTGATGCTTTTGGAGGGTTAGTTCACCCAAAAATGAAAATTCACATTTGTGCTCATCCATATGTCAGAGCATAAAAGATCCTTTTAATGACTAACTTAATTACTGACACAAAACTTTGAGCCATACTCTCACCTAGCCTTTAAGCCCTGGCTTTTATCTTAGCGAATGTTCTTTTTTTTCATTCATTCATTTGACAGTTTCGCAGGAGTAGTTGCCTAGGTATGTAGATGAGAAGTGTTGTGAATGTGTATTCTGTTAAGAGAGAGCGAGTCTGTTTCCCTTCCCATGAGTGGAGATGTCATTTATCCCGATCAACCAAGAAGGGAGCCACGATTATATTTCCACAACTACTACTGCATTCATTTGCAAATCGCCCTCGTCCTGTTTCTGCCTCTCCCTCCCTCTCTCTCTTTCATCCCTGAAATACTTCTAATTTGTAATGAGAGCTGAGAGAAGCAAACATTTGGCTTTATTCCATAGTAGCCGCTCCAATTGCCCCCCCATTCTCTCTCCCCTTCTTTTATTCTCCCTAGTTTGCTTAATTTTTATTTCTACTTCTTATTGAATCTTTATCTTCTCTTGTCTCTCAGTGTTTATGTGACCTGCCTGACCACTTATCTGTGGAGGGCAGAGTGCATCGGCCTGCACAAAACGATCACATTTAATAGTATCGCTGACACACCGGGGTGGTGTTGCAGCAATATTCCCACAATGCTAATCTGATCAGCTTTAACAGCCAGAGATGCAGGCCAGACTCAAGAGGATGCTGAACACTCACAGCGGCGTTGTGTTTTCTGAAGCATCGATTCAGCACTCGATACGGCTGATGCGGGCACGGATGAATCACACACCAGCCGACTGGGCTGCCCCAGTAGACAAAACTCAAACCCTGAAATGAGAACACCGTAATGTTGCAGTGCCTTTAAACACATTATTTGTAGAATGAATTCATCTCCTAGTCTAAACCAAGAGGGTTCACAGACACAGAAATTTCACCATGAGGTCAGAATATTTTACAGTATACAGTCAAAAGCCATTATGGACCGATACTGACACACAAACTCTGCGTCTCAGTGGAGCAACGCATTTCGCAGCTCTAACCTTTAGTCTGGGCTATTAGAACTGATCCATGTGGTAATTTTCTCTTTAATGAGCACCAGGCTCATTTTATCCATTGATTATGCAGAGCTAATATATAACAGTGCGAATCGATGGAAAGTTCATTCACAATTTACCCATCATGGAGCAAAATTAATTAGTCCTGGTATGCTATATTAATACATATTAGCTTAACAAGAGCAGCAGACTGGCATGAATGTATGTAGACTATGCAAAAGCATCTCTGATGTCCTCCAATGTATTAGGTTGTAGAGTTGTGTTCACTGAGCATGTCAGTGAACATCAGTTGTTAGACATCCTATGAAGGATTGTTCATTTTAGGATGGGACATGAAGAAGAGAAAGAGAGAGAGAGAGAGAGAGAGAGAGAGCGACAGAGAACAAAACATATGTCTGTTGTGTTTGTGACCTCTTTATCAGGATATAGCATGGTTAAGCTTTCAGAATTACTTTGGATCAACCCTACACCATATGGGACCTCTATCTTCTGCACACTCAGATATGTCTATTGGTATGATCTCTGTCTCTTTTTTCCTTTTCTCTCTATCTCTTTCACTCTTTTTGTTCCTCGCAATGATTAACTGCATCAAGTATGATGCTGCAGTTAACTCCTCCTATAAAATCCATTTATTAATAACAATAATAATAAAACCATATAGAGTCTGGGATGTGGAAGCCTATCCCAGCATCTCAGACCAAACACAGGGAATCACCCTGGACATATGGCCAGTCCATCACAGGGCTCACTCACACTGACACATTCACACTCTCACTCATCCGTACGGGCAATTTACTGTCTTCAATTCACCTATCCTGCATGTCTTTGAACTGTGGATGAAATCAGAGACCTAGAAACCCACACCAACATGAGGAGAACATGTTGTTGTTATTATTATTATTATTATTATTACATTATATTTAACTATTAATTTATAATCTCACTTTTTGTTCTTCACAGTGATTAACTGCACAAAGTATGATACTAAATTCATCTTGCTTTTCTTATAATGATAACATGAGTTTAATTATAGTAAGTTTTACTATCAACTTATAATCACACTATTTGTTTATCATAGTGATAGCACAGCATTAATATGATAGTAGACTTGGCTCAAGAAAATAATAATAATAGTAATAGTTGTTACTGTTGTAAATTTTTTCTTTTAAAAAAACTGTTTAATCTCTTCCAGTAATTAGTATTGGTCAGTCTGGATAGGGTGCACTTCTAAATAAATGGAAAATTGAACCAGAGTTGGAAAAAAAGATTTATAACAAAACAACAAAGAGTGAGCAATGTGTAAAATTGGGATATTGTCCTTTGTGTGCCGGTACTTAATTTTGCCTTGAGCGATTTGAGTGGGGACTCAGCAAGTGTGTTGGGACGTCAAGCCTTTGCTCTAATTACAGAGCAAGAGCAATTACAAGAGACAGAATAAGAGAGAGAGAGAGCTAAATCTGTAGTATAAGCATGAATTGCTCCTCCTGATGTTACCTGGGCTTCCAGTGGTGAGAAGTGCAAATAATCCCATCAAAGAGAACAATGGCCCTCCACCTGCTGACATCCCTCCTCCCCTAGCCAATTACACACCGCAAAACATGCCCCCCTCATCTCGCTTCTTCTCAAACTGAAAGTGTCTCCTCCAGTCTCTCTCTTACATGCAAACTTGGTCATATTTTTCTCTCTTACTGAAATGTTGACATTTCATGGTTTTCTGCACTTGTTGTGCATGCTTACCCACTGTTGAGGATTACGTGTCTTTGAGTGTGAACACAAAAGTAAACTTGCCTGTGAGTGTGATTTTCATATCGCTCTGATAATGTGGCTCATTATCATGGACGTGGGCTGTTGCTGTGGTAATGAGCTGACCTTCAGGAGCGGAGGTTAAGCTCTTTTGCAGTTGAGTTGTCAACACAGCAGGTCCATTGTGTCTGGGGTGGCAACCACAGAACGTCACAGAGTGTGAGTGTTGTGTGTGGGTCTGAGTGTCAGGGGCTAAATGTTTTATTTGTTGTGATTCACAGGCCACGGTGTCACCCGCCATCGTCAAGTGTTCCCTAAATGTTCACAATGCATTCTTAAAGACAAAACATTTCATGTGTGTATTTTGAATCTCACTTATAGGTTTTTATTATAATTGTTGTTATTAAATCAATAAGCTACAAGAGACTATTATATTATTATATGACATTAATATAGAATGTGCTGTAACAGGTATGTGCTTGTCTGGATTTCACATATGCTTTAAAAGTGGCTTGTCCAATCACAATTTAGAATCAGAACTATTCACTTGACAGTTGTTTGTTTGTAATTTTTTTTTTTTGTTGTTATTTATTTTTTTGTATAACTGTCCTCCAAAAACTGACGTCATAAAAGCGCCTCTCAGTCAGAATGAGTTTCTCCACAAAAGTCTGGATACCAAAATTCTTTGTGTGTGTATGTGTGTGTGTGTGTGTGTGTGTGTGTGTGTGTGTGTGTGTGTGATGTCTAGACCATGACACTGTTTCCCCCTCCTCAGACTATAGTAAAAAGCTTCATTTAGGGTGGGATAAGAATGGGGTCGTCTGTGACTGCCCTCATTAGTGTTATGGGAAAAGTCTGAGTCTGTGTGTGTGTGTGTGTGGGTGTGTGTGTGTGTGTAAGAGGATTTTAATAATATTTTCTAAAGGTGTTTTCACTTAAACCTCTGTCACCTCTCACTCTTAACAGCACACCATTCATCATCATCATGTTTTTTTATTATTATTATTATTAATTTTATTTATCCACCTTATTCCTACGCCCCATGAAGCTTTGCGCGAATTATGGGTGTAATTTCCGTTAAGCTCTAAACAATCTGTAAACAATAAAGGCTCGCTCTATGAACACAATAATACAATTTTTTTTTAAAGTGGGTACAATGAGATGACATTATTCTACTCACCCGTCAACCCTTGAACATTAAAAGAACATTTAAAGTGTAAAAGCATCAACAAGATACTTTAAACAGACCATGAATAGCCCCAAAAGTGCGATCCTTTCCACAGCAATAACAGACGGGATAAATATCACTAGTAATGTAACATAAATTTCCTTAATTAAAAATGTTCATTAACTTCAGCATTATGTGATACTATTTCAAAGTGATTTACGTTATTTTGATGGATAATAAATTGTATTTACCCGTGAAAACAAACCTGGAAAGAAACATGAGGATTGGAGGAGAAAAACGAAAGATTCTTTGTGCATTCCAGTGAGTTATCAATGGGATATATTGTAAATTAAATCGACAGAACAGACCACAAATGTGCAGTATTGTCCTTTTCCATATTACAGCGGAATGCAAAGGGAAAAAAGAAAACAATCCTGAGGAAAAGAATGCAGCGACTGAAAAGAGCTCTTGCCACAGATATTTGTGTTATGACGTCACATTAAAATACCAAGCATTACGTTATTCTCATGATTTTGAAAACTGACGCCTCATTCAGTCAAAGTGACGGATAAGCTTTATTTGTAGGGCAGCCTTATGATTTGAAATGATTCGTTTCAGTTTTTTTAAATGGAAATTCCCCAAACCGGAAGTGCCACCCATAATTCAAAACGCAGTAGGCTCGTGAGGAATAAGGTGGATAAGATCTGTCAATTAATTAGATGTTTTCCACAGATGTGTGTCTCAGCACGTGCATCTTCATAGGGTTGTTACCCTGCTGGACAGGTTTAGGCTTGTTTTCACTGAGTCCATTTCCTCTGCCTGTCATTAAAGTTTTGTCGTCATGCTTCCTAATACTTCTGTCACACTCCTGTCAGCCCAAAAGTGCAATTAACAACAGATATTACAGACTATAAGACACACCCACCCAGCAAGGATGATGTATTCGATAAGTCTTACTTATTTAAAGCGATAGGTCACTCAAAAATGAAAATTTTCTCATTATTTGTTCACCCTTACGTTCCAAATCATAATAACTTTCTTTTTGCTGCATATATATTTTTAAGAATGCTGGTGGTTCTGGGGACCATTGACTTCCAAAAAAACACAAGACTGAGACCAAGCGTTACGTTTTTCAAAGTGGCTCAGAAGAAAGTATGTCATACAGGTTTGGAATGACATGAGGATGACGGGTGCTTTCACACTTGCACTTTTGGTGAACACCCGGGTTCAACTGATGTCAGAGGGGGCTTTCACACTGGAAGTTTGAAATGGAGCATGGTTCGCATGAAAAATTGCTAATGTGACACCTGTCATGTGAACCCGGGTGCGCATTGGGGTATCAAACCCGAGACTAGCTGAAGGAGGTGGTCTGAGTTCGGTTGCACTCAACTGTGCTGCGGTTCACATGAATATGAAAGCAACACGGACTCGGGTGTGCTCTTGTTCAAGAAGTAAAGTAACCTGCGCATGCATTTTAGCGGATTACAATGTATTCACTTCAATAAAACACATGTAAGAGATGATAGTGTTGATGATTTACCTTGGATTCCAGCGAGAGTGCAGTATTTTCACGAACCGTACCTGAGTCTGCTTAAAAATGGTCTGTGGAACGATTCATGTGAACTCTGGCATGGTTCGCTCCTGATATGAACGCAGGAAGTGAACCACTATTAATGATGTATGATTTGATAACAATTTGTATTTGACTCACTTTCCTGACTAGCATGACTGGCGTACTGCAAGCAGAGAGCTGAATGTCTCATTTCTGCTCACCTTTAGCATTCTTCAGAGCATTTGCAGTACATTCACGGCAGATTGACGCAAGTGCCATTATGTACTGAAGTGTTAGAAACAAAATCAATGGTACAAAAAAGAAATATAAAAGTGAGGTGAGCAACGCTATGCATTTTGCCGCTTTCTCCTGCACCTTCGTTACCAAGCAATGAAGTAAACAGCTGCTGCTTTGATGACGCAAACGCACCGCGGTTCCCAAATAATATAATCTGAACACAGTCCAGCGGGGGCAGGGGGAGAGGGGAGCAAAAGAACTTGGGCTCGGACCAGGCAATCGAACCAAGTGTGAAAGCACCCTAAATGATGACAGGATTTTAATTTGAACTAGGTACTAAAACTGCCTCAGTAATTCAATTTGTTAGTTTGATTAGCATGTACATTTTAAAACCATTTTTATTTTCAGTCCAGCTATTTTGAATGGTTGAAAAGTCAGGTTCAGTTAGATTTGGCCACAAGGGGCCGGAGGAATATTTGTCACGGGTGCACTCTGTAAATCCCATGCACAATGTCAGGAGGTGCTGCCTGTGTATCACATTAACACGGGATCATGTAACATCTCTGTAACCCTCAAAGTATTAGCAGAATTTAAACCTTTTTAATTATTTGTGCTGTGTATATGAACTTTAAGACTTGAATAATATTTATAACATTTATTTTTATTAATGTTATTTATTTTATTACTATTTATTACTTTACTTTCTTGTTGGACTGTCAGTTTTATTTTAGGCTAACATTTGCATCTCTAACACGTCTACTGAAGTCCTATTTGTGAATATTTCTTTTTCCCCCTCTTCCTCCTGATGAAACTCTAATAAGCATGGTCACACATGCACAAACAAGTCCTCACTGTTTCTTCAGGGCTAAATGAGCCTATTGTCTCATGGCAGCCAGACCCTAATCTCTGCAGCTATTCCTGTCATGGCCGACAATTTGATAGTTTTTCACACTTGAGTTTTGCCAAGGGTTTGTATTTCTGCTGTCTGCGAGCCAGCTGCAGTTTACAACCAATATCAAGTCTCCCGATACACAGGCTACTGTAAGTTTGTGAGTCATGTACACTTACAGAGACATCGACATTCAACACACACTCCACTAATGGTTTACAAGGGAGGATGGGCCTGCAGGGAGACTTTGTATAAAAATTGCAATAAATTGTTTGCGTGCAATACATATTGAAACAGTTATTTTGCTTTATGTTTGCATCACCATATTTAAAAATGAAATCTATATGTAAATGTATTTAAAGTACCAGTATATTTTGAAAACAAGAGTTTATATAATAGTACAAAATAAGCTGAGAGGGCATAATAAAACAGTTGCTAAGATGTTTTAATGATGATTACTGATTTGATTTAATTATGAGGGATAGATATACACTCAGTAACAGATGTGTGATATTGCATCTCTTCTACTGATTTGTGGTTAAGTGCAATTCATATACTACACACGTATAGATTACACATACAAAATAAATCACTGCATCCTTTTTTGTCCTTGAATGATTTATTTTTTTATTTTTTACCCCTCATATTTATTTTTTACTTTCCTTGAGTTTAATTTGTAATTTTGTATACATATATATACATATATATACCTTTTAGACTGCTATCTAAATACAGTATTATTGTGCAAACTCAGTTGTGAGTGTGTACAAAACAAATCTCATTGCATCACTGGATGTTCAATCCAAGTTGCTGCATATTGAGTAAAATGTGTTCAGTAAAGTGTAACTTCTGAATGATACATTTTTGCAGTTTATTTTTAATATATTTTTGGGCTGTGAAGGAAGTTTTGATTTCTGAAAATTAGTTGCATTTCTATAGTACATTCAACTCTTTTATTTTACATGAAATTACCCATTTAAAGTGAAGAAAAAGGAGGTTATGGGGTACAGGGGGTCCAAAGTTACAGTGTTGTTATTTTAGCGTGTTATGTGCTGAACTATGAGTGGTACAGAACAAATATTAATCTATGTGCAGACTTTGTTCCCTGTTTTCTGGAGCAGGCCCAAGAGCCCTGTCTAGCTTGCATATGTCTTTGTATTTGTGTGTGCATATGTGTGTGTGTGTGTGTGTGTGTGTGTGTATGTGTGTATTTATGCTGATTTATTTCACAAACCCTCTCTCCAGTCTAGATGATCACCTCCTCCTTCTTTTGTCACCCATGTGTGAATGCAGAAGCCTTTGACCGGTGCTGACAGAACACATTTTTCTTCCTGCTTAATATGCACTCTCATACTTCATAACAAAAACTTCATTCGAGGCGAGAAATATCGGAAGACGTTGTTCACAGTGCAGTGTCATGATAATGTCACGTGGTGTCACGCTTAAGGCGAATTATCTGACGTTTCTTCAGTGTTCTGTCACCTTTGGGTGATGGGGAAAACATTGTGCCTAAATCATTCAAAACGAGTTGCTGAATCATTGTTTCCTTCATTGAACGTGCCTGAGCCACAGAATGATTTACATTCACGGTCATGATTTAGATTGAGGTATAAGCGGCTTATAAGCGTTTTGACCAATGGAAAGCAGTGAGGTTGATACGTAGTTATTTATACATGTCTATTAAGTATGATCTGCATAAATGTGTATGTAGTCAGTTCTTATAACAGGTGCCGGGTTTAGTTTGGTGTGTTCTAGTTCTCAGAATTAGGTCAGACGCATATACAAAAGTCTCTCATTGTCTCTGACTGGTTTACATGAACAAAAGATATTTGTTATTTGCAATGAATTCTTTAAAGGGTACTTATATTTGGGTTGAGACCAGTAGTTATGGTACACTTTCTTCTCCTTGTGAGCAAAACACATCCGTGAGCAGGTGTTTTACAGGAGGCTTCAGCCTTGGTGTTAAATTTCAGAGTGTTTATGCTTTTCTTACAACGTTTAATTTTCTCATGCCTCCCAAACGGGGTGGAGGATGCCTGAAATTTTGCTCTGTATTAGGTTTCTTTTATTATTCTCCAGCAAAATGTCAGTAACATCATTTTAGGGATTTTTTGCACAAAATCTCTCTGGCAAAAACATTTCATCGTATTTTGCCGATAGTATTATCTGAAGATAGCTTTATCGAACTGAATTTGTTTCACCTTTAGAATATCAGTTTTGTAGTTCATTGACGTCAGTGTTGTTCTGTAAGCTTTATCCACCCCAATCAGAGAGGAATTCAGAGTACAAGACATACTGATGCAACATTTAATCATTCATAGTAAACATAGTGAGCAAACATGCATTCTCACAAGCTCTCTAGAGTAGAGCAAATCGATGTGTGCTGTAATCTTTGATTTCTGAGAATGAAGGGAATTTGCTGGAAGAACAGGTGAGAAAGGTCATTTTAAGCACTCCAAAACATCTGAAATGTAACTCAAGACATTTACTTAAACACTTGAGAGATGTTGGCTCTAATCCGGGGACCATTTGAAGATTGACAAATACATGCAGGCAGACACAGACAACCAGCTGCGACTTATTAATCTGGCTCGATTATAAGATGCTCTTTATCCCCTTCAATCCTGACCCCATTACAAACAAACACACTGTTTACAGTAGCTATATGGAATGTCAAACCATGACATATTTCCTTAGTTTACATTGTGTTTAGCATTTGCATTCAACAGTATTTAGTACTAAATAATATAATCGACAATATTATCGATTAGTATTTGATATCGGTAACACTTTACAATAATGCTAGTTAAGGTTATTAACTACTTTAGTTAAAATGAACTAAGAATGAACAATACTTCTACAGCATTTATTAATCTTAGTTAATGTTCATTTAAACATTTACTATAACATTATTAAAATCAAAAGTTGTATTGTAATGTTAACATTAGTTATGCACTGTGAACTAACATGAACAAACAATCAGCAACTGTATTTGTATTAACTGACATTAACGAAGATTAATAAATACTGTAACAAATATATTTCTCATGGTTAATTTATGTTAGTTAATACAATAATTAATGTTAACAAACGAGACCTTATTGTATAGTGTTATTTTGATATTTAATCATTAATTACTGAATGTTCAGATATATTCTATGTATTTATTTTTTAAATTCGTAACAGAGAAGCAGTAAAGACTTTTGCTCTGATTTATTTTATATTTTATTAGAAAGAGCCTGATGTGTTCACAAGGATCTCCTGAGCTCTATTCTGGGTCATTGTGCCCACAAGCTGGAAATTAATACTGATAAAGTGACCCTGTCTCAGCCCCCCCAGAACCATTCCTTTCCCAAACATGATTTTTTTTTCCCCATAGTAGGAATGTAAGCAGTGAACATTGACACTTACTGAGATTCGGGCCTTTCAGGTAATGTTAAAAACTGTACTGTGTGTGCTTATCACAGGGCTGTACAGTTAATCGAGAGAAAACTAAAATTGTGATTGGGTTTTAAGAACTCCCAGCTGCTTTCCACCAAAAACCATCAAAAAAGCTTTGATTGTTTAACATTTGAAAATAAAGAAATTAAAACCATAAAATCAAAATTGGCAATTCAATTTACAGAATGTTTGTAATAAATGTTTTTTTTTCCATGCACATCATCATTTTTTTTTTTATTCACGTGCCCTCGTGATCTTTAATCAAAAACATGAACCTTCCCTCCCTCTCTGAATGGCATCTGCTCGCTTCATGACGTGTGTCTCGGTGGAGGGTGTGATCAAATATCCTCCACAACTAACTGCAAACTGCCATTCCGATCTGACTCCATTTAGTTATCAATGCTCAACTTCCCATGATCCAATCAATTCCAAAGACGAAATAGGTCCTGCCTACATTTTTTTTTCTCTCATTCCTGAAGCCGTTTCATTTGTATATGTCACAAGACGGAAGAAAAGACTATTGCAACTTACTTTTCTTGCTGACTATAATAATAATATTAATAATAATAATAATAGGGTTGTAGCGGTGTACCCCCTGATAGCACATGTACATCACGAAGACATCTATTTGTCTGCATTTACATCCGCAAGATTTTTGCTCAGCTGGAATATGTCTCTAAGATGTTTTATGTCAGATGTTAAATGTTTCGAAAATGTCTTTAAGGTGTTTATGACTTAAAATGTATCTAAAACTAGTTTTTCTAAGATGTTTATCAGATGTTTGTACACAAGATGTTTTCTGGACTAAGCTCTCTTCAGCAGACATCTATGCTTGACATACATATGCTTACCTATAGTATTGGAAAAAAATAAACCAGAGGAGAATCGCACCAGCACATACGCAACTTCTTTGCACTTCACTGCTTAAACTCTCAGCTTGCTCCACCCACACATGTACAGCGGAGGAAATGTCAGATAGAGATGCTATTATCTCTAATCTCTATTCCCTGCTGAAAAAGAAGTTAACATTTGCAGTATGGGAATACTTTGGATATCCTATAAAAGAATGTGTGGTTCTTCTTGAAGATATTTTATGCTGAACATCATATGAACAAAACAAGGTCTCTTTGTATCCACTTGTCAGAGAAAGCATGAATGACACCGATATTTATGGACTTTTAAGGTAGTCAGCTAACTTAAGTAGACAGCTTTGATTTAAATATATAAATGTTAGTGAGAAGAAGAAAAATAAAAAAATAAACTTTTAGATATCAATCTGCATATGTGACAGACATCGGTTATCTTTGCTCGCTCCTTTGAAGGTCTCTTGAGTAAAACAGCTCTATATTTAAAGTCAACATGAAATCAAAATGGAAGTTTTTTGGCTTTTAGCATATGTTAGCCTTATAGGTATCTATAAGCTGATGTGACAAAACAATGACAAAATTCATGTTTAGAAAATATAAGCATTCAAAACATAGGTCTCTCACTTCTGCCAATATGTGTCAGTGATTTTGATGACATCACTCTGCACCAGATTTTCTGTCCAATCAAATGCTCTCTAGAATCTAAAGCATCCGCCCCATACATTATAAATAGACGCCAAAGCTGTCGCTAAAATTGTTTTTTACACATTACTATTTATTTATTTATTTACTATGTAAATAGGCTTTTCATTGGGGCGAATGAAGTCTGGTTTCACATTAGTGTTTCGCAAACCGTCACAGCGCACACAGCATGCTCCTGTCCAGAGACATGATATCATAGAGCGGATCATATGCGCAAGTCGGTGTAGACCAGTAAACTTATCGGACCTATTTGAATTCTCTACAGAATGCTATATTTTAAAGTGAAATGGGAGAGATTAGGAGGAGAAACGGTTAGAGATTAGAAGGAGATTTTACCGAGCTCAACGGCTGAGCTGTGATATAAACAAAACCCTATTGGCTATTTAAAAAAAATGGAAGCAGCTGTACAATATGTCTTCCTGTACCATCCTGTCTTCCTGTTTCAGTTGAAATTACACCAACACATTGAATATTGCTCCGTATTTCAAGGCATTTCAGTGGGCCTTTAACAAAGCACGTACAAAAGACCTGATCCGGAAGTGACGCTACCTGTTGCACAGAATACAAACATTCACAAAAAAAAGGAGACAACACATCGAATGTATTCGCTTATATTTGAGAACACCATTCCTCTGTGCAGATAAAGGTATGTCCTGTTTATCTAAGGCTGAATGTTTTCCGTGATGCAGAAGATATCCTGGTGTTTTACCAAATTCTGTGCAATAATGCGACCATACCCATAATGTAGTGACTATATGGTTAGGATTGGGTTTAGGATTATCTCAATACAGCACCTATTATCGACCCAGTACTGTGGGTCACAGAATTTGGCACAACACCGGAATCCAGTTCACGAGTTCACACTCACAAATAATCAGATAGAGTAATTAGTATGCATATTTGGTGTGCTGTCCGAGGAGAGGGCTCCGAGCTCGGTATTTTGCCCGGGCCCAGAGTACTTCCCCCGTATTCTGGTTTAGGAAGTAACCAGGCAAGTGTGAGGAGACGGGGTGGTGGAGGGGTGCTGAAACTGTCCAAAAGCGTAGGTGAGTCGACTGCGTTAATACATAAGTCTCCGCTCATGCTGATTGGGTAGACATGTTGATTGCTGATTAATGACAGCTGGTTGGAGTTATGTGATGATTAGTTCGATCATTTGAATCTGTTCCTCCCGAACTTTGTTAATAAAACATCATTTATTAAAATGGAATTTATAATATAAAGCAGATGTCATGTAAAACGTGAAATCTGATGGATGGATGAATAAATCGAAAGTAGAGCTGTACAATAAATTAAATTGTTATACAATTCAACTCTGTGAATATTAAAGCGCAAAAAAAGAATATATAAATATGTAATCTGCTCATCTCTGTGTGAACGAGTGGGCCGTTTCGTCTGCATACTCACGCATGATGCTTATGGTGTTTTCAGCGTCTGCCTTCTCACTATATGAGGACATGAACATCTCCAGAGCTGCTCTGAGAGAAAGCTTAATGAGCATTTCATCATTTTATGACATTGTTAAAAACATTCTAAAACTCAAACTCTTCACTATAACCCGTCAAAATAAAAGTTCAGTTTAACTTGAAGAAATTGACAGAAATATATTACTATTGTACAATAGAATTTACTTCTCAAAATAACAATATTAATAATAACAATAATACAATTTATTAAGAATATCATTTGTCCATGATTTAATTTAGTAAATCTCTTTTGTGCAGCACTTCAGGACTTAAAGTTGTTAAATTTTCATTTGATTGCATTTTAAAACATTAATTAAATTGTTACAGTTTTATCCATTAATTTCATTACCACTGTTTTTGATATTTGTATTAAATCATAGAGCAAAGAATCCAGAGAAGTTAAAACAGACGAACCAGAATTTCTGAATAAAATATATTTCATATGACACTGTTATTCGTAAAATACTCAATTATTAAAGGGAACCTATTATGCAAAATTCATTTTAAAGGTGTTTGTCTCCACAGTGTGTGTAAACAACCAGCCTATAATGGTAAAAATCTATCCAATTCTTTTTATATATATATTTATAATAACCATAAATCATAAACAGTCTCTCAAAACAAGCGGTTTCAGATTTCCCCCTACTATAAGAAATGTATTCTTATTAAAGCTACTAAAGTTATTTAATCAAGGGCAGTGAGTGATTTTATTTTTGTTGTTTAGTTCATATTAACAGCATATACAGCATGTCCTGTATTTCACGCTGCTGTCACTTTAATACACGGATCTAATAAACACATGCAATTTCTTTCCCTGCCATTTACGTTCACAGACATAACCAACTGTGTTTGAGAACGTTGTGTGTATTTGACGTTTTAAGTGCAATAAGACGTGTTTAAGGGTGCACGCTTAGAAAAACGCATGTCAGAACAGCACGTGAATGAAATGTTTAACTGACATGGCTTTAATACGCATACAAATTATAAACTTTCGACTGCGAATAACTGCAGTGTCACGTGAGCATAAACCTACCGCTGAGTTAACATGTAATGTTAATGTGTTGCATTGTACAGTATGAGGCACCAGTGCTGCAAAAAGAATGCATGCATAGCTGCATAGAATGTTACGTAGCATAATAGATATAGATATATAGATATAGATATATAATAGATATTTCTTCAAAAGCTGATCGTGGAGACATTTTAATCATTCACAACCTAAAATTATGATATTGCACACCTATATAGTTTTTGAGAAAAAGAAACACTTTTATGTTCGTATGTGTTGAGGATAGTTGTCGTTAAATGCAATCCATTTTCCAAACATAAAGAAGCACACAGCTCTCCTCCTTGAGACCACACAACCCGCGACCTGACATGAAAAGTTTTGTTATTTTTAACAGTGACGGAGCATGGCTTCAGGTATGGCAAGCCTCCAGGTACACATCGAAACGAAATTGTGCAGCCCTACAAAAAAGGCACAGCATGGAGTTTACATTTAAAAAAAAAGAAGAAGAAGATGATGTATTCCCAAAATTGTGCAGACCTAGCTTATCATAAAGATCAATGCACATATATTCCTGATTATGAGGAAATGCTGGTAGATCTATAACCCATAAACTCCCCAATTGCTAAGCGTGTCAGTAAGTACCCTGTTAGCATAACATGTTCTCCTATGAACTTCTAAGGGTGTCAGAGTGCCGTCACTTAACCTCGCTCAGCTTATGATTTCAGCGCTATAGACTTAGCAGTGGGTCATAGAGTGATACAGAGCGATAAATCACTCAAGCACACACACACACACACACATGTACTTGCGCACCGAGAGCGGAGCAGTTATGAGGATGATTCTTGCAACTTAATATGGTTTAGGCTTGTTAAAGCAGCAACCTCTCATAAATCAACAATCCAGGGCTATTTTTTGTTTTCTTTCTGTGATATTATAAGGAGGAAGCGACAGGGAAAGCTTTACAAACAGACAGAAACTCCTGAGTAATCATTCTGATTGGAGAGGTTCATGTTTAGGACTCGTCTTATTATGGGTTAAAGCAACAGTATTTTAGATGAGTATCTTAAAGAAACAGTCTTGTTGGCTTAGTAAGTGTTGAAATTCTTGTACTCAGCCTTGAGGAAAAAAAAACCTTGGTACATTTCTCTAAGCTGTGTCACAATATTTTTCAATCATTGACCAATTTTAAGAACATTATGAGCACTTGTTGCAAAGTCTGGGAAGCTCACAGAACAATATTATGAAGTAGATAGAGATTTTCACACAGTCACTTTCTCAGAGGGCCCTTCAGCTGTGTGGGCTGGGGTAGTGTGTGTGAGCTTCTTTACAAACCATTGTATAAGATGCATTAGTATGCTTACATAACCCTCAGTCTGACAGGATACTGTTTTGACTATATATATGACCATTGTGATTGTATGTGTGTACTTACACGCATATAAATATGCGTGTGTTACCGATTCTCTTCAGCGAGGGTTATTAGTGATGACACACTAGTGAGTCACCCTGCCCTCCCTAGAGTGAGTAACAGCAAGCGTCAGTTACAGGAATGTGGACACACACACACACACACACGAACAAGGACATTAGGGAACCCACGCCTGTTCATATACGTTCTCATTACTGAATCACTCAGCAGTATTTAACAGCCACTTGTAAGAGAAACTTCCTGAGACGTCAAAAAAAAAAAAGAGAGAGAGAGAGATTTTTTTACTCTAAAACAATGTATAGTTCCTGATGGAGGGTAAATAAACTCTGGCTTGCTTGCATCAAAGGAAGGAGTCAACTGTGTTTGGGTGTCCACAAGACACTGATTCCCACGTGAAAAATGAGACTTCTCGTTTTTTTTTTTCCTCTCAATATATAACTAATCTGTATTGTTTATTGAAAAAGAATGGTTATTCACTTTAGCATAAGCTTATATATATATATATATATATATATATATATATATATATATATATATATATCAGTAAATTCAGTTAAAATGTCACCAAACTGTGTAATCTCTGTAGGCAGATTAGCTCAGTGTGCATGTCTTGTGAAGCAGTATCAAAATAACTCATAGTAATCACTCACAGAACAAAGACTGGCATTGTGCTACTGTGAAGGGAAGGCAGTTCACATACTTCCTGTTACTGATGGCCTTGGCATGACCAATATTTACAGAAATGTTATGGGTTAGACAGCACACAATTAAACTTGTCATAACACAACTCATCCAAGAAAAAGATGGGAGGAGAGGTGAGAGGATGATGTCAGCTGGCAGAGAGAAAGAAAGAGAGAGAGAGGGAGAGAGAGAGGAGGTAAACAGCTGTTATGCTTGGACAGTCAGTCTCCTCTCAGTTGTGTGTGTGTTTTATTTAATGTGCCTTTGTAGGGCAAAATATCTGAGTTTAATGGGTCGAACCTCAATGGTTTATGATGATGCATTTCTGTCCCACTATTAATCTGTCAGTTTCAACTCTTTGAAGTTGATCTGCTTTTTGAAACATTGCCTTGTTATATTACAAAATTTGATTTATTGTGGGGATGTTAGTTTGAAACCTTATACTTGTGTGTGTCTGTGTCTGGGAGGAAGGAAGAGCAAGGTTGACCCTTTGCTCTGTGGCTAAAAGGTTGGTGTGTCTGTTTGGATTTGCACTGCTACACTTTCAAAGAGACTAACCTGACAATGTATAAAATGACAGAAAAAGCAGTGAATGTGTTGTGTTGTGTGTGTGTGTCCTTGATTTTATATCCTGGTAGGGACTTAAACCTTAATGCACACAGACTCATGGGGACTTGTGTCACCGTGGGGGCCTAAATGAGGAAACAAGCTTATGAATCATACAGAATACGTTTTTTTTTTTTGGCAATGTAAAAATGTAGAAAGTTTTCTGTGATGGTTAGATTTAGGGTTAGTGTAATGGTATAGAATATAGTCTGTACAGTATAAAAACCATTATGTCCATGGATAGCGAACCAGACGTGAGTGTGTTTGTGTGTGTGTGTGGGTGTGTGTGTGTGTGTGTGTGTGGGTACATGCACACAGTGGTGTTTGGAGTTTTATGCTAAAAGCATAGTTTACTATATGTCTGAGAGTTCCTGTGAGTGAAAAAGAGAAAAAGAAGGCAGGAAAAGAAAATGTGACAGGCTGGGAGAGAGATGTACAATGCTAACAAAACACAATTTAAAAGCTGTGTTTGGTCCAACTAACATGTTATCAAATAGTATGTTCCTGTTCAGTCCTAAGGTCAATCCTTAGGTATTAATAGCCTTACGATTATTGGATAATAGTGAGATTTTTATTCTGGCAAATAATATAATTACAAGGTGAAAGGTCAACAGTGATTATTTGCTAATAATATTATCTTCCATGTACTTGCTATATGTTTATATAAGTTAGCTAGAGTCTTTGAGGGATGCGGCCTGTGTGAGTAAGTTCTTGAGAGAGCAAATAACATGTTTTCTTTCTCTTCTTTTGTATTTTTTTCTGGAGAGGGGGAGGTTTTTGAGTCTTTATATTTTTTTTCTTCCTTCTTTCCTCCTCCTTTTCTAAAAAGCCAGTTGTCAGTGCATCATATAAAAGAAGATATACAAGCGATTCACATGCTAATGCTGGGACTGGTTTAAAAGAAGACGCAGAGGAGAAGAGGGGAAAAGTGCTATTGATGGAGAAATGGGGGGAGGAGGGAGGGAGCTGTGCAGAGCAAGAGAGGGCAGAGCAATGGGAGGAGGAGTATGAGTTTGCTGCTGTAGAGACAGAGAGGTATTTGTGTGTGTGTGTGTGTGTGTATTTGACGCAGGCCTCTATGTATCAGCACTACAGAATAATACCATAAAAAGAAGCCTTACCTCATCTGCCTGGTACAGCCAGGACATAAATAAAGAGAGAGAACAATACCGTCAGTTCTGGCCTGCCCCTCAGCTGTGCCACTGTACCAACACAGCAAAGAGATTAATACTCTGCTTAATATCATACAGGGAAGAAAGGCAGAAAGAAGGAGAGACAGAAAAAGACTTCATAATGTTGTATTTTGTAATGTGTTGATATTTGCATACTTGTTATATAGATAAAGCCCATATCTGTTGTGCTGTGGTAGTGGTCAATTGACACAGTAAGAGAAAAGTATAACCATAACCTGTTCAGCCTATGCATTTAAAAGTCTAATATAATTTCTGTAGGAACAATAATTCCTCTTTTTAAGATGTCATGCATAGGCCTATCGCATTATTGATTAATTGTCTGATCGTGGATATTCATTATAATCACAATTATTTGAGAGGCAGAGGATTCATAGAGGATTCATAATCTGACAAGGAATAAAGAATAAATTGTATATAAAAAAAAAAACACTGTTATTAAGTAGACCAACTAGTCAAAGGTGTCAGTTATTAATCACAGCAAATTTTACAGTTAATCATGGGCCTATTTTATTGAAATTTTTTTTAATTATTTTAATCTTTAATTTTTTAACATTATTTTTATTATTACATACGATTCCAAGTAAAAAAATTAAAAAAAAACTGACACTTACACTGACATTATAAGTGACAAATGAAACAGAATTAAATTGTTATTAGATTGTTTTGCATAACAATTAATCGACAACACAAAATGCGGGCATGAAGAGGCTTTAGCCTTACTATAATTTTAACATTCGGGCTTTTGTACAAAGACCTAAAGTGACTGTACTTTATGCCTGTACTTTAAACCGTACTTTAGTCCAGGTCAGCCGGATCCGGGCCGTATCCAGATCAAACTGAACTAAACTGAGCTGGATGATGACTGTTTTCTCCAGATCTGCTGTATAGATAAATTAATAACTAAATTAATAACTAATGACTTTTACAACAGAAATGAATCAATACTGAAACTTGCTTTAGCTGGACAATGACATTATTTTCTTTTAGAGCTGCTACAGCCAAAATTATGTTCCTGTTATCACTGTAAAGCTGCTTTGATACAATCTCCCGGCTTCGTTCAGCATTTGTGATTGGACCTTGGTGTTGTCCACTTGCTCTGAAAGATAGAGTTGATGCATGTTGTGTATTTAATCCTTCAAATATTCACTTAAACATTGTCATGTAAACTTGGGACACTTATATATTTGACTATATGCAAAAACCCCACCATTTAATTTATAGTTACATTGGTGTGTTGTTACTTCTTTGCAATCTCAGTCATTTGGACCCCTCACAAATCTTCATGAGCAATAGCATATTTTTGTATCCCCAAATACTTCAGATATTTATAAAATTACAGATATTTCACTTGAGATAGATATTTCAGGTATTTCATGAGGTATTTTTATGAGTTTTAATGCACTATTCTGAATACAAACATTTAAATGTGTGGTCTAAAGTCTTAAATGGTAGCACTGTTTGGTCATTTACCTCAAAAACTATTTTGACTGAACCTTCCCTTTAAGAACCTCGAGTACCTTGAAGTTGCTCTAGACCACAGTGCTAGAGTGACATTTGAATATACCCTTAGTTATTGTGTGGAGCTCCTACACGACTGTCCATAATTCATTTGATAATGGATTTGAAAGTGCATTTGCTGGTAGTTGTCACAACTATAAGCTACAGTTACTTGGGGAGGGAAACAGCCAAAATAAACACTTTCATCGCATCGTTGTTCTTGTACATGAACTGATAAGCTTGCCAGATCATGCTGAATGACCACAGTTTTCCCTTTCAACACGCAAAAAAAGCAGACAAAAATCTATTCTCAGAGTGAACAAATAAAATGTATTTACCTTGTTCAATGAAGTGTTCGTTGAAGTCCATTGTTGCCACAAGGATTCAGTTATTGACCACAGTTACAAAGAATCAGATTCAAGAAACATAATTTGCATTGAAACTGTAAACCCCAAAAGAAAAACAACATGTTAACTTTCAGATCTTGTAGTTTTAAGCTTAGATCCTAAACTTTGCTTTGCTTTTTTTTTTGTATTATAAAATATGAATGGAATTTTGCCAGTAACATACAATATATAATGTACATATTTAAAAATGATTAGGTAGTTTTGTGTGTGTTTTTGTTTGTTTGTTTGTTTGTTTGTTTTTACTAATTTTGCCAGTTGGTTTATTGAAACTCAGTGTAGTCTTAACCTTATGGGTGTATGACAGCATAATTGATATGAAGGCAGAAACGAAGAAAAAGAAATGTAGCCTACTTCTTATGTAATTGTTTTGAATTATATCTCCTCATAGTTATCTTATTAGTCAAAATTATTCCCTTGACAAATTACCTAATGTGAGTTATTGTAATACATGAATATTTGCAAACAAACTAAATGTAAAAAAGAATGATAAAGGAAGAAATATGATATATGTGTGCTATACTATATGTGCAAATATTTTGTCAGTGAAATTAAACTAAAAAAGTAAATATTTTGGTGGCAATGTCACATGAACCAGGAATGATGAAAAGTGACTACATTATTCTGTTCAGCTCTCTCTCTAATTTTCTCTTTTTCTTTCTCTTTCTTTCTCTCTGTCTCTCTATTTCTGCTTTCTCTGCCCTCATTCGCCCTAAAATTCATTCTTCATTCTCTTTCATTTACTTGAGTATTCAATTACATTTCTGCAGCTTCTCTCTGAAAAACATTCTTTCCTCTTTTACGCACACACACATACACACACTTATTCTCTGTCTTTCTTCAGGTGATCGCTCCAGTGTGTGGCCTGAGCCTTTCAAAGTAATTAACCCTCTCACATTCCTATTTCCTCTCTCTCTCTCTCTCTCTCTCTCTCTCTCTCTCTCTCTCTCTCTCTCTCTCTCTCTTTCTCTCTCTCTCTCTCTCTCTCTCTCTCTCTCTCTCTCTCTCTCTCTCTCTCTCTCTCTCTCTCTCTCTCTCTCTTTCTCTCTCTCTCTCTCTCTCTCTCTCTCTCTCTGTCTTTGATCCTGTGAGCGGCTGCTGCAGGCTTCATTAAGTTGAGGTTCTTTTGTGTGGGACGCTGAGAGCTGCTTCACATCCTTCCTGTTTGCTCTGGTCATCATGTATCACAGTTGACATCCCAGAGAGACCAAGCCGCCCAACAGTACAACACACACACACACACATAGAGAACAAGAATATGTTCTACTTCACAGTGTACTTTAATGTATTTTAGAATTACATACTTAAATGGAAATACTTCTGAGTGGAAAAATTAACAACAAAAAAAAATCTAACATAGAAATAATCTGAAATCTGTATTCACCAACATGTTTATATATATATATATATACAGAAATATAATAATGCATGTAAATGCAAAATTTCAAAATGCTTTGTTCGATCACACTGTTATGAGCAGATCTTTGGACAATCTGCCTAATTATGTAGGTATGTTTGAATGCAGTTTTTGTTTTGTTGTTCTGAATGGGTGAGCTTTTGTCAAGAGGTTGCCTTCAGTAGTCGGGACATACAGGGTTTTGTGTTGTCGTGTGTCTGTTGCTAGGTGCCAGGGGGCAGGATGTTTCTCCTCTTTCCCTAATGAGTGTGAAGTGCTTCTCTCTGGACACAGGCCAGCTTCTGTTGCACACCTGGGGAAACCCGGACATGCTGCTCACCGCTAACCTGAGCTCAGCTAATACTGTACTTCTGTATTAAGTCTGTCTCTCTCACTTTAACACTCAACACTTCTCACTGGAGTCTGAATAAAGATATCTCACACAGTTCATCTCTAATGGACATGCAAGGTGTAGAGGAACAGATGGATCCCAGCAGCCCCGCAGTTTGCTTACACTATTGAAAGACACTAGACCATTGTTTATTGCATTTTGCAATATATTGTCCTTTCAGCTACAGTACTTTTTTATTCATCAAATGCACATTCAATTGATCACAAGTATATGAAAAGAGTTTTATAATATTACAAAAGATTTCCATTTCAAATAAATGCTGTTCATTTAAACTTCTTTATCAAAGAATCTAGGGAAAATGCCACAGTTTCTACAAAAATATTAAGCTGCAGAACTGTTTTTTACATGATAAAAATAAGAAATGTCTCTTGAGCATCAAATCAACATATTAAAATGATTTCTGAAGGATTGTGTGACACTGAAGACTGGAGTAATGATGCTGAACACTCTGACATTTCAGGAATAAAATACATTTGAAAATATACTGAAATAGAAAAAATAATAAATTGTATTATTTCACATTCAGTGTTGGGTAAGTTACTCTAAAAAAGTACTCTAATTAATTCCTAGCTACTAATTACATCTTCAACAGTGTAATTAGATTACTGTACTAATTACACTCCCTAAAAATATTTGATTATTTATTACTAATTACTTTCTAAATCCCATATTAACCTTGTCCAGTTGAAGAATAGAAGGACATGAAACTTCTCTTTTAATTATTTCAAATAAATAATATAAAATTGCATGAATTATTCTTGAACTGACCAAAGAATTTGTTACATTAAAAACATACATTTTAACACTAGATGTTAAATTTTGATGTTAAATCCACTATTGTTTCAAATAGAATTGTTCTATGGACTGTACAGTATTTAATGCAATTACATCAGAAGTAACTATTAAATTGCAGAAAATAAGAGTATTCCCTTACTTTGTTTACTTAACTAGGAACAGTGATTAAATTACAATAATTTCTTTCAAAAACATTTGACCAAAATTCTTGTTTTAAACGGTATTTATGAGACAGCAGGCTGACAAACACTCATAAATCTGTCTTTAGCTTGTCTGTTGACTGGAAACCAGCTGTCAAAGAATATAAACCTGTTAAACTGGCTTAAACCATCATAAACCAGCAAAGACCAACAAACTATCTTAGGGCGGTGTGGTTATGGTAAAATGCTTCACATTCACAGATATATTACTTTTCCAAACATGATATTATTTTGCAATGCAATTATAAGTGGTTGTTTTTCCAAAGTTCAACCAAAATTATTTTATCCTAAATGGCCATTTGCCATTGGGAATTATTCCAATTCTACATTATAGTGTGTATGTGTTTCTGTATTCTATCTCTTGTACCCCTGCACCTGTGTGTGTGTGTAGGTGTGTGTGTGTGTGTGTGTGTGTGTGTGTGTGTCTGTGTGTTCAGATGTACCATAATGAGCTTTGATGTTCCAGCTCCATGCACCGTCTGCTGAGATTTTTTTCCCCCTCCATCTAAATATGAGCTGGTAAATTATCTACTATTCTCATTGGAACATCTCCCATTAAATCAGCTCACATTGTAATCTTCGTGTGTATGTGTGTTTTCTCACACTCCTTTGCTGTCATACAGAGAGGATACCCCACTAATCATACACCCCCGATCTCACAACCTCCCCAAAAAAACACACAGACACGCACGCTCTCCCAGTAACACAAGGTGTGGGTCGACACCTCACAATTACTCGCTCTGTGTTTTCCGAGAGGAGGTTTGTGATTCGCGCTAACCCTTGTACAGGAGCCTGAGCTCAAATTACAGCCTTGGCCGCTGCGCTGGGAACTTTATTTACTCTGCCACCTTTTCTTTTCTTTCTCCGTCAGTGACAGTCGACAACAAAACCTAATTAGAGCTTTCAGCCCAACGCCCATTAACAGCAACCCGATCCCTCGGCAGCGCAGAAAAGACGAGGAAAATAATTATGACATTCCTAGTATTAAATCATTGGTTATGTCTTTATCTCCGCTGTGGAAATATGATTTGCTGCGGTACAAATTGTGGGACCTGCTCTCTGTTTGCTGGCACTTAATTACAGCCGTGGTATTTACAGGAAGTCATTTTGTTCAAAGGCTTTTTGCCAATAGAAGCAGCATGTCTTTAGCTCCTGTAAGAGACCGCCACCGGCCAACGCACTTACATGAGACATGTGCCGGGCTAATAGCAAGAAAAAGATGGGTGTGCGTAAAATGCGCATGTTGTTAGGGTCACTCTGAGGGGTAAAGTGTGTGAGTGTGAGTAAAAACAAGTAAAAAGCCATGATTCAATGAACTGGAGAAAATGTGCACACACATTATGGCCGTATGTGTGAGGACTTGTTCACACATCGTGACTGCGAGTTTCAAGAAACACAAGCTTCTCCACTGTGATTTAGTGACTCGGGTATAAATCATCCATCATAGGAAAATATGCAAAGTTATACTGCATATCAAAGTGCATTCCCATAACGTATCCTGTAACACGCTCTCATGCGTAAACAACTTGTTACTTTCCAGATGCTTCTCATCTAACCTGATGAGTACGAATTGAATGGCCAGGACCCCTGCAGCAAACTTAGGTTGGATGTTTGGCTCCAGGACACAATGGGGATAAAGTAGGATTGTGATCTTAGTAACCGTCCTGTTCCTGGGTCATCCCTGCTTGGAACGGAAACTGCAATCTTTGCATTAGCCATCCAGATCTTCAATGATTAGGATTACAGTACTTTATTCATTTGTAATTCGCAAAATGTTAACCACGTTTATATCAAAAAACCTGGCAGGCATAGTGGCCCACTTACATTGTAAATTTGTAAATCTGGATCCATTTATATAGATGTTTTCCACAGTGTACGAGTTGTGTGTCAGACATTGTTATTCATTATGGTTAAGCTCTTCCTTGCCACTTATGCTGATCCAATTTAAACCTGTCTCGACTGCACGCTGGATAAGGCAGAGAGCCTCTCTCTTTACTGCAGGTAAAGGGCATGTCAAGGAACTATGATTGCATTTGCAAGTGTGCGTGTGTGTGTTATTAAAGTTTGAGTCTGAGTGTGTGTGGAGGCAAATGTTAGTCAGGTGAGCGTTGGAGTGTGAGAGAACATGTTGGGGGCAAAGGTGAGATGGGATAATCTGCTAATCCAATTAAGCGGCTGTGTACAATTCACATGATCCCGTATTCCCACACGCGTATACATTTTAAAATATGATCAAATCAAATCCCATATCAAATGCTGGTTAATAGCGAATCACGCAAGAGTACTTACAATAAATGGAACATATGAATTTTGACACAGTCTCTCTATATCTCTCTGTCTTTCTCTGTCATGTGTGTTTCTAGTTCTTGTGACATGGCATCGTTTGATGTCTCTGTGAGCGGATTATCAAAGGTGACTTCTGCAACCCGAGAGAATTCCATCCCATAATTGGCAGAATTTATTAACCAATTAAAAGTGCATTCTAAAGAGCGTCACTGGAGTTATTTTACTGCTATTATTGGCCCCTGTGATCCGATCAGCTCAGAACATCGCAGACTCAATCTGTCTACATCCTGCATAATAAAAAAGACATCTTGCGACTCAATGACAGCTCCTCTAAGCTCAGTCATGCTCAGTTTTAGCAGATTATATTAGACATAATTCTATGGGTTAGCGCATCTGCGTTTTTTTCCGCCAAAACCGGAATATTGACTCATGAAAAATAACTGCAAAAGAAGAAAATAATGGTGCGCAATTCATGTCTTTGGGGCCGTTTACCTGACACCATTTCCAACTAAACTTTTTTTTAGGCCATTCATTTACACGACAACAGCGTTGCCTGAAAACTAGTTTTTGAAAACTATACTATTATCGTCTCCATGTAAACTACAAAAATATGAAATTGTGAATACTGTAACATCATGCTGAGTCTGTAGGTGCTTAGTGTTTTATTGACAACTACTGGTCTGGCAGAATAATACAGAGTTTTTAGTTTTCGTGGATCCTTGCGGACGGGAATCGTTTTGACAGTGGTGTCATCTGTATGTGAAAAATACAAAGGAAAAAGTTTTCCATTTTTAGTACTTCGTTGTCGTGTAAACGTACCTTTAATCTATGCAACACATCTGGGGATCAACAAGACGCTGTTCACAATCACATCCCCTATCCCGTTTCCCAAGCTGCACCTCACCCCCAGGCTCAGTGTCTATACATGTGTGTATGGTTATGTGTGTGTGTCTGGATAATTACAAGAGAGGGTTGCTCTTCCATGACGTAATGTGCTTCATTAGGATTGCAGAATTCAAACATATGCATGAATACTTTTTTAATAATTTTATATATCTTTTTGCATGTAACTCTTTTGAAGACTTTTAAACTTTAATATATTTTTATATGTATATTTAATTATATTAGTATGTATAATTATTTATAATGTAATGTAATATAATATTTATAGTAATAATTTATTTGCTTTAATATATTTATTTTAATTGTTATAGTAGAATTGCACAGAGTTCAAAAAGCTCCAGCTCTGTTGAAATTGGCATTTGTCTGAAATCTCAGGCCTGTGATATCCATTTGTCTCTCCTTTTTTCTGCCTGTCCTGCCTGTTCTCCTCCTTGTTAATTTTTATATTTGTTGTTATTGTTCTCAGAAAGGGGGGTAAAAGAAACTGACAGCGTACTGAGAAAAAGTGCGTTATTTACATTGTTTGCTTCTCTGTGTTTACGCCACTCTGCCTTCAAACGGCTTTTTGACCTTGTTTACACCTGGTAATGACAGGTCACAAATCGTTTTGTGTGACCGCTTGTAATCTTGAGGGGTGGATCTCTGATTTTTGTTGTGTGTACCGTGTTTTTTTGACAAAAAATGTTATTAATTGACTAGTTAGTAAGCAGCCCTTTGTTATTGTCTTGAACACATCAGGATGGTTTTGTGTTTACACTTCAAGTACAATGTCGCCAAAAGTGGTTTCAACCACCTCCAAATGTCGTCGAAGTGGACAAATCAAAACATTTTGGATGCCATTTACAACTGTATTTAGCATTGTTTCGTTTCACACAGACAGCCAAAAAACAGATGTTAAAACCAAATCTAATCAGGACCTTAGTCAAACACACTTACAGATACTGGCAGGAAGTGACACCATCCAGAGCATGAACCAATCACCTCTGCAGCACTCCGCCTTGCATTTTAGGGTGGCTCTGAAATTGACAGACACCTCTGTGCGAGTATGGACAATGAAGCAGTGCAAAAGACAAATATACATCAGAGAGGGACAGATAGGTATCGAGAGAGAAAGAGAGCAAGAGAAGGGTGAGAATCTGCAGAGGCAATATTTGACTTGGCCAGATGGCCGCTACATGCAGACCAATCACATCTGTAGCTATTTAGTTTGCCTGCGAGCCACCATGTTGATGAGTGTGTGTGTGTGTGTGTGTGTGTGTGGGAGTGGGAAGGTTTCTTCCCCTGTTAGGTCATCAGTGAGTGATTGGCGCGACATGACTAACCTCAACCAAGAGAAGTACAGTACAGTGACATCACTGGTGAACAAGAGGGTATTGTAGTTTTACGATTGTTCGAATTTCATAATAGCGGAATAAAATCATTTCAACTGATTATTGATTTTTAAAACATGATATATAAGGTTCAAGCTGGCATATAAACCAAATATATGAATCGGAAGTCTTAAAGTCTGTCTTTCTCGCTCTCTCTCGCCGTCTCATGGTGTGGTCTGTTGCATCACAACCCGTCCCCTTCACGTTCAGAAGCTGTGCTTTCTCAGCTGTTTAATATAAATTCTCAGTGAATATCTTTGTCCAGATGGTTTATTTTTACAAACAATACACACAGCCCACATTCCAGTACAGCACCCCTCCACTGTCAGACTACTCAAGCACACAGATCGAGAAAGAGAGACATGAGGGTACATTCGAGGACGGATGCAGGATGAACAACAGATGGTTAGCTTGCACAATAAAAAAGATATATGCACTTGTACAGGTACAGATACATAACACACACATTCATATTCAAAGAGGGTATGTGGGCAGATACATTAAAGGAGAGAGTGTGTGTATGACAGAGGGTTATTTCAAGAAGACAAAGTGCTATTTGTCATCGTCTTTACATGGAACCATATGACAGTTGTTTAGTTTTATTAATGCCACTAACATCACCTCTAAAAATCTCTTCTGTTGTTACAAATGACTGGCAAAAACGCTCAGACAGAGACACACACATACACACATCCTTGGTTTCCTGCCGGCCTCTATAGACCCATTCAAGACAAAAGAAGCCCCTCCAGATAGAAAAAAAGAGGCAGGGGTATTTGGCCAGGATTACAGCCCAGTAAGAGAGCTCAGCCTGGGCTTCCAAACGCCCCTCAGCCCTCCCCTCGCCTGGAGCTCACTGAAGCGAGGGAGAAGAGAAAAAGAGCGAGACTAGAAGGACAAGGCAAAATTATCAGAAGTAGGATAAATATACAGACATGGATTAAACTTAGATTACAGAGTATTAGCTTTTCCTTGAAAGTTTCTTAACACATTAATAGATGGACCAGCTCCTTTCAAAATTCTGTTATAAAGTGACTGCAACACTGGTGAAAAACACTGTTTCATGTTCCATGTTTTCATGAAATCTGATCATTAGGTTGTTGTTTTGATTTTGTTATTATCCTTATTATTATTTTATTACCTTTGTCAACATGTCTTGGTGATAAATGGAACTATTTATAATTATTTTAAAATTGCTCTTTCTTATCTTTCTGTGGGTGGTGCAGTATAATGACTAAAGGCCCCGGTCAAGTGTAATTGAAGAATAAACTGGTGTGATGTTATTATTGAACAAAATCAGGCCCAAACCAAGTAAGATTGGTGTTCCTTTCAAAAACAGCTTGCCAAAGTGAACTTTTGTTAAAAGTTTGCCCTGGCTCTTAAACACCTTCAAGCTACCATTGGTGACGTAATTGGTATGCGTAATAGGTCGGTGTGGCTCTGAGGCTCCGCCTTCTTTGACATGGAAATCTTCTCCGGCTCATTTCTTCTGTTCAGTCCGTCGAGGTCAGAAGTCCACAAGTAAAAACATGAACGCACTGGAGAGCCTCTCTATAGTAGAAATTGAAGTTGTAATTCTCATTGAAAGAGACACTTACACTGGGTTTTTTCATGTTAAATAAAGTAAAGCTGCTTGCTTAAAAGCAATCTATTGCATAAAGTGCAGTATAAATAAATGTGACTTTACTGGAGACTATCCACATCACTATGATCAGATGTTTTACATATTCATCAAAACACAGCTCTCAGCAGGGATGTTTGCTAAAGGTGATGATACACGGGGCAACTTTTTGAGCAATGTTGCCAGGCAATATTACCGAGCGATATTGCTTGAGCACTTTCCCCTTGAGAATATCTATCTGAAATACTTTAGATCAAAATTTGTTGCCCATTTTATATTTTATATATATATATATATATATATATATATATATATATATATATATATATATATAATTATTTTTTTTTTATTTTTTTTTACCCCTAAGCGAAGAACGAATAAGAACTGCTGTGAGAGTATTGACCCTTGAGGGTCAGATAGTGGAACGTCCAAAACAAACAAGTCATGATCACTATTCAGGTCTCATTAAAGGCATAGCAATTCATGTGAGATGACAAACCCATTTACCTATAACCATGTAAATTGTACCAATTTTTTTTTTATTTATTTATCATAACATGTGATGTGTAAATAAAGTTTTACCTTTCCGTACAAGCAAACTCATACAATATCTTATGAATTTGTCATCTCAAATAAACTATTATGAGTAATGTTGGTTGTTACCTCTGTGTCAGGGAGCAAGACATCTATCCCTGGCAATTGTTGCTGAAATAAGTCTAATGCAGATTACATTTTGGTTAAAAATGTTTCTAAGTGTACTTCTGTTTTTAACTGTACTTTCCTGCACTCGTCTCTCCCCCACCCCCTGCTCTTTCTCATTTAAGTCTCTCTCTGACAGGTGCATAAAGGCAGGAATCAGCAGTGCTAATGAAGCGTATGAAAAAAGTGAATGAAAAAGTTCCACAGTTCCATTTGGAACATAGCTGCCATTCCAGAGGTGAGGTCATCAACCTGAGACCACCGTCATTGAAGTTACAGGGATTTCCGTTCCCAGGGGAACCGAAGACAGTGGCAGAAAAAGCTATTGAGCTCACAAAGTATCCAATAACATCAGAGATATTTGTCATGAGAAAGACAAGGGCATGAGACTGGAGAATATGAGTTCAGAACATCTGCGGCCTCCTGAGCGAGACTGCAGATAGTTATGGGTTTCTGATAAAGGGGCAGATTATTTCTGCCCTAATGGCTACAGTCGTGGATGTTGCTGTCAGAAGTCTGTCAAATGTTTCTCTGTTAGTCTTTCTCTTAAAATAAAAAACACAGTTGGTAACACTTTACAGGAAGATTCAATTCACACTTAAAATTGGTGTAGAAATAATTTCCACTCAGAAATTGCAAGTAAATTTCACAAATAATTACAAAGAAACTGTAACATACTGAATTAAACATGAAATTTTAAAGTAGATTTTGAAGTAAGTTTTCTTGTAAAATATACTCTTTGTTTTATTTACAACTTCAAAAAAATATTTTTACAGTGTACATTAGGTTTCATAAACAATGAACAATTTTTTACAGCATTTATTAATTTTCTATTATAAAATATTCACATAATCTATACATTTTTGCTTATTAGTATGTTTTCCGTAATATATTATTGTTCATTTTTATAACTTGCATAATTTATAATACAGCTTGTATTGGTAAATAAATTAACATAAATGCATAATATCTAATGCATTAACTTAAACGCGTTAACATGTTCACAAATTAATCTTTACCATAAAGTTAAAATCAGAGCTTCTTAAATTCATACATGCACACGACACATTACGTACATGCATTCGTACCCATTTAACACCCCTCACACTCCCTGGAGCCTTTCCCAGAGTTTGCCCCCAGAGGCTGATGTCTGGCCCCAGTACGGAGCTCCTTAGCCAGGCTTGGCTCTTAACGCCACTCCCTGGCCGCCGCGGCGGGTTTGTGCGCGGACGCCAGCGCAGCGGCAGCCAGCCGGGCCCGTGTGATCCCAGTAATTGATGCCTTGCTCTGGGGATATATTTAATCACTACTACAAGCCTCTCAGAGGAAGAAATGGCCTTGTAAAGACTCGCTGACTATGCCGAACCAACACGCGGGAATCAAAACTATGAAAAAGGGTGGAGGTACAAACTACACCTTCCTACTACAAGCACATTCTGCCACACACACAGACACACATAGACCCAAACAACTCCCGCATGCCCACACATTGTTCACACACACACATTGTTCACACACACACACACACACACACACAGATATATTCAGGCCAAAAAATCTGATTCCAGCTGCCCTAAAGCGGCCAGTTTTAGAGGCCTGTAATTATTAGCGCTTTAGATGTGGCTGGGTCGAGAAAAGCAGTAAATGAAGAGGAGAGGGGGTGCCAGCCCTAAAGCTGTGAGAAAACTGAAAACAAATGATCAAGCCCTCCTCTGCTCTTCTCACTCTCCCTCACCCCCACATACTACATGTGGAAACATGTGCGGATGGAAGTGTGTGTGAATAATATAAGGGACGATTGGGAATCCTGGTCATTTCTGGGTGGATAAATCGACAGCTTTAGGGTGCATCGTACCCTTTCTCTTGCCTCAGGTGTTCGGAGGCAAATTGGCAACAGTGCAGGGGAGAGTTAGAGGAAGTGAGACAGGAGGACAGGTGCATTGGGATGTTACAGGCAGTGACAGAGATAATTAGAAGAAGCTGTGAGCATATTTATACACATTGAATAGTGATGTATTGAGGTTTGAAGGTGAAATTATCTCTATTATGTGTCTGTGTGTAAGAGAGAGAGAGAGAGAGAGAGAGAGTTTATGAGTGTGTGTGTGTGTATAGGTGAGAGAGAGAGAGAGAGAGAGAGAGAGAGAGAGAGCGAGAGAGAGAGACCGTGTCCGGATGACAGTACCTGGTCTAACGCTATGTGTGTCTGTTGTTCACTGTCTGGCCTGCCTGTCTGTAATCAAGTCTTTTAATGGTTCCAGCCAGTAATTGCACTGTATAGCCCCAAGATAGCAATCAAAGGACTCAAAGATGCTGGATTCTTCTCTCTTTCTCCTTCTCTCCATGTCTTTCGTTCTGTCTCTCAATTTTCTACGATTTTTTTTTTTTTGCAGACCATGTAACAAAAGCATCTTGGCATCTGTTTCTTAGTGTTTGAGGGGGAAAAATCAATTCAAACTGAGCTAATGGCAAAATGGATATTTCTTTGAAGACTGGCCTGGCCCCCGACCCCTCCCTCCATCTTCTGAGCATTGTTTTCCTCTTATCTTTTCCCCATTACTAGCCCACATTAATGGTCCTTTTAAGTCTTCGGCCATCTGCATTTGCTAAAAAATTATGTCCTCTTCATCTTGCATGAAACAGTCACTTTAAGGTTAAGTATTAGGTCTGTATGTGGTGTGCATGTACTTTAGCATCCATATTAACAGGTTACAACAATATTCACAATTCCAGCCTAAGCACTGAAAATGCACAGGTGAAAGTAGAGTTGTGTTTTGAAAGGTTGCTTTGCATAAAACCATTTGGTAAATGATTAAAATGTAGATTTTGTGACATTCAAAAGTTTAGGGTCAAGATTTTTTAATTAAGTCTCTTATATGCTCAGATAGACTGCATTTATTGTATTTATATATCAAAAATTTTATTAAATATAACAAAAATAGTATTACTGTTTAAAATCATTTTCATTTCAGTATATTTTAAAATGTAATAATTTATATCATTTTACATTTTATAAATAAATTAATACATTTAAATAAATTTATGAATTTATTTATATCAGTATATTATCAAATTTATTCTAGTAATTTATTCCTGTGATGACAAAGCTAAATTTTCAGCAACCATTCAGTCTTCAGTTTCACATGATCCTTTAGAAATTATTCTAATATGTTGACAAGAAACATTTCTTATTATTATCAATGATGAAAAACAGATTTTTGTGGAAACCTTGATACATTTTATTTCAAAAGTTCAAAAGAACAGTATTTGTTGACCCCAATCTTTTGAATAGTAGTGGAATTGTGAGAAAAAAAAAAGTTGTTATGGGTTTGGGGTTGTGCTGCTTTAGCTAACCTTAATAAATGTTTCTAATTTTTAAACAATTTTATTTATTGGATAAAATGTATAGAAATTAAAATATATAAAAATATAGACATTGTTAATGAAATAATTTATATCATTGTAGTATTGTATGGCTAAGCACCAGTCTCTCTCTCTCTCTCTCTCTCTCTCTCTCTCTCTCTCTCTCTCTCTCTCTCTCTCTCACTCTCTCTCTCTCATCCCTTACAGTCACACATTGGCCACAGCACACATTCTTTCTATCCTGAATAACTGGATAGAAACAGTCAGAAACTCCATCAAAAGTACTACTTTCAAGCTATAGCCAGCATATATTGAGTCCTTCTCGAACAATTAGCAGTACAGTCTTTGTTAGCCGTGGTTTGAATGCATGGTTTTTGTCAATTTAAACAGTGGCATATGAACATAGCTCATAGTTTTTTTGTTTTGTTTTGTTTTATTAAATAAATAAACAGCTGTACATGTAGGTAACATATATGCATGTGTGCATTATCACCTCAACTTTGACAACGATCCCTTATGGCATCAGTGCACTTTAGCTATGTTCATTATTCTTTCTAATATGTCAGGGGAATGTCCTTAAAGGGTTAGTTCACCCAAAAATGAAATTTCTGTCATTAATTACTCACCGCCATGTTGTTCCAAACCCTTAAGACCTTCGGTCATCTTCAGAACACAAATTAAGATATTTTTGATCAAATCCGATAGGCCTCCATTGACAGCAAGTTAATTTACACTTTCAAAAATGCCCAGAAAGGTACTAAAAACATATTTAAAACAGTCACCTGCTCATGTGACTACAGTGATTCAACCTTAATGTTATGAAGTGACGAGTATACTTTTGGTGCGCCAAAAAAACCAAAATAATGACTTTATTCAACAATATCTAGTGTTTGCCGATTTCAAAACACTGCTTCATGAAGCTTTGAAGCTTTACCAATCTTTTGTTTTGAATCTGTGGTTTGGAGTGTGAAAGTCATGTGATTTCAGTAAACGAGGCTTCGTTACGTCATAAGTGTTTCGAAATGTCAATGGTGGCAGTTTTATTCATGCTCCCTATCACTGATTTGAAACAAAGGATTTGTAAAGCTTTGAAGTAGGTTTCCTTTCTGGGCATTAAAAGTGTAAATTAACTTGCTGCCAATGCAGGCCTCACTGAGCCAACAGATTTTATCATAAAGATCTTAATTTGTGTTCCAAAGATGAACCAAGGTCTTACGGGTGTAGAACGACATGAGGGTGAGTAATAAATGACAGAATTTTCATTTTTGGGTAAACTATCCATTTAAACACTAAGCAAAGAAATATCATACCTTCTATTCTCTTCTTTTTAAAGAACATCAAAAGATCCGCTTGAACAAATCTCCTGGCCATTTTGAAAGCACAAAAAATGAAAGATATCTTGATGGTGTTATAATATTGAGTTCTGATTGGTCAATCCGTTATTTATATCTCATTAACAATCTCCGGCCTCCCTTCGCTCCCACAGTTCTCAGCCTCGCCCAGCTCATAATGTTAATTACACATAGTTCATTTACATAAACATCATATTCAGATCTTGTTTAAATGTTATTATTTATTAGAATTAGAATTAGAAATCTGCTTCAAGTCGATCATATTAAGTTCAGCTTACTACAATGACAATTTTGAGTTCACGCAACTTTTTTCTATTAAGTACAATGAACTTTCATTACTATTTGAGTGAAACAAACTCATTTCATTTCATTAATTTCACTGATCTATGGAAGCTTTTGACCTTGGAAATAAATGCAGTTGCACTTTTATTTCCCACAATTGTGACATCTCACAACAACTGAGCACTTTCCTTGTATTGCAATACACTGCGCCACTTACATGTGCCGTGTGAAACAGGCCTTATTCAGCATCATATGTTATGAATCAGATATGGAGGTTTAGTCACTGTTTTTTGAAGGAAGACTCTATAAGTGCAACACTGTCATTAGTAGACAACATGTCAAAGAGATGTAATTTTATGAAGAAAAAGGCTACTTATCTAATCTTATATTGATTGGCTGACTTCATCATTTGATGCCGTTTACAATAGCTCCAAAATCTCTTTGTGACTGTATAATCGCTCAGTAAATATAAACAATATGGAGAGAGGAGGACACCTGCATATCAGCAGATGTTCCATCCATTATCACTCTACTCCTCCTCTCCTTCTCTTATTTTGGTTTGGGCCTGTCAAGACACTCTTGCAATTCTCTGATGTTTAGTGTTGTAAGGTTACCTGTAAATTATCACTTGCTGTTTATATGCACCTTATAGCATTTGACAAAATTGTTAATAATTTTAACAAAATAAGACGGATCATAAAAATAATTTTTTTTTTTCAAGTCTTGTTCATCCTAAATAGTAAAACTGCCCCCACAAAAAAAAATGCAGTCCTGCACATTCTTTGGTTTTCCAGCATCTTCTGACTATATAATTTTGAGATCCATTTTTTTCACACCAACTGCTGGGGAATTGTTTGCACACAATTATTGCAAAAGGTGCAAACATTCACTGATACTCCAGAAAGCAACACGATGCAGTAAGATTTAGTTTTTTGTTTGTTTGTTTGTTGTTCTGGGAAACATTAAAAAACATGAAAAATATCTGAAGGACAGTGTCAAATGAAATAATAATTAAATTTGAGCATTAGAGAATGTTTGCATGTTTTGTAATAGTCGTGTTGGAGTCCCACAATCGTCCTCTATGTGCAAAAAAATGGATCTCAAAATCATACAGTCACTGCTGGAAAGGTTTCAAATATGCAGAAGATGCTAAAAAACAAAGAATGTGCAGGACCTCGCATTTTTTATTTTAATTTATTTTAATTCATTTTTTATTTTATTTTTTATTTATTTATTTGTTTTTCTTTTTTTGAAGAACAGCGAGCAGTTCAACTGCTTATGACAAAAACAAGCACACATGAAAAATTATTTTAAAAATTATTCAGAATCAAGCTTTTGTACATTTTTGAACTGTCTATTTTTTTCTAAATTATGCTATTATTTTGTCTTGTGGACTATATGCAAACATATGTTATGTGAAATATTTTTTTTTTCAGGGTTGTGCTAAATAAAAAAAAAACCCTTGCAATTTCTATGTGCCTTTTGTTTTGTATTGATAAAATTATTACCATTTTGGTAATTCTACAAAGTGTCTAAACTTATTGCTCCAAATGTATATATTAGTCTATTACCTCAATGTATAATATTTGTGCAGAATAGCGAATATTAACCATCACATCTAGATTTGCCTGATTTATCTTGGAATGCACATTTTCACACTGTAGCTCACAAATAAATGATTTGAGGTGATATTTTATTCATTACTTCCAAAAGGTGCTTGTAATTTTAAGGAATGAATGTTTTTAGGGTTTATAGTCACATAAGTGAGTTCCATCCTCATTTGTAAACAGTAGATACGAGAAACAGACAGGAAGAGAGAAAGTCTCAGTGTGTGCTTAATGTTTTGGCATTGTTTTGAAGTCTGCAAGTGCAGGCTGATCCAGAGAGAGGTTGCAGTCTTGTTTTGTAAGGCCTGTATGTGTTTGTCCATTAGAGCGCAGCTGGTCGCTCTCTTCTTTTGCCCTGAACAGAATAATCACCACAGTCAGGTTAACACGACCCATGGAAAATGAAACACAGTGCAAATGAGAACACTTGTACTTTTTGCAGTGCTCTCATCTCATCTCTTTTCCTAGGAGTTTTACTTTTGCGGTTCAAGGAACAGAGGGAAAGAATTGAGGGATCTCTGAATCAGGTACACAATTCTTAACTCTGCGAATTTGTGATAAACAGCACCCCCGCAGCATCATATGTTACAGAGTTACTGTGTGACTAACTCTCAACATTGATGTCTTTGTTTTAGACTTAATGCGAATAATAGTTTACATATGTTTCGCCACATGAAGTTCCAATGAAATAAAAATGACATTCTAGATAAGCTTGTGATGGAAAATTGTCCACTGAGGTAAAAGTAGTTTGAAGATGTGCAAGTAATCAACAAACTGAATATTAAGCCGTTTGTAATTTTTGCAACCCTGTTACCAAAATATGGCATGTCTAAATGCAATGTATAACTCTGATTATCTCCTAGCAATAAACATCAATTACAAAAATAAAATGAAATATAAAATGTTCACTGTTTTGTTATATAAAGGATGAAGGTCATGCAGTAACATTTGGTCATTTTTTTTATCATTAAAATTAAATTTCTGTTTTGTTTTAATCTTGATCTTTTGCAAATGTAATTTTCTTGATTAAGTAATAATAAAAAAAAATATTTTATCTGCGATATTAGTCACTTAAACGATCATAAAAACATTTTTGAGTCTGGCTGCCGTCTATCTGACAGCCTCCAAAATCCACCTGTCTCTTCTCCTGTCTGATTTTTTACAAAAGCCCTGATCTAGTTAATATAGTCTCTCTGTCTCTTTCCAACTTTCCTCTCAAATTTATGATGACAGGGGTTGGAAGTTGTAATAATATTTTAGTTGTTTCACCGAAAGGCTTGTGAAGAATGAATTCAGGCATTGAGATTCTGAGCATGATACTGGCACCAAACAACTTTATATGGCCAAGGGCCATTCGCAAAGGATGGAGAGGAATATTCGGGGGGCGAGAACGGGGGAGTAGAGAAGAATATAAAGGACAAGGGCTTTATTTACACAGGGATTTTTTTGGTATTTAACATTCAAAAGAGATGGATTAGAAAAACAACATCAACAGCAAACACAAAAGTAAGTATTATAGATCTCAAAGTGTGGAATGAATTCATTTTTATGTCAATTCATTTCTTCTTTGTTTGGAGAGGTGTTACAAAGTGTGTTTAAATCATGTCCAGCTCACCTCGGCCCTCTAATGACTCCAGGCATATGCTTTCAGAAATCTCGTTCCCCCACTTCCGCTCTTTCATTTTGCTCTCAGTGCCTTGAAGGCTGTGTGCTGGTTCCTGTAGTATTAAGACATGCAGACTCCCGTTACTAAATTGTATAGTGTCATTTCCACCTGGGCTTATGATTAGAGGAAAGAGGGTCTGCATGCGTCAGATACCATCAGTTAGGAAAGACGGGTGAGACCCCTGCCTGAAGGGGGTAGGAGTGTGTGTGTGTGTGTGTGTGTGTACGTGCACTGGGGTGTGAATCCTAAAACAAAGTACCAAGTATCTGCTTTCATTGCGAACATCCTCAGAGATAAGATCAGAGAGAGGGGTGTGCTGGTGTTGTTGTGGTAGTAAATGTTTTACCTGTGTGGTTTTTGTAAAGAGCAGGATCTGCAGACGGTATCTGCAATTTACAGGTTTACGTGCTGATAAAAGACACAAAAGACCAGCCTAGGCCATGGAGACCAATGATTTTAGCTACCCAGGTAGGAACATATCAGACATACACGCACATACGCACACAAATCAGTCCTTTCAATGCGCCGCTGACTGCGCCATCAATTAGCAGAGGAGTGTGATAGCGTGATTGTGTGCGAGTTTGGGAGGGGGGCCGGTTTATAAGGGACAATGAGAAGGACATGGAGAAGGGTGGGAGAGAGATAAGTTTGTAGGGTATTGTCTCATGACAGAGACCTGGATAAATGCCTTGTCTTTCAGTTAATGGAATGAAAGGCAGAATTATTCATTTGTTTTTTTCATATGTAGCCAAGACAGCTGGAGAACAATGGAATACAAGGCCCCTTTCTGCACCGCTGCCAAGCTACTGTACAGCACAGCTAAATACAGCTCAATCAGTCACTATGATTCATCTGAACGCAACAGGAATTAGAACACGCATAATATAAATATATGTACACTACTGTTCAAAAGGTTGGGGTCAGTGCTAAGTCCCCCTGTGGTGAAAATCAAGTTTTTAATGTTGTTCATATATCTATCTGGTGTTTTTAACATGCTTTAAGACAAACCATGTGCAAATTCATAAGTCAACGCCATTGCTGAGTAGGCCGATTTTCTCTTTAAAACTGCAGTGAACCAAATCACTGGTGTTTCTGACGTCACAAACTACCAATTGCGGCACTACCAAGTGCCGGCGGACACTTTGATATGAAAAATAGGGTGTAATATGCATATTACGATGTATTGGTGAACTATATGCCTTTCTTCACTGACGAGTTGTTCAAAGCGTTTCTGCGAACACTGATTGTTTGAAGGCAGCTGAATGTGAACATGGTTTGTGTTTTTTTTTTTCACAGGAAAAAATCTTAATTTTATTTTAAGGGATAAAATTATTGATTGCTGGGGGACTTTAAGGAAAGTGTTCAGCAAGAATGTATTAAATTGATATTATATAATTCTACAAAACAAAAAAAATCTATTATTATTATTTATTTATTACAGAGCAGCGTTATTAAACACGTTATTCGAGTTATTTATGAAGGATCATGTGACAGATTTGCCATCAGAGGAATGAATGACATTTTAAAATATATTTTAAAAAATCTTATTGACCCCAAACTTTTGAACAGATTTTTTTTTTTGATTATCAAATTATTATTATTATTTTTTTTTTAAAGCAAAACAATTGTAAGATGTCAGAGAATTATTTTCATCTTCGTGTATAAAACTAAATGTTTTGACACTGGTTAACAAACATCTTAATATCTTCACTTAAAAACAAACTACACATCTGGTGGTATTTGTTATCAGTTTCAAATAATCTTCTCTATAAAATTGAACCCAATATCTTTTTAAAAACATCTCTGTAAAACATGTTTACACAAGGGATTATCAGGCCAAATAGCACAAATACATTTACAGCAATGTCAGGAATCACAATAGGATTTTCTGGTCTTTAATGCGTATGTGGAACAGCTACGTATGTTTTCCGTTTTAAAGAGGATGAGTTTAATTTAGCTTGGCAATAATTATTTTGAAACAAGCCTGGCTGTGCTCCTAATCTCAGGCTGCAATCTGTACATATATAGTAAGATTAGATGCGTTGCGTCTTCCATCTGTTTTTTTTTTTTTCTAGCATGCTCAGAAATACACATTTTCTTCAGTAGAAAACAAGAGCATGTGGATGTGTATGCCGCTCGGAGTGAGTGTTTACCAGATCAGGAGAGATTAATCCTGGAGTCTCTCCCTGGCACACACGGGAGGGGGGCACTCTCTTCGACGGACACAGAAACGCAACATTCCTAAAGTTTTCAAAGGCATGCGCACTTAAATACGCTAATGCGAATAAACACACATTCATTGCTCTCATTGCGGTGCCACTGACTTTATATGCAATCAGCTTGTATATTGCTTGGATGCGTTCTAAAAACCACAGCAGTGAATTAAGGGTTCAAATTGACAGAAGGATTAATCAAAAGGATGATAAAACGAATGACATCATCACATCCCCGAACTGATTCAACCAGAATGCTATGTCAGACAAAACAAACTCTCTCCCTCTCTCTCACTAACTCCGTTCAGTTTTATGTGTGTTCTTAATTGTAGGTGTCCTTGTAGCTTTGATTGTTCTCTGGGCGTTTGTTGTCTCTTTAGGTGACCACATCAGAGAGCTTTTTTAAAAGCCCTTATGCCCACTCACACTACCATTACCTCTCCACTCACTTACGCACTCACCTGTATTAAACACTGAGGAGGAGCCAAAAGGACAGGAGAAATGCTGTTTGCAGGTCACAAAGGATCAAGAGGCTTGTCAAAGTGCTTTTAAACATGTCAACTTTCCAGACTGCTTTTAAAAGAACAGTGAGAACTTCCAAGATGAAACTTTGTAAACTAGTATGCCATGCATAAAATCTCACTTTTGATCATCCAGGTACACAATGCTGCAATTCTGTCCAGACCTGCAGCTTCTGATCACGGCCAAGTTTTCTAAAGCTCTAAGTAGCACGAAAGCGCTGCTATAGTAACTGACAGCTGTTCTATTCATAAGTTCTGTTTAATAATGCAATTTAATAACCTTCTGGTCAAGGTAACGGTCACACTGGTGAAATTGCACGTCCAATAAAAGGTCAAACTTCTGTTGTCGATTGCATAACACCGAAGTCACCTCAAACCAAGCAACTTTCTTTAGTTTTGGTCAGCACAGCGAATTTTCGTGACATGAGCGAAAATTTTTCACAAAATTTTTCTATTGAAATGACTGGATCTCATCCATGTAATTTCTTCTAGCAACAGTAAATATATCGAGTCACTGCCGAACAAACACATTGCCAGGGTGCAACTGCGTTGTAATACACGGGAATACGTATTTGGGACAGATTCCCCCTAAATGGGTCAAACCATTAGGGCTTTTCAAGTGCAGGTGTGTTTCATATGAAGTCAGTGAAATCTTAGAAGGTGAATCTGAAACAGATGTGTCTTGAAGCTTCATTCGGTTCTGATGGTTGTCAGGAGATCGCTCTACCAATAGATATGGCTTGGAGAAGTTCTGAGGGTAGTTTAAGGCCCAGGTAATAAGTCAAATATTTTAGCAAATACTCTCAGTCGGTGACAACTTTTTAGAGGAAAACAATGTGCAAGCAATAGAATTTTGGATGCACTCAAAGACAGATGCTGTTACCTTCAACTGAGAAGCAATTATATTATGGCAAATTAAGTACATTTGCACTTTATTTGTGTTGAATTGTAGAATATATTTTCATCATGCTACTATACTAATTAAAAATCAATATCTTCATCAGCTGGCTAAATGCTAACCTGTACAGAAAGGTGGAATCTAGTGATGAGAAGAAGAACTGTACAACAACACATGTTAAAATGTGTTATCGGAGACTTAGCAACTGTCAGCAAGAGCTAAAGTGTCTTACTCCTGTCTGACCTCAGTCTGTCTGGCTGCTGTTTCACACTCCAGTTTTATTTTATCTGTAATGCTAATACTAAACAAAAGTCATAAATCTGCTCTGTCTCTGCAATAGTTTTCTCTGTAAGCTGCTTGTTTTTGCTCCTGTTTTTAATGAGTGTAGCAAATCAGATATGTGCAATTGGCAACACATCCCGTCCCCTCATACAGCACGCTATTGTGTGTTGAGGGGACACAAAAATAAGAGCGGTTTCTGGAGTCTGTGTCAGTGATTTATGTCGTATGAAGTTGGTTCACATTGCATCTGACATTGTGCAAGCATGCTATAGCTTATATTCTCATGTTTTTATGCGGCATGTGTATTTGCGTTTGCATATGTTTCATTATGGATCCAAACAGATTGTCTCAGGGTTCGTGATGAGTATGTAACTAATCTCATGTTGCAAGCAGCTGTTGACAGGCATAAATAGCATGTGCCATTGGCTACTGGTGTTTGAGAGAGATGCTACACTTCTATCCACAAGATTAAACTCATTGCAGGTGTTTCTTCAAATTTTTAGGACTGTACTACTAACAAAGCTGTACAATGGTATAAATATGTTATTATGTAATTTATTTGGTTGTTAGTCATTTAAATATTAAGGTGATACAGTTTCAGAGAACATTTTTAGCAGTGGGTTTGGAGGTTCATGGGAGTTTTGTGCAGACACACACTAGAGCTATGGAGTAAAATCATCCATTCCACTTTATGAAGCAAGAAATAAATTTCACTCTCATTACAAAACAACAGGAAGATAATACACATATTTGCACCACACACACATGCATACTTTACCAAAAGGAAATGGACGTTAAAAGCTGACCATGAAATATGTTGCCATATTTTGTACCTTTCCACAGTTGCATGATGGCAAAAGATGAGAAATTTCATAAGTACAGTTAGGACACATCCTCTTGACTTGTGTAATACTTACATTATTATTTTCAGCTAATGTCAAAGACCTGTCTTAATCTTTGGACATCAAAGTTGCAAATTAGCTGCAAATAATATAATCCTTCCACCAGTCACATTGGCAAGTTGGCTTCATGTGTTAAAAAAAAAGGAATTACTTTTTTTTTTTTAAATGTAATTACATTTGTTTTATGTCTTTATTTGCATATTTCAAAATAAAAATGATCTGAGTATTATGCAGAAACTATTGTTATTTATTCTGAAATAATCTATCTATCTATCTATCTATCTATCTATCTATCTATCTATCTATCTATCTATCTATCTATCTATCTATCTATCTATCTATCTATCTATCTATCTATCTATCTATCTATCTGTCTGTCTGTCTGTCTGTCTGTCTGTCTGTCTGTCTCTTTGTCTCTGTGTTATCTTTTTTCTTTGTAAGAGGAAGAGAGCTATGTGAAAAACCACATGGAAGAAAATCACTCGCTCCCTCAGGTAAGCTACTTACGCTGTCTCAAGAGCCTCTTACACAGATCTCCATAAGGATGAGAGAGAGAGACAGAGGGGGGGATCATATCTCATCAGCATGTGCTTCTTGGCGTGTCTTGTTATCACTGAGCGCCGATTCTGCGTGACGATGTTAAACAGCATGATCACTGACCCAACCTACTGTAGGGATCAAAATGTCAGCCTGTGTATGCGGTCACGGTAATTGTGTGGCTGCCCTCCAGGGTGACTGAACCGAGAGAGAGAAAGAGAGACAAATACAGCAGTTCAGACGTCGCAATCACACAATCACAATTTCCAAGAACATTACACACACCGTTTTTGGGTAAAACTTCTTGCCCACAGGTTACTTCTTGTATGCTTCTGTGGATGGATGAATTGGAAATATATACAAATGAGGTGAAAAAGAGCCACAAAGAATAAGAGAGGAAAGGAGTGATGGGCCTTCTCCACACACAGAGGTGCTTTGATAGAGGAGCATCTCTGTGCTAAAACACTCTGCACCCATCTCTCTTTCTCTCCCTCTCTCCCTCGCTCACGCTCTCTCTGTCACTTAAAGAATGCTCTCCAGTGCTGGATTAATTAAACTCTAAACATTAAATATTGATTGATGCATTATCAGTGCCTCCCAGTCGCTTCCGCCCAGATTGATTTCCGACGTGATTTATTGTCATATTTGTAGAGTCATTTCACTTGATAACAAAGAGGAATTGCTGCTCGCAACCTCAGACCACCCCCCTTTTTACTTCCTCTACCCCCCCCCCCCAACACCAGCCTCTATTCTCACTTTTCTTTCTGCTTCTCTCTCTCTCTCTCTCTCTCTCTCTCCATTTGTTAGGTGCAAGATATGTCTGCACACATCCCATGTATATTATCATTATTCAAATTGAAATGATAAAACAGCCCATGACTGATGTTTTTCCTCTTTGTCCTGCTTGCCTATCATCACGCTCTGAAATGAATCCACAGAGAAAAGGGCTGGTTAAATCAGCAGCTATAATTCATGGACAGAGTCTCTTCACCTTTTATTCAGTTTAAATTCTCAGAGGTTTGTTGTTATTAGATTGAAGTGAGAAAAGTTTTGACTAAATTTGAAAGTGATGAATGAAGGATATGACTATCAAAACCATCTCAACTCCGCTCACGCAATGTGTGGCCCTTTTTTATAGGCATTTGACTACATTTCCCACTTAATGTTTCTCTTTCGCCCTTGTATGTCCACGTTAGACTTATATGTAAGAAAAATGTTTAGTTAAATTCATTTGTGCACAATACATTTTGCACATTGTTTTACACCTATTACTTTCTGTGTTTTTGTATAAAATTGCTTAATACATGCAGTTTCATCTTCTGAGAAACCTCAGGGTCATCAGGTCAAAGTTTTTTTAAGGATAATAACTCGCCAGGCCATCTCACTTCCTTCTGTTCCTCTCTTTTTTCCCCCTGTTTATTGACAGCATATGTCAGGTATCACATTCTGTTAAACAATTTGAGCTTTTATTACATTCTCAGAGTTTAGTGTCAAAATGAATGGACCTTTATGTCGATTGCACTATCAGAAGTTTTTTTCAAATTACCAATGACAGGAGGAGGCTTTATGAATTGGATGTGGTGTGAGAAAGGATCTGCTTGACTGTTACAATCCAATTATTGTCTCTTCCAATAATCCCAGTGGTATTTTTAAACTGTGCAGTAGCACACACAAGCTTTTATTTAAATTTGTGAACACTACATAATTCTATTTGACTTCCTGACAAACAAATACTCAGTTTGTTTAACCATGTTCTCTGTATATTTAGAATGTCTAGTATTTTCAGTCACATTTGGTGAGAAAACTCAATTTGGCTCATGTCAATTGAATTTGGTGACATTGAATTATGAGAGGTTTCTTAGTTAGGAAAGGTTTTGGTGGTGTCTTTGGGACAAGAGTTTGAAAAAAGAGGACAGGGGCATGTTTATATGTGTTGTGTGTTATTGACAAGTATCCCCCGTGACTAACTCACAGGCTCCTGTTAAATATTCACTCTTATTGTATTTGTAAATTACAAGAAGCTCTCATCTGAGCCTTTAAAATGGGTCACGGGAAGATTCCATAGTTTACAAGAAATGTGGAATATTTGGTGTCAGGCTGAAAACACAAGAGATTCTCTTTCACCAGCACAATGATCAAAATCAACAAAGCTAGAGGCAAGTTTTTTCAAGTCCAACTTTCTCTTAAAGATAGGAGATCGTTTTAATATTACAAAAAAAAAAAAAAATCGAGTGAGAACATTGGACAGAATAATTACAAACCATTATTGAAGCATAGGAGAGATTACACAACATTTAACAGAACGACCGAACCGATTATGAAATATATTAATATTATTATTATTATTATTCAAATAGTTAATAACCATTAGCTAGGGGGTAAGTTAAATGCACTTAACAAATGAACGGTTTGTGTAGAGAAATAACGAACAACCTTTGAGACAAATAAATCACTTTTCTCATTACTGATACAATCAATCTCTCTTGCTGCAAAGGTTATAAGCCGCAGACATTACATTGTGTAATTGAATCATTAATATACCTAATCTCATTAACAGCAAAATTAAGGAACAAATTTGCCTTTTCTTTATAAACCTGCCACTGATGACCAATGAGAACTCTCAATATAATTATATTCATCATAATTAGTGCATAGTAATAAGTGATTAACGTACAATAATGGCTAAGAGAAGCTCATTGTTCCTAATTGCTGAACATGTACTCTAGTTCATACCTCTTTTGTGTTTAATTGATACCATTTTGCAAATGATTAATCTCATTAATTAGTGTTGGATATTCCTGTACTTTCAAATTCTGAAGCGTTAGAAAAATGTCACTTTAAGTATGTATGAATATATGTGTGTGTACATTAATAAAAAAAATGATTTATATAATGCTTTTCACAATCGTTTCTAAGCAGCTTTACAGAAAATACATGTGTCTACGTTACAGTTTAGAGTGATCTGTTATCAGAGGTGACTGTGTTCAAGATACCATACATATTTCATAAATGCAGTTAACAGCATGTATTAATTTTACGCTGAAACAATTAGCTCAATGTAATTATTACAAGTTGTGTACATAATGATTACAACATATAGAAAATTTGTCAGTGGTGCATGTTGATTCAGAGTTTGCTTCATCTGAAGCTCTTGCAGGAGTTGATCTCTTCACAGGTGTCAGGGCATCTGAAGTCTCCGAAAGAGGCTGGATCCACACTGGAGCTGGTGTAATCTCTAGTTACCTTGGGATGGGCATCCCGAGATAAAACAGAAAAGCAAATGGAAAGTAATTAGCGTAGCTGCTGTTAATAACATTTTGAGCAAATATAATCATGCACTTGATCTCATATAACTGGAGTAAAGGGTTATGAGATGCATTATGTGAATGCTTGACTAAAGAGATGTGTCTTTAATCCAGATTTAAACTGAGAAAGTGTTGCTGAGCCCCAAACATCATCATCAGGAAGGCTATTCCAGAGTTTAGGAGCCAAATGCAAAAACGCTCTCCCTCCTTGAGTGGACTAGATATACTAGGTACTACTAAAAGTTCAGAGTTGTGTGACCTTGAGCATGATGAATTGTAGAGAGAAAGAAGATTGTTTAAATGCACAGGAGCTAAACCATTTAGGGCCTTATAGATCAGTAGCAATACTTTATAATCGATATGGAACTTAAGTAACCAGTGTAGAGATCATAAAATTGGGGTGATATGATCATATTTTCTTGACCTGGTAAGAGCTGCATTTTGGACTTATTGTAGCTTGTTTATTGAGGATACAGGACAACCAGCTAGAAATGCATTACAGTAATCCAGTCTAGAGGTCATGAATACATGAACTCACTTTTCTGCATCAGAAACAGATGACATGTTCCGTAGCTTAGCAATGTTTCTGAAGTGGAAGAAGGCTGTTTTTGTAACACATGAAATATGATTTTCGAAAGACATAACACCCAGGTCTTTAACTGTAGAGGACAAGGGCATGTTCACACGACAACGATGTATTAAAAACAGAAATGTTTTCCCTTTGCATTTTTCGCATACAGACCACAACGTTGTCTAAACAATCCCTGCACAGATGCAAAATAATACTGCAAAGCTGTATTATGCTGTCAAGCCCCATAACGTACATATATAATTTTATATAATTATTATATTATATTTTACTACATACACATACAGACAGACAGAGAAACACACACCTTCTATTGTATTAGATTTAGCCTCCTCTGATCAATTGTATTGATCACCTCTGAAACGGCAGGAGGATCAATAGAGTCTTAATGCGAGTTTGCTGTCCAATCAGAGCCTGTTAAAATCAAGAGAAGGTCTTCAATAGACTGTCTGCTTCCTGTCACATACACCAGGAGATAAATGTGCAGAAGGATGTCCTATACAGCACACACAGTCAACGCAGAGTTTAAATGTATGAATATAAAAAGTCAGTTATCAGCACAGAAATGATAAAACATAACAGTTTAGTTCTAAAGAACAGATTTGTGTCTACATGTCCTTGCATGGTTAACACTGCCCATTTTATAATGAATACGTGCAGTATATATAAAGATCTTTATATGACAAGTGAACTATGTTATTAAATGAGATTCCTCTGCGATATATAGCTCTGAAAGAGACTGATCTAGTGGCATGTTTGTCAGCTGTGTATGTTTGTTCTCACAGGGCCAAAGTTGGCTGTGACTCTAGAGGAGACTCTGTAAGAGCCTGGGCCCTTACTGTGAATATTAATGAGAAAGAGAAAAAGAAAGGAAAGGAAAGGAGGAAGAAAGAAGGAGAGCGAAACAGAGGGAGAGAATAAGGGCATGAAATCTTAGAAAGCAGCTGAGATAGAGAAAGAAGGAGAAAGAAACGGGGGAAAACTGGGCCAGAGAGGGTAATAGGCTAGCACTGTCACTGCTCTCTAAAACCTGCACAAAGGAAGAAAGGAAGTGATAGTGGGGCATGTGGGAGGGAGCCAGCCAATGGAAAAGGAAGCAATAAAAACAACAGCAAACTTCCCTGCACAGGAACCTGTGCACATTTGTGTGTGGTCACTGTGTGTGTGTGTGTGTGTGTGCTGTGGGTGGTCAGTAGGTCAGTAGTTGTACTTAAACATGTTTTGTTACATGAAGCTATATACATAAACAGTGACACTGTTACAGTTAATAATGAGATAGAAGGAGAGAAAGAAGGATTTTTTTTATGCTGCATCTTCGGCTTAACTGGTCACTCGCATGCTGAAAATGTCATACTTGTTTTTTTTGGTTTTCTTTCCAGCGAGTGTGCATGTGTTTTACTGTGTGGTCTTTGTGAATGAGACTGCTTAGTCTGCTTTTCAAAGACAAACTCACATATTGCTTATCCTCCCTCCAGACAGTGGCAGTTTCAAACCACCGAAACCCCAGTTCCGTCTAATGTGTGTTATTGCTTGTTTTAAAGAACAATTAAAAATGAAAAGCTTGAATTTAATGTAGTTTTTCCTTTGTTGGGTGCTGGAAAGATGTGAATGAAAGCGCAAACATCTTGAAACATTCATTTTACATTTCTCACATTGAAAATGCTTTGACCTCTTCCTAAACATCACAATTATTTTTAAAATGTGCTGAAAATTTCTTAACCACTCAACAAGAATAAAATCATATCACAATGTTCATGTGGAAACGGGGAATTTTTTTTCTTTTTCTTTTTTAAGAATCCGTCTTTAGGCTGAAAGTATCACTTAAGCCAAAACGGTACACTCTAAAACAAAATGCTGGGTTAAAAACTACCCAAGACGGGTTGAAAATGGGTTGTTTTAACCCAACGGTTGGGTTAAATGTTTGCCTGCTGGATAGTTTCATTTATCTCAACTTTTTTTTTAAAATTACTGTATTGCTTGGTTAAAATGAACCCAAAGTATGTTGGAAATTAACATTTATTAATGTGTTTAATAATTGAACATTCATTAATAAGTTTAATGAATAACAATTAAACAATAAACATTAAATATTAGTATTTTTTTATTATTTTTGTCATAGTATCTAGTAATTATGAATCTGATTTTTAATTTCCAAGTAAATTCTGGGTTCATTTTAAGCCAGCCATATAGTAAATTTTAAACAATAGATGGGTTAAATAAAACTGCCCGGCATGTTTCAACCCAACTTGGGTTGGTATTAACCCAGAATTTTTAGAGTGTACTTTTAGCCTTTTTAAAACGATTTTTAAAGTTAATTATCTTCTGTTTCTCTTTCCACTTTTTGATACTCATTTTACTAAACTGATCACATGACTCCTGCTAAAAGAGGCTTATTAGTGAATTGTGTATTTTTATATCGTACGCAGCTCTGTAGTCACAATCTTTCTCCTCATACTTACACACCGACTCACTCTGTACCCGTGTGTGTGTCCTTAAATGTGTTCAGGCGCAGTGGACCTGTGAGGGCTCTTCCTCTGTTCTCTGACGTAGAGTGTGGCAAGTGTGTGAAGTATAACGTTTTTTTTTTTTTTTTAGTTGTTTAAAATGATTTAATTCATTTTGGCAATGTGCGATTTCTTTGAACTGTAGGTGAAATGTGTCAAAATGTTCCCCCTCTGCCACTACTTGAAGAGCTCTTACTCCAAATACCATTCTTCAGTGTCATAAGAGAAGTGGATGTGATTCACGGAGGCCAGTCGTCATCAGCTCGGCACAACTCATTATTACATTCTTAGTGTTAACCATGCAGTGTTAGTTCATCAAAATAGGTACATCTGATACAGACCCCTTATTTGCTCTGTCTAACACACACACAAACACAGACATGGACACAAAGTAGGGTCCTCCCATTGGCCATCCTCTTGTTCTTTCCTGGTAATTCGACACTGAAATCTTCTGTCTCAAACACCTAGATGCTTGCTTGGAAGAATGTGTAATTAAAAATCAGGACATCCGAGCATGCGCAACAGCTTCATCTCTTTCCTTTCATTTGCGCTGTGGTTTTCTTTTTCCAGTAAGTATTTTGGGCTTTTACAGTGTTAGAGCGGTGTAGTGGATGACTCTTCTCTATTCTGAGGTGGTCACTGAATTATACGTATTCTTATTGATTCTTTACTATAGGTAAAAAAAAGAAGAAGCTTATTTCTGTGCACACAAAACAAGTACAAAAGTGTGTTTCTGTGACACTATTTTTTATTGTTTACTTGTTTTCTCAAGCAGGACAGCGCCACTGGAGAGAGGCAGAGAGCAACAGCAGTTCTGTCGGTGACAATGCAAAAACAAACATAGTCTATTGATGTAGAGTGACTGCACTGGACAATGTCACTGCAACAGTTACAGAGGTAAAGCCTATGTTGGATCATATGTTGGCTTTGAGCTTGTGTGTGTGGTAGTGGGAGGGTGGGTTCACTAGAGGACAAAAGCTCCACTCTGATCTCTTAGTTAATGGTCTTCTTATGCCAAGCCAGGTACAGTATTTTATCTATCTATCTATCTATCTATCTATCTATCTATCTATCTATCTATCTATCTATCTATCTATCTATCTATCTATCTGTCTATCTATCTATCTATCTATCTATCTATCTATCTATCTATCTATCTGTCTGTCTGTCTGTCTGTCTGTCTGTCTGTCTGTCTGTCTGTCTGTCTGTCTATCTATCTATCTATCGATCTATCTATCTATCTATCTATTTATCTATCTATCGTCTGTCTGTCTATAATCTCACTGTCTGAATCAATCTATCTATCACTTTTTGATAGATATCGCACAATCAATCGTTCATTCATTCTATCATTTGTTCTATACATTTACAGGTTTTCAAATGTTTTAAAAGTTTGACATTTTTCCTTATGTTTATGAAAGGTCTGAAAGGTTGAATTTAGAATAGTTTAGATTGCAGTCTACAATTATCAGGATACTCTCTTTTCAGACATATAGCATAACTGGAAAAATGGGAGTTATTACTGACTTTATAATATAGTAATAAATCTATAAACATAGTAATAAATAATCCTCTTTTTCCTTTAATACTATATAAATGTTAGTAAAAACAGTGTATCATATGTGTGTGTGTGTGTGTGTGTGTGTAGCCTCTAAGATGGTCATGTTTAGTCATAGTATGTGGAGCAGGCCATTCTGTTGTTCATTTCTTTGATGATATTGTTCAAATGAAAGTTATTTGCATTATAAAATAGAAATGTATTTCACAATTGATCACAAAAGTTCAGTTAACTATTGATTACAAACACAGAGCAGCATCTGAGGTAAATATACTATATGTTATTTATTTGTAATATAAAGCTTTCACACCCTGAAGTCTGGAACTTAACACATTAGAAAAATGCCTCAGTGGCTGCAATAATCCCCGTCATCTGTTGATAACAGATGGTAGATGTCATCAGGAGGCGACTGTCTGCCGCTTGACATGATCATCACGCCTGCCATGGAGACAAGAGCACAATTTACAACTCGAGATACGCGCTTAAACTTTGTCCACTTTCTAAAGAACAAGAAATAATTGATTATCATAATTCAAAACCAAGATCCTTCCGTTTGTCCACATCTCTAGAAACTATGAATACCCCACTGTATTTTGCATTCCACTCTTATCCTGCGAGAAGCGATCGAGCGCAAATGAATGTGGATAAACGGGGCTGAAAACAGTCGTGCTTCTTCCTCCAACAGGCAGGGTGTAAATCAGCCTGAGCCTGATAAAAAAAAAAAAAAAAAAGCATTAAATTCCTGAAAAGGAAAAAGTTTTTGTAACTCAACAGGGAGGAGGATGCGAACAGTATGCAGGGCGCTTTTCCCTTTGACATGAAGTTTAACATTTTATAAGGTCCTTCTTCACATTCGCCACTGTTTCGATTTGATCGTACTCGAAGCGTGGCGCAACTGTTTGTAATTCTCCACGCAGAGCGTGCAGCAGTTCAGCTCCTCACTGAAAGCTACATGTTGGACTCGGCTAAAAGAGGATCTCTTTTAAAAGAGATAAAGGACATAAAACGGTGATATTGGCGTTCACACACACACACGAAGGCGAAAAAATCATCCATACTGCTTATGCTATTCAATTATGCGGTCAAACGCCCTCTGTTTCTGTGGAATGATCAATTATCGGTTGTCAGTGATAATGGTGAATGATGACCCCACGCGCTCCCGCTGCTATATGCTTCTTATCGATTAGCGCGTGACACCCCGAGTGAGCGCGAGCATCTGCGCTCTAGAAAGAGCCCTGACCTGTTCGCTGCACGATCTAAGGGAAACATTATCTTTAAGAGTTCTTTCATATTCTGATGCTCGTAATATATGCTTTCATGTCTAACTTAAGAAGATGTTTCACTTTAAAATAGAATTCAGTGCGTTTTCGTGCGCATCTGCAGCGCGGTGTCACCCAGATAATATTTCCAAACATTTGTCAGCCCTGCCAATTAATTGCCGCCGCATAATAGTAAGAGGGAGGGAGTGTTTGAGCGCTTTCACTTAACCCCTACCCCCATTCTTGTGGTGCACCCCTGACTTCTCTCGAGTCACAGCCAAAAATTCTCGCCGTTAGTGTCATTCACGCGGTGATTGTCCGAGAGCGCGCGGGGAATCTCATTTATAGCGTCTCGCGCTCGGCTGAGCTGCAAATCAGCGTGTTTACAGCCCCACACCAACACTCACATCAATTAACCGAGCATCGATCCTCTCACCGGGGACATCACAATATTGCCCCCTTCTCACGGTCCGTATTCCTGCATTTATGGCACGATATGATTTTCAGGTGTTGTTGCCTTGTCTAGACTTTTCTTTAATAGCCCTATAATTATTAAAGAGAGATTAATTAAAAGAAAGAAAGAAAGAAAGAAAGAAAGAAAAGTCCTGTTCTGGAAATTATTTTCGAAGAAAAAATATTTATGCAATTAATATGGACAGGTGGGAATGCGTTATAGGCCAGTGTAATAAAGAAATAAAATAATCTAAATTGCCATAAAACAAAGACATAATCTGAAGAGCTTTAAAATTAAGTAAAATATTGATTTCTACTCCGTATATGATTTATTTCAAGCAAAAGCACACGTCGTCCGTTTACTCCTCTGTTCTTTCCTCTGTTCTTTCATTAATAAGTAAATAACAGTCGTCTTAAAGTATAGATAGCTGACGCTATAGGACCTGATCCATCTCGCCGGCAGCACTTCGTTAAATATTCAGTGAGAAATAATGGCATCCGAGACATCACCTATAGTAACGTTATTATCTTCATTTCTCAAAATCAGCTAGACTGATAGCTTCGTTTGTCTTTTCCAGGGCATAAATCTTCAGCTTTGCAGGTCGCTGCAGCGCAGTCCGGGTGGGGGGGGGGGGGGTCTTCTTCTAAACACTGCCTATTTATAAATATGACATATTAATGTTAGATGATTATTAATAATAATAAAATATATATATATATATATATATAATAGTATAATGGAGCACTTTACACAAGATTTTGTATAATATCAAATGTAAAGAATGGACAGATTGCAACGTTTGGAGTGATTAAAAAAGTATGTTGCTAAAACAATAGTTTTTTTGCATATGTTGGCTGCTGAAAATAATAAAAAGAAAGATACGCAAGTGCTTCAGCAGGTCAAAGCAAATTTAGTTGTTGATCATATTGTTTCCTCTGATTTCGTTGGTCATTTATTCTGTTTCATGTTTAATGCAAACGTTTGATTTTTGAAAATATATAGGCCTATATAAAAAAAATAATAATTTTCGCACACGTGTCAAAATAGCAAATTTCCTCGTTAAAAGAGCAAACTGTTTAAGCTGAGACGTCGTTTTTAACCTGCTTCAATCGATTTTAAATATACTTGTCGTTTCCGAACACTTTCTTGATGGTTTCCAGACTTTTTCACTTTTGCGCGACTTCTAACGTTTTATCACGCAACATTCATTAGATGAGGGCTCTCTTCTCGGCGACCGCCTCGAAAGATCATATGCTAAATTTGTTTTGCGAAATGATTGTCAAACAGGCTCTTCTAGATGGGATGCGTTCGCGCTGCTGAAGTGGTTCGCTGTGAAGCACGAGCGCTTCCTCTGTCTCTCGGTCGCGCGGTGAGAGAGTGAGAGTGGGAAGGAGAGGAGGGCGCGGGACTGAGAGGGACAGAGAGCGCGAGTTATGATAGAACAGAGCAGTGACCAATAGAATCACAGAGGGGTGGGGCTGAGGATTTCTCACCGTTCTGCATGGGCCCTTAAAGTTTGTTTGTTCGCTGAATGCGGCGTGTGATGAAAACGTGTTACTGATCCCGTTCGGCAATAATCAGATGAATCTGATTTGGGACATCTGATACATTCTTTGGACTTTCGAGACGCCGATAGTTGCCATTACGCACGAAACTCAGTTGGCCGACCTACTTTTAACACCGTTGCCTTGAGGAAAGAACGACTTGGTTAGAAACGGTGCGCTTGTAATCATCCAGGAGCTGAATTACAACAACTTTAATGCCAATCACAAACGAGGATACGCGATACGCTCCGCAACTCCAAGCTACGGGAAAGGCTTTGGAAGATCTTTGGCTATCCGGACACTTCTGGGTGAATTGCAACTTTTGAGCAGCAGTTTGAGTCCCTGAAACATCAAAAGATACGGTTGGTGTTTCGAAAGAGAAATTGACATTCCTGTAGTGGCTAAGTTAAGCTCCAACGTAGCCACCAGATGGTTGCTAAGAAGGGTTAAACTGTATCTAAAGGGAGTTAGAAAATCCAGCCTTTCTTCCACACGGATCAACTCATTGGGTGGGAGCAGCAAGAGAGACAAGAGTCCCCAGCAAATCAGCGGCTAATTGATTAAAGAGACTTCATTTGAATAGGGGGCTGGCAAGGTGCCAATCGCCTTTCAGAGGACCCCCTCCCCCTCCCCTCCATGATTAATCGCAAGGCATTATTGATAATCATAACAGGACACATGCGCGGTGGATGGGCTCGATTTCCGTAATTTTGAGCAGATTTGATAGTAATTTTTTATTCTTTCGTGGCTGATGCGTGAGCCAGCATGTCGCGGAGGAAACAAGCGAAGCCGCAGCATTTCCAGTCCGACTCGCAGCTGGTCCTAACCGAGCACAATGGTGAGTCCAAGCCCTTAATACACACTGAAACTCACTGCACTTTTTTTCCACAAAGGGATTTCTAACTTCATTCTTGTTTTAACGCATTTAGAGGGGCTCTTCCTTGTTTTTAATCTCAGGCAATAAATCGCTAATCTCCATGTATTTGTGCTGCTAAAGGACTCTGTTATTTCAGTAGCCACTGTTGAAAACTTTTAGACTACTTGTGCGATCATCAGAAACTATCACTTTATGCTAAAACAAAAACACGTTTCATCTAGTTCGTTGAAGAATCCCCTGTGCCAGTGTTTTGTTTTGTTTTTTTAAGTTAGCTCGTGAAAGAAAGTGGCCTATAATACAGGCGAAGTCAATTTATTTATGAAAGGTTTTCCAAAATTCACCAGCAAAAGTTAAAACTCATCGAATTAGTTTTGTTTTGGCCCGTTGAAGTTGCCCACACAAGTGGGGATTCGCATGGTTTCAGCCTTTCCCCCTCTTCCCCACTCCTGTAGGATATTATATTCCATGTTATCTCCCTTATCGAAAATTATGTCATGCGACCGTTCTCAAAGGTGGAGGCTAAGTCAGCGAAACTTATTTTGTTAAAAATATTTTCCCCTAGTATCTCCAACTTTTGTGAAACTTTATGAGGTAATAATTAAGCAAAATTAAACTTTAATGGCATGTAGTCACGGGCGATCGAACAACGAAATCAGACAATCTCATGTAATCGAGCTTTTCCATTATGACTTCATGCTTATAATTTAGACCATTTTTGCGTCGTATTAATTTGTGCTGTACCTATAAACGTGTATCGCAAAACGTCCATCAATGGGTTATCTCGTTCGGTTGCTTTTAAATAAGTTTCATGATGAGTTTCGTGGCAGCCTGTAGTTTCCGACACACACTGTCCCACGCTGGAGCCAAGCTCTTCTTTCATAGTGTTGTCAACTTTTAAAACATGCGTTTAGGATTCTGTTCATTGCCTGGGTAGTGCACGTTTTTCGAACTAAATGAGAGTGCAAATTATTATAAATGCATTATTTTCTTTGGACAGGTAAAAAACCCGACATGAGCCGAATTATGTGAATTATTAATATTATTATTATTATATATATTTTTTTCTTATGCTCTCATACTAAATGTAGTCTTTATAATTTCACAGTTTTCAGTGTTGGGACAGGCAGGCGGTGACTAAAGCTTTTGCAACAGTCATTAACATTTTAAGTCTATAGGCTACTTGTTTTACTATGATACTTCTAAACTGTATCAAAGTTCGTCTCACGTCCCATCGAGCCATAAAAAGAATTTAAAGGGCATACTGGACATTTTGATCAGTACTGTCTTATTTGAACCGTTTTAAAATGCAATGTTTCGGGGGAACTGTCCTATCTCTTGCTTAACTCAGCGTTTTCTAGGCTATCATGTTTCTGATTAGAATGGGTCATTTGAAGAGGTAAGGCTTTTGTTTCATATCGAAACTGCATCCAACTAATTTTCTTCAATATTTTCATCTTTCAATTGAGTCCATTTTCAATAGTGTTCCGTTGTGCAACATGTGAAGAATTAACAGGAGTGACCTACTTATACCGTTAATGCAAAAAGGAAAGCTAGTAGGCTATAGATATTTAGCACAGCGCTATTTTAATGACGGGTCTACGGCAATCTTTAGGTAAAATCCATAAAGAGACATTAATCACTGGCACACCGCGAGTATTACTGCTCTAATAAGGCAGGAGAGATTTTACAGTTATTTACGCTTCTTCTCTTCACATTAAATTAATTGGATTTTTTGTGTCCTAAATAAAACAAATCCAAACTGCTTTTCGTTACAGTTCATGGGCCGCTATAGACACCAGTTGCTTTTAGATGTCAGAACTTTAGGTGATCCTTAAAGCAGACAATGTGTTTAGGTTTGCTGATAAATGAGTTACATAGACAATATATGAGTGATTGCTAAATGTTAAATAATAAGATTCTTGCTTTTTGTTTGAAAACAGTCTCGTGGTTTTCGCGGGTCTATATGTTGAGATGCAGTGTTTAACACATCATCTTATTTTAACGTAGCTGTAACCATCTTCATTTGTAGAGAACGAAGATGTACAGAAATCGGCTAAGAGTTGTTAAAAATGAATAGAGACAAATTTGCATACGCTGTTGGTTACCGACTGACGTGCGAAGGGCATTCATAAGTGAAGTTTATGTGATTACTGCTAGAATTCAAGAAACGGAAAAGAAAACAGATTTTCAAAACCATACCATCGCTGGATGTTCCCATTTAAATTTAATAACGAAGTGAATGGTAGGATTTGTCAACCACTGTCAGCTGACCAAGTTCACTTTTTTGCCAAATACAGCTCATTCAAAGCATGAGGCAAATGCATAACCTGTATGCAAGTGTTCAGATTTATTGCTGTCTTTTGACTTCAGCAACTTTTTTTCCTTAACATTCGTTGTACGCCGGGCCTTAATAAGTACAGATAAACTTTCTTTAGTGTCTTCTCTTCTGAGATAAACTTAATGCAGAGAGGCTGATTTTCTCCCTATGCGTTGCGGCCTGTGTGGGATATTAGAAAGCATTATTGTGGCTAGACTGAGGTTAGTAGTCTGTCCTTGTTGGCCTGTCAGTGAGGGTGGGATGTAGAGCTTTTTTAACCTTTGCCAGGCTCACTCGGTGGGGAGGCGAGAAGAGATCAGGTCACAGTGTGTTCATGTGTACCATGTCTCTGACCTCCAACATGCTGTGCTATAGCCTGCCAAACAGGGGCTCTTACTTTTTTTTTTTTTTTTTTTTCTGTGGTGGTGTGTGTGGGGGGTGATGTGGATTGAGATCAATGTGGCTGCTTTCCCCTTTCACCTCAGCAAATTTGCCACACACCCACCCAGAGAGATTGTCAGGGAGGTCCCCCCTCCAAAATACACATACAAGCATTGCAAACAACAGGGATTTCGTATCTTGTCATTTTGCCAGTGTTTATAGTGGATGTTTTGGAAGTGGTTTCGATGTCCAAGGGTTTTTTTTTTTTTTTTTTTTTTTGGTAGTCCCCTCTCACACCCATCCTTTTAAGAGCATGTCAAAAGAATTGAGGATGAGGACTCGGTGACCAGTAGAGAAGCCTTTCCCAGGCACACCATCTAGTGTTCAGTAGGAAGTTTTCTATGGCTTGAGAGAGAAAGTGAGGGAGGGACGCAAAGGGAAAGCAGGAAAGTTGAGGGCGGGTGGAAGAGAGTAAGGGACACAGAAGGATGTTTTGAGTGAACGGTAATACACTCTTCGAAGTCACAACTAGCAAGGCGCCTGCAGCTGAGAAAAGTAATGTAGACATTACAAATTATTCTCATGTATGTTTATCCTCTCTTTTTTCTAGTTACTCTTTTTTTATATATATTTACCACATCGCCAATTTTCTCTCCTTTCTCTGTCTTGATTTGCTTGGGATCTTTGACCTTGCTCTGTAGCATGCTGATGATGACCCAAAGTCATCACGCTGTGAAGAACTGTGTTCATCAAAACTAGCTCTGTCTCACTAATCTACACAGCCGTACACAGTGTACAATAGCTTTCATAAACTAGCGTCGTTTCTTGCTTTCCATGTATTATAGAATGGCTATAGACACACATCTGGCTTTGTAAGCGGCCCATTACGCATTGTCATTTGGTATAATTAAGTTCCTGAAAATGTATGCTTTGCATTGAAAAATGTATTTAATTTCTATTGTCTTATCTTGTTTTTGAGACTGAAAATAATTATTAAAATGCTAATTTATTTATTTTTTTGTTCTAATGCTAATTTCATTCATTTATATTTGGACATGAAGATGTGTCCTTTTTTTTGGACCAGTGGTTGAATGTGAAGTAAAGCACATGTTTTTCAGAGGTTATGATGTTCAAAATGTATCTGATTTGATATGGTATAAGAATTTATTTCATCATTCATGTGTCATATGGTGATCATCTGTTTTATAATTTTGTAATAATTGTTCGGTAATTAAATTCAAATATCTTCATTATAGAAAATCTTTAAAGAAACCGAGATATTTTTTAAATCTCAAAAAATATAAATGATTGAATTTTTTTTTTTTTGTTACATTCAAAAAGTCCTGTAAGTAATGTAACTTTTGAATATGCATTTTTAACGATTCTTAGCATCAAGTTCTGTACAATTTCTGTCAATTTACATTTTATTTTTCAGAATTAGATTTTTTCCGCTGTAGGTCTTTACCAATTATTTCCAAAGACTTGTGCTATTGTTCATCTTTTAGTAAGTCTCTTATAGAACATATTCACCGAGCGCGAGAGAAAGAAGTTTGTTCGTAGTTTTTATTTTGTGAAGTGACTATGAAATATGTTAACCGAAAACAAAGGTCTTCAACAGGTTGCAGTGAATACATTTAAGTTATTTAATTTTTGAGCTGAATTATCATTACATATGACTGTAAGTAAACAAGCGACTGTTAGTTTGAATTATTATGATTAATATCGTCATCATCATCAACATTATATTATCAATAATAACAGTTATTGATGCGTTTTAAGGTCAATTTTTTGTTTTTGAGAAAAATATTTTCTTTCCAAGTAATCTTTTCACCTACCCCAACACTATATTCACTTTTTCCCTTTCAATGCCCTCACCTTAATATTAAAACTTTTTTTTATCAAAAAAGTTGACTTTTTCCCGTCTGGGCAACACATCGTTTGTGTGAGACACGGCTTTACTGTCATGGCAACTTTAACGTTATCTGATGTTCCAGCTCAGAGAGACACAGGGGGAAGATAATCCCTGAATTAAACAGGATCTGCTTTAGAGCCAGCCGTGATGAGCAGGCTGGGCCCTCGCCCCTCTCCCCTGCTCTGACACTCCCATGCTGGGGAACAATGGGGAGCCATCCTGTCTCTCCACAGGGCTGGGACACACTTCTTGCAGGGGTTTCATTTGCAAATGAATCTCCACGCTGATGAAAATGTTGAGAGCAAAGCCCCACAATGAGTTTGCCTCACAATTTGTAAATCAACTTGTATGTTAAACAGCATGATTTTTGAGGGACAAAAAGAGAGGAGGTGGGGTGAGAAAGAATGAGGAAACTGGAGAAAGGCCACAGCCCTAGAAGAAGGGAGGGAGGGGATAGAACAGTTTTTTTCACTTTCTTGTTTGAAATGTTTATGGTCAATTTTCTAGAAAACGTTTCAATACCCATTCCACTGTATAATTTAAATGAAAATCATCATGTGCGCTGACACGTGATATTATTACAGTACACTTAAACTTTGTTTGAACAAGCAAAGAGTTTCTTGCTCAGTCAAACGCGCAGTAATTGTTTTATATTTGTGCTTACATTGAAAATGCTGCATAAATAATTTTTGCATTGATTTAATAATATTGTTTTAGTATTCCAAATAATTTTATGACAATGTGTCGTATTAAGATGATCATGAAATTACTTCATTCATGCTTAGCCTGGTATGAATGATTTTGAGCTTCTGCAGAGTGCATAGCAATCTGAATGCCAAAGGCTTACTTGTTCCTGTCAGATCCTGATTGCAGGCTGACTGGATACAAATTAGTTTAGTGACAGGGATAACCTGTCCAAGATGCCTGCAGTTGGTTGAAAATGAGCGAAGTTGACAGCAAATTGAAAGTCTAATAAGTCCTTCAAATGGTTGATTTGTGCCTAGTGGACATGTAGACATTGAGGAGTATGAAATATTGGAAATCAATGACCCTCTATGAAATTTCATTAGGGCCCATTGTTCTCAGTTCATAGTATTTTTATGTTTTGATGGATTATCTGAAGAAAATGATTACCTAAGGTGGTTGAATTGATGGGACTTTGATACACATCTTCAAAGATCACTTTTAAGCAATATTGTAAAAGTGCTATTGATTTTGTCTCTTTTCTTATCCTATTTCATCATAGCTCCACACAGTGTGAAGGCCTTTTCTTTGTGTTATTTGGTATTTGTTTCTTTTTTGATGGTTGTTTTTTGAACGTATGAGGAGGATAAGCATTAAACTGATTAACGGAAGATTAACAACAAAAGAATTTGAACAGATAAAGCTGCTTCTTCAGATACAAAACATCTCTAATCGCTAATCCCCCTGTTCCCCCCTCTTATTTTCCTCTGCAGGGGACACAGAGACCAACCCGGACGTCTCCCCCTGTAAAGACTCGGGTGCCCATGTCTGCAGCAGATGTTGCGCAGAGTTCTTTGAACTATCGGACCTTGAAAAACACCAGAAGAATTGCACTAAGAATCAATTAGTTCTAATTGTGAATGAAAATCCAGTGTCTCCTTCCGGAACCTTCTCCCCAGGATCCTCTCCTCATAATCCTGATGAGCAGATGAATGATACAACTAATAACACAGATCAAGCAGAGTTGACCGACCTTTTGGAGCAGAACATACTTGACAAAGAGGAGGCCATGGACACAGAGATGTCAGGAGTCTCTGAACCCCATAATGATGGAAGTGGATGTATGGCAGGCGGCAGCCCACTCAGTGGTATTGGAAGCAGCCATGGAGCTCTGGGCAGCTCTGGGTCCAGTATGGGGAACTCTGTCATCTCTGCCTCACTACCTCAGCTGGGTAATTTGACTGAGTTGGGCAATTTTTCCATGATCAACAGCAACGTCATTATTGAAAATCTGCAGAGCACCAAAGTGGCTGTGGCCCAGTTCTCTCAAGAGACCAGAGCAACGGGAGGGCAAAGAGTGGCTGTACCAGCCCTCATGGAGCAGCTCTTGGCCCTACAGCAACAGCAGATCCATCAGCTACAGCTCATTGAGCAGATTCGTCACCAGATTCTTCTGCTAGCGTCACAGTCACCTGAGCTCCAAGCACCACCTAGTTCTTCCCCTGTGACTTTAGGTTCAGGTACTAGCCCGCTAACCACTCTTAGTTCCCATTTGTCTCAACAGTTGGCAGCTGCTGCAGGGTTGGCACAGAGCATAGCTAGCCAGTCTGCAAGCATTAGCAGTTTGAAACAGATGGCTAATGTTGCGCAGCTACCTCAGAGCAATTCCAGTGTGGGAGAGTCATCTCAAAGCCTTGGTGCACCAGGGCCAGCTACAGTTAATGCCCAACCTTCAGACAAGAGGCCAGGCAATGCAGGAAGCTTGCATCCTCAGTTAGGAAACCCATCACTTGCAAAGTCATCCACACCTGCCTTTGCAATGGGAAGCCTTTTGAATCCTGTGGCTAATACCCTTCTACCTCAGCCCCCACCAGGCAACCCAATATTTTCCAGTGCACTGCCCAGTGTTGGTACCACAGTTGAGGATCTCAACTCACTGGCTGCACTGGCTCAGCAAAGAAAAGGCAAGCCACCTAATGTATCATCTTTTGAACCGAAGAGTAGCTCTGAGGATACGTTTTTCAAGCATAAGTGCAGGTTTTGTGGCAAGGTGTTTGGTAGTGACAGTGCATTGCAGATTCACTTACGTTCTCATACAGGTGAGAGGCCATACAAGTGCAACATATGTGGCAACCGCTTTTCCACCCGTGGTAACTTGAAGGTTCATTTTCAGCGTCATAAAGAGAAGTATCCACACATTCAGATGAACCCTTACCCTGTCCCAGAGCATCTAGACAATATTCCAACGAGTACTGGCATTCCCTATGGTATGTCTATGCCTCCTGAGAAGCCAGTGACTAGTTGGCTCGATAGTAAACCTGTTCTGTCCACTCTGACATCTTCTGTAGGCATGCTACTTCCACCAACTATACCAAGCCTGCCACCATTCATCAAGAAGGAAGAGAATAACTCAGTGGCGATAAGCAGCCCTTCTCATTCTGCTAAAAGCGACTCAGGTCCTGCTGATACACCTATGAAGAACACAGAAAGTGTGTTGGAAGAAGGTGAGAGCACAACCCTGCCTACCTCAAATGGAAAAGCTGAAGAAAACAATCAGTCCTCCAGTTTAACAACAAACATGAGCTCTGCAGTGGAGGGTACCATTGAGTACACCACCTCAAACAGCCCTCCAATGGCCACTAACCCACTCATGCCCCTGATGTCAGAACAGTTCAAAGCTAAGTTTCCATTTGGGGGTCTCCTTGATCCTCTCCAAGGCTCAGAAACTTCTAAGCTTCAGCAACTTGTTGAGAATATTGACAGGAAGGTGACAGACCCCAATGAGTGTGTTATCTGCCACCGTGTTCTTAGTTGCCAGAGTGCACTGAAAATGCACTACCGCACACACACTGGGGAGAGGCCTTTCAAATGTAAAGTGTGTGGTCGTGCCTTCACCACCAAGGGCAACCTCAAGACTCATTACAGTGTCCATCGAGCTATGCCACCATTAAGGGTCCAGCATTCTTGTCCTATTTGCCAGAAGAAATTCACGAATGCTGTGGTACTGCAGCAGCATATTCGCATGCACATGGGTGGCCAGATACCCAACACCCCTCTTCCTGACAACTACCCAGAATCCATGGGGTCTGATGCTGGCTCATTTGACGAGAGAAACTTTGATGATCTTGACAACTTCTCTGATGAAAACATGGAAGGAATTGAGGATGGACCAGACAGCAGCATTCCAGACACACCAAAGTCAGCTGATGCATCTCAAGACAGCGTCTGTTCATCCCCTACTCCACATGAGTCGTTTGGTATGGAGAGCCAGAAGTGTGCCAACCAGGGAGCAGGAGAGGAAGTGCATTGTGACCAAGGGAAATCATTGGAGAACGGATTAATGGAAGGAGACAGACTCACAAATGACTCCTCTTCACTTGGAGGTGACATCGAAAGCCAAAGTGCCGGAAGTCCAGCTGTCTCTGAATCTACCTCTTCCATGCAAGCTCCATCACCCTCTAATGGTACTATACAACAGCGAAGGTCTCCTAGTCTGGAGGATCGGCAGCAGAGGGCATTGTCACTGGAGCACATTAGTGCAGGTCTCATGCAGTCTCATTCTGCCAGTCCTGGAGCTCTGGATCTTACTTCAGTTAACTCCTCAAAAGATCCTCTTAGCATGCTTTTCCCCTTCCGTGAGCGAGGCACCCTGAAGAATACAGCATGTGACATCTGTGGCAAGACATTTGCCTGCCAGAGTGCCTTGGACATCCATTACCGTAGCCATACCAAAGAGAGACCGTTCATTTGCACAGTATGCAACCGGGGCTTTTCCACCAAGGGGAACTTGAAGCAACATATGCTGACCCATCAAATGCGAGATTTGCCCTCCCAGCTCTTCGAGCCCAACACCAGTCTTGCCTCTAGCCCAACTCCATCCCTTCTGTCTGTTGGACCCTTGACCTCCATGATGAAGACTGAGGTCAACGGCTTTCTGCATGGTCTTCAACCTGAAGTAAAAGACTTGCCCTCTTCACTAGTGACCTCATCTGCTTCCACCTCACCGGTTCTTTCGACTGCCCCACCACGGAGGACGCCTAAGCAGCACTACTGTACCACTTGTGGGAAGACATTTTCCTCCTCCAGTGCCCTGCAAATCCATGAGAGAACCCATACGGGAGAGAAGCCCTTTGCTTGTACCATTTGTGGACGAGCATTTACCACCAAAGGAAATCTCAAGGTATTTATTACTGTATATAAGATAAAAATAATTTTCTATGATTTTATGAAATACATTATTTGACCAGTTTCCTGATGTTGTTTCACTATTAATGTTTCTGAAAAGCCAGCCATAATGGTTATTGACCATATAAACTAGTATTGATGAGGGAAAATAATTAGAAATGTGTTGTCAATTATGAGGGGGGAAAAGCACAAGTATAAACAGCATTGCACAAAAAACAAAGGTGTGTGTGTGTATATATATATATATATATATATGTATATATATATATATATATATATTAAATAATACTGAATTAAAGGGGATGCGGAAATTTTGAGTCATCCTATAAATATAAATATTGGTCTAAAACCTGAGCAGGCTTTAAGCACCGTTACAAGCAGCGACCACCCATAGCAGTGGCATGCTCACTATTTTTCCAAAGTTTATCTCATGATAAACGTGGTTTTCTCTTTGATCGCAATAGAAAAAAGCCTAGCACACAGATCAACAGAATTTGGTGGTTTTATATGGATATGTGACTGCACTAATGAAACCTTACTCACTATAGGCTAAATTTTCTGGAAGGAATGTAACTATCAAGCTAAAAAAAATCCCTCTGACTAAATAATTAATTTTAGTTATTTAATTTCAATTATGAAATGGAAAATTAATTTTCACCACATAATATATTGATTTTGTTAATTTACTCTTACTTCTCTGAAGATAAAAAAAAAATCAAACTAATTATGAATTAGCAGTGCATTAAACAAAAATCAAATTGAAAGGAATTTCAGTTAAATGGGGAATGGGCAATTTTAGAGCTATGTATTTTGTAAAAGTAGCATGGTTAAAATTGCACCTCATGTGTTCAATTGTACACTAAGGGTTGCAACAATTAAACAAGGTACTTTTCCCCCTAAATGTATTGCATGCTTCAAGGGTGAACTGGGGGCAACTGTCAGATACAATACTGTCCAGCACAATGAGAGTGGACAGTGCAATTTTCTCAGAACACATGTCTACTACAGGACCTTTCTTTCATATGCAGACCACCATTCTCACTGAGTGAATGTTACAACATTTTAACCTTGTTTTAATAATTAGACAAATGCTGCTTCCAGTGGGCCTATTTTAATACTAATTATTATAGTACTACTCCTCTTTTTCCATTGCATCATCTCACGTGTTACTCATTTGAATGTTTCCAAACTTTAAATGATGTGGCTCTCCTTATCCTTTGTTTTTATACTCCTTTTCTCTTTCTCTCTCTCCCTCTCTCTAGGTGCATATGGGTACCCACATGTGGAACAGTGCTCCTGCACGAAGAGGTCGCAGGCTTTCTGTAGATGGTCCCATGGCTTTCCTGGGCACCAACCCTGTAAAGTTTCCTGAGCTCTTCCAAAAGGACCTAACCAGTAGGGCTGGAAACGGAGACCCAACCAGCTTCTGGAATCAGTATGCTGCTGCTTTCTCTAACGGCCTGGCCATGAAAACCAACGAGATCTCTGTGATCCAGAATGGAGGTCTGCCCCCTCCACTGTCAGGGAGTGTGGGCAATGGGGGCAGCTCTCCGATCGGAGGCTTGACGGGCAGCATGGAAAAGCTGCATAACTCTGAGCCCAATCCTGCTCTGGCTGGCCTGGAGAAAATGGCCAACACAGATAACGGGACTCACTTCCGCTTCACCCGCTTCATGGAGGACAAGGAGATTGTGACCAACTAGAGAATCGTTTTTGTTGTGCTCATGAACAAACATACACTCTTTAACTGGCACACACAAGTGCATATGTGTCCATGAAAGAGAAAAGCAAGAAAAAAACTGAATCAGCTTTTGCTTGCCATTAAGACTTTATGAAGAGGAGTTTGAAAAGAACTTGCTTTTTTTTGTACAATGTACAACACGTTATAGTTTTTGGAGCTTATTTATTAGTGATTATAACCTTGCTTGAAAAACCAAGTGGAAATATTAACAGTTACTTAGTTTTTATGTTATTTTCTGTTTTATCAGCAGAGTGAATCTGTATGAGTGTTTTAAAGTGTGCTTTTGAAACTTAGCTTTTCTTGGTAGAAGACTTCACCATGGCATTAAATTATTTTCTATCTGTAGTATGTGTTAACAAAACTTGATGTTCATGTAATGATTTAGAGCTTAAAAAGTGCAACGTAAGGCTGTAAATACTTTACACTTATCTGTGCTAGATGGTTTACAAGCTGTGTAGAAACTTTCCTCTGAGAAATATCAACATTTCATAAATCCAGGGACATAGGTTAGTCCTTTTCTCTCTGTCTTAGAAGTTAAAAAAAAAGAAAAAAAAAAAAGAAAGAAAAGTTACAAAAGGGTTTCACCTCAGCTGTTTATTTAGACCTTAGTATTTTCATTTTGCTTTTTTATTACATTCAATTCTCACTCTTTATTTGTGCTAATAGGATACAAATCTTGAACGGTTTTTAGATGACAACATGAAGAGGTCCACACACATATGAATGAGAGGGAGAAAAACAAAATGCCTTGTGTGATCTTTGAGGTTGAGATTTGCTGGGCTTTCAAACTGCTGCTAGGTACTAGCGTCTTTGTTTGACATCTACTGCACATCATGTGTTGACGCACCCTATACATTTTTTTTTTTTTTTTTTTCTCGGATGTGGAGCAACAAATTCCTTTACAACAATTGTACATAGTCTTACTCGGAGACAAAGTCCATCTCGGCCAGGGGACAAATGATGATAGTGTTTTTATAAATATTATATAAATATATATATATGGACTGTTACATGCACTTTCTTGAAAAGCTGAAAGATCTTTTAGGGCCCAGTTTCTCTACAGTTTAATACCTACTAACAACTACGATACTGTAATTCTTTACTCTAATAATCAAATACATCAGTTTTCCAAAAGAAAGAGTGTCGGTCTTGATGATTTATTGTGTTTTTTTTATTTTATTTTTTTTTACCGAGTTTATGCAACCATCTTAATTATTTAAAATAAGTTTTTTTTTTTTCCCCCCTCTTTCATTTAATATGCTGAGTTTGCCCAGTCGATATCCTGTTTTTAGCTCTGGCAGAATTTCTTTTGCTGATGGACTATGGATTTGTTTCGTCCGACAGAGTGCATTAAACGTGTGAAATGTTAATCCAAAGTCGGTTACATATTTAACTTCAGCGTGTCAGAGCGCGTCCGTCAGGATGCAAATGCAATTACAGAGCGCTTCATTAAAACACATGCAGCTTCTCTGTAAGTCACATTTCTGAGTTCATCATTCTGGCGGTTGACAGGCTTCAGCATCTTTAATTAAACAATCGATCGTTTTAGAAGCCCCTTTCTTTCAGCGTTTGTTTCGATGGATTGGTTCGCCGTTCCTCTCTCATAAGGGAAACTTTTCATACAGCCTAACCCGTTTTCTTTGAGTTAATAGTCTTTTTTTTTTTTTGCTCTAAATATATTTTTTTAATTGTAATGATATTGAGGATGCTTTAATTTTGGCCTGTGATTGTTTAATGTTTCCCGGACATTTTTTTTTTACTCGGACTGTATTTTATATAAAGATCATATTCATTTTGCGCTGTGCAAACGATCGCGGTATTTGCATTCTCCTCTGAATTCCTCATCATCACCCTTTAACATTTTGTCCTCACCAACAAAAGCATAAAACATCCTGTTATCGGGCTATTTTATTGTTATAGTTTTAATATTGATTCTTGGTACTAGTTTAAAACATTTAGGCAATAAACCCTTTAAGGAAATGTCACTGATTAATAGCGGGCTTTAAAAAATAAAAATAATAACTATCAATCTATCATCGTTTAAAATAAAATATATGTCCTGCTTTTTCACCAGCTGCATTTAATTTAACACACCATTGCACTTCCTGAAACGCGGGATCTGTTAATTCGAGGCTTGCATCCTCTCGCCCCACGCCGCCTCCTCCCCGGATTTTATAGCTGGCTAAATTCCCCAATATTTACAAGATCGCGATGCTAAATGACCCTTGCAAACAGTCCGGGAGCGGAGAGGGTCCCGCCCCTCTCAATCTGTGCTCTCACCCCGAGACAGCGCTTTGTTTGAGCAGCTCAGCTTCCGGATTCTTCAGTGACAGACCGCGCGCGATTTGTTGACACTGTTGACATTAAAGCCCTCTCAATTATGACACTTGCTCAAACGTATTTCTATTTGCGTTATTTTCGTCAATTTATTGGCTACATTTCTTAATTGTAAATGTAAAGGTAATATGGAGCACCCAATAGTTTATCAAATTTATTTGTAATGACTGATATTGTTGAATATTATTTAATGTTTTGTGTATGTCGCGTCACGCGTTATGTTCACATTAGGACGTCAATAAATATAGTAATTTCAGTTTAAAGCACAATGTGAGACACATGGGTTAAATTTCGATTACAATATTTTTAAAAATAAAAATATAAAAAGCAATTTTCTTAATTATTATTAATAATATTAAGCGATGTGATGAATTTAAGCTACTGTTTTATGACAGTTCTTCAATGTTCCCTATTCATTTCAGTTCCAAATTCTTTTATTCTGTCATTTTTTAAAATAATAATAATTCCAGATTTTTCATTGACTCTCTTAAAAAATACAAATCCAGAACATTTTAGAGGATTTTCATAAATATAAATGTTATTCTCTAATATGTATTTAATAATCTTTAGTCATTTTCTTATTTCTTAAACATTACACAGTATATCTGTAATTTGTTGTTTGATTACCTATTTTGTTATTTCTTTGTCTTCTTCTTCTTCTTTTTATTGTTTTTTTATTATTATTATTTAATGCGGAGTAAATGGTCATCTTATTTAAACCAGTCAATGCATGGGTGTCTCATAATGTGATTTAAACCGAAACTGAACATTCTCTGAAATTATTTTTATGAAGCAGACAATTTTATAAAAAGCAACTCACTAAGTATTTATCTCAAAAACATCTGAACAGCAGGCTGAGAATGAGGAGATCATATTTGTGTGTGTATAAAGGCCTTCTATACTTATACTGTATATGCAAAAGACAGAGAGAAAGAAAGAAACGGTCAGCACCTAACCAGGTCATTTTTATTTATATGACAATGAAGGCACAAATGGGAGGGAATAAAATAATAATTAATAATAATAATAATAATAATAACAACAACAACACCCCTTACCCCCTGCCCTGCAGCATCCACAGAAATGAAAACAGCTATGTAACACATGTTTTTTGAGACCTGTTGTTGCTTGAGCAAAAGAGAATTTTTAAAATCACACGGAAAAATCACACCTTTCAGTCTCTCGTTGTTTTCCTACTGTCGTTTTGAGCTCAAGTATTCCTGCTCATGCTTCAGAGTATTAATCAGTTCCATTGGCTTTTATGATACATGACATGAAGTCAGAAAGCCAAATACACAGGCCACTTTATTTGAGGTTTTCATTCATTTGTGACATTAGCAGAATGCAAGTTAAGCAATGTGAACATGCAGTTTACCTCATTACGTATAATAAAAGGAGTTAGAATGTGTAAAAGAACAAGATTACAATGAGCCTTTACATACTTCATATTGACTGGTGCAATGTGGAATTATCTCGAAAACGAGGTCACAAAATTGGCTGATATAATGAGATTGTATTTAATTCTATTCATTATTCTGTCTCTGCAGTCTGTACAGTTATGGAGATGAGGTGTGAGTGAGTGAATAATAAGGCAGGTGGCCGTTGTTTCTGTTTCTCAAAGGGGAAGTTTATGAGATCTGACAGGATTCAGTACTGTGTTTGAGCCTCAGGGAGTTCTCAGCGGAGCGTGCGACCTCTTCACGTAACGGACCCACCTCTGCTCTATATTGTCAGTGCTGGCTTTAGCCCCGGGGGCTGGCTGGGACTCCCTGCTGTGTTTTTGGTCTACGCAGGGGAGATCAAAGACACATTTGGGACAATTGAAGTGCTGCTCGACCGAACCACTGCTCAGCGCCACACCTGCCCACCTGTCAATCATTCCCAGGTGACAGGCGTGTGTGGCATGTGGGAGCAAAGGATACAATTAGGGCAATTAGTGTTGTGTTTTCTGCTCCATGGATCCACTGCTCATTTTGTTTTTCATCTGTTCGTTGTCTGTTATTAGTGTTGTCCTTTATCCTCGCTTTCATCCTGACTAGTCCGGTATTTTCTGCCTTTTTCTTAACTCACTCCCGCCCTCTGTTCTCATGGTTCATGATTTCCTGAGGAAAGAGTCTCAGTCTCTGAGACGTGTACACAGCTGGCTGAAAGAGAACCTCTAGATTGAAAGAGCAAACATGGAGGAAGATTTCTCAGCCTGTCTTTGTGTGTGTGTATGTTATCATGGCAGAGTAATCAAAGCCAGCGTGTGGCATCTTTACACTGCTAGAAGAGCACAGAAGCTGCATCTCAAGCAGCATGGATACAACCAAAAGATGAATTTACACATACTGCATGAAGGTAGTGTAAATGAATTTACAATTGAATGAATCATTTTATGAAATGCATTTTTTATTAATATATTTTAAATATGAAATATTTCAATTATAAATTGTTAATTTTGAAAAACATGCTGTCACAACAGCAAAAAAAAAAAAAGTTTAAGGCTGCTCTGATGCTGCGATTCTTTTACACACAGCCACATGTACTACTAAGGGCTGTGAGGTTGTATGTTTTATAATGTATTATTTGTTTGTTAGGGTTGAAAAAAATGAGGAAGTAAAGAAGTGGAATTAAAATACATTTTTGACAAGAAAATTTGTATTTTGCTTATATACTTAAATAAGATATTAATATTTTAAATATTCCATAAATTTTTGTGGACCACAGTATTTTTAATGACAATTCAGTACATTCTTCAATTTAAAAAATCATCTCATACTCAGGAATTGACATTGATTTCTGGACTCTTCCAACTTCCGAATTTTGCACAACCCCGATTTTAGTAGGATTTATGCAGTATTGCGTCTTAAATCAGATTTGGAGCAGGTGCGAAGTCACCTATTTGAAACAGTTCAGTAAAAAAGCAAAACTTTCCCAATCTTTCTGTTTCTTCCTCTTTCCGTCTAATTCTCTCTCTCTCTCTAGGCCATATCTTTCTCTCTCTCTCACTGAATCAGGGCTCTGTCTTCTGCTCGGTCTGGCCGCAGGTTCGCTCTGAGGTGGGACAGGGGCCTGGCCGTGGTCCAAGTGTGCGAGTCATTTATCTGTCCACTCCTTCAGCTTTTCTCCTGGCACAGAGCAACACACACACAGAGATATTGTATTACAGCTGCCATTGTCCCTAGACAGACAGGTGGGACTCTCACTGTGGGGTCCTAAAAGCCAGGCAGCAGTGGGCAGACATTGGGTGCGTACTTTATTAGTGCACTCATGCCTGCAGAAGCCTCCCAACAGTACGAGGGGAGGGCGTACAGTAAGGTCTTGTCCCTCTCACAGAGCGATGGCTGTCTCAGGCTTGGGTTTATCATCACTACTGAAATTGCTAGAAGTTCTTTTGTTGGGGTTTTATTGCAGAAGGGGTATTTAGCCTCTTTCTGATGCTAATGCCTTAAATTTTAGGGACTCAGAGCTCATTCTCCAAGTCTCAAGGCCACAAGGGTGGTGACACTGTCCGTTATGAAAACAGTTCCCTCTATCTCTCCCTCCTTTCTTTTTTCCCTTGTGAATAAAAGAAGAGAAGGGCTGCATTTAGGCCATCTGTGCTTCCAGTGCTTGAGTGTAATTTAATGTGTAGGTCCATTTTAAGATGAAGCCCATGTACTCTTGTGTGGTTTGTCTGTAGAATGGAGCCCAGATCGGTTTCCTCTTCCTTTAAGAGCAGTGGGAGATTAAGTAGGTTGATTGTGTTCCTTTCACCATCAGAATGAGGGCCGGTAACCTTAGCCTGCACTGTCTGCCATGGGGCTCAAAGACAGGTAGATGCTCACTCCTCCGTTAATGTCATCCCGTAGATTACGTTTCCTCATCGTCAAAGTGTCTTAAGATGCACTGTAAGGACATGCATTCCTCCCCTATCCTCCCAATTACAGTACAATGCCAACGGATGAACTGTTAGCCGGTAACTAACGGGTATGGTAGTTAAACGCATAGAAATGTATGGATTGTGATCAGCCTCACCGTGGCATGGAGTCATTTAAATAGTTCACATATCTAAATATGAAATATTCTTCTTTACCCATGTTTTTCTCAGTCCCCTAGTCTCAGTACACACACACACACACACACACACACACACAAACACATACACATATATATATATATATATATATATATATATATATATATATATATATATATATATACACACACATACAATAATAATAAATAAAAAGGTACTAAATGATTATAACCTTATTGTGACCTTACACCTTATACCATTATCTAATATAAGTAATATAAGGTATAATGATAAGATAATTCTAAGATTAATTGTTAATATTTATTTGAGACAAGAACAGTTTCACACTGTGGTACACTGTAAAAAAAATGGTTTTATCAATAAGTCACAGCAGCATATGTTTTTACATTACATTAACTCATAAAACATTAAGCAATTTCAACTTTTTTAGATTTAGTTATACGAGATTAAGCTTGTTTTTTGAGTCAGTTTAACATAATTTACGTTAAAATGACATACAAAATGACTTAAAAATACAGTGTAGAATCTATTACATTGATTGGAAACTTCATAAACCTTCAATTAATATTACAAAATAAATCATTGTTCATCATGTGAACAATGTGAGAAACTCAATAATTACGGTAAATTCAAAAACAGCACATTATTGTTTGTCTCTTTATCTCTATTTTTCTCTCACTGCAAGATTTTGTAGTTGGATGCACAGCTCTTTTTTTTAAACCTTGCATGTGATTTTACTCATTTGTAAATTGCTTTGGAGACAAGCATCCGATTAATGAATAAATGTAAACTTTTTTGTTTTATTCAGCATTTATCACTAATCTGTATTTTCTTTTTTTTTTATCTTCACACCAGCCCTGCATGATTGCTTTATTTCCTTTTGTTTATCATACTTGTTTTTCCCCTTTAATCCATCTCTTTCTCTTTCTCTCTCTCTGGTGTGGTCTCAGACTGACGACTGAGTTTTAATATTAACCTGTTGCGATGAGGGCCGTGAGGCAGCGCAATAAACCTTGTCAGCATGAATATGTATGTGTGTACTCTAAATGGATACTGAGCTCTCTCTGTCACCTCTGAATGGTGGGAATAGAGATACAAGTCCTGATAGGTCTTTTTAGGACTCTCTCACAGGAGCCATTAAGTTTCCAGTGTTGCATTATGGGTTTGGAAAAAACCTGTAGAGATTCATACTGATATCAGTGGTTCTTTCCAGTATGCCACAACTGACCCGTGCTAGGATTTAAAACACCTGAATCTTTGTGTGTTGCCGATCGAGATGCAGTGGTCCTCAAGGTGACTGACTCAGATATGTTTTTGTGAAGAGCTTGATCCATGTGTTGCTAAAATGAGCCTTTGAATGTAAATGAATGCATCAAAACGATGTTTGAGTTCTCTCGGACCAGACGTGACCATGACATCTGGCATGAATAACGAATATTCCAACTTACAAGTTAATTTTTAATTGATGGCTGGTGGGAATGCCTAGTTTTAACAGTCAAAATTACCTCTGCAGAGATTTTTACAGTTTAGGATATGTTATTTAGCAAGTCATTGTATAAAAAAAAAAGAAAAAAGAAAGAAAGAGAAAGAATTCTAGTTAGTCATATGTGACCAAAAGTAAATTATGCCTTTATAATCTAAAATATCTCAACAATCAATCATGTCTATCTTGACAAGACAGGAAATATTAATGAATAACCAGAAATAAAGGGATGGTTTACTTGTGCTTGTTCCTGGAGTACTTATAATTTCTGCATCTGCAGCACAAAAACATTTACTTACCAATAGAAAGAGTCCACCCTGTAGCTTAAAACCTCTAAGAGTCCTTTGGCTTTTTTATTAGATAATCGATCCATCCATATTAAAACAACAGAGTAAACTTAGTGTTTCTCATATACTTCATTATTGCAGCCATTTGACCGGGCAGCATATTATAGCAAACTGCATGTCACAGACCATCAATACAGCTCTAATCAGGGTTAGTTATGGCTGTACTATAATGGCCAAGCCTCCTGTGGTCAGTGGTCCACTGTATGATTGCTTTGTGTATGTGTGTGTGTGGTGGAAACTGGCGGAAAGAGAATAGGATGCTCAGCATTTGCACTAACAATTTGATTATGTTGTTGAATTACTGTTATATAGATCTGCTGAGGTATTCATTTCACGGTATGAAGAGAGAGAGAGAGAGACAGTCTGCGTTATGCGAATACTGTATGTGTGTTTTTGTGTTTGTGGTATCTCCGATTGAGTTTTTTTTACAGTGTTTATTTAGTTTCCATGTGGGTGTTGTTTGTGTTCCTCGGAGAGATTTGCGGTGAAATACAACCCTTGAGCTGTCATTATTGTGAAAACATTTCTGATAACCTGGTAACGATAATGCTATTTTGTCTGAGAACACTGTGTTGTGGGCAGCAAGACTCATGCAGCCGGTGTAACTGCGACTCAAACAATGATAAAACCATTTAATTTCATTTTTAAGGCTTTACAGAATATTCAATGTGAGATTTAGTTGCTGTAAACATTGCCTGTGATTCTCAACAGTTGGTTTGTGATTGTCATTGAGTATTGCAAGTATCTTTACAGCGCTATATTTTGGACCAGTCGCTTTCATTCAGCAGCAGTGAGGACACAGGACAGGTGTCATCTTCCCTGGCCATGGAGGCAGGTAGGAGCCAGGTAAGATTATCCTCTCTCCTCACCACATAACTCAAATCAGTCAGCGCTATCACCCAGCTCCACAAGGAGCCATGTCATGAAACTCAACACACGAACATGTGACACTTACACCCGTAAAACATCTCCGATATTTAATATTCAACGGTCGGTGTTATTTACATCTCACTCAGTGACAGACGATCAGCCTCAAACCGGAGAAACTGCAATTCACAATAATCCCTTTTACATATCTGTGGAATTTCTCAGGTGGTACATGTTAATTCAGTGGGGTCTTCAATTCTGCTGTTTGCAAAGCAGTTTGTCCTATTGTTTTAGATTATATATTAATGTAACTCTATCCTGACTTCTACATTTCTGTAACATAACCCCTAAGTGATGTCAGATGGCAGTGATTAAATATGGATGGAGATTTGGTACATTTTCCTAGAGGGAGAGAAAGACAGAGATGGAGAGAGAGAGGAAGAGTATACAGGAGGGAGTTGAAGGGTAACCGTTTTTTTTTTTTTTGTTGTTGTTTTTTTTTTTTTCAACCACCACCCCACTCGGTCAGATTGAGGAATCTCAGAGGTCCTGTCAGTGTCACCTGCATTCAGAACTAATGGACTTAAAATCAGCTCTACCTCCCAAGCTTTAATGAATGTTAAATTAATGAAAGAATTCCATCCCCTCCTCCACCCCTCCTTCTTTTTCTCTAATTCTCTCTCTTTCTGCTTGGTTTTTGCATGACAACATTTTCAGATTGCGTTCTGAGACGGATCAGTCCCTTGTTGGCAGTAATTGGGTGCTGGCCTGGGTTAATGCGCTCACCACCATTAATGAAAACGTTGAGCTGTAAGTGGGACTGTATGAAACGGAGAACGTTCTCAATAGCCTCCAAACAGTCACCAGGGTCCATTCTGCAGCAGGCCAGGCCCAGCTTTTATTGGAGTGAAGTGAAGCATGAATTCTGTGAGGGAAAGATGGAGCCAGTTATATTCAAAGCTGTAAGCCAGACGGTTGAATGAAATAACCTTTTTTTTTTTTTTTTTTTTTAAAAGATAAAGACAATCTCAAGGGTAAGTCAGGTGAATAAAGGCCCACACAGAGAGAAAAATGCAATGAAAGACACACACACAGAGACATTTGTGAACTACAGTGCTAGATCAAATCGGTTTATTTCTCAGGATACATTTTTAATAAAATTCCTTGTTTTAAAATTGATAAAAAAAAAAAAAAGAATCTAACTGTTCCGAAAGTATGTTCATTCATTGACAAAGAAAATCCCCTAAATATATTCAGGACATTCATTGAGAGTTTAGCTTAATTTACTTTCTTTCCCTCCCTTTCTTTACCTGCTTTTGTTGTGATTAATCCAGAAAGAAGCTGACGTATTTTTTTGTGGAGTCTCAGAGCTTCCTAAACTACTAGAGCTTCCTAAACTTTTAGTTTTCACGCCACCAAATGTGAAAGCACAACTAAAGGACAATTAAATGCAAGAAAAATTGTATTATTGTGAACTACTGTTATAGTCTATTACGGTATCTATATGCCTTCATGAGTGTGTGTGTGTGTGTGTGTGTGTGTGTGTGTGTGCGTGTGTGTCCAGACCGCATCACCAACAGACATTCGGTGGGGTCACCATCTCGACATTGGTAACCATCGGCAACAGACCTCTTTAATAGGAGTTAATCATGTACCCTGAGGTGACATGAGAAAAGCGGTTCTGTGTGTTAAACTGTTCCATTGAGCTGGAATTGGTTGATGAGGGTTGTTACAGGATTTCCTGTCAACATTGTAGCTGCGTTCACACAAACATTATATGAGAAAAACATGGTGTGTGAAAAGGTGGATCAGTAGCAAAAGTAAGTCATAATGTCTTATTGTACTTCAAAAAAAGATATAAGTAAACTTTCCTTTATTAACATTAATTAACTACATTAGTAAACAAACTATCAATGAAAAAATACTGATAAGCATTTATAATAAGTTAATTTCAACATTTAATAAAACATTATTAAAATCAAAAGCTGTATCTGTTTATATTATTTGATGGACCTGAGATAACATGAACATGTACTTTTCGTTCACTAATGGGACTTTATTTTAAAGTGTTACCAAGATTTTATAGAGTCTTTTCCCCTTAATTTCTTTTTCTCTCTCTGTTCCTCTTTCTCTCTGTTTAACAGATTTTCTTTTGGCCTTGGCTTACATCGAGACACATACTAAGTGTTAAGTCAACTGTTTTTTTTTAATAATTAACTGTAATCAGACTGTGAATGTAGCATTTAATAATCACTTAAATGTGCTGTTTGGGAGAGAAAAAAAGTTGCTACATAATCAGAATAAGTACAACTACAAAGTAGCTAAAAGAAGTGAGAGACCAGGAGAGAGAGGGAAGAGAGGAGTTCTAATGAAGGGCTGGAGATGAACAGATTGCCTGGCAAGGAAGGGCAGTCTCACAGTGCGGATGTGACTGCCGTATCGACATATGCACAGAATCTGAAATCTGAATTTTAAATTCTGGAGAGCTGCTCACACTCTTTAGTGTCAAAGAAATGCCATCCTGTACAGCTGTCACATGACACCTCAGACCTCACACACACTCGCACCATTAGCACACATACACACACAGCACATACCTAGCTTGTGCGTCCACACACACACACACACACACACACACGGCCGTGAAGGAACTAGTAAACACCAGTCTTGCCAAATCGCAACATCTTAGACACACATGCTGCCCAAAATTCGAGAATGAACAACAAAAAAAAGAGAGTACGAAAATCTAAACTAAAATTTGAACATAACAAATTACTCATAGGCAGCTAATTGTTTTAGAAATGCATCGCCTTCTGCTATTTACAGATTTTTTTCTCACATATCAGTATTAGTGTAGCGCATCTTTCTGTTTTTGTTTATATATGATATAATATTTACAGCAACAACAGTATAAATGATACTTATAATAATAATTATTATTTAAAGCTGACTTTATATTTCATACATAGGCATAAATAAATATAAATGTATATATATATAATATAATGTATATTATATATTATATATATAAATTATCAGAATAAATGGAATAAAATACGACAAATAAACTTTTGCTCTTAGCAACTTACAACAAGAAGGTTAACAGGTCAAGTGGAGTGATGCAAACAATGAAAACTATATAACAAAACAGTTTAGGGTTTGGGTGTAGAGCACCCAAACTAACTGTTGTATAATACATTATAATATTTGCCAATTATTTACATATGGAAATTCTGATGTTTAATATAGGCATGGTGAACCTTGTTAATGAATAATGAGTGACGCATTGGGTGACTGCACATAGAATAGAGGAAACAAACTTTGTGTGTGTGTGTGTGTGAGAGAGAGAGAGAGAGAGAGAGAGTGATAAGAATCTTTAACAAGTCTATTGAGGGTGGCTACACACTTACCCCACATCCAGTCCCCTACTGAATCAGATCTGTCTCTGTTGTCAGAGCACATTAGATACAGGCCAACACACACACACACACACACACTCGATCAGATGAACAAACTATGCACTCATACCACAAAGATTCTCCTGCTCACACACACACTGCCATTAGCATTAGAAAATGGGCTATCAGCTGGAATAAGCGAGATGGAAAAGAGACAGATTGTGTGTGTGTGTGTGTGTGTGTGTGTGTGTGTGTGTAAGACAGAGAGAGAGAAGTGGTTAGCGTAGTTTACCATAAAACACAAATACTTCAGTATCAACAAATTGGTTTCAAAGTATTGCATTATTCTATTCAAAAAACACAAGAAGCACACAAATCTCACAATTGTTCAAGAGTGTGCTAGCATCAATTATCAACGGATTGTAGCTTCATAATAATTATTTAAGATCATTCGACAAAATCACGCTGGGAGAGCGAGTCCTCTCTGTACCGCTACAGAAAAGCCCAGGGCCTGTATCCCCACAGAGAAGAACATTTCTCTGTGCCTTTCTGTGACTTTGGAACATAATTGAGTTTAAACACTCAATACAACATTAATTAGTTTAGCCGTCTGCTGGTGATACCATAGATAAGAGACTATGTAATTCATATTGATTGGAATATGCACATTGAATACAACCTCTTAAGACAAGCCTCCTTTATTAAGCTAGCACAAAGAGCAGGTCATCATTTGTACAAAGAGAGATCGCTTTAGATTTTATCTTTCTCATAAAAAGATTTGATTGGGTTTTCTCTAAAGAACCATCGCTCCCAATGTTATTCTACTTTGATTATATTACCTCTTAATTAGTTTGCATATTGAGTTGAACAGAGTTTATTGATTTCACCAGCTTTCATTTGCATTGCAAAATTCTTCTAATCCAATATAATCTTATCCATAGCCACAGAGAGAATAATGACTTTCTTTCTGCCAGTTTTCTTTTATCCCCCACCTTTACACATTTTTTTTTACTCTTACACATTACCTGAATGTTGTGTTTTTACATTATTTAGCTTGTTAGCTATTTGACACTATTTAGTAAGATGCAGAAACCTTCCTATCCTAACCATTACTGATAAAGTGTTTCACAAATTTCTGTAAATCGTTAAGGTGGAAGATCTGACCTTCTGTGTGTTTTAAACCAAAAGTGCTTTGGCAGTTTTGTGATAATAATTTTGTATTTCATAACATTTTCACCTTGTGAAATATATGTATCGTATTTACATATATATATATATATATATATATATATATATATATATATATATATATATATATGCATGTTTCAATATTGCGATATATGTGAAGGATAGTCTTGCATGTATGTGTGAGTGAGTGTGTGTGTGTGTGTGCTCGTTTTTGTGATTTATGAGGACACAAATTTGTATAATGACATGGGTATTACACTGGTATTACAACTTTTCGTTCAACATTTCATGCATCCTTAAATTTCATCTTTTAAAACATACTAAACAATGTTTTATTAAAAATGTAAAAATACAGAATGTTTTCTGATGGGTAGGTTTAGGGGTAGGGGGAGTGTAGGGGGACAGAATGTACAGTTTGTACAGTAAAATGTCCTCCCTTTGATAGCAAAACAAACCTGAGTGTGTGTGTGTGTGTGTTTGAGAGAGGTTGATGAGGAGGTGTCAGGTCTGTTGCTGTTGATCTCACACACATTGCAGTGGCATGTTGAAATGTTAAACTATTCAGACTAATGAAACACAGGCCTGAGCTAATGACCTTCCTCAGGGAGTAGACCTGTCCTTCTGGCTCTCTCTTTCTGTTTGTATCTGCATGTTTTAGTATTGTCACCATATATAGATACACTTGTTTTGAAGTCATAGCTGGCTGGCAGAGGTGTTTTCCTTTGGACAGTGGTGATCTCATTCTATGTGTGTGTGTGTTTCATGTTTGGTTTCCATGCTGTATGTGAGAGTATGTAACCCCTGGTGCTCTCTCTCTGTGTGTGTGTGTCTGTGTTTGTGTCTTTGCTTTAGTCAGTGACTCATTCACCCCAGGTTGGATCAAAGGGCTTTTAAATGGGCCACACTGACTACGAGGCAGAGCGAGTTACCCAGGGTTTACAGCACAATCAGCACCCCTGACTATCTACACACATACAGTATGCACAGTGATCTACAGCAGTTGAGCATGAATAAGAGCATTGTTCTCCAAAGAGAGCTAAAGATTTTCAAAAATAAATCTGGGGTAAGCTGCTTTTATTAAGTCTTATATTAAATTAATAATATATAATATTTATATTAATTTAATATAATAAAAGAATAAAATATTACTTTATATATGATAGTAGATTATTTTTTATAATATATTTTGGAACATGTTAAATGTGACACAACTAATCTCAAATCGTACTTTATAAGTAATCAAGCATTTACTGTAATGGTTATATACCAGATGGATTCCAGGTCGTTTGTACATGAACAATAGGCATGGTCAAGATCATGTTTATGTGTCTGGCAAAAGAGCCATGTAAGTTAGTATGGTGTTACAGGAGGAAATGGCTATGACTAACACTGAGGTTTCCAGATCAAATGCAAACAAACAGTATTAGTTTTCAACATTTGTAACCGCCATGGCGTCTTCTGGTAAGACTGAATGTGTCACATATGTCGCTAAGAACAGCTGTTTTTAAACGTTTTGAGGCCACAGAATCCCAAATAAAAAGACAAAATAAAAAAAAACTGGCTGTCAATAGGATAAAGTAATTATGATTAATCTCATGAAAAGTCTTTATTTTTATTTATTTTATTTGTTTTTCTGTATACCACCAATGATATAAATCACATATAATTTATACAATTTAATTCAACAAATATTACAAATTAAGATTTACCTTTTCAAATTGCAAATTCTAGCTAAGACCTTTAGTTTGGTTTTGATCTGAAACCCAGTCCTTGTAAAGCATATCTCTTAAAACTACGTAAAAACAGCCTCACAGTTTAATGGGACCAGTCGTAATAACATGGCTAAATACTTCTCACACAGACCCTGCAGCCTGAGGGCGCCCACATCACACTGAACTCTGACCTTATCAGGTGAGAAGGCGTAAGTGACTTGTAAAGCATGTAAATGAAGACCTGTGCCCTGTGAGGGGTTACATTGGCCCCTGAGGAGGGACAGAGGTGGGGAGGGGGGGGATTGTGAGTGTGCAGGAAAGCCTTGTTCAGAAAAGATCTGACTCACACATTTGTATGTACTGGAGTCCTGTTGCTTGATTGATGCTGCGCTTTACTGTGAGGTGAAGACTATACTGAAGAACTACTTTACATGTCTGCTCTCAGCGAGATGATGAATCTACGAAAGCTTTTATTTAAAGAGTTTGAAGAATGAGCTGGTTCATTTCAAAACCATTTTTCCATATTCATTTTATTGAAGTTTCACCGTGAGTTCTTAAAGATTAAATTATGTTCAGCAAAACCATGAAGGGAGATGGACAAGCCATATTAATTAATTATGTAAAATATCAAACATAGGTCAATAATAGTTTTTTTTAATGCTATTATCATCTACAAGAGCAAACATGAAGTATTTTCATGCAGTCGCCATCTCTCACTTGTCCTCTCTCCATTCTCTTGCCGTCAGCTTCCAGCGTCCCAGCAGGCACTGAATGATTTATCGACAGGGTAAACTCTATATGAATCAGACCTAATCTTTAGTTATACAGTTTACAATGTTTGAGTAACTAAACGACATGTGTGTACACACGGTTTTTATCCAACTATTGGGCTGAAATCCGTAGGGAGCTGGGGTAAGCCGCATTGAAGGAAATCTGATTGAGATTTGAGTGTCTTAATGCCGAGCTGTAACGATGAATTTAAAATTGCACCAGTCTGTATAAACTGTTCACGGATGTGTACAGATGTAATAATAATGATGATGATATTATTAATAATAATAATAATAATAACAATAATAAAACACCAGGTTTTACAAAATAGGTTTTGAGGGTCTCTGTGTATTCTAGCATGTTGCTTAAAAAGCGTAAATTTTCCAAACAAAGCAGTTAACATGTTACTCCCTTTTCTCAAAGACATAAAATGTAATACCCCTTCACCTACAACTACAGAATTACGGAGGTGTTCAACATTTGAAATGGATGAATGAATCACTGAATACACACATTTTCAAGACACGATTTTTCCCCTACTTTAGCAGCATGCATCTATGTATCTGTGAAGTGGCATTTTTTCTGGCATGTTTAAGTGCAGCTATTGTAAAAATGGCTGGCTTCCTGTTGCTCTGCTGAGCAAGTGGTTGTATTCAGGCCTAAGGAAGGAGAATTGTTTAAGTGCAGATGTTTTCACCCTAAACACACCCATGAGACACAAAGTGTGTGCATAGCAGACAGAGAAACGTGAACAAAATTTGTCAACCAACCAACCATACAAAAAAGTAATAATTAAGTAATAATTATGATCATTTTTTTCCATTGAAAATAATACAATATTTTTCTAATCGTTTTTATCAATATTGATATATATATAAATAATATCAATATATTATTTTTATATTTTTTTCTCAATCAAAACTGTATTTCATGTTAAAATACAGTCAATGCCATTAAAACACAATTTGTGAAGGCTGATTAGTACCATCTGGAGGGAGTAAAAAGAGAAAAACATCTGTAGTACCATGGTGTCACCACTAGATTACTACAGGTATATAGCTCTATTATAAAGAGGCCTGTAAATTCTGTAGTAGTTTTTAGACATACTGACTTTTTATAGGTTTGTAATACCTAATTTGTATTATTTAGGCATTCTCAAAGACTATTTTTTGTGTGAAATGTTGATTTGAGTTTTTACATAAATTTTACCACAGTCGAGTGTCTATTTTGCACTTTTTATATTTTATAATGTCACCTTCACTGGTGAGTGTTTTTTTTTTTCCTGCATTGTGGCTGATTTGTCCCATTCATTTCCTATGATAGTCATGTTTGACTTATTTTTTATGACCCGTCCACAATTTTTATTTATTTATTTTATATTTTTGTTCACATACCGATAACCACAAAAGTCACTGAGTTTCGTACCATTCCGATGAAGTAGCAATTTTTAAAATTTCAAAGCATATTTTTTTAGGTCTGAAATGACAGAACAACACCAGAAGGTTAAAAAATGAATACATTACTTGACCTACTAAAACTAATTACCATTATGCTAACTATTATCTTAATTGATTTACTTAAGGTCAGAAATGTAGAATTATTTCTATGTTACAAATATTCAAGTTATCATAGAAGTACTGAGATATAAGTTTTAAGTTAGTATATAAACACTGATGTCTATGATAGCGATCAAAATAGAGCAAACTACCTTTTGAAATGAACTTGGCGTGTCAAATTACGGTCAATTACATCTTATTCCACTAGGTGGTAACAAGTGACTGTTAAATTGATTTGTCATTGAATTCATTAAAAAGATTCGTTCAAAAACACTGATTCATCCAGTAATGAGACAAGTATTTATTATTGAGTCATTGAATTCATTCAAAACCATTTTTTAAATAATTAATTCAAATATTTTCCATATATTTTGTCAGAACCTCCTAATTACATGTTATTTTATTTGGTTGAATATTCAGAATTGTGTGAGAATCGTGATCACAATTGGAATCCATAAAATCATGATTCTCATTTAATCCAGAATTGTGCATCTCTAGTATGTACTGAATATGGAGGTCAAAGGAACTGCCTGAAGAGCTCAGAGACAGAATTGTGGCAAGGCACAGATCTGGCCAAGGTTACAAAAAATGTTCTGCTGCACTTAAGGTTCCTAAGAGCACAGTGGCATCCATAATCCTTAAATGGAAGACGTTTGGGACGACCAGAACCCTTCCTAGAGCTGGCCGTCTGGCCAAACTGAGCTATCGGGGGAGAAGAGCCTTGGTGAGAGAGATAAAGAAGAACCCAAAGATCAATATGGCTGAGCTCCAGAGATGCAGTCGGGAGATGGGAGAAAGTTGTAGAAAGTCAACCGTCACTGCAGCCCTCCACCAGTCAGGGTTTTATGGCAGAGTGGCCCGACAGAAGCCTCTCCTCAGTGCAAGACACATGAAAGCCTGCATGGAGTTTGCTAAAAAACACCTGAAGGACTCCAAGATGGTGAGAAATATAATTCTCTGGTCTGATGAGACCAAGATAGAACTTTTTGGCCTCAATTCTAAGCGGTATGTGTGGAGAAAACCAGGCACTGCTCATCACTTGTCCAATACACTCCCAACAGTGAAGCATGGTGGTGGCAGCATCATGCTGTGGGGGTGTTTTTCAGCTGCAGGGACAGGACGACTGGTTGCAATCGAGGGAAAGATGAATGCAGCCAAGTATAGAGATATCCTGGATGAAAACCTTCTCCAGAGTGCTCAGGACCTCAGACTGGGCAGGACCTCAGACTGGGCCGAAGGTTTACCTTCCAACAAGACAATGATGCTAAGCACACAGCTAAAATAATGAAGGAGTGGCTTCACAACAACTCCGTGACTGTTCTTGAATGGCCCAGCCAGAGCCCTGACTTAAACCTAATTGAGCATCTCTGGAAAGACCTAAAAATGCCTGTCCACCAACGTTTACCATCCAACCTGACAGAACTGGAGAGGATCTGCAAGGAGGAATGGCAGAGGATCCCCAAATCCAGGTGTGAAAAACTTGTTGCATCTTTCCCAAAAAGACTCATGGCTGTATTAGACCAAAAGGTGCTTCTACCAAATACTGAGCAAAGGGTCTGAATACTTAGGACCATGTGATATTTCAGTTTTTCAGCAATATAACAAAGAATGAAAAATTTACGGGGGTGTGAATACTTTCTGTACCGACTGTTTATATATATATATATATATATATATATATATGTGTGTGTGTGTGTGTGTGTGTGCGCATATATGTACTGTATGTATGTACTATGTATGTAGTTATTTATTTATATAATCATACAACTCTTTAACAGTTATCAGTTATGGAAAATGTATCATGGTTGCATGCATTTCTGTGCATTTGTCCTGTGTTAGTTTCAGCAGAACATGCTGTATCTGCATTTCCACTGGCCTAGAGCCAGCTGTTTCATTGACATGGAACATCGAGGAGTTTTGCAAACAGCAACATCAGGGATTTTCTTTTTCTTTCTTTTTTTTTGCAATATTGCTCAGAAACATACGACTTGTAAAGAAGAGACAATATTTTAAAACAATAAACTATTTCATCTAGGCTTGCCTTTTTAAATGTTATTAAATTTGTCTGCTATTTTATGAAGACTGTATTGCTTGTACACATTACAGTAAGTTCATTGTTCTTTCAATTATTCCCAATGTTACATTTATTAAGTATTACATTTATAGCTATAAGTAGAATTACAGTGTACTTGTTACAACCCCTATTATTCAAGCAGCCCAAATCGAGGAGATAGAGTGAATTAGAAACATGATCAGTCGTTTTGCTTTGGGAGATTCTTGAATATGACCATGCAGTTGAAATCTCCATAACTTTCCTAAAAAGTACAGAATATTCCCTCCTCCTGGTTACGATTATTTCCATCTTTTTAGAATGAGTTGTGCAACAATTAGCCCTTGGGTTTAATTTGTGTTGTGTTTGAGATGTCCTCTGATTACTGGTGCCTTTTTAGACCTTTTAATATGATGTAATTGCTTCCATAGAGAGTTTGGGGGCAGAAGTGAGAGAAGCAGAGTTTTTATCAATAAAGTATGTCATGTCATGTCAAGTCAGTTGGTTTAATTTTTAAAATGATCCCAAATGGACACTAAACAGCAGTTAAATGGCTTAAAATAAATTCAAATATAAAATAAATAAAATGATGCAATGAGGAAAAGAGCACTGTTCACTTCATTTAATAGGCATAATGTGCACATGTATAGAATAAATTTGACACAAAGGAAGCGCTCATGATCTCACTCCTTTGGTATGCTGCATCGGCCTTTGTGCATTTTTTTTCCGTCACATCCCACCGTTACCTCACCCCCTGCTTTCATCCTGCCGCTTACCCTCCTTGGTCAGTTCTCTTTTGTCCTCACCCTCCCCTCCATTTTGTCAAGTGGTCATCAAGGGGTCAGTTGGGGTGATATGAGGCTGTAAAATGGCCCAAACCATGCTGACCATAGAAAGAGAAGAGTTTAATCTCAGTGGTGCTGACCTCTGACTGCTGAGTCTGAGTTAATGTCAGTGCTGAGCCTCCAGCCCCAAGCTGCCAATACCACCATGATTATGACCAATCTGCCCCTCCTAATGCAATTATCTGATCAATCTCCCATTTTACTGAATAAATAACGAGGGAGAGATGGACACAGGGATGAGAAATGAGGGCAAAAGAGAGAGAGAGAGCTCTGCAGTGGCACGATTCTGAAGAACATTTTAAGAATTATAAATATAGTGTATGACACATATTTGACTACTGATCAGTAGTCAGTAATAACGCTAATATAAAAGCTGTTAATGCTAATGTAAAACAGCTCTGTAAAGGTGACTCAAGTCGCTTCTCAGAAATGTGACACAGTGTCCCAAACACCCACATTTACTGATTACCAGGACTTGATGGAAACCTCTTCCGTTCGCTTTTGAAGCCTTCTGGATATTTTCATTCCGCCCAGTCTTTGGTTAGTTTGGACCTTGAAAAGAAAAGGCAAATTAGCAGATAAAGATAAAGAGATATGAGATGTTGCTTTTCAAAGAGGAGAGAGAAAGAAAAAGAGACTTTTCCAACAGAGGTTGGTGTAATTCAGATGTTAGCTTTTGATGCTAATCGGGTGATTATCGTTGAGGGCTAGGGTTCAGTCTCTCACACTGGGCTTCACCTTACTTAGCTGAACCCTATAAATCTCTCTCATGTAAGTTACACTCACAAGAGAACATGACGAACACAGCTGAGGGAGAGCGAGAACAGCGTTTTTGAATGACGTAACCAGACTGCGTTCTTCGGTGAGAATCCGAGAGCGTGTGATGACTGAGCCTTACATGATATTCAGCCGAGCTCAACCGACAAGGAAGTGACACGACAGTCCCTCGTCATTTATTTACCTGTGGCTTTTTGTAGCTTGCTTCACTGTGCGCACCTGACACCCGACTCCCCTCTCCTTTTCTTTCTGTTCTCCTCGGTTCCTCCAGGCTTAGCTTACCTCTTTCTCTCTTTCTCTCATCATCTAACTTTAATCAAGTAAATGGATGCATTTAAATGCTACTAATTTCAGCTCGGGTAATTGCAATCCATTAATTAAATTTGATCAAAAAAGGCGTTGTAAGTGATTGGAAATGTCCAAAGTCAGAGTGATTAAATCTTTTCTGCGCTTCAGAGGGAAGATATTGCCCTCTAGTTTTACAAACCTTCTGTACAGGCAGAAACACAAGCATTATTTGGGCTATCATCCATAGAGGCGGTAAGCTAAAACGGCTGGGGTTTTTTTCGCAGGAGGGTCTATAAATGGTAGTTGAGTGTGGTAGGTGGCCAGCTGTGGACAGTAACAGTGCACTCTGAGTACGATAACATCTGGAGATCAGGTTAGTATAGAAGCACTGTTAAAGAGAGAGTCAACACGACGAGAGAAGGATGCCAGGATGAGGTAGTGCTTAAAGCAGCAACAGGTGGCCGCTGGCTAGAGACGTTACATGACGCTGTGTGTGCTGAATGAATCACAAGTATGTGAATCTAGTGTCCTTCCATGGATTATGGGAAGCCCTATTTTAGATGGCCAAACTTTATTCAAGTATACATCGATGTGGAGACCTACTTTTTGATGGAATAAATGATTTATCTGTGTGCGTCAATATTTTTTTTAAAAAGAATGTCCTCTCATACCCTTTAATCAAAATCACCTTCCAGGCTGGTCTGATGGCTATTTTTAAAAGGGTTTTGGGCACTTTCAGGCTGGGAGACCAGGTACAAGATAAACCAGCTAGAACTAGCTAATCATCTTAGTTTAAGTATTTTGTTCTGCAGGGATATTCCTAACTCAGTAACTCAATGTGTGATTGGTTGTAGTCATGCTGAACTAAAGGGTCTTATCTTACTCGACTGTGGTTTGGATGAACTGTTTGAGCTGGCGTGGAAACACAGGTCTTTCCATTGATAGTGTTGAAGTCTGGTTGCTCTGTGAGTCTCACTGTTTCCACTGTCTTTATCAGAGCAATGACAGAACACAGGACTGAAATTCAGACTTTCTCAGGACCTCACACACACACACACACACACACACACAGGACTGCATACAAAGACACATATGCAGACACTGACGTGAACACACACAGACTCGCAGATAACAGGCTCGTAAATTGCTGCTGTTCTGAAAGACTGCGGAGCTCAAACCTTATACTACACTATGTGTATGTGTGTCCATGTGGTTGATCTGCCAATCCTTCTACACACATTTCTGTTCATTGCTATGGGTGATTAAATCAGGTTTGGCAAGAGTTGTGTGAGTCAACAGTATCAGTGAGATGGAAATAGTAACACAGGATATTTTTAAATTGAGGGACAAACTTTAGAGGATGAATTTATTAAACAGATTGCAAGTAGGCCACAAATGCAAACGGAGAGGCTTGTCGGCACGACAAAAAACATTCCACTTGGAGGAACAACCGGTGGCTGCAACCAAGCAGCAGGGATGAGAGGAGAATGTAAAATGAAAGCAGCTGTTTGTTCAGACTGAAACTTTGAGAGAAGAGGGGGTGTTGAATTTTCATGAATGAAAAAAAAAACAGAAAAGCAGGGATATATAAAGGTGTATTTATAAATGTATGTACACTACTGTTCAAAACTTTGGGGTTTGTAAGACTTCTTAAATGTTTTTGAAAGAAGTCACTTATGTTCACCAAGGCTGCGTATTTGATCAAAAATACAGTAAAAACAGTAGTATTTGTATTATTACAGTTTAAAATGACTTTTTTTTATTTTAAAATGTCATTTATTCCTGTGATGGCAAAGCTGAATTTTCAGCAGCCATTAATACATTAGGTAACACTTCACAATTCGGGTGCACTAATATGCTTTAATTGATGCATAACTAATGCACAGATAATCTTGAATTAATGTGTGACTCATGAAGTCATGTGCGTCAAGAAGTAGACATAACATGATGATTTATTTGCAAATCATTAGCTGATGATTCATTAAAACAGGAGGCTGGAATACAGGGTTTTGGCCCATTGTAATAATTAACATTAACAATTAACACCATTAATACACTGTTAGTTAAAACTATTTTGATAGGGAATTAATCCATGATATTACATTTAATTAATAGCGATTCAAAGATTAATCTATTAACCAGATAGACACTTTATTAGCTGCAGATGCGGTAATCATTAATGAATGGTTTAGTTCTTCATGAGTCATATATTAACTCAAGATTATCTGTGCATTAGTTAATGCATATTAGTACACCTGTATAATAAAGTGATATCATAATATTTTTCTGAGTCTTTGACAAACAGAAACTTTTGAAAAACAGCATTTATGTGAAACAGAAATTGTAACATTATAAATGTCATGAATAAGTCATTAAAAAGTCATGAAATTATACACACACACACACACATATATATATATATATACTCATAGAGAGAGAAAATGATTTTAGTACAAATATTTTGAACAAATGTTTTTTGAGCATCATAACTTGTGACTCGGGTATCTTTGATTTTTTTTTAAGTGTATATAGTTTTTAGTAATTCAGAAGTAAACTACAATTAACAGGAGTTTCTATAAATTCTTTAAGTTCTTTTATTGATACAAGCAACATTTGTGAATCTTAACATGCACTGAAAGGTGATGCTTGATATTCAAATAGGAAGTTGTGTACTCATGCTCTTCTTTACACATTCTCCTACTTTCTCTCATAATTAGCATGTTAGAGGAGACTGGAAAGTGTCAAGGTGAAATGAGTATCAGGTGTCAGTCTGCGTCATACTGTCACCTCTAACGCGTATGGAATGTATTATAGCAGTTACAATTAATATTGATTAATTAAATGGTAATTGAGACGCACATACAATCTGTTCAAGGTGTACTCTTTATTTGATTACAACACTTGACATTTTTAGAGTCATTATTTGTGTAAAAGATTTTAAAAAATACAACATTACATTTCTTGTCACTTGCATTTTAACTAGACTCTTAAAAACAAATTTCAGCATCCTTATTTTAAACATCTTTATTTGTCAATGTAATTACATAAAATAAAATAAAAAATATTATATAAAATAAAAAAGCTAATTTAATATTCGGTTTGACCTCCTGAAGTGGACATTCATTGTCTAAAGGCAAATTAGTCCTAATTAAATTTTATACATGGGAAGAAACAGTTAAGCCCAAAGAGGAAGCAAAACTTGCTTCTAATATTAAAGTCTTTTGTTTAGCTGGAAATATATCCACAGTTAAGAGAAGACCTTGACTTCTCCCAGCACTGGGTCATGATTCCGCCATCATGGTTTGATGCCTCTAGCTATCTTCACACAGCAACAGACTCTCTCCGCTACCGTATCCAGGACACGTCCAGAGTGATGTAATATCAGTCAGCACGGTAACGGACACGGGTAGAACAGCAGATGGGCGATCTAGTGACTCTTAATTATGCAGTTCTCTCTTTTGGACCGAGCTGTGGAATGGACCATTAAGCAGGACACAACACACAGGCCATGGGTCAGAACAGTAGTTGCAGAGGGGACGTGACCTCTGAGTGTTCAGCTGGGATACAATAACAGCCATGCTGGGATAAAGTAGATCAGTTTGATTTTAAGTTGGCCAGTCTATAATCTGACTAACAATTCAATATGTAATTATTATGAAAGCAGGTTTTAAATGTATTGCTTTCACTCTGGGTCAGATACATGATTCTGGTAACACTTTATTTTACTGTCCTGTTCCTCATGCGCATCCTATGTACTTATTACAGTAATTATAATAACTAGGTACTAACCCTGAACCTAACCTTAACCCCTGTAATTACCTTATATTACCCAGTATTTTCTTAGGTACATACACTGTAAATACATGCATGTACACGTATACTAATTTTGTCCTGTCTATTAAATATTCAAAAATAATAAAACATTTTGGAATAAAAACCTTAATTAGCTTGGCACAATCATTTATTTTCATTTCTTATTAATATTTGGGAAAAAAGTCCTCCAAAACAAACGTATGTGATCCAACCTACATGCAGAAAAACAAAATAAAACATCAAACAGGAAATTATATCATAGAGAGGATTATTTTTATGACAAGCAAGGTTAATTTTACAATGTCATGTGTAAAAATGAAATATGAATTCATGTTAATTATTCATGTTTGTTCTAAATACATTTTACCTTCAAAACTATATTTTAAAACTTAAAAAAAACACATGGAAATAAAATGTTTGTGAAAAGTATTTCCTTCTTTTTTTTTTAAATGACCATTTTTCTTTATTGTGGACACTCTTTTTTTTTTTACCATTGGCCACTGTAACAGCAGTTTTTCCACCTGGGAGATATTGTACATGTTATGCTCAGATGTGCCTGTTGTTTAAATATGATGAGTTGTTGAGTAGTCACTGTGGGAGAGCTTCAGGCTCTCTGTCATGCTTAACACAGCCTACTACATTGATGTAACTAGCATAATCCAGCATGAGAAATCGCACACGCTGGGTGTAAGAGTGTGTATGTGTGTGATAGCCCCTTTGAGATCCCTGTGTTTTCATGGATGAAGCTCTGTTCGCTGTGAGTGTGTGACGGGGCCATCAGTGAGTATGACGGGCAGTGTAAGATATGAGCTGTGACAAGCGCGGCCGTCACGGGTTATGACTGCTGGAGGGGGCAAGACAGTGTTTAAGGAAGAAAGAGAGTGTGAAAGAGCATCCGGCACACGTGGCGGACTCATGCTACATTATCCGGCTGATTGAGTTATGACAGCTGTGTTCCGCACAGGGAATCTCTCACTCTCTCTCTCTCTCTCTCTCTCTCTCTCAGAGCTGATGATGATGAAGAGATCACTTTAAACAACAATCTCCATAATATTTCATGCTCAGTAAGCACCCGGAGGCTGCCTGCTCACTTCTCCATCAATTGATTTGATTCACTGCCGGGTTCCTGTGCATACACACACCTATGCCTAGCACTCAGCCCTGAAGATAAATGGCAGGTTAGATGAAAATAATATGTATGTCCATAGGAAATGGGAGTGTGTGTTTGTGTGTGTCGGAGAAAAAGGGTAGAGGGAGGTTATTCTATATCAGACTAGAACATCACAGGAAGCATTGAGATGAATTATAACTGTCACATCCCTTAACACTACAGCCCACCCTTTTATTCTTTAATTCATCAAAGTGTGAGAAATATTGCAATGCGATAAAGACTCATAGAGTTCTGTTTTGTTTTTAAATAAGCATTCAGTTCAATTAGCAAGATCACGTGTTATGTGTGATGATGATTTCTTCTGTTATACAGTAATTGAATTAGAGAACTGTAACATATTCATTGCGCAAATAAATTCTAAACACTTTTATTTTTATTTATGAGTTTTATTTGACATTTAGAATTCTCTAATATACATATTTTAAATTGGAATAGAAATAGACTAGAACGGAACAGAATAAAACAGTGTCAGAATCAGTGTATGTATATATGTATATATATATATATATATGACACTAAATCACCATTTCAAAAATGTTTTTTATATTATGTTGTTCAGTTTTCTATTTTTATTAATCTCTTCTACTCTGTACCATTTTTTTCATTATTATTTTATGGCAATGATCTATTCTGTGTTTCTTAAACTTGACCTAAAAAGATGTACCATTTTGTTATTTCCAGCAATTGTCTTGCAGATGAAAAGGATGAGACAAAGGACAGCATGCACACAGCAGCTTCAGGATTCAGAGAAGAGGATAAAAAACCTTGGATGAAGGAGTGCAATGGATGTGTCAAGACATGGTGTGTGTCTTTTATTTGTGTGAAATGAATGTATATCTGAGTGCATACATTTACCTTTGTCTCGGTGTGTGTACAGAAGTGGAAGTGGTTGTAGACTCTGGGGATATTTTCGTTGTTGAACAGTGTACTAATGAGTCCACTGGAGACTTCCTCTACAGGAAAGGGGAGCGAGACAGAGAGGGAAAGAGTGAGAGAGGATAGGACTGTGGTAGGATTAAGTATCTCTTAGAGAGATCTACTTTCAGACTCGCAGTTATCAACCCACTAGTGTGTATTAATTAAGCCTAATGTAGGAATGGGTTATTGGAACGCTCTCCTGAACACACTCAGTATGCGTTTTCACAGACTTTATATTAACATAGTTCCATATAACACTCATAACTGCATACAAATGCAGACATGTCGCTCTTAAATGCATAATTAGTTGCACAGCTGAAACACAACATGCTGTTTTAATCATCATATTAAGTAATAACAGGTCTGTGTAGCAGGGTTCTGGTTGTTTGGAGGAGAGGTGGCATCAGGCAGCCCTCAAGCAAAGCTTTTCTTTGATGTCCTGGAACATATTTCCTGGTGCAAGACTGGAATCATTTTAACCACCCCATTCTCTCATCACTCTTCACTGGGTCATCACTGCTGCTTCCTATAATTTCTGCCAATATACCATAGTTTCTGTAGTTGCATCAATAATAAAATAATACAAAATAAAATTGTCCAATAATAAAACTGTATTAAGCCTAATTTACATTTAATAAACTATTCAAATTAAAATGTCTGATGTAAAATTAAGAGGAGATTCCATTTTAAGGAGATTAATTTAATTTTTACAGTAATATTTATATGTAAAAACCATTCTGTATTTTTTTTTTTTTTTAGTGTGTGTGAAAATCTATGTGTAATTTCTGTGGTTTTATGCATGTATGCATGCTTGACAAGTATAGCCCACAAAATATCACCGTAAATTATGTTGGACAACCTGGTTTGCTTCTAATTCTAGAGGTGAAAGCAACACTGTAGTGCTCGCGTACATTTTAAAGTAAGTGGGGGAGAGAGAGAGAGAGAGCTGGCAGGGGTGCCCCACTGTCCTGGCATTCACCCTTTGACTGAATGGTTAAAGGCATGGGTAGTTTGCCAATGTTGTGTCAAAGTTGTGCCAACATTTGTATCAGATGTAGGCCAACTGTGCCACTTATGGGTGGTTTCTGATGTCCGCTTCCAATCAGAGATCAAGAGGGCCAAATGAAATAAAACAACTGTAATTAGCATCTCTGTTAAAAGTTGGCTGTGTTGGTTCTGCTACATGCCCACAGAGCATACCCTCGTTTTACAATGGCAGATTTCATCTCACTATCTAAGAATATATAACATAAAACAAATGAAGCATACAAATTAAAACTTAACTTTAGCCTTTATGGTTGATCTTTAAGAAAGTAGGCTACTTTATACATTGAGAGATCATTCTGAGCAATAAAAAAACCCCATTTTTTTTAATTATATTTGTATATTGTATACTGTATATAAATAGTATATAAATGTGCTTATACAAGTGTAACCATTTTATTGTGCTGTTCTTTCACCATTTTGTAAATGTAAATGTGCTAATGGTAATCTTTGATTTCTTCTGAGGCTGTCACTGTTGGACCTATTGATTCCCACCATGAGTCAACAGACATGCCACAGATGAGCCTTTCTCTCTCTCTCTTATTTTGTCTCTCTCGCTTCTTCATGCTTATTATACCAATTATCGGTAACAGAGAAACGTTTCACTTTTTTGACTCCCTGCTGTGTGATTTGAGCAGATCAATATCTCTGATCAGAGTTGCCTCTGCTGCATTCTTTATAGGGTCCAATCACATCTTGTAAAGAGGTTTGTCCGTCAGATGTGTGAATCTAATCTGTACCAAGTATCACACAGTAATGTGTTTTATGCTATGGCAATCAACAAACGTGGCAATATATTTGCATGAATGGCACTGATGTCTTTTTATAAACCACTTTCGCCTCTCTAAACGTTACAGTTTGAGAGATGAGACCACCAAGAGCACAATAAGCCGCTGTCTGCTGCACATGTCTCACTCTCAGTGTGCCTCGGCATTGTCTAATTACGCGCCACAATCACTGGAACTCATTGCCGTGTCTGACCTTAATGCTACAGACATACATTCTACAGGCCGAAAGTAGATTAAGCGCACCGACTCCTCCAAAACTTTCCCACATTTTGAGTGAGACGGTGTCGGACAACGTCCGCGTGACCCGAGCATCCAGCTGAGACTGAGCTCCGCATTCAGGCTCCGTTGTTTTCCCTGGTAATTTGATTGACAGGTTGTTTATCATGCAGCTGGGGCTGACACTTTCAGAGCTGGAGGGTGCACATGTGTTTGTGCGTGCGTTGGGGGGAATATCCAATCTGTCTAATTCTCCCCCCTCAACAGCAGCTGACCCCTCCGGGTCGTCACGACTTAAGTAAGAGTGAAGTTGCTTAAACAGAAGAGCTCTGGTCAGAGGGGCCTGGCCCGAACCCACAGCTGCACCGATCTCCTCTTGCGCTCAGGCCTGTCTGTGATCCTTTAAGAATCCATACATATTGATTCAGACTGATAATAAACAATTTGATTAGCCTTCTTCTATAGGCTGTCAGTCCAATCACTCTCAGCGAACCATCCGAGTGGAAGAGGAGGGGAGGGGAAGGAGGGAGATAGAGAGATAGAAAGTGAGTGAGAGAAAGCGGCATAAAGCTGAAAAGGACGGATGGAAGGTACGGGGCCCAGGGGCGAGAAGAAGGGAGGGCAGAAAAAGGGATCCTGGTGTGATTAGGCGTCAGCGTTTGCTGAATTGGACAGGACAGCTGAGCTGCCTGGTTATTAACTCCCTCAGAAAATTCTCAGGCTCTCGCGAGCGCGCCTGAATACTGCCATCTGGATCGATAAGCAATCTCCGCTGTGTACTGAGCAACTGCACCTTTCATTTGTCTCAGGCGGTCCCACTCTCTTACTCTTGCCCCCTCACCATTGAACAGGTGTATTGTCCAGTCAGGAGAGAGGGAGAAAGAAACTTCTCCTCCACTCTTCCCATTTCTGTTTCTCTCTGGCCATCACTCAGATTTGGTCTTTCTTCTTTCCTCGCTCACTCTCCTTCAGTCACTAGCTAGGGTCTCTATCACCACGAACATAATGACCCTGGGGGAGAAAAGGTGAAGCCATCACTCCCCAGCACAGGCGAGCATTCGGAGGGGATTCTGGGCCTGTGCTTGGAGGGGGATGGGTTTAATGTCTGATACTTGACAGCGGAGCAGATGTCATGACCAGGGCTCCACCTCAGCCCAGAAAGGACAAGCATTTGGCAGACACTAGAGAGTGGAAAAAAAAATAGAAAATGAGAATTGGACATGTTTCGGATTGGACAGAGGATGCCTTTAATAGGGTGATCTAGCACACACACCTGTTTACGCACCATATCACTCGGCAGTGTGTGGGTTTAATAGACCCTTAAACACTCATTTGCGTTTGCACAATGGGATCCGTGCTTGGGATGAAACATCCGCACATATTGGCAGTGTTGTACAGTTTTAGCTAATGTTTTGGCCGCAGCGGGAGGGAGAGAGTGCAAATGTGTGTGATAGCTTAACGCTGCCTACAGCGGCCTGTGTGTGTGGACTGAAAAGATGAATGTCTATACTGATTGTGTGTGCAGATTGAGCAGGCCTTGGGCTGATCACTTTGAGTGATTCTGCAGGCCATTGATTGGGTGGATGGATCTATTGATGAGCCAGGCAGCTGATGGGGAAGATGGGATGAACATTAGCCCATCCTCTCAAAGCACATACACTCACTTCACTAGTTCAGAGGATCAGAACACAACTGCACACATAAACTGCATGAGGAAATCACAGTATATTTGAGGACCCAATGACTCAACATAAGACTTATCTAAAACACCATAGTACAATAATGATGAACATTTTGTGTATTGTTTGCAAAAAAATCACTTATTTTTTTTTTTTATAATATCATAATGTGTCCTTGACTAGCACTATATAATTTATTCGTATTTTGATGTACACGTAGTTGTAACGTTGCTGTTGGCCATATTTCAGTTTTTTTTTTTTTCATAATTCAGTGCTATCGGTCATGCTTTTTGTTTGGATTAGCAAGTATTATACAAGAGCTAAATTTTGTGATCTGACATTTTAACCAAAGCAGGTTGCACTGCACTTAAGGTACACACAATTTCAGTCTCATTTTCACAGTACCCTGTTTGAGCAACAGGAATGCTATGTTTTCAAAAGTAAGTCATGACAACTAGGAAAATTATAAATGTGGAGGCACAACACACGTGCACAGTATACCTCTCACTACGCATGTACTTGTCATACACAAACAATAAGAAAACAGATACAACACAAACAGCACTCTATTGTCACCAGACAAAATAGGAAGAGCAAATCATGAATACACTTTTAATCAGTTCAAAGCTGCAGCTATGTGGGTGGGTACATGGAAACAGATTATGGCATATGGCTCTAGTTTTCCCACATAATGATGGATAATGCCTTGTTGTGAGATATTTTTAGAAGGAATGTCATAGCTGCTGTAATACTTAAAAAAGGAGTATGCGTACACTATATATAAATTTATAGCAAACACTGGAACTAGAATCACTGTAACAGTATTTTGAATAAACTGATTGTGAGTTTTTGCATTTTTTTTAAAATGCTTTTCTGAGTTTTGGACTCCACTGGTTTCTTGAAAGCATTAAAAAAATGTTCTTCCCTTACTCTCAGACTAGGTGAATTTCCTGTTGATGTTTCACTGATGTAGACACTTTTCCCTAAGAGCCTTTTTTTTATCATGTCTTTGTCTACTCTTCTTTCAAGGTCATTTCCAACCTGGAATCTATAAACCTCTAAATGGGCAAAGTTATATGAATTCTTACTTTTTAATGAGCAAGTTAAAATATTTCCATCTCAGACCCACCGATTTTAAAACGATCCCACAATCTACTGAGAGGAGAAGGTGAAATTACTGTGCAATTACTGCTTTCTCTTTCTGTCTTCCTCACAGTCAATTGCTCTCTGGGATGTGACATGTCTGTCTGTCGTCTCTCTCTTTGAAATTCAGAATGATTCCGACTGCTTGATATTGTTGGTGTCTGTAATTACTAAGCTTTTAGATGATGCAATTGTGAAGGCTGAGAAGTGATCCATAATCCAACAGATCCAACAGTCTGTCTCTGCATTCTGCTGTCAATAAAAAGCTCTGATTCACTGTCAGTGGATATTTCTTCATAAAGCCCAAGGCTCAGTAGAGTCAGTAAACAAATACAATGTTTGGGAACATGACAGTGATGGTAATATGTGGCTAGGTGAGCTGCCTCCTGGAGTTGGTCACCTTTCACCACCTGTCATCCGCACCTCATATCAAACACACACGTATGTTTTACTTGCTGAAGCATCTCAGAGGTGCTAACATGCCCTAACCCAACTAACTTCTCAGGAAGATGCATCTGACGCTCTTTAGATTCCCTTCCAGACATGTCTCACTCTCTGGGGCATTGATATAAATGAGATGGGATTGCATGCTGTTTGTCTGAATCTTCTTTCTACCTGTTTGTGATCTATAATTAGTGGCCATGACACCTGCTGTCAACGGGTAAAAGTTCAAGGCCAAGTTTGAAGGTTTGTACAGAAAGAAAAAAAAAAAAAGACCTACACTCAAACATCACTTATTAATCAGACCATCCTTTAATTTGTGTTCTTAACGACAGAGTCTTGCTTCCAGAGATTTTGGTTACGTTACATAAAACAAACAGGATAATGATAATATGCAGTATTTAAGCACTTGCATTTAAGTACGCAGCAGAGAGGCCATAGATTATGCTCTCTCGGCTGCTTCTTGAGAAAGTGCATATGTAGGCATCATACAAATTAGAATTCATTTGATGACTTATGGATTTAAATTTGCAACAAATTTGATTGAGGATGATTCACCGGCTTGGAACCGGATCCATCTAGCCTTCTGCCCATTGTGTCCCTTGATTGATTTTTAAGTTAGCGGGAAGCAATCGGTAAGCACCACCCAATCAAGGCCTACGAACATAGCGCAGATTAGACAATTTGTGGTAATCAATGAAAATATTCCATGATTTGCTAGCACTCAATCGGCACCGTAAATCAAGACCGTAATGCCTGAGTTAGTTAGCGATAAAACAAGAGCCCCTGACAGGACAAACTATAATGGATGAATTAGAAGGGCAGGTCAGGAAGTGGGGGGTGTAATAAGGCTGATATACAGGCTTCATACCCACCAGAATCCTGCACCCGCACCAGAGCTGTCAACTTCTAATGGGTTAGCAAAAATACCGGTGTTTATTATCTGCCTTCCGTCCACATATTTATTCATTTATTTAGTACTCTGATGCAGAATCATCATTTTCAGTGTTTAACATCCTGCCATCAGACACACACGCACACACAAGCTCCTGCTGAACTCTAGAGGAACATTACATTCATCAATTAATTTACTATTTTATAAGTAAGACAATCAATTTATTTGCATTATGCATGGCATTTGCATAACATTTTAAGCATATTTCAGGACACAGATCTGATATAATAATCTGCTGAGAGAAGTGTCTACTAAAGTTCTGGGCTTCTTCTCTTCAAAGTTTAGCCAAAAATAAAAAATATATCAGCATTTACTCACTTTTATGTTTGTTTATGTCTTTCTTTATGCCGTAGTGGAACACAAAATGAGATATTGTGAATTATCACACTGCTCTTCTACAAACTATAAAAGGTAACTAGGATTTACTCTGAAACAATCTTTCACTCAGAAATTGCTAGTAAATATAGGGATGAATTGAGTTTGATTGGGACACTTTTTCCCAGTCATCTCAATGGCAAAAACTGTCCCCATTAACCTAAATTCACTCTTAAGTAATTACAAAGAAACAGCAAGTAGCACACTTAATTAAACATTACATTTTAATAAATATTTTCTTGACTATTATCACACAATCTCTAATCGGTGAACCCATTAAAAAGTATCTTTCACTGAATGCAGTTATTTTGATTGGTTTATAAAAACAAAATCTATTTGAACTAATATGCAGTTTTCTAGAAATCACTCGACACAAGTGCAGTGCTTTTACAAATGTTTTCAATGTTATAAGAATTGAGCTCTAACACAGACCTAAAAAACCCACAGGTCGACTCTGAATCTTATTTGGTTTGGAAAAGAGAAGGATACCTTAGACTCTTTCTCTCTCGTCCACCTGGCTTGTTCTTCTGACAGGTGCTGGATCTTTGTATTCTGTTGTAATAGCCTGACTAGACTGATGCTCCAATGGCTGACCTCTACCAGAACATTTGATTCTATCATCCTCCGCCCTGCTTGGGGGTCAGACTGCTTTATCAGAGGAATTACCTAAAGTGCCTGTTATTTCATCATCCTGCCCGCCAATACAGGCTATTCCTTTAATTTATAAACCCCCAAAACAACTGCAGTCTCCATATATCACCCTCTTCCTGCAAGAGGTAAAATATCACTCGCTCATCCGAGGCCAGGTGTAGAATCATTAACCTCTGTCGTAGTGAGAGCAAGGGCTATTATGGAATGGAGGGGATGCCCGTACAGAGAAAAAGAGAGAGGCTATTGTGACTTGAGCTGTTCTTTAATATACACTTCTCAGACACCGGCATGCATCAATACACTGACTTCCTGCTCCCATAGGCAGCTGCTGAACTCAGGAATGTGATCTGATGTGTAGGACTTGCATTTGGTGCAATACCATCCTTTGATCAAAATTTCCTTGTTCTTTTGACATATAAGAGCAGGGCTGTACAGTATGACATATGTTCCAAGTGCTACGACAAAATCAGTCGATGAATACACACAGTTGCACGCTTGCGATACAGTTCTGCATGTATGTACCACAGAGCCCCTTGTTTGTTTGCTCACAAAGTGAGACTTTGTTGTGTGCTTATTTGTATGTTTGTATGTAGTTTGTATGCTTGTTTTGTGCAGCACTGAGATCAGAGCGGATTGATCGGTTTGCAGTAAATGCTGCTCCATCTTTGCAAGCGCTGCCAGTTTGAGTGAGTTTGAAAAAGCAACAAGCACCAAACACCTTTCCAAACTAGTGATGTGAAGAGTTTACAAACCTATTGTCCAACAAAACAAAAAAAATGATGTTTTTACACCAAACTTACTTCATAACACCAGCGAAATGTTTGAAATAACTTCATTTTGTGATTTGACATGGCTTCATATCATAGAATGAGGCAGAAATGAAAATATAGCATGCTATGCAGTCATAAATGCTATGTCGATTAGCATTATAAATATACTTTATTCTTATGATATGTCTAGAAGAATAGATAATCCATATATTTATTGTATTTTTATTGTCTTCATGTTTCATCAGTCAAATTTTATTCTGCAACAGCGATACTAGCTGGATGCCTTTGTCCATATAAGGTATTTAGTGGAATGTCATGTTTTTTGACTTCTATGAATCAGACCACTTGTGGACTTTCTGCATGAGGGTGCCCTCTGTCTAAACTAATAGTTTGTTAATTATTTGAAAGTACTTTATTAATGTATACTTATTATAAAGTGTTACCAAAACTTTAAACCTTTCTAATGATTTATGGGAAAATGAAGTGGTATTTTCAAGTGCTCAACCAAAATGGATGTTGTTGTTGATATAAAAAAAAAAATTACATAATGTTCAGCAAGAGTCTGCCATTTTTGGCAAATTTTGGGTGCCCTGTACAGCTTCCACCTCTGCTCCTGGACATCCACAGCAGCAATCTCAACCCAGGATGCTGTGTGGAGCCGGCCTCAGGAAGATGGTGCAGCTCATCCCAGCCCCTGCCCGGCCCTCTAAGCGTCAGGCAAAACAGTGTCCCTGAGTCCCATAGACTTTCTTAACGTACAGCCCTGTTCTTTGCAGGGCGCTGGAAGGGACAGCGATTGTGGCATTTTGGTAGGGATCCCAGTTTGTAAGTTCAGTTCTGACCCAACGTTGAACGTGACTCACTGAAAGAGAAACGTCTAGGTTACTAATGTAACCCCAGTTCCACCAGTCTCGGCTCCTCAGTGCAAAACTTAAATGAGCAAGTACGGCAAAATTTATTATATACCCGCTTTGCAGAGTGCGGTTCACAATGCAAATCTCACTCACCAACATCCATTGGCTTGTTTTGTTTACACTCGAAGGTGATTGGGCTCTCAGGCGAGATCCCAATTCGTCAGTTCAGTTCTGACATAACGTCTCCATTGCCTCCTTCAAGGAACAGTGATTACATTAGTTACCTAGACGTTTTCAACATTGATGATAAGCACTGAAAATTGAAAGCACTGAAACTCAACTTTGCCTTTCAACTTTGCCATCATAGGAATAAATGTCATATTAAAATATACAGAAAACAGTAATGTAATATTTCATAATATTACTGGTTTTACTGGTATCTTTGATCAAATAAATGCAGCTTTGGTGAGCATAAAATGTCTTAACTCTCACAGGCTATTATGTAGTGCAAAAGAATGACAAGAGATTTCAATGAACACCGAGATACTACACAGCACAACACAACTTCCATTAACATTAACACAAGACCCAGAACTATGAAAACAGAAAGCTTAAATACACAGAAGATGGTAAACAACAGAAACCATGACAACAAATGATTGAAGGAGAACACAGGTAACTACTACAACACCGAAAACCTTGAGTAGAACCTAAACATAGGACAATGAAACTAAGCATGACCGTGACCACAGTCTAATTCTTGTTAAACTTGTATATTATTTATTTATTTTTTATTTGTTTGTTTTTTGTGTTTGTTTTTTTCATTTCAATAATAGTTATATATGCAATATGTTTCCATGCTAACAAATTATACATTTGAATTTAACTCACTGAAAAAATTAGGAAGCTATTATCACATATGTAAACATGCATCGTTTATGTCTTGTCTATTCCTTTCATTATGTAAAATATTTGTAATAATCAACATCTGCTGTCAATTGACGTTAATGCTTGCCATAATATGTGAGAAGTTTTCCAAAGTATAGCAATGTGAATCAGTCTCCTGGAAATGTGTTTCAATGTGTTGTAGTACCATTCTGCTTTAACAAGACCCCTGTGAGAATGCGCTTCAGCAATCTGTCTGTAGCTGTAGTATGTTGATGTTACAGTAAGGGCTTGCCTGACTTTGCTTACCCTTGGAAAGCTTCTTTCTCCCTATGATCCAACATCTGAAGAGATGATAAAAACCCCCTGGTAGCCTCTGAGCAGCTGCCTGGCTTAACATTGTCAAAAAGCTTTTTTTACTCCCCCCATCGCTTCAACCTCTGGTGTGTATTTTATTGAGCCGTTCTCATCCCTCCCAACTGCATAAGCTGTGTTCAAAATGTATTTCCCTGCTCATTAAAACGGTCAGGCATGCACACTACATACAGACACTTTCTTGTTCTGAGAATGGCTCGGGCTATGAATGTTCTCTGAACTTACTTTTAAGTTTTCACAGAATGAACTTCATTAATATTCTATAACTTTGATAAGTAAAAGTTAAAAACATTCCATCTGCAATTGTTTGTCTTTGTGCAGATTCATTAGACACAGCCAAACTTTTTTCAGATGTCTAAAGTAGTTTGCAACATGCACCTGAGTTCTGTTGAACTCCATTTGTTTTTGAACACAAGAACAGCCTTACCTGTTCTCAGTGAGTGTTGCATGTTGCCTTTAATAGCAGTATGTCTGCAATGGTAGGGATGTTAAATACGTTTCAGTGGACATAATTGTGTGTTATTTTTTAAATAATTACTCACAGAAAATTAAAGTGTTAGTTTGACGGCCCTATTAATAATATACTGAACATGGATATGCAAGAAAGCACAACAAAAACAATCACAGTGTAGAAGCTTACTCATGTAGTCTACAGGCTTCAGCCTGTAATATACCCAATTTACTAACTTGAAAACTTGCAGCAAGCAAAAGTTCCATATATATTATCTTCTTCTATATTAACATCAATAAAATTCCTGTTTTTAAAATGATTCTTAAAATTTATAGCATACAGTAAATAACATTCATTTTAAAAACAGGAATTTTATTGACCAACTCTATTGAGCATCATCATAACTTGAGATAATTTAGATATTAATTGTTTGCAGGATTAGAATCTTTATCATGTTGACATTTCTAAAACACTCAGCAATTTGTCTGGTGAGGTAAAGTGGAGGAAGGAAGGGCTCTCGAGACTTAGAAAGGCTACATTTAAAGCATTACACTTTTGGAATCCCATATGCTCGTGCACACCTTACATGTCTTCACTGATGATGACTTGCTAAACTCTGCCTCATGTGTAAAAATGCACCAGCACAAATCTTTCAAAACCTCAGGCAGACCTTTTCTTTAACGCATCAAGGCCAAACTCCCTAAGCGCCCTCACAAGGGTACAGACAGCTCCCAGTACACTTCACGGGCTGTTTTCATCTTATCTCCCATCATACAGAGCAAATATCAAAAATGTGATTTGAATGTCAGGGAAAATGATCACTGAAGGACAAAGGAAAGAGGTAGGCTACAAAATGACAAACTCGTTCAACAGCACATTCGGTTTTCTTTTATTGGAATCAAACGAGCCGTCGCCCTCTCTCTTTCCAGTATTCCCTTATGTAAAGACCTCATGACTAAGAGAGGGAGGGAGAGAAAGCCCTCGCTTCTCCAGACAGTAGGCTAACAGCCCAGAAGGTTAATTGAAGTCTGGGAGAGTGACTTTGGTGGCCTATCTTTAACAGGATGACCTATAAATGTTTAAATGTTTGATTTCTGCTTAGCTATAGAAAAATGGATCTTGTGATCTTTTTTGCATGGCTAATGTCCTTGGACAAGGACTTTGGTCAGGTTATTGAGTTAGTGCACTAGATAAATCTGAACACCAGTCTTACATTACTCAACTAATGAGCTAATGAAATTTGAAAAATCAGTGCACTTCCTTCAGGGGATTGGACAGGAACCGAGACATTAGCAGGTGGCATGGAGATTGTTTGGAACTTTGAAAAATGCCCTGACTTATAGGGGAATCGTTCAACAGCGTTTCATCCATCAGTGGGAACCTACAGATATTTCAAAGCCACAAAACTTCAGGGCTATCTGAGAATGAAATCTGCAGAGCATCCTAAATCTTTAAAAACTAATTTAGTTAATGACTTACCGCTGGCGATTAAAAGCTCTGCCTCCAGTTATACTGGCCTACTGATCAAAGTGTTTCATGATTTACTCTGCAGCATTTGTGTGCCTCTGCGTGTTTGAGTGTGTGCGGGCACGCACATAATCCTCCTTTTGCATCCTCGTCATTTGCGAGATAACCTTGTCATCGATCCACAAAAAATGCCTGTAGATGAAACGTGCATTCTTGAGTTCTCTTAATCAAGAAGCTTATTGATTATATGACTAATGATGGGCCATTAAGATATGGCTGAAATGAATGGTCTGTCGTATCATACTGAGCTCTCAGCTAATAGGATGTTTCAATCAAGAGATGTTCATGATATCGCTTCTGTTACAACTGCTCTCTAATTTTATCTGTTCTTTAAGATAAGTTAATGTCCTTGTTATGTCTAGAATGCTATTGATTTGCCACTGCTTGGGTATTACAACACTTTCATCTCTTTTCCTCTGCACATAAAAGTATGATACGCTCTGGAGGGGGGCAGGGGACAGGTGTGCTATATGACAAATGGTTCACTTCCTGTGTCTTTTCCATTTAGTCGTTATATGCTTGTGTTGATTTGGGAACCATTTCAGTGAGAAATGAAATTTAATTTAAACAAGCACAGCTGAGAAAAATACATGTTAAAGAGGGTCAGGCAGTTAATTTGGAAAGAAAAAAGAAAAGTATAGCAAGGTTCAGTCGCAGGTGTACTTTGTTTCGGTTCCTAAGATTACTAGTTTTCTTTTGTTAGTATCATATGAGCTATAAGTTGATATGTATTTGATTGTATCAGAAATATTAATTGTTAATTGAAATGTTAATTGCCTAATATTTACTCTATTTTAGCGCTGTACGAATATATTGCACAAAACCAAGATTAGCGACCTTCTCATCTGAGCTGTCAGCAGTCAAACACAGATCATTAATGTCAAAATGATTGAAACGACCAATCAAATCAAAGTAGGCGGGCTTTATGTTCACAGAAGCTGCTGAACTTTTCGGTCATAAAGTGCGAGATAAACTCAACATTTTCTCAGCTGTTTTACAATAGAAACGTTAAACGACCAACAGAAATATTTAGGAATGCAAACTAATAAACTTTTGTTTAATTTCACAATGTTTAGTTGAAATAGGATATGTGATTCACTGTAATTCATAACTGTCAATTTGACGAGATAAGAAATATTAACAAAGCCTTTCAGCATAACATTAATAATGAATGTGTATGCGATTGCGCACTCTGAAACAAGGCCGACATGGATGAGAAGCATGACAAAGGAATAAATGAAGGAGACGCGCTGAATGAAAATAAATGCATATAACATTCACTCTGACAGTAGATGGCGCTGATGGAAAAACAGAAATACAGCCGTTACCCTGGTAATCAATAGCATTAAACAGTCTCTATGTATTTCTAGTTTGTATTGTGAATCATTCATTATTTAACCTGATTCTCATGTTTAAGTATCTGTGATCGGGCTATGCTTGACAAATATATTGATATACTATACTATACTTTGCTACACTGATATGGTTTTAAAGTTATTGCTATCAAATTGTTTGGCCCTCAAACATCTAAAATTGCACACATTTACACCAGGGGAATCAAAATGTTCTCAGGGGGTCATGCCCCCGAACCCCCCTGACTAACTCTATTTTATGACCTTGAGTGTTTTCATAGCAAACAAAACATGTCAGCATCTCTCTGCTAAGGTGGGTATGGATGTGTGGATTTACATTTACATAAAAAAACATGTGCTCACATACTGTCACTAAACATGCTGACAGACATATTTAAGCCTGTTGCTTTTAGAGGCATCATGTAGTCTTTGTCGGAGCATTGAAATACAGTTACACTAACACTACGCCGTTTTTCCGGGACAGTCCTGAATTTCAGTTCTATATTTAGTCATGATCATGATTTAAAATCATGTTTTGTCTTGTATTTCATCTTTCCTAAAATTTATTTACGAAATTCTTTAATGGTTATTATCTTATCACGTGAGAACTGCCAAATCAAAGGTAGCCAAATTTGGGGGGAGGACCCACCCACATTTTTTTTTTTTTGCTTCCAACGCCCATGTGTATAATATATACAGTATATAGGAAATTTTAAGAAAATATATAAAATAAACATTAAATAAATATAAAATAAAACTGAGTATCTAATATAGTACAAAATAATAATTCAAAATACATAACATTTTATACATTACCTAGGAAAATTACCATTAGGTAATTACCATTACCTAAGAAATTAACACATTATTTAGCAAAAATCTATCAAATTGGTCAAAAGTGACAAGACTTTCACATTATTAAAAAAATAATAATATTGAGTAATTTTGATCAGTACAAATGTTTTGAACATTTATAGTAATGTTTCTAGACCAATTTTAGCACCAAATCAGCATATTATAAGGATTTCTGAAGGATCAAGTGACACTGAGCACTGGAATAATGACTTCTGAAAATTCAGCTTTGCCACCAAAGGAAAAAAAATCATTCAAATATATTATATTAAAATAGACAAATTATTTTAAATTGTAATAATTCACAAAATTACTGTTTTACTGTATTTGTTGATATATATCAGACGAGCTTCAGACTGTTGGCAAGACTTTGTTGACTTCTGCACTGTTTGCGCAGATCGCCAGCCCTCCAGAGTGGTGTTGGGTTTCACAACACAGAAAGGCCATAAGTGGTGTAAGCTTTGTTTAACAGAGAACATTCAATAGCTTGAGGATGGGGTTCAGCTACATCCCGGGCCAGAAGGGAAGCACGACAGACATCCCAGGGGCGTGTGTGTAACCTTCACTATTGAAGGGGTCTCTGACACTTTCCACATGGTGTGAGGGGGTGTGCATGAAGCCGGTGAATGAAGACCACTACAAACATGATACCAGACGCACTGCAGACCAGGTGTCAAACAGCCAGTACCCAGAATGCACCACTGCATGTCAGGGGGACATCTACAGACTAGGAAGAGGTGTTCAAATGAGTGTAAATTGAGTAAAATGAGTGAGACTGATCGGACTCCTAAGATGGAGGTCGAACATCTGAAGCATAGACTGAGATTTGTTGTACGCTTGATCTTGAACGAGTAATGAAACGAACAGAAAGAATAATGCTGAAAATGTCTATCCCGTGATCCCGAACAGCTCCTGAGCCCAGTGCATGTGTGCTAGAGTGCATCACCTGTCTGGGCTTCAGCTCGGTTGTCTATTCTGTCTGCCACGTCCTTGTCTGCTACATCTCCCTCCCGATCTTGGGTTCACGCGGCTGTAATGGCAGGCGCATAAACAGAGTGTGCAGCTTGTCAGACCTAATGGTACAATGTTAAAACATGAGGCCTCTCGGGATCCGTATAGCGTCGCACCCACAGACCATCAAACCCCCTGCCCTCAGCCAGCATTATGATCAAAAGCTTCACCTTGCAGCCGAAGGTGGAGAGAAGCAGAGGAGGGATGAAGAAGAGTCCTCATTATGGCTCTGAGATATCCATTTGGGCATTTTTAATATGTGTATCCTATTAAGCTCTTTAAGTGCTTTTTGATAATTGTGCTTTGTACTTTTACAGCACTCCAGTCTATTCCCAGTTCAATTTCCTCTTTTATCGGACGTTTGAAATATTGATCTCTGACAGATAAAAGCAAACACTATAATCTTGCTCCTGAGAGAGAGAAAGCGAGAGAAGGAGAGAGCGAAGCAGCGTTGTAGGAATGCACTGGGGATGTCTCTTCCTTCCAAACCCTCTTTGTTTTATTGCGTTTCTTTGTCAACAGAATTTGCTTACTGCTTACTGAGATGCTTATGTAAAGCACCTGCTCGCTGATGGCTCGTTGATATGACCGTCTCCCTCGGTCTCATTTACCTCTATCTGACTCTCTCTCTCTCTCACGCTCTCCATCTCCCTTCATCCGCCCCCTCCCTCATCCCCCATCAAATCCCACACACCCCCCTCGACATTTTGCGGAGCGGAGCGGAGGGGCGGCAGAGGTGCTTTCGATGATTGCCACGGCTTAAACGGCTGTCACGCCAGCCTGAATAAGCATGATTTATCCCCGTAGTGCTTTATGGAAGTTAGTGTTTTCTGTTAACCTGAGCTCTCAAATGCAGCTTGCTGCTGCCTGGCCGTCACATTAACCTGAATCAATCACATCTTGATTTTTCCATAAAAGAAAAGCCAGCTGTAAATAACTGGGTGGACGCCGTGCGAGGATGAATGCGCGGTGCGGCGTATGGCCGGCTGCTGGGGCTGCCACTCAGAGCTCCAGCGGGGACTTATTACAGAGCAGCTGCCGCCGCTGCCGTTTCTCCACCGGGGGTTTTTCTGGAGGCTGGGAGACACACTGTTGGGGTCTCTTACTCACGGCAAAAGTATTCCTAAAGTTCACGTTCACTCAGTTACAGTATATAGTATTGTGTTTGTGTCTCACTCAGAGCATCATCCTATGTGAGTGTCTGTGAGCTGAGACTCACAAGCCTTCTGGCATCTTGGACTTTTGCGGTTCTGTCAGTTTTTTATTAGGTAGACAGCAGAGAAAGCAAAACCTAAAGCAGCTCTTCCATTTTTCTGCTGCCGTTTTCAGGCTTTTTAGCTTTCACAGACACTATTTAAGATTTACTGCAAACATTTGAGCATCCAACCCACTGTATTGACTCCGTTTGACAAGCGTAATCCTTCTCCTCTTCCCCGTCGTTTCCATCCCAAGATCAATCACCTCATCAATGCTGCCTGACTGCTATGAAGTGCATGCAGGAGGTTCGATTCCTGCTCAGCACCCTTACAGACTTGCTATAATATAGAAATTGATTCATCTTCAAAGTTTTCTTAAGTGCTCGCCCTGGTGTTGGGGGATGTCACTGGTTTTGTGGAAACCAAAGCGAAACTTCTGAGAAAACAGCCCACACAAATGAATCATAACAACAACTAAAAGCTTCCCTGTAATTGCGAGGTTTTTCTTTGACTGTGATAGTCTGAAGTAATGCAATAACCAGCCATGATATCAACATAAATGACGGTCAGATGCTAAACTGTACTGTAGAATATAATATGAACTAAATATTGATATATTGATATATATCAATATTGATATATTCACAATAAAATCTTAGAGCATGGAATTAGACATATTTGAATAACCCTTCATACGTATTGTAAATTGATCAACATTTAGTATTTAGTTCAAATTTACTCCACCCTAACCCTAACTACAATAATCACATAGAGAATTTATAAACAATAATAAATATTCTGTGCAAAAGAGAGAGAGGTATGTAGAGAGAGAAGGAGAGAGAGAGAGAGAGAAGTAGAGAGAGAGAGAGAGAGAGAGAGAAAGAAAAAGAGAGAGAGAGAGAGAGAGAGAGAGAGAGAAAGAAAAAGAGAGAGAGAAGTAGAGAGAGAGAGAGAGAGAGAGAGAGAGAAAACGAGGCACCAGACACACTTTTGGTCATTCATTTTCTTCAATTCTGCTCGGTCCAGACAATAACTTATAGCTTTTCAAAACGCCTCTGACATATTCATAGACCCACAGCTCAACCCAGAGAATCGAGACTGTCAATTTTACTTTAGTCCCCTCTTTCATTCAAAGCATACAACTGAAATGGACATCTCCCTCTCTTTCTCTCTCGCTCTCTCTGTAGTTCTCTTTCTTTCTCTTACCTTGAGCCTAGTTGATGACTACACATGTCCTTTATAAAGCAATCTCCACACGTGTAGACTGAGCCATATATTCACAGTATAGAAACATTGTGGACACTAGTTTTTGCTAATATGCCTTGGTTGGCATTTGGAGAGCAAGTGTAGGGGTAGAGCTGCTGGTGCTAGTGTTTTGGGAAGTGTAGTAATTACTGTTCGGACGGTGTCAGCGACCTCCAGATTGCAGGATCTTGTCTCTTTTGTCTTGGCTGTGCCACTCTCTACATCGGCTGAAATTGTATCTATTCACTTTGGCTCTGTTAAAGAAAATGCTGGTAGTATTGGGAGCCAGTGAGCCGTGATGGTGAGGGCTTCTTGTCTCACCCAGTAAACACACACACACACACAGCAGCTGGGCCACAGGGTATCAGAGGTTATTGAATGTGTGTAAGTGTGTGTGTGTGTGTGTGTGTGTGTGTGTGTAGAAAGCTAGGAAGAAGTGAAGAAAAGGAAAAGAAAGCATGAGAGGAGAGGAAAGAGAAAGAAGCATGCTGTGTGTATAATTTGATGATTATCAGGTGAATGCCATGCCCCACCCGGACTATTGACAGGTGTCAGGTGACATGTAGACCGTGGCAGTATTTGTCAGCTGTCTCTCTCTAAGTATCTCTGGAGTCTTGAGTCGTTCACACACACACACACACACACACCACGCAAATATATTTAATTTTATCAGTTACTATGTTTGCGATTACCCCCCCTTCCTCTTCCTCCTCCTCCTCCACCTAAAATTTCACACTCTACATCCTCACTGTCTGCTGCTCATCTGTGGGACCCATTAAGACGCTTCCAGGCCTAAAACACTCCAGCACTTTGGCCTAGGTTAGCATGAGCGGTTAGCGCTTAGCGTCAACATGCTAATTGGTATTCTGCAGCGCAGTGGGAGGCTGTTCAGGATGTGGGAGAGTGAACCAGTGTTCGATCCTATAAGAACAAACACTCTGTTCTCTGCCCCGCTGTCAGAGCATGGCGATACGAAGGAGAACAGGACCTGACATTGCATACACACGATACAGAATAGCTCAAACACACACATAAGCAGAAGGATTTAAAATGCATGCTGCTATTTATATCGTTGGTTAGTTAATGGATTACTTTTTTCTTTTTTTTGTAATAGATGTTTCTTAACATTTTCACTCTCTCATTTTTGTTTGTATTTTATCACAGAATGAAATGAAAAGGCTGTTCATTTTGTTTTCTGTTTGACCAGTTCAAAGCTGTTTGTCACTCTTAAATAGCATTTTATAAGCAATGGTGACCATGAAGCACTGCACAAATTCTGAAATAATCCTTTAACCTTTACAGGGATCTTAAATATGCATGGCACAAATCAATATCATTAGCTGCAACAAAATACATAAAATAAAATCAATGCTAATAAAGTGACATCAGTCATATACTCTGCTTCATTTCCACCCTTAGCTTATTGCACCACGATTCCCATAATTCTTTGCGCTACCATATGCTATGGCATGGATCTTTTTCATTACAAGTGAGGTCAGGTCAATTAACAGAGCTGTTAACACTCTTTAGCTTAAGTTCACACACCAGCCAGCTGTTATTACTCTCCTATTCTTAACTAAAAGGCTCCGGCCCTTTAATCCACTCTGTGTGAAGAGACACACTCATTCAAAAAAACTGTATAATGCTTCTCTTTTCAGAGAGGATGGCCAAACCATATATGATTCAAATGAGATTTGATAATGTGCTCTACTACGACAATAAAAATATCATCCACAAAACATCTGTAAATCACTTACAAATATATTTAAGATCATCCTCCATGCAATGAAATTTTAAAAAACCTGGGAGGAAAATATGGATAAATATGTAATTGGTTCAAATGTGATGTTATAAGTTTTTTTTTTTTTTTAATGACCTTTTCAAGGCATTTCTGTATCGTGTTTTTCTTTTATGTTTGTGAGTGTATGTGAGAGTCTGTGTGCTTGTAGACCCTCATACCTGTGGGAACCCTGTGGAGCCCAGCGTGTTTCCTGCTCTTGAGTTTGAAGTGCTCTCCAGCTCAACCGTGGCCTCCGAAAATCATTAACACGCCTTTGTTTCCTAACGTCATCCTGCAAAGAAAGAGAATGAGAGCGAGAGCAGGTTTTTAAAAGTATAAAGCAAAATGGTTAGATGTTAGATTTTAAAGTGTTTAGATTCATATGTCCTCTAAAATGATAATTTAATACTGAATATGATTTTCATTCCATAACGGTTTTTAATACTTTTTAAAGTATTGTGGAAATGCCATTTCTAAAAAGTAAATGACACTATGTGAAAATCCAGATCCAATATAAAACTAGTATGTATGTTATATTTTCTTATGTTTTTAGCTTAAACAGATTTCATTACACAAAATTTTATTTAAACCCTTGGTAAGTTAGTAGAAACATCAGAGGTCATGTTCGTGATAAGTGTAAAATAAATGCAAATTCTGCAAATTACAATTTACAATTTTTATAATACTTACATATCTTACTGATTTTACCCTTTAATTTCATAGTGTTTTGGTTTGGGAACAGAGATTTACGGTAAAGCCCCTCCTGTTTTTGACGACATTTAAGCAGGAAACCTGCACAACGCACACACACACAAACATACACACACACGCGCGCACACACACGCGCACACACACACACACACACACACAAATGGAGTCTGGGGGGGGTTTGTACCCATCATGCCAGTCTTGTATAAACATGCATACACTTTGGGAGTCATGTAAATTGCCCTATAAGGGAGGTCAACTAAGTGTAATTGTGCTGAAATTGGCCATGTATCCGCCCTGCCATTCCTCTGCCATTACTCCATTCACTACCTCTAAAATAAAAACCCCTACAAACCTACAGAGTAAAGAATCAATTTAAAAAAAAAAAAAATCAATTACAAATTTGTTTTTTTTAATTACTAATTTTACATTTTTTTAATTATTTATATATTTATTTATTGAGAATTGTGCAATTTTCATCATGTCTTTTGCTTTATATTATGCAGTTTAGGCTATTAGCTTTAAATACCTTATATTAAGCAAACTATACAATGACCATAATCGGTTTTTTTACACTTCTTCTATATTTCTTATTAAATATAGGCCTAATTTTAAATGTATTTTTAAATGACTGTAAATGTACATTTGACCAATAGTCATCTTTAAGTCTTTTTTCAAAAATGTTTTGTTTAAATTAAAACATATTTTAAACAAATATTGTGACGCATGCATTTTATTTAATACACAAATAGGTAATATACAACTGGTTTTCAACCACAAAACTGAAGCTGAATAAAATCAGAATGAAAATCAGCACACGTGAACTGAATTACTGAATTATTGCTTGTCCAGACAAACCCAGAAATTTCACTCACTGTGCAGAAGAAACCTTTATTTGTTTTCAAATGATATGTTATTTGTCTTTTCTTCAAGTTAAGCACAATGGCATCTGTCATGCAGATTTAAATGACATTAGCTGTATCTTCTCAGCTATGTGAGATATGACACACGGCGATAGACAGACTTCTCCTGGCATTAAAGCTATTTATTTAAAAAAATATAGTAATAAAATAAGTAAATATCTGAATTCTATGCCTAAAGCAAGCCTCGTTCGACGCTTGAGTGTGCATGTGTGTAAAACCTAAAGAAACACGCTTTTGAATTCGCAGTTAAAGTTATGCTGTGAACTGGAGTGCAACGCCTCCTAGTGGCCACACACGGGAGCGTGACTCGTTTCTCCAGCCGTTAACGTGTGCGTTCGTAAAGACCGAGATCAAGAGCGAATTTCCATAAAGGCACGAGAGATGTTCGGTGCCGTTTATCTTTTGATCAGCTATGACTGATGCTCAGTTAACTCAAATCTAATGTTCTGCGGAGAAAGCTTCATTAATGTGCGTGTGTGAAGGAGAGATGCTGGAATGCAGATGTGAGAGGAATAGCAGGTAATTAGTAGATAAGGGTTCTCATTTGAGTGCAAATACACACATCATACATAATAAAACGACTCGTATTGTTGGTTTTGTTTTTTACATATAACTGGCCATCCAACAGAGTAGTAAGACCAAATGTAAACGTTTGTGTGTGAGTTTTGACAAGGTCAAGAAAACTCACTGTATGTGTACGGGCTGGAATGAGCTGTGATGCAGATGAGCAGAAAAAAACAAACAAACAAACACAACAGATGACCTGCAGATAATGATACTGTGGTAGTATTAACTTGAGTAAAGAGAGCAGGTTTTAAGTAGCAGCAACCCCCACCAAATCACATCCAGGGAATCTGTAGCAATAAATGACAAACGAAAATAAGACAAAAATAATAATACATAATGGTAATTTTGAACTAAACTGAAAGAAAGTGGTAACCTGCAAGAGCTATTTCTACCTGTTTTAACCCACAACAATGAGTATTGTTGGTATAAATTTATACATAAAGATTTGTTCGGCGATGTTAAATAATATTTTTGACTTGAATAAAGACAGTTAATTTAGATTTTTACCATTTTTAGGTTACCACTTTTTCAGTAGCCCTGATTCATGTTTATTTTATTTATTCATATATTTTTCATGTGTGCGTTGCAGCAATTTTAAATGCATTTCTAATGAACTGAATTGACTTTCATGAATAACAATTGCTGAAGTTTTAACACTTTTGTGTAAAGTAGGATACCAGCTCTTATATCATCAAATGCAGGTCTGTTACTGCTTTGGTTCTGTGTAAATATCATGCAGTATGAGAACATGATAAGGACAATTTCATGTTCTCATTAATTGTTTCATTCATACTTTAATCATTTATATTCATAATTACACAATTAAAACAATTTATACCATAATTTCTACAACTGTAATTCCAATGAAAATGCATTTATGCCAACTGTCAGATACAGACACAACTTTACAGTGTAAAGTTGACCAAAGCTGGTTGCTTTTATCAAGAATTAATGACAACACACACACATCACGCTCACTATGAGATAGAGAACCAGAACATTTCACAAAAGCTACAACTAAATAGAGTAAATTAGAATGCTGTCTGTCCCTAAATAGAGAATTAAAACTGTCAGATAAAGAAAAGTCCTGACGAGTCAGCAAATGCTGCCTTGCCGTAGAGACAGACCTGGTTACTGCCAGAGGCCAGATCTGCTTCTGCTGCATACTCAACTACACACTACAAAATAAAATACTTTCAGTTTATATCAAATAGCTTTAATAAAAGTATTCATTCATTCATTAATTTTAATTTCTTGCCATGAAACACCATGTTTATCATTCCCATTGAAGCTTCTTTAGATCATAATAAAGTGAAACATAAAAAAAGACGACTGTTGTTGTCAGTGGACACGTACCGTTTGCCGTTCCTCTTTATTTTTTGCTTCCCCCCCTTTCCCCTTTCAGTCTTTCTCACACACACTCACACTTCTAAGTCTTTCACACACACTAAGTTACACATATATACACACACATTCACACTGTCTGTTTCACACACTTGTTAGCTGGATAAGTTATTTGAACACTGTACTAGGACCTGTTGACTGGAAGTGTGTCACTTTAACCCCTACGCACTCAAAGCACAGACACACACACACGCACACACACTAAAGTGTCATCCCACTCACTGCGGTGGTCCACATGCTGTAGCGAGAGCACTGCAGAAGCACTCCGGCCACACACACACACACTCAAGCTCTATCCCTCTCTTGTAACGGGGGTGTTAGTAGAGCCGTAAGAACATGAGGGTAATCGTAGCAAAGACGATGTGTGTTTGTGTATGGATTAAAATGGTGGTGAACTCAGTGAGCCGTGCATCATTATATAAGGAAGGGGGGAAAAGAAAGTGTTATTCTGGATAGGTGACAGTGGTGAGGAATACATTTCATTTGTTCCCGAAGCAACAGAGAGGTTTAGACCAGAAATATAAGGAGCTGGACTTTACAAAAGCGCAGCACATGTGTGCTTCGAAAAAACTACAGTGTTTTTATCCTTAGGAATGTGCCAGTTATTTGTGAGTGTAACTAAATTTTGTTAACTCGGGCTATCAGAGCAAATTCAGTCTCAATTTTTTTTTTCAGAAAGTACGGACCTAGCAATAAGTTATATTAGTTATATTAAAATAACTATTTCAGTTATATAAACTATAAACTTAAAATAACCTTTTTTATTTTGATATATTTTAAAATGTAATTTACTGCTGTAAACAGCAGTAAATTACAATTTTGATATATTAAAGAAAGAAAGCATTTATTGTGTAATGAAGCTGAATAACTTCTGTCTTCAGTGTCATTTTCTCTTATTATTAATGTTGAAAATTTAATGTTGTGCTTATATTTTTGAGGAAACTACGATGCTTTTTTTCAGGATTTTTGATGAATAGAAAAAGATCAAATGAACATAATTTACCGAACTGTTTTGTAACACTATAAATGTCCTTACTGTCACTTTTGATCAATTTAATGCATCCTTGCTGAATTATAAAGTATTCAATCCTAACATTACAACAGTGTATATACACACAAGCATATAGCTTGCAGTTGTTTTTTATAGGCGTTATTGTAAAAAGGTTCAAAGGTTTGCTATTGTCATCCATGTCTATGTGAGTGCATACAAGTATGTGGACCTTTCTGTCTATCGAAGAAAGGGCTGTGTCAGTTTGTGTATCAGTCTGTCAAAGAGTGTGTTTATCTGTCCATAGAAATGTTTGGTTAATGCAAACCTTTTTTCCAGTTCTCTCTCTCTCTTGCTCTCTGTCTCCGTGTCTTATTGAAAGCATTACCAATGTTTTTCTTCATTAATATTCAGGCTCAAGTTTAGAGATGTTCTCCATATTAGTGATAATAGGCAAATAGTTAAGAGGACAGCCACGACGGTGAAACTGAAAATTGCAAGAGCAAAGTGAACTGACTCACTGTGGGCAATGCCTCGTGAGCAGAGTGGTTTTCGTGGATGCACTGAAATAAACAAAATACTAAATTATTCAATATTATTAAATATTACAATTAAGACAATATTATAAAGTATTAAATAAAACAGCATGTGTATAGCTGTTTACAGGATTAAGATTAAGAAGTAAATTCTTTTGTCATTCAGTCTGTATATGTGTAGATGCAGGTGCTCTTCTGCTCACCCCTGTGCAAGGGTCTCCAGATGGCGGTGGGGTAAAGCCGGTAGGGGTCACCAGGTAAAACAAGGCTAAAATCTAGTCAGGAGCCCTGTGGTTGTCATTTAACCTCAATCCAGCACCTCACACACATACACCGTGTCCCCCGGTCTGAGGCCAGGAGAGACGGGCTATTGATTGTTAGCAATGAGAGAGCCAGCTGCCATTACACCATTACAGCCCTGACAGAAGAACTGCACTGCATTGATCTGCAGGCCAAGGCCCTCCTGCTGGTATTTATAGAGGTAGAGTGAGAAACATCCTTACCCCATCCTTCTTTATCTTTCTCTCGCTCGCTCATCCTCCCTCTTTCGTTCTTTCTTTCTTTCTCTCTCTCTCTCTGATGAGGTATAATTGATTGTAAACGAGAATGTGTTTCCTACCTGACCCCAGTGCACTGTGGGTAAGATTGACTACATCTAGCACAATTATGACTGATATGATTCAGTTGCTAAACACATCATGTGTTTATGTTTATAAGTGGGCTGCAATGGGTTTTTCATAATTGAGCTACAGTCTTCATCTGTCTGTCTAAGAATATACGACACAATCAAAAATTTGAAGTATTAAGACATTGTGCGTCACCTCTTCGTTTTGGAGTGCACAATGCCAGTCTGATTAACATGTTAACATGACGGACAAAGCTGTGCTACAATCACATTTTCTTGGTCTGGTTGTGCTGGTCATTCACATTAGCCCCGCCCCTCGCTTTGCTCCTCCTCCTCCACCTTTCCCTGTGGAATCCTTGACTTGTAGTCAATCAGATGGACGATTATTCATAATACAATGTTGTAGCTAAGGAGAGGTAACTATCAGGCTAACTCATCACTATTAAAATTAGTAACACTATGGTAATAATTTGTGTTATGTAGTTGAATGAGGAAATCCTGTTTTCCAGATCTAATTTACTTGGCACAGATTTGATTGATAATGTTAGCTTGTTAACCACTAAAAAAATGTTTGCTTATTTATAATTTGGCATTGTTCGTGGCTTGATTTAAGGCAGGGGTTTTCAAACTGGGGTCCGGGGACCCTCAGGGGTCCTCCAGAGGGTTAAGCCAGTGGTTCTCAGCCTTTTTTCCCAGTGGGCCACACTATGGTGAAGTGAAAAGTGAAAGTCTCACGGCCGCATATTTACATATGACGTCACCGATAAAAAAACAATCAAATTTAATGTTATGGTATGAGCAGATATTATTACTATTATACGGAGATCTTGCATACACAGAAGAGGCAGTGTTTCAGTGTGTTGAAATGGCTGGTAGTGTGACTTCATATCAAAGTGAAACTCCACACGATCCCCTGATACAGTATGTCACAGAAAATTAGAACAATGTAGTCCACTAAATAAAAACTGACTTATTGACATTAGCCTTACAGTAATCAGACAATAACGCTCAATAAACACAAAATGTATACAAGCACTTTAAATAACTATTTAACTCTGGATGTAAATTCTCTTCAACAGCATCATAACAGTAAACAAACAATGGCAGAATGTCATAAAGGCCACAAACGCCTTTAATAGGCAAATATTTCTCGACTCTTAACAAACAACATTGAGCTCCTTGTAATTACAATCTGACGATATCAAGCATTGCGTCACGTCACGTCACTATCCCTCGCGCAGCATCCGCGAGCTGCCGCGAGTGCACTGATGCAGTTATTTTTAGCGGTTTAAAATACAAGTACATGAAACAAACACATCGAATTCACGTCTTTTGACATTGTTTTGCGTATGTCAAGTACTTTACTACAGAGCAAAGAAAGGCTGCCTATCTCGCTCATTGACAGCAAACTGGTTCCTCCAGTCGTCTTACCTTCGCTGTTGATGCTACGACTCTTCTTGTTTGCAATGTGTTTCTTCGTTGGTATGTTCTTCATTTCGTTTTTCTACTCTAATAACAAATTTGCCCATATTGATCCCTAAATTTACAAAAAGTAATGGCTACTACTACTGGAATTCTGCCAAAGTGCGCGCGTGTGTTCGTTACCAGAGTAGCCTACTCAGTAAATAGTAGGTCTGCGCATGTCTGAAAATAAAAGGCCTATCACCAAAAGGATTTTAAATGACAAAAAAACATAATAGTTCAAACTCATTTAATCCATTTTAAATTAATTTAAAAACAAAAATAAATTGTAAAACTGGAATTTATTTTTTAAATGTGGGGGGCATATCGTGGGCCGCAGGTTGAGAACCACTGTTTTAAGGGGTCCCAAGAAAATAAAGAGAAAGCAAAAATGGGTAAAGTCTACCGAACATTCTAACTGTTTAATTCCTTTGCTTTGTATTTTTCTATAGTCCCCTTCAACTTGCTCACTGGGGATGTAAGGTAAGGCAGTATTCTTAACGCAGTACATAAACCGCTTACATACATTTATTGTGAAATTTGCCTATAAAAATAATTTTTAATTGAAAATGCTCTTATTTAGGTTTATACATCCAACATTAAGTGTAGGCAATTAAAGTTTGGAAACAATATGTTGTATTATAATGTCACACTTACTATTTATCTAACAGTTTAAATGTGTTTTCAAACAAAAAATATATAGATGGATTTTAGGAAGGGTCCCTCATAAAAGGTTCATCATATTTGATGTCCTTGGCATCATAAAGTTTGAAAACCCTTGATTTAAGGTACCCACACACGTCAATCCTAGGTTACAGATTACTTTATAAGATTTTCTTATCAGATTTTGGTGTGATGTGTGTTAAAGGGCTAGTTCATCCAAAAATGAAAATTTGGTCATCATTTACTCATCCTCAAGTTTTTCCAAAGCTGTATGAATTTCTTTTTTCTACTAAACAAAAAAAAGAAGATCATTTGAAGAATGTTGGTAACCAAACATTTGATGGGCCCCATCGACTTCCATAGTATTATTTTTCCATACTATGGAAGTCAATGGGGTCCATCAACTGTTCGATCTGGCAGAAACCTTGTATCACTATATTTCATAATTTTTTTTTTTTTTTTTTTTCATAGATCATTTCTTATTGGTCACTCTTTACATCCATCTGTGACTCCTCAAACTGTGTCAAACCTCATAACTCCACCTCGCCTCTATTGTGAATGAAGTGCTGCACACATTTTGAAGCATTTCTGTTTGTTTGCAATGCAAAACTGTTTGATTAAGTACAAAATTTTCTTTACTCAAGAAACACACACACACACATATTTCCTGAAAAGTAGCAGTTATGTGCTGAGTGACAACACGTGACATTCAAACAGCAGCTACTATTTACAGTTCCTCCTGAAGCAAAATAACAAGCTTAAGCTGCGTTCACACCATGTCATAATCTTATATACTAGATGGCAACCCGTGACGTTCTGCCCGGAGCTGTTCATGTCCTCAGACTCAGAGTTAATGTGTTTCTATTTCAACCCTATCAACGCCAAAATTAATCTGCAGCAGTCAGGTGGTACAACTAGAGCTCTGTAAGTTGTTCATTATTATTGTAATGTTATGTGCTTCGAGACATGAGGTAATTTAATGCCATCTCTCCTCTCATGATGCTTTACAGACTCTGCTGTGCGCATGTTTTGAAGGTGTGGCTTTTGAAAGTGGCACTCTGAAGGGAGGCGTGACGTAACAGTTAGTAGAAAACAGCAGGAAGACAAAGGAGAACAATGAAAACAGGATTTAATGACAAAACGAAGAATATTCACACTAACACGCTTAACATTAGACGAGAACGGACGAGGAATGAGGGAGAACATGGTGTAAATGCATGAAGCAAACAAAGGATCTAAACAAGGTAATTAACAGGACATGGGTGAAGGAAATGACTCATTAGAACACAAAGCAAAACTAGGTCAGATGATAGGGCAAACTAATGACAGAAAACATAAACGTTACAGTTCGGCCCCTCCCGGGGAGGCGCATCCTCGCACCGTAAGAGTCCAACTGAGGAGGGAGGGTGGGGGTTCTGGAGGAGGGCAGGAAAAAAAAAAAAAAGAGCGTCCAGGACGCAGAAAACAGTTTAGCCGGGGTGCCAGATGTTTGAGGTGGAACCGGAGGGCCGAGGCGAAGCCGGTTTGATGGAGCCCGGTGTAGCCGAATGGCCGATGGATCCAGGTGGAGCCGAGGGGGGGAGGAGCCAAGGTGGAGGAGTCTGGATGACGAGCTGAGGTGGAACGACAAAATCAGAGGCAGTAGGCGGAGCCAGGGGATCTGACGGCTGGCCCAAAGTGGATCCACACCACAGAGGGCTGGTGGAGGAGGAACCAAGGGGCTGACGGTAGACAGCGGTGACCTGACAGATAAACTGGATGAATTCTGAAGAGGAGGCGGGAGAGGGAGGTTGGGGGGAACACTGGAATCACAGGAGAAGTTTTGCTGGACACAACCAGCGGGGCCAGGGGCCACTCCATCCTCTCGAACTCCACGAGGACTCCCACGACAACGCACGGTGTTGCTGGCTCACACACCTGGTCAGACGATCGACACGGCAAATATCAGATCAGCTGACGGACGAGACACCTCACCATTTATATTACAAATGTCAAAATGATTCTTCTGAAATCTGAATGCAGATTTATGCTTATAAAAGGCATGCACATACAACTTAATTCGTTATGTACAGTTATTCCCTGTGGTTATGTAATTCTGTTGTTTGTGTTATGTAATATTGTTTTTATTTGTACAGTAACTGTAAATAATTCAACAGTGTATTTCGTTAACAGCATGTATTTTAAAACAGTAAAGTTAGCGACTTAAACAATGGTTAACATAACAATTAACTCAACAAAATATAACAAATAACACTTAGTTCATTTGCAAAACCTTTTGTCTCTTTATTCTATTGTATTTATTTGTGCTATCATTTGCAATTTTTATTTGTTTTTATTTTATTACTGATAGTTTACTTTAGTTCAAAATTTCAAATAAAGCCTCTCTGTGCTGTGTATAAGTTATTGCAACAAAATCACCCAAATTATCAAAGAATTATGAGATAATAATGAAAATATATATATGGAAGTTATCCCATTGGTAGCGAAAATGTTATCGAATATCGATATTTTTCAAAGTATCCAAGTTACCCCAGACCCCCCTAGAATTATGCTTTGTTCATTAATCAACTAGAAACGGCAAACAATAAAGGACTGGTGTGCTGCTAGTGACTTACAACGAACTCTTGCTTTTATATTCTTGTGCACTGTATGTTCATTTTGCCCTTCTTTGTCGTTCGCCATCATCTCATTATTTTCGCGAAGCATTATGCTTCGCTTCACTTCAGCTATGATAAAGATGTATAAACTCTTGCATTGCGTTTTGTGCATTTTGAGGGTGGAGCAATAAAGGGAGGAGTGTGTTTGTGTAAGCTGATATCAAATATCAACAGTGGATTGCTTACTGCTCTTAAAGTAGGATGATTCTGATTGGCTGTCAATGTTTTTGTAGTTAATCATTGTGTGTCGTTATAGTTATAGTTATAGTTGGGGTGTGGACTTTCCTATTCTTTTATATTTAGAGCAATTTTCATTTATTGAAAACAAACATCTTTATTGTTATAGTTATCATCCTTGGTGTAAATGGCCTTAATGCCATGTTCCATTTACCTCGGAAGAGGGATGTAGGAGTTGGGAATGACTTCACGCCCAAGATGACCGCATTCCAGTGCACAGGTCGAAAAACTAAGATGGATGCAGACAGGCAAACCTTTGTTGTGCTTGCTTTTTTAGAATATAAACACATGAAAAAGCAGTATTTTGCTTAAAAATAATGCCAAAGTACCATGTCCACAAATAGTGTTTGGACAGTACTGTGTTCCACTGAATTTATTGAGAAACAGACAAACAGAAGTGGCATATTGTATTCTGAGGTCAAGGTTGTTGCCTTTCACCCGACTTTCCCAGTCGCAAATCCTACTTGAGGATAGTTTGTTCCAGTTAAAAGTTCCTACTGGGGCCTAAATGAAACACACCATAAAAGATTGATTCTTGTGATAAAATAATGGTGTCCTCCATGATTCCTATTCTTTCCAGCAACAAAGCACTTGAACACGGCAAGCTCGCTATCAAGACATCAAGTGGGAAGTAGGACATTTCCGACAGCATGTGAAGGCAGCATTAAGAATTGATATCGGTTCATCAAAATGAGAATTGATTAAAATAAGATACAATATTTTCAACCCAGCCCTATTTTACATGATATTTTACAAAGCCAAATCCATCTAAATTTTTCACACAGATCCGTGAAAAGTTTACGCAAAGTTTGTACATCCACAAAAGAAATCAATTATGAAAAAACAGATGTTTATAATCTCACTTAATAAATCCCACCTCTTTCTTTCCTTTCATTTTCACTCAGTGATATAGCACATAATCATCTCTTCTTTGCCAGTGTTGTGACAGCACACTGTGCCACAGCGAACATTTCAGTACGTGTAAAAGTTGAAGCAATCAGCACCGGTCTATACTGCTTGCTTAGCAGGAGGTGTTAAAAAGTATTGGCAGCTGACATAGCCTGACTTAATATCCAGCTAAGTGATTTAATAGCTTCTGTTGGATGCTTAACTGCTGTTTTTTCTTGTATTGATTTATGAGCTCATAAAGTGTACAGTGAATTTTCACCCACCATGGGAGCTATTGAACCCACCATTTGATATTTCATATCAGCTCAATACAGTAATTACACACAATTTGGCATCCTTTCCATCTGAGAATATAAACTAAATGTGTGGAGATCTACATCACAACAAATGTGAATCAATGAGAGATGTTTATTCTATTTTGTTTGCTTGAGAACATGCAAACACGTGTATGCGTCTGGTTGCTTCTATATCCATTTTCACAAAGATATTTTGCTGTATGTAAATCCATGATAGTTACTCACGTATGCTTTTCACTGGCTGCTTTTAGCCAAAATAACGCCTACATGATCAGCATTAGTTGAATAACATCAGTGTGTCCCAGAATCCCAAGAACTACCATATCTGTCCCTGTCAATAACCAACATACTGCTCCCCATCAATCCATCTCTCCATCTTTTTATCTGTTGGAGTTTTGTCCTCCATAATTCAGTTATCGTGGGAAACCATAATGAAATTTCTGCATTGTTTGTTATTCTCTCACAATCTGTAATTCATCCCATCATACAACTAAGTTGAAGTGTCCTTCTGCCTGTTAAATGCAGAGAAAGAGTCCCTTTATATGACCCGGTTATATTTCAGACCTCTCTGGGCAGCCTGTCTCTCTGAGGGGAATTAAGTTAAGCATGTGGTTGAAATGGTTGGTTATGAGTGGAAGCATTACAGCAACAGGCTTTTAAAATCCATTTTGCTCTCTCTGATTAGATTTGGTGTTATCATCACTGCAGTGCTGAAACGTCTGTAGCTTGTTCATATTTCTGAAGAAAAGCATAAATCCAACTAATTGCGGCCTGTCTGCTCCAGTTAAGGCTGATGAAGAAATATTGCCTGCAAAAACCACAAGTCACTTACGTTTCCATTTAAGGCTGCGCCTGGGGTCTCTCTGTTTTCCTCTTCTATCCATCCATCCATAGTACTATATCTACGTTGCTATTTGAGGTCAGTAAGGTTATTATAAAAAATAATACATTTATTCAGCGACAACAACACAATAAATTGATCAAAAGTAACAGTAAAGACGTTTATAATGTTATCAAAAAATTTTATTTCAAGCAAATGCTGTTCTTTTGAATTCGCATCAGCTCATCAAAGATAATTGGAAAAAAAAGTTTCCACAAAAATAATAAGCAACTCAACTCTTTTCAGCATTGTTAATAAGAAGAAATGTTTCTTGAGCAATAAATCAGCATATTAGAAAGATCATATTTCTGAAGGATCATGTTACACTGAAGACTGGAGTAATGGCTGCTGAAAATTCAGCTTTGCCATCACAGGATTAAATTATTTTAAAATATATTTAAATGGAAAAAGTTATTTTAAATTGTAATAATATTTCACAAGTACTGTTTTTACTGTATTTTGATCAAATGAAGGCATGCAGCCTTGCCGAGCATAAGACACATTTAAAAAAAAAAAAAATGTACGGACCTGCAGTGGTAGTGTAGAGCATGTGTAAAAACACCATGACATTTTGGTAACATTTTTGGGCAGTCAAATTTCATAAACATTCAGAGCCAAAATCTTGCAAGGGAAGTCAAACAAACACACAAGACTCACACAATATTTACAAAGTTAAATTCTTTTCCTCGGGTTACATTACCCTGATGGCAAAATGTGAAGCAACCAGCGGTGTAAAACTACCCTAATCTGGCAAAGCTACTGCAGTGAACCAATACTACAAAACTGGCAATCACAAAGCATGGGATGCCATTCAGTTCGAGTGTGAGCAAAGCTAAAACTCCCCTTTTTGCCAGGGTTCCTAGCACCTGCAGAGCGCTAGAGTGTGTTGTAATTGCAGTTGTATAATGGCCTGTTTAACACTATGAATAGGAACAGTGCACCTGATGAAAACAATGAGCAAACCCAAGAGATTGAGTGTCTGCCAACACTAAACCTAACCATTCAAACTGCACACAGATAAAGTTACAGTTCACTACTCTGGACTGCATTAAACTAATGGCGTTCATTGATATGGCTCAAAATGGAGTTGTTTTTCAAAATATTCTTTAGAATAAGGAATGGCTTGAGTGCTTAACATATGGCTCAGCAGATTACTAATTGAATATTCCGTCTCTTATTTTGTGTATCACCTTTCGTCAAAGCTGCATACAACCTCTCACATATTGCATATGTTATTCCGTCCATAAATTACATGTGGCGTCACATGATATTATCAGCTGTAATCATGAATAGGGAGGCAGTTGGCCATTAGTGTGGGAGGATGAAGATGAGTAGATTAACTCAGTGCTTATCACATTTTGCTAGTGAGCATTTGAAATCTATACAACACATACCATTTTTAAATTGAAAACAATCTCTGTAATATATATGGAAATTTTGGTTAAAAGTTCAAAGCATTTCTGATGATACTGGATATTATGTGGACTATTCACTATACCCTAATTTTTTATTAGAAATGATTACTTTTATTCAGCAAGGACGCATTAAATTGATCAAAAGTGATAATGAAGAAATGTATAATGTTTTATTTCTAATAAACGCTGTTCTTTTGAACAGCTGTCTAGTACAGCTTCCATGTAGCAAAAATATTAAGCATAATAATATTTCATATTATAACGGTTTTACTGTATTTTTAAATCAAATAAATACAGCCTTGATAGGCAAACTTCTTTCAAAAACATTTAAAATCTTACTCCTAACTTCTGAAGTGTGTGTGTGTGTGTGTGTTTAAAGTGGATCATTCAAAATGTGTTTTTTTATTCCATCACAAGGAAAGCAGTGGAGAGATAATGTTTGAGTTGTTTTTTTAAAAAAAGGTACAGCAGAAACGGAGAGATTTCTATTCACCCCCCTTTTTCTGAGATTCTGTTTGAATGGTTTGTTCAGATTAATATATGTTAAAAGAGGGAGCAATAAATGATTTGAGTTTGCTTTTAATGCAGGGAGTGTAGCCTTAACCATAACTCTGACACAAGCCCAGTGTCTAGGGCTGTTTTATGATTACATCACAATTGTAAAGTTATGGTATGGCTGTATTGTTTTGGATCAGTGGTATATGGCTTTTGATATCTGTGCTTTTATAATAAGTACAGGCTCCATTTGGGTCATTATGTTCCCTCTAATGCCTGTTCCTTTTGTCAAAATGTCCTATAATACATCTAGCGAGGCATGCTTTGTGTGAATAATTGAAGATATCAGAATTTTAGAAGTTAATAAGCTCAGCGTTCGGCCATGTTAGAGGCGTACTTTGACAAATGCATTATATTTCCTCCTCCCTGATGCACTTACTATCTGTTACAGCTAATATAAATATGCAAATCTGCCTGTTGAACTTTAGTGGGGCTGCTGTGATTCGTCTCTTTAAGATATTCATTTGCATGACTGAAGCACCCATGCATCATGCCAGTGTCATTCTGAAAGCAAATATTAATCAATTTTGTGTGATGTACCCCATCCTCCAGCAATCCCTGTTTCTTTGTTTGACTGTAACATTCGCTTTTTAACGTTTACTTGCTTTACAATTTAAGAATGGTCTTTGTGTATGACCCAGCTATTGTTGTACCTGGCCCTTGTACAATAGTGAACAGAGATGGTGGCATAATGAAATTGATTCATCTGTGTGAATTACATATGAATTTAATTAGATTGAGTTATGTCCAATATCATCACAAAGGCTCTCTTTGAACTTTAAACCAATATTTTCAAGAGCGGGTGATGTTCTTCGGTTCTGATTAACAATGGCGTGGTTTACGTGTGATAGGATGTGCATTTTTACAACACTAAAAAGGAGGATGCTTTGCAGGATTCAGTGATGCCATGATAAAACATGAAGGGAAAAAACCTCAAACCTTTTAGCAATGACAGAAATGAACATTTTTATTAAGAGGCAATATTTGCCCCCTTAAATTGATTTCCAGGGGCATCCTTCATGTAAATTCTTAGATTTATTCTATGAATGAAATTAAAATAAGACATTATAGGGGAATTACCATTCAAATAAAATCAGCATCAACAAAATCTATCTTTGCACTGCAGAAGTGGCACAGAAGCTGCATCTGAAGTGGCATTTACATGCATTTGCTGGACCGTTTAATGCTGATGCCATGAATGTATTTACACCCCAAGTACAATTGCATAAATAATGTTCTGCAATTGTTTTGAACATAAAATATATTGAAGATAGTCATAAGAAATGTTGGGGAAAAACTAAATTATACTTTACATTTGAAACTAAAACTGCTTGTAGGTTTTGGCAAATCACTGTCTTAATGAGTGAGTCAGTGACTATGTTCACATGTGCACCAATAATGTGATTATTTCTAATAATTAGTTAGGGCTTAAATCGCAGTAAGATGTTTACATTACACGAGCAGAACTCTTCACTCCAATTTTCATTATTCTGATTATTCCCTAATAAGTATGGTTATACCCAACTCAGATAAGCATACTAAGGCATACAGTATGCATGTAAATGCATTTAAATTCAAAATACATTTTTATGGACGCACTGGATATTGTTCCGCACCGTGATGAACATCGCAATACTGGGTTTACACGGATGAAACTGCCGCCAAGATGAAAATACGGAGCAGATACTGCACAGCGAGTTGTGTTGACAGAGTTTAGCGATGTGGAAAAGAAAAAACTCCAGAATAATGTAACGAAGATCATTCAGGAAGTTGTATGAACAACATACGGCAGCTGTGTAGAACCAAGCACATGCGCACTTAATAATGCGTTAAAGGTGTTTACGCTACACGCCTATTTATTGCGATTAAAATCGGCATACAACAAATAATTTAAAGCAGTGGTTCTTAACCTTGTTGGAGGTGCTGAACCCCACCAGTTTCATATGCGCATTCACCGAACCTTTCTTAATAGGAAAAAGCGGGGCGTGTCATCACGAATCAAATGAGTCGGGTGTGTGTCTTGACCTCCGCCGAACCCCTGAGATTGACTCACCGAACCCCTGGGGTTCGATCGAACCCAGGTTAAGAACCACTGATTTAAAGCGAATACGGTTACTACAATTATGAGATTAAAGGGTTAGTTCACCCAAAAATGAAAATTCTGTCATTACCTTGAAAATTTTAATAGGAAAATTTTGATGAAATCTGAGAGGTAAATGACTCGTCCATAGAAAGCAACTTAACCGACAGAAAGGTATTAAAGACATTGTTAAAACTGCCGACGTGACTGCAGTGGTTCAACCTTAATTTTATGAATAGACGAGAATAGTTTATGTGCGTAAAAACGAGTTTGTTCAACAATAATTATTATGGACAGAAAACGTATTATTGTAATATAGCTGAACACATTTAGTCTTATTGTTTAAATCTAATTTTCTTGATTTTTTGGGCGTACCATGCTTTACATGCCTCAGAGAAAAACTGTGGCATAATGAAAGTTCCTCTGTCGCGTTCGTCTCTCATTACCAATCGCTCCTGCGGCCTCGTTCAGCTCCCACAACACTCGATCCTGCTCTGCTTCGTACTAGAGTAATGTTAACAATTGCATCCATGAACGTGATTTCTGCCTGAGTCCCATCCCGATTTTTTTCCACCAGCTGCGAGGTGAAGACCACATGTCCCAAGAATCCACGCTCAAACGTGGTGTCATCAAGCTATGCCTTTGTTTTGAATAGGCGACCTCCAGCAGACGAAAAACTACATAGCGCACCTTTAATAATTATATACCAGTGGATAAAATATAAAACAGATGATCTCAAGGCTGCGCCAATTGGCAGATGGTATTTCAAAACTGGATTATTCAATCTAAAACCGGACAGATGGCCACCCTAGGTGTTACAGTATATGATCTGCATGAACTCATCTGGATTAGTGCATATAATAATTTACACACCAACTACAGTACATGTTTTACTCTAAACTCTGTCATGCACCTTTAAGAAAACACAGATATGAGTCTGACTCACTCCCTAAATTAAGTTTCCATCTGATTCATTCATAGCAGAACATCAGAACTCCAACAGCCTGGTACACAGTCAAACAGAGAATGGGAGAAGAGCACAAGGTCAGTATGCTTTCTTTCTTTCCAGCTTTCTTTCTGTGTACTTGCTCTCTCACCCTCTCCAGCAGGGTTAAGAGCATTGAACTGCACACATTCAGAACACAAATGAGCTAGATGTTAGATGAATATCCAGTTATTTGTTGCATAGCTTGAAATCAAAAGCCCTATATAATAAAATATAAACCTATTCAGTGGGCCTTTCTCTCCCTCTCTCTCTCTCTCTCTCTCTCTCTCTCTCTCTCTCTCTCTCTCACACACACACACACACACACACACACACACACACACACACACACAGAGAGAGCCCCAGTGGGATCCCCAGTCAGACAAACAATGATAAAGTAGTGCTCTTATGCCTTTGACACTTTGAGGAGATGCAGACCTCAAAACGTCTAACTAATAAACCCTGTCTGACTGCCACAAACCCTGTGTACACAGAAATCAAATGTAATGTTAGCGATGCCTCTGTGTGTTTCTTGAAGAATATTGTTTATTAAGGTATTGCACATTTTCCCCAATCCTATTGGAAAAGGTCAATGTACGGTCAAATTGAGTAAACCGGGCCACTTCTTGTCACAGAGGTGAAAAAAAAAAAATTTGTTCCGAATTCACCCTAATATTCAAACGTTGGCCATTTTAGTCTGAGCTGACCGCTAAAAAAAGACAACATGTGGTCCTGATGAGCAGTCTTTCTTAAGTGAACAAAACAAACCGACTGGGTTTCATCTGGGTCCCGCTGAAGTAAAAGGGCAACGAGGAGAGCGAAAAGTTTGATCGTGCACAATACCCGCAAAGTAACGGAGGGAGGATGGACGAGTGGACGGGTGGGGGTGCGGTTGCCAAAAGGTCAAGCATGTAATATAAGAGCAGGATCTCGGCCGTCTCCGTCAGACAAAAGCCTCCCGCGGCAGACACTCCTCTGTTCTCTCTCTTCTCTTAATTACAGTCATATCACCCTGCCACCGCCGCCTGTCCTTAACATATTCCTCTTTATTTGGAGTCCTTTTTTCTCAGCTAATGGAATGTCAGCTCTCTGCTATTCCCTCTCCTCATCTCACACCGATCAAAGTGACCTCTGCCTCTCCGCCAGCGCGCAAATCAATACGCACACTGACAGAAAACCACACAACATATAATAAATGACAATCTGCGCACACACTCACACGGGCCGTCCCGTGGCATATCTGACAAAAGCCTTTCATAGCAGTCATTCTGGAACGATGGCAGTGAGTTATGTTTAAAAGAGGATTGGCGGAGCGCTCGGCTCTGCGCAGGTGTGGATATTACAGGGCAGGGTCGGTTAAAGCATCTCTCCTCGGTGTGTGAGAACGCCCGTCCCGGCCCGGGGCTGACAGCACCAATGCCATTACAGTTGTAGCTGTTTATTGTGGTTGTCTTGCTGGGAGAGGTTCTATCCAAAGCAATTTTCCTCTTAAGGGGGCAAATTGCTGGCGGAAAATTGTATGTGCTGTCGCTCAGCCATGATTGGCAGGGAGGCCGAGTTTGGCAACAGCGAATAAAGGAGAATGAAAGGATTTCATACTCTGAGCCGAGAGCAAGTGAGCAAGGGAGGGATGGATGGAAGGAGGAATGAGAAAAAGCACAGTGCATATTAAAATGTGTTGTGAAAAACGAGTGTGAAATTTCACACAATTCTGAAAACGACTGCTGTTCTTCCAGGTGGAGAGAGAGAAGCCAGGTGTTTGTGAAAACCTCATAGAACTAATCTCTCTCTATCTTTTTCCTCTCTCTTTTTTCCCCATCGGTGTGCGCTAGCTTTGTAAAGGATCAGGAGGATTTGTAACAGCTGGCATTCTTCCAGTCACTTGAAACAAAGAGAGAGAGGGGAGGAAAACAGTGAAGTGATGGAGAGAATGGCAGACGCTTGCATTCTGCAAACTTTGATGGTAGTTATTATCTGCAGGCACTCTAAGTGAAATGAAGGGGTGAAGTGCTGTGAACTAGTTGAGTCGTCTAAACTCTTTCGTTCTTTGCTTCTATTGCATTAACAGTGTCGGCAGCATCTCTCTTTGTGTTCTTTCTGCTTTGGTTCTTGTCTGCTCATTAAGAAATATGAAACGCTCTTTCTTCCTTCCTCATTTTTCTTTCTCTCTCTCTTTCTCTCTTTCTTTCCCTTCCTTCCTTCCTTCCTTCCTCATTGTCTATCCTGCCTACTTTCTTTTCAATCTTTTCTTTTCCTTCCTTCTTCCCTTTTTCCCTTCCTTTCTTGTCCAAACTTCCTTATTTTCTGTCCATGCTTCTTTCTTTTCCTTCCTCCCATCCCTCCCTCAGTTCTTTCTTTCTTTCTTTCTTTCTTTCTTTCTTTCTTTCTTTCTCTTTCTTTCTTTCTTTCTCCATACTTCATTCTTTGCTGTCCATCCTTCCAATTATTTTCAATCTTTTCTTTTCCTTCCTCATTTCTTTCTCTCTTTCTTTCTTTTTTGCTGTCCTCCCTCCCTCCCACTTGCTTCCTTTCATTCTCTCTTTCTTTCTTTTTCTCTTTTTTCTCTTTCTTTCTTTCTCTTTATTTCTCTCTCCCTCCCTCCCTCCCTCCCTCCCACTTCCTTCCTTTTCATTCCTTTCCTTCATTCCTGTCAAAACTTCTTTATTTTCTGTTTATGCTTGTTTCTTTTCCTTCCTCCCTTTCCTTCCTCCCTCATCCCTCAGTTCTTTCTTTATTCTTTCTCTCTTTCCTCTTTGTCTCTTTTTTTCTCTCTTTTTCTTTCTTTCTCTCCTTCTCTTTTCCTTCATTCTTTCTTTCTTTCTTTCTTTTCTCTTTATTCCTTCTTTCTTTCTTCTTTCATTTCATTTTGTCTTTCTCTTTCTTTCTTCCTTTCTTTCCTTTCCTTCTTCCTTTCTGTTTCTTTCTTTCTTTATTCCTTCTTTCTTTCTTTCTTTCTTTCTTTTCTTATTATCTTTCTCTTTCTTTCTCTCCCTTCCTTCCCTTTCCTTCTTCCTTTCTGTTTCTTTCTTTCTCTCTCCCCGTCTTTCTTTCTCTTTTTCTTTCCTTATTCTTTCTTTCTTTCTTTCTTCTTTCCTTTCTTCTGTCTTTCTCTCTTCCTTCCTTTCTTTCCTTTCCTTCTTTCTGTTTCTTTCTTTCTTTATTCCTTCTTTCCTTTCTTATTATCTTTCACTTTCTTTCTCTTCCTTCCTTTCTTTCCTTCTTCCTTTCTGTTTCTTTCTTTCTCTCTCTCTCTTTCTTTCCTTCTTTATTTCTTTTTCTCATCTTGCTCTATCTCTCCCTCCCTCAGCAGATGGCTATTCAGCCTCATCCATTAACTGTTATTGTTTTTCCTGAACATGACATTGATTCAATTTAACACCAATCAATTTCAAACGCTTCTGACATTCAGATCTGACCTTAAGGCAAACGACTCATGAACTATGATCAGAATTAAACTTTTGCTAACGAGGTGATCTCTCAGCCTTGCCCAACAGCAATGTTCGCTAAAAATTAGATCAATTATTATAAGGGAAACAGACCCTAAGTTGATTACCCTGCCCTCACTAATTTGTGTAATTAATAACCAGGCCTGGACTAGAATAAGAAGTTTATTAATCCATATCTACAAGCGGGTAATGAAATTGCGTGGGCAGGTCATCCATTTAGATGGTAATGTCATAATCAATGCTGCCACACCATACATGTTAATGAGCATTGTTATGAATTGTTACAGTTAGAGCTGTGTGTATGGAGACGTCGGCCTCTCTGTGTTATGTATGGCAATCAGACGCGTGAAAATGGCAAATCTAATTAGGAATTCCGACTGGAGCGGCTGGGAACACCGAGAGCAGTAGACGGTATCGGAGCTGACAGCTGCCAGCCGGAACGCCGAGTGTCGGAACAAAACCAGCATTCTGCACCACAACGGGAATGACAGGAAAAAAGGATGTATCACAAACGAATAATTGCACTCTGCATGGCCTCTTGCCATATAGCACAATAGAACTGCCAGCACAGGAAGAAGATGCTATTGTGTTTGTACAAGCACTCTTTATGAGTTTTACCTCTGAGTCGAAGGGATAGACTCGTGTCATCTGCATGGCGATGAGGCTCCTGTTCTCGCATTCAGTCTTCCTCTGCAGGCCCTGTGTGGTCCTCCTCTTCTGCATGCGAGATACAGCACTGCATACATCTGCTAAATGAATAAATGTAAATTCACACATATAGAGGACTCACTCTTGTTATAGGATTTATATATAGCGGGTTTACACCAATTCATAACATAAGGAGGAATGTGTCCTTATATTATGAATTAGTGTGTTAAAGTTGTATTGTGATGCAAGAGCCTAAAAGAGAAAATTAAATTAAATATTCTATACGTACACTACCGTTCAAAAGTTTGAGGTTGGTAAGATTTGAAAGAAGTCTCTTCTGCTCATAAAGGATGCATTTATTTGATCAAAAAACAGTAAAGCAAGTAATACTGTGATTACAAAAATGCCATTTTCCCTATTTTCATATATTTTTAAAATATATGTATTATATAATTTATTCCTGTGAGGGAATGATGACAGTCTTCAGTGTCACGTGATCCTTCAGAAATCATTCTAATATGCTGATTTGGTGATCAAAAAACATTTAATATTATCAGTGTTGAAAATAGTTCAGCTGCTTAGTATTTTTGATCATTTTTTTCAGGATTCTTTGATTAACAGAACTTAGCATTTAACTGAAATATAAATCTTTTATGGCATTATAAATGTCTTTACTGACCCCAAACTTTGAAATGGAAGTGTGTGTATGTGTAACATACAGAGAAATATGTGATTCACATTGATTACTATTAAATAAATACAGCAGCTGGAAGTATATGCATTTACTGTAAGTGTACTGTAAGTCACACAGACCTTGTATCCTATAAGCCCCTGTAAATAATGCAGTGTTAGAGACAGATGAAAGGAGAGAAGAGAGAATGAAAAGTGCACAGGTGTGCAGTCAGACACATCAGTCCTGCCACAAGTTGCACACCAATACTAACTGCTTTTAGCACCTTACACATGCCACTGTGTGTCGGTGTGTGCGCTGGCTGTTATAAGCTTTAATATTTTACACATGCACGCTGCATATGTAGCTCTGCAACACCTGTTCTTCAGAGCCAACTGCAGCATCTGCCACAAAGCTCATTAATGTCTACAGACACACACCAACATGTATTAAATGAAATGCACACAATGTGTATTTTTCTCCTATCTCTCACACCTTTCGCGGTTCGTAAACCTCTATAAATTCTCCTTTGATTACTTACAACTAAAATGACAGACAGATAAAGTCTGATCCAAGTTTGATCACAGGCATCAAGATGATCATTAAGAGCTCGAGATGAAACTTAATCAAAGAGATCCTTTAAAGAAGGGTGAATAAGTAGAGGTAATGCTATCATCAGTCATCATCCCAGCATTACCTGCTCCAGTTTTTGAGCTTTGAAGACGGCCAATAAAAGCTGCTGTTAGGATGAAGTTAAAGTGATTCTCTGGGTTTATATTGGGTTAGTACTGATTGGCTTTAAATTGCTCTGTCTCAAGATTCCCTTTCATCTTTACTGCTGGAAATCACTGTTTTCCTGTTGTCTGAGTAGGTTTAAACATTTACTCTCATGGATGTTTTCCCTTGGGAACGTGAGGAGGAACAGCTCAAGGAGTGAATTTCAACTAACTAGCAGTAAAGGTGAAGAAGAAGACACATTGAATCAGAAAACAATTGTCAAATCACAGCCAGTGTCTTTACATGTTCATACCAAGTGCACAGATTATACAGGGATGTACGTTAACTATGGAAAACATGATATAGGCAAAGCTGAAGACCTGATCTAATACCACAAGTTTTTAGCCAACCTGGGAAAGATCCATATTCAAACACAGCGTTTAGAAAGACATGAAGTGATATTTGCTTCTTGCATTTCTTTTCATTCATTTTCAAGTTTCTTTGTGTCAAGAAAGCATGCAGTGGCTCAGAAGCTTCGAAGCACTATTGCTACGCACTCAAAAATATTTTTGACTGAACTTAATTTAAATGTGGGCAGCACATGTTGGAAATGAGATTTCTTAACATGAAATTACCATGTCAACTCAACTTTCAATATTTTGTAATTGAAGCCAACTTATTATGAAGTATCAAAGTAGCTATAGCAATAGCATACACAAGCATGTTAAACTTAATTTTTTTACAGTATGTAATGCATTGTTGCACACTTATACACTCCCACTGCTATAGAATACTATAGACTACACAAACATCTAATGTCAGCAAACTTCGGAGGCAGAAAACTGTCATATTTCTAATAACTGTCAATTACAGCTAATTATATTGTTATGTAATATACCTCAGGGCTGTTGAATGCTTGATTCTGATTAGTTGACAAACGTTCTAAAGTGTGTAATTATTTTTCACAGCTATGAAGTAGTTCCAGGTCTGCTGAACGCATTACAGTTCCATATCACTTTGTCCAATTATTTCATTTGGTCTTTGCAATCTACAACAGCAAAAGAACCGAAAAAAACATGATTAGCAACAGAGGCTTGGGATAAGATGCCTAAGACTCACAAGAGCACTTTAAGGACAAAACCCTGACAAATGTCTTTAAATAAAACATGTGAACTGTGTTTTAAGGTGTGGGAACTGTGGTATAGTGGAATAATTGATTCTGGTCTGTTGAATTATTGTAAAATAATTCACCCCAGGGGAATGATGCAAAGTGAACCCTTGTGAATTACTCTTTTATTTCCTAAAGTATATTAAATAATATTAATTAGAGTAAGAATAACATTTTGGCAAATTATATTGTTCATAATTTTTCCTGGACTTTAAATACTTTTAGCGTGAAGGTCGATCATCTTATTGTTGTTTCGTCCTGTTGTGGAACATTTCCTCAAGATTTAATTTTGTGCTTAATTTTTTCATACACTGTGCTGCACCAGAAGTTGTGGTGGCCACTAAGGCTAAATGCTAAAGCATTGTGCCATTGCTTATTAAAGAATTAGTTCACCCAAACATGAAAATTCTGTCATAATTACTCACCCTCATTCCACACCTATAAGACCTTTGTTCTGGAACACAAATTAAGATATTTTTGATGAAATCCAAGAGATAATCGTCCATAGACAGCAATTTCAAGGTCCTGAAATGTTCTTAAGATATGGTTAAAACAGTCTGTAGTGGTTAAACCTCAATTTTATGAAGCTACGAGAATACTTTTTGTGTACAAAAAAAAATTCAACAATCTCTTCTCTTTCCTTTCATTATCCTTAGTTGCCGCAGTAAGCACAGTGAAGACTTCCGTGTTTACGTCTGAATGCCGGCTCGGTATTGGCCAAACGTGAGCAGCACGACACATGCGTGTGATGCTGACGCAAGAGCCGGCCAATAATGAGTCGCCGTTCTGACGTAGAACCTGGAAGCGCTGGACCTAAACAACGTATGAGAATGACACAGAAGAAAATAATTTATTTTTGGACGAACTAACCCCAAAAAAGCAAAATGCACTACAGTCACCAGCTCAACCCAAGCACCCAAGCAAGCACTTTTCTGCATTATGGTACCTGCCAAGACTTTTTTTTTTTTTTTTTTTTACTTGCTCAAAAACACATTAAATAACGCTTAACCTCAACATTTACTCTCCCACTCAGTCCCTTGCAAAGCATGCAGGGAACTAGAAATCTAATTCCTCTGGCCATTTATGTAAACATCTGTTTTACAAATTTAAGTGGATTACACACAATGACGTTAAGTTAAATAAAATGCTAAAGAAGTGTTCCATTAGCTTATTAAGTAAATTGGACAAGCAGCAAAATCATTTTTTGAGTCCACATAGCAAAGGCACACATAAAACCAATCGTTACATTCCTGAACTCTCATCGGGAGGCTCTGAGGTAAACCTCTAACAACAGCAGATCGTCTGTTTGTCAGAATCAAAGTTGACAGAGAAGGAATCCATATGCTTTGATTTTATTTGACATTCACCCCCCAAGGCGATAGTCTAATGGTGAGAATGGCAATACTGTTCTCCATCTGGTCAGGTAGCGCCAACGTAGGCTAAATTAGCACGTGGCACACAGCAGGCATATGCCACAGCATAAAGCTACAAGAGAGCATTGTGTGCCAGCTGTTGTGACGACAAATACTAGCATAATTGTGCAGTTCGCAGGCTTGAAATGGACGTGAGATGACAAGACTAAAAGGCAGCAATATGCTTGAGTTGTTTAAGTGGAGTATATACATTTTTATTCATGAGAAATATGATTTATAAAACACCAACAGACTTAATGAGTATCCAAATGTACAGTCAACAATCAACACTTTATTTTAATGTGTCCTTGTTACACATTACATATATTTACTATTGTAGTAAGAGTAAATTATCGGTATTTACTAGCAACTAACACTAAACCAAACCCTAAATCTAAAGCAAGTACATGCTGTTAATTAATATTACTCAGTACTTATTTGTGTAATTACTCTATAACAAGGACACATTAAAATAAACCAGAAATTTTTCTCTCTACATCTACTGGTACAACTGAACTTGTAATGGCCGTCACCATACGAGGTCATTGGGGCGGGGACTTGTGTGTGTGTGTCTCCAGTTGCTAAGCCTTCACTACACATCAGCCCCATCTGTCCAGCGTTTGTGTGTTTGCGTCCGAGACCACATCTTGCCCCGGCCGTGACACCATGTTAATGAGATCCACACAGGTGACAGGTGAAAGCAGCAGCACCCCTGGCAGTAGACAAATCCCCACACAAACACTCGCAGACTTATGACAACACTGAAGGCAATGGGCATCCAAACACACCTCGCCCGTCTGCCTGCTGAAGACCGTCTACAAACACACTCTCACACACGTGGCAGATGAAAACACTGCTGGCATCAAAGCACAAATGCTGCACACATCTCTGTGACAAGCGAAGACAGAGATTCTCACAGCTTGGTGGCACATCTGTCAACTTTTCAAGGTAAATATTCACTTCTCACACACACACACACACACACACACACAAACTACACGCCTTCCTCTTGCTTGTCTTCACTTCTATTTAAAAAAAAAAAAAAAAAAAACATTTTACCAAACGTAATCCCAAATGAGCAAATCAAAAGCAGTGCAGCCATTACCAGAAAAGCTGTTTTCAAAATGGCGTTTTAATTTAGTTAACATTTAAGAGAACAGCACAGAGATAATAAAGTCCACCTGGCTTCATTTTACACAAGTACACTAATCGTCATCCTTTCTCCCATTACAGCCGATCACGGAGATCACTCCCATAGTGTACGGTTACATTAGCAGAGATTAAAAAACAATCCCAATGCATGTTTCTTTCCATAGCTCTTCAGTTCTAACCAGGCTGTGTAAACATTCCAGTAACCTAAAGGTAAAATGTGCACGGAACATCAAACCAGTATCTCGAAGAACAGTGTTACTGCAAATTAGCCAGCAGTGCTGCAGTACAACATGAGACAGCTCTTGCCCATTCAAACTCCGCAGTGAACACTCAGCTCTTTATAACATGAACATGTCCTTGGCTGCAAAACCAGAACTTTTGGAATATCATAATACTAGCAAAAATTGACCTGTATCTGTAAGTAATAATTTACTGAGATTTTTACCACTTCGAGAGCATGGCCTGGGGAGCTGCTATTACTTTTTGTGATATTTAAAATAAAATAATATCCATATTTATGAAAACATCTAATTATATTAAAATGAAATAACTCCTAATTCCTAATAAAAAGCTCAATTACATTATTCTTCATGTCCAAAAAAAAAAAAAAAAAAACTGTGTGCTTAATCATCTCATTATTCGGACCAGTGCATGGCAGTCAACGGCTGTGCTGTTTGTGAACACATCTGACAAAGACTTCACAGCAAAATATAAAGGCAAAAAACAGGGACTACACACAGTTAATGCTGGATGCTGCAGTGCATCAAGATGGGTTGATGATGAGTGGAGGCAATCAGACAGAAGAGTCGTTTTGGTCATTCTTCCAAGGCTTCATTTACAGGGGTAGAGTGGGTTGACGGTTTGGAGGGGTCAGTTCTGGCGGTACGTGGCGAATTTTAAGCCGTCAGGTGAGTGAGTGTCTGCGATGTGCAGGAAAGGGTTGGAAAGACAGTGGATTCTCTCCGTGTTCAAATAGCAAAACCGTCACTCCGCACACTCAAGAGTTTGAGCTCAGTCAAAGACGGAACAAATCAGAGAAAACAACAACAACACTTCAACAAACACACACAAACACATACGCTCTCACACAGTGCAAATAGGCTTTTTTGTTCGCTCTCTTGATCTCGCCTTCGCTCTTCTGGCCGTATTTACCCGGCGGTATATACAGAGAGATGCAGAAGAGAGGATGAGGCAACTGGACATTCAACCTCGAGTGCGTCTTCATGGGCACTTTTCTTCTTATTTTCTTCCTCATTCTCTCTTCACCACAGCCCCTTTCCTCTGTTCCATTGTTCCATCATCTCTCTCCTTCTCGGCCATTCCATTTCCTACCTTTCCGTCCTTCATTATTTCTCCATCTCTATTTATAGAGGCTCATGGTAGGACTCTGGTACATGCACATATAGGCGTCACAGAGAAGTCTGCGTGCATAGCCCTGGATGTTCTTGGGGTCTAGCGCGTGGAGTTCCTCCGGGGTCATCTTCAGGTAGGCCCCTACTTCTGGGCAAGGGGATACCTGTGGGATGTTAAACCCATTCTGACCGCCTGCCACCAAAAACAAAATAAAAAAAACAACAGAGTTAGCGACAGAATATTCAATAAAAGATAAGAATGTTGTGTCAATTTATTATTGTGGCTCAAAACTTAGCAAAAGTTCAATTGAAATCATGTACGATTAAAAAACAAAAACACAAAAAGGGTTGATAAGTCCTCTGTACCGTCGCGGTCAGCCATACTATCGAAGAAGAGCCAGGCCGAGTCTGCGGATCCGTATTTGACAAAGGCGACATAGTGACTAGTCTCAATGCAGAGCACGGCAAACAGCTCCATCTGCTGGTGAGGGTAAGATCCCTGTCTCCACACTGACTCCTGCAGCTCTTTAGGGACAGATGACTTAACATAACGGTGAGACTTACGCCGTGGGTGCAGATGTACCTAAAGGTCCAGGAAGTGAACAAAAACTGTGTCAAATATTCAGAAAAAAACACGTGCTCACAAATACGCACATTAATTTATATTTAATCACTGTCAGGAACTGTTATAGTTGTCTACACTATAGATGAATGCATTTGAACAGTGATTTATTTGGAAAAGCCTCCATCTAGTGGATATTAAAGGTATTGCAGACAGGATCAGTGAATTTTTATAGAGCTAGAAAAGCACGTTTGTGCTTAAATGTGCATATATCAGTGTGTCCTACCTGTGTATTGCACTTTTCACAGAACTGCTTGATCTTTCCTGGTGTGATGTCACAATCTTCGTAGCACTCTCTGCACTCGTAAAGAGCTAAGCCACCACAGATTCGACATTCTCTAGGGGCTGATACAAACATTAGTTATACCATTTTCCTTTAAACACTGAAAAAAGCTAGAATGACGCATATTAAAATAAAATGAGTTCTTTCTCTCAATCACAGACACATTATTTTGGTATGTGGAATTTTATTCAAATAACTTCAGAAATTCATTCAGTTATTGAACTGACTCACTGTCATCTAATAGATCTGTGATGTCAAGCTTCAAAGAGGGGAATATCTTATTAAACATCTTAAAATCCTTCCCAAACCGAGGCATCTGAATTATAAGGCAAGAAGGGGCCTGGAAAGAAACAAACAGACAAGAACATAACCTATCTATTCAAACACAATACTAACCAACATGGATGTGAATTTCTCCTCGTATTGCATCTTTCTCTTTTAATTTTGTATTTGTTCTATGTGCTTATTTGGAGAAATTCAACATCTACATTATAAAATAATAATAATACTGGTAGTAATATCATGTGTAGTATAAACGGAAAAGTTCAGAAATAGCACCTCAAATTGATTTAACAAGTAAGAAATACCAAAAAAATAAAAATAAATAATTATTACTAATTGACAATAATAAGAATTTTTTTAGCATGGAAAACATGGATGTAAAAGTGGCCTCTCCACTAATTACACAGCTAACAAGGATATAGAGCATGCCTTGTGCACATACCTCTGCAAATTTGAGATCACTGTTGATGAAGGACCACTCCAGAAGTTGCTGGCTGGTTGGCACCAGAACTTTATCTTTCTTGTCCATAAAAATTTGATAGAAGTAACAGTCCTGAACCTTCTGCCCTGCAGACCTGCAAAAGATAAGATAAAAGCTAAAAACACCACTTTTTAATACTAGCTTTGTGGAGTTCCTAAATATGCTAATTATAGCGTGGATTTGATTTGAAGGGTGAGTGGGAGGCGCACCGAAGTTTGAGAAGAGGGTCGACTCTCAAGATGTGATGAAATAAGATGTTGAGGAACTCCTCAGGATCTAAACAGAGAGAGAGAGAGAGAGGGAATCAAAATGCAAATCGAAATAACTTATTACTATTCATCTCATAAGTATTTGTAATTAATATGCAGATCTTTATAAAAGAAATGTCATTTTTTTTTTTATAAATATTTTTTGGTGTTGAATATATTTTCCATTGAGGTCCCACTTTATATTAAGAGTCTTTCACTACTATGTACTTACATCAATACATATATATTGCTTGTTAGGTACAATGTACTTAATGATTTTATGGTGTGCTACAAAACACTTTCGCTGCTATTGAGGTGGGTAAGGTTAGGGACAGGTTTCATGGTATGAGTAGGTTTAAGGGTGAGTTAAGCGGTAGGAGTTGGGTCAACAGTGTAATTATAGATGTAATAACAGAAATTACTTGGATGTAATTACATGCAGGTATTTTTGTTTTTATAAGGTAAAAAAAATGAATTTACACAATAAGTGCATTATATTAAATGATTAAATGTTATTACAATGTAGTTGAAAACTAGTATATAAAGTGGACCCATATTATGATCAATATGGTGCTCTAGATCAATATAGAATGTGTGTTTTGATGAACAATTAGGTTTAGAGAGCAATAAATTAGTATCCTTATAATTAATGACTTTATCTGTAACTTTTACTCTGCTTGTAAAAAGAATGGAATGTTGTGTGTCATAATAACGATGTGCGTGATATACTTTATAAAAGACATAACAGGTGCCACCTGTGTTTCAGTATGGGAGCATGTTCCCTAAAACAGTAGGATATACTCAAAATAAAAGTAAACGGGGAAAAAATTAATTCCCAAACCATTCGGTGCAACAATAACATGTTCTGAGGTGATAACATATTCTTAAAACATTTAAGCACATGTGCTCATATAAAAATATTATGACTGATATACTTCTGTAGTCATATTGTGTAGATGACAACATTATTTCTTCATATTTTGTAGTACAGAGTACTGTTTTCAAACCAATGCAAATGTAGTGTCAACATTTCCTATAAAAATCATGTTGATGCACGTCTAATAAATAATTCTCTATTTGTGTTGTTCCTCAATATTCCAGATACTCAAAATAAAATAAAATAAAACAAAATAAATAGCTGCTGAATAAAACGCTGCAATTTTTACAGAGTGAACATCTGTTTGCACCTACAGAGGGCAGTAACAACACATTTCTTCTACAGTGACATGAAATAAAACAAGACTTTTCTCACCCTTCTCTTCTGAAGTGAATCCTGACGCCGCCTCCACTTTTTCCAATATCCTCCTAAGTTTCATGATTTTAGTGGCGCACACGTAGCCATGTCTAACAAATACACACACAGATTTAGAAAGGTTAGTCACAGAAAACACCTTAAAGAGAGTATTTGGATGAATATTTAGATGCACAATGTTATATTGGCTAATACAGATGAAGCAGCCAAATAATGGGTGGTAATGAACTGTCACTCACATTCGTAGTGGGTTGACTATTTCTGTGCGCAGTAACTCTTGAGTCTCTTTGTAATATTCTACATCAGTCTTGGACCTTGGCCTTAGGAGTACTGTATCCAACACAGAACTAAAAGAGAATAGACTGACATACAGAGAGAGACAGAAGAACACATTTTTACTTATTTATTTATTTTTTAAATTTAACATTAAGTAGTTAAAGCATTTTCTATGTATTGCAGTAATGTCAAACCAATGTAATATGCAATGCGTAAAGTAATATACTTTTAACTCTCTCAGAGTAGATATCATGGAAACACAGAAAAATTAAACATTGTGTGAGTCAGTATGTGTGTTTGTGTGTGTACTGTTTGACCTACATTATGAGGACCATCCTTATATTGTAGTGTGTATTAAGATTTCAGGCCACGACCCCTACATTATGAGGACATGCTGATGTCCTTGTAATTCAAAACACTAAATAAACATACTGAACGTTTATGTATTAAAAACGTAAAAATGCAGAAAGTTTTCTGTCAAGGGTAGGTTTAGAGTTAGGGGGTAGATAATTTGATAGATAAATTGTGGTTCCCATGGGGAAACTAGCTTATAAATCATAAAGTATGAGTTTTTTTGAAAATGTAAAACTGCAGAAAGTTTTTTGTGATGGGTAGGGTTAGTGTAAAGGGGATAGAATATAGTTTGTGCAGTATAAAAAAACATTAAATTTATGGAGAGTCCCCACAAGTGTATGTGTGTGTGTGTGTGTGTGCGTGTGTGCTCACCAGAACAGAGTAGAGTCCAGATAGCAGGAGTTATAATGTCCTTGAATGCCTTTCTTCTTCCCAACCATCACCTCCAAACCGTCATTCTCCGTCCGAGGTGGAGTGTTCTCATTAACTACTTCACTCAGATAACCCCCAAAAGCTGCAGCAAAACAAACTGATGAGTTATATCAATCAAGTACAATGAGCTTCAGTGCTCTAAGATTTAAAAAATGGGTTCTGACATCATGTTAAGCTCTACTGACAGCATGTGGCATCATGTTAACTACTATAGATGCCACAAAAAGTCAACTTCAACTTTCAGTTAACAAAAATATAAATATAAAAACATACAAAGTATACTTACAAAACTTATTTATTGTACATGTTAACATAATACTAGTGAGACAGAATTACTTCCTTTTGTCATAAGTAAACTTATGTATGATTCACAAAAAGATACCACAAAAGGATGTGATACAACTACCAGTAAAGCACTGTAAACTACAATGCGAACTCCACCCACATGTCTGTGACACATAACTAGTAAGACCAGATCAAAAAATTAACATTCCTTTAGCAAAAATACAAGCTTCACATTTTTAAATGTGAATCTTCTTCATTTACTATTTAGCCTGCAAAAGTCTTCAGAACATAATTTCTGAAGTGTCTTTAGCAGTCAAAAACAAAGGTCCACTAGGTAGTGTGCATGCACCAAATGCATCTATTTGTGTTCAAGGTCAATAGAGTATGTTTTTAAGGGCTTGCACTCTCAATTATGTACCAGACAGAGAGGAATGTGGAAAGAAGAACTATAAATATATGTTAAAGTAACTGCACAAATTTCTGCTCTAGATAAGGTCCTTCCTATTGGAGCATGCCATACAACTTCTTGTCCAAGCTCTTGCTCTATCCATACTGGACTATTGTAGTGCTCTCTTGGCAGGCTGGAATATGTACTGGCTCCCAAGAGCTGCTCGCATCAAATTCTGTTGTTGCTTACAGAACAATCACTGGCTCTGCACCCCTGTAACCTAAACTCACTAATTCAGACCTATGTGCCCTCCAGAAGCTTGCGCTCTGCAAGTGAACGAAGCCTTGTGGTGCTGTGCCAAAGAGGCACAAAATCATTTTCGCTGACTTTTACTTGATTGTTCCCTGCTGGTGCAATGCCCTGTCTAACACTTCCAAGAAATGGCCAAAGACGCATCTTTTTCATCAACACTTTACCCATAATTACAAACACTTACTATACTATTCAGTAATAGTATATCCATTTATTTTTAAACAAAACCTTGCTCCATGTCCTGTGATAGACTAACTGGGAGTAGTCACAGCACTTACATATTGTTGCCCTATTGTTGGTTTCATTCTTCTTTTGTTCTCATTTGTAAGTCGCTTTGGATAAAAGCGTCTACTAAATGATTAAATGTAAACATTACTGTTACTGACATTACATTACATTACATTACTGACACTTGAAGCGTGTTTATTACCTATGGAGTTGCATCGTTCTATGGGGTTGGGTGAATGATGTAAGGATGGGAATCGTGAGTCTGGCCTGCAACACTTCAGTTTGACAAACAGAGCTTTCTTTGGTGGACATGTGAAATATCGAATCCCTTTAAATGTGCCATCAGTACAGCCCACACACTCCTCCTCCTAAACACACACATAAGAAACACACAGTTTATGATATAGCAAATGCATTTACACTAATATACACTACCTTTCAACATTTTGGGGTTGGTAGGATTTATTAATGTTTTTGAAATGAGTTTCTTATGCTCACCAAGACTTCATTCATTTGGTCAAAAATACAGTAAAACAATAGTATTGTGAAATATTATTACTTATTTTAATATTATTATTCACGGAAAATAATAATTGTATATTTTAAAAATTATAATTTACAGTAATTTATTCCTGTCATGGAATAGCTGAATTTTCAGCAGTCATTACTCCAGTCTTCAGTGTCAAATGATCCTTCAGAAATCATTCTAATATGCTGATTTGCTGCTCAAGAAAAACGTCTTATCATCTACGTCGAAAACAGATTTCAATTTCAAATTTAACGCATCCTTGCAAAGAATGAATCTCTTCAGAGAAAAAAATAAATAAAATCATACTGACCACAAATGTTTGAATGCTAGAGTATTTATATTCACTAGTTACAGTACAGCAAACACACATGAATCTACTGACCAGCTCTAGACCAGCTAGTGGCTCTTGTAGACCTGGAGGTAGACCAACCCAACGGATGACTCCACACAGAGGTGGGTTCTCTTTGACCTCAACCATTGACCCGACCTCTAACCCTGGCTGGCCTTGTGGTGGTGATGGAGGCCTCTGGACAGGTGTGGTAGCAGGTGCAAGGACCTCCTGCTGCTCCCCCATCACTGAGCCAGCAGACAGGGAGAGGGGGCCGTGGCTCATGCTCCCATTGGGGCCAACTTTGCGGCTCAAGCTGAAGGGCAGGGAATGGAACTTGTTATCATTGGACATCAAAGGAGTGGAGGGCAGAGCTCGAGAGGGGGACGAGCTTGGGTTGAAGTCTGGGGGCATGTCCGTCAGGGATTTGGCTGGGTCCTCACCGACTGTCAAGAAAAAATACCAAAGAAATGAGAGTCTGTACCAAAAGGTAATAATAACCGGAAGATGCATCAGTGTGAAGGACCAGCATAAACCATCAGAATGACATCACAGCTAATGTTATAAAATGACAATAAATGGTTCAAATTGGTTCAAATGGCTTAAATGAAACAGTCATGTGTCATCAAAAAGATTTACATTTTATACACTAGAGTTCAAAAGGTCGGTAATATTTTTGTAATATTTTTATAACATTGTGTCGTATCCAATGTCGACAACACTACTGATTATAATGAGTTTTATTGTCTTTTGTCAAGTCGCATAGCGGCACTCGCATCCGGTGTAAACATTATGTAAGAAGTCTCTTATGCTCAAAACAAACAAACAAACAAAACAAATATAGTAAACCGTAACAATAATAGTATCTAGTTACTTTATGAAACATTATTATAATTTAAATTTAATTGTTTTCTATTTTAATATATGTTTTTTAAATATCTGTGATGGCAAAGCTGAATTTTCAACAGCCATTACTCCAGTCTTCATTCTAATATGCTGATTTGGAGCTCAAGAAACATTTCTTATTATTGTAAATGTTGAAAATGGTTGAAAACATAATTTTTTTTCCCGTATTATGTGATGAATAGAAAGTAAAAAAAAACTGTTCTTTTTTACTTTCTTTTCATCAAAGAATTCCAAAAAAAGGTATCATGATTTCAACTGTTGTTTCAGCTGTTTCAGCATTGATAATAAGAAATGTTTCTTTGAAATAGAAAACTTCTTTCACATTATAAATGCCTTTACTGTCACTTTTGATCAGTTTAATGCATAATTTAAAAGTATGAATAAAAGGATGAAGAATAAAAGTATGAATATCATTAAAAAAAATCTTACTGACCCAAACTCTTGAACAGTAGTATACTAAACCACAGCTTAGCCAAAATTTAATGTCCTCTCAGAGCTGATCAGTGCTGGTTATTTTCTCCTCACTGAAGCACATTCCAGCACATAAAATATGAAGATATCGGTAAACATTTATATGGGCTACAGGAAAAAGTCACCATAGGAATCAAGCACAAGAATTGTGGTGAACAGACAGCCTGGGGAATGAGAACGAAAACAGCACAGACCACAAACACAATATAAACCCCATAACCAATCACAGACCACCCCGGCAACATCCTCTAATAGTGCATGTTAGTATAGTGTGACATGAAATATGAAATAGTTACACAGATGAAAGCAATGTTATAAGGAATACAGTCTCCCAATATGTTCCACACCAAATACACATACACACACATTCAACCAGACACTTACACAATGAATGAGTGGAGATATGCTTGAGTGTGCCAGCAATACCAAATATAAAAGGCTTTCGCAAATCATACAAACAACTAGTCACAAATATTAACAATACATTTATATTCTGGAACTAATGAATATATGCAGTTTTCTAAAAATAAATAAATAAAATAAAAAAACTTGAAATTAAAATAAATAATTTAATTTTACTTCTTTTATTCATTCATTCGTTCTTTTATTATTGCCTTATAGCTAAATTTAGTTGAAAACTGATTTTGAAATGCAAACAGAACATTCATTGGAGATGTTCACTTTCTCATTAATGATGTCATGCGATGAGGTTGCATGCCACTCACGTCACAGTGAACCAGACTCCCAATAAAAAAATCTCAGCAGCAAGTTGCTTTTAAAATCCCAGCTTATGTATTCAAAAGGTTTGACTGACATGTGATGACTTATTCATGACAAGATCACAAAAGGAACCTAAAGTTAAGTGCAGTCTAAGTTTAGGCTGGCAGGACGGCACCTTGCTGTTAAGATGTTTATCATTAGAGTTTCGCAGTCTTCCATTTGTATTGATTATTAATTACCTTCATCTATGTACCATGTGCTTTTGGCTTTGGACTGGGCAGGGTGATCGACCGAGCTGCCATTTAGTGTATAATAAAACTCAGACTTGCTCCTGCTGCCAGGCTGCAGGCCTAACCCTGAATAAGAGTCACGATAGGAAGATATATAGTAAACATTGTGCGTGTGTGTGTGTGAGAGAGAGAGAGAGAGAGAGAGAGAGAGAGAGAGAGAGAGAGAGACAGATAGATACAGAGAGAGAGAGAGAGAGAGAGAGAGAGAGAGATACATGTTTCTACACGTGGGATTAAGCAAAATCTCAGATTTGTACATGGATGTCATTTCACCATAACAACTCTGAGACATTTGTGTGTGTTCTTCCAGAAATTACATGCCTGGTGAGGATTTTATATAATCCACCAGGACAGAATTTAGGACAAACTTTAAAATGAAGGCAAAACAGCAGCGAATTACATTAGAGCCGTTGAGAGTGAGTGAGAGACAGACCGAGAGAGAGAGAGAGAGAGAGAGAGACTCCAAAGCGAGTCATGCAGTGTTCAGAAAAGCTTATTATGCCATTTCAAGTCCATGTTTAGATAATAGAGAATGGTTCTGGAGGAATATTAATCCAAAAAAAACAAAAAACAAAAAAAACCTCAAATACTCCTTCCTCCTCTTTATGTCAGGTATCTCTAATATAAAAGCACTGTCAATACTAGTGATACCTATTAAGAAGAATCCAACAGACTTGTGTGTGTGTGTGTCTGTGTTTGTGGAATTGCACTAACACTCATATACAATTTTAATTACAGTATATAAAAAAAAATTCACAAAATGGATTAGGTATAATAAATGCATAATATAACATCACAATACATAAATATATAATGTGTCTGACAGACAGCTTCCTGTGTGCATGTTCTGTGACAGAGCGGGATGTGGACAGGCAAAGTATTCTTTGGGCTTAAAGGCCATTTCACATGGGACACAGCAGTGGTGAGTGTCTAGTTTATTTCTGATGGCGTGCAACTGGTGAAATCTTGCCTAGTCAATCCTTGCTAGTCATTTGGGTTCATGACTAAATGGTCAAATACTCACAAAAATATGTCAAAATCTCCATCTTGAAGAGCATTCATGTAAAAAAAACAGTTGATTATGTCTTAAGTGAATGTGAGCAGGAAATAGTTGCATTGTGAATCAAGGATTTGTGCATTAGGTAATAAAGTGAAATTAGCCTAATATACCTGCTGCTGCTACGTTTTCTTTATTTACTTTGGTTATGCTAGTATCAGTCTTTGGTGTGGAAATTCAGAGATTTCATTGGCATCTAAAAATTGTAATACGTTGTATGAGCATACTATATTACTATATCTATATCACGATACTATATATAGATATAACAGGGTAATTATTACCTTTGCTCTTTGGTTTGCTTTGGCTGCCAGGCTTGTCACTGCCACCCCTGCAGGGAAAGACTTTGGGCAGCCTCTGATCCTGCATGGAGTATTCTGGAAGCAAATAAAGACACACAAACTGCTCACCTATTCTTCCAAAATTTACTCAGGTCATCCAAATTCTCTAAGATTCTCTTTCTTACATGCGTCAAAGGAGATTATATTTTTGTCTTGTCAACTTAAAGGATTAGTTCACTTTCAAATGAAAATTAGCCAAAGCTTTACTCACCCTCAAGCCATCCTAAGTGTATATGAGTTTCTTCTTTCTGATGAACACAATCAGAGAAATATTGATAAATATCTTGACGCATCCAAGCTTTATAATGGCAGTGAACAGTGGTATGGACTGAAGAAAGTACTTCCATCCACATCCATCCATTATAAGCGTGCACTCCACACGGCTCCAGGGGGTTAATAAAGGCCTTCTGAAGCGAAGCGATGCATTTGTGTAAAAAATTATCCATATTTAACAAGTTATGAAGTAAAATATCTAGCTTCTGCCAGACGCCTTCCATGTTCAGCGTACGAAGAAAGTGTAAAACTCTTGAAGTTCAAAAAGCTTACGCCACGTCCAACACCTTCCCTGTTCATCTCACGGAAAAAGTGTAGCTGATGCAACGCCAGTTTATACTTTCTTTGAACTTTGAAGTTAGATATTTTACTTCATAACTTGTTAAATATGGATTTATTATTTTTTACACAAATGCATCGCTTCGCTTCAGAAGGCTTTTATTAACCCCGTGTGGAGTACACACTTATGATGGATGGATGTGGATGGAAGCACTTTCTTCAGCTCATACTCGTGACCTCTGTTCACTGCCATTATAAAGCTCAGATGAGTCAGTATTAATAATTCTCCGTTTGTGTTCATCAGAAAGAGGAAAGTGTTACACTTTATTTTAAGGTGTCAGTGTTACAGTGTAATTATACATTTAAGTACTGAGTAATAATAATTAACAACATGTACTTAGTATAGGGTTAGAGTTAGGATAAAGGTTTGGTTTAGGCTTATTTGCATGTACTTACTGCAGCAATAACTATAAATTATGCATAATTACATGTAACACATGTTACAATGACACTGTAAAATAAAGTGTTACTGAAGAAAGTCATGTACACCTAGAGTGGCTTGAGGGAGAGTAAAGCTTGGAGCAATTTTCATTTGAAAGACAACTAATCCTTAAAATTTAAATTTTGTAAAGTTATTGAGTCATGTGGATTTATCCAGTATATATATTTGGTAAAATCATCATACACATTATCACACATAGAGCAGCAGGCTGCATTTACAGATTCCTTTAGTTTCACAGATTGAATAAGGAAGAGTGGTAGCTTTAAGACATTGACAACCAAGACAAGACATCTTGCCCACACACATAGACATGCACACAAACAAACAAATCAATATATAGAGGGAACAAAGAGAGCTCCACACACTCCACTCACAAAAACAAGACCTTTAAACAAAAGAGCTTCTGTTTCCTGTGTTAACATGACTCACACTCACACACACACACACACACACACACACACACACACACGCACGCTTTCTGACAACAAATATTTAGCCTACACCCTGACTTGAAGTCTAAACACACAATGAAATATCTCTATCTATAAACAACAACGCAACAGAAAAGCAACTTAATAAGCTACACATTTTTAAATGAAAGTAATTTACATTTTTAAAAACTTTCCTTTCCTAAGATTTTTATAATCTTTTGTAACATTCAAGGTACTTGAAAAACTTTGCATCCGAGGTGCTCAAATTCAACCTAGAAGCAAATTGTACAACTAAAACGAGATTCCTAGCAGTTAGCACACTCAAAGCCTGAATAAAATCCAATGCAGAAGTACAAAGTGAGAACCCTTACCTGGCATCACATCACAGATGGGGACGAGACGGGTGTGTTCAAGACTAGCAAAATTACACAGCTGTTTGCCGTCGAAGATCCCATCCCAGTCTCCAATGGGATTGTCCTGAGGGCGAGAGGTACAGCACCCTATTACTGCACCTGGCCTAGATCATCACATAAGCATTCGCAGCTACAACACTGTAATTTCCACCTCAAAATAAACACTTTCCAAACAAAAGTTGGCCTGTCTCTATCTCCTAAAGGAGAAAGGTCATCTGTGTTCCTCTTCTGTCCCAGACAGAACCCATCTCACTAACTGAGAGCTGTAATTCTCTAATAGCTACACTACACAACCTACACTATCATCAGAACAACTGATGTCTCTGGACTCTAAACCCACACCCTTCACATGCCAGATCTCAACCGTTACCCGTTTTAATCTAGATTTCTAATCTATAGCCCTTTCCTTGGTAGTATTTTATGTATCTATTCAACGAAATAAACCCAAACTCTTCATCAAATATCCTCATTCCAATACAGCACTAATAATAAAGGTATTAACTTACTATATAGACTCAAACATACAAAATCTAATTTATACAATCTATTATTAAAGACCAATAGCAAACAAGTAAAGTTCTGTCCTGAGAAACATATAAAACTCCTCAAAACCTAAACGTTATTGACATCTACACCATTTAGATCTCAATGATAGCAAGTCCAGCTGAGCTCTGCTGAAAGAGCAGTAAGAGCTTAACAGAAGAGAGAGAAACAAAGGGCGAAAAGAGGAGAACAGTGGAATGGCGTGTGCTGGTTGTGTCTTGTGTGAGCATTTGGCAGTACGCCATTATGATGGTCACACAGAGCAAACTGAGCCGTCTCTACATCTCTCCTTCAATCCATCCCTCCCCATTGACGTTTTTAATGTTGTAAAGTTTCTTATACTCACCAAGGCTGCATTTGTTTGCTCAAAATTACAATAAAAACAGTAAAATTGTGAAATATTATTAGAGTTTAAAATAACATAATATATTTTGAAATGTTAATTTATTCCTGTGATGGCAAAGCTGAGATCTCTGCAGCCATTTCTACACATGATCCTTCAGAAATCCTACTAAAATGCTGATTAAGATTTGGTGCACAGGAAACATTTGTTTTCCAGCATTTATTTGAAAAAGAAATCTTTTGTAACATTAAAAATGTGTTTACGGTCACTTTTCATCAACTGCATGCATCCTTTCTGAAAAAAAGTATTATTTCTTTTAGAAAAAAAAAAAACAGCATGTATTTTATATTTTTTATAGGCTGACATTGCAATTTTTTTTAATCTGTATCAGTTAATTGTTCATGCTCATTTGTCCTCTTTTTTTAGATTACCTTTGCCATAATCTAACACAAAAGTTAATCTTTAAACACCAATGAATGAATAACACTGTTAAATGTTATCTTTATCAGATCTCAAAATGAATCTCCATTTTCCATACTGTACATTAAAATGTTGTGATGCCTGTAGCATGTAACATTTAAATTACAGAGTTTAGCTTTTAGGGTTTTATTTTTTTATTTATTTAGACTAGGGGTGTCAAACATATGGCCCACGGGCCAAATACGGCCCACAAAGGTGCCCAATCCAGCCAGGGGGATGATTTGAACAATAATTAAAAAAAAGAGATGCATTGTCCACTGACCATAAATCCGAACGGTTTTTAGTTTTATTTTGGCCAATCTCTTTTCTGGACTTGCAAACAAACTGCTTTGCAATCATTTCCCAAACTGTTATTTGTGTGGAAATATTATGAAGTCTGTAAACAAGACGTTTAACACAAGCACATGATGAATACAGACGCAAAGAAGAGAACACAGATGCGCAAGCAGAGAAAATACTGTACCAGGCCAAGCGTGCTGTTCGCGAAATATAGGAAGAAAAATATAAATATTGAATTGGTTTATATAAATGGATCTCTGAAGGGAAATGACTGTCTTCAGAAAAGTTTAGATGGTATTTTTTTTTCCTCTTAAATCCGAATAATGTGCTCCATATAAGCGCATTATAAATATATATATAATAATCAGCAAATATCCTTGTAAAAAAACTGGAGTTGGTCAAGAAAAGTCAAAATCCGTGCATCACTAATAAAAATAATATATGAAACAATTTCTCTGTAAAAACAATGCAGTTTGTGTGTTTTTCTAGTCTTCTTGCAAATTAATTTGTAGTTTGTATGGTTAATATTAAATGTTAACGCACTAAGGTTTTTTTAAAAAAAGGTAATTCGGCCCACACATGGTTAAATTTTTTACCATCCAGCCCTCAACTCAAAATGAGTTTGACACCCCTGATTTAGAGAAAACAGAATATAATTTATCAGCTATCAGCCAAAACATGAATATAACATTGTCTAATCGCATCAGCCAGAATTTGTAAATTGGTGCATCCTTTGTATTTTAATAATAATAACAAACTTCATGTAAAAAGCACCTTCTAAAATATCTGACCTGTCTGAACAAATACATCGCTTAATAACAACGGTGATATTAAACAGTAACTTTGCAGTTATTCACCATCTGAACAGTCTAACTAATTTACCATATCAACACCAACGTAGTATCCAAGACTCTCGTTGCCAGGCAGTAAGTCACAGAAGATAACAGTGCCCCGTTCCGGGCCGTCCCGTGTCTGTACCAACACTCGAGAGTTGATCTCCAGTGGTGGTACTTCACCTTCCACTTCCGGGTCATTATCCTCTAGCGTCATACGATCCACCTCCAGCTCCAGCTCCTCATCTTCCCAGAGCTCAAGTTTATCCAGTGCAACAAAGACACCACATTCATCTTCACAACGAAACAGCTGCTGACCCTGATAAGAGCCCTCTGTGAAACCTTGACCCCGGCCCTCCTCCTGAAAGACAGAAAGATTTTCAGAGGATAAAAAGACATTGCATACACCAAACCAGACATAAGAACTCACATAAATAACGTCACACATTTGCCATATGAACAAAAGATATTGTTGATGTGATGTTTGAGTCTGGCCTTCACCCACACAACAGCCTACAGGCTTTAGTTATGTTCGCTCAAATCTCCCAGCTAAGCCCTGGAGACAAATGCAGCTTTGTCCTGTAATGATCACACGCTCAAGTGCTGGGTGAACCCAAAACCAGTCAAACAACGCAAACAAGACAAACAGCGTTGCTCACCAGTAATTCAACACCAAACCAGATACCGCTCAGCGCTCGGTCAGGCAGCAGAGCTCCTTTAAAGCGGACCACGCCTGGAAGGGGCTCGTCACCGGACCTCAGCTGCACTCGGACTTTTGACCCGCAGTTGATGTCATGGGCCCTGTCCAGACGTGATCTGTTGCATAGCAGACTGTAGCGCTCTTCACAGTTGGTGATGGGGAACAGCAGCTCCGCCAGCTTCTCCTCTAGCTCCATCAAGTCCCGTTCATCCACGCTCACCACCACATTGGTTTGGTCCAGGATGCGTAGGCTGCGCTTACCCTTGCTGGGTGGGATTGTGCGACCGAGGCTGTTGCGTTCCTGGCAAGCCTGGCCGAGGCTGCCACGTGGGATGCGCAGAGTCTTCTGACCTGGCTTTTCCACGGCACACTCCTTCACCACAATGTAGAAACGCCAGTCATCCCGGAAACTGCCAGCAGGCTTCTCCTGGCTCCATAGAGCAGAGCTCATGGCTGCATAGCAGGAGTGGGTTGAAGATGACAGGAACACACGTCGAAGGTCAGAGGGTCGTCAGGGGTCAATGGGACCAGGAAGAGGGAGCTTTCATGACCTTTTTAATGGGAAAGGGATAGATGGACTGAATGGACATAAAGAGCTGTAAAAAGAGAGAAAGTGGTGATTTGAGAAACAGAGAAAATATAAAGTTTTAAGAATGATATTAGTCTAGTTTTTGCCTGATTGAGATCTTGAGTAAGTTTTTCTATTCAACAACTTGTACGAACTGCACGATTAGTTGTTAAAAGATCATGATCTTGATTCAAACAACCACACAATGCTATTCCTAAATGACAAAATCAAAATCTTATTCCTATGTCTTTTAAACCTTTGACAAGTACGACCACAGTGAAAAACAGCGTTGGCAATGCTGCTGATTTAGATAGAGCAGATGTCATGTACAGGTATAAAACAGCTTTATGGGCTTTTCAACCGCACATTCATTATTTCTGTGTTACAATAGTTGGAATTATGACAGAAGTACTCTGGAATAAAAGTTTATAGTTCAGATATAAACACTGATGTCTACAGTAGTGATTAAAATAGAGTAAATCACCTTTTGAAATAAACTTAAAGATTGCATCATTACATCGTTACAACAGTAGGTGGCGACAAGTGACAATTGTGGGAGAATAGTGAAATCTAATATAAACAAAAAATCGTGATTCTTAATTGATCCAGAATCATGTATGTTTATGATTTTAAATATATATTGGTGTGGTGGCATCAGAAAATGGTTTCCGTTTCAGGACTGAGAAAAAATATTATATATAAAATTGCTAACCTGTTGTACATTACAGAGAAATATTAAAGCATAATAATGAGCTCAAGTGCACACATAAAGCTTGCACAAAAGTAAAAGTTAGACACTCTACCCCCACCTGAAAAATGTGAGGTCACCATGATGGGAGTTATTTTGGCTTCTGTAAAAAAAGTGTATGCATTTGAACAGTTCTGATCATGGATAGCTATCCGATCAAAGAAAATGCATGTGGCAAAGTGTAGGGCCTTTTGTTTACTCTAGCCCAGAGTTTCCCAACCTTTTTTCAGTCACGGCAGCCTTTGGAAATTTTCAACAATTTTCAAGGCACTCTACACTAGTGTTGTCATGATACTGGAATTTCTAGCTTCAATGCGATACCTTGAAAAGTATCAATATTCAATACCATGGGGAAGAACCACCATATATATATGTTATAGATATTTTAATATTATCTAGTTTTTGTACATCCATTGAAAGTCTAGGAAATCAATCATTTCTTCTAAAGAGATTACTTTATATGAAGACAGATTTTAATTTAGGCTTTTATTCATATATAAACATTGCCCAATTACTATTTCAACTATCTCACCTAAATGTTTGCTCGCTCATTGTACTCTGCGTTTTTACAATCGGGTAATTTTGTTGCAATTGCACAAGATAGCTTGACTTCGAAATTTGAATTGATTTTTTTTTTTTTTAAAGTAAACAGTAATAAAATAAGAAGAAATAAACTAAAGATAGCACAAATAAATACAATAGAAAAAAGATAGAAATTAAATAAATTGCTTTAAGATTTTCAGGTAGGTTTAACAGTAGTAAGGCTATTCAGGTAATAAATACTACAGAAACTGAATAAAGTAATTAAATGTAAAATAACCTTGGATATCTTCATTGTAATGAAATTGCAGGGGGGCTGCCATTTAATATTAATACAAAAATTAATTTAGTTAATATATGTAAAAATGTCTAATTAAATATAATAATTTGATATGTAATGAAACAAAATAAAATATTAAACTATTACTGTGCATTTACTATTTAAGCACGCTGGTTGGTTGTTTTAATAATAAACCACCAATATATCTAGCTTTTTTTTGTTTACAGTTACTGTAGGCTACAACAGATTCAGACATGAATAAATGGTAGGTCTGCGGTCTGCGTGATATATCAAAATTATTGAAATATCACAAAAGTACATATCGCAAAGGCTTGCGCAGCTTACTGCACTCGAACGGTCAAATACACACAGTTATGTTAAAATGCCTGTCTTGGTGAGTATTCATATAAACACAGTCGGTTATGTCTTAAGTGAAAGTAAACAGTTAGGAAAGAAATCGGATGCGTGTCAAGAGGATGCGTGCATTAGGTCTTAAAGTGACAGCAGCCTAATACAGTATAACATGCTGCTGTCTGTAGTCAAAAAACAAAAGAAAAAGAGAATATCAATCACTATCTTGTAGGGATGTAACAATGCACCCGGAACTGGTTGAAAATCATTTAAATATGTGACGATTCAAGGCGGTTGAGATGTTAAATGAATCACAATACATTTGGGGGCAGAGGTTTATATGAATGTACTTTTTCTGACTGTGTTCAGAAAAATTTAGATGATATTTCGTTTTCATGATAGATCTGTACAATGCAGTTTAAAGAAGCGCTGCTTTGCTTACAACAGAAACCAAGGAAGCACTGTACTGCCGCTGTTCTATAAGCGCCACCTGCTGTCAAGACAGTGAACTTGCATTCTCATGCAGCCCGTCTGCTGTTATATTATGTGGCATAATTTTACAAAGCTAAAGTCTGAAGATTCTGCTTTTGCTTCAAATATTAAAATTATACTATTAAAACTGATCATGCTGCATATTTTCAGCACCTTTGTTGGGATTGTGATTAAAATGCAGTGGTTGCCTCTCATTTTAAATGGCTACAGAAAGTTCAGCCTGTAATGGAGAAAATAAACATCTTGATCATATACTCGCATGAAGAGATTTATTTTATTTGTATTATGCATTTATTTGATTTAGGATTTGTTTTAAAATTTCAATTTAGTTTTGTTATAAAGATATTTCAGTTTCACAAAAAAATGCAGCATATTGTCTGAGAAATAATAAAAAGACACTTTCGCATTCAGATCTCATTTTGTTAAAAAAAAAAAAAAAAATTGTATTGTGAAACCAGCATCGTGAATTATATCGAATCGTGAGTTGAGTGAATTGTTACATCCCTATATCTTGACTAAATAACTTTAACAAAAAGTTTAATACCATAGCTTTAATAAAAATCAATGTATATTTAATTCATGTGAAGACTATGCAGTCTTTTTACATTTGATTATTCAGTTTTTGTATTGTTTCTTACTCTAATGCTACTGTAAATAGATCTAATGTAGGCCTACCTAAAAAAACTTTAAAAGATAGTTTTAACAAACTTTAAATTTGTTAAAATTATTTCAGTGAAAACTTGCACATTTGGTTATGTGGACCGCGAGTTGGAAAAGGTTGGTAACCACTGCTCTAGAACATGCATGTTCATTAGGTTAATCAGATACAGTGTTTTTCCACCCATTTTTTTTTCACTTTTTGAGCTAAATAATTCAATCTATGATACCTCTGTTGTAAGTTCCTGATTTCAAATATGTTACTGAGATACAATATTGACAAAGTTATGTCAATTTTGTCTTTCTCAAGTGGATATATAACATAATTGCATACTGGAAATAGCTGTCGGGTGTTGCAATTTTGGTCGCAAAATGAACTGACTTGCCTTAAAGGGACTTTGGTACCCTTCATGATGCCACCTAAAATTACCAGCTCTGACCAATCCTTCCTGCTCCCCTCTTGTGAACTAGCAGTGACCCACTAGCATTTGCCATATTATTACAATAATTAGCAACTGCAAGGCCATGGCTGGGAACATTGTGCAAGATTGTGCAAGATCTACTGTAGATATTCTTAAACGAAGTTAAAATTCAGTGATTTAACACGAGGTTAATGAATATGAGAGCGGCACAATATCAAAAATGTTCGCACCATCTTTTAGAACAATGATGTTAATGTGTCATCAGTTTTATTTATGTTCATACGCTTTAAATAAGCAAATAAAAACAGACGACACAGATTTTTTTAGGCCTGCTTTTTTTCCACTTATTCAGGCAGCAGGGTTCCAGACTGCGACCAAAATGGTCGTATATGCGAGTTTTCTCAATGTGCGAGTTTTTTTTTTTTTTTTAAATATATGTGGTCACCTTTGAGCGAGTGCATAGTGATGCTAAATTCGCGCGTGTGTAACAGAACGATGTATCAGCAGCTTTTTTGTTCAAAATGAACAAAATTTATATAATGAACGAGTACATCATGAATCCATTTTCCAAACTGTGTTTTTGTGTTTTCCTGGATCACTACGGTACGCCTATAATAAGTGTTTATATTCAGACTATTTTAGAATTCAGGAATTCAGCAAATTTAGGAATTAAGCTGAATACTTAAAAAAAAAAAAGGTCAGTCAAGGACGCTGGTGGAAAGGACGAGCCAACGAGCCAGCATACAGACACAACTGATGACGAGAGCACATGTGCGAACAGGGAGGAACAGAGTGAGCAAAGATAAAAGAATAGGCATTACTTCCAACAGCAATGGCTTACACCACGTTTCCTCAATAGGCGGTCTACTGCTAATGTCAAATAGTGTTGTTAAGGAAATGTATATAAGCACGTCTCTGTCGCAAAAATTCAAACGCAGCGTTGTTGCTTCCGTCGCGTAACCACTGGTTCATTGATAGCGCTCGCACTGCTCTCGCTCCGCGCCAGTGGACACAACGTAAGCGAAAACAAGGCAAGTGTGAAGAAAAGAAATGCGGACATTCAAAATAGATGACTCAAATGTGAATGGACTGAAAATTTTTGTTTTATTTTGCCTGACCAACCACAACAAACAAAGTATAGTGTTAGCTTTTATATTATTAGTTACAGAAATGCAAACTAAAGGCTAATACTTTCTCATTTGCCTTCAACATTCAGCAAATACACATCTATATCAATAAAACAAATCTCTGAATATTTTATTTCATAGACCTTGCAGATTTATTGAATACAACTGTGAGATTTTCTGATACATACATATATATATATATATATATATATATATATATATTTCACCATCTAAAATATATAATATATATAATATATTTTTTTATTTAATTTTCATACATTTCATATTTCTAATTTATTAAATACGAATAAAAATAAATATAAATATAAATTATACATATTGGATTTCGATCAGCCACCGTGATTTAAGATATTTTAGATTAAGACAACTATTCATCAAGCATTCATTGATTAATCCCATGTTGTAGCAAAAGAAAAGAAAAAATGGTGCAACCAAATCATGTGCTGGTGCCACCAACTGAGAAAGTTAGTAAAAGCTGAAAAGTTAGTCTGGAGCCCTGGGCAGGCTTTTATTTTGGAATTCATCATCACACAGAGACACTGTGAGGTGTACTATTATTTTCAGGCGAAATTGGGCTGTGAATTTATTTATTTTTTTTAATTTACATTTATTCATTTAGGCCTGTTTTTTTTTTTATTATTATTCAGGCAGACTTTTATTTTGGAATCGGGATATCACAGTGAGGTGTACTATCATTTTCACATGAAATTGGGCTGTAAAATATTAATCTATTTATTTAGTTATTTATTTTCGGTTATTCAGGCAGACTCAATGTATAAACGAATGTGAAATCGCTTTGACAGAGGATTACTTGTTTTCAGATCAGTACTCTGACAGTCTTACCGTAATAGCCAGTGTATGCGCGAACCCCGAAATATAGTGGCGGCTAGATTGACCGTCCATTTCGCGGTGGTGGCTGGCTTGACCACAGTCACTTCAAAACGACTCATGATCTTCTATGGGTTTGATTTTGGTGTCATTTGTTGAAATAAATACAAAAAAATATAGTGTGTCGGTGTCTGTCCGCTGAATGTGACCCTCTGATTCTCCTCCGTAGCGATATGGAAAAGTGAATATTTACAAAGACAACATAAACTACATTTACACCCTTCCAACAAAGAAATGGATCAATTTCTGTCAGCTTGTTCAACACTTTTTTTTTTTATCTGGACATTTTCTACCATATGATGACTGAAGCAGCAGCGCGTGACACTGTTTCCATGGTAACCAGAATAACAATGTGAACAGAATTCCACAAAACTTAAGTGAAAACACCAAATGATCATGTAAAGGATAAAACAGCTTCTCTTCCCAGCAAACGATACCATGAAGAATGTGAATATTTAACCAAGTCAAAAACAAAAAATGTAAGTAGACATCCACATTAATTTCAGTATCAGCAGACACGACCATTATCCCCATCGTTAAACTAGCAAAAGTGAATTCGGACACGCCCCCTGGTGCACTTGAGGCGTGCGCTTTAGACCATGCACTTATATCATTAAAATAGAGCCCTTAGTGTTAAATTTATAAAGCATTTATTTAACACTCATGAATAGAACTGCACGATCAATCGTTAAAAGGTCGCGATCTCGATTCACGCAATCTGATTCCTAAATGACACCAACTCTAATGATACTAATAATAATAATAATAATGTAATAACGTAGGAATGAAACTAATTATATTTCAACTATCCAGTCAAATCAAATCTGTTGTGTAGCATTCAATGACATGATTTTCAAATGATATACAAGCAAATAATAGTAATAATAATAATAATAATTAATAATAATATACATCAAGATATATTACAAAATATAAATATTTTCAAATATTATATAAATAAATTATATATATATATATATATATAAAATATTTTCCTGTTAATCCAGTCTTCCGTGTCACAAGATCCTTCAGAGCTCATTATGTTAGTGCTTAAGAAACATTTCTCTTATTAATAATAATAATAATTATTATTATTATTATTATTATTATTATCAGAAAATGGTTGTACTGCTTATAAAAATGTGGAGTGTATGAAGGTTTTTTTTATTAACATAATTTTTGAGGAATCAGGATTTTTTGATTGAAATTGAAATAGATATAGATATATAAAATGAAAAATAGAAATCGAGAAGAGTTATTTTTAATTATTTAAAATAGAAAGGTATATAAACACCTCACTTACAAACATCCAAAAATAGTGAGATTTGGACTGGACTCATAACTTTAACAAAGATCTAAATCAGGACGGCACTAAACTGGGGATTCAATATATTTTTTAAAAACAAGATATATTCTAAAACTATGGGATAAATTGGGATAAATTTTTCACTGAAACCTAAGTAAAAACATCCACAATTTAGAGGTAAAATCACAGTAGTAAAAAAACAAATCTATTTATTACACTTATTCCACTCATTGTTCAATTAAATTAAAATAGATCCTTGCTGAATGAAAGAATCTTTTAAAATAGAATCATGCTGACCCAAAACATTTTAATAGTACTTATATATATATATATACAAAAAAATGTAAGAAATCTAGATAATGGATAGGGGGCGCTGGACCAGAGAAGCACTTATCTCTAGGCCTCCAAGGGTTTAGTCTAGTTAATTTTTTTAGAAGAAATTGTGCTGAAAAATGGCACATCTTTTAAATGATATTTTAAATTAGTGGATCTAAACTGGTGGAAAATAGGTCACACGTCTGTTCTGACAAGGTTGCAGAGAGCAGGGAAAACAGCACTAAATGAAAATAATAAAATGCCTCTATGCAACTTCTGCATATTAGGATAGTCAGAGTAGCAAGACAAGCAATATGTCTATTACCTTTTAGAAGGAAGAAATATTCTTCCCACATTTATATTTCTGACAAAAAAAGGTAGTGTGTCCAAACAAACACTACATTTAAAGACCTATTTATTCTCCAAGGCTTTCAATACTCCTTGATCTTAGGTTCGGTATTGTTTTATTATTGCTGTGTGTTTATTAAGTTTGATACTTTTTCAATCTTTTAGTTTGATTATTTTATGTACAGCACTTTGGTCAGAGCCTTGGTTGTTTTTAAATGTGCTTTACAAATAAATATCGTATTGTATTGTATTGTATTTTGGAGAATATGTATCTGTCATTTGTTGGAAGCTTGACCTTAACCTCACAAACCTTGAACAAAACAACAAGAAACAAAACTTTGAATGGGTTTGCGGTGAGAACAATGTCTGACAGTTGCATAACAATACATATTGGCTGTCAAGAGAATTTTAAATCAATTCATATATAAAATAAAAACTATAAAAATCACACTTTTTCTGTTTGTGCACTAACACAATTATAGATTTTCAACTAAATTATATGGTAATAACTTTTATGATCTGTGCAGTACAATTTATTTTGTTTAACAACCATTTTGCTTACTTGTATGAACAATTCTATTTGGCTACCACTTGGTTCAGTTTGAAATATGGGTCCTTAAGGAGATAGTTCATCCAAAAATGAAAATTCTGCCATCATTTACTCACCCTTGTTCTGTGGAAAAGGGCTGTCTTTTGTTCATACAATGAAAGGTGCGGAAAAAATACATTTTTCAAAATTTTTCAAATATCCTTTTTGTGTTCTACAGAAAAAAAAGAGAAGAGGCATACCGTTTTGGAATGATATGAGGGTGAGTAAATGATGACAGAATCTTCATTTATGGGTGAAATTGTCCTTTAAGCAACATCATATGACAACCACTGACTTGGCTGTCTGGCATACCTCATCAATGACCATGATATTAGAATAACACTTGAACCAACAGACACTGTGTGACTGGTTTTTCCCCCAGCAGCAGGGGAATTCACACAGCGAATTAAATCTCACTCTGAGTTTCCTGTATGCACAATAATGGTGCACACACCACTACGGCATAATGACTAATATCAAGACAAGACAGATAATGCTCCACTGAACAAACTTTTACCAATAGTGCATCTACTTCGGTCTGAAATGTAAGATATGGCATTGAAGAAAGATCCAGCAATTTAGGTGGTTCGGCAGGTTTTGGTCCATCCTAAAAAGGACAACATGGTTTTGATTCACCTCTACAGCCTATCCATATACAGATCACTATTCTGGTAGATATTGGTGCTCTGGGGAAACAGGTCAAATGGTTGCCAAGCCTAGTTAATTCCAGATGAATGGATCAAGAAGGGCTATAACACCTGGTCAAAGCATTGTGTTGCACTCTCGTTCATCTCAATGGCACTTGTTGTTTCACATGACATGACATGTAAAACAGGGACCCTCCAGAGAAAAAGTGTTAACTACAGCTCTAAACAATACTGATGATCACTGTGAGGGACTCTCGAGGTTTAAGAGACAGCATTCATGCCCTCCCTCCACAGCCTAGATATACAACAGACAGTGATCTGTGAAGTTGACGCTTTGTCAACATAGGAAACATGCAGAGCCGGGAAGACCCACCTGTAATGCCAATGTATTGGCAATATGAACAGGCTTTTGTAAGTGCAATCACTGTATTCATGATGTAATACATCCAATGTAAAAATGTCTAAAGACAGTGACTAACTGTGACTGCTGGAAGAAAACGATGCAGCAGAGAGATGGACAGGCCTTACACTAAATGACAATAATCAAGTACAGAGCGCAAACTATCAGCTTCTCTGTTAACGGTTATTTATGCGCGTAGAGTTCGGTTTGGAGATAATGTCATCGCTGGATAACACGGTGCTGTCATGTATATTCAGCGGATCTGGTTACAGTTACAGATCTAAAGCTGGTCATGTGTCAGAGTCAGTCTGTAAAGGTAAACAGGTGACATCAGCATGAGCGGATCAGACTCCTCTTACCTGACGTTTAAATATCCCGGTATTCACCCGTCCGTCTTCGGTGGCATTTGAGATTGTTCCTGTGAAACGCTCGTGGTGCTTTTAGAAATGATGATGGTGTTTATTTGACATTGTCGGATGGGCTCAGCTGAAGCCAACGCTGACTCCACTCCGCATTACTACCAGTTAAAGGAGGGACAGTCGCCTCCTCCGTGCACTTTAAACCCGCTGGTAAAAATCTCGGGCGAGACGATGAGGGAAACGCGAAAAAATACGCTAGTATTAGTATAGCCGAGGCCGTTGTTTTATTTGAAACCAGTGTGCGATTTATTTACAAAGTGATTGTATATGTGACGGTTAAACCAAACGTGCTACGTTACCGGAGAGAAACTTGCTCTCCTATTGGCCAGTAAGTGACAGCTACAATCTGATTGGTCGTTTAGGTTGTCATTTACTTATCCCCGCCTTTTGGGGTTTTCCACTAGTTTGGCTGAGGAGTTTTTAAGGAACTGGCTGAGTGACAGGTCATGCACTGCAGTTTATTCCCTTTCTGTTCATTCAAGCGTATACATAAACATAATACATATTTATAGAAATCTGATTTATTTTAAATTATTTAAAATAGAAAGGTATAATGTATATATACATGTACATAATACTTACTGAAAAATTCAGTTTTTCTTAAATTTGTATTTTTACAGCATGTTTTACATACATCCTAGGAAGCTCTTAACATCTGTTTGATGAGTTCACGAGTTTTGTGTGAGAAAGAATAAACAAAGAAATCTATAGTTTTCAAGCAAACATAAGTAATAGAAGATGTAATTAAAAGAATTTACAAACATCATAACAAACCCTGACAAACTGTGTTGTAAGTAACAGACAAATATACTACTTATATCCAATACAAAATCTAAAATCTCATATAAAATAAAATACTGTGTACAATAAATGAAAACTAAGAATGTGTGCAATGGAAAGAGGCAGACAAATGTTGGCCCTCTTTTGAAGCTCAGTTTGTGTACTGGTTAGAAAGTTTGCATCTTACATATTAATATTGTAAGGTTTTCTTCTACAAAGACACTTTTACAGTACATTTATGACAGTCTCGGTGGAGCAACCTGAGGCATATTCAAGTCACAATGGTAACAGAGGATCCCACTCATTCTCTAGCCCCATCTGACGTTCTGGTTGGACACTAGATGTTTAGCTTCTCAGTTACCTCTACTCCAGATCAGCCATTTACAAGACAGGTACTTTGACTAGCTATGGCTTCCTGCAGCTGCGTGTGTGCACTTTTTGTTCAGTTTTGTTGTTGTTTAAAAAAAACAGATGGACATTGGATTTGGTGTTTGGAGAGTTTGGTGCAAGACATTGCAGAGCCTTTTTGCCCTCAGAAGATCAATCTGCTTTCTTGCTTGCTCAGCTCCTCTTCTTCCTCTGGGCTCAGATTATTTCCTTTCAGCCTTTAAGAGTACAAAGCAAAGACCCTTTGTATTAAGGATGTTAATATTATTCACAGCACAAACCATTCACCAGGCATGGGTATTAATGTGGTAAAGCGTAGTACAATTGAAATTCTGTTTGCACTAAGATTAATCAAGTCCCAAAATAGTTGCATCATAACTGCTGGAATCATTACATAATGGGGGCATGTTGTCACGTTAAATGGGATAAGTTGTCACCATAGAACTTGTCAATAAATATAGGCCTCTGTTATTGGCCTTTGAGCAAAATTAAAAAAATTAAACAATTATGAAAAATTCATTACACAGCAAAAATCAAACAAATATTAAAAAAATATCTAACTACTGTTTTCAAACTATGCAAAAATACATGTGACAACTTGCCCCACAATTGTCCTGAGAACACAGTTTAACCCTTCGGGTTACCACTGCTGTTGATTCTTGACTGCATGTATGCTATTGTGGATTTATAGAGTAATAGTAACACACACTCAGCTAAAATACTGAAATTCTACCTTACCAGACTTCCCTAACACTAGAGTTCATTTTCAGTGCCTCTATCAGACTCTCAACTCCGTCTCTGCTGATACAGTTGTTGTTTAGCCTGAGTGAGAGAAACAAAGAGACATGTAATTCTTATGTTCTTTTAAAAAAAACATGTTTTAAACAAAGTGGATTAAATCACTCACCACAGTTCGTCCAGAGTTTTGCTCTGACTGATGAGTTTAGCCAGAGCGCATGCCCCTGCACTGCCCACACCATTATCCACCAGACTGTAACAAAACAAAGCAAACATTATTATAACCAATAAAAATCACATTCTGCATAGAGTAGCTCAGTGCTCTGCAAACTTATGACTGGGCAACCTTTCCTTTTCCATTGTTTAGCATAAGCTAGCTGCTGCAAAGGAGTTTTTTTCAGTCATAGAACACAGAATTAATATAGGACTATAAAGGATTACCTTAACCATATTAGCGTAGTGCTATTCTTCAGCGCATTTGCCAATGCTTCAGCTCCCCTGTCCCCAACTTTATTGCCCCATAATCTGAAAATAAGAAGTCAGAATGGAAATATAACTTAATCTAGGCACAGTATTGAAACATTGGAAAGCAGTATTATTCGTATTGACCTCACCCCAGAAACTGCAAAGACTGGTTGTAGCTTAGGCCTTCTGCAAGCTGCTCCGCTCCATGTGATGTGATGTTATTATTTCCAAGCCTACAAAGCAATTATATATTAGGTATGATTAGAATGATCACCATTCCCATAGACCAGAACTAGAACATGATAACCTTATATGAAGTAAGCACTGACCTCAAAGACAGGAAGTTCTGCTTTGTTTTGAGCAGACAAGCAAAGTGTTGGGTGCAAGCATCTGTGAGCTTGTTGTTAAAAAGCCTGGGGAAATGATGAGGTAGTAATAAAACTTGGTTGTATAAGTATAACAATAAAATGTAAATTATCATTATTCATAAAATATAGAGTTAAGGTGTTTGATATTCTCACGCTATTTTCTGGAAGCATTCACACTCCACTCCCTTTTCCAGAAGTTTCCGGATTCCTTCATCTGATATGTTATTGTTCCTTAAACTGTGAAATTCAGAACAAATATTCAAAATACATTCTTTTGTGTTCCACAAAGAAAAGAAATGCATATAGGTTTGGAATATGATAAAAAAGTAAATGATAAAAAAATAGAAGTAAGCCTAAACAACAATTCAAACACAACCACAATGAGTTAATCTCTCATCTTACTAAAGGGAGTGACAAATATGTAGGCACGGTAGAAGCTGCTTCACGCCCACATCTCCCACTGAATTGTTGTCCAACTGAAGCCCAACAGGATTCCGCAGGTGCTTCAGCACGTATGCCAGCGCGGTACACTCCACTGGTCCAATGTTACAGTAGGTGAGCTTCAGGTGTTTAACGTCTAACTTAGCCACGGCATCTTGAGCAATACTTTTGTCTTGCATTTCATATATGCACTTAATTAGCCAAACAAAACTTGGCATAGCATGCATGCTTTTCTTTTCACCCTCTACAGGACGAGGAATGGACTTGAAATGTCTCTGCATCCCTTTAGACAATGACTTCACGACCTGCTTGAACTTGCGTTCACGCACAGCAGTAGGACAGCAGTCCAGGAGGAGACTATGGTGCCGCTGAGATAAAAGTCCTGACACAAACAGAGCTGTAATCTGAAGGTTTGGTGTCTCTGCCACATGGGACTCCACCTCCTCAACCGAAGGATCAATACAGTGTCCAAGACACCTTTGAGACAGGCCCGACAACTGCCTGTACTGCGGCTGAAAGAGTCTGTAGATAGCAGAACGATTGTTCTTACGGTTCAGAACAACATACAGAGCAGCGAAGAAGCATTGTAAGGTGATATGCAGAAACTCATAGTGTTTACAATCTGTCACAGATAGGTCATTGCAGTAAATGAGGAAACCCATGCTGACATCCTCTTCTGTGAGCCCATTTCTTTGTAGCTCATATCCTGAGAACACATAACAAGAGGCTTCCAGGCCTTCCAATGACAACTGTCCAAGTTTTAACACTGTGTCCAAATGTTCCTCCAACCAGGCCTTTCCCAGGACTCCTTGAGACAGAGCTGACTTTCGCTGGAAGAAATGCTGTAAGACCAGTAGGTAGACATCAGTGATGGTCTGAGGAATACTATCTTGACCACCCAGAAGCTCCTGGTGGCACTTGGTCACAATCCAGCAGCAGACTGGGATGTGGCAAAGACCTAGCAACACTGTGTTAACCTGGAGGGAATCTATGACACGTCTAGCCATAGCAGGGTCGCTGTGATGTTTATTTACAAAGCAGTTGATGCCACTAGGAGAAAAACCCTTCAGGTGCACTTCTTTGCGGAGATAGCGTTTCAGCGATGGGCCCACAGCCTGTGGTCTGCTGGTGACCACCTTCAAAATGCCCTTCATTAGTGTACCCTGCAACAGATTGAAAAGCAATACAGGTATAGGCACTGGCTTTGTGGGGCAGCAGTGACATTCTTCATCTCTGAAACCCTGTTTAAACTCATCAAGCCCATCAAAAGTAAAGAGGACCATATGAGGGTGGTCTAGGATGAACTGGAAAACCTCATCCTGACTTCGATCAGGCCAGCAGCAGTGCAGGAAGAGGAGGTCTTTCAGAGACAGCTCTCTGTGCTCTGCATTCAGTTTGCGGCAACTGAAGGGGAACAGCAGAAAAGTGTTTGTGAGCAAGGCTTCTCTTGCCCAGAGCAAGTGCAGTCGCTGAAGCAGTGTGCTTTTGCCACTTCCTGCCTCCCCAGACAAAAGAATGGTGTCAGCATCTTCATTAAGAGTCCCTATGGGGCCCACCACATCCTCCAGCCCTAATGTAGTAGTTTCACCAGAACCATCTACCACTTCAAGAAGTCCATCGATGTAAATATCATCCAAGGAGAAATGTCCTGCCCCGCCATAGGTGCTAAGGAAGAGGGACTGGGCAGCAACAGAGCTCCGCAGCTTCTTCTGGTACAGCAGACAATCTGGAGAAACAATGTAAAGTAGAAGACAAAGTGTATTGACAATTACATTTATGTTTTTGATAAGCTAACTCATTAGTAATAAAGAAAAAAGAAACGGCATGTAAAAATTATTTTATTACCTAGGATGGCTTGAAGATGAGTAAAGCTTGGGGTGATTTTCAATTGAACTAATCCTTTAAACTTGTATTCAGTATTATTTGTATCATTATTTTTTATATTTCTGAATGTATTTGTTTATTTTACTTTTCAAATTTACATTTATGTATTTAATAGTCCACATTTATTTAATAAATAAAAGTGGCATCATAATTATCAGTTGTTAAAGTTATTTTAAAAGTAATGCATTACAATATTGCATTACTAATTGTAATTCTAAAATTCTAATTGCATTAGTTACTTTTTATGACAAGTAATGCATTAGGTTAGGCTACTTTTGCATTACTTTTTCTCACCTGGGCAGGGCTTGCTTGTTTGTTTTTTAATAACAACAAAAAACATATTGTTTGCAAATGTAAAGACCCTTTCACGCCAAAGCCTCAGGCTGAAGGAAATGCATATTTACGCCTGTACAGCAGAGGGCGCAACTCAAACAAACCTTTCAGCTGTGCTGCCATTCTGGATTAAAGAAGAATAGGATACTGGAGAAGGAAGTTCAACACTCTTATTTCTAAATCTAATATAATGTGATTTTTGCTTATTAGTATGGTCGAATTGGATCATTGAAGGTCAGCAGCAAATTGTGGTTAATAAAGTGACATTAAATACTTAAAGTATATGTGTAATTTAATATAGTTAGTTATTACATTTTTGCATAAAATTCTGAGTTTGCATTTCACTCTTTTTATTCATTTTGAGGAATACTGAATTTTTTCGTGCAAGTGAGATGAGTAAATGCATGTTCACATTTAGTCTAAAACAGGGGTATGCAAGTTTGGTCCTAGAGAGCGACCTGCAGAGTTTAGCTCTGACCTTAATCAAACACTTCTGAACAAGCTAATCAAGCTCTTCAGGATTACTAAGGCCATAGGCATATGAGGGTTTTTTTTCAAGGTTGGAGCTATACTGTGCAGGACAGAGGCTCTCTAGAACTGAACTTCCCTACCTGTGGTATAGAACTACAATAACCATCATGTTCACACAGCACACACAACACCTCTGCACTTTATTTCTCTCAGCATGGGGTCAGGAGAGGCGTCAGTCAATAAATGTGAAAAAGTAACTTACGTTACTTATTTGAAAAGTAACTTTGATATTTTGTTGTAAATTTAAAAAGTAATGCATTACTAGTTACTTGAAAAAGTAATCTGATTACGTAACTCAAGTTACTTGAAATGCATTACCCCCAACAGTGATAATTACACACATCTCATTAAGGTTGACAGTAATATCAAAGACAAAGACATGAAAAAAGACAACTAAGAAATGTCTTATACCGGCAGAAAGGTGATTTTCTTTATCTTCAGGGTTTGGTCTGGTTTGCTCTGTTTGTTCCAGATACTGTAGTAAGGTCTTTGCAGCAGTTTCCCCTTTAAACTTCACTTGGTCCAACAGCTTCCGAACCTGCAACAATCCAACAGGATCACTGGATTTACATTCTTTAAGTAAAGAACATTTACTGTGAACAGGCTTGGTAGAAAGAAATATGTCATATGTCAAACTAATATGCCTTCTCTGAAAATCGTTTGGTAATTCAACAGTCATTGACAAGGAATTTAATCACGTGGCAAATTATATGACAGTTAGTCATGGGACACTTTAAATTTCAAGGATTTCATAATACAAAGTAAACTAATTTATGTATTAAAGTACTATTCAAACAAGTTACCTGTTGTGAGGGTGTGTATACAGGTAGTTGTACCCAATCGCAATCTTTAATGGTGAAGCAACCAGTTGTCAATAAAACATTCAATGCTCCATCAATATTATCTCTGAGCTTTGTCACTAACACTGGCCTGTCAGCCAGTAACGTTAAAGTTGCTGTGTTTGGTCTGTCCTTGCCCACCGCAGCACATCCTTTCCCAAAACACAGCCCAGCCTTCTGCTCCTCTGGTAAGACCTGGTTAACTGCAGCCAAAAGAAGACTGCATGCATCTTCTCCTTTATCATACACCACATCTAAAAGTTGCCTGATGTTAGAACATAGAGGTTTCTCTGCCATTCGTATGTTTAAGTAATCCTCCCAGACAAGAACCTCCCAAGCCAGGAGCAGGTCCAGAACACAGTCCAGGGGTTCGGCACTGCCTCCACCACATAGGACTGTCAGAAGCTCTGGACGCTGTGTTAGGATCAACTGGTGGGCGCTCATAGTGGAACTCAGCCTTGTCTCAAAGTCAACAGTCACAATAAGAACCCAACTAAAGAAATGAGACATAGAAGACCAACATCACAACTTCTCCCAAAAGAACAACTTCATATTGTGCCATTTATTAGATTTCAAAGATATATAAAATATTGGCAAAAGTTCCTATAAAAGCTAGAGTAAATCTGTGCACTCATTTCCTCATTTTTACCAAAAGCGAATAGGCCCTACGTTATTAAATATTTATAAGATCTATATATGTCTAGATTAGCGCGTGATGGTTGTGCATTTGGTTTTAACAGGAACAGTGCAAAAGCGAATAGGTCCTACGTTATTAAATATTTATAGGATCTATATATGTCTAGATTAGCGCGTGATGGTTGTGCATTTGGTTTTAACGGGAACAATGCATTGAATAAATCTACTTCTCAGACATCAGGAAACGTATTAACAACAGCAACACCAAAAAATAAATAAATAAATTTAAAAAAAATAATGAATAAAAAAACTTACCAGACAAGGTCTAGAGTAGTTCATGAACTCCATTGCTCCCATATAAAGCTGAAGTAAATGTTTCATTCGTGTACTCGTATCATTTATGAATCCGTCTCTGTCTCATTTGAAACTTTCGAACGAAACACTTACAAACGTCTGTGTGCGAAATATTCCGTAGCCTGTTATTCTTGATTGGTAGTCTATATACTCTGGAATATGAAAACACCACTAACACATGCGTATCTGTCGTAATCGGTTTGGTCACTTTGAAATGATCGTCTGGACTGAAAGTGAAAGAGGAGGCGCTGCTGTCCACTGAATCTTCAGGAAGTTACTGTAAAACCGCTGTCACATTAAGCAGTTTGCTGTTCTGTACAAAATCGCCCACTACACCCTCATTCACTATTCCCCATACTATTATTATGAGTGAATTCGGATAATGAACACTGAGAGCGTACATACACCGCTTTTACATAGTTTGTGCTTGCTGTTTAAATATTTGAAACTTACCAAACTGGCAACTCCAGTAGTAAGATGGGGGTGGAGGAGGGAACTTTGGATTTGTGAGTGTGTGTGTGATTTTTTTTTTCTTACATACACAAACACGTTAAAGGTGCAATATGTAAAATTTTTGGCCACTAGAGGACGTATAATCAAAACACCAAAAACAACAATGGGAACCATTATGGGAACTGTCGTCTTCAACTCCACCTCTGATTTAAATCAATCAGATGGGAGTCATGTATCATGTTCATGGATGAGGAAAAGTAGTAGTTTTATAAATGTTGCGCTTGATGACATGATTTTATTTCATTATAATGTCCTGTAGCCGCAAGTAAAGCAAGGTTTAACACTAAATTGGTGGTCATAGATGTTACTGCATTTGTCCAATTCATTGGTGTGATAACGCTGTGCAGTTTTGTGTTCAGAACAATCATAGTAAAAGTACAGTTGAGCGTATCCCCATCATTTTCAAAAAGGCTGATTAATATTTATGTACATTTTCATTTACATTTAGTCATTTATGTATAATACATCCTGTATTAATTTACATTGTTAATCACGTCGGGTGAAGTGTATGGCAATGTCAACAAACTAATCACCAAATGCAATAACGCTGTCCTAAACGTTATTTGTAGAGAATGCAACTCATATGCAGTTTTGGCATTTAACACATTTGATGTAGTGATACATATTTCATCAAAGCTATAGTATATAACAAAATTATAGCCAACAGTTCATAACATGTCTTGAAGTATAATTTGTAGTGAACATCACCTCACCATTTTTCACATATGCATAGGCAAGAACAAGACATTCAAACAATAAGACTAACACTGTTGATAGATATAATAATCACAAATTTTCTGTCAGTAAAGGAATCCAATTAGTTACTCAACTGTCTATTAAAACACATGCAAAATCGGCGTCTCTGTCTAGTTGAAGTTTGTCGCAAAGTTCTCTCCATTTAGGAAATATGAAACTGATGTTGATCCTCGTTTTATTTCTCTTCTTGTCCCCAAATATTCTTTGTTAACAGAACCAGCTACAAACAGTAAAGAATAATTTTGTTCCATAAAAATTGTGCGAAACAAGCTAGTTGCTTTATAGATGCAACGACTACTATTTCCGCATTTGTCCATGAGACTATGTTGTCATGGTTTCTACAGCAGTAAAAGCGGAAACTGAGGGTAACGCGGATATGACGTCATTGACAGGCTATTCCCGCACACATCCTGGAGCCTTGGTTAAAATCACAATTTTCTCATAATTTACAAAGAGTTGAAACATTTGGGATATTGTAAGTACTCAACTGAACAAAATATATAACACTGGCCTAGTGGTTTTTGGACATTTTATTGCAAAAAAATTTACATATTGCAATATTGTAGTAAAAATTAAAATCTGTAAATTATATAAAGTAAGAAAACGTGAGTATGCTCTATCGTCACTTCAAAATAGCTAAATTTATTTTGTGGAAGTGAATTGTGTTGTCTCATTTAAACACCTTTAATGATCATGTTATATGGTTGATATATGCGGCATGAGTTTGCACTGCATCAGTCGGATTCACATAACGTTAATTCATCCATTTTCCCCGAAATACATCAAAGTAGGCTAAGTGGCCGGTGATGGGAGAAGAATATAAACTTTATTGTTTCATACACAATCTGCATCTGATATGAATAACACTGTGTCATATTATAATTGAAAGGTATGAAGCTTCCAAAGGCATCAGTGTATGGAATTTGAATTTATGTAAACTTTGTCAGTTCTCTTTCTAATATTTGTTCAGTATCTCACTACGGGAGCGCCTCCAGGCATGACCGATCGCGGAAGCACCAATAACCAATAACACCACATCTGCCCACCCATGGCAGACCAATCGCTGCAGCGATCAGGGAGTCCCACCTCCCTGTATATAAACCGCAGTTACCTGCTGTTTCGTCATTCTCACTCTCTTCCCCGTGGAAGATCCGGAAGCTGTACTTAAACTGTACTTGGTTTACCGACGGAGCTGCAAGGTAACGTCCCAAACGTAAGATTCCTATCGTTTGTTGAGTGACTTTACTTTTGGAGTGAGATAACTAACACGTCAAGGCGAGTTCTCTGCTCTAAGTTTGTCTATTTATTTTCCTAGTTTTTTTGGGCGCTCACTATGCACAAAAAAAATAGAAAAATAAGAGCTCTCTGTCGCAGCACAGCTCCGTACTCATTGTGTCACATTGTGGTGAGCTTACCGTATGAAGAGAGAGCAGGCGCCATGGCTACTGCGAAAGAGCCAAAGACCCACGGAGGAAAAGGTCGTCATCCTCAACCGTGTGCTTGCGGAATGTGGATTTCTGCGAAGGACTCACACGGCCTCTGCATCTCCTGTTTGGGTGCTAAACATGCTCAGGCAGCTCTGTCCAACCTTGAGGGCTGTCCTCACTGCGCGACGTTCTCCGTCAAAACCCGAGAGCGGAGACTCCACGTGGCAGTGGCTGGGAAGTCGGACCCCTGCCTCTCTGCTCAACCCAGAGAGGAACCCATGGATTGTCCGCAGGCCGCCAGCCCGTGGGGAGAGATGATGGAGAGGGTGTCACCCATCCTTCCTCCGCTGTTTGATGATCCTTTAGCTGGAGAGGAAGATGACGACGATGAAGTTTTGTGGACCATCCTCAAAGACGAGGATGACGAGGATGAAGATGCTATTCTTTCCCCGATTCAGTCGCGTCTGCCGAGTGCACAGGATGAGAGTTCACCCTCCCCTGTACAGCCGGACACTGATCTATTCGAGGTCTTTCGCAGGGCCGCGGCCAGACTGTCGATCGACTGGCCATCCCAACCAGCAGGCCAAGGGACTGAAAGAGACCTTTATGATGGAAATAGACTTCCGTCACGTCTCCCTCCAGTGAGGCAGTTTATTCCTGCCGTCCCGGCCTGTGTGGCTGAAATGAAGAGGTTTTGGGACAGGTCTTTTTTCCCACCGAGTACCTGTCAAGGGCTTCTCGAGGCTGGGTGTCCAGGGAATGGAGGATTTGGGGATGGCAGATCCTCCCCCTGTAGAATCATCTGTTGCGAATCATTTGCACCCGAGTCGCAGGGCAGCGAGGCTCCTGTTGAAGAGAGACGCCTCTGTTTTCCAAAAGATTTATAAATCCTCTGCACTCACCGTTCGTGCTTTGAATGCGACCTCCCTCCTTACGGCCTATCAAGCGGAGTTATTAGAGGACATGGGTCGTCAGCTGGACTCCGAATCTCCCAACCCAGTGCTCTAGGAGGAGATATGTGTCATTGCAGTTTTAAACCTGCGCACGTCTCGCAGAGCAGTTCAAAGTTGTGGTCAGAGTATAGGTTTGGAGGTTGTGGGTGAGAGATCGCTATGGCTGGGTTTGTCAGGCCTCTCTGACAAAGTGAAGGTACAGTTTTTGGATGCCCCTATTGATCCAAAGGCCATGTTTGGCGCGACGGTAACAGCGATACATCAACAATGTGACCTGCTCAAAAAAGAGGGAGAGGCATTCGAGGTCTGTCTTCTCAGAAACCCTGCAGCTCGGACTTATCACCTGAGCCGAGCGAATTTCAGACCTTCAGGGAGAGGAAGACATTCTGACCATCAGCCTTCCCATCCTGCTCCACCACAGCAGCCTGGAAACGCGGGCTCACTTCATGTTTTCAGAGAAGCAGGGTTACGTTAGTAACCTAATGTTTTGGTAAAGAACAGTCCCACAGTCCAATCATCTAATGAGATGGGTGATGTTGCTTTTCATCTGTTAAGGATTTGATGTCTGGCAGAATCGACGTCAATTTAAGATGGAGATCAGAGTCTTTTGTTTACTTGAAGTGCAGTTAGATCCAGTTGATGAGGATGGGTTGTCATCCTCTGTTCCTCTTTTACCGAGCAGCCACCACCATGCTTTACTGTTGGGACTGTATTGGACAGGTGATGAGCAGTGCCTAGTTTTCTCCACACATACCACTTAGAATTAAGGCCAAAAAGTTCTATCTTGGTCTCATCAGACCAGAGAATCTTATTTCTCACCATCTTGGAATCCTTCAGGTGTTTTTTAGCAAACTCCATGCGGGCTTTTATGTGTCTTGCACTGAGGAGAGGCTTCCGTCGGGCCACTCTGCCATAAAATCCCAACTGGTAGAGGGCTGCAGTGATGGTTGACTTTCTACAACTTTCTCCCATCTCCCGATTGCATCTCTGGAGCTCAGCCACAGTGATCTTTGGGTTCTTCTTTACCTCTCTCACCAAGGCTCTTCTCCCCCGATAGCTCAGTTTGGCCGGACAGCCAGTTCTAGGAAGGGCTCTGGTCATCCCAAACGTCTTCCATTTAAGAATTATGGAGGCCACTGTGCTCTTAGGAATCTTAAGTGCAGCAGAAATTTTTTGTAACGTTGGCCAGATCTGTGCCTTGCCACAATTCTGTCTCTGAGCTCTTCAGGCAGTTCCTTTGACCTCATGATTCTCATTTACTCTGACATGCACTGTGAGCTGTAAGGTCTTATATAGACAGGTGTGTGGCTTTCCTAATCAAGTCCAATCAGTATAATCAAACACAGCTGGACTCAAATGAAGGTGTAGAACCATCTCAAGGATGATCAGGAGAAATGGACAGCACCTGAGTTAAATATATGAGTGTCACAGCAAAGGGTCTGAATACTTAGGACCATGTGATATTTCAGTTTTTCTTTTTTAATAAATCCGCAGAAATGTCAAGAATTCTGTTTTTTTTTCTGTCAATATGGGGTGCTATGTGTACATTAATGAGGTAAAAATGAACTTAAATGATTTTAGCAAATGGCTGCAATATAACAAAGAGAGAAAAATTTAAGGGGGTCTGAATACTTTCCGTACCCACTATATATATATATTATGTTTTCTATCTGTGTATTAAGGAAGGGGTTAAATCAATTTTTAGAACAATTAGAATATTTTAATTATTTTGATATATTGATTTGGACTAGCCACGGCCCCCCTGCAATACCACTACGGCCCACAGTTTGGGAAGCACTGATCTAGAAGAAGGGGGCACAAAATTATGTCTTGCATACCCCCCTTAAAACTCTTAATGGCGCGTCTGTGAATGATATTATGCTGTAACGCGGTTTGGAAAGTGGATGGATGGCTGATTCAGCTGCGGGCGCCATCTTCAGGCGAGACGCGGGAATTCATTCGGCGCGCGACTCTCGCGGTGCATTATTGTCTAGCCATTGAGCGTACAACGGTTGTACACTCGTTATCGCGGTTCATTGTGGGATTGAATGAGTGCACTCGATTAGTTTTGGACTCCACTACAAATGGCTGTCCCCTCAAATAGTGCCCTATAAGGGTTTAGGGTGGCGATGTCGTACACAGCCTGTCTTGTTGCAGGTAAGACCGGGGGCGGGAGGCGTTGTGACACTTTGTTTACACGTCAGTAAGTCATTGTCAAAAAACTTTGATATAGCCTAATATTCACATAAGTAAATGTTTCAGTTTTAAATTAAATATAGGCTACTTGGGCTAATGTCTAATAGTGTCAGGTATAAATAAAATTTACTGTCAGGTAGGTTACAAAAAAATGTTGTTCTTTTTGTTGTTTTATTAATACTGTAGTCCTATTGTGTTTGTAATCTACTGGTCTTCTTCATCATCATCATATTTTTCAAATAAAAGTGTAGACCTATGACAATCAGAGACATTTTTTCTCCTGTAAAACCTTTTACTCACTCAAACTCCCGGACTGCCCACGATCAGGCACACTGCACTGCAGAGTTCCGGAGTGATATCAACCGCGGAGTGCGGGAAACGAAACGAGTTACTATGACTAAAAAAATAATAAACAATAATAAAATAAAGTGACGTTTTGGCGTCTCGCGGCTCTCAACAAGAAAGATTTTTGCCACTTTTTTTACAGTGGTAATAAGCATGCAGAACCACATTTGAAACTCAAGAGGGAACCCTAGCATCGTGTAAAATGTAGCCTATTTATCTCAGCAAGCAAACTTTTTTAGGCTAAATGATAAATATTTAAAGTTCATAGATCATAATCGTAGCCTATATTCATAGTGTTTGTTCATCCTTTTTTTTTTGTTTGTTTGTTTTTGTGTGTTTTTTCTTGTTTTGTAAATACCATCTGTGCGCATTTTCTACAATTTAGGCTAAAGTTCAAGAAAAAATTTAATTAAACTGATTACATAACTCAAGTTATCCGTTACTCCAACACTTCTGACAGGTTTGGGATTTAATTACCAACTTCTTGAATGTTCTGTATTCCAGTTAAATTAAATATTGTTCATTACTTAACTAGAGGGCTTAAAGGGTTAGTTCACCCAAAAATGAAAATTCTGTCATTAATAACTCAATTGTTAAATAATTAATTAATTAATTAATTGTTCAAGTAAAGCAATAGTCTATGTGTTGTCTTCTGATGATGAGACCCAGAAGTCAACTGGGCAGTGGAAGGTGCTGTGAGGGTTTGGTGTTGATCCTTTGTGTGGGCTGTCTGTCTTTAATGAGACCTTGCTGATCAGCATGATGTCTCCGTTAAAATTCAAATTCAAGAACTGAGCTGGAATTTCAAAGGCATTCTCGATTCAATTGTGAATGATGCACAACCCTGGTTGGAAGAATTTCAGAGACCATAATAAACAATTCTGAAGCACAGTAATGGGCATTTCCTTCCATTAAGGAGAGACAACCAAATTAACTGACTGACTTACTCTCCTAGTATCACTCAATGAACTTGTCTGTCATGCTAGTGCATTTCTGGCATGGCACAGGACACAGAAGAACAGTCATGCAGTGGCCAGCTGACATGTGCTGACAGTGACAACACTATTAGCTAGTGACTCAGCAGAGGAACAGAGCAGCAGTGTGCAGACAGAAGCTGCAAACAGATTACTTTCAATTCTCTCCTTTTTTTTATATCAGATTTTTTAGAAGTTGCTCTGTCAAAACCACAAGTATTATTTTATTTTGCAAGAACAGCCAAATTGAAGGTAGCTGTAATGATCGTTAGCTGAAGTGCCTGTTACAACCACAAGAGGGCACTTCACCTTGGACTGTTCATATGCACACTCACTAACCAATGGACTTCACTTTCCACAATCCATTAGCACACATTCACTTTCACATGCGCACTACATGTCCCAGAAGCCTTGTACCCTGTCACTGATTACCCCAGCCAGCTGCAGCACATTATCTGTCACTATTTAAGCACCGCTCACACACACACAGTTGACGTGAGGTCTTGATATTCTGTCATGTTGTTATCTTGCTTCCCTGGTTTCTGATCGTTCCTTGTCTGCCTATTGGTAGTGGTGGGCAGAGCGAGGCTTCATGAACCACAACAGTTGAAGCAAATGTGCCGTATTGTGTCGAGGCTTCGAAACTATACCGACACCCATCTCCACGGTGACACCTAGTGGTCAATTGCACATGTTATCTGAAACAACTTTGACAACAAGCCATTTAAAAAAATAAAAATAAGTGTTTTTTGTTAATGTGGAGAGTTTTTAACATCCTCACTATATAACTATAATATATAATAATAATAATAACTAGGTTATTTTGGTAATGAAAAATGAAAATTAATCAAACAAATCAATCCACAATGGTCTCATTTTTTTTAGTTTTTTACAGATTTTTATTCAAAAATATTAATTGCTTTGTCCTCTCACAAAAACCCACGAGGTGACGGTGCATTAACTCCTCTTTTCAACTTTGTGGGAGTTGAGACAGATGTGCGATTGTGTGGTTTGTTCCCGCCCCTGTCAATCAAACGCATACTAGGCAAGCATGCCTCCTGCCTCCTGATGGGTGTTTTGAATCACAGTTCGGAGCAGTGCTTCGAAACATCTACGCTTCGGGATGTCGACACTGTGTCGAAACGTTAGTTTCGCGTCAGCCATCCCTACCTATTGGATTTATTGCCTAGGATTATTGGACTGTTGATTGCTCTCTGCCTACCTCGATCTACTTTGCCTGTTTAACGTTTACGTCTCTGCCTACCCTCTGACATTCCTGTTTGCTGTTGATTTGACATTGCCTGTTTGACCACGTTGCTTAATAAAGCCTGCATTTGAATCTCATCCGCTGACTCGTCATTACAGTAGCCAATCTCATTGTAGAACAAAATTAATTAGTCACAATTTATTATCTCTATATATAATAGCACCCCAGTAAAAACGCCCGACGCCCATTAAAGAATGTTGTAAATAAATTTTAGTAAAGATGAAATACAAAATCATGATTTTCTTTTCTTAATAGGTCGGGACACTAAATATAGAACTGAAATTCAGGACTGTCCCGGAAAACGGGATATCTGGTCACCCTACTGTTGGCGTTATAACGGCATAGTGTTAGTGTAACTGTATTCAATGCTCCAACAAAGACTACACGATGCCTCTAAAAGCAACAGGCTAACAAATGATCAGTATTCACTTAAATAGCAACTTGTTTAGTGACACTATGTTATCACACTTTTTTAATGTAAATGAACACATCCAGACTCACCTGAGCAGAGAGATGCTGAGATGTTTTGTTTAGTGTGTCATGGTAGCACAGCAGGCGCAAGACGTGAAAACACTCAAGGTCATAACACAGAGTTAGCTAGTGGAGTTGGCGGCATGCCCCCCCCCCCCCCCCCCGATAAAAATGATTCCCCTGGTGTCAATATGTGCATTTTAAGCCGTTTGAGGGCCAAACAATTTTATAGCAATAACTTTAAAACCATATCAGTATAACATACATAGCTACTTAAACATGAGAATCAGGTTAAATAATGAATAATTCACAATACAAACTGGAAATACCGAAGATACTGTTTAATGCTATTGATAGTGGTGAAATATCAGCAATGGCAGCTGCTTTGTTTGCGGGGTTACCAGGGTAACGGCTGTATTTCTATTTTCCATCAGCACCATCTACTGTCAGAGTGAATGTTATGTGCATTTATTTTCATTCAGCGCGTCTCCTTCATTTGTTCCGTTGTCATGCTTCTCATCCGTGTCGGCCTTGTTTCAGAGTGCGCAGTTATAATTAATGTTATGCTGAACGGCTTTTTTATCTCGTCACATTGACAGTTATGAATAACAATGAATCACGTAGCCTATTTCAACTAAACATTGTGAAATTAAACAAAAGTTTATTAGTTTGCATTTCTAAATATTTCTGTTGGTCGTTTAACGTTTCTATTGTAAAACGTAAACTTTATGACCGAATTAAGCGTCGTGCTGGAATTCTTGATCATCATTTTACAGCTTCTGTGAACATAAAGCCCGCCTACTTTGATTTGATTGGTCGTTTCAAACATTTTGACATTAATGATCTGTGTTTGACTGCTGACAGCTCAGATGAGAAGGTCGCTAATCTTGGTTTTGTGCAATATATCCGTACAGCGCTAAAATGGAGTTAATATTAGGCAATTGACCCATCGCAAAACCCGCCCCGTGTTGCCATGCCCGACAACCCATGCTCTCTCACTCCACACATCATGTTCTCCCACAGTGAAAAATACATCACGGAGCAAAGAGGACACTGACAACGTATGAAACAGTTTCATATTTAAAATATTGTAATTTTTTAAAGCAGTTTAAACTCTAAATACCGTATAGTGTCTCCTTAATGTGTCATGACAGATCCTTCAAACGGCTTGTGAACCGATCATCTCTTCATTCTAGTTCATTTATAGCATCAAACAAACATGAATGAACATCAGAAGGAATGTTGTTTCAACCGCAGAAAGACATGAGTACGCACAATATCTCAAGTTAACCAACGTTAATCTACTATAGGCTACTCCCCTGCTGCTTTGTCGGATAAAATGGCAGATTCAGCGTTATCATTGGTTAGATTGCCTGTCAATCACACTGTTTACGAAGGGTCAATTATTTCACAACCTTTACTATATACACCATAAAAGTGAGTTGGTCCAATATCATTGGTCTTAGAAAAGTGGGTGAGTCTTGTCCCACCCACATACAATGGTTCTGACGCCCATGGTCAAAACTCTTGTTGGGGGAAAAAAGGAATTTGGAAATTTTCAGAGCTAGTTAAAATATTCAGGTTTTTAGACATGAAAAGAGTTAGACACCCTGGTCATAGTGGCATAATATCCAAACAATTGAAAGCAATGCAAAAATGTTCTTTATTTCTAAAGTGTGTCTGAGAGAGATATGTGACATCTCCAATATGCCTTTGTCTTTGATCTACATAATAAAAACGTGAGAAAGAGAGTTGTTTTGTTCCTTTATTGCCTGCTGTTTTGTCATGATTGCTTTGTCTCATATTTCCCCGTGTGATGATTAGTTTGTCATCTTTCTTATCAGGGTAGAATATAAAGCTCAGATGAGTCTAACAATGACAGATGTAATGGTGACAAACAGTGAGGTGTGGGTTGTCATGTTGCTTTTCCACAAAGACTTGAGCTGAGAGGAGAGTTCTGACAGAAATGCTAATATTCTAACCAGAGATACAGTGAATTGAACTCCCTTGGCATAAACGTTCTTGTCATTTCAGATTTTGTAAGAGAGTGGCTTGCTCCCTAATTGTAAATATTGGAAGACAAGAAAAGATACAGGATTTTTACTGTCCTTTCAGCATGATGGGGTGACCTTATGATATACGTTCATGAGTAATGCATGTATGAGTGGACGTATTCAAGTGTAGAAGCACATCAGTTTCATACAGAATATACATAGAGATTTTCCTTCATGGGATTCAAAAAACACTGGTCAAGCTCAGTATTTTTGATTCACTAAAAAGTACCACTTCATAAGAGACATTGGTTCAGGGATCAAACTAGACTGGTCATGCTACATGTTTTTGATCCACTAAAAAGAACTGGTTCATATGAATTATTCGTTCAGAAATCAGACTAAACTGGTCATGCTCTGTTTTTGATTCATTAAAAGAACCAAATCATAAGAATCATTTGTTCGTAAACCAGACTACACTGCCACTTTGCATGTTTGTTAATTCGTGCACCCTGCAAGGATAATTCAATAATAAGACGTTGCTATTATTTCAGGGAATATTTTTATTGCTTCACATTCAGCACAGACTCCAGTAAGATCTATTTTATTTTGCAGAGCCACTGAAGATGCAGCAGCAGGGAAGCACTGGAAAAACGTTACAGCCAGGACACACTGGTACACAAGTAATGTCTCTGACAGGTAGTGTTGGGAGAGTTACTTTTAAAAGTAATGCATTACAATATTGCGTTACTCCGCCCCCAAAAAGTTGCTAATTGCTAATACTCAAGAATGCTTTAGGTTACTTTTGCGTTACTTTTTCTCATCTGGACTGGGCTAGCTTGTTTGTTTTTTAATAACAACAAAAATTTTATATTTTTGGCAAATGTAAAGGCCCTTTCACGTCAAAGCCTCTGCCTGAAGGAAGTGCATATTTACGCCTATACAGCAGAGGGCGCAACTCAAACAAACCTTTCAGCTGTGCTGCCATTCTGGATTAAAGAAGAATAGGATACTGGAGAAGGAAGTTTAACGCTCTTATTTCTAAATCTAATATAAAGTAATTTTTGATTATTAGTATGGTCGAATTGGATCATTGAAGGTCAGCAGCAATGACATTGGTTAATAAAGTGAGATTTAATACATATATTATACATATAGTACATATAGTATATTTGTGAAATTTAATATAGTTAATATATTAAAAATTCTGAGTTTGCATTTCACTAGTGAGTTTGCAAGTGAGAAAAGTAAAAGCATGTTCACATTTAGTCTAGAACTTCAATAACCATCATGTTCACACAGCACACACAACACCTCTGCACTTTATTTCCCTCAACATGGGGACAGGAGAGGCGTCAGTCAATTAATCTGAAAAAGTAACTTCCGTTACTTTTTTGAAAAAAAGTAACTTTGATATTTTGTTGTAAATTGAAAAAGTAATGTTACTTTAGTTACTTGGAAAAGTAATCTGATTACATAACTCAAGCTATCCGTTACCCCAACACTTCTGACAGGTTTGGGTTTTAATTACCAACTTCTTGAATGTTCTGTATTCCAGTTTTTTCATTAAGAATCTTATTTGGCAGGCAGGCATGTGCACTTGTTCCAGAGAATGAGAGGCCGAGCCAGTGGGTGGAGCTTGACATTCAGCCTCCCCTGCTTGACTTAATGAGTGAAGCTAGACAGTCCAAACAACCCTAACCCTATAATCCTGTTGCTAAACAAAACTCCATCCGTTAGGTCCACAGAGGTGGAGCTGGACTAGGTCAAGCTCCACCCATTACATCCAGAGAGGGGGAGCTGGACTGGCTCTGCCTCTGCAGTGAGCATGACTTGCAGAGAACATGAAATCAATATCCACTTTCACAACTCTAAAAAGGCCCACAAACTTTCTATAGACACTAGATCTTCTGGATCGATTGCACTCAAAGTATTGGACCGTGTTCTCTTGCTTTAAATATTTAGGCTACATAAGAAGAGGTCCGCTTCACATATTTTTCATCTCATGAAAATTATAACAACAGCCATAAATCCATAATTCTGTCTGGCACACCTTCAGGACAACACAGTTTAGCCTACATAATGCCTGGTTTCATAAAATAAACAATTAAAATACATTGTCTTACTCTAACAAATTTGTTCTTCCGTTTGATCAGCCTTCAGTTGCATTCAGCCTGACAACAATTCATCACACATGCTTTGCAGGACATTGTCATTTCACACTCTTTTTTGAAATAGCACATCAAAGAAACAGGTGAGTTGACACCGTTTGAAAGTCTGATGTAAAACTCTGTCAGCACGGCAGTGGACAATGGCTTCAAAAAGACCGGGGAGCCAAGCTGGTAAGCGATGTCCTAATTGAGTCGAGTCTTGGTGAAATTGAAAGCCAATTAGTGCTGAGCTTAGAGAGACATGCTCTGTCAAAAAGAAAGCTCAAATGTCTTTCAGAGAGAGAGAGAGAGAGAGAGAGAAGGGGGATGGAACAGAAGAAGTGCCAGCGCGTGTTCTTGAGCATCTGCGACCGCAGTCGCAGGCACGCGCCTTTATCTGTGTTTGTGCGGTTACTTTTGTATTGAGTTTTAATTGACAAGAAGATTAAAGCTCACTTCTCTGGAGTTTTCAACGGACGGCTAAAAAGAGATCGAGGGAATGAGCGATAGTAGTTAGAGGAGGAGTGTGGGGCGTTGTGTGCGTCGTTGAAGGTTAGCTCTGGCTCCCGCTGCGTGAGCACTGCCTGAGATGGGCTACTTGTCGGACATTCATTATCAAACCCTGTTTGGTCCTTTCATCTGCTGCTCTGCAGAGCCCTCCTCGCAAACTACAGAGGCACCTTGCAGCTTGACATCTTTCCATTCACTCTGTACCTTAAACAGCATGCTGCCACATCAAAGCAGACACAAGCCCTTTGATGTTGCAAAAATAAAGAGCCCCAATGATCTACTCAAAACCAATGGAACTTTTGGTGCCTCTCTCTCCCATACACACTAACTCTCCCTCTCTTTTTCTCATTTTGTTGGCCTCCGATAGACTTCATCTGAGTTTGAGGAAGATAACCAGGGCTAACTATGATAACGGTTTGCACCTTTGAAAAAATGTTATCAGCATGTATGCATGGAATTAACATATCAAGTGCTATATATATAACGTCAGATGCAGATTTAAGCAGAATAATTGGAATGTAATTCAATTAGTCTCACACTGTGTGAATGCCACGCGCCCATCCTGAGTGTTCTTGTGTCAGAAAAATCACAAAGAGTGCTAACTTTTCTGCAGCTGACTGACTGTAAGTCATTGAATTATGATGGCGCCGAAGCGAACGTCCTTCGAGGGGTGCAAAGCGAAAACAGGCTCGCAAAGAAGTGCAGTTCGTAACTCAGGTGTGCGTGTTCTAAAAATAAACGTGTTCTGTCCATCGGCGTTATTTCTTTATAGATCATTTGCGGGTTTATGCGCAGATGCGGGACGCGCCCAGACTGTTGGACACTTTGAATTTATAAGGACATCGAGTCGGGAGCCGACTACCAAGATAAGTAAAAGCAAAGTTCGCATTCAAAGAGCTAGGCTATTACAGCACTGTTAGAGTATTTTTTTTAATGCTTCAAAAACAGTCCCTCAACTGTCTGTATCTTTTCAATTCTGCTGTTTACATTACTGTTCTACCGTCATACTTTCAGTTTTCAAAACATAAATATTGCTGTTATATTTATTAAAAAATAAGCATACGATTATATAAATTAATTAAGTATGTATGCTTAGTAATTGATTTGTGTACATTCTTTAAAAATTAAGGTTCTTTATTGGCATCTGTGCTTACATGAAGAACCTTTCAAATCCACTGAACATCTCCATTACACAAAAGCTTCTTTACTGTTTTAGATTGTTCTTCACACTAAGGAAAAAAAAAAAAAAAAAAACACTTCTGCCCAGTGCTGCATGAGCATGCCGTTAGCATGTTAATACCCCAACGAGATTTAATTAGATTAATCATCGGCTTACTGTGCAGAATCAAGGTTATTTTAAAAAGTATTCAAAATGTCCAGCCTTATTCTTGTTTCTTTTATCTTTCTTTTTAGATCATTTTCATATTTATTTCTCTATTTTACTTTTATTTATTTATGTAATTATTATTATTGTTATTATTATTATTATTTACATATAAAACAACCAGTCGAAGACAAAAAAAAAAGTTTATTGTACAGAAACACCTTTGGAAGTGAAAAGGTTCATTTCTGTTCACTGCTTAGGTCAAAGAACAGACAAAACTAATTTTATTTGGTAACATATTTTGATGGTCCCTTTAGACATAAGTAACTTTGCAACTGCATGTCAACTAACCCTAATTACAGTATTTGTGGACTGTCTGCTTAATGATCTTCCCCAAGGCATTCTACTGACTATATGTAGCCTAACTTTGCAACTACATGTCAGCTTATTAACCTTAACACTGAACCCTAACCTAACAGTCAACTACTGTCAGTCTAAAGAGAGTTACTTGAGATTAGTTGTATTTGCAGTTACTATAATTAGTAGAATGTCTAAAGTGGACCATCAAAATAACGTGCAACCTTTTATTGAATTGTTCAGTTGTCTAGGATGTCAAACAGTTTACAAAACACTCAATAATGTTGCACATAATGCCATGTAAGAATACACAGAGACCACGAGTGGTAGCACTTTATTTTACAGTCCTGTTCCCCATGTCATACAATGTACTTATTATAGTAATTACAATAACTGGGTTAATAACTAGGCTGAACCTATACCCATGAACCTAACCTTAACCCATGTAGTTACCTTATGTTATCCAGCACTTTCTTAGGTAAGTACACTGTAAGTACATGTAAGTGCAACCGCATGAGTTCAGGTGGACTTGTGCAGTTGATGGATCAGTCGTAAGACTGAAGAGGTGTAAGTCAATGCTTTTTTGTTGAGACCTCAAGGAGTTCAGCATCTTAACAGATCTCACACTGATTCACCATGAAGAGACTCCAGAAGAGCAGGTGACTCGAGAGGGATGACGGGACGAAACACTCAAGAGGATATGCAGGCGACTCATAAAAGGTCCCCGCAGACTTTGAGAAAGTAAGTAACTTGAGTGGAACAGGGGCAACAAGAGAGCAGGTGAAAGTCAGAGATGGGGGGTAATTTGAATCCAATAAACTGAGCTGAGAGTTGAGATTTGTACATTAGTCCAGATTTATAGGAACACTTACTCCTCTGTATCTGTGACAGTGGGATTTACTGCTAATTGGAGAGACATGAGCCATGGTCTCAGCATCTCTTCACGATGTTGTCATTTCAAACACGTCACATTTGGTTTCTCTTTATCAGTGTTAATTTAACAACTAAAATGCTACAATTAAAGGGATCTTAGTTAAAAAACAACAGCCCTCAGGCATTTTCTCTTTCTCCTTCTGAATAATTTACTAGTTCATTAGCACTTGGGTTCTTGACTTTAAAAATGTCTCCATCACTCTTAAAAATAAAGGTTCCAAAAAAAATCCAAATATCCTTTTTCCACTGTAAAGAACCTTTTGTGCAATGAAAAGGTTCCATGGATGTTGAAGGTTCTTCATAGAACCATCAATGCAAATAAAGAGCCTATATTTTTATCCTCACCATCCTTACACTCTAATGAAACGACACCTTGGGCTGATGTGGAGATAATTATGATGGTTTAAAAACATTATAGTTGGAGGTTATTGTCTGCACGCATTTCTCTGATGTATTTCTGGAGAGTTAGCAATCAGCATAAAACATGTATTATTTTTTGAAATGAACTTCTGATGCTTTATCTAAAGTGCAAAGAACAGAAAATTACATTCTTCAGGTGTTTCCACAGCAGACAGATGAGCCAACACAGTGTTATTTTATCAATACTTTTATATTAGTACATATTACATTTTACACATAATAAAATAAATAACACTGATCATCAGCTATTTATCATTTTCATAATTTATTTATATTAATATTTCATATTAATGTCACACAGACATAAGGCTTACATTGTGCTCTCCTAAATGTGTAGCCTGTGACATTCACACCTCCATTTACAAGCTCCTTCTCAGCCGTCACACACGTGCCCCAGTGATTACAACGGGACGCTCTTAATCTCAATGACTGTTATCTCGTCATACCCTTAACAGAAGTCGATATGGAGCAAATGTCAACAGGGCACCGAGACCTTGAGGGCTACAAACAAACCTCAAAGACAGATAGAGGGAATTTGAACTTTAGCACTCTGTCAGCTTCTCGCCTAATTCAATGAACTTGATAGTTAATAAAGTGCTTTATACTCGCCCTTCTTCTCATACATAAAAGCCAACCACACCAATTAGCTTTAATTCACTTTTTTTCTCCTCTCTCTTTTCTTTTCATGCTCTCAAGCCTGCAGAAAGCGCTATATTCCAATCATTTGCATTATCCAGAGAATCTGCTTTGAAGTTGTGAGATACTGTAAGAAAAAAGGCTCCACTTATCCTGCAGAAAAAACGTTCAAAGCCTCTAAATACTCTGGAACAGATGTACATTATCATTGGATTTGCGTTTTCGCCTCTTTGCTCCTGTATGGGTAATAGTGTAGCGCGTAGTCGCGTGTCCCTCACATCCTCAGTGTTTAGCATCTCCTCTCAACAGAAGCTAGCACCCCACTGGGCCAATCCACACTTCAAAGCACTGTGTCTATCTACAGGAGACAAAGCACACTCCACACATATGGAAGCAGCCTCCTCACTCACTTAATAGCATCATTCGCTTGCTCGCTCGCTCCCTGTCTGTTTGTTTTTGTGAGAGATACGGCTCTTTCACACCTACAGCCCTCACCACACAAATCCAGCACCCAATATGAACCTCGTTGTCACTGTCATGCACTTCTGAAAATATTTGTTGAGTTAAAAGGAAGAAAGACCTTGGAAAAAAGGAAATTAGGTTCTAGTAGTGTTCTAGGCCTAGCTGAAACGGCGCTAGCGACGCTAAAGGTTGTGGGTTGATTCACAGGAAACACATGCTGATTAAATAACACAAGTCGCTTAAATGCACACTTCTGGTGTAGACGACACTGAAAGGGTGTTCTGTTTAATTGTTCTGGTCTTTGGTTAGAGATATTCTCTCACATTATACCCTCAAAAAATATTTACGCTCTAATATCTAATACTGGCTCCGACACTCTGGAATAGCCTTCCTGATAATGTTAGGGGTTCAGACTCACTCACCCACTTTAAATCTAGATTAAAGACACATCTCTTTAGCCAAGCATTCACATAATGCATCTCATATCAGAACAATTGCTCATTATGACTATCTTTGCTTAAAGTTGTGAACAGCAGCTACGCTAATTATTCGCTTTTCTGTTTTACCTCGGGACACCCGCCCCGAGGTGACAGCACATCAGCTTCAGTCCGGATCCAGCCTCTTAAGAAGACCTCAGATGACCATCACCTGTGAAGAGACGGCGCCAGTTCCTGCTAGGACTTCAGAAGACGCAATCATCCGGATCAACATGCACATTGCCAAATTCTATATCCTAATTATTGTTAATGTTATTCATTTTCCAGGAGCTCTTTGCTTCTACCTTCAGTTAAACTGCTAACTCTGATTGTAAATTAATTACCCAAATTATATTATTTGCTAACTACATCCTTTAACCCCTTCAGACCTGGCGTCCATTGCAATGGACCTGAAAAAGTACCAATAAAAACAAGAGTTATCAAAAATGTTTCCCTCCCCCTTTATTTCTATGCTGGATGGGAGTACAAATCCACTGGGAATTTTTTTTTTTTTTTTTTGCTCAGCAGAAAAAAATCAGGTCTGAAGGGGTTTACATTGTAATGTTGACATCCATTCTCTGTAAAGCTGCTTTGAAATTATATGTATTGTGAAAAGTGCAATACAAATAAATTTGAATTGAATTGAAATTTTTGAATTGAATATCAAACCTTACATTATTTAGCTTCTGGACGTACTGTACATTGGTAGCCTATATCTAATATCAAATATTGTTGCTCAGCTTCTACAAATTGTAATTATTTATCACAAATTAAATGACATAATCTACCTCTGCAAAGTTTTTATATTTGAAAGAAATTAATATTTTATTTAGCAAGGTAGAGTATGATGGAGATATGTTATTAGCTGTAACTTAAAACTTATGGGACTTCACATAAGTACTTTCTTTGACTGTGGCTATGGGAAATATTTTAAGCAAGACATGTAAACAACATAGATTACAGAGAGCATGCAAAAGTGTTTGCACTAAATAGATATATCTGCATGCAGCCATGATGTAGTGTCCATGCAAAGAAATCATCAGAAACATTCTCAAAAACAGCAGCCAGAAATCAGAGCCACCCAGTCAGTAAGCAACAGTTCAGCTTTTAATGAAAGATTTTCTCTTGGCACAGTTCTGCTATTAAATAAATAAAACAATTATTTCCATCCATCTATATAAACTAAACTAAAAAAAAAAAAAGCAATTATTCGAATAGTCACAAATTATCTGTACTAGAGTCCATGTGTGGCATAAAATCCTACCACATTGTGTTATTTATATACAAGCACCTCCATGAATCACTTTCTTTGAGTCTGAAACAGTGTGTGTCATTTTACACACCCAATCACACTAAACAAAAGCACAAAAGAAATCAAGAAATGTTATAGGTACAAATGGCACTATAGAAAATAGCCGATAATCCAGATAAATAGCGCAGAATCATTCTAAAATACTGGTATCACCATAGCGACCCACTCATGTTGTATTTACATCCGTTAGGCCACAACTGATCATCAGACATCTACAAATATCAGTGTTAAAAGAGAAACAAGCTCACTGCAGGACATTAATGAAATATTATTATAAGTGAACCTACTGCCTACTGTGCATTCAGAAGTTTTGCACATGTGGCGTATTTAAACTTTTCATTTTCTCCTGAAGCCACGGGTTGTTTTTTAGCAGCAATACATATTTAAGTAATGGTCAGAATCATTTAAAATGGCAACAGCACATACTATCTCATTGTTAAGAGAGAATGAGAAAATGAGAGGGAGAACTAAGCTCCACTCCGCACATTCATTCCCTTGCAACACTGAGACTAGCAGTGATGAGACCACCCTGAAACTGCAGGTGGGTTTTCCAGAGTCTCGTGTTGTGTGATGTTCTCACATGTCCACCATCCTACTGAGCAGAAGAGTCAACTGATCTTACTCTAAACATATTATGAAGTTGAACAGGTTGTAACCAAACATAATGAACACGTCGTTTGAATGCTGTCCATGTTGAGGCCAAAAACTGGTACCACATGAAACTAAATTTTGTTTTTTTTTAGCTTTTAATATGTTTCTGTGCATAAAAAATCAAAAAAGAGAGATGAGATCAATTATATCGCACACACTTGGATCATTAAAACACCTGCTGTGAGTTTCAGCACACACACACACACACACATGCGTGAGTTTAAACGAAGGCTTTTCTGTTTCATAATCTTCCGTAGTGCTGGTTTCAGATGCACATGCGCTTATTAACTCTCTGTCAGTGGGGTATTGGTGAGTTATGGGAGGACTGGAGACTCCTAGGCGGCGATACTGTCATCCTGCCCCTGAGGAATGAGACAGCTGCCACACACACTCGCTCACTCACACACACCCTCTAGGTGACTTGGGATACATCAAACCTAAAATAGATTCATAATGTACTATCTAAACGCTGTTTAAAACTACTGCGGGGAACAGATGAACTCCAAATCAACCAGACTTGTTTTCTCGCTACACATCTCACTTCTGCCAATAAGTGAGCACTTCTGAGCTAAAGGCACTACCATACTGTCTACAAGATCTTAATTCAGTCTGAGGACATAGTATTGGATTCTGAAGGAAACTAAACACTCTCAATGGTGATTCTCTGTGCTTACAGTCCAGTGGTTTACTGCTCCCTTCAAAACAGATTATATCGTCCTGTCAAATCAATGACTCGAACGTGAACAAATTAACCTGAGAAATTAAAATACTATTTTTCCTTGGCAGCAAAGATTCCTTTACACTTTTTATAAGGTCAAAATATGACAACTTGAATGATCTCATTACTGAACTGATGATACGGAAAAGTTGAAACCACAACTAAACAAGCAAAAGATAAAGTATCATGTATAATTTTGGGTCATTCAATATAAACTCTATTCACTGTTTTCTAATCTTTTGATTTGACTTGCCAAAAACATGACAGGAGTATGTTTTTCAAATAAATTATTTTTTAACAAACTTCAGAACATTATTCTACAATCATCAGAAGATTATTTTAAGATCTCATATTATTGTATGATACACATAATAACACTATAAACTCTGAAACCTAGTGGTCTTACAATGCAATTAGCTTAAAGTTAGGGGGACAGGAACACACACTAAAAATAAAAAAATAATGAATATAAATGTTTCAGTAAGTTTCGGTAATAAAGCTTACAATGAATTTAAATTCAACACATCTCAACATAACTGCAGATTGGTGGCATATTAAAACATACAGACAAATAAAAAATAAAATCTGAATAATAAAAAAATTATATCAATAATACCGATAATCATAATAATACTAGAGGTAGCAGCTGATTATGATGCTATGTTTTCTTCATGTAGATCGGTAGAGTGTAGTTCTCGTACTGTCCTTCAACAATGTCCTCTCTGACGTTTTGAGTGTCTTTACAGGCTCTGTCATGTGTCCTGTATTGCATTTTTAAAGGTGTTGATTCAGATCTGTTTTTTTTTTTGTTTTGTTTTGTTTTTCGGAGAGAAGCTCTTCATATATAAAGTGTCTTGAATGCAATGGCACAGGAAGTGCTTTTCAAGTGGTCATCAGTGAAAAAACAAACAATCAAACAAACAAAATAAACAGGATAAGTGTAAGAAAAAGACACCTTAGGCACACAAAGAGCAGATCCACACACACACACACACACACACAAATGTAAATTACAAAACCAAGGAATTGTATTCCTTCAAAAGTGGTTTGACAACTCACAATTCATTTATCAGGGCTAACCACCTTTTCAACCAAACAGACCAATCAGATAAGCATTGAGAAAGGGAGATATGGAGGGAGAGAGAGAAAACATGGGTGAGAGAAAGAGAGAAACAGGGAGATATAGAGCCCTTACGTTGTACGTAAACCTGTTCAAAGCTCCTGTTGCCAAAGACAGGACTGACTACAACACACATTCAAACCGACCCACACGACCTCACACATACATTTATATATACAAATGCGCACACACTGTCTGCCACTTTGGCATGAACATGATGCTTTGTGTCCTTCTCAGCCTCAACGTGACCATGCAAGAAGATTTAAGATCATTCATTTGTTACATGTTCCTTGTGTTTCTTCTTATTCAGGTTTCACTCTTCAGGACTGATAAAAGTGATGATAGTGATGATGATGTTCATGATGATGATGATGCTCGTGCCGTTGGACCACCTGAGCTAGTCCTCCTTCATATAGCATCAGACTGGGCAGATCCCTCACGTGCTCTTTCTCAACTACTGGGCCGGACGTCACGGTTGGCCCCAGAGCCCGGTAGTGCAGCCCTTCTTTAGGCCTCTGCTTGTGCCGTCGGTACGGGCCTGAGCTTTGGTGCGGAGGGGTCTGGTTGGGGACCGCTGGGGGAGGCGGCGCTCCTCTCCTCATCACCCGACCAGCAGAGGCTTGAGTGGGGGGCGTGCGGTGTGTTTTGGGGGAACGGAGTGCGTGTGTGTGCCGGCTGAGGACGGCAGGAGGATCCGTGGAGATGGTCTGTGAGCGCCGATGGTGAGCGGGATAAACGTGGCCGTTCTCGGGTTCTTGAGAACGTGATCGTGTCTGATTGGACATACGTATGGTGTGGTTGGGTTTTGCTGGTTCTGTGGCAGGAGCTGCTAAAGAAAGCACAAGATAATTATTTTAATTGTTATTATTATAAAAATGGTAGGTATTCACCACACACACGTACAAAAAAAGTGTTAAGTGTCATGTTATTTTATATCTTGCCTTGCAGTATCCTATGTTTTGGTAAATACCATCACAAGTGTACTGACAAAATATTATTAAAACAATGATTTAAAATGTACTTTAATTTAACAATAATAAAAAGTGTACTTTTTAAAAATATACTTAATATACTTACTTTGTTAAAAACACTCACCTTCAAGCCATCCTAGATATACATGTCTATCTTCTTTCAGATGAAAACCACTGGAGATATATTTAAAAATATCCCTGCTCCTCCAAGCTTTATAATGGTTGCAAATGGGGGGCCACATTGTGAAGCAAAAAAGAAAAATGCATTCACAACCATTATAAAGCCCTATATAACCCATTATATAAACTTTAAAGTACACTTAAGTGGCCTTTTAATGTTATTTTATCTGAATTTTTGCGTTCAGATATTGCACTGTTTTATGCCCTAAATATTACTAAAGGCATTTTTAGGGCCTAAATGAGGAAGATCTCCATTTACTCTGTGATTAAGATCTTACCTGTTCCAAAGCGGGATGTGTAGTTTTCAATGCCAGCCAGATCAAGGTAATGGTTTCTTCTCTCCAAGTTCTCATCCACACAGTGCCGCTGACAACCCTGCTGGTTGTGGTGGTCAGCATGGTAACGCCTAAGAGAACAACACTGTCATGACTGCAAGTACGTTGCTCTGAGATCGTATACACAAAGCGGTCTTTAACCAATCATTGTCCATTTATCAATTTCTTTAACGTTTCAACCGTGACATGTTCTTCTGAAGTTTATATATTGTGGTTTTATGTAACTTCTTTTTATAATTACCTAAGAAAAGCTCTTGACTTTTTCTCTGAAGTCTTGGAGTCCTCAATGCACTTTTCTCCCTTGTGCTTGGGATGGGGAGTGTCTGATTGAGACAGAGAGAGAGAGAGAGAGAGAGAAGAGGGGGGAGGCTTTATCAAAGTGAACGGCGTTGAGTTGCACAGCATCACACACTCGCACATATACTGCAGCAGCTTTAAAGACCAACCAAAATAAGAAAGAAACCTTTGTTCCCTGTTTTCCATTTACTTTGAAGGTTCATAAAAGAAGAAAAAACAACAATGCTTCATTTATTCTATTTTGAACCTCAGGCCTCATATAAATCTAAAAAACACACACTTGTGAATTTGCATGAAGACAGCTGCTGTTCAAAGACTCTTCTCTTTCAAATACATGACGGGTATAAATAGCCCAAATGACAGCACTAAACAAACAGAAACACTTCTGTTTCTTCAGAGTACTTTCTGTTCTCCATCACATTGTTTTTTACCAAGTAACACAGTTAGAAAGTGGCTAAATGTGGATATATTTATTTTTCAAACAGCAAAAGACTGTCTGAAAGAAGATTTTCAGAGAGGGATAAGATAGCACTTTCCAAAAGGAATCCAAAAGCTCAGGGCTGCAGAGCTTTGTGTTGTTTCTCTCTCTCGTCTTCTGCCTTTGACTATGAACTCATCTTACAAGAGATACAATGACATGGAAGACAGGGAAAAGGAGGAGGGCAATAGTGTAGGAGACAGCATAACAAGAGTTTAGGGTTGCTCACCCAAAAATTCTGTCATCATCTACTCACCCTCATGTCGATTTTTTCATTGTTTTTCTTTTTAAACAACATATCAAGGCTGCAGTGGTCCAATGAAAAAAGACTGTCAAGCTCCAAAAACAACAACAACAAAAAATTAAAAATAAAAAAAAAGTATAAAAAGTCTCATGGCACAGAAATTGTACACTGCATCTATACATTCCAGTCTGTTCCTAAGATTAACCTCTAGCACAGCTTCAGAAGACTCAGAATACAGTCTTATTGACAGCCTCAACATTCTGCTAAATCTCTTCTTTTATGCTCCATGTCATAGATGTTTGGAAAAACATGAGGGTGAGTAAATGATTTCATTTCATTTTTGGGTCTCCCATTTATCGCTCTGCAAAATATCTCATAATCTGGAAAAACACACTCTCTCTGTGTACCTGTGTTGGTCTGGGTACAGTTCCTCCATTTCTGGCTAGAGTCTGGGGCCACGGAGAGTTTAACTCTGAGGGTCTTACTGCTGCTGGGGGAGTGATTCACTGACGCGTCCACCACCTCATATATAGTGTGCAGTAGACTGGTGATGTCCTGGACGTAAAGAGGTAGAGAGAGAGAAAAACACATTAAATTAAGAGATCTTTCACTGACACTGACGGTCCATTAGTCTTTTATATGCCGTTCAAGCCTGCAAGTGATATAAGTCACATGCATTATTCATAATTCATACACAGACATGTCCATAATAATGTGTTAATCAGAGTCTCCATAGCCTCAGGGAGGGAAGACAGATGCTGACGGCAGTGGAGAGCACATGTACACGCAAACATGAAACATGCTATACATCTGAAGCTATTTAGCATGAGAAAATGAAATGTAAATGCAGAGCAACGATGAGGCTGAGAGAAACCGTGAGAAAATGAGAGATGCAGAGACAGGACAGAGACAGTGACACGGTGGAAGAAAAAAGACAGTAAGCAACACCTATTTATTGTGTCCTTTTTAGTGTTGTCCTAATTGCTGGGGCTTCCCATGACAAAAGACATCAGTCACTGTCCTTACTGCACAGAGGTCTCAGACGTCTTACCTCTCTCGTGACCTTGCCATTATTATCGAAGTCATAGAGGGTGAAAGTCCACTCCTGCCTGTTATCTTCTTCAACTGATACAGCACACTCCAACTCCTGATTAACAAACAACAGTGATAATCATTGTTTTAGTACACACATTAAAAAAACATTCATACCTTTGAGTTCGAAACAAATGTTTTTATGTTTTTGAAAGTAGTCACTTATGCTCATCAGGGCATCATTTATTTGATCAAAAATACGATTAAATCAGTAATGTTAAAAATGGTTGTGCTGATTAATATTTTTGTGGACACTGTGATATATTTGTTTGGATTCTTTAATGAATAGAAAAGTTCAAAAGGACATAATTTATTTGAAACAGAAATCTTCTGTAACAAAATACATGTCTTGAGACCTTACAGCCACTTTTGATCAATATAATAATAAGTATTGCTGAAAAAAACTATTTCTTCTTCAAAAAATAAATTACTGACCCTAAATTTTTGTAAGGCAGTGCACTACCCAGTATGTATGTGTGGTGTATACTGACCTCAAACTGTAATTGTTTGTGTGGGCCGACAGTGGCAGAGCCTTCAGTGTCCTGCATTCTCTCTTCCACACTGCAGTTGTCAGTCTTCTCAGGGGGCAGAGCCACTGCAGAGGGACACACATTCACATAATGTTCAGGAAATCTTCATTAAGTGTTTAAAGAACTCAAGTAAGGTTATTCATGTTTTGTAATTTAGTCAATAATGCGGTCCTCTTGGACCTGTACTGACATCATCTGTATGTAATATCACAAAAATGCTCAAATGTTACATATATCATTGTAGAAATGCACCATTCACAGTCAGAAATATGATTCATTTATTCAAAAAGTGAAAGATTCCAATAATCGGGTTAAAATAAAACCAATAATATTTGGCTGGACAAATTAGTCAAGTGATCCAGACCATGTAAAAAAAAAAAGCGGGTTTTCAAAGACCACTAATATGTCATCATCTCATGTGACTGCATAATTCTAAACATTGTTCAAAAGTGCCATTCATTTCTTAATGCGAAAAAAATCCTTTGCACCTTAAAAAAAATCCTTGTGCAAGTATGATCTAAAATAGACAGAGAAGGTACAGAGTTAAAGGAGAATGCCAGAGGCACCAAGCTATTTTTGAATCTGTCCATGTCATCTCTACTACTACAGTCCAGTCACAAACACTGAAGACACTCACAGTCTTATAGTATGGGACGTAAAATAAATCACACTTTATACAAAATTTGCTACCATATCCTCAATGTGAAACTCGGAAATACATGTTCCTCTACACACTTTGTTAGATTCTGGGAAGGCGCTGAAGGACACATAGCTCATGTCCAAGTCTCAATTCAGTACCATGTTTTTATACAAGGGCAGATATTTCACAACGGATCGCCTGAAAGAATCTTTATAAAGAATTGTGTCTTACAAAGCGAGCCAATGACAATAATGGTGAGGAAAAAAACTCTCTAAGATGTTTAAGTTAGATAATGAAGAATTCAGAGGAATAATGACGTCAATGATGTTAAACGGCACTGATTTCTTGCATGTAACTTAACTAATTGCCATACTTGACATGCCATGTTTAAGTACAACTGAGATTTGGTTTTTTTTTGGCTCAAATAACCATTTGAATTTTGGTCTGTAGATATTGTAAAATTTGGAATTTAGTCATATAAAGTTAGGTTTATAGTGCATTTTTACTTTTTTTGTTTTACTAACTGCCTCCTTTTGTGTTCCACAGGGAAAAAAATAACATCATACAGGTTTATAACCACAAGATGTCAGAATCGTCATTTTTGGGTGAACTACCCCTTTAAGAGCAGATTATTGGAAATCAGTTATATACCTGTCTATAAGTATAAATGCGTAAATAGGACTAACGTCTGCCATCACAACCTAAAGCCAGACTACAGAAACATCCTCGATATCCTATTTGCGTCTATGTCTGAAAACACAAGCAAATTTAAAGTGAGAAAGACAATGTCTAACAGCGGCCCGTTCTGAAGTAGAAAATGCCTGTCAGGATTAATCCTGAACTCAATACCCAAATTTCAGAGGCAGTTTGTCTCTTTGTGTATTGTGGGTAATAAGATGGAGATGTTTTAAACGAGAGCAGATCTAATGCAGCTCAGTAAGGACACAGCTCAGCACCAGGCTGGGTCCTGCAGGCTAAATCCTCCCCCCTGCCCCAAATCCCTGCGCTTTGAAGTTCCATTCTCAAACCTTTTGGCCCAGGATCAGTCCGTCTGTAAAACAGAATCTCTAATTAATTAAGCAAAGTCAAATCTGAAACAGTGTTTGTTGTACGAGCCAAAAGGATAGGCAGACACAACAGTATCTCTCTCTGTCTTCTCTCTCTCTCATTCACTTCTCCTCCGCTGATCCGCTCAGATCAAAGAGGATCTGTCTTGTCCCTCTGCAGCGAGAGGCAAGGGAGGATGAAAAAAGAAAAGAAAAGCACCAGAGGATGAGAGCAGTCATACCCGGGGAGCTTTTACAGGTTTTTGGAGGGAAACAGCGTCAGATCAGGGCTTTTGATCAGGGCCAGAAACTCAAAGGCAATGCTGAGCTCCAGGGCCAAAGCTTGCTTGCTAGCCAGCTCACAATATACAGGAGCTGTTTATCTAGAGGACTAACAAATGGTCACAAAGAAACTACACACACATACACGCACACACACACACAAAGGAAGTGCTAACTCTCACAGCACTAGTCAAAGTCCTGCCCCACAGAGTGATGAGACAGCCAAACCCACTACAGAGCTCCAGTGACGGAGCTTTAAAACGGCACTATACAACACAGAGGACAGCTTGGCGGCGTCCCAAAGGTGGCTTTGAATCTAAAGGTTCACCTGGAGTTCAGAATAAACTGTGAGGTGACTGGTTAATAGCTAAAGCCGAGTGCGTTTCCTCAGCATGCATGTTTGGTACAGGCTAAAGTGCGGTGAAACTTTAACAACAAGTGATTATTTCAATTTGCTACGTCAAAACTCCCAGCTTCCATAAAAATTTATTTTGTCTTTTGCCTAAACCCTAGATAAGAACCTTGATCCCAATCAGATGTTTTCATTACAACAAATGAAGATGAAATACCTACTTTAAAACCTTACCTGATTTTTTTACATGCTACTACAAGCTTAATTGGCAAATGATGACAAATCTAGAAAGTTTGGGGGAAACTACAAAACTACATTGTGCCAATTAAAATCAAAGAAGCTGTCTACACTCGATTGTTTTGTTATCAAGGAAGACTTTCTTCTCCGTAAATTTAAACACACTGGTATACAAAGTCAACTAATATTTCAATTATGTCTGTGTATTTGCCATAATAGATGTGACAGACACATAAATATATAATCAACAAAAATTTGCATCGCTTTTTGTTTTGCATTTTTATAGACCCAATAAAAAAAAAGGTGTCAGATCGAATTCCAGAGGTAACAGATCTGGAACAATTTAACGACTATGAGGCAACAATAACACCACAAACACCTTAGCCAATCACAACTCTCCTTGACTGATCTTTGACCCACACAGATATGAGCGGACCACTTACAAGCACGCATAAGCTGTAAATGTTGCACAGGAATCTGACCTTAGCCGTTTGATCATGAACTTTACTTTAAGGTCAAATGATTCAATAAACATCACAAGAAATAAAAAATTCTGTGATTTCAACCAAACCCTTTGATCAAATAAAATCAACCAAAGTTTTTCTCCTCACCACCATAGTGATGATATAGTATTCAATCCAGGGAGAAAAATAATGAAAATGCTCTGTATATGCAAGTGAACATCAGATGTTAAAAGGATATGCTGAGATAGTTTACCTTCTAAACGATAATGTTCATCGCTGGTGCCCTCTGCATAACCTTCATCCAGTGGGTCCTGTAGACAGAAAAGAAGAGAGTATTATACCTCTTCAAAAGAAAAAGACTGTAAAACACTTCTCATAGGAAAAAGAATGTCAATCTAATGCAATGATAGTATTTGAAATACAACCCCACCCCAAATCGAGTAATCATTCAGGAAGGTGTGCCCATTTGATAACCCAATAGAATCTGTCTGCAGGCTGCAAGAGGGCCGTAACAGGAAGGGGGCGTAACTTGTTGCAGGGGGCGTAACTTGAAGTTGTCCAAATCACACAGAACCACACGAGATGTCAAAAAGAGATAATGCGAGAAGATCATTAGAGCCCCATACCCTGTATGAGGTAAGATCTGTTATGTGTATCCCCAATCTCTATTTGCTTTAGTTGTTTTTTTATGTTAAATGTCATTTAATGTTTTTCTGAAAGTTGGAGAATAATAATAAAAAAAATCTTCAGAGCCCCATCCTCTGAAATCGCTTATGTCGTCACGAGTACTGCTCTTCTTCTACATCACTTTCCTTACTTTTCAAGCTTCACTATCGCCACCTAGTGATAAGGCATCGGATCGTATAACATAACTACAACGCCATAGTCATCCTGTTTGTTTTCGTCATTTTTTAAGTATTTTAACTGTGAAACTCTACATTAAATGTTATTTTTATGGAATTATAAATAATTGCATGAGTTTCTATTAATTTGATAGTATAATTTATTTTGTTTTAGGACTAGCTGATAGTTCATACTTAAGATTCGAAAGCAATATAAACTCATCTTAAACACATTTCATTCATAAAACATAAAATAATTTACTTGAAAATATTGTTTTAGTCAATGACGTCCACGCTTGTTTCTTCGTGGAAGGTGTAACTTGTTGTAGAAGGTGTAATTTGAAGGGGCGTATATATATATATATATATATATATATATATATATATATGTATATCCTTCTCTCAATTTGTAGCACTGCGGGATGCAGATAGACCCTTCTCTGATAACCCGCAGAAGCCCTAAACTGGAGGCAGAGGGGACAGCGATGCCAATGACTCACAGATGGTGCAGGGCAAGTACCTTTAAAGGTGAACCGGTTGCGATAACCCTTATTGTATTTTGCATATGATGAGATCCAGTAACAAACAATGTAAGCAGGTCTGGTTACCCTGGATACTGGAAGTGTCTCATCTATCATATTAAACCATCCTACCCATACAACACAAACACACACACACAACATTTCTGTCATCTTCCAAACCAGCAATCACTCTAGAAGAAGACTATTGTCTCAACACACCTGCTACCTTTGTCTCATTTTAACCCTCCAGCTGTCTGGATACTAACAATTCATTTCTCTGGCCTGAAGACTGACCCTACAGCATCCGCTGAAGCTCTGCAGCTGCATGTGTGCACATGCTGTTTCTGCCAATGAGGAGATGCTTTGTCTTCATCCACACTAAATGTATTGCTGTAGTGCCTCCAGCCATACACTGGCCGCTAGAGACACAAGGCCGCGCACACTAACACACACGTTCACCATAATGCTCGAGAGGTTAGCCAACAGCATGCGAGGGGAATGCGCTAATTATGCGTTGTCTGGATGATGGATGGGATGTATTATAAATATGAGTTCTTCTCAGTTGGTTGAAATGAGAACCAGTCAGCAGAATTTCTCCTACTATTTCTCTCTCACTGTTTTTCCTTCTCTCATTCTATCATTCAAGGTCAAATTTGGCTAAAGCACAACTTGGCCCTTTCAAATGAATGCGCTGTGTTTGAGAGTGTGGATACGTGTTGTTACACAGGACATTGAGGGCTGTGAGAAACTCACTAATCCCTGAACTTCACCTCTAAGTGGCGTTTAGCACAATCACTGTGGCGTCTGTCCGCCCCTCTCAGTCACTCTTAAAAAGGTCTATAGAGTGTCCCAGTCTCCACCATATATTAAAACTTCTTTTTTTGCTTCTCTGCTTCCGTTTTCTCATCCCAACCACCGCCACAGTTTACTATATGTGAAACCGCCTCACACAGCCATTTGAATAGAAATAAAAATCCTTATTTAACAATATTTAAATACTGGATTTCACAAACCAAAGGATGTTTTGACAATGTAGTACAAAAACAATAATAATAAAATAAAAAAAAAGAAAATTGTAAACATTGAGCAAATGTTTTAGAAATACAAAGAGATTAATTTTACATAGATATTAGTAAGACCTGAGAGTGTGTGTATAGGGCATAAGAATTTTAAAAAATATAAATATGACATCAAATAAAAATATATTAATAATAATGAATTTTGAATGAATTACTATTGAATAAGTTATGAATAGTTATAACATTAAAATAATGATTATTATTATCATCCTCATTATTATATTGTAATTATAAATAATAATCATTACTGTATATAAAATATTACTTATTAAACTTATTAAAATGTATTATACTACACACACCATGGAAGTACCATGTTACATGTCCATGTTACTTTTTAAATCCAGCCACCCTTCAAAAAAATCACTACATGACCTTGACCACTGAAACAGTCCTTTTTAAATGACATGTTTTTGTACACTGACCAGATAACATCAGAGACTAATTGGCTGTGGAGAGTGTAATCAATAGAGGCTGATCTCCCCTCAGCGGTGTAATGAGACGCTGAAGAGGGAACTGTACACACTCAGCGTGTGTGAGGGCGACCATGTGCTTCAGGTCACTCACTAATGTATGAAGACTAAGTGCCATTTATAGCGCAATTGAAAACTCACTAAGAAAAAAAGGACAGCGTTTGCGTGCGAAGTGTGTGTGAGAGAGAAAGAGGATTTGATTAAAAGAATTATCTTGTAATTTCACTGATGAAGTCTTGTGAGCGACATTTTAAACAAAGAATGAAAACCATCTGATAGAACTTGTGTCCTGTGACTAACTCCTGTGTGAACACATTCGTCTCCATATTTGTTACTGGCTTGTGTTTATAAATGTTTATAACAGATGGAACAATGACATTTCTGCTGTGGGTCTTTTGCCTCAGCAGCATCATGAAAAGGCCTGTGAAACATAAACAAGGGCTTCACTCAATCTGTGCCAGCAACCAGAAACTCTTTCCCAGACACCATGTTTCACACTCTGTGGAAAACCAAGTAGATCTTTTTGTTTTAACGCGAGCCAAAACAGGAAAGAAGAGAAGTTTTAGTACGTTACTACAAATGGATGCCCACAGAACCCAATGCAACATTCCTTATTTGCCAAAACGCATAAACGCATAAATCAAGCACTCCATTGCTGTTTTTCTTGGCCCTGTGATCAGTGGAAGTAGCCTAAATGAATCTTTCAATATGAAAGTACAAATACAAGAATAAAATAAAGAAAAACTAAGAAAGGGGGGAAGAGATACAGAGTAAGGGTCGTTCACACAGGATGCTTTTTATTGGTCTATGTACATAAGTTGACTTCTCTGGTTGCTTTTTACTGGAAATAGTTATAAATAGCCGGAAATAGTTGAACTTTAAAAAGCATTTAAAAACAATGGACCAGTCTGATTTATCTAGAGGGCACCGAGTGTCCTCCTCTTAAACATCCTCTAAAATGTAAATAAATAGCAATTCTGAATGAATTAATCCTCAATAAATAAATAAATGTATGTTTGAAATGGTTGAATCTGTTTAAACTGTTCAACTGGACCATGACAGAAAATACCACTTGGTTAGTGCCCCCAAGGAATTGGAGAATCCTGGCTTCTTTTGAATGAATAACCGTATCTTCTTGAAGATAACTATTTGTGTGTAGTACACAGAAGCACAGAGTAGATGTTGGGTCTTGCCAGCTTAAACCTGGAAACACATTCGCACACATTGCCAAGTGTGTGTAAGTGTGTGTAAGGGTCACCACCAAGTGTCTGGACTGGCACATTAATATGTAAGCACAATGAAAAAATACACAGGGAAAAGTGCAAAGAGAAAGCCAGGGAATTTCTCAACCAAGTTAACTATAGGGATATGTGTTTCAATTAGATTACACATATGAATGCGGCCTTGTTCATTTTGTCATTACGGTATGTGTGTGAAAGCATGTATGTGGGTAAGGGAGTGTGTGTGTGTTGTGGAAAGTCCCACACAACTCCGTGTCTGTATTTGCTTGCCACGCCACAAGGGCTGATGGACAATTTACACAGCTGATGACAGTTCTGCATGATCGTGGGCCAGACGCACACACGCACACATAAAACACACAGACAAGATCAGTCGCCAAGCCTTCACTAGGCCACAGCCTTGGAACGTCATCAAACCTAATGAAGACCGTCGCCTCTCTCTCTGTCGCCCTCTCACTCCTGTCACCTTCGGTTTTCACACTCGCAGACCACGGTCCTAATCATATTAAAACAAGGAATGAAAGATGGAAAGCTTCAGCACTGTGAACCGCAGCCAACTATAACCACTCCATTTACAACTTAGACAACTTAAACCTTCACAAAGACACACGCAGCTACAGGTGCCATATTTCACCATAGACATATAGTTCAACCACAAACAGTCACAAGCGCTGATGGAAAAAGACTGAATTCCTGATTAATCTTCTGTGTCTGTTATCTTGCTTAAGCATATACGGTTACATGCGCAGGATCTCTGGAAAGGGGATGTATATGCTAGGGGAGCGCCCTGGGCTGGGGGCATGGCAAAACCGGTCCTCGCTAGCAACAGGGCCAATCCAAAAATGACTCCCTGTACTCCCCCCACTACCCTTCATACTTTCCTAAATGTGAGGATGAAAGAGTCTGGAGTGCAGTGACCTACATAAGCACCTCGTACTTTATAATGAGCAGAACAGACAACCCAGACAACCTGAACTACTGACTGGAGTGTCAGTACTGCACTCTTAAAGGGACAGGTCGCCCAAAATAAATATATTCAGCCATAATTTACTCACCTTTAAGTCATTCCAAACCTGTATAAATTTCTTCATTCTTTTCTATATTTTTTTTATGTGCATGCAATAAAAGTACATTTTTCGTTTTGAAACCAATTCACTTTCATTATATGCGAAAACATCCTTCAAAATATCTTCTTTTATGTTCCACAGAAGAAAGAAAGTCATGAGTGCGAGTAAATGGTGACAGCAGTTTTTAGGTGATATCACTGACCAACAAATATGGGGATGTCTCACTGCTGTCTCTCACACTCACCGATTAAGACTGGAAGTGAACAAGTGAAACGACTCCCTCTGACACTCTCAGATTCAGTGTCATTTATTGCAACTGCCCATTTTGGCAGCTGCTCAATATGAAGAAATAAGCGCCGTGCACATGGAGACAATTGTATCAGGATTCAAATCATGGAGTGACTTCACCCTGTGAATGCGTGTGATGTGTAGCATATTTGTCCCTTCGGGGCTTGCCGTAGAAAGAATGTGTTAATGTGCCCCGGGAGCGCTTGTCAGATTCAGAGAGAAAAAGATTTAGCTTCTATAAACAGACTGTTGACTTAATTTTCTTATTTTGCTATTCATTCAAGTTTAAGCGAATGCCAGGAAAGCGCTCGGTTACACAGCATGTGACAGCATTGTGTTTTTTAGGTTGCAAACAATATAGCTTGTCAGTTCTTCAGTGTGATCTGAAGGTGAGAAGGCACATTGTTCACTGCCAATGCATGACATCCCACCACACCCATAGGAGACTCAACTGGCCCATTAACTCAGCAGGAAGTTGAGTCGGAGGGTTTGTGAACATTCACCTGATACGGTCATGCAATGGCACAGAATTTAGAATCGATGCTATGCACGTTCCTAATATCCAGCGACTACTGAAGTGGTAGTCCCTTTTTTCTAGCAATCATTTAAACAATAAAAATATATTTAATATGTAACAACTTTTGTTGTAATTTGGGGTCATGCCACTGACAATATCAAAGAAGTAAATATCCTAGAAAACCGCACTCTTTCAAGGAAGTGTATTTCATGAATGGACAGAGTTGTTCAATTAAATGTTCATATATATATATATATATATATATATATATATATATATATATATATACTGACTGAAACAACCCTAAAACAACTGAAATAGGAGCATGCTAACCATATCAATCAGATGTGTGTGAAAGTTGTTTGTTACTACTACTTTATTGTGTCAGAAGTGTGTCACTTTGCTCACAGCTGACTGGTCCAATTTTGGTTTGAGATCTCTTGCCAAGAACATGAGCAGATTAGCCGTGGAGTCTAAGTTACAATGGTGATGAAAGGCCGAGCCAAGCACTTCTAAAAGCCGAGCTACTTTCATGGTGCCTAAAACCCTGGGCCGAGCAAACTAAACTGAAACATACCTGGCTAACCACCTATATTGGCTTCATGGTATAGGCCTCAGCTCCAGAAAAACAATAACAAAGAAAACTGTCTAGCTACTACAGCTAACTTTACAACAACCGTATATCTTGGTTAGGTGAAACATAGAAAAACCAATCTTACTCACATAAGGAGCAGAAACAACACAACCTCGGCATCCGTTTTCAGGCTTTCCGTTGGAAAGCTTTTCTAATACTAACGAGGGTCCACCTGATCATAACACTTCTTTTTCCAGTCATATTCCTCTAAGCTTTCTCTTTTGTAATGTCTTTCAGCCATCTCTCTTTCTATAGTATTTCTTCAAATCTCCCTCTAGGTCTGACCCTCAAAAAACACTGTATAATTCACATCCTGCCTGTTGTTCTCTACATACATCATGTACATGTACTCTGTTGCTAATGTATGAGAGATGGTGATGATCACACTATGGACAGAGTAAAGGTAAAGTTAAGTCTCTGTTAAACTGTCTCCTTTTCATTATCTACCTTTAACTTATAACACTAAAGAAATGATTAATTGAAGTCAATATAGACAAAAATGTCAATCCCTGAATGTTCAACTTAGAAGGTAGACCTATGCATAGGCTAATTTGGACTGAACACCACAACTGTGTAGAGAACAGAGCAGAGAGATTTGCAGCAGTTTGACTGTTAAGGATTGTAGCATAAAGTCTGTGTGTAAAATAGCACTTGATTCAATGTTTCAAGCATTTTATAGTTACAAACCCTGACAATTGTATGCCCACACTGGCACAAAAAGCCCATTCCACGAATCCAGAATCCAAACACATCCTGCTAATTTACTGAATCACAGGTTTCTAAAACAAGGCATCAGAAATGCAGTGAAGAGGGTTGTGTGTGCAAATCCATGCGTCCATTCAGATGTTGAGCTTATATGAAGGTAGAGCTGCATGATTAATCATTTAAAAGATTGCAATCTCGATTCAAACACCCATGCGATCTCATTCGTAAATGACAACGATTCACCTGTGTCTATTAAACCTTTGACAAAATAACACTGTAACACTCAAATCTGCGTTTGCGCTGCCACTGTCTCAGAGAAAGCAGTCAGGCTATCTAGATATGAAACAGCTTCACAAACAGTCTTTTCAACCACACAGTGTTGTTATTTCCATGTTAAAATATTGCAGACTCTTTTTTTATATCATCTTTGCAAGGTGGATATAAAGAAATCATTGTGTGTGTGTGGGCAGCTGCTTGTGTCAGTTTCTATAGAGGCTCTTTAGTAATTTCTCAGATGAGATTAACATTGCAAACATTTCCTCACACATTACCTCATCCACATCAAAGTGCTCTATACTCTGATGTCACCACACACTTACTGTCCACAGAAACACGCACACACGCACACACACACACACACACACACACACACACACACTCTAGCCTTTCCTACTCATATACACAATTCCTATCTCTATAAAGATGTGGATATCATATCTACTAATGTAGTTACAGAGAGCTTAACAAATGCAGATTTATTAAACTGGATGTAAGCATGTTTATCAAGTCTGTTTGATCGCGTATTTTGAGGATCAAAGACCATGAAATGGCTTAACAAGTGCAGTATTTCCTATTAAAAAAAAAAAAGTTGGGGTAAAACATGGGCAGTTCCTCTTCCTTAATGAAGAATTCAGGCAGACAATGCAAATACAGGAGCAAAAAGGACAAACATCCCAACACAGTTAGACTATACGACTAACACAACATCCACAACACCTATCCTAAAGTACACAGTTCCAGAAAGATTTAACAGAAAGAGGTTGTTGGCAGAATAGTGAGAGATAAAAACATAAATCTTATCACTTTGCAGGCAACAACAGGACACTTATTGAGATAAAATGATGCAAACATAGGCTATACTGGTGAGGCTACGTTCTCATTTACTAGAGACACCTTTAAAGCATGAAAGCTGCAGAGAGAGAGCGCTTTGAAGCACTGAAAATGAGGCAGCACTCCCCGTTTGTTCTACTCTCTCTTCCCCTTAGGTGATCCCTCCTTTACCCTCTCCCCATTTCCCCTCTTCCTTTTCTTTTTAAAGGCAGAGAAAAGGAATAACTAAACTGCCCCAAAAATACAGAGAAAGACTTTTCAAACATTGCATTCAAAACTCCAGCCTGTTCCTCTCTGAAGGACTTTAAACATCAGAGTAACAGAGAACTGGAGATTTGTGGAAACAGCAAGCCAGAGATTTATCAAATCCTTCAATATTACTATTTCATTAGTACTATAAACACAGATATACAGCAATAAAACCATGGTAACAAAAAGCATTTTTCCTCCTTTTTCTTCTTACTGTATCTTAAAGTGACAAGCTAAAAAAAAAAAAAAAAAAGATCAAAGGAATTTGGGATCGGTATGATTTTCATTTTTTTGAAAGAAGTGTCTTATCACCAAGGCTGCATTCATTTGATTAAAAATATTAAGATAAAATCTGTTGTATTGAGAAATATTGCAATCATTACAATAATTGTTTCCTATTTTAAAACACTTTAAAATTGAATTTATTCCTGTGATGTCAAAGCTGAATTTTCAGCATAATTTCTCCAGTCACATGATCCTACAGAAATCATTCTAATATGCTGATTTGGGGCTCAAGAAACATTTCCTATTATCATAAATGTTGAAAACAGTTGTGCTGCTTAATATTTTTTTGAAAATTGAGGATTTGAGGATTTTATTTATGTATGTTTGTCAGTTTATACACATTAGTAAATGCTTATTTATGGATAGCAAATCAAGTATCTCAATCTTCCCCTTTGAAGTGCAGAAGAAACATAAATGTGTCAGAGCAGCTGAATAAATAAGGGTGTTGAGGAGGTTGGAATAACACTGTCGTGAGCTCGGCTGCTTGTGCCTGTGGATGAGTGTGTGTGTATGCGTTAAAGAAAATTGGGAAAACACAGCCCAATTCTCAGCTGTTAATCCTGGCAACTCGGTCCACACATTCTCACCATGCACTTTGATCTCTAGAGCACATCCGGACAGGCGTGCTTTAACGCACAACACACACACACAGAGACACACTTTCTCTCTGATGCACCTAGCCAGGCGCCATCCCAGCCCCCAGCACACCCCCATGACACACATACCTGAACACTATTTTTACACACATACTTACACACTTGCATTACTCAGTTAAATGGAAAAACACATACAAAACATGGGGCAAACCATTTAAATCACTTACAACTGAGATGACTGCAATGCTTTCCGTGTGTACTTACAAGCCGCCATTGCATGTCTATTAACCAAGAGTAACTTGAGAGGAAAGTCCAGTCACCTCAAAGCTGCCTTTCAAGTTCCACATTTTATTACAGGTTATCCCAACATAGATGCAGTGCATGGGCTGCTATTCCTGGATACAGACCCATTCATATACCTCAATGAATGAGTCAATGACAGTCAACGCATTTAAATACAGTTCAATTTCAGTAAAAACAGTAATCTGTCTTTTTAAAACGTAATGCCAACACTTTAGTTCAACTAAAATCATGCCAGTATGTTTCTTACGAAGTTTCTTACTAACAGACCTAAATAATGGAATTGTAGTTCCACTTCGCCCAGCATGAGACTCAATTGACGCTGTGAAGTGTGGGGCCACTAAGAATTGTAAAGAAAAAAATAAATTATTGTTTTATTCAGCAAATTATCAAATTTGACAGTAGACATTTACAATGCTGCTAAAATAAATCATATTTTTAAAAAATACTTATAAACCTTCTAAAAAAAAAATGAAAAAAAGCATCATGGTTTCCTCTAAAATATTAAGCAGCACAATTGTTTTTAACATAAAATGTATTAATATTTTTAAAGGGGATAATGCCCCTTTAATGCCAATAATGCCCCTTTTATAAGATGTAATATAAGTCTCTAGTGACCAATGTGGCTGTGAAGTTTCAGCTCAAAATACCCCACAGATCATTTATTATAGCTTGTCAAATTTGCCCCTATTTGGGTGTGAGTAAAAACACACCGTTTTTGTGTGTACCTTTAAATGCAAATGAGTTGCTTCTCCCAGCAACTTTCCAGAAGAGGGCCGAGCTTTAAGAGCTCGGGCTTCGGTTGCTGAACAACAACAAAGCTGTAAAATCTCACACACCAAAAATGGTGATTGTCAGCAACGGTGTCCAGACATTGTTTATACTGGAGTCGTACATTGATGGAGAGACTCAGGAAGAAGTTACAACTTATAGAACGCATCTGGACGTTTCTGAACAGTTAGTGGATAAATTTATGTAGTTGCGGTGGAGTTGTTTCAACTCATCGACTAGTAAGTGCCGTCATGTTAATCTTTTGTGCAAATCCAGCATTGAATTGACCCTCGTTTGAGAAGCAGTCTGGCATAAAATGACCGCATGGTAACAACACTCAACTACAACAACTCTTCCTCTTCTCTAAAGCAGCACAACATGGCCTCACCACCTTTGTTGCGTGTTCTCTTTTTCAAATTTTAGGGTTAGTGATGTCACTAACCAGGAAAGAGGCGTTGTAGTCCCTACCAGCTGTTTGTTGTAGTCCTTAAACAGAGAATTCTTTATAAGACAATATCTCCCTTTGCTTCGTAGCTTCGTAACTTTGAGTGTCGTAACTCTGCAGACGTTGTTTGTGCTCAAACAGCAACATTACACACTAACTAAAGTTGAAAAGTGAAATCAAAATCAACCGCCCCTTTAATATTTTACTGTATGTTTGATGAAATACACAGCCTTGGTTAGCATAAGAGACTTCTTTCTAAAACATAAAAAATCCCCAAACATTTAAAGAATAGTTTTAAAAAGTTTTAAAAGACACTTACATACAAAAAACTCACACACACACACGCACACACAAAATGGAAATGAAATGTGTGTAACATATTTGTTTTATTTCCTCAGTTCTGAACTGACAGATACGTTTCAGGATTTAAAAAAGGAGCGAGTTCAGTCTCTACTCTGTAGCAGTAATGTTAACATTAAACATTGGCAAATACTTGATAGAGTAGGTGACAGAACAGCCACCAGCAGGTCTCTTCACTCTTCCTGTCCTGGAAGAACAATCTTCCACTCCTCTGTTCCCCTCCTCCCTTCTTGTCTCTATTCTCTTTTTCTTTCTCATAGGAGCCCCTCAACAGCCCTGAACTGGAGCCAGGTGCTGTCTCACTCCCCAGAGGCACCCTCTTCCCTTTTCTTTCTCTTTTATAGGAAGAAAAAAAACATCGCCTTTCCCTTCCGCCCCCACCCTCTGTCTTTCAATCTCTTTCTGTCATCCTTTCTCAACCAGCCCTGGAGAGACATGGTAAAGCTGACGTCTAGAACAGAAAGAGAACGAAGTCTAAGGGTAAGTGTGTGACAACCACACTTGAAGCTTAAAGTGAAAGAAATACTTTGGATATTGGGAAGGGAATAAAAGAGACAAAGGATATAGTGTATATGCTGTCATACTTTGTGCTACACTAAAGAACATTCTGAAGACAGCAAGAAAGAGAAAAGGTGTGCACGTTGTCAGGAAGGGTTTAAATAACGAGTTTTTGGAAACCAAAAATTTTCCCAAAAAAGTTCTGAAATTCCTAAAGAAATTATTTTTTAGAATTACAGTTCTCTGTTTGATCTGGGCTTCTTCAAAGTGTTTGGTCCCTGAGCGATTCAACACACAGAGTGATACAGAATGCTTTCAAAGTCATGATCAAGCCTGGTTTATAGTTGACCTATTGGCCTCTTTAGACTGTGGTGGAGATTATGTTTAAAGCTGTGATGTTGTCTGGTTTGCCCTAGTTTAGAACTGCTGTGCCAACTGGTTTCAGAGTGGTTTTCAAAAGCCACATTTCAAAGCAGTAACATCGCCTGGTCTTGGCACTTTGATTCTGACTGATTTTAGAGCTATGATGTTGAGTTTCTTCTTTGATAGAGTAATTCGGAGTGGTTTTAGCACTGTGGTGCTAACTTACAGAAAGCTGCAATACACAGCGTTATATGAAAGTAGTGTGAAAGCAGTGTTTTAAGAAGCTCTGGTCTCTGTTTGAATAATGACTATAGTAGCTGAGGTTTACTACAGCTTAGTAATGGGACTAACACTCATAGAATGACCAGTAAACATGACTGTAAGCCACACAATGATAAAAGCGCATGACAGAACACCAATCCATCAGTTTTAAAGGAACAAGAGTCTCAATGCACTGACTTTAGACTAGAATACAAAAAGTGAAACAGTAAAAGCTTCATAAAGAGGACACAAAATGGTGGAGCTGGACTTAAATGTACACATGAGAACTGAAGGTTCAGCAAGACCACAAATCTGACCCTCACCTCTTTTTGAACAAGATCTTATAGTGTAGTTTACAAATAGCACAGGACCAATGCAAAGCAGACTGGGAAATGTAATAGGCAGTTCTACATAAAAAGTCTTGTGTGTGAAGGCTAGTTAGCACAACACAACACAAACACTCATCAAACAGATTCCTGACTCAGACTCCCCACCGTCCATACCATCTGAACCACATTAACAACACAGACGCACACAACTGTCCGAACTTTAGCAAAGCTGCTATAAATAACTAACTCTCCAGGTAGTCTCTATTAGTCCGAGTATCAGCCTGCATTTATGAGTGAGGTTTATGTTTTCTTCATGCTTGGGGAGTGAGGTAATTCTTCTTCAAGCACTCCATGGCTTTTCTCAGTAGGACAGAGAAATCTTATATAAGTAGGTTGTTTAACTTGTAATAATTACTTTTGACAAGCTGATTGTGTAATATCTATAGTATAGTGTCAGAGTCATACTAAAATACCTCTGATTCAGAAGATCAGGAAAAAGGTGATGGCTACATTGGTGAATGTTATATGTCAATTTTAATGACAAAATAAAGAAACAACAAAATGAAAGTATGGACTAAAACAAAATAACAATATGAATGTCCCAGGCCTGGTCCTCTCTCTTTACATTGTCGTCACTCCTCCTTTTATCCTTCCGTAGCTCCTCCGTGGGACTTGAGACCAGCCTCGTTCCGTTCCCATAGCTCTCAGTCCCACCCTGCTTGTCACAGGATTTACTCTTTCCAGTTAAACCAGCCTCAAATTTCAGAACTCCGTAAAATATTAAACAATCCTGGAGATTCCTTGTTATGTCAAAACAAAATGAGTATTTCCAAATAAATATTTATGATTTGAAACACCTTCGCTAACTTTTCGTTAAGTTTATGTTATTCAAAAAGATTTTCAAATGTTTGAATTCTTTCAGCAGGGATCCTTTCCCAGCCTGGCCGAATCACTTCACACCAACTGGGAAAACACACACACACTCCTCTGCTATTGTTCCTTAAACTCATTAGTACATCAGAAGAAAAACAATCAGGTTATGTTGGACAATCCCTGGTTCATTTGCAGACTATCATATTGACAGGCAAATGTTAAAATAAAAAAAAACAGAAAGACTGCATGGCTTTATAAAGTTAAGTGTGGTGAAGTCTGAATACCTAAAATAAACAATAAGTAAACCAATGACGTTTCAGACTTTGTAACTGCTCCAGCTATATTAACACCTCCTTCTCAAAGTAATAAACATCAAACTGTGTGAACTTTGAACCATGCGTTCAGTGAACCTTAAACTTATATTCTCTCCTTCAGAGCACAAGAACTATAACAGTTCACAAAAATCACAATTTTGTTGCAAAGTCTTTGTTTGCAGTCCAGTATAGTGCATCTTACATGTTTATTTCCATTACTTTCTTGGTGATTTAGAAAAGAAATCAAATGCAGCATTTCTCCAGCAACATTCCTGATTCTGAAAGTTTGTATTGTGTTTGGATGTCCATGAGGATTGGGTTTTAAGAAGTTGTGGCTGCACTCTCCTGCTGTTTGAGATGGCTGTTTAATAGCAGCCTTCTGGATTTCCTCTCTCTCTCTCTCTCTCTCTCTCTCTTTCTGTCACTCTCAGCGTCTCTCGCTATCTCTGCAACCCTCAAAAAATTCTTCTGAGACTCCACAACAGCTCTTGACCAAAAGAGGCTTACTCTGAGGTATTTCCAGAGGATTTCTCCTCTCCTAAACGACAGCGCTCTTATGTGTTTACTAGGATGCCGAATCTGAGACAGACTGGCCCTCCCTCCACCCCTCTCTCTACTTCACAATACAGCGCTGTCACCAGCCTGTCAGCCTGCAATGCTTTCAACCCGCCGTGATCTATTACCTACAGAGAGAACTTGCATCTGTTCCTAGCCCTCACACAGTTCTTCCCACCACGTTCAAATAAACCATTTACCCATGTGAGCTGCCAGTGAAAAAGTCGATGCGCCTTTTGTCTAAACATGACTGCTATAATATTTTCCTTGTTGGGCAAATTCAAGATTCAAACAAACTTTTTTGCTTGGAATTAAGAAGATGTTAATATCCAAATATATACTTTCAAATACATGTGCTGCTTTTAAGATACCAAACATATTCATTTACCTATTGATATTTCCTCTCAAAACGACAGCCTGAACCTGTCTGGAAATCTGACTTTTCCTCTTCCTATCATTCAAAGGAATAACAACACAAGATCTCCTCCTCTGGCTTCAAAGGCAGCAGCAGCTGAAACCGTGGAGAGCGTTTTAACAGACATCATTAAAGGGAAACGTGTATTCAGAGAGTGTTTCTCCTTTAATCACTGCTGCTAATAACGCCGCTGGCTTTTATAGTTGGGCTCAAACTACAGAGTGTTTCCAGAAAGTAAACTATTGTTCTTGATGACGTCACAAAACAATGGCACGATCGTTTTCAAAGCGCGTGAATTGGGTGGTCTAGAAGCGCGTGTGGCCTCTAGAAATACAATCATATCGCTTATACGCACTTTTACAACCTACAACCGAATAGGCTACATGTAGTTTTCATGTAATATATCCATTAACTTTAATTCAACATCGACGTTCAAAATTTACACATGCGCACAGAACAATAAAGTTGGCTAGTAGCCGATGTTAACGGCAAACACTTTTAAAGCACCCTTTTTTTATTTTAAATGGCTCACTCATACAACAAACGCATTTTTAAAATTACAAATATTCCATTTAGTTTTTCAGTCAATTTGAGGTCATAAAATTGCATGTGTCGGCTAGCCTACTGCTAGGCTCCAGATCAAGTGGAATTCTTTGTTTAACATAGTTTTTGATCAATAATGGCACGTCACCGCTAAAACTGCTTGACATTTTATCTAAACAACTCCCGCAGAACTTCACAAAGAAAAGTTATATTGCGTCAGTTGTAAACGATGTTGTCGTACCTTTATCACAAGAAAACAAAGGGTTTTTTTTATCAGTTGAAAATACTGCAAACAGCTCCGCTCGTGCATTCCTTACTTCAAAGAGCGCAACATTAAACGCTCCATAACTTAAAACACAGAGCGCTGATTTTCCTCCAGCCTTTGAACAGAAGGAGCGAAAGCGCAAAGGTCACGTAGTCCAACTTTCTCAAACTCTGAAATCTTCACAGCGAGTATGATAAAGTTATTAAAAGCGTTCACGCACCCGTGGAGACAGTCCGCAGGTATTTTTCTGCTGGCAGTCCTGCTGTTCTTCACGTGAGCTCGAGCAGTAATACTTCTGTTTAACCATCCAGTCATCCAGTCCTTTCCTCGCCAAACACGCGTTAACTACAAAACTATCGCCTAAAACACCAAGAAAATGCAGTTTATACATATTTGTTTGAACACTATTACTGTTTATCTACCAGTAAACAGTTTTTTTAAAAGTTTACTTTCTTTTATTTTTGTTTACGGCAAATGTTTAACGATGCTGTTTTATCAATAAAACAAAAAGCGTTATTATTTGTATAATTAATAAGCGTACTCACCTTCAGGACTCTCCCTCGCTTTACAAATAGCAGCTTTAAAAGTGAAAATAAGTCGTATAAATGTATTACTCGAAAGAACTTTAAAATCAAAGACTTGCTCTAAAATACCGAAGAGATGCCGCCTTACCATGTTTGGAATGAAGTTTACCCATTTCTCTGCATCGGAGAGCAATTGAGAAACATCAGAAATGAAAAAAACAATCCAGAAAGAATGCGATATTTGTGAGCGTCCGTGAAGAACAGCGCGCGGGCTCCGTACACATCCAGCAGCGGCGGAGGATCGACAGATCTGCAGCTCCAGCAGACGAGACGAGCTTCAGCCACTCAGCGAGCGTGATTGACGCCTCGCGCAGGCCGCCTCTCCTTCCGTCTGATTGGACCGAGGCGGCACATGAAAGGGAAGCGGGATTCTTTTGGAGTCTCCAAATATAAAAAGAGCAGCGCAAAGCCCCCCGTGGGCGCCATGAGCAGGACGTCAGCTAAACACGTCCAGCCGAGCGGACACCAATCGCTGGTTTGGACAAGAGCTGAATAACATTAAAGAGTGAAAAACGATTGACTGCATGAACTGTATTGGACTCTGAGCACAATTAGCTTGAAACTTCAGTGGAATGCAATGTAGCATATAGACTAGATGCACAAAACTCACAGATATAAATTATCTATCTATCTATCTATCTATCTATCTATCTATCTATCTATCTATCTATCTATCTATCTATCTATCTATCTATCTATCTATCCATCCATCCATCCATCCATCCATCCATCCATCCATCCATCCATCCATCCATCCAACTATAACTATAACTAAAATAAAATAGGGTCCTTGTAAAAAAAAAAAATTATGTGGTATGAGATATTCAAAGACTATTTAGGAAAAAGAACTACAACAACTTTAGCTCCTCCAATCCCTAATCCTGTGACTTTCTCCGTGGTGCATTAAGAAGCCACAGCTTGACACCGGAACATGCTGGTTACACCAGTGACACCAAGAGAGGGATGAAAGGAACAGAAGTCATCTCTCAAACAAATCAGCAGCATTAGGTGATTCTTTCTCTGAAAAAGATGAAAAATGTACAGTATGCATTTTTGGTGCAGCTCATGATGGTTTTGGGAAACCCATTCCTTTGTTTAAAATTGATGGCGTGAAGTATTCTTGGAAAAACAAACTTCCTGCAATTCTGTATCTATAGTCAAAGTGCAGACAACTGGCCATAAACAAGCACAGTGTGACATAAATAACACACTAATATTAGGTGGCAGACATAAACAGACAATGTCAACTGAACTCATTAAAGACTTTCTAATGAAAGCTGAATGAGGTTTGAGAGGGGTCTGAAAAAAGACATTCCAGTGCATCACTCTCTACTGTACAAGGAGAACCTTTTTCAGGACAAGTCTTGCATGTCCTTGGTCTTGGAAAAAACTCATGTGCATACAAACAAACATGTGCATATGCCAGAGTGGGGCATCAACACCACAGCGGATTTTACATCCAGTTTCTCAAAGCAGAGGATTCTGGCTGGCTTTGAACCTCCCAGACACACACGCATATATACACGCACAGAGATGAGCATGTTATTACACCCTGCATACACATATTTTTCTCTCTCTTGCTCACACACTAACACACACGCAAGGGCTGGGAACCAGCCGGCTAGTCGCTTTGACACACTTCCTGTGCTTTGAAGCGGCCAGCGGAGAGATGGCTTTTCCCATCATCGCCTTTGAAGCCCGTGTGAGGAGGAGGTTGTGTGTGTGTACATGATTTGGGGGAAGGGAGGTACTGACATTAATTCATTGTAATGGCCCATCAATTGCTTCTTCCCTAAGAAATGATTAATGCATCATTTAGCTGTTTTCTTTAGGAAGCTCTTGTCTTTTTCAATATCTGATCGAATAAATAATCCAATCTTATCACATGTCCTGTGGGTCTTCTTATGATGGTCATGCAGTAAACAGTCATTCTGCTGTTACCTTCCAAAATGGTAGAAACATAATAAACATAATTCAATTCTATCGCTTTAAATCACCTGTAAACCTTTCAGCAGATAGACAGAGAGCAAGAGGAGGACAAGGCCAGCAGCTGCGGGGTGTTCAGTGGACATGTGACCGTTGCTTTTTTCTTGTGGGACAAAAGAGTGCTGGGTGTGCGAGAGGGCAGAGGGCAACAGTCCTGCAGTACAGTGCAGGGTCTTGGGACGGCTGCAGAATGGGGCTTTGTAAAGACCCAGCATGCTGTGTGTCAGAAGAGGGGAGCCTGGGACAGTTGTGTGTGATGGGGGAGGGTGGTGAGAGACAGCAGGCTGGCATGTGTGTAGTGTGTATGCCTGCTAGATTAGCACCATGACCCCGTTGTGCAATGAGTGCAGACATAGTCAGAAGATGGGCTTCTCATGTGATGGGTAACACAATCCAACCTGTCTACTGTACTACAATATTTACTGCAGAATTCCTAAATCTTAAAGGGATGGTTGAACCAAACGTGCTCATTATTTTACTCACCTTCATGTCATTCCAAACCTGTACGACTTTCTTCTGTTCAAGATATTTTGAAGAATGTCCATTTCAAGAAAGTCTGTGGGATCCAAAACAACACTGGACCCCATTAACTTTCATTATATGGGTAAAAACATCTTTTGTTTTCTGCAGAAATAGTCATACCAGTTTAGAACGACATGAGGGTGTGAAAAAATTATGACAGAATGTTTATTTTGGAGTGAATTATATCTTTGAGAAAGTCCAAATAAACCTAATTTAAATTTCAAACATCTTAAAATTGCTTAATGGACAAATTATTAAAGACACATTGAAGCCCAATATAATGTAAGCTGTGCTCTAGGAGTATAGCATCTTACTGGATAAGCTTATTTTTTTAAAAGGTTCGTCCTGTAATTAAAAGGATGCTGATGTGGTGTTTTATCTTGTGGGCTCCTGGTGTAAAAAGGGGAAACTGTGGTGTCCCACTTAAGAATGCCGTTTTATCTGATGAGGCGCACACAAACATCCGGACGCATACACATACTCAAACACATGTAGGGCTCCTCATAATCAGGCATCACAACCAAGAATGATTAACACCAGTTGTTAACTCTGGTTAAAACGTAGACGCATGTACTTTAAAAGTACAATTTCAGTTGATCTGCACCTTTTTGACATGTAAACATTTTAGTCTGACTGAAATCACACCGGTCTGTTTTTTGTCAATTCAGACTAACAGATAACGTGATTTTAACTTGGCTTCATCCATCATGTATAGCATGTTAATCAGACTACAAGTGGCATTTGAGAACGGTTAATGTGCCCTTCATGGTTATATATGGGTAACAGAGACACAAATTAGCTTCATTAGCTTTAATCAACTATTTTTTGTGACCTTTATTTGCACAGGTAAATATTGCTGATCTAAGACCAGTTTTTCAGCATTACTTAGGAGCCTAAAATCAGAAAAACGTTCACATGGAAGCATAAAAGTAAAACTTCTCCCAAAGCGGTTATCTGAGTGCATGTCCCCTCTCTGTGCTATCTGTGCCCTGCACTGGCTGGTTTTGAAGCAGTTGGGGGTTTTTGCCCCATCCAAAATGAGGACACAATTAGAGCTCTGAGCGGAGAACAGTGGGGATCCCTCTTTGAAGTGCGGATCAAATAGAAGAGCCGCATGGTTTTGTTCGGAATGACAGAGCTGGCAAACTCACCACAGCACGGCTAATAGAGAGAGCACTTTATGATGCTCGTTAATTATCCTTTCCGTCACAGGCCATAGAGAGGAGGAGAGAAAGGAGAAAGGAAGGAAGAGAAGGACAGAGTATGAAAGAAAGCTACTGTAATGGCATTGTGGGTGGACATAGGTGAGTGGTAGACAGCATGCGGGGAACACTGAGACGGCTGGAGGGAAACTGCATGTGGTGAAAGACAGACACAATGAGGAAATAAATGTTGGTTAGTAAGAGTTTAAACAGAGTTGGTTGGTTATTTTGAATGGAGCAGATGTTCAGAGAGGCGGATAAAGATGGTAAACCAGAAATAATGACAACAACAAGGACTAAACAGGAAGCAAAAGTGGAGGGAAGAAACAAAGCAAATAGAAAGGCAATGGAGAAAAACAGTTTCCTGAGATAAGAGGTGCCACCAAAAAGTGAGACACTCCCTGGGGGCCGATGCACTGCAAACCTTTAACCACAGCTTCAGAGACAAATCCTGCTCCTGATCCAAACACTGGCCATCCAAAAACATCCCATTTTCTCTCTCTCTCTCTCTCTCACTCACTCACTCACTCTCTTAGCTTATTGCTCCCTGAAATCATGTATAACTTTCAGCATAGCAACTTCAACAAGTTTATAAAACATTGTCCAAAAAAAAAAAACTACAAAAACTGTATACATTTTGAGATTGTTTAAAAAATCCCCAGCACTCAGTTGCTTAAATAAATTGCTAAAGTAAAGAAAATGTCCTGTTTATACTGATCTGAAAATAGCAGAAATGAACCAGATTACTTTGATGTCTTCAGGTGCATTAATATTAAACTAAAAGTCCATAGTAAAGTCTTTCGATATATATATATATAAGTATACTTCACTTGTCTTTTTCATCATCAGCCCAGTCCACTGATGTCTGACTGTTCGTGTGCAGACCAGCAGACGTGTGCAATGCATGTGCGAGTGATTTGAGCGTTTGAAAGGAACGGTCCACGAAAGCATCTATCCGTGCTCACGATCAAAATAGTATACTTTAAAAAAGGTTTAAGCACTCAACTGTGCACAAGAACACAGAAAATGAAGTATACCTGGGCTGTAAGTTTTACTCTAAATACTGTGAACAGTCTAAATGGATAATTTTTTTTTTTGAAGTACAATATTTGACCTTTTATAGTGTGGAAGAGGCTGTTGTTCTCAAAAGAAGTCAAACAGAGGTGCAGACGGCAGTCAAGCCTGGATTTATGAAGAAAGCGAGAGATAATATGTCCATGTGTACACTGCATGGAAAACTCAGTCTCAGATGTTTGTGTGTGTTGAATGTCCTCATAATGAATTCAGCTATAGCATGAAAAGCAAACAGAGCAAAAGAGAAACAGATTTCAGGGAAATATTTTAGGGAAACTCCCATAACACTATACCTTTACTGAACTCCTACATAAATGTGATTTTAAAAAATGAAAGGATGCAAAAATAAGGTCCAAGCAAACTTTCTTGAATTAAGTGTCCATGATCTCATAATCTGTGCTTGAATTAAATAATATTTAAAACTAAGCACAAAAGTCTGTGGAACAATCTCGACAGCATTGTCGCTTTACTGTTATTTGAACCACATACAGGAGGAAAAAAAAAACTATAAAACTCTACACACAGTTGTTGCCTAAAACAAGCAACATTGTTAAACATTTGCTTAAAATACATTTCCATTAAATGTTTTTTGTTTCTCATGTTGGTGGTAAATGTGGATCTGTGGATAGAGAGCAACAGACCAAAATTATTCGCAATCAAACCAAATTTAGGTTTTCAGCCGACAAAGTTTAAATCCCGTCTGATGTTTATGCATCGATCAGTAGGCTAAGACTAGGCTTTTTTTTGTGGTTGTTTGAACTCATTCGATGACATGAGCATTTACACTATGAAAGCAGTCTGGCTGAATGCGTTGACTACCTCTGGAAGTGGTCAAAAGTGGACATTTACAGCATTGTCTACTTGTGATCGGATTGACTAAATCACTTCTCAATACCAGGTGTAAACAGGACTCTAAAACATGAAAGCTTCATTACAGCAAGTCTTTGCTCTTTTTGAGTCATTCAGGCCTAACGTTTATATGTCAATATGTTGTTGTAAAAAATAAATAAATAAATAAAAATACTTAGTGTCATAAAGGCATAATTCAAATTCAAAGACATAATATTGGAAAATTGACAAAATTGAACATGTGGTCACAGAAAAACTGTAAGGGATTATGTACTGTCAATACAGTAGAGCAAAACAAAACAATTAGGATAAAATAACCTATTCATTTTGAGATGTCTGAATAGCTGATGGTACCTTATACCCCCTCCGCCCAATAAAATATTGTAAAAGAGATCATGGAGTGACAAGAGAAACATCAAACTAGCACAGCTATGCAGGAAATTGTTTGTACATGGAAACGGTCTGGAAAAACCAAATGTTGAATGTTGCATTAAGATACAACTGTATATTTTATATACATATATTCCCATATCCTGTATTTCAAATTGTCTACTCTTTCTATTAGGTTTGACTTGTTCTCCTATATTATTTCTCTCTATAGTCAGGACCAATTTGGAGGTTTAAGCTGACTGGAACAAAGCAATCACGTATGCTTAGTTTTGTGTGTGTGTGTGTGTGTGTGTGTGTGTGTGTCTTGATCTGGGACCTTGTCCTCCACAAGAGGAAGTTAAAATTTCCTCTAGGATTTAATCAGAATGCCTGGCAGGATCTCTCACCTCTACCCAGAATCCCTGCTCCCGCTGACACATTCAGCAGATGTGTGCTTTGCTTGCGTGCGGACTCATCTTCCCTTTTCATAAACCACTTGACTATTTGTGTGACTGTCTGTGAGCGTGTACTTGCACATGTTCCACTGTCATGGCCTTCTGTTCAGAGGATTTTGAGGAAGAAAAACACACTTTAGTCACACGCACCAGTCAACAAGGGTCAGCCGTTCTGTACTGAACACATGGGCACGTTCAGCCCTTCTACTATAAATAGCATTACAGTGTAAAGTTTTTTTTAAAGAATAATCTGTGCTAATCACCACTATTCAGAAATCATTTTACTCAAAGCTAATCGGCCAAACATAGCACATTAAAACAGGAAACATTGATTCTGTTAAGTTCAATAGCTTTATTGTTATTGTGAGATTCATTGTTTAAAGCCCTTTATGGATCAAAGAGAAACTGAACTCAAATGATTACAAAAGAATTTCTAAAATTAAAATTATACTACCGTTTAAAAGTTTGGGGCCAGTAAGATTTGTTAATGTTTTTGTAAGAAGTCCCTCATGCTAAGCAAGGCTGCATTGATTTATTTTTTAATTTAAATTTTAGGTCTTTACATGCCTTTATTGGAAAGGACAGTACAGATGAGACAGGAAAACATGGAGTGAAAAGAGGGGAACGGGATCAGCAAAGTTCCTCGAGCAGGGAATCCATCTTGGGTTGTCAGAGGCACAGTTCCACTATGTGTTGACGCACTGCTCACAAGGTCATCTGCGCCGACAAGGCTACATTTATAAAATATCTTAAAAACAGCAATATTGTGAAAATTTATTAGTTTATTGACAGTTTTTTTTTATTTTAATATATTTTGAAATGTAATTTTTTAGCTGAATTTTCATCATCATTACTCTTCAGTGTCACATGATCCTTCAGAAATCATTCTAATATACTGATTTGCTGCTCAAGAAACATTTAGTATTATTTTCAATAAGTAATACAGCTGTGCTGCTTCATATTTTTGTGGAAACTGTTTATTATTTAAAAAAAAAGTATGTCTATACCGTCACTTTTGATCCTTGCTGAATAAAAGTATTAATTAAGTATTGTATAGTATACATATGCTATATTGTCACTTGTAGCATTAAGATATAATTAATACTCTTATTTTGATTTTCCAATAGATGTATATTAAATGGGTCTCAGGAATATGTTTTTAAATGAGATGATGATTTTGATTGGTCTTCTGGCCTGGTCATGAAGGGAAAGTCTGGAAAGCTGGAAGGCATTTACACAAGGAAACCACAACAGTGGTGAGAAGAAGTTCCTAATTATAACCTATAATGTTAAAGGGGCCATACACTTCATACAGAGTTGTATAGGTAAAAAAAAAAAAAAAAAAAAAAAAAAATATATATATATATATATATATATATATATATATATATACATGACTCTCCATTCTCTCTCTCTGACCCCTTTAGTCACAAAATTCTTGCTACTAGACTCAATGTGGAGTTGCAAATACAGATTCCTATAGATTTCCTGTATTTAGACCCCTTTAAATGTTTCTATTCCTATTATCATTCTATTAAATGAATATTTACCTCTAATTACTTACAAAACGTACCTAGGTGTTCATTGTTTATTTAATCAATGTTGTGATGGTAAAAAAAAGTGTGCAAAATGAACATAGTCAAAATATAATTTGACTCTCAAGCAGTGTTAGTTGACATTGATGACAATGTGAGAAGAGAACGGGAGAGATGTCAAAGAAACAGAAGAGATAGCAATGAAAAGAGGGAACGACAGATGTGTGAGCATAAGAGGAAGCAAAGGTCTAGTGGGCCAGCTGTTTCATGGCCTCAGAGAACCAAAGATACTGTATGTCTCAGTGCACTCATCAGAGTGTGATTGAGAGTTTTACTGCTCACTGTAAAACTCAACCTTCAACAAAACCTCATTTCAGCTTGTTTTGAATGGTAACTCATGAATTGTCATGAATCGAACTGTGGAACTCCTTGAACTGATAATGATATGATGTATTTGTTCTTGTCCACATTTATGTGAAAAAGACTGTCCTTCATCCTTAAGAGCTACTAAACTGTTGTTTTAAGCAATGACAACAAAGTATATATCTATCTATCTATCTGAGAGTGAATGAAAGTAGGATCATAGGGTTGTCGTCTTCACCTCCACAGCTGATGGAAAGCAATCCGATGGGACTCTGGCAGAAATCAAGTTCATGGATGAGCTAATGTTTTAAAGTTTTATTAACGTTACTGTGGTACGAAGCAGGGCGATGTAGAGAGCCCCATTTTACATTGCTGTTTTTTTATTATGCCTATATGCTACAGTCAGCTGCTACCATAACTTTACCTTTTTATTAAATGTAAAGTTACGTTTCCACCTCATTTCCGGAACTTTGTTACAGTTATGTTTTAACACTTAAATTAACATTATTTCATTCTAATAAAATAGCCACGAGTGCTGAGGTCACTTTACTTGATGAATTAAAATTGCGAGGTAATGCAGCGCTGTTTTACTTGGTCAAAAACAATCATACTAAAAATAAACTTGTCTTGAAAGTTATGCAATAATGTGACTCTGTGCGTTCGCTCTGTGGCTGCTATGAGACACTTGTTGCACACTGCATTAAGCTAGATTAGAATATATTAGAATATGATATTAATTAATTAAAAGCTGGATGACTTCTTGTTACTAAATGGCATGTAATTCTTTTCAAAATATATTATATGATGAAGAAAATGCTATGTTATTGTTATTGGGGCTATGTTAGTCACTTGATAAAATAGCATTGTCTCTGAGGCATGGTACAATCATGTTAGGCTACTGTGGTGAATCAAAAAAACAAGAGTTTCAAACAATAAGACTAATGTTCACTCATTTAACAATGATTCGTTTTCTGTCAATAAATGTATCCAAACAGTTGCTCATCTGTCTAGAAAAAAAAACACAAGTGTATTTGGTGTTTCCATGGTTTCTATGGAAGTAAACCCGAAATTGAGGGTAACACGGATATGATGTCATTGACAGGCAACGCAATGACATGGTCCATAAGACTAGATAAAATACCTGATGTCTCTGGATTTAAACATTGTTGGAAACATTTGGGATAATGTAACAATAGAAAGATGTGATCTTTACAGGAGCCCCTCTCCTAGGAATGGCTCTTGATGTTCCTTTGGCAGTTCCCTTGGGCTCAGTGAAACTCTGAGATCAGAGTCGGATTCAGGATGTTAAGCAGGAACCCGGGTATGCTCCTACAGGCCATGCCCCACCTAGTCCACAAGATATTGAGTCCTCCTGTGGAAGGAGAAAGGAAAGGTAAAGTGTGTTATGTGTGAATTCCACCCAGATTATTCAAGAGCACCATGTGGATTGATTGTTGGCAAAGCAGGCATCTCAGTGTCTTTTCAATTTCTTTATTTACTATCTCTCTCTGGCCGTTGGACTGGGGGTGGAAGCCAGGAAGACAGGCTGATGGAAGAGCCGATGAGCCGGAAAAACGTCTTCCAGAACCGGGAAGTGAACTTTGGGCCCCAGTTGGAAACCATATCCTGCAGAAAGCCGTGAATCCAGAACATATGCCTCATCAACAGTTCTACCGTTTGGTTTGATGTGGGGTGCTTGGGCAAAGGTAAGAGATGAAAAGTCTTTGAAAATCTGGTAACCACCACCAGAATTACTGCATTCCTTGAGACTGTGGTAAGCCTGTGGTGAAGTCCAAGGGGTACCAAGGGCGTCTCAGGATGGGTAGCGGGTGCAGCAGGCCTTGAGAGTGGGCCGTTAAATCAGTTAAAAAAGGGCCCAAGGACTTGTCTTTGCCTCCTTAATGTAAGTGAGAATTTCTGTGATCCGTCCACTTGAGGAAAGGGTGTTTGGCTCCCTCCAGCCAATGCCTCCACTCTTCCAATGCCATTTTAATGTCCAACAGCTCCCTGCTCCCAATATCATAATTCCTGTGTTGTGGTAAGCCGACAAGAGAAGAATGCATTGGGGTGAAGCTTGTTATCACTCTTACTCCTCTGTGACCGGACAGCTCCTACCCCTACATCTGAGATATTCCCCTCCAACACAAAGGGCATCTCTGGATCAGGGTGAGTTAGGATTGTGAAGAGTCGCCTCAATCTATTGAAGGCTTGGTTAGTTCTGCTGTTCCACACCGTTCCAGAGAAAGGCTCTGCAACAGAACTGAATTTTCAAATGAACTTCTATAAAAATTGGAATCTCCTATAAAAATTGGAAAGCACTGTACCTGCTTCATTGAAGTTAGATGAGGCCAATCCAAGACCGCCCGAATCTTGCCAGGATCCATCTGGAGGCTGCGGACACACAGAAGCAGAGGAATGAAATTGCTGGAACATGAAACTCAATCTTCTCCAGCTTCACAAAGAGTTTGATTCTACAGCTGGACCAGAACCTGCCAAAATTGCTGAACATGTTCTTGGAAGTTGCAGGAGAATATGAGAATGTCATGAAGAGAGAAAAAAATTGTTTTAAAGGTCTGAAAGATGGCTGGGGCAGATCTATGAGGGGGCAGTGTGGCAGCTCTGTCTTTACTGAACTTCATGGAGATCTGCATACTCCAGGGGTACTCAGGAAAACTCAGGGAGATGAGCTATAGACTGGGTTTTTGCTGGCTCCATCTTGGGAACAGCCATGACTTTTGTGGACAGGGCCTCAGGAACAGAGGTAGATCTCCACCTGGAGATATCTGGTGGAGGTTCTGGGAATGATTCTAGTAGCTTGGGGGAAAGCTGCTGGGCTGGAGCTGGAAGGCCCTTGATCCTAAGGGGATGGCAGAATCCATTCTACATTATAGGGTGGTGAAGACTCTTCCGCTGGGCTCGCTATAACAGTCTTGTTGTAGCAAGGCTGCCTCAGGTGGGGATCAAACCCGCGTCAGCAGTGCTCAAGTGTAAGTGTAACTCCCCAACAACTGAACCCAAAAGCAAAAAAGCAATGAGCCAGGATACTTGTTTCTTTCCAAAAAAGAAATCTTTACTTGAATAAAAATAAACAAAGTACAAATAAACAAGGAAAGCTGAGAAACAGAGACACAAAAAGAACAAACTTTTGGATTGCATAGGCTCAAGGCTGAACACAAAGGCAGGGAACAAACTTATAAAGGGATAGACTGAACGGAATGAGGTGTAATGAACAGAGTACTGAACAAGGTTAGGGACGTTGGCACCATCGGCAGGAGTGGAGAGAACAGAGCTCAAGGTGTAAGTGCCATCTGCAAGACTGGAGGGAGCATGGCATAGAAGGCTCAAGGACCCTGCTAGTCAGGAGGGGAAGAGCAACCCAAAGATGAGATCTTTACAGAACAAGCCAGTTTAAAATAATAATAAAATAAAAATAGAGACAGAGACATGGAGAAGGCTGATTGTATAGTTCGTAATATCATTTATAAATCTGTTCTGCTTAGGTACTGATTATTAAATAAATATATGAAAAGAAGCACCCAGATCTTTGATAAAAGGCAATCTCTTTCTGTCAATTTTCTGTTTCAGCATCAGTTGCAACATTGCCAAAGCATCAGTGACAATTAAAAGAAAAGGAAAAATAGCCATAAAATTAAAAGGGTACTTGTTTCTAATGGTGTGGCACTCAAAAATAAATTTTGCTGGTTGAACGGCCTTCCACTACACTCTGAAAAATGGTTCATTGAAAGGTTCTTTGGGTAACCAAAAATGTTTCTTCTGGAATATGTGTGAAACCTCTCTGGAACTTTTAAGAATATAGTGTAATTTGAATTTGTTCATTTTCAGACAGATTAGGGAAGACACTCTACACCAGATGCTCTCTCGTTCTCTCTGCTGGGGAGATGGTAAATTTAACTGCTCTGAGGAAAGTCTCTATGAGCTCACTCATACACACAGAATTCACTGACCCTTGAAAGAAAGGTCACTGTGCGATGCCCTGATGTCCAGCATGGGCCCACCCAACTGAGTGATCCTCCAGGACACACACACACACACACACACAAACACAGGCACACACACACACACACACACACACATTCCCTGAAGCCCACTCACAATACATTCAGAATAGAATAGAAGAGAAGAGAAGAGAAGAGAAGAGAAGAGAAGAGAAGAGAAGAGAAGAGAAGAGAAGAGAAGAAAAGAGAGCTTTTCTCATCCAGGAGGATGATGCAGGGATTGATTGATTTGGTTTTCCTAGTAACAGTAAATTGGGGTGGTGTTTATAGCAAGTGAGAGGGCAGGAGGGATGCGTGAGAGAGTGCGTGTGAATGGAGGGGAGGAGGTGTGGGAGGACTCTCCTTAAGGGCCTGGTGATGTCATCTGAACCCGAGCATCAGGATGGTTTGTGTTGCCCCTTCAAGGCCTGGGAAAATGTTCCTCTGAGTGCGACAGCGTCTCTGTGTGTGTGTGTTAGGTCATGTGTTTGTGAGAGTGTGTGCCTGTACTAAGGGAAAACAAAGCCTGAACAAAGAAACAATGCCATTCAAAGTATTCCCTGAAGATGAGGGAGGGAGAGAGAGGGAAAGAGAAAGGAATGTGGGAAAGATGGAAAGGGAAAATGACACATTGATGGGTGTTTATTGAGATGTTGAGGGGGCTGGTTGTTCTTTACAGATACAGATGTAGGTTTATTATTAAATTTATTATTAAAGAAAAAAAATCTGCCTTGCTTGGGATGACTTCATGAAATGTAAAATAATGAGAAAGTCTGTCCTTCTCAAGGCTTCACATGTGAAAAGAGGAGGGGGTGAGGTCTAAGCTCTCCGGACATGGAGATGATGCTAACCAGCCCTGATCTACCATAAAGAGAGGCTGATGTGTGTGTTTCAGGGCCTTCTCTGAAGGTTTTCTCCTTCATGTCAGCTGCGTGGAGGAGAACATCTGGAGAACGTATGGGCCTCCTCTATTAGGCCTGAATTTTCTCCCTTTCTTTCGTACACTCTTTTTCTCTTTCCCATGATCACTCCACATCAATCTTTCTCATATACTGCTAGATGTTTTTCACCATCTTTTTCTCTTTCATCAAAGAGAATAGCAGCACCTATGAAAGCAATGGACATCTACCTAATTCAAAAATACACAAACACACCCACACAATACTCTAAGAAATGACAAATGGCTTCAAAGCTGATTAATTTTGTACTCTGCAATTTGTAAAAGAGTCAGGTTAGACGAAATATTGAATTTGAGATGAAAACGAGACTGTGCGGGATAGACAGTCTTTACAATGGCATGCACTGTATAAAGGTCCCAGATCACATAATTTTCTCAACTAACATCTTTTTAAAAAGTTATGAAGTTTTTGTAAACTGGAAGATTTAGTTTTTTTCCCAGAAAAAATTCAGTTGAACAATCGATACCTTGATAAACAACAGTACAGTCCACTGAACACACTGTAATTCTATTCCTCACAGTTTTCATTCCTGTCAAACATTAAAAAAATATGCCAATACCCTGACTAAGGTCTATTTTGACAGACTTGTACATGATGACTTGTATATGTTCCCAGAACAACAACCCTGTTGGTCCTGGAAACACATTTCAGGTTTACAGGTTTAAGATAGTCTTTGAGCTTAGAACATTTTTATCAACCTTGTATCATCTGTTTTTAAAGGTGAAGCTTGTAATTTCTGTGTCATTAGGCTCACCAAAAGGAATTCCAAAATAATGGAAAATAATGGTTGACACTGTAGCATAGAGCCTTTCGGGAATCAGTCAACAAATGGTTTACTTATAGTTGGCTCTGTATATTAAGTTGGAATAGATGAATTTTATATTTAATATAGAAAAATTATACATCATCTATAACGTAACACTAGTTAAAAACTTGCATGCTGGATCAAAATAACATGTAATACAAATAAAAAGTAATAGTCAGTCACCACAGAGATTTATTCCATCAATCTATAGGCCTAAATTATGCAGCAATAGCGGTTATGATTAACCCAACCTATAATGTGATTCATGGTCCTTTAAAAAAAACACACACAAAATAAAAATGTAGTACTTTTATGTATGCCAAATAAACAGAAATTACTGTTATTTAAACTCCATCTCAGCCAGCCTGTTGCTTTTTTGGTCTTTTACTGAAACAGTATAGAATATGAACTAATAAAAACAGTAATGACTGACTCTGCAGTTGAAGTTGACCTTTCCAGTGTTTATAACAATCCATCAAGTTATCCGCAATGCCTTATGTTCTCTCTTTTCAAAGGCTTCTGAACTCTGATCCTTCCCCATTAACTCTGCCATAATCCCAGATGAATATTCTAATATACCGATATGAGTTCAAACCCTCTCACTTTATGTTCAATCAGAGGAATGCTTTTCAAAACATCACTCCCTGCCAAACTGAAAATGGAAGCCAGTCAGCCATGAAAAATAAAGAATGCAGGAAAGAGCGCGAGAATGTAACCAAGAGATGCAGAATGGAAGAAAAACATGAGAAGAATTATGAAGACTTTTTTTCCCCCTTTTTGTTTTTACACCCAGAATTCCAAGGATTCTGCAAGTCTGATAATTACACTACTGGGAAAGAACTTACTGTAATTTATTGTAGTTTAACATTCTTTGTGTGTACTTCTTTGTCACTTATTCTTATTATGTTTATTAATTTAGCAGATTCTTTTATCCAAAGTGATTACAAATGAGGAGCAGCGACTGAAATAGCAAGTTTCAAGTGTAGCTAGAACAGAAGTGAAATGAAGAAATGCAAAAATTTACACTACCATTGAAACCTTTGAGGTTGATAAAATTTTATTGTTTTTATTTGCTCTTATACTCACCAAGGCTGCATTTATTAGATCAAAAATACAATAAAATCAGCAATACTGTGAAATATTATTACAATTAAAAAATTCTCTATTGTAATATATTTTAAAGCTTAATTTATTCCTGTGAGGCAAATGTGTAGTTAGCATTACTGAAAGTGTCACATGATACTTTACAAATCATTCTTGTATAATTTGGTGCTCATGAAGCATTTCATTATCAATGTTAAAAAACATGCTGCTTCATAGTTTTGTGTGGAAACCATGATACATTTTATTTCTGGATTTTTTGATGAATAGAAAGTTCAAGAGAATAGCATTTATTTGAAATGGAAATCTTTTGTAACATTATAAATGTCTATACTGATCAATTTAGTGCATCCTTGATGAATAAAAGTAATTTGGGGTAGAGAGCAAGCATGAATCTTGTCACAATTCTCAGCATTTAGCCAATCTATTAAAAAATAATTTCAATAACGCAATCCATTCATTATAACAGGCCAATAAGGCAATGCACAATGTTCATTTACATACTAATATCTATTCCACATCATGCAATGCTCTGTTCTGCAAAGTCTGTTTGGTCTGTTTCCCGGGTTCCCCCAGTTCTCTGGCTGCTGTTGCTGCCCCACAGCAAGTTTATTTAGTGGAGGTCTTTCTAGCAGGTTTAATAACCTTCTGAAGCCCTTTCCCAACCGTGAGTGTTCTGAGGATTTTTCACTGGATGTGTGTGTGTAATTGAGAGCAGACGCTGAGGGGCCTGTGGCCTCTGCGTGTTTCCACAGTGATGTCAGCTCTGGCGGTCTGTGGGCGATGGGGAAATGTGCGGCAGAGCAGAATGTCTGGAGGACGTGCTCTCTCTGTGTAGGTTTATATTGTTTCCTCCTATCTCCCATTGTCTCAGTGGAACCCCAACAAGTTCATCTCATTTTATCTCTACCTTCCTTTTTTTTTTTTTTTTTTTTTTTTAAAAAGAAAAAGAAGAGTAAACTATTACACAACAATTGACAGTTGTTTGGAAAGAGTATCTTGTCAAATTAAGGGCAATTATGCCTGACTGCTAAGAGGCTGTAAATCTGTTTCTGTTAGGATATTTGTGTTCCATATACTTCGCTGTAATACGAGATATTATTCCACCATGCACAAGTGGGATTAGTGAAGAAAATTAATACATACAGCCAAGCTTTTGGTATTCCCTTAATGTGACAAACCCCCTCAACTAAGCAGAGCAGACCTTAAGGGGAACCAATAAACACTGCCTTAATTACTCTCTCTCTTGTTTTCACTCTGTGATTTTTACATTTAAATATCTCATTAGGCTCTCTGTAGACTGCAGAGCTCAGGCATTTAATACACACACACAGACAACATACAGATGAACACATGGATCCAGACATGCACACGCTCCCAGCGTGCATCACATATCATCTTCTGTTTCTGTCCTGACCCATTTCAGCATGCTCTGGATCATTTGCATGAGAGGATGCAGGAGATGAATGCCAAAATCAACATCAGTTATAGCTGTCATCATCTAGCAGCCAAAACAGCTGCAGCTTTGAACGGCACTGCAGCGGCTTCAAACACAGGTCCCTTTAAAGCACAGCTCTATTCAGACTAAAGGCCAGGCTGTTTATAGACCACACATATCCTTTCTACCAATAACATAACCAGTATGATTACCTCTGCAATGAACTAATACATGGTTATTAAAATGTGGAGTGATGCTTTGTTAGTGATAAAAAAATGGTGTTTGTCAATTTGTGTACATGAAAGACTGTTCGCACTTTTAAAAAGGTGTCGAAAAGGTTTGTTTTGAACAAAAAAACTTTCTTGATGTGCTAAGATCTAATCTCTACTCTGTCTGAATGTACACAACCATTGCGTGTAAGAGCAGACAGGTCTATTCTATTAGTCTGTCTGGAAACTGAAATTTGAGGTATCCAGGTGATGTTTGACTATCACATGATTTGATCAAGTTTACCAGGTTAGTGGCATCAATCCTTTAAAAAATACTCTTTTGGTTTGATTCACTTAGAAGGAAATACAATGGTAGATATCCATGAGCATCACTATTTAAGCAGCAGGGTTTGTTTCGTAGTTATCAAGTGTTCTGTACTTATTTTGAACAGTACTGAAAACAATTACCAGCAACTTCAGTCTCTATACATTTTTCAGTATGTTTTCTGTAAAATCATTCACAGAGACTGCCACAGCACTATTCAAATACATTTTTAAATGCTGGCCTATTATTGTAGGATAAATCATCTCAGATAAATCCAGAAGGAAACCTCACTGGCAAAAACAAAACAAACTGTGATTGATCGCGTTACATATCAATCAGTTTTTGGACATAATACACTGCAATTAGACTAGACTTTTTGTTTCCATGTTAATGTCAAATGCATCAAATGTGTCACTGTGAATACCAAGAAATCAGCAACTATCAGTGCTTTGTTAAACCCATATAAGGTTTAACAATGGTTGAGTCTGATTATTCATTACAAATCTTTCTTCTGCACCACTCCAGCCACAAAAAACACCAACCTGATCCCACAGAAAACGTAACTATGTTACAAGGTGGTGATTTAGTATGAATTCGTACAATGTGAATCACACAAAAGCTCATGATTATTAGGAAAAAAGCTAGCATGAAGGTGCACTCCTAACCCCACTCCTAAACATACCTGTCACTGGGGCGGATTGAACGAAAACGTTCAAGATCATACAAATTAGCCACCAATTTGCCAAAATGTAAAATAGTTACGAGTTGCCATGAGATCAGCTCCCACTGAGAAACACTATGTCTGACAACAGCACAGTCACATGTCAACATGTGGTATGTGAAAGAATGTACTGTCATAAACTATTTTTGTATATTGTATTTTTTGCTAATTGTATCTTTGCTACTATAACTATGAACACAAGGAGTCTCTGAGATAAAACATCGATTACGGCAAGGAGTATATTGCAGAAATGGCAAAGTATCAAAGTACCATGAGTGGTGTATTGTATCCCATAAGAAGTGACAGATTAACCACAAAAGAAGGTATTTTATAACACAGCAGAAAGCAAAAATAAGAAACAGCATTGAATGAAGCAGGAAGTGGCATTGCTGAGAGAGAAGAGCAGGTTTCTCATCTAAATGGCCTCCATCAGCACAGCTCTTTACTTAAAAGGACGGGTAATTTAAAACATTAGAATGAGAATTAGAACAGGATGAGAGGAGAAAAGGCAAAACCCAAAGGCTAAATGTTCAATTGAGCCCGCAGAGGAGGGAGGGAGAGGGACAAGATTTCCAATCCTCTTTGATGTGAATTCTTTAACTGAGGTCTGCTCAGCGACCGCTAGACAGCAGCTTAGAATTACCTTCTTTAGAGTCGCTCTGCTCTGGATGGTCAATGTAATTTTGAGCCACTTGGCCTGCTTTGATCCTCCATGCCTCCTTCACAGATCGTAAGAATCTAAGGTCTGACTGATTTCATCAATACCGACTGAAGCGCGGAGCTAGAAATCAGAGAGTGTGCTCATCTGCAATAAGCTGCCATGCCTGCTGACAGCCAGCACTGTTGAAAGCACTTCCTTATGCTGACAGTCAGTCGCGGTGACTAGCTGCTAATAGGTTGAACATTTCATTCTCTACTTTGTGCTCTCCGTTTTCTATACTTTGGAGCTTTTGAGGTTCTTTTCACATCGCTGAGCTGCAGTAAACGCAAGTAAATAATGACAAGTGCTTACATGACAACAGCTAAGCGAAAAAAAGTGCAATATCCTCAGTTGATAAGATTATTTATAAGGCAATTACTTGGTTGGCAGCTTTCTGGAAACCCAGTTTTAAACATATCAAAACCCATTGTTCTTGTCGGAAATATTTATTTGCGAAGTGCATCAGTTTTCAAACCACAGACTAAAGTATATATTTCTGTGTTTATGCTCAAATGTATCACTTTTATTCCTCCCTATTTTAGTCTACAAAGGACCAGACAGGTTTTTCTCCTGTTGTGGGGAGTAAATTGCGATATCCATTCTGAATCAATCCTGGAGATTACAGTGTTCAATACAAGTTGAGCTCAGTCAATAGCACTTGTGACATAATGTTGATTAACACAAAAATATTTTCAACTTGTCTGTGTAACATTTATATTCTGTTATGTTCTGTTTTGGTTTACACTGTGTGGTTCCTGTGTTTTTCCTGAGTTCCCAGTTATAGTTAGCTTCCTTGATTGGTAATTAATCCCAAACCTGTTCTGTTTTACTTTGATTACTACTCCTTGTGTATTTAAGCCCTTAGTTCTCCCCAGTGTTTGGTCTGTGTGTAGTGCTTATGTTCCTGTTGTCTATTAAAGCAATTTGATTGTCAGTTCTGTCTCCTGCATTTCTCTCCTTTGGATAATCACACACATACTGTGACAATCTGGGTTACAGTGAATCACTTGCAATGGAATACAATTTTCCATTAATAATCTTCAATAAAACAATTTGTAACTCTAACTCAATGTAGCTTTTTGGTTAAACTCAAAATTGTCATAACTCAAAAAGCTGAGCCAACATTTTAAATTTTTTTTAGAGTGTACACTACTTGTTCAAAAGCTTGAGGTCAGATTTTTTTTTTAAGAAATTAATTCTTTTATTCAGCAAAGGTGCATTAAATTGATCAAAAGCATCAGTAAAGACTTTTACATTATTGAACAAAAACTACTACAAATAAATGCTTGTTTTTCTGTTAGCAAATTCCATTAAGAATTCCATAATTGCATAAGCTATTCTTTTGAACTCTCTATTCATCAAAGAATCTTGAAAACAATGCATGACCGTTACTGCAAAAATATTCAGCAGCACAACTGATTTCAACATTGATAATAATTATAATGAATGTTTCTTGAGCAGCAAATCAACACATTAGAATGGTTATGAAAGATCATGTAGGGACACTAAAGAATAATGATGATGAAAATTCAGCTTTGACTTCACAGGAATATTACAATATATTACAATAGAAAACATTTCAAAGGGTTAGTTCACCCAAAAATGAAATTTCTGTCATTAATTACTCACCCTCTCACCCTTATGTCATTCCAAACCCGTAAGACCTTCATTCATCTTTGGAGCACAAATTAAGGTATTTTTGATAAAATCTGATGGCTCGGTGAGTCCTCCATTGACAGCAAGATAATTTGTACCTTTCTGGGCATTTGAAAATGTTAAAGACATATTTAAAACAGTTCATGTGAATGCAGTGGTTCAACCATAAAGTTGTGAAGCGACAAGAATACATTTGTGCACCAGTGGTTCGGAGCGTGTGTCACGTGATTTCAGTAAACAAGGCTTTGTTACGCCACGTGACTTTGGCAGTTTGATACACGCTCCGAACCACTGATTCGAAACAAAAGATTTGTAAAGATTCAACGCTTCATGAAGCAGTGTTTTGAAATCACCCATCACTAGATATTGTTGAATAAAGTCGTTATTTTGTTTTGTTTTTTTGGAGCACAAAAAGCATTCTTGTCACTTCATAGCATTAAGATTGAACCACATGCACTGTTCTAAATATGTTTTTAGTACCTTTCTGGGCAAATTAACTGTCAATGTAAGCCTCACTGAGTCATCGGATTTCATCAAAAATATCTTAATTTGTGTTCCGAAGGTGAATGAATGTCTTGTGGACCGCCATGAGGGTGAGTTATTAATGACAGAATTTTCATTTTTGGGTGAACTAACCCTTTAAAAATTGTAATAATATTTCACAATATTACGGTTTTTACATTTTGATCAAATAAGTGCAAAGCAAAGGGGACTTTTATACAAAAAACATTTTAAAATGTCTTACTGACCCCAAACTTTTGAACGGTACTGTACATCCAGCATCTAAAATCCTAAAATGATGAGAACAACTTTACATCTCAAATAATAAAAATGTTTTTGCTGAATAATCAATGAATAATCAATGATAACTAATGTTCTCTGCCTTTATATATGTAAGCATACTAATGACACTTCAGCAGTTGTGGACAGGATTTACTCAGGTTGAGTTTTCATGGGAGAGGTCCCATCGTTCCCACAGTTTTCCATACTACAGAGGGAGTGAGAAAGTAATAGAAAGTGAATGAGACTGGGAGAGACAGGAATGTTCGCAGTCTCCCATGCAGAGAATGGGGCGAAGAGAAAAGAAATGCCATAAACTTCCACACAAACATGCAAGAAATCTGAAAAGAATTTGTGTGTCTCCTCTGGGTGGCATTTGCACATTACTGGATAATGAAACTCTGCCGTGTGCTCCTCGGTGCTTTGGAGTGCAGCCCTAATGCTAATTAATTGATTCCTAACAAAACTGCATGGCAATTACAACATTTCAGCAGAGCCGAGCTCCAGCGCGCCGGCATGTTGAACATTAATAGCATAACCTTCATTTGAAGAGAAAGAAGAATTTGAGATGTCTCAAAACAGCTTCTGCTCATTAGAGGGAAATCTGTTGAGTCGTCATTAAGGGATTTCTTCCCACCTTTTCCCTCTTTCCTGTTCACCAGAATGCCAACGGAAACAGCAGAAAAAGGAGCGCTTTATTTCCCTGAAGTAGCCTGTAAGTGAAAAGCTCCAAAGACATTTGTTTTAAGTTGTAAATGGTCAAGCATTCAATATTATTCTTTATTTTATATGAAAAGGGCGAAACTTTAAAGGCTGTTTTTATGCTAATGCAAAGCTTAATTGGCATTAGCAAAATTGCTGTGGCATGCTGAGGGGCTGTGAGATTAGCTAGAGAGAAAGAGCGAGATAAAACCTTCAAAAGGCCTATTTCAGAGGAATTATGGGTTTCCTTTGAACATCTTCCAAGATTTAAATACATTAAAAGCCTGTTGGCATACATGTAAATTAAGCAGTACCAAAGCGTTCCAAAGAATTCATGCCGAATAATACCAAGGGTGGGAGGACAAATAAGAAAGGGCCCGATCACAGGGGAAGTGCAGCCAGCGATCCCTCCATTGCCTGGAATCCCTCTCAGCTCATTCATTCTTCCTCCCGTTGTCCATCGCTCTTTCTCTCTCCTTGTCTGTCCGCAGGCCAAGTGGCTTAAGAGATGAAAAGGCAGCGGAGTGGTGAGCGATCCCAGAGAGACAGATTCATCTGAGCCCACAGCTCAATGACAGAGTATCACAAACACACACACACTATCAAACACAAAAGCCCATTTAACACCACTCAGTCAAGAGCAGTCACAGCAAGCATTGCAGTGAGAGTTCAGAACACGCACACACAGAGTTAGTGGAAGTCTTCTGCATCTGCTGTGAGTTACCTGTTCTGAATCTGACCAGTGAACGCAGCTCAAGTGGATGTAAGGCATATGTACTGAGTGAGTGATCTCTGTCCTTTATAGATCTAAGTACCAAACCTTAACCAAATGTAAAGCTCATTTTTGTACATACAAACTCATACACGAGTCATCTGTCCCACTCTCCCATGGGCTCTCCCGTTGTCAATACAAGGTCTCGACCAAACATTTAAACTACTCTTGAAGCAAATGAAATATTGAAGTCTGTGAACTTTTTTGGTCTGGGAGTGTATACACATACACATGACACAAAGGCATGCATACATATGTGTTCATTATAAATGAATATTAATAATAATAATTTTACATTATTTTATCATCTAAATAATTAAACTGTACATTTGACTAACAATTTATATTCAAAATGTTCTCTATAACAGATACGTGTCTGGCAAATCACATTCAATGTTCTTGGTTTTTGGTATATCGTAGCAGTCTGACAAGCTGTCATTGGGAAAATATCAAAACATTACTGCCAAAAAGGTCTTTAAGGTCAAGATTGACACAATTGACAAAATAAAGTATTAAAAATATTGGTTATGAACACATATATTAACATGAACATTTTGCTAAATGTATCAAATGGCTAAATTAATTTCTTAACATGAGTGACTTTGTTTCCATCCAACTATTTTATGTAAATTTTGGGATATTGCATTAAAAAACACTGGATGGAAACTGCAAAATGTGCTTAAAATCTAAAAAATGTGCATTAAAAAAAGTTTTTTTATTTGATAAGACATGTGCATAAACTACTATGGAAACAAATTTACCAAATAAATCCCTCGATGCAAAAAAAATTTCCCTCAAAAGTGGATGTGATTGGACAGTTGGACTAACCAGCAGACCGTTTTCACCACACAGCATCTCAAATGTTTACTGTGTGCTCCGAGTCATTTATGATGTAAGAAAAAAGAACCATGGGGGCTTCCCCGATTACAGATATTTTGTGCCAAATTCCCAGGAAGTGACAAGTTTATTTGTTCTCTTGAACACATGGGATGGAAATCCTTCTTTTTCGCAATTTTTTATCCGATATTCCGATTTTGCGCATAAGTTATTTGGAACTTTGGATGAAAAAATGTAGCTACTGCCAAGATTGGGTTCAGCTAGAACAATTGACCCTTCACAAAGACCCGCCCCCTTTAGTTACTGCTGCTTTGTCCGACAAGCCATGCGCTCTCACGCCACACATCATGTTCTCACGAAGTGAAAAAAACAGAGGAGCAAAGAAGACACTGACAATGCCTCAACAGACAAGACAGAGCAGGTTACTTTTGATATGAAACAGTTTCATATTTAAAATATTGTAATTTTTTTAAGAAGTTATAAATAGCGTACAGTGGCTCTTTAATGTGTCGTGACTTCAAGCGGCTCGTGAACTGATACTAATTCATTTATAGCATCAAATAAACATGAATGAACATCAGAAGGAATGTTGTTTCAAGCACGGAAAGACGCGAGTACACACCATTTTTCAAGTTCAAGTTCACCAACGTTAATCTACTAATTCCCTGACTGCTTTGTCGGACAAAATGGCGGATTCAGGGATATGATTGGTTAGATCACCTGTCAATCAAACTGCCAGCGAAGGGCCAATTTCATTAGAATTTCTTTTTTTAAGAACAAATGGTTTTGAAGTGGGTCAAGACCATTGAGTCAAAGACCACAGAAAGCAGGAAGTGTTTTATCAATAGTCCATTGCTATCATACTCAGATGGTAGGCTTCTAAGCCTTTAACTATTACGATTTCAAAGCATTTCACTGCAACTGTTGCATCATGTTGCACAGGATGTTAAAAAGTTAAAAGTTTAGATCTCTCTAATCACACAGAAAGAAAAACACATACAGAGGCATTGTACTTCATAGACAGACTCATTTTGACACCATATACAAACAAAGACAGAATCTTTAACAGCCTGAAATACTTCTGATGTGAGTAATGGCATCCTTAGCCTGTGACCTCTATCAGAGGCCTGAAAGAAATAGCATGCATTTTAAGCCCCTTTGTTAGCTGTTACCTCACCATAGCACTTCAACGCTAATTTCATCAGGACAACAACAAACGGATACCTACACAAGAAAAAGAGAGAAGACATTATTTTGGTGGGTCATTAGCAATATTGCAATGACAGTTGTGAACAGTTGTGCAAACAAACAACACTAGCAAACACCCTCCCTCATTCTCACACATACACACTGATATACAAATACATGACATCTAAGTTTTGGAGTTTTGTAAATGTGTGAGTTCTTATGTCTGAAGTCTGAATCTGTGCTTTCATTTCCAGACTTGCTGGAATCAGAGGAGCAGTGATTGGAAAGGCTCAGACACCTCAAGCAGGCCACAGCACTTAATATAAAGTTAAGAAGATTTAGATCAAAAGGTTAGAGAGGAAAAAATTAAAGGGCAACTCAAATGAAAAACACTGCCTTTGCAGTTTTTAAGCTGCGTGAGTTTCAAAACCGATGTAAGACTCTGTCTTCTCAGCCTCTGAGAGATGAAAGAGCAGATTGTCCGGTAGCGAGCACCACATTACATTCTGCTCTGTCTGACCATGCAGCCAGCTGAGAGAAAGCCTGACAGTTTGTTCTTAGATGTGCTGTGAGAGTAGCCCAGTACAACTGTCAGAGCTGGGGGATTTGTATAGTGTTAATTATTTTGGTTTATGATGAGTGCGCTGTGTGTACTGAAGCCTTGTTGTTTGACTGGTGTCAAAGGGAGGACAAAGAGGACTGTGAATCTGCTTTCTTTTAAGACTTAATCAAAAATCATTCTATGAACTTCATCTTCTTTTTCTCTTCTCTTTGTTCAGGACACCCCTTTTCACATTTATCTATCCTTTCCCTCCCCTTCAAAGTACTCTTTAAAAACAGCTGGAGTGCTTAAAGATGTTCTTAAGCACCCGGTGAGTATGAGACGGCTAATTGGTCAGCTCTCGCTGATCTTTTATCATCAACAGAACAAACATCAAACAAAATCAAATCAAATAAGAGAAAAACAAACATCAAGCAGCAAGCTGAAATCATGGGGTATGTAGAGAGGACAGCAGCAGTACGGGGACTCAGCCGGTGCTTGCAGGTGGCTAATGGCTAATGCAGTCTGGAGTCATATTGATACCGTTTACGGGCCCAGCTGTGCAAATGACAGCTAAGTTAATTAGCCCATGACGAGCTTTTACGCTAAGCCAAAACATTTAGCACAGTAAGGTGAATATTTCCTATTGATTAGGATGGATTTGCTAAGACTGTATTTAGCTAGCATCAAATTCCAGTTTGTCAAAACTCGCATTTGAAGAATGTCAAATTAAATAGATAATAAAATTATATTAATGAAATATATAGAAATGAGAAGTGAAATTATTTAAGTATTATGGTAAGTTTAAATGCTTGGTTCACCCAGAAAATGGAAAAATCTCTCATCATTTAGCCTCATGTCATTCCAAACCCATAAGACTACATGGTTAATCTTCAAAACACAAATGAAGATATGTTTAATGAAACCTGAGATTTCTTACTGAAACCAAAACGGTGATGTTTCAAAAAAGTTCATAAAAACATTGTAAACGTAATCTGAGTTTATCATGTGGTCATTCTAAAGGGACTTGATCATTTGTTTGACCAATTTAAAAAAGTTGCATCAAATATTGGAGCAGAGTTTAACAATAGTAAGTTTCTTCTCAATAAGAGCAGATTTATTTAATCAAATTACCGAATAGAGACCTCCAATAATTAACGATTTGGTAATAAAAAAGTAAAATAATTAAAAAACAGTGATCATGGCTTAAAAGAGCACAATAAGGAATTGTAGTTTTTTGTAGGAATATTTGAAGATGCCAAATGCGAGGGAACAATAATTTGTCACTATTGAGCAACAAATGCCATGAAACTCTAAACACTGATGAGCTGAATCATCTGAAATCAAGTTTTTAGAGTAGCATTCATATCTAAATTATGGAACACAAATCAATCAGACCACACATAACTAATAAATAAAGGTTACTTTCTTTCTCTCTTTCCATCTGACTGTGAATGTTTACATGGTATGAGCCAGATGGAATGCTCTGCTCAATAGCTTCATTCCTAGTTAAAGACATTTGAACAGGTCTCTCACAGTGCCAACATATGTGTGGTCAGACATCTGATACCTATACAAACACATACACACATGGGACATATTAGGATGGATTAAAGGATTATTTCACCCAAAAATGAAAAGTTTGTCATCGTTTACTTACCCCCATGCTGTTCCAAACCTGTATTATACACAGTGAGTTATTAGGCAGAGTCGGGTGTTGGCATTTTAGTTAGGGCAGGGGGGTCCAATCATGCTCCTGAAGGACCACTGTGGAGTGAACGTCAATTGATGTAATGCACAGCTGCCTTGCCTGGGTCTTATTTCGGTCAATTTTGTTTTGTTTTTATGAGTTAACTTTGTGTGTGATTGTAACTTCAGGCCCAGATTATTGCTCACCGGGGAGTGGTGGTGATCATGGTTTTGTAAAGTGTTATTTTTTTCCACTTTTTGTTATGTGTGAACATAAAGCCTGAGCAAGATTATTGTAATGATTGAGTGTTTTTAGTCTTTTGTATATTTTAATAAAGTTACCCCATCTTTGTACTCCCTTGTGTCTCTCTACTCACCCACAGATAATGATTCCAGGTGACGTAGTCAAGCGTTAAGTATAGTTTGTGATGTCTCCCTACATGTATAATTTTCTCCATTATCTGATGGTCCTACCACACAAGAAACTTCTAGGCATGTGTGTTGAGGAAAGTTGGAGCTAAACTATGCCGGACAGTGGACCGAGTTTGGACTGCCCCGAGCTAGTGGGACCAGACCACCGTTCAGTTTTTTTTTTTTTTTTTTTTAAATGCCATCCGCCATTCATATTTTTAAATCAGTAACCCATCAGCTTATGTCAATAACAAACAAACCTACTGTATGTTCAAAAACAATTAAATGTTTAGTATTTATTGGAAACTGGATCCAACTAGTAAAAAAGACCAGAATTTAAAGTTTTACAGGTATTTACAAGATTCAGGAAAAAAAAGGTGATTTTTCATAAAAAAAATTAAACTAATAAATAAATCCCACCCAAAATCAAATCATAGTGAAGCACAACACAACAAAATCCTGAAGAGAGATCCAGTCAGATTATTCTATTTGCAGCTAAATAGAACATTCATAACACCTCACATAAGTGGCTCTCAACCCGCGTCCGTCACGAACGCAAATGCAAATGCACATTTAAAAAATAACTTCCAGTTTTACAATTTATTTTTATTTTTAAATTAAATGGATTAATATAAGTTTGGACTATAATGTTTTTTGTCATGTAAAATCATTTATTGATCATATATTATTTTCAGACATGCGCAGACCGATATACTGAATAGCTACTCAGTTAACAAACACTAACAAGCGCGCTTTGGCATAATTCCAAGTAGTGATTTTTTTTTTGTAAATTTAGGGTTGGACAAATGGACAAATTTGTTATTAGAGTAGAAAAATGAAATGAGGAACTTACCAAAGAAGAAACACATTGCAAACAAGAAGAGTCGTAGCATCAGGAGCGAAGGTAAGACGACTGGAGGAATCAGTTTGCTGTCAATGAGCGAGATAGGCAGCCTTTCTTTGCTCTGTAGTAAAGTACTTGACATATGCAAAACCTACAATGTCAAAAGACGTGAATTCGATGTGTTTGTTTGATGAACTTGTATTTTAAATTGATTTAAAAAAAAAAACGCATCAGCGCACCCGCGGCGGCAGCTCGCTTGATATCATCAGATTGTGAAATGTTGTGTAAAGTGTGTTTATTGAACAAGAGAGTTTCAGTTTGATATGAAGAAGTCACACTGCCAGCCATTTCAACACACTGTGAAACGAAAACGAATTTCTTATAGTATTTGTTGATTTTGCAGTGTGACAGAAATAAAATACCCTATGTGCCAGCAGAAAATACCACCTCTTCTGTGTGTGCAAACATCTAAGCATAATAATGATATTAGCTGCTAACACCATAACATTAAAACATTAATCATAAATCATTAAATTAAATGGTTTTCATTGGTGACGTCATACGTAAATAATATGCGGCCAGTGAGACTTTCACTTGGCCATAGTGAAAAAACAAAAGTTTGAGAACCACTGCCTCATAGGTTTAGTAGTTCACTCACTCTATTAAATTTTCTTTTTATATATTACTACGTTTTAATGTGGTGATGTTAATAGACAATGTATTTCTGCATTAAATGTAACTTAAATTAAAATATCCGTTTAATATAGCATTTTGAATAATTATTTTAATAAATCCAAGGAAGAGCAGACATTAATAATATAATTATCCATACATGTACAATATTATCAAGTTTATAAGATATATAAGTTTAGTTTAGTTTGTACTGTAGTTCAACAAACTAAGTGAAGCACTCTTCTTCGTTCCCACATAAAATCTCTTCTTCCCTACAGTTGTCTTTTGTCTTGCTGTAAAGCTGCTAAAAACAGTTATGAATAATCCAGTGTCATTACTGGCCACTTTTACAGTTACTCTGCTCTGGTAAAGGGCTTTAATCCGTCTGCCATGGTAGAGCAGTCTAATAAGTCAGAACAGGTGCACCGCCGCACATATACACACAAACTTCCACTCACACACACACATATACAGCTCTAAACACTATATCTGTATGCACTTTAGGGAGGACAAAAGGGACAAAGTGAGACACGAGTGGCCATTGAAATTTCTGTTGCGTCAACATGGGGATGACATTTACAGTGTCTTCCAAAAGTCTCCCTCTCTCTCTCTTTCTTGAACCCTCTCTTTCAAGCTTTCTTTCTTTCTCCCTCTCCTGCAACATGCCTACAGGGTTTTGAGGACAATGGCGCTCTTCTACATCAAGAAGCTTCAAAGGCTTAGCTACAGCAAGCAGGCGTCTGTGACTTCCTCTGAAGTGCCTCGCTATAATATATCATATCTAGATGTCCCCAGAGTGTCGGCCAGGCCTGCAGCCTGGAACAGAACCAGAACCATACCGGGGTCTCTGCCCTTCCTCGTAAAGCACTTTATAATCATTCCGCTGCCATCACGATGCATTTGAGACGACGCGAGATACGAGTGGTGAAAGAGAAAATCAAAATGGTGAAATCAGAAATGGCGTCTTTGTTAAGCCAGTGAAGACTTCTAAGATGTGACTTTAGAGAGTTTGTGGGTAGACAACAACGACACAAAGGGAATACCAGATGAAAGCATTAGAGATGTAAATAACTCTTCTGCCAGAAAGAGAGTCTGTGACAGAGAGAAAGTGTGTGTGTGGAGAGAAAGATTGAAACAGAATGAGTGTAAAGCTATAGAAACAGAATAAGTGTTAAATGAAACATATAACCATGCCTATAAGGAATCTGTGTGCGCTGAACTCCGTAGAAAGTTGATTTCCATAGAACTGAATTGCTTGTCTTTCACAATGTTCTCCACCTCTTGTATATTTCTTAATAACTATTGTGGCTACTTTGACTAAAATCTATTTTACAGATGTCCCCTAAAATAAATGTCATAATAAACTCAGCAGATGTCTGGGCCTAAAAAAATGAGGAAAGAAGAAAATGTAAAGTTTCATTTGATTAATTTCATAACTGTGATTGTGAAAGAGTGTATAACAATATCTTCATATTAACATCCTTCTTGGGTAATTGCAGGTGTTCAGCCAAACTATTTCCTGTTCAAAATACCAAAGGCATAAAATGGACTTAATTAAATTTAGCTTGACTGAATAAATAACATGCTGACCAGTGCTATATTTTATATGGAATTGGTACATTAGATTTAAATAGTCATCTCAGGGTGATCACAGTTCAAGAAATCAAATTTCTCCCCACTCCATAGAAATAACCATAATAACCAAATAACCATAGTTGGTACATTTTTTCAACTGACCCACCGTGGCAGGTGTAGAAAGTTAAATTTAGAGCCTCGCTGCATACATAAGAAATAATAGATCACTATTGTTATCTATTTTGCATCGTGTGGAATGTGCATCCCCAATCAGATCCGAATCAGGATGCATGAAGTGACTAAGTTTAGCCTTCAGTGGTTCTGAAGGCTTTGAAATCTGGACACAAACAAACAAAAGATGTGAGCCTGAGACAGAGCAGGAAGCAGAGCTCATTCTCTCTTCTACCCTTCTGTATATGTATCCCACGTTCTTTTCCTTCCTTTATCTTTTTCTTACTCTTGTGCTTCCGTCTTTAAACATTGCTCATTTGAAAGGGAGATTCATCAAAGATGGAATTTCAGTCCAATTTGTCTTCAAAAGAAGGTAAAGTCTCTCATTATGTGGGCTGTTCCCCTTCTTTCCCATTAGAAAGGCTGAGAGAGAGAGACAGACAGAGAGAGACGTGTTAGTCATGGCCACTTATCTAGCAACCTTATGAGCACAGGATTAAAAGATGAAAGAAGAGAGAAGGGTTATTGTTATAGCGAATGTAAGCCGCTCGTGAGCCCTACAGACTCAGCCTTTAACTCTTTCACAACATATCCAAACCTCTCACTGTCCCCATCAGTGTCACCCAAATGAAGTGAAAGTGAAGTGAAAGTGTTGACTGGATTCTTCCCTGTGATGACTGTTTTAGACAGCGGCTCGGCACTGATACTCTGCTTCTGATACTCCAGTTCGGTTAGTTCACTCAAAAATGAAATTTCTGTCATCAAGTTCTCACCCTGATATCGTCCCAAACCCGTAAGACCTTTGCTCATCTTCAGAACACTTATTAAGTTATTTGATGAAATCTGAGGGTTCCTGAACCACACATAGGCAGCAACATCATTACACCTTTCATGGTCCAGAAAGGTAAAGACACCATTAAAATAGTCCGTTTTGCTTCCTATGTATGGTTCAGAAACGCTTGGATTTCATCAAAAATGTCTCAATTTTTGTTCCGAAGAGGAACGAAGGTCTTGCGGATTTGGAACGACATGAGGGTGAGTAATTAATGACAGAAACTTTAATTTTGGGTGAACTAACCCTTTAACACTCATAATTACATATGGGAGGTTGACCGAAAATACTTGAAACATCCTGTGGTGTGACACGCAATACTTCAAACTATTTTAAACTGCATATTTACAATTATTTTACAATAAAATCAGCTATGACCTTTGAGTGACATTTATTTGAAATATATATATTAAATATTTGTCACGAACAGAAGAAGACAGACTAGGGAGGTAAGTGAAAGCAGTGAGCCTTTGTTGTAGTGATGGGAGAACAGAACAAGAATGCAACACAGGTATAGATGTGTGGCTGATGAAAGTTTCCCGAAGATTTAGCTGGTGGTGATGCAGTGTTCTCTGTGCAGGTGGTGTGCGATGAGCAAGAGATCCAGGCAGGTAACAATGGGGAACAGAACATGGGTCAAGAAAACACAGGTAGGTTTCTCAGGTGAGCCTTACAGGTAGGTCGTGGCACTTGTCATGGACGACGATGCAGTAACCATAGGTGAGACCAGACAAGGGCATGCAGGAGAAGTGAGTCTTTATAGGAAGTGCTGATGAGGGTGATGGCTTGCAGGTGCAGGTGATTGATGATGGAGTGCATGAGGGAGTGATTAGCATGAGGGATGATGGGGAATGTAATGCTGTGAAGGTGACTTGGCTGGTGACTGTGACAATGTTGTATATAATACAAATATTATATATTATATATTTTTGTATATTTGTCACACCACAGAATTATTTTTAAAAGACAAAGGTGTTCAAAAGTGGGTTTAAAATCTTTAAGCAAATGATAACCAGTCACAACACCTAAAATATATACTTTCCCTTATATTCACATATATATTCAAGTAAACTGTTTAGTAAGTTCATTTTAGGTTTCAAATCTGAGACAAAAAAAACAAAAAATATATGAAAACGTTTTGGTTGTGGAACATGTTCATAGTTAATATGAACAACTGGTAACACTTTAGTTTCGAGAACGAAGGTCTTATGGGTGTGAAACGACATGAGGGTGAGTAATTTTCATTTTTGGGTGAACTATCCATTTAAGTGTGACAAAATTTGCCTTTGACTTTGATGACTTTGAAAGTGACTGTGAATTGGTGAACACTAATTATGCAAAGACAAAATTTGATTACACAATGAAGATGAGAGAAGCATTGAGATGAGAGTGATCTGTGAGGTGTGGAGTCATTATAGTAATGTGCTCTATATACATTATAGCTGTAGACATGATCAGAAGACAAAGAGTAAAGACAGATAACAGAAGGAAAGAGAAAACAACCCACAAAAAACAACAGAATAAGAAAACAAGAATAGCAATGTGGGAGGAAGGAATGTGCTTGTTATTTTTTTTTTTTACAATAAATAAATAAATAACTTTAAAGGTCCAGCTGACCTTAGCAGCAGAAGGATTATTTCCGTGGCAAGGTCAGCTGGAGAAGGATTACTGTACGGCTCTGTGTTCTTGAATGTGGCGTGGGGGCATGTTTGAGCGGAGGCATTCTCTAAACAACGCCGAAGCTTTGAAGTGCTTCATCTTTTCATCTGTTTCAGCAGCCTATTTAAACACAGCTCTGAAAAGTGAGAATGAGGGGGAAAGAGAGAGAGAGAGAGAGAGAGAGAGGCTGTGTGGAGTTGATGAACTATAGTGAAATAAGCTGTCAGTTATTGTCAGTAGAGTCTTGACATATTCATAAAGATAAATATATCTGACTCGTCCACGTTGGATGGCTTTAGCACAAGACTCACCTCGGTGTCTAAATTTAACATATAAGTAGATAAATCATCTAGCCTACTATATAATAAAAAAGTCATAGAAATAAGGTGAGATTGTTGTGGTAAAAGCATTATGAAAGATAACCGAGATTTAGAAATCCTTTTGTTGTGATTGACAAGAGATTCAATTCCTTTCAATAAAAAAAAACCTTTTTCAGCCCAGAAATGTATTTTTATTACAAATGGCTGAATGTTAAAATATATACATTATTAAGGATATGAATGTATTTAGTATATAAATCATTTTAAAGTATGTGGACAGACTTGCTGTGGCCAAAATTGCATACTGTCACATTTTGTCAATGTTCTATATTATGAGTGTGTGTAGTATGAAATCAGCCATGTTGCCACTGTCATGTGACCTACAGTTACGTCTCCTCACCTCCATTCACAACCCTTTTTGTGGAGCCTAATGGGATAGTTAATTATCTGTCAGATGTGCACTTCGTAATTTGAGAGAACAGGTCATCCGTGTGCCTTCTGTTTTTACAAATACTAATAAATTAATGCATAGTATTTGTCTTTTGTATGTTCCCATGAAGCAACTATAACCAAACATGAACAGTTTTAGCACTAACTAGATTTTTAACATTAAAGGTTTCACTTTTAAAGTTCCCTTTCATGGGAACTCGAGCTGCGTCAAGACGCGTTAGGAATGCTACTGTGTGATTGCGTCATGAAGCACATGTAAAATCTGTCCAACGGTGTTTTTGCAACTCAGGAGACAACTCATTGTCCATTATGGTTCTCCCTCACTCATCCAGCTCCACTGGGGCTGGATGCTATGGTTCAAGCATGGCCGAGGCTACACTTGTATGCCTTTCACCCGATTGCTCTGCTCCCAGGGGTTCTTGAGAGGGTTCGTCAGGATCAGCCTACTGCTTATAGCCCCATTCTGGTCGGCCTGAGTATGGTTCTCTGACATAATATCTCTTGTGGTCGGCTCTCCGTGGGAGATTCTGATCAGACGGGACCTCCTGTCACAAGTAGGAGGCACAATATTTCACCCTCAACCAGAGCTGTGGAAACTGTAGGCCTGGCCCCTGAGGGGGTCCAGTTTATGAGTTCTGGTCTCTCTACTGAGGTAGTAGAGACCATTCTTCAATCCAGAGCCCCGTCTACGAGGAAACTTTATGCCATCAAATGGAGGCTGTTTTCTTCTTGTTGTGGAGAACGGCAGTTCGAGACTATCAACTGTTCAGTGGGTTCAGTTTTGGAATTTCTACAGGAACGGTTTTCAGCAGGATTGCCAAGGGCATTTCTTCAGCCAATTAGAAGGTGCCATTCTTTGTTCGGGGGTTGCTTTTTTTTATAGTTTCCTGGTCTGTGACATCACCCGCCTATGACGTTCCGTCACACCATTGGACAGATTTCACATGTTCTTCATGACACAATCACGCAGAAGCGTTCCCAATGCATCTCGACGCAGCGTCTCGTTCCCTATTCAGGGAACCAGGGTTACATACGTAACCTGAGATGTTTTATTTTTCAAGACAGGTAATAAAAATAATAGTAATAATTTATTACATTTATATAGCGCTTTTCTGGGTACTCAAAGCGCTTTACATATGGAATGTGCAGCATCTGGATGATGCGACGGCAGCCATATTGCGCCAGAATGCCCACCACACACCACCTTATTGGTGGAGAGAAGACAGAGTGATGAAGCCAATCAGTGTATGGGGATGATTAGGAGGCCATGATGGACAGAGGCCAGTGGGCAAATTTGGCCAGGATGTTAGGGTTATACCCCTACTCTTTTCGAAGGACATCCTGGGATTTTTAACGATCACAGAGAGTCAGGACCTTGGTCTAACGTTTCATCCAAAGGACGGTGCTTTTTGACAGCATAGTGTCCCCATCACTATACAGGGGCGTTAGGACCCACACAGACAACTGGGTGAGCACCCCCTGCTGGCCTCACTAACACCTCTTCCAGCAGCAACCTAGTTTTCCCTGGAGGTCTCCCATCCAGGTACTAACCAGGCTCAGCCCTGCTTAGCTTCAGTGGGCAACCAGTCTTGGGCTACAGGGTGACATGGCATGCTGCAGGTGTTATTTTTAGACTGTCCAGAATCTCGATTATCACCTATCAGAATCACACAGTATAAATTTACTTTCTAACATTTACAGATTTAGCTATTCTATTTCACATTAACAATTCAATAATATTGCATGTATGAATCACTTTCTTTAAAATGCTCATATCTATTTCGATCTAAAAAAAAATTTGATGGGTCAGCATTTCATGTGAAAGGCTACACAATTCATGCTAAAGAAACTAAATTAAAATTTATGTGCTTGGCTTATTTGGCTTTTAGATATTACCAGTAATGGTTCTTCTATGTCACCACTGAGAAAACACACTTTTAGAAACATTTAAGTGTGTACTTCCTTCACTTTGCTTGTGGTATCTGCTCTAGATCCACTCAAGTACTCGTGAGATCAGGTTAGGTAACTAAAATAAAATAAAATAAAATAAATTCTAAGAATAAAATAAACATTCACAAAGGACTTAATAAACATTAAGAATATACACAGATAACTCTTTATATGATGAAAGCAGTGACTGGTTTCATGAGGGTGTTCTGCTCAAAATTGAGTTTTGCTGCCACAGATGCATGAGTGACCTCCTCTGTCTCTCACATGTTCCATTTTCATTATCTCAATATCATTATACTTGCTTCACTCTCTTTCCATAAAGAGATACCTCACCCTTGCCTCAGCTGGGGTCCCGTGGGGTTGTGAGGAGATTAAAACAAACAGGGTTTAATCAGCAGGTCCTGCCGCAGCACAGGAGCAGCAGACAGAAGGAGCCCTCTCCAGGAGAGCAGCCAGCAATCAAAGACTGCTGCACCCCTCTTCCAGATCCCTATCACAACAACACAACCAGCAGAAACAATTATTTATTCCTTTTGATGTGGGGTTTTGAAGTTATCCCTCCATCCTTTTTCAGCACCCCCCCCCCCCATCAAACCTCTCACTCGCTCGCTCTTTCTCTATTTCTCTCATCTTCCCCTCCCTTTCCTTCTGTGTCTGTGTTTTTTTTAAACTAAGGAAACAGGGTCATGCTAGCTTATTTCGGAGAGAGGATTTGTGTTTGAGTGAGCCGAAATCGAGGCGTTGTGTCCCGCCCTGTTGGATCTGTTAGGAAAGATAGACTCTACTATTCATTCACCACCAATTAGAGAGAACATGCCTCACTATCAGCTCCTCCGTGCAGTGATCTGTGGTGTGCAGTGTGTCGGATCGGTTTGCTCAAAGAAAGTGGAAAGAAAACCTGAGGAAGTGTATGGCTTTGATATTTGACTGTTTAGACAGACTAAATGGTTCAGAAGAACGAGACACATTCATTATCTACAGAATTCACTTCTATAGAATACTGTCTGTAGCTCCAGTAGATAAGTTCAGTTGCCTGTAGGTCTCTTGGCCTTGACTGTGACCTTTCCTCTTAAGGCAAAAGATAAAGGAATGTTCCAAGTTTAATTTAAGTTATTGACAGATTTTGTAGCACAAACATTGTAAGTAAAATAAGGCACCTACAATGGAAGTTAAGTGGGTCTATGCTAAAATACAAAGACTAAAAAGGCTTAAATATTTGACCTGTTAACATGAGATTACTGAGATAGAATGACTTACTGGTCCTCTCTGTGTAAAGTTATATCTAATCTCTCAACTTCACTGCAATGACTGCTGAGAAAGAGAGAGGGAGAGAGAGAGAGATTGGTTGATTCATTATTGTCGTCAGAAAAGAGAAAAATATCAAATTTACCATCACTCTCTCAGCGGTTTTATCAGAAATCCCATTGCAGCAGTGCTAACTAGTTCAGGCAGGGTAAAAGAACACAAAATATTGCGTAAAATTTTTTTTTTATTTATGATGTTACTTATTTACTATACACCGGCGCGAGGCCGGTGACGCGAGTGATAATGAGCTTCAGCTGCTCGGCACACCGGTCTCGTATCTCTCACGAAAGGAGGCGGGAACCGGCGAATGTTCAGCAACTTTAATCAAACAAATAAGCAAACAATAAAACGAAAGTAAAAGGGCGGCAGTTCCTCACGGCGACTGCTGCCCACACAAACAAAATAAAACACGACATAAATTCCAGGCCTGGTCCTCTCTCGTCCTTCACTGTCGTCGCTCCTCTTTTATGCTTCCGGAGCTCCTCCGTGAGAGATACGAGACCGGTGCGCCGAGCAGCTGAAGCTCATTATCACTCGCGTCACCGGCCTCGCGCCGTTCCCTCGCGGCTCTCGCCCGCCCTGCTCGTCACAATCTGCAAAACTACCTTTCCGCCAGGTTTATTAGCAAGCATTGCTGTCATTTCATTGTCTCTCAAACTGCAGCCATTTTGTTCACCTGTTGATGTGTGACAACATTTTTAAGCCAGTAAAATTGGGAAATGGGGAGAACGACAGAAAGTAAAAGTTTCTGTCACAGGGATTTTTAAAGTCAACATAAAAATGAAAGAAACAAAAGTATTATTTTCTTCCCTAGTGTGACGTATATCTGAGGGAAACAGCTTCTCAAACAAGACAACATGTAGACCGGGACTTGATTTTGTCTATCAGGAATTGAATGGACGATTGTTGTTTGTTACTGGTGTGATCTCATGTGAGTGGCAGGCTGTAAACACACTAATTAAAAAAAAAAAAAAAAAATGATGTGCACAGCTAAGTCATTTTTAATAAATACTGCATTATGAAAATGGTCAGTTTGGATTTCATGATGGCTTTAAGGTGATGTGATGAATAAAAAGCAAAACTGAAACAAAAATCAAATTAGTCAAAGTGTCTGGTTTTTATTCCGTTTCAACACATGGCAATGTCTCTCAGAGGAAAGTGAAATAATGCTGAAGTACTCAACGAAACAGTCCATTTACTGAACGTATCACTTCTTAAATCATCAAGTCTCCATCTGTAATGACAATAAGAGCAGTGAAATATTTCATAGCAACAAAAAATAGCCTTCTGAGCTCCTTTTACAACTCGCAGCCCAAAGCATCTGCTGAAGCCATCAAAGCTCTCAGTCCTTCTCCAACAAAAGGCTTAAAGGCAAATCCCTTGAGACAGATGACATTAATCATGTTTTAATCGCTTTTTGTTGGGCTTTGATAATTTCTAGTCATTTAATTAGTCTTGACGCAATTCTACATTAACACTCTTGCCCAACAGAGTCGCCGTCTGGTGAATATAACTTGTCCTGGTAAACATAAGGCAGAATGTGATCTTGGCTCATTCATGGACAAAAAGTGATTATCTTTCCCTGGGGATTTGTTTCACAAATTCACCCTTTATCTAACAAACTGACTTAACAGATCTAATAAACTAACGGCAACATCAACCCTGTTTAACCCGTAACTGAATATGTCTTAGTGTACCCTTGATCGCTTGTGTCCAACAGTAGCTCTTCATAGTGCCATAAAACACATTAAAATATCTGTTTCGTATCAAGCCTTCCATTCTCAAATTTTGGCAAGTCACTGAGCAGAGAACACATTTGATCATGCAGTATAATGGGGTTACGTAGCAGAAACTGATCTTTTGGCAGTAGCTTTTGTAGGTTTAACCACTACCCACGTCTGTAAGTCTGAAATAAATCATACAATATGAGGCTATCCATCATGAAATTATATTTCAGCTGGCACCAGTGTTAACCGCACTTCATAGGCAGCGATCCATTCCAAAATAAGTAAACTTGTTGGCACTGGAGTGAGACGGTCCTTAAAATACAGCCTAACCCAGTGTTTCTGTGAGTCGTGTGATGTGTGGTGGACACAGCAATGACATGAGCACTTCATCTCACAGGAAACAGACAGACTGTAGCCAACTGTTTGAACGCAAAGAAAAAGACAATATTTCAGAGAAATACTTGACTCACTATGGTAAAACTCCTGCTTGCCTTGATTTGAGAGAATTTTTAGTCACTTTTTCAATGTAAGCATGGGTAATACAGGTTTGTGTAACATTGTTCTGAGGGGCAACTGCATTTTGGCATAAAATAAAAAAAAAAAAACATGCGCATAAACTACGATGGAAACACTTTTACTGAATAAATTCCACGATGCGCATCAAAAAAGATGTGACTTTGCGATGGCGCTGTATAACTGGACCAACCAGCAGACCGATCTCGCTGCTCAGCATCTGAAATGCTGTTTTGGTCATTCTGTAATTCCTGAGCCAAGTCTATCGTTAAAATGGTTCCGTACAATTCCCTCCCAGAAGAGTCTCACTCAATTGCGTTCACAAACACCAGGCACCTGAATGCAAGATAATATGACAGCGTTTATTGCGTTTCGTATGCGTGCTCTGAGGCACAAATAATTTATTAGATATATGAAAATTATTATATACAGTGGCTTCTACTGCAGAAACTTCCATTTTTCTTAGTGATATAGTGTCAGTGTTTCAGGAAGTGATGTTTTTTGTTCTCTTTGATTTGCTGGATGGAAACACTTTATTCGCAATGTTTTATGTGATATTTAAAATTTGCGCACAAGTTAAATATGCAACTTTGTCTGGAAACATCGCTAATTTCTCTCTGTTCCTGAGTCTGTTATGATTCCTGAAGCCATGGAGTCAAACTGCACAGAAACCACAGCACCCATTATTCAATAAATACATAATTGCAAAGCTCTTGTGCAAGTGAATTCAAAAGCTACTTTGCCTAATAAAATATTAATTGCCTCGCTCAAATTGTCTTAATATAATGACAAACATTTTAAACGATTAAATCACTTGTTTAATTTTGAGTAGTGAGTCTTGGATATTTGTTTACTTAACTTCAATATCAAATTAAGTGGCAACTTACGGTAATATATTTCATCTGTTGTGTGTTTTTGATAAAGCCTATTTTCTTTTTAATAGCAAACATTGGAGAGACGTGAAGGCCGCAAAACATTAAACATGAAACCTTTGTGTAAAGTTTCTGCAATTTCAATACAGCCTTGAAGGACAACATGGAGCTTGTAAAGCATTTAATTTCTGTTTTATAAGCAGCTTTATTGTGCCTCTCAGCCTCCCTGCTTCAAATCACTCTTTAATTAAACTCCAGCTAATTACACAACTCTGGAATGGCTGTTTCTGCTCCCCAGGAATGAGGGGAGTTCCAAGAGCGGCTGTTTCTATAACTGAATGTCAGCTGACACCCAGAGATTCACTGCTTTCTCTGCATTACAGCCAGTGACTGGCTAGTGGCCAGTAAAACACAGATTTAGATCAACAGGAGTCGAGTGAATTCACACGACTGTAATTATGTTAGATGAATTTGCTGTAGGGAGTCGATTACTGTGTAATTAACATAAAAACTCACAGTATGCAAACCAGTAAGGACCTGAACACTTTTGGACAACTTCAACCAAAGAAAGAAAGAAATGTTGTTTATTACCACAGAAACTGATTCTGCCTCACAAAGGAAAATGTGTACAGTATTACAAATAAGAAAGTAATTATTTTCAGTGGTATCCCAGAGCATGCCACTCATGGCGACCCACTGTGCCAATAGTTGAAATTTCATTTAATCTGCTCTTGGTTTAAATACAGCACATTAAAAACAATACATTAGCTTGGTTCAGCCTGAAAAATGTAGTATTTTGTCATGATTCGAGCATTTAGAAACAAAATATATGAGACAGTTCTTGTCAGATTTCATTGGTGAACGGCATAAAAAGGTAGTTTGTTTTAATTTGAATCTGAAAAGTAAGACTAATCAGCCCTAAATGATTGCTAGTTGGTCAGTCTTAAGACACAGTCTTAACTAGCAACTATGTTTATACAACTTGCCCATTCTTTATTTGATTAAGTATATATATATTTTTCCCATTTCCAATTTCAAACACGACTGCTGCCATAAATTAAAGCCTGTTGGATGAGAATTTTATGTTGCATGATACTCACTACTCATGTCATTGTAGTCTACTGGTTTGTCTATTTAATATTTTAGTTGTGGTCATTGATAGAGGAAATCTGTACTGTTTGGAAAGTCTTTTTACTGTATTTCCTGCAGTCATCTCATGCTATGTCAACAAGGAGAAATATTCAGTTTAATGATACCTACATTTTTTGACATGCAGTAACAATTTTAGAGCTTCTCCAGACATATTGTACTGTGTGGTGTTCACTTATTTAAATAAGTATGACTACGTGTTCCCTTTTAAAGGTAGTTATACTTTTTTTTTTTTTTTTTTGTCAAAATCCCAAACCATGAAAGCAGAAGAAATGAAGGTGTTTGTCAAGCTGCTGTGGGTCCATTCATCTGTCAGATGCTCAGGGGAAATCAGACCCCCTGTATGTTTCCTGTAGAATGTGGTCTACATGCCGTTAACAAGTCCCCTGACTCCAGTTGACAGACAGCCACAAGGAAAGGTTTAGTGAAGTCAGACAAGTCTATGCTGTACTGAGTATTGCTCACTAATGCTCTATCTGAAGTTATCAGAGGGAACGGATGTCTGGGTGTATACTTATTAAATGTGATGAAATGATAAATCTTTTATTAAAAATTTAAGATCAAAGGTCTTGATAAACTTCAAATTGCATCCAAATGGATAAATAAGATTATGATGCTCATGTTCTAAGACTAATTCAAGATTCAAGATTCTTTATTTGTCACATACACAGGTGTATAGAGTATATACAGCCAGTAGTGAAATGTAAATCAAGTCAACTCCAAGATAGTGCAATTATTATAAGTACTCAACATAATTAAGAATTTAAACAATATAAATATATAAAGATAATATAAGATCACAATAAAAAAAAAAAAGTGGTCCCACTGCACCAACAAAGGCCGACCAACACTGACAATCACCAGATTACAGCGTGTTACTTCTCAGACATTTCCCAGCCAGACAAATGCAGATCGAACATGAAAACAAGTGCTGACCAAATGCAACAGACGCTGATAGGGGTAACACGCTGATCACACAAAACCTGATGTGTTTGTTGTCTGTCAGTACAGAGCGAATTAGTGGTGCAGTGAGAACTATTCTCAAAACCAATTATGACACACACAAAAAAATGTAATACTAATTAATACTTTTATTCAGCATGGATGCATTCAATTGATCATAAGTTTTCAATATTGAAAATAAGAAATGTTTCTTGATCACCAAATCAGCATATTAGAATGAAATCTGAAGGATCATGTTTGCACTGAAGACCATCACCGGAATAATTAATTTGAACATATATTAAAATAGAAAAGTTATTTTAAATTTTAATAGTATTTTACAATATTATTGTTTTTACAGTATTTTTTATCAATCTAAAGTTAGTTCCAGTTTCTATGAAGCTCCTGAGCAATGTGCTCTGAAAACAAAAAAAAAACCCATTATAGGTCATTTTAAAAATCAAATAAAATATTTATGAGCATAAGTATTCTTGCAAAAAAAGTTTTTTTTTTAACAGTAGTTAATTTCATTATAAATTTTAGCTCAAACTTATTAATCATTATTCCTGTATGAAAACTTTTAAATACGGGTTTTATGCACACACAAATGAAATCCTGGATACTCAGTTTTTCTGCTGGCGAATTCTTGAAGAAACATCCTATAAGACATGAAATAATGATAAAAAAAGCACAACCCCACTGATTTTCCATTTTCTCTCTGTTTTTATCAGAGCAGCCAGTGCTTGCTGTGTGAATGATCCCTTTATCTCTAGTTTCATTAGTGTGTATGTGTGCCTGCACCACTCTTGGCGGGGACAGTGCGTCGGTTAGACAGTCACTTCCTGGTGTCTGTGATGTTCAGGCAGATTACTGAGATGCTTTGAAGCTTTGGCTCCTCATGTCTCTGGTGACAGAACGAACAGACCCCTGCCTTCTGCTGCCGTACACAGAACCGAGCGGCACACTGACGAAAGGCCCCACGCTGAACCTAAGCCTCTCATCTGCTTTATATGTTCTTTTCGTACTGTGAACAATAAAGACACACCTATTTAATCTCAATCCAGGGTTTTTAGAGTGAGGGAAAATTACATGCATAATGTGGGATGTCCGACGGAGCTAAAGAGGAAATAATGGCTGGTCAGTAATCGGCCTTAACTGCAGCCATCCGGACTTTGCGGTATACATTTATCAGAATCTTCCACCTTGTTGCATGGTGGATGGCTCACCAAGAAACTTAATAGAAAGACACAATGACAAAGAGTATGCCAACCCAGACCTGGAATATAAAATGGTATTTGGTAATCAAGTATTTGATAATCTGACTCCTAGGAATTAAAGCGGAGCTTTGAGATTTGAGCTATAAGAGCTGTAAAATGTCAGTCTGAAAAGTGATGATAACAGGTCAGGGACAAACAGATCTGTCCTCAGTAGTAAAAATTCAAGCCTTGTGTCTCATTTCATGCAAAGGAATTTACTTCAGTAGTAAGACGACCTAGAACAAGAAGTTTCCCCATGGGGTGAACTTATCCTATCTGCTATCTCTTTTTGTTGAATATATAAAATGCAACAGATATCATGTTAAATTTTCTTTTAAAGTATCATTAAATAAGTAAAGTGTTCCCACTCTTTTTCAGTGATCACTTTCCAGGACTTTTCCATGACATGCTCAATTTCCTTACAGCAAAAATGAAAGACAAGGATCATGCCCTACACTATAAAACTGAGATGTAAGTTTACAGTGAATTTGAACAGCATTCTGCTGTATTACTGTCATACATTATCATACTGTATCTTGTGCAGTGCAATATGGGGGATTAAACAGCAACATGTCACATTACCATAACGGCACCCAGCTGCTCAGCCTTTTGTGATATCCAGAGACCCATTGATAATGCAGCTCCCGAGCAAGGTAAGTCACCATTTTTCTTTTACTTCAAAATGTTAGAAAATGCCATACCATTATTGTGAGGCGTTCTCCAGTAGAATGTATGCCATTGTTGCCATGCATGAAAAGCTTTGCAATGTTCTAGCTAAAATTAGCACAGGCTAGCAATATGTCTCAGTTTACATGAATATTTTTAAAGCAGCAGTACTGCTTTTGCTGTAAGATAATCTAACCTTAGTGATTAATGTAATAAGTCTAATGCACTGTTTTGTGTTTTCCACACTGGCAAAAAGAGCCATGAAAAGCTTCATTTTTGCAATGTTCTATAGCTAAAATTATTGTATGTCAGTATTTTGTCTCAGTTTACATTAGTACAGTGGTTTTTAAATCTGTCCTGGAGCACCCCCAGCACATTTTGTGTCTTCCTCATCGAACACACCTGATTCAACTCATCATCTCGTTGGTGGCCTGCAAGACCTGAAGTGGGTCAGATGAGGGAGACATACAAAATTCCAGGGTTGTTGTCATGATCTGGTCTTTGTTTGTCTGTTTTTCTGTTCCCCAGTCCCGTCCAGAGTCACATGTTCCTTGTTTTCAGTCCTGTCACCTGTCATGTGTTCCTTTGTTTTGCTTTCATCTGTTGTCATGTGATCTTTGTTTTGTTTTCCCATGTGCTTGTCTAATCATTAGTTCATTTCAGTCAGCTGTGTCTCGTTAGTCATTATGTCCGTCACCTGTGCCTTGCTTGTTATCCTCCTGTGTTTCTGTGTATATATTCCCTCTGTGTCAGTCCAGTCCTTGTCCGTTGTTAAAGTTTTGTCGATGGTGTATCCTGTGTCCTATTTGTATTCCAGTCCTTTAAAGATTAAACTGTTTGAAATTACGTCAGTTGTCGTGCCTGTTCCTGCACACCACTACACGTTACAGTTGTACTAGTGCGCCAGGATAGGTAAAATCCACTGTATTCACTTTAATTGTTTGGTTTTCATTTTATTTTGCAATATGTTTCATTATAACTGTCATAACTGCAAAACAAAATTTGCATTTTGTGAGGCATATGAAAATTCATAACTTCAAAACTCGACCTTTGCTCCAATTGATTGCAACTGTATGGGCAACTGAGAGGGCATGACAGTTTCTTGTCTGTTTAAACTAACAAATGGTTCCTTGTGGTGTCTATGTTTTTTCAAATGTTTTTTCTACGATATTTCAAGCTCTATGACCTCAGATGGTGGAACAGTTAGGCAGACAGAGTGTTTAGGTGAGTAAGTAGAGTACATGGGGCAAGAGCATGTTCAGGGTGATGTTGACCCAGAAGAAGAGAAGTCAGATGTTTTTTCTGAGTGTGCTGATGAATACCTATTTTAAACATTTTGGTTTTGATTTACTTTAAACTGCAGAATGCTTTGCCCAGTATGTACCCATTGAAGAGTACACTCTTTCAGTGTGAATCAGTCAGGCAACAAGTATATGCTGATAACCAGCAGATTGTTTCCTCAACTCACCCAACGGACACAGGAAGACATATGGGATGGTAGGAATGTAGCAGAAAATGCATGGTTTCAATCTGATCCAAAGTCATTGGGTCTAATCCTGTATCAGGATGCCTTTGAAGTTGCGAATCCACTAGGATCAGGCAGGAGGAAGTTCTTGCTGTTTACTTTTCACTGGCAGATATGGCACCATACAATAGGTCAAGCGTGTATCAGATGCAGCTGGCTTTATTATGTAGAAAGCCTTTATTATATAAAGGATTATAAATACTTTAGCCAAAACAAACTCTTTAGCACTCTAATAAGAGATCTGAAAGATCTAGAAGAAAATGGTTTGATGGACAGGTGTAAAGAGGCACTCTGTGTGCAATCGCTGATGATAGCTTGGGATCACACAATATTGTTGGATTTAGTGAGAACTTCAGCAAGAATACTCACTTCTGCAGATTCTGTGATATTGATTGTGAAACATTCTCTTCTACCTTGGCAAAAGCCACAGCAGGACAAATGAATCCTACAATGGCCGTGTGCATCAGGATTAAAGTCATTTGGAGGCATCAAATTTGATTCAAAATCCAATGATCTTTCTTTCTTCCATGTATTCCAACTGCCTCATTGTTTAGGTCATGATCTGTTTGAAGTTGTTGCGTTACATGATCTAGCCCTATATATCAGCCATCTTATTAGAAAGCAAAAGGAGTTCAGTTGTGTAGAGCTAAACAGTCAAATAAATCACTTTAGTTACCTTGGCAACGATGCTAACAACAAACCTGTAAATCCTGAAAGTGAGAAATGAGTATAGCAGATGCTATAAAAAAAAACCAAACAAACAAAAAAGCATGTTCCAGATGAAAACCTACCAAATTGACGTGAGAGTGTTGTATGTGTGCTATAACATCTTCGATTTTGCCTCAACTTTTGTCAAAACTCTGCATTACACAAATAAATGCTTTACTAATTTAAATAAACATATTTACATAACTGAAGATAAATCTTAGATTTTATTTGTCTATGATTACACGCATTGACAAATTCAGGATAATTTGTGTTGGATTAAAAGCAAGCTAACAAATCAGCTATCAAAATTGAGTGGCTAATGAAGCCTTCTTCACCTGAAAGAGGAATGCTGCTATTAAAAGGTTTTAATTAAGTGTACTATAGAAAATAATTATATATATATATATATATATATATATATATATATATATATATTACTTTTACATTTGTTTTCATGATGTCGTCATTTTAACCAGAGTTATTACAGCACTTTCTGATTCTTGATTTCTTATCACTTGCTGCAGAGCTGTTGGTGTGACCACACCATCCTCAGTCCAGAGCCAGAGAGAACGGAGATCAAAAGAAAAATTTTGAAGACCTAATCCAGGAAAGGAAAGGTGAGAAAGAGAGAAGCAACAGAGAGGGCAGAGAGACAATGGAGGAGAATGAGGAATGAAGAGAAAGAGTGAGAGGACAGACAGGAACGAGAAGCCAGAGAAAGAGAAGAAAGAAGACATCAAGTTGTGCCTTCTTGAGATAATTGCAAAAAAAAAGAAAGAAAAAAGGGAGTTTCTGTTAAAGGGACAAAAAGAATGTGTTATCCTGGAGAAAAATGATGAAGGACTTATCTTAGGCAGGATTAAATACATTTTTAATTCACAATGCTACTGCTATCTACTTTGTCACAGAAAAATGCTAATCTGTCCATCTTTTTGATCAAGGGGTTTATTGCCTCACAGAAAGCACAAACTATGTCTGCACTGATCATAAAAGTCTACTAGATTACTATCCTCTGCCAGAGTATAATATGCTAGGCCATTCTTTTCCATGCTGGAACCTAGTGAGGGCCGTATTCACAAAACATTTTACCTAACCACTAAGAGTTCCCCTAAATATCAGTAAAAGTTCTTAGCAATGAGTTTTCTCTAAAAAAAAACCTATTCACAAAGCTGCTGAGACAAACTTTTACTAAGGAATAGAATAGTCTTAAACTAAGAGAAACTGCGGGGGTTGACCTTGTTGCTATGGATGATGTCAACATGCTTGCTAACTATGCACACAGTGATTGGCTGACGGGGGAAGGAGTCTCTGTCAATGATTTGATCATAGAAGTATTGTATCATTGAATGAAGTATCATGTTTCCATATTCAAATAAAGGTTTTAAAATGAAGGTTAAGTGTCACTTATTAAACTAGTATATGTTCAGCTATTTGTCAGTCTCTTACATGTCTACGTTTCGAGAGAATGCAGAATTCAAGCGACAAATGATGTTTTATAAACAAAGTTTGGGTGGAGCACGTTCAAACTGTCAAGTCACCTTTACTTATATAGCGCTTTTTACAATGCAAATTGTGCTTTACATTAATAAAGCTCCCAAAGAAAATGGTGTCATTGTCCAGCTTATTCTATATATTATTGATTCATTTCGTTGCAAAGATCAATAGTTAGTAGTCTAGTTAATTTATATATATCAGCACTGGAGAAAACAGTGACGTAGAAGATTTATTGTTGGTGTTTTATTCTAGATTCAAATCTAAAAATATATATTGCATTTATGAAGAAATGGTTCAGCACAAAAGCCTCTATCGCCATCTGCCTCAATGATGTACAATGTCTTTGGGTGGATTGCTGAGTCGGATTGGCAGCAATTAGGATTGTTTGTGATTCGGTCTTAGTGATTTTAGGAGTCCTCTTGACTACTAACGTTTCACAGATTTAGGAGCTCGTTTTAGCACTAAAATGCTTTGTGAAATAATCTTAGAGCAAAAATTAGGACTGACATGCCCATTATTTTTAAGAGTTTCAGCAAGTTAGGAACTACTTTTAGCTACTAAAAGATGTTTTGCTGAATACGGCCCCTGATCAGGGAGGGCATCCTCTATACACTTCCTATAGTATCCATGAAGAGACACTACGCCATATGGTGGAGAAGCTGATATATCAAGGAGTAGAGAGAGACAAAGGAAGACCTGCAGTATATAAGACAGCAAGACCGACGAGTTCATGAAGCCCAAACTGATAAAAGTGGTTTACATGAAAAAGTTAATTCAGGCACGAATTAAAAAAAAAAAAAAAAAAAAACTATGTAAATTCTATATTAGTACTCAATTCAAGCTTGTAGAAATTAAAGTGTGAATATCTACATCATAAAATTAAGTAAAACTACTCAACTTTTCTGATTCTGGTGTTCCCATCATGCAATGGGCCTTGAATAATTATTGAGGTTGATTTTTCACTGTTTTCCAGCTGTATTTACACTGTTTTGTCATTTCTGTTGTGGTTAGTAACTTGCCATTTTGTGACATTTGGAATTCATTTTCTTCTCAAAATGGCACACTCAAAAACAATCCATCGAATATTACCATCATTGTGTATTGTGTACCAAGCATTGAGGTCTCTGTGTTCAGAAACCACATTGGTTTTAATATGTAGATGTGGTCTCTACACAATATCAGTTGTATTAATTACTTAGGTGTTTCTAAGTAAAGCATTCACTTTAAAGGCATGGTTTAATTCACTGTTATATTGTTTGAGTAAAATGTATTGCAAAGGAAACTTCAACTAAGTAGAAATGACTCAAGCATTTAGCCTAATTAAAATACCTTATTTTCTTTGTTAATTTTACTTAATTAGTTTAATAGAGTTTACTCAATTCCATACGTGAAATTACTCAAAAAATATGCATGCAAAAACTTGCAAAAGAAAAAAAACTTAATTACATTATACTTATTGTTTTTTTTTTTTTTTTTTTCATTCAGTGCATAAAACTTCTGGATGCCTGGAGACATAAAAGTAATTAAGGTTTCAGATGGTACTCATAAAACCAAATTATATAAACTTCAAATCAGATTAATTTTTACCATACTATAGAAAAAAGGAAATGTACCCAAATACTAAGGTAGTTCATTATTGTTCTGTTCAGCATTTTCAGACTTCCTTGCATTTTTCCATTCGGATTAACTTGAATGATTTTAAAAAGCAGATCGGATCTAAATTATTTTTAATCATCAACAGCATAGAACAATACTAGTTAACTAATTTTCGGAATGTTTATTGTTTTATTTTTGTTTTTTTACTGTTATTTATTATTTAGTCTTACAGTACAATTGTTTCATTGTCTTACTGAACCAATACTAGTAGCCAAACATGTTGTTTTTCATATTGTCAATATGTCAATAAACTGACTTTCCATGCTTTTTATATGAACATAATTAACCAGGAGAGATTGATTTCATTACTTTAGTGATTTTTATTAACTGTTGTGTTTTTCTAATCTGTAATATTTTTTCAGGTCCAATGACACAGACAAACCGCAATGGATGATGAGCATATGAACAACTGGTGTTGTTTGAAGGAACATCCTTTGTGCTTGGGCTTGCTCTATAGTCTTCTCCTCCTACTACAATTTCAACCTTCACTATCAACACGATGCAGCATGTACACTGGTAGGGCCCATTTCACATATTGAATCAAACAGCTTGACTTGATTGACATTATCATTGTCCACTAATCTAGTGATAGCCAATGGTGCGTCTGAAACAAGAGCAGAAACTACAAACATTAATGCTGTCTCTACTAATGTTATCATGGCTGATACTATTTCCTTTCCATTACATTCTTCATTTTAACGCAATAATTGACATGAAAAAATACATGCCTACTTAGTGAAATATTACAATCATATGGTTCAATATTGTGCACCACTGCTTTGTACTGAATAGGCTCTACTTTGATGTCACTTTTATAGTCTGAAAAAATAATATTTTTGTTGTTCCACTCTGTTTTCAGAACCTTCATTGACATTAATCCTGAGAGGGGCATAAAAGCAAGCCAAGGGAAGGTGCAAAGCAAGAAGAGTGGAAGGGTGGTCAAATGGAAGGCATCATCAGTGAATCCGCATTGAGTCCGCATTGAGTCATGAAGAAGCTCAGTGACTTCAAGTGGAACATTGTCTGACCTTTCTCACACACACACACATACACACATACACACTTTCTTCACCACGACAGCTGTACGGTAAAGCAGTAGGAACTATCAATACTTTGCAAAGTAGTGATGGGCGCTTTCGAGACACTGCTTCAGAACATTTACGAATCTTTTGTTTCAAATCAGTGTTTCTGAGCGCGTATCAAACTGCCAAAGTCAAGTGATTTCAGTAAACGAGGCTTAGTTGCGTCATAACTGTTTCTCTTATGACTTTATGAATTTGCCACTGGCCCAGCAGCTAATCATATTGAGCAAGTGTCTATTGTTTTTACCTGATCTCTGATCAGTTTTCTACATTTTTATACGTTTTAATGAGACATTAGTATAATTAAAAGGAATAATAGTACTTAACTGTTTAGCTTATTATATCACGATATTTTATATCACAATAACGATATATCTGTAGGATTACCGGCTGGAGTGCCCTTTAACAGCCACCAGAGGGCACTCCACCTTGAACTATTGCCTAACCAGTGGACTCCATTTCCCACAATGCATCACACAGGAACTAATCAGACACTCACTCACACACATGCACCTGTATCTTGTCACTGATCACCCCCAGCCAGCTGTAGTGCATTACCTGGACTATTTAAGAGACACTGCCCAGTACACATTGGTAGGTCTTGTTTTCCTATGGTTGCAATTTTGAGCGTTTATACCCGTCCTGTCGTGATCCAGTCTGTTTCCTGCCGTTGATGATTGTTCTCTGCCTGCCTTTTGGACTGTTTGCTTTGTTTTGTTTTACTGACCACGATTATGCCTATCCTCAGCCATTCCTGTTTGCTGTTGTGTGACTTGTTGCATGTACGACTACACTCTTCTGGTGATTAAAGCCTGCACTTGGATCTACACCTACGTTGTCTGCACCCTTCGTTACAACATCACGATATATAATAATTTTTGCTTTAAAGATTTAAGATTTAAATAGTATGAAATTTTTCATACTATTGAAATTTCATAATTCTAATCACAAATTTCAATATCATTTAAAAAATGAATACTAGACAAAAAAACTCTAAAGTTTAAAGAACACATGTAAACCGTCATAAAGAGGAAAGAAATCAAACTACAATAGAACCAAGGCAGACGAAATAGACCTAGCCTGCCTGAAAATCTTCAAGCACTAGAAATGCTACATAAAATGTATAAAGTACACAAATGTATTAAGTGCAATGCATAGTCTTTACTATGTAAATTAAATACACTTATTCTTATTAAAGTTACAAAAGCAAGAAATGAGAGATTTTTCTCTTTTTGTTGTTTGTTTAGCATTAATGATGGCAGCAGATAAATGAATGCTTTAAGACTGACTGCCGATCCATTATACTCTACTAGCTGTATACTAAGTACTAACTATACCTTCACTTAAGACATAAATGGCTTAACTTGCAAATACATGGTCATGCTGCAGTTTGATTGACATGCGATCTGACTAATCATAACCCCAAATTTTGTCCGACAAAGTAGTCAGGGAGTTAATAGATTAACGTTGGTGAACTTGAACTCAAAAATTGTCTGTACTCACGTCTTTCCGCGCTTGAAACAACATTCCTTCTGATGCCCAATAATGTTTATTTGATGCTAAAAATGAATTAGTATGAAGACATGGTTGGTTCACGAGCCGTTTGAAGGAACTACAGTGGTCTGTCACGACACATTCAAGACCCACTATACGGTATTTATTGCTTAAACTTGTTTAAAAAAATGACAATGTTTGAAATTTGAAACTTTGTTTCATATCAAAAGTAACCTGCTCCGTATTATCTGTCGAAGCGTTGTCAGTGTCCTCTTTGCTCCTCTGTGTATTTTCCACTGCATGAGAACATGATGTGTGGCGTGAGAGTGCATGACTTGTCTGTTATAGCAACAGTAACTAAAGGCCGGCAAAAAGCACTCCGCTCAGTCCTCACGCGCTCTTTGAGCGGCTTCATGTCTCTCAAACAGCGCTGAGAAACACTCTCAGAGAGCGTGCGCGTGAAATGAGTTGTCTTTTAATTGCGCTTTGCCGGTTTAAAACTTGTTTTTAACCCGCAAAAATAACTTTTTTAAACTCTACTTGACATCCTTACTTGTTGTGCTTAATAACACTTTAACTTCGAGCTCGTCCTTAATTCACAATTGCCTAGAGAGGTTTCTATGCGCTGCACCCAGTTCATATTCTGGATATAATTCATTGATAACTCTTTTTAACATCAAGCACGTCCCGCTCTTTGTGTCTAAGTGTCAATAGTGCAATTAACATATTTACATACTGCCATATAAACAATATAGCAAAGTCTCTATAGACATTTTAGATACATACTCACCTAAAGGATTATTAGGAACACCTGTTCAATTTCTCATTAATGCAATTATCTAATCAACCAATCACATGGCAGTTGCTTCAATGTCCTGGTCAAGACAATCTCCTGAACTCCAAACTGAATGTCAGAATGGGAAAGAAAGGTGATTTAAGCAATTTTGAGCGTGGCATGGTTGTTGGTGCCAGACGGGCCGGCCTGAGTATTTCACAACCTGCTCAGTTACTGGGATTTTCACGCACAACCATTTCTAGGGTTTACAAAGAATGGTGTGAAAAGGGAAAAACATCCAGTATGCGGCAGTCCTGTGGGTGAAAATGCCTTGTTGATGCTAGAAGTCAGAGGAGAATGGGCCGACTGATTCAAGCTGATAGAAGAGCAACTTTGACTGAAATAACCACTCGTTACAACCGAGGTATGCAGCAAAGCATTTGTGAAGCCACAACACGCACAACCTTGAGGCGGATGGGCTACAACAGCAGAAGACCCCACCGGGTACCACTCATCTCCACTACAAATAGGAAAAAGAGGCTACAATTTGCACAAGCTCACCAAAATTGGACAGTTGAAGACTGGAAAAATGTTGCCTGGTTTGATGAGTCTCGATTTCTGTTGAGACATTCAGATGATAGAGTCAGAATTTGGCGTAAACAGAATGAGAACATGGATCCATCATGCCTTGTTACCACTGTGCAGGCTGGTGGTGGTGGTGTAATGGTGTGGGGTGTTTTCTTGGCACACTTTAGGCCCCTTACTGTCAATTGGGCATCGTTTAAATGCCACGGCCTACCTGAGCATTGTTTCTGACCATGTCCATCCCTTTATGACCACCATGTACCCATCCTCTGATGGCTATTTCCAGCAGGATAATGCACCATGTCACAAAGCTCGAATCATTTCAGATTGGTTTCTTGAACATGACAATGAGTTCACTGTACTAAAATGGCCCCCACAGTCACCAGATCTCAACTCAATAGAGCATCTTTGGGATGTGGTGGAACGGGAGCTTCGTGCCCTGGATGTGCATCCCACAAATCTCCATCAACTGCAAGATGCTATCCTATCAATATGGGCCAACATTTCTAAAGAATGCTTTCAGCACCTTGTTGAATCAATGCCACGTAGAATTAAGGCAGTTCTGAAGGCGAAAGGGGGTCAAACACCGTATTAGTATGGTGTTCCTAATAATCCTTTAGGTGAGTGTATATCGTCATATCGCCCAGCCCTAGTTCCCTCGATTTACGAAATCGTGCGCACAATTTACCATTTCGTTCCCTCGCTTTAAATATCATGTGCATGATTTATAAATCCAGGGAACCAATTAGTAAATCATCTGCATAATTTATCCTACTATTTTTGTCTTGCATGTCATGTGCGATGCTCCGTAAAAATGGATTTTGTGACATATTTTGTGACCTTTGAGAACATTTGTCTACTCTAAGCAGAGAAACGTGCATGTTGAAGGGAATCACGTGATATGCAACTTTTCCCTTTAAGGTTTCTGATTATTTGAGTTAAAAGAGATTTCAAACAGAATGACAGCGAGTGGCCTTTATAGTAAGTGCTGCTGGGGTCACAGCTTGCCTTTTCTTCTAATCTGTCTTTTTCTGCGTTTTCCGTTCTCTTTCTTACTCTGTCCTTCTCTCCCTCACACCCTCTACTTCTTTGCCTCTTTTTCTTCCTCTCCTGCCCTCCTCTTCACGATAAACACAGCGAGTCACAAACTGAAGCACGCCAGAGCGTTGTGTGTGTTAAAAACGTTTCCCAATGGCAGCATCACAGTTTGTGTGAACTTTTCAAACGTCTCTGAATCTGGTGGAAGACCATCATGGCGCTCCTTGGCTTTGAACGGTTATTCTCCTGTGAATTCTCCTCTCCAAAGGGCCTCTGCCTTCAGAGGCTCACAGAGAAGAAAGGCCTCGAGCGACAGCTATCAGTACCCCCCACCCTCCTTTTCTTCATCACTCACACACACACACACACACACACACACACTGTGTGCCTCCCCCACAGTGTCTCTCATCAGAACAGGCTGTTAAAAGCCCACTACTTTCATTATAAAGAGACCTTAAAAACAGAATAATACATTAAAAAGCTTAAACCATCAGATATAGCCTGCTACAAAAACAATAAGTAAGCATAATAAAATATTAATTAGAGTAATTTGATCAGAGAGCAGCAGCATGTGAGAGAGTTACTGGAAATGGATGTTGCTGACGATGACAGTATGTCAGATCCATGTGGCAATTCAAACCTAGAAGTCTATTTGATTTTAGCTTTCATCCTCCATGTCTAATGCCTAGACTGCTGAAGCCTGTTTACATGGAGGAAAAACTACACCGGAATTTCAGAGGATATGGGATGATGCTCCTAGTTACAGGCATTTATGGTCTGTAAAGATCTAATAATATACACCAATCTGCAAATGTGTAAAGTGTAAATATGATATTGAAGATCAAAGCTTCTCGGTCAATTATCACCATCGTTCTTTGTGAATATTATTTCAGCTATCTCTACAACTCCAAGAGATAAAGTAAATAATTTGAAATAAAATTTAAAAATGACCAATAAACTACTAACGTTAATTGTAATTTTTTGATCTTACATCTTGCAACACTTTACAATAAGGTTCATTAGTTAAGTACATTGTTAACATGAACTAATAATGAACTGCACTTCTACAGCATTTATTAATCTTTGATACTGTTAATTTCAACATTTACTAATACATTATTAAAATCTTGTTACATTAGTTAATGCACTGTGAACTAACATGAACAACCAACGAACAACTGTATTTTCATCAACTAACATTAAGGAAGATTATTAAATACAGTAACAAATGTTACCCCCACTCGCCACCCGATAAAAAATACAGGTCACGAGAGTGAGTAAATGATGACAGAATTGACAGAATTTGATCTGTATCTTTCACAAAGGTCCATTCGTCGAGTGCATGTATTAAAACTATAAACACTGAGCTGATACAGAACCAGAAATATTTTAACTTTCTGCTTAGCAATCAATTTCTATTGTGTCTTCTGAGTCCACTGTGTCTCATGTGAAAATAAATGTAAAAATAAATTAGTCAGGGAGAGGGAGTCCCTAAACATTTACATTGAAAAATGGCAGGTGGTCTCCATTCATCCCAAATGATTTGCATTAATAAAAAATTAATTATATATATGCAGTTTGTACAGATCTACATTAAAATTCCTTGCAATTTTCACACTTGGATGCTGGAAAATGAATGTAGCAGAAAGAGTCATACAGTATTTTATTGCTGTGATGTCCAACTGTCCTTCACAATGATGAAAACGAGTCTTTGAACCCATGCTTGGCGATCTGGTTTGGTTCACTGTGTGCTGGCCAGATGAAAAGATAATTGTTTCCTTTGAGGAGGGCAGGGGATGAGACCAAATATCTCAATTGAACCTAGGCTGCAGCAAGAGGAAGCAGTTACCCACCGTTGGAATGGGACATTTTCACGTGGTGTTTGTGATTTTATGTTCTTATGTGGATGTCTCAGTCTTTTTGTCATGGCTAAATTAGGTGAAATCTGACACAGGTTTGCAGTAAGCTTAGAGGAATAGTTTACAAAAAATAAATAAATAATAAAATATGAAAATTCAGTCATCATTTACTCAGCCTCATGTTGTTTCAAATCTGTATGACTTTCCTTCTTCCATGGAAATGTGATTTTGATGAAAGTGAATGTGGGCTGAGGCTGTCAAGCTCAAAAATAAAAAAGCACCATAAAAGTGGTCTATGACTTGTGTGCTATATTTAATCTCTTCTAAAGTCAAACGATAGTTTCATGTGAAGGACAGACTGATGTTTAAGCCATCATTCACTGATACTTTTCATGGTATCCTCCACTGTAATTCTCAAATAAATTACTGTAGATCCAACATTAAAGATTAGATTTGTGGTTCAAAACTGTTTTGTTTTATTATTTCAAGGGCCACCATTGTCCACAATGGTCCACAATGGTTTTTTTACTCACAATTTACTTTTTACTATTGTGGCAAAACTACAAAAAATGCATATGCTTTATAAAAATGCCCATAGAGTTATAAGATGTTATTCTGAAATCACACTTTTAAAATTAGGCTACCTCATATTTATCAAGACCTTGGGAATGTTGGTTCTTAAGAAAAAAAAAACTTTTTGAGGGGGTGAATGAAAACAAGAACTATTTTAATGCGTGATATTTTAAATCATTTTAAGTCATCTTGAGGCCCCCTTGGAAGTTTGCTGAGGCCCCAGTGAGCCCTGGTCAAGAACCACACAGTTGCCGATGACAACCAATGTCATTTGCCATTAAATGCCATTAGTGCACCCTTTCTGCCATCCATAGAACTTCTGTAATCCATTTTACAATTTCAGTCTGAACTTTGTCAGGAAGTTCAGTCAATAATAATTAAAATTTCAGTCTGATTCTCAAAGCTATTGAATGGCTTCTGAAAACTATAGCACACAAGTCCTGAAAGAGCTTTCTTATAGCTCCAATAATATTATATAACAATCCCATTGCATTAGCCTTTGAGATGAAGATGGATCTCCAAATGCTATATGTGAGCCATGGTGAAAGATCCTTAAATGACTTGATTTTGTTGTTCAGTTGTTGTATTCTATGTTCGATCTCTTCTGCGTTTAGCCTCAGTGCATCACATTGTGAGAAAATTAAACACAAAATGAATCTTGATTGATACAAAATATTGATATGATCCACAAAGGAAAATAAAGCTTCTGAAGCTCATTTTATTATATTGACACAATACAACATTTTAGTAATGTTAATATATAGAATATACTACATTATAATAGAATGAGCTGTTCAGTTTGCTGGGAGAATACAATATCGGAAACCTACATAGCTGATCCGTGTTATTTTAGTAGCATTGAGATACTTGTAATAAAGGGCGAGTCAGTGGATGAGATCCAATTGCGAGCTCTATTCAAAAATGTAGTCAAACAGGCAATCGTCAAGGAAACAGCAAACAGTAATGGCGGGTAACAGGCAGGCTCGTCGTGAGGATCCAGGCAACAGGTCAGAAGGGCAAGCAGCAAGATACACAATCCAAAAATACAGGCAATAACTCCAAAGGCTGGCAGATAAACAAACAGACACCGGAAACAGGCAGAATCAGACACATAAACAAGACGGGAATGAACGCTCGGAAATGTAACACTGGGATTAACAAGACCTTGCCAATAAGTGTGTGCGCATTGGGCTTAAATATGGTTACAATAATGAGCATCAGCTGGAGCAGTGATCACTGACAGGTACGGGGATTCTGGGAAATGTAGTCCGTGTTTGTAAGTGGGTGTGAGTGAAAGTGTATAGTCCTTGCTGAAGTGCCCTCTAGAGGATCTAACAGGCACTTCAGCTGACGATCGTTACAATACTACTATGAATGAACTATATGAACTATTGTTTTCTGTTTTAATTTTAGTTAAAGTTTTAGTAGTTTTGTTGTGTTTTGTCATTTTTTGATTTTTTTTAAATATCTCTTTTAAACATTTAAGTGTGTAATTGTAATTAATATTTTACATTTTTTAAATATTTTTTCAATTCATGTTTATTTAACAAAAATGTTTACATGGTTTTATTCATTCATTCATTCATTCATCTTCTACCGCTTATCCGGGGCCGGGTCACAGGGGCAGCAGTCTGAGCAGAGATGCCCAGATTTCCCTCTCCCCAGACACTTCCTCCAGCTCTTCCGGGGGGACACCAAGGCGTTCCCAGGCCAGCCGAGACATAGTCTCTCCAGCGTGTCCTAGGTCTTCCCCGGGGCCTTCTCCCGGTGGGACATGCCCGGAACACCTCCCTAGGGAGGCGTCCAGGAGGCATCCGAAACAGATGCCCGAGCCACCTCAGCTGACTCCTCTCGATGTGAAGGAGCAACGGATCTACTTTGAGCTCCTCCCGAGTGACCGAGCCCCTCACCCTATCTCTAAGGGTGCGCCCTGCCACCCTGCGGAGAAAGCTCATTTCGGCCGCCTGTATCCGGGATCTCATTCTTTCGGTCATGACCCAAAGCTCATAACCATAGGTGAGAGTAGGAACGTAGATTGACCGGTAAATCGAGAGCTTCGCCTTGCAGCTCAGCTCCTTCTTCACCACGACAGACCGGTACATGGACCGCATCACTGCAGATGCTGGACCGATCCATCTGTCAACCTCACACTCCTTCCTTCCCTCACTCGTGAACAAGACCCCAAGATACTTGAACTCCTCCACTTGAGGCAGAAGACACGGAATCTGGCTCTATATGGTTTTAGTTTTATTTAACTATATAATAACCCTGGCACTGTGACTTTAGCAGAAATAGGTAGATTGCCACTCCATGACAGTTCATTAAAGCTGTTATTAACATTAGACACTATGATGGCCTGATGTAATGGAGGAAAGCTAATTTAGTTCACAGCTTGGGCAAGGAATGGTGTGTTGCTATAATGAATCACTTTGAGTATTTAATCCACTATCATTTGATTGGGAACGAGTTAAAGATAGCTTCTCCTGCTGGAGCAGCGTACCATGTTTGGGTGCCAAGGTAAACTAAAACTTCACAGAGCAGAGCTCTAAGATTTCATGTCAGCAGAGACAGATAATGCAGCTCGGGTGCACCTGATGAAGGAGTCTGTCTCTATGCGGGCTTAAGAGTACCAGACACAGACAGTAACCGTCCTAAGCAGAACCAGGACCCTAGCTTTAACCTGCCATGCTAAAACAAATCACTATAAATCTAAAGCCAAGCTGAGCAGACCCACAGTTACCTCAGGCTGGACTTAAAGACTTCAAAGAACACCTGGCCAAGAATCCTAGAAATCCAAATTTTCTTAAGTTCACTTTTGGAACATGTCCAACATGCAAAATGAAGGCTAGTGTCATTCTCAATCACAGAATCACTATTACCCGTGTTTACACACATATGTAGAAAATAGAAAGCAAGAGCTTCACCACACAAATACAATCAAACAAGTCATATTAGTCACAGCACCAGTGCTTAAGAAACCAGCTGAGTAAACAGTGCAAATGGGTTTCACAGTTTAGACAGTTTTGAGAGATGATTGCATGTATTCTGGTGCGTCAGTGTAACTGATGCATAATTGTGCCGTGCCATCCTTCTGGGTCCCTTTAATGTTCAAAGTTGAGAGGAAATCAAGACGAGCTCTGTATTAGATATTAATGGTAAAATGAATCACCAGAACAAATGTGATGATTGTCCCCAAGGGCTCGTGGCTGCTTTGATGAGAAATCATTCAAGGCAAACAGAAATGACACTGAAAGTCACTGGCTTGATGGAGAAAATAAAACTGACCACCACACTGTGCTCTTGTGCTTTAAGATCCACCTCTTCATTAAAGATTGGCCGATATAGTCATCAAATCCCATTAGTTTTCCATAAGTGTAGCTCCATGTTCCCACTGCACATTTATAAATGCTGGAACATGATTACAATATTTAAGACCATTTCTGCTATTATAGAATGACCAGCATATTGAGAGGATGACTCCCATTAGAGCAAGTCAGATGTTGTGAGAGACAGTAATTTTAGTATTTTTTTATATACTATTATTTTATTTATTACAATTTTGAATGATCTTTTATTTTTATATTTTCAGTTTTCATTTTACTTTAATTTTTCTTTTTAAATATTTCAATTTCTCTTCATTTTCATTTCAGTTTTTGTTGAAGTAGTAAGCTACTTCAACTTATTTCAGTTAGTTGCCAAGTTTTTTTTAAGTTTAAGTTTTTCATCTAATACTTATATTTTATTTTATTCCAGCTTTATTTAAATTAGCGAAAACAATTTTTAATAGTTTTAATTTACAATAACAACACTGGTGGGAGAGAGCGATAATGTCTTCATGTACGTATTTAACAGCCTTTGGTTTTACACAGAGTTACTCATGCACATTTATAAGATGAGCAAAGTGAACATCAATGCCATGGTTTTTCAAATATGTTTTACAATGACTGATTCATTACTAATGGTGATATCTTGTTAATGTTACTAATAATTATCCAAGGGATTCAAAGCAAGCCAGAGCCAGTGTGAAATGACATTACAAAAAATATGTGATGGAAAAGAAGATTATGTCCAACATGTGTACTCAAACAGAGATAGCTTGCCTCAGATTTAAAGCTTGTTGCAGATAGATACAGTACAGCTTATATATCCATCAAATCAGAGTGTGTGTGTGGCTTTATACGAGTTACAGTACATGAGAAGAGATGAGTTCAATTACATCACAGACTGCCTGGAGAACAGCCCGAGGGATTTCCAGTTTCGCAATAATGGCAGCTTTCGGAAAGCCTAAGCCATACCAAACAAGGATAGATTGAGGGTCATGGGTCATTTTATACACAAAATGCAAATTTAAATGAAGTTAGAGTTTAAATATTTCAGCTTATTGTAAACAATGGCTTCATTAAGTAAACTTAATAGAATAAAATAAAAATAGAGCATTATTTTTAAATCATACACGACTTTATTGTAATCCGAAAGTTCTGGATTCACTGATGTTTCTTTACTTATTTACTTGAATCTCTTGAGCTCAAACAATATGTTCTAACTGCTAGGATAAGGCAAAGAGCAGTATGGTTTATTTACATTCCTTGTATGTAATTTAGATGTAAAAACTTGAGTCATAATTTTTAGTTATTTTTAGGTCATAAAATAGTATGGGGACTTTCCAGAAATCCATGCATAGTCTGCCATACTAAAGACAGTGAGATGCAAACAGTGACATTCTCACACCAAATCTCTGACTTATGCTCTTATCCTACTGTACATAGTGTCAACTTGTTAAACTGTTTTTGTTTGTTGCTATTTGCAACAAATAATTACTATATTATGGAACGACATTTAAAAAAAACGCTTATCCTGTTTAGTTATTTGCATTGCATTGCTGTTGTTCTGAATGTTTCGCAATTGTGCCTCTTAGCGGTGGAAGTTGTGTTCAGATGCAATAGTGGCTGTTTTTTTTCACTCGTGTTTATTTTTTTATTATTATTATTTTAAAAAAATACTCTATTTTACATGTACACACACTATTTTATATGTAACTACTTAAGTTTGGAGCTGCAGTCAGTTTACTGTCGAATTAGGACATAAACAGGATCTCGTGGTGTAAAATGTAGTTCACACCACCGAACAGTAGGCGACGCTGTTTAAATCCTGTCGCTCTGTAAGAGGCGCTCTGAAAGTCTTTACCGACTCAAAACAAAGAAAGCAGACTGGTCGAGCACTGATCTGACTGAACCACCGGCTTAACTTTAAATAATGGGCAAAAAGCACAAGAAACACAAATCAGAGAAGCATACACACGACGGTAGGTCACTCACGATTCATTAATCAGCCTGGAGAATATTTTTTTCTGTAAGCTCTAAGCCTGTTTTAAATGAGAATATAAACTCAAATTCACTATGAAGCAGCACTCAGCATCTGATGCTGTCAACAGCCTGATATCTGATGTACTTAATGCAGTATATGTTCCGATTTGAGTCGGTTTACATAGAATAATATGTGTTCTCTCAGTAGTTTAATTTAAAGGCTACCGTACCGAGCTGATTGTTTGGTTGTTTTGCTCCGGGACACTAGTAGCTGTTGCTCAAAACCAGACTAACCAAGGCAGTATCAGAATAGTTTAGAATATTCACAATTAGTTTTAGATCCTTTTTCCCATAAATGTCTTCAATCCAATCGCAGCTAGAACCAGATGAAAGAACATTGGGCTTCAGTTATTTTGAATTATGTAGGTTTTAAAGGTATTTTCATAACATTACATGATACATTGTTGTTTATGGGAAGTATAATTATTCTCAAAAGAGGCAACTATTTATTAGTGATAACAACAACACAAAATAATATATTAAGATTTTCTGTATTAAGTAGGTTTTTATCATAGCTCCTAAACTGAGCTTATGGTCACATTGGGAGTTAGAGAGACATTGGATGTATCAGGTTGTGATACAGGTTGTGTGTTTCTGGCATTGAAGAGTTCACTGAGCGTCCTCTGAAGCTGGTGTTAAAAGTGGCGGGGAATGAGGTGACCACAGGCAGCCCTAGCCTCGAGAGCGTTTATGACGACCAGGTAGATTACGACAAACACAAAGACAAGAAAAAGAAGAAGAAAAAGAAGGACGAGAAGGACAGAGCCAGTCCTCCAGTGTCACCGGATGACAAAAAGAAAAAGGTGAGATATGACTACTGTTTTTTTTTTTTTCCGTGTGCTTTTCTTGTTGTTTACATGCTTACTACAATGAATGTGTCTTACAGGTGACCAAAAAAAGGAAGGGCCCAGACTCTGTGGATCCAGACTGGGATGAGCAGAGCAGAACTCCCGCTCGTTCTGATGTTTCCCAGGACAAGCCCCTCACCCCCTCTCTCGCAAAAATGGAAGGTAAAGCAGTGCACCTCTCAGGGTTTGGGCTTAATCTATTTTTGATGCTATTGTTTTGAGGGATTGTGTGCTTGTGCTGATTATCCGTTGATTATGGCTTTTGTAATTCCTCAGAAAAAGAGCAGACGCCTCTACAGGAGGCCTTGAGCCAGCTCATCCGACAACTCCAGAGGTAGGACCCTACATAGCTAACCTGAGGACAGCCTGTTTAGACAGGTTGTGGATTCATATAATATTAATGCACACTTGTGTTCAAAGATTTTGGGGACGGTAAAACTTTTTTAAATTGTTTTTTTTCTTTTATGTTTTTGAAAGAATTATATTAATATGCTCACCAAAGTTGCATTAAAGGTTTGGTTCACACTATAATGAAAATTCTGTCGTTAATAACTCACCCTCATGTCGTTCTAAACCTGTAAGAGTTTTGTTCATCTTCTGAACACAAATTAAGATCTTTTTAATGAAATCTGAGAGATTTGTGTCTCTCCATTGACTGCCTTTGCAACTACCACTTTGACGCTTCAAAAAGTTCATAAAGAGACAGTAAAATTAATACTTGTGAATTGAGTGGTTGAGTCCCAATTTTCTGAAGAGAATCAATTGCTTTTTATGATGAACATTGAACACATTTAATTTAGCCTTTTACTCTCATGTAAACATTGATCAGCGAACATAAACAGAAGCTCAACATCAAACACACAAGAATGAATCGCATTGGTTACGCAGCAAGTTTGAGTTTTCGGAAGAGGTTTGTTCTTGTGCGTCAATCAGGTTCAGTCAGATTAGTTTTCCGATCTCTTTATGAACTTTTTTGAAGCGTCAAACTTCAAAGTGTTCGTTGCAAAGGCAGTTGCAAAACAGACAACGCTCAGATTTCATCAAAAAAGATCTTCATTTGTGTTCCAACGATGAACAAAAGTCTTATGAAAGACATGACATAATTAATGACACAAGTTTCATTTTGAGTTGAACTAACTCTTTAAGTTTATTAAAAAAATACAGTAATAAATGAAATATTGTGAAATATTAATATAATTTAAGATAACACTTTTTTTAATGTACTTATTCCCCTGAGGGCAAAACTAAATTTTCAGTGTCACGTGATCCTTCAGAAATCATTCTGATTTTCTGCTCAAGAAACATTTCTTATTATTATCATCAATATTCAAGACATTTCTGCTTCATTATTATTTATTCATTTGAATGTTTTTGGGGAAACCATGATACATTAATCAAAAGTTAAAAAGAACAGCATTTATTTGGAATGGAAGTCTGGTGGTAAGTTATACTTCTGTAATATTATACATTTATATTTATTTACTTACAAAAACATAAAATGTATTGACTCCAAACTTAATATAAATTCACTGCTGAGGTTGAATAAACTCTTCTCTGAGGCCATATTCTGCATCAGTACTATTCTCAGTCTGAGTATACTATTAGATCTGTGTTTTGGGTCTTATATTCCTGCCTATAATTACTGGGAATGAGAGCTGAACGCTGCTGTTTACTGCAGGAAGGACCCTAGTGCATTCTTCTCATTCCCTGTGACGGACCTGATCGCCCCAGGATACTCTCTCGTTATAAAGAGACCCATGGACTTCAGCACTATGAAGGAGAAAGTGAAGAAGGAGTATTACCAGTCACTTGAGGAACTCAAGGTAATATGATCATCATCACAGCTGTAACTAAGACACAGACTGGCACTAAGGTGCAGTGAGCACGCTGTTAAAAATTTGAGTTAACATCCTAACAAACACATTTTTGAATATCTGCTGGATGTCTGTTCTGTGTATGTGCTGAAAAAATGGGTTTTACATAGTTGTGGCTGTGTAAAAAGGAGAAAAAACAAAGTACATCAGACCGATCCATCAAGCACCAAAGCACTTTTGTAGCCGTGGTGGGGGAGGAGAGATACTGAGCAAGCGGGACATTTGTTGAAAGAGAGAGAGCTCATATATTACCAAAGATGGGAAGTTTAAAAAAGGAAGTGTTACATACAATCAGGCAAGAGCTAGGATTACTGTTAATATTAGGAAAGCGTTCCAGCGTTGAAGAGCCGTTCGAGAGCAGGAAGGCCTGAGATGGACGCCGAGGTTGCACGTTTCACAGAACCGAGAGATTGGTTGTTGTTGAATCACATCTGATTCATCCATACTCACGCAAGCTGTTGGTGGTTGCCTGTGTTGTGTACCATGTTCATTATGTTGATAGAGGAGCAATTAATGCAGGGTTGTGTGTTTGTTTGTGTTGATTTCAAGCATCCACCTAAGTAGTCAAATTGTTGATTATTCCAGCTGTCTTAGTTTGACAAGTACAAGTAGTGATCTACACAGTCATATACTGAATATTGATGAAGGCCATTTAGACGTGGACAGTTGATGAGGTGATGCTGTACTGTTCTCCCCACAGCTGGATTTCAGAGTGATGTGTGAAAACGCTATGATCTACAACAAACCAGAGACGATTTACTACAAAGCAGCAAAGAAACTCCTCCACTCTGGCATGAAGATCCTGAGCACAGTGAGTGTGGAAAAAAACAGGAAAATTGTTTTGGAACTTGTATTACATTTAGAGACGTAATTCCATTTAAAGATATAGTTGGTCAAATCAAATTTATTCTCAATTTTCTGTTATAAATCAGTTTTCACACCAGAGGGCGCTGATGTGCCTTGTACAATATGATCTTATTATTATTGCTGTTGTAGGAGAGTGTTGTTCAGTTATGCACATTTAAATCTATAAAACTGGGAAAGTTGCACATATGAAAATGAACATTTTGTGCGCTTTAAGGAGAGACTGGACAGTTTGAAGCAGAGCATAGAGTTCATGGCTGGCCTGCAGTCGTCCAGCAGTCATTCAGCAGAGGCTGGAGACGAGGATGGTGGGACGTCTGACCCTGCCAAAGAGAATTCATCTGTCGTTGACACAAGTGACAACTCCCAATCACCCCGTGTAGGCAATAAAGATACTCCAAGGTATGAGTCATATTTTTTTAAATTTCTGATCTATAAGTAGTTTCCTGAGAATAAAGGCCATTTCACATCAAGATCAAAAACTAAAACTACATTAGTCTTTGCACCAGCTGTAACTGTGTGCTGCAGTTATGTCCTCGCAGAGTGCGCTTTAAAGTCAGTGGATTTGAATTCCCTGTCAAACTCTCAGGAGATCTCGGCAATGTTGTTCCTCTGTGTTGTTATCGTTTTAGTTGTGGTGTCAACTCCATTATTTTCTTATTATAACACTTTATGGGATTAGTTAATGTTCTTAATGTGAATAGGCCTTAATCCTCCCTGGTCATCAAAGGTTATTTCAGTTGAGAGTTGGGAGAAACTTCCTTTCAGTTAGTCTGATCCTGATGTTTCCTTTTTTTTCAGAATAATTCTTAAAATAATGGTTCAGATTAATCATAGTCGGGATATGAATCACTTGCTAACTGCCAAATGAGAGTAAAATTGTGTGCAGGTTATTCGCCAGTTGGCAGGTTACTTCGAGATAATGCATGGTTTAAGACCGAACGTTTGACCACTGCTGATCTAAGTGACGTGAGCAAATCAAAGACACACACAACGTGTAAAGAAATATCTGTCTCGACTTGTGCATCTTACGACAGCCTTTACCTCAGTGAAATAGGCATTCTTGAGAAACCTCTGAGGGTACAGTTTCATTTTCTCCCGAACTGCACATAAAATATTCAATTTTGAAAAATAATGCAAAATAAAATTATATGCATAAAATATTTATGGTTAGAAATAGTTTTCAATTTAGAAAGTTAATGCCAGACCAAAATCATAGTGAGGAATTGGCTGCCATTAAACTACAGTTGACTCCAGTTCTGATATCTTGTCTGCCTGGAAAAAAAGAGTGTGACCGTACTTAAATGTGTCATCTGGTCAGTAAAATTATTCAAATCGATAATGAAACGCTTCTTTTCTCCATGTTTTGGGTATTTTCTAACTGTGCAGTTGTTCACATGGGACTTTGTAGCTGTATTCAGGGCTTCTGCTGCTGTACTGAAGCCAGTGAGACATTCCAAGGTGTTGCCGGGGTGTTCGCTGTCTTTCTTTCTTTTACTCTTTTTGTTGCTTGCCTACGTAAATTGCCTCGGCTGCTACAGTGGGCAAGAGTCTTGGAATGCTTAAACCTGTTGTGACTTGTAGGCCATCTGATATACACATAGACACACACTTTGCAACTTTTCAGAGAAGATAAATCATCTTCCTGCACTCTACAAGAACCACACATTGCACTGTTATGACATTATTCATAATTTATCCAATCACTGCCCTGATTATCAGAGTTCATTAGAGTTTCAGGAATGATCTGCCTCATATGTGGGGATTCATTTAAGTGTGGGGAGTATTACTGATGATGCATGCATCCAGAATTGCATCAGTGTTTGCAATGTTTGTGCAACAGGGACAGTAAAGATGATGTTCAGAAGAACCAAGCAGAGAAAGACCTGGAGGAGATCAAGAAGATCGTTGAGGAGTCTGGAGGGAAACTCTCAAACAGAAGTCTGCAGTGTGAGGTATGAGCACAACACCAGAGAAGATGAAGCATGTGTTATTGTACAGCATTCACATGTGAGATCATTCGCGCAGCATGTCAGATAACAGCTGATGAACGGTCTCTTTTCTTATGAGCAGCTGGGGTTTGAGAGAAGGACGTCTGATGGCTCAACCACTCTGGGAATCCTGAACCCCGCTGACCTGAGCGCTGGAGGTTTGTGACAATGAGAGTTAAAGAAAACAAGCAAATGTTAGACGTATGTACAAAATGTCTACAGTTTATTATGTTTCCATGCTAGATCCAGGATACTGCCCAGTCAAATTGGGCATGATGGGAGGTCGACTGCAGACTGGAATAAACACCCTCCAGGGTTTCAAAGAGGACAAGAGAAACATGGTCACTCCAGGTAATATAAATTCTCTCTTCACTCATTTTCTCACTACTTGAATCTCACCTTGTATCAGTCTCAACTGCTCCGTTAAAACCAGTAATCTTGTTCATTGTCCTGAAAAAATGACTTATTGTCTCTATTAGCAATGGGCCTTGCCTCTGTGGCCTTACCTTCAGTCATGCGGAGAAGATCATGGGAAGGGTGTGCTATAATCTGTTTGAATACCTAGTGTTCAACTGCCAGAGGAATGTAATTTTATGTGCCAGAAAAATCCAATTGTTTCTTCTGTCAATAAGAAAAAATTCACTGCCGAATAAGTTGGCTTTAGTTTCTACTCGTCTGTATTTTTTATCTGTCAGTTATCTGTGGTGCTTGCTAATTTTGAGCATTTTTCATACTTTAAACGCTGAATATTAAAATTTAGGACTTCTTATCCCACACTGTGATATGAATGATACCTCAAATCATGAGGATTAGGCAGAAGAATATCATAGACATCCATTTAAGGAGCCAGGGATTTGGTAAGCAGCCACACAGCGCTGCTCAGGTAACCGCTCACAGCATCCTAGTGATTGGGGTCATGGGAAAATGTAAAACTCTATAATTGTTTGATCAAAACTGATCGAAGGTTTAGAGTCAAGTCAAAGAATTTAAATTCAGAATTTTAAATTATAAATATGAACAAATTTTAATGGCTACAACAGACTCCAGAAAAGTTGGAAGTTGGGACAGAGGCATGTTTACCACTGTCACATCACATTTCCTTTTAATTGCAATTTTTAAACATTTGGGAATTGAGGATACTAATTGCTGAAGTTTCACATGTGGAATTTTTGCCCGGTCTCGCCTGATACGAGATAGCTGCCTAAGCCCCTGGTCATTGTTGTCTGACTCTCCTTTTCATGATGAGCCATATGTTTTCAATGGGCGACAGATCTGGATTGTAGGCAGGCAGTGTAGAGTGTCTAAGAAAACACTGTGTTGTAGCACATGCAGAATCCACATCAATGGTGCCTTCACACATATGCAAGTCATTCATGCCGTTTGCATTGATGCTCCCACATACCGTGGCAGATGTTTGCATTTGCACCTGTTGCTGATGAAAACCTGGATGGCCCCATTTGTCTTTGGTACTCAGAACTCAGTCTTTTTTTTTTTTTTCCCAAAAACATGCTGAAACGTAGACTCATTTGACCACGGCACACATTTCCACTGTCTTTTAGACCATCTGAGATGAACTCAGGCCCAAAGAACTCTGCAACATCTATGCAAAAAATCGATATATAGCTTTCTCCTTCAGTAACAGAGATTCTAGTTAAATGACAATGGTTTTCCACAGTACTCCTGAGCCCATGAAGCTATTTTTAACACAGAAGCATGATGGTTTCTCATGCAGTGTCGTCTTGAGGGCTCGAAGGTCATGCACATTTTACGGAAGTTTCCTGCCTTAGATTTCTCTTCATACCCTGAATTTTTTCACCGTATTATGTATGGTAGATGGTGAAAGACAATTCTTCTCATGACATTTGGCACAAAGTAGTTAGCCATGACCCATCTTTGCTTAACTTGGGTATTCTGTAATCTTTGCAATCTGCAAACTCTCAACTTTTTTGGAGTGTGTTGCAGCCATCAAAACCAAAATTTATTTATATTTACAAAATACAATTATTGGTAATTTGCCCAATGAAAACATTGAAGTTTTATTTATTTGTACTTTTGTCTGTTATATAATGGCTAAAGAGAATGAACAAATCACAGATTCTTGAATATATTACATTTTACAAAATGTCTTTTTCTGGTACTTTTCTGGAATTGGGGTTTTAGATGTCAAGGTGACTTAAAATGATTTAAATCGAGACAAAACAAGCATTAAAATAAGCTAAATCAACTATAAATCAAGATATTTATAATGTCACCGCCTCAACAACTGTTTTGTTTAAAGAACCAGGCTTTTGGAAAGTCTTGGAAAACTTTGATATATGAAGTAGCCTAATATTGTTATATTGATGTAAATCAAGAAAATTTTAAAACCGCTTGAGCATTGTTTTAGTTACGGCAAGCTCTAAAATGGTAGAATAAAAAGTAAAAAACATTTGCAAAAATCCTTAGTCCTGTAAATTCACTGGTTAAAAAGAACATTCTGCTACTAAAACTTAAATTTTAACTGTAATTATTTTAGTTACTTTTAATTGATAAGTTTAAGAAACCAGTCTAGGAGTAGGGTGCCTTCAAATACTGAATTCTGACAATGGAGACAAAAAGGTTGAGGCCCACAGTCTTAGGCACTGTTCTGCTTAGTCAGTTACTTTTATTGAAATATAACTAGTCTGTGTTCCATAAATTGTGTAAAAGTCTCCATATGCCTTTCTTTCTTTTTTTTGCAGTTACCTACATGAATTACGGCCCATTCAGCTCATATGCTCCTACATATGACTCCAGTTTTGCTAATATCAGCAAAGAGGACTCGGATCTTATTTACTCCTTCTATGGAGAGGACAGCAGCCAGCCAGAATCTGAAAGGTGCGTACATGCTTGGAATCAGCCATATAAAAATATATACCCATGAATTGGTTTAGATGATTAAGAAGCAGCCATCTACTCTTTAAATCTGTGTTTTGAGCAGTGACCTATATGCATTTGTGTGGTTCTGCAATTCTGATCTTCTGCAGAACATTACTCTATCATTACTCTGATTCACTCCACTCCCCTTCCATTCCACAATTCTAATTTGGATGTGTGTATGTGTAGCATTGCAGATTACCTTGCTAAATCCGAGGAGCACATGAGCAGGTTAGCAGATAATATCTTGGATGCATTGACCAGTGGGGAGCACTCGAAACAACTGAAAGTGACCGAAACCGTAAGAAGTCTCACTACACGCTCAATACTGCTTGGCTTTAGTCAGCCATGACATAGCACTAAAAGTGTATACTGTTTCATATCTGTTTGAGTTCTTTTGGGCAGCTTGCTTAAATCTTCTCTTGATTATTATTTCTGGTTTTGATTGGATGATTTGTTTTCCTCAGGATAATCTGCCCATAGAGGAGCCTGCAGAGAAAGTAGACGCAACAGATGATGCCGAGGTAAAACACTCTCATATCCTCAGAATAAGATTAAAATGTCTACGAGTGCATTCTGAGTATAGCTCACATGAGTGGAAGCGAAGATACAAACCTATATTTAAAGGCAGCGTCAGGGCCGCAGACTCTCTGCTCTGCAGCAGCTGTGTCAACAACACCAACCAACTTTCACACACTAATGGAAAGAATATTTGCCCAGACACACACAAACATGCTCTCCCCCTGTCATTTTTTGACTTCCTCCTTCGCATACACTAATGCATGTGTGTGAGGGTTCTGTAGAGGGAAAGGTAAGCATGGGTCATCTGTGAACATACTGCAGCTTTAGTCTGTGTGTGGAGTGACGTCTTTGACTGTGGTTCAGCTAGCATGCCTTAGCAGGGTGGTGCTACGCTTCAACACTGTTTTTAGCAGTCTAAATAGCTAGTGGATAATTCATAGTTTTATCCCAAGACCATTGGGTTGAAGGAGAACGAGCATTTATCTAGTGATTCCCAACACAGTGTACTGACACCTGAGGAGAGAATTTGATTGTGCTTTGTAAATTATACAAAGCAGAAATGAGCAGACAAACAAAATGGCTGTTAGTACAACTAAATAAATAGCGAATAATGCTATTAATTAGTTTTTTTTTGTGCCATTTTCTTTAACACAACGTTTTAAAGGTTTGGGATAATTTTTATTTTAAATAAATGACAGTAAAAAACAGTGTTACAAAACCTTGAGAAGAATTCTGGAAAATAATTAAAGTATCAAAGTAAGCAGCACAACCATTTTCAGTGTTTGTTTTTGAGCACCAAATCAGCATATTAGAATTATTTGTGAAGGATCATGTGATTTTCTTCTTAAGTAATGATGCTGAAAATTCAGGAATAAGTTAAAGTATATTAAAAATAGAAAAGATATATAAATTCAAATAGTATTTTACAGTATTACTTATTTTTAGCTTTATTTTTAAAGTTATAGTTGTGTAAGAGACTTCTTTCAAAAACATTTTAAGCAATCTTTTCTAAGCCAAACTTTTGACTGGTAGTGTGTACACACGCACGTAGTCCAATAAAAATAAAAAAGTGGCATGATTTGACTTGATGTCTTTGAGATGTTTGCACTGACCTGCTGTATAAGTCCTCTGACAGTCTCTCCTTACATTTTGGAACGCTTTTCTGGCCTGCTGGTCTTTCCACGCATGTCTCTGTAGGTTGTTGCTTCAGAACCCAGCAGTGGTGATAGTGTGACGCCTCACAGTTCTGTGGGTTTGAATCCCGACCTGCTTCCTGGGAGCTTAGAAGGTGAGAATCCCTTGTTTCGTTTTAGATGTTATTAATGAACTGTTTTCTGTTCCTGAGAGCTGATTATGATCCTCCTCCCTCAGTGGTTGAATGTAACGCAAAGCATCAGTAACATGCCTGAGCCCTTTCCCCATCTATTTAACAACACACTGATTTATCTCTTCCTCCATTAGAAGCAGGGCATTTCCAACAGAAGTTGGATGAGACGACCATGTTGCTGAGGGAGCTGCAGCAGGTTCAGAAAGAGAGACTGAGCGCCAAACAGCCGCCAAACATCATCTGCCTGCTGGTTCCTACAGCTAAAGAGCTGCAGCTTGGTACGCACAAACACACAATATGACCTGTGATGACAGGTTCACTGCTCTTACTCTTTCAGGCAAACACTAACATTATTCCTGTCTCATGAGCTTTTACTTTTTCCTTACTTAGTGAGTCATTATTTTGTTGCACATTAACACACATATGGGTTTCAGCAGTTTTGATAACTTCTAACCACACCACCATCCTCATTGCAGCGGAGAAAGTTACTGGTAACCTGGCCCATTTGACCAGTCAGGTGACCCCTGGTGACGTGTGCAGTCTTTATGGTATCAGAAAGGCCATGGGTATCTCACTACCCAACGATACCACACAGGATATGTTCACACACCTGACCACAGGTAAATGAACAATAAAAACATTCAGCACAAACAAGAAATATTCATCAAGTTAGTTTTGTTTGTGAAATGACTGTTGATGAAAGCGTTTAAGAAACTGCTTTATCTACTCATAAACTGACATTAACAGGATAATGAGGGAAAGTGTGTTTTCTGTGTTTCAGTGGGAGATATAATTGAACCCATGGAGGGAGTGTGTTGAAATTCTCCAAAAGTCTTCTTATTCCAGATCGTCCTGCAATGGTGCTGTTTCTGGTTTACTTTTGATTCTATAAATAAACATCCATTTTTTTTTTTAACCATCTTGTGTTTTTCCATTCTTCAGTTACAAAAATTTGAACATTAAATAATGTATTAAGTCACTTGATAAAGGGATAGTTCACCCAAAAATGAAAGTTCATTTACTCACCTTCTTGTTGTTCCAAACCTGAAGATCTTTGTTCATCTTCAGAACACGAATGAAAGTATTTTTTTAATATTTTCTCATCTTTTTTTAAATCCAACTATTAAAAGTCTACGCATCAAAAAGATCTTGTGAAAGTAATCCGTATGAATTGAACGGTTGCTCCGAGTCTTCTGAGGAGCAGATTTAATTTATTCACATACATTACATATAGAGCACATCACAGTAAATGGAAGCTTAAATGTGCTTGTGTGACGTGTGTTGAACAAATTAAATCTGTTCATCAAGCGATTGTCTCTTAAGAAGTCTTGAATTAAACCGCTCAAATTATATGGATGTTTTTTTTAATGTGTTCTGGTTGAGTGTACTTAATAATAATGGTATTAATAAAAATATTGTGTTCTCAAAATTTAATGTAAGTCTTGTATGTTTGTCATTTACTCACTTGCTCATGTTATTCCAATGTCAGCGAATGGCAATTGTAAATATCGGAATAAAATTTTAAATGGTTTAAAAATTCTAGCTACAACCTGAGAGTGGTTCATAGCGGCAGTTGTGCCCTCTGCTAGATCCCAAATCCTATCCTGCTTTGGGAGAATTAAGAGTAAACCTCAAAGGAAATGAAACCAAGACCTCTGAATGTTATTACATGTTGCCAGTGATGCTTTGATTTGAAGCCAAAGTAAAGGTTTATGTTGCTTACAAAGAATCATGGGTAATTCTAATCAGCCTTCATATTTGGCAGTGTCAGATATAACGTCAATGACAAACATTTGCCAAATGCACATTTTAAAATAAAAGCAATATTCTGAGTTTCCATCCATTGGGAAATAATGTCGGTTCATGTTTAGTAATGCCCTCTTGAGATTTGCTGCTTGTGGTAAGGCAACAAGTCATTTCTGTTATAAATGAATCTGCTATTAGAACTACAGCGTCATTCTGCAGAATGTCCTGCGTGATCTGTGACCTAAATGTACGAGTTTCTCTCAACAGTTTGGCAAAATGCTACACAGGAAGCGCATTAAGTGTAAAATGATTTATTCTGTAACAATGCATACAAAACGGAGGAGGACCGCAGGCGAGTTCCTCACAAACATTGCGGTACAGAAAGGCAGCACAATCTCAAACCATGTCAATTCAGTCACGCTGTAACACTCGCTGAGTGCTGAAAACCCAGAGAGACACATTGGAATTGCAATCTAAATTCAACGTTTATGCCTATGGCTTCATTAGACAAATACTTCACACTTTCACTAAGTTTTCTCACAGAACAGAAGCAGAGAGCATTTGAGCAAATCAATTTTCTGCGACATGAGATAAGATGCACGAGTACATCCATTCAGTACGTCAGGAATTTACAACTTAAGATGAGAGAAGCCACAGAGCTATTTGGTCAAGATCTGAGAAAGATGATGGGAAATCAATGAAAGCACATTTTCTCTTTAAGATCATTGAATTTCAGTCATTTCAGCCCAACTCCAACATCAACAATCTCAACTCGCAGGCAACAGCAAATCAACACTGCATGTCAAAATTTGGCATTCAAAAACGACAACAAAAAAGAACATCCACAGTATGTAGATTCAAGCAAGAATAGGTATCCACCATTTTGTTGGTCCGAAAGTTTACAGAATGATTCATAATAAAGGACACATTATTTCAAATGACTTAAGAAATTCACGTCTGCTCATCTGGGAAGGGTTTGTGTGGGTCAGGTGTTCTCTCTTCCATCCAGCTCAGTCATCCCAAATCAGTCTAAATCCAACAGGATCAAGGCCACTATGACAGCCGTGCCCAGAAAGTCTGAGAACATGCTGAGAACCAGTCTTTTTTTCTTCTACTAACTCAGATACCCATTGTCTGTGGTGTGTGTCCCACAAGAGGATCGCACAGCTCAGCCTGTGTTTGTGTGAGATGTGTGTATGTATACATTGCTGCATATCTGAGAGTTTCAGGTCTCCAAATGCTGCCAAAACAAACTCTAACATGTCAAATTCAGAAAGAATGTGCAGTTCTTTAGACATGCTCTAAAGAAACATCCAGTAGCAATAAAACATTCTCGAAAGAAAACAAAGAGATCACGTGTATGTCCGGAGTCTGTGTGTGTGCGGAGCTGTCAGTGGCATAGGATTCAGTCTCAGCTCAGAACGATGCCCTGCTGTTTACTGGAATCTGTGCACACAAAAAAGGTTTTCAGCTCTCCTTTGCCCTTCACATTGATCAGGCCACGACACTCACATAAGTAGCCCAGCGTCTGCAGGACATATGACGTCTCCTCTGTCACCTGCAACACAAACACGTGCCATAGCAAAAACTGATCTTCATTTCATGTTTTATTGAGGAAAAATCACTTAGCTATTTATCAGGAAATGAGAAGAGAATTGACCCTTCGCAAACAGTTTGATTGACGGACGATCAGACCAATCATAACCCCGAATCCGCCATTTTATCTGACAAAGCAGTCAGGGGAGTAACATTGGTGAATTTGAACGTCTTTCCGCGCTTGAAACAACATTCCTTCTGATGTCCATTCATGTTTATTTGATGCTATAAATGAACTAGTATCAGTTCACGAGCCGCTTGAAGTCACGACACATTAAAGAGCCACTATACGGTGTTTATTGTTTAAACTTCTTTAAAAAATTACAATATTTTAAATATGAAACTGTTTCATATCTAAAGTAAGCTGCTCTGTCTGGTCTGTCGACACGCTGTCAGTGTCTTCTTTGCTCCACGATGTATTTTTCACTGCGTGAGAATGCATGTTTGCCGGGCATAGCAACAGTAACTAAAGGGTCAATTAATTGTGAAGGGTCAATTATTATCAAAGCGTATCTTGAGACATGAAGCATTGTGAGAGTGATTCATTTCCTACCTGTATTTTACCCAGCTCTCCAGTGCTTTCCATCCGACTGGCCACATTCACAGTGTTTCCCCAGATATCGTACTGTGGTTTCCTGGCTCCAATCACCCCAGCAATCACTGGGCCGTGGTTTATACCTGCACAAACACACAGATCAAAGAAAAAAAACTCTCCAAACATGGCATTTACATGATATCTGCATTTGAATTTATGCTTAACCAGCAGTCATACTGGGGTTACTAAAGGTGAATGATTTTTGGGTTTGGGGAAGACGTGCTAACCGTCTTCACAAAGATGTGAAGATGGTTGGCACGTTGCGTTCACAATTGCTTGTTATAAGTGACCCAAACAAATGCACATGTAGCGATGAGCTCGTGTGGAGCAGCATTTACTCTGATCCAAGCCGCTCTGAGATGCTGAAAACACTGGAGGATGAGCTGCTTTCTGCATGTAAAAAAACACCACTCTAAAACATGCAGCACATTTATTTAATTCTTATTAAATTAAATCACAGCCTTTGCGACTATAAAACCATGTTCGTTTTTATTTCAAATGAAATCAAATTCAAATTAATCGTGTAGCCCTAGACTGTTGAGTGTCAGTGAAACATAATATATAAATATTTATATTTATCAATTTTTATATTTATTTATATTATCAATATAATTTTGGCTCACATATGACTGCACTTGATCCAGTGAGACAGTGTGTTTCGTCCTAAACTGGAATGTTTTTCCTTTTTCGAATAGCCTTTTAGGGGGGATCAGTGCCAGTTATTATAATTTTATCAGATCTCTATCACAGATGGGCAAAATGTTCTCAGAATCTTAAATGGAGTGTTTCTGAAGCATTTCATTCCAGTTCCTGGGCGCATCTGTTATCATTGAGCTGCTGAAGATGCCTGAGATCTCTTATGAGCAGCCTCTTTTTCAATGAGATTTTCAGCTACATCCTGTATACACTGGTTTCATTTATAACCCTTAATTAAAAAACGACAGTTACAAAGTCTAAAATGAAATACCTGAAGATAAAGTGTCCTTCATCCTGATGGTGGAGTACTAATTCGGACTCCAAGCAATAAGTGAGTAATTAACAATGATGTAGAACAGGGAGTTTTGCAGTCAGACTTACCGACACGAAGCCTGAACGTGTTGAAGGAGTGTCTGTTAATGCCGTCCAGCTTGCCGATCAGAGCGATGGCGAACTCCACCATGTTTCCTATCTGTGCATTCTGCTTCTCACGGTCCTGAGAGCACACACAAAACATACAGAAATGATGTAGCTTGAAGGACACTTTTATAAATGCAGGGTGACCAGGGATCAGAGAATAAAATGACTTGCATAGACAAAAGGAACTTCTCTTTCATTTGGTTTTAAAATGTGCAGCCTCCAGTTTTCATCGCCTTATTCATCAAGTGCTGGTCAGTCTTGAAAAGACTCTTCGTTTCCCTTTACAATATAGTCAAGGTGAATTGAAATCTTAAAGCACAAATGTATTTTTGAATTCATAAATACCTTCAGCATGTTAACTTCTCAATTATGTTCACAAATCTCTTATGTAAGTCATAATCAAAAAAAGAAAATCCCTATAATTTGTCTTTAATCAGTGGTTCTCTCTCTTGTCTTTGCATCGTCTGAACAAGCCCACATACAAGTTCCTCGCCATATAAAAGCTGCATCAGCGGACAACACCGCTGCTATTGTGAACTATTGTGCTATATTGTTTATGCAAAGCACTAGCAGCATTGTTAACCACCACGCAAAAGTGCGTGGAGTTCGAAAAATTTTGACTCCTTTGATTATTTATTATTATTAGTGTGGTCCGGATAAGTAGAAAGAAACAACCATGAAGCACACATAACCAAGCAGCACTCAAAAAGAAAGAAAACAAAAGAGAAGAAATCAAATACAGAAAGTTTGCCAAAGCTTCCAATTTTTTTTCACCAGAAAATCAAAATGAAACATCTGACAAGGCGGAAGACTCAGCTAAGCTGTGCCCGCACTGTCAGCTAGGGATGGGAATCTTATTTCAATTCTGGAATCGGAGACTTAAGGTCAGGAATTGGATACTGGTTATAACATTGAAATTTCTATTCCACTTATCGATTCCCATGTGAGAATTTCAATGTGATTGTAAACTATTTAAGCGCAAGAAGATGCACGTGCCTCTTATATAGTGCGCAAATGTTCTCTTTCGAGTCTTTTTGCACTTGAACGGACAAATACACACAAAATTGTCAAAATATCCTAGTAAAGTCACTGACCTTGACTGAATAACTTTAATAAGGATTAATCTTTATTTTAGTTATAAAAAGAATAGTTATTTTACATTTGATTATATTTGATTTCTCAAACTTTGTTCAATTGTATTTATTTGTGCTTTTGTTTATTTTATTACTGACTGTTTAATTGTCTTTAATAATGATTGAATTATATATTAGCAAGTCTAGCTGTTTTTGCTGACATTTTTGCTATATATATATATATATATATATATATATATTTATATATATATATATATATATACACCTTGGTATTTCACTCATGGATCGAGTCACTTAAAAGTCAAAAGAAAAGTGCATTGTGCAAATATGCAACCCTGCGTCAACTAGAAGACAGACTGAAATGATTTGGAAGACTTTGGCTCAGGCTAAAACCAAGAGGGTTAACTTATCACAACTAAAATGATCCTGCATCATTATGAATATGGTAGAAAATGGACAAAATCAAGATTCTGATCAATCCAAGAATGTTTATCTTATAGCTAAAAAGAGCAAGAGCCTAATTGTAGACAATTTATTTGTCTGTTGTTATGCCAAGTAAAATAAATCCAGTTTTTTAATGTCACACTTAATTCTGTTCAATATTACTTTTGTGCAATTCAAAGTAAAACGCAATGTTGGGGCGCAGGGCTTAAAGAGGAGCGTGACCAAAAAGCTTCGAGAACCACTGTCTTAAGTCAAGCACATGGCATTGTAATTATTTGGAGCGGTTTAGACTTATGATGCAAAAAAGAAAATCATCAGTCTATTTTGTGTTAAATTGTGGTAGATGTTTCTATCAAGCTTTTGAAATTGAGCTCCTGAATGAAGTTTAGCGGAATATGATGCTAACAGAATGTTTCTACACACCAGTCATAACCTTTTGTTTATTTTGAATAATGAATCGAAATAATCCATCACTTAATTGTAAGAAAAAAAATCTTCTTCTCTTATTGCAAGAAATCTCTCGATGCCAAAGCTTAGACTTCATTGATGGAGACAACAAAGCCCTTTGGCTACATTTTCTAGATGTTTATGTAGTGCAGTACCTGGCTGCTCTGCTCTGGAGGTCCACTCAGTCCTGCAGCAGCCATGTATGTGCTGCCAATGGTTTTAATCTTCTCCACACCACTGAACTTGGGCTTAGACAGCAACTGCAGGTAAAGAGAGGAGGGAAGGGATGAGTGGATGAGCAGTAGACATCCACGCCATTGATGTTATCTTACAATAAATGGCAGAGAGAGAATGAGAGGATGACGAGGACTGAAAGACATTTACATTTAGTCATTTAGCAGACGCTTTTATCCAAAGCGACTTACAAGTGAGGAAAACAAACAAGCGATTCTTCATGAATTGGCAAATAACACAGGAAGTGCTCACAATACAAGTTTCATACATTGCTTAGTACCATAAGCTAGAGAAGGAAGGGAAAAGGGAAGGACAGCAGCCATACCACACTGAAACGCAACACTAGTATTAAGTGAAGCAAGCCAAGCATGGATCGGGCCTGTCTTTAGATCCTTCTGGGTGAACCGGGTTGCTGACTAAACATGAAGTCAGTCAACCCAAGGCTTTGTTGTGGTGTGATCACCAACATTTCCCGACCCTTTTCTGTTAAAGAGAAAGTTTACCCAAAAATGAAATTTCTGTTATTAATTACTCACCTTCATGTCGTTCCAAACCCGTGTTCATCTTTGGAACAACGTCTCTACTACTTTTCTGGACCTTGAATGTGATAATTCCGTTGCTTTCTCTTGGGATCAGAAACCTCTTGGATTTCATCAAAGACATCTTAATTTGTGCTCCGAAGATTAATGAAGGTTTTATGGGTTTGGATCGACATGAGGGTGAGTAATTAACGACAGAAATTTTATTTTTGGGTGAACTAACCCTTTAATTCTCAATCCAAAAGCAGCTCACACAAATAAGCAGCTGAAGTGATATAAGTGTACATTTGCACAAAGGCTGCCACATTTCATCAAACTAGTCGAATGATAGCTGAGGTGACACCCTTAGAAGCGAAAGCTCTTCAGATGTCGGCAGAGAAGCACTATTCATATAGAATGATTCATGCATTCATTCAGGGAATGAGAGGAGAAGAAAGACAGTGGAATAAGCAGCTCAGAGAAAAGCAGGACAATCGCATATGCTGTGATACATGAGACGTGACATCACTCTGACCTCATCAAAGTCGGCGATGATCTCATTGAGGAGCCTCAAACACTCCAGTCCTTCTTTATTGATGTCACACTCAGTGTAGAACTCTTTGAAGTCTGGCACAGAGGCAAACATCACACATACGCAGTCATATGACTTATAGTACAGGTCCTGGAGAAGAGGATCAGAAAGACACGTGCAGCAAGAGTTCAATGCTTCTGTGCAATAATCATTCACATGGCACAACAGAAACAACAAAAATGTGTTTTATGAAAGAATATTCACAGACTCACAGAGGACATGAGATATGACTGATACGACACATGACAAGAGTGTTTTGAGTAACATGAAAAAAATGTCCACTAAATAAACTTGGGATAAATAAACTCAGGAATGGAACAAGACTAAATGTACTGAAAGACACTAGATGAATTGTTCACAAATGAAAAATCTCCATATTAGAAAGTAAGAAAACAAAATGAAAAACAATATTATATACATATATTTATCCAAACACACACACACACGGGGGGACATTCCATAGGCGTAATGGTTTTTATACTGTACATTCTGTCCCCCTACACTACCCCTACCCCTAAACCTACCCATCACAGAAAATGTTCTGCTATTTTAGATTTTCAAAAAAGATCATTCTGTATGATTTATAAGCTTGTTTCCTCATGGGGACCAAAAAATGTCCCCACAAGATCAAAATTTACTAGTATTACTATACCTGTGGGGACATTTTGTCCCCATAACGTAGGGAATACCTGCCCCCACACACACACACACACACACATATCTATCTATCTATCTATCTATATATATATGTCTGTGTGTGAGTATGTGTGACAGAAAAGACTTCAAATAAATGCTGTTCTTATAGAATGATAAGAAATTGTAAGGATCATGTGACACTGAAGACAGAAGTAATGATGCTGAAAAGTCAGCTTTGACATCACAGGAATAAATTACATTTTAAAATATATTACAATAGAAAAGAGTTATTTTAATTTGTAGTAATATTTCACAATATTACCGTTTTACCATATTTTTGATCAAATAAATTTAGCCTTTGTGAGCATAAGAGACTTCTTTCAAAAACATTGAAAAATCTTACCGACCTGCAACTGGGACAAGCACTGTATTGAATTAAAATAATTGAGAGTGGAGAGTGGAGAATAAGAAAATATGACCAAACCATTGCACTACTAGATAACTGTAAAATTATACTAATATACCATTAAACTTTAAGTCAGAGAACAGGCCTGAAATCTCTGACCTAAAGTTTTGAATCTTTCTTCAATTTGATATAGTAATGTATGGACTGTGGTAGAAAATGGTAGAAAGGTTACTATAAAATACAGTGTGGGGTGACCTAGTATTCCCTCTTTCTTCATACAGTATGATATTGGAATGGTATGGGGGAGTATTGTATGATATGATGGCAGTGTTTCCCAACCTTTTTTGTCTTATGTACTGCCACAGACCAATCTCTAAGGTTCTTACGAATGTGTTAATTTTACACACATTATTTTGTTTCCTTTCCATAAAAATGTGCAAAACCATAACATTATTCAAAAATAGTTATTTTAATGTGTTGAGCAAAATCGAAATCTTTCCAAGTGCACGCTGGACCCGGCTTAAGTAGTTGACTCCCTGGTTGGGAATCACTGGTATATGTCTGGTCTTTCATGGGAGACAGAACAGATGATATACAGGTTCATCCCACTCATTCGAAGTCAGTTCCTACCTTGTATTTCTGGTTTAGTAAAGAGATAGTGGACAGCAGCCCCACCTCATTCTTTTTGTTCTCGCCCACGAAGAGAGCGGCCACATGCGCAGGGAGAACATTCTCCAAAAGGAGGCGGTTCAGGTTTTCACATAGCTCGACTTCTTCCTTATCGGCCAGGTTCTTGTTCTTCAACAGGAAGTCCTGACGACAACAGTACTCAATCTGAGGGGAAGAGAGAGGACAGAGAGAGGGTGGGTGTGACATTCTCTGCCTTCGTATTATGTATGCATGGTGTGTGTGTGTGTGTGTGTGTGTGTACCTGGCGGGATATGAGCAGCATGGTAAAGAGGAAGAGTGTGATGTAGATGCAGCTCATGAGTTGTGGGTGCTTCATAAGTCCTGCTTTGAACAGATTGTCCTCCACACTACTACAGAAAAACAATGTACATGATTATACCATGATGCACAGATATCAAAATCCTTGCCAATACCAATTATTATTTTCATGTTATGGGCGCTAAAATGGCCAATATTACAATTCTATACTATTTTGTCTAAATAAATGTAAATTAAAACATTAAAAATGTATTGTTTTAAATATCCAGTATGAAAAAATGGATATTTATCCAAAAGGTTAGATTCAAGTTTTCAAATATTAATAGAATAACTTTAAGTTAGTGTTAGATGACAGCAATGCTAATATAAATGTAAAAATATGGGAATATGAGTATCTCCAATTAAATATGCAATAATCAAAGTGATATGAAAATCAGTACAAGTATAAGACACATGCATGTGTACCAGTTGTGGTTGGTGTAGAGCAGGCAGCTATAGCAGCTGAAGAGGCGTTGCTGGGAGAAGAGGATGATGATGTAGGAAACAATAGAGACGATGAAGAGGAAGGCCACCTTCAGCTCCAAACTCACCCTCAAAAACACGCCACAGGCGATTAACGCCAATATACAATTATATACCGAGTACTGGAAAGGAAAACCATACAGAAACAATTTTTATTTTTGGGGGGGCTATAAGACAGCAGTTACAATACTCCCATAATCTAACATAATCTATCATGTGGGTTTGGGTTAGTTTGTTGTATTTATAATTAGATGTATATACAAAAAACAGAAGTATAGGGTATGTCTCCATATAGATATCTAAATAAACGTGCTTGCTACTTACAGGCAAATACGAAAGGTCTTCTTTATCAGAAGTACTACATAAATTCCCTGGGTTTTTAAAATACTGTGGAGGAAAAGACAGTTTGTTAGTAAAACGACATAAGATATTAATATTATTATTAAGACAAAAAGTAAGAAAATAATTTTTTGCAGTGTACTTTTGTAGTGCTTCAGTAAACACATATTAACAATATTGTCTGAGGACCTATGCACAAAACAAGCCTCATTTCTGTTTTCTACTATATTTTTTTGTTGCGTTACATTGCATGAGACACTAAATTAAATAATGTGTGTGTGACTTGGCGTGACAGAGACGCTAAGCATTACCAAGTTGAACATGGCGATGATGACTATGACTGCAATGGACACCGTTGCCAATGGGAGGCGCAGAAAAGGTCTCTTAACCACTGCTTCTGAAAGAGCTGACAGCCACTTACATGACTTCAACTTCTCTGGAAACATTCTCTGAGCAAGAAAAAGAAGATAAAACAGCTGGTAAAAGAGAAAGCAAGCTAGATTTGACCTAAGCAAAAGCTCAAGGTTACTGAAGCCAGAGTGTGTTGAAAAAGCCAACAGAGTATTTGAATGGAGCAGAGAGGACACTGGTAGGGACACTGCGCATGTCCGACTCTGCTGCAGTATGTATGTATTTAAGTTTGTGACACTGTAACAAATGTCAGTCTGTTTTTAGTTATTTCACATTCCAATACAAGTCAGCACCAACAATTGACACAGCATATTACAGCACATTACAGCAATGTACACAGCAAGGGAGGCACTGCATGCATCTATAAAACCACAGGGGGTGGACCTTTATTGGGCTAGGGACACAAAAATACCCCAGAAACCATCAGGCCAACTGAATGTGTGTGCATTGGTGGTCTAACCTGTATATGACCCGCAAAACAGATGCACAGAATCAAAAGCAGAAAACACCCCAATACCGCAAAGGTCAGACCCAGCTCTTTACGCCTGACAGAGAGAGAGAGAGAGAGAGAGAGAGAGAGAGACAAAGAAAGAGAGTTATACACTCTCAAGGCAAATGACTGGCACATGATGACACATTAGCACACCAAAGTGTTAAATTGAGTCTGCCTATGAAGTTTGCTTGTGACCATCCCACTTACTGCTTGGTGACAAACATCTGGATGATGAAGATGCAGATAAAGATGAAGGTGGCACAACCGATGTCATATTTAAAGCTTGGCATCTCTATAGTCCTGTACTGAGAGAAGCACACACATGCACTTTAATATTCGTTTATAACGTGCAGATAACACATGGTGTACGAAACAACAAAAACCTCACAGTGTAAATAAATAACCGTTTGTCTGTCAGTCTAACACATGCATCCCAGAAGTTATATTTAAGTGAAACCCTCAGTAAAACACTAACCTGCTTTTCCAGGTCTCGTTTAGTAAACCACAGCGTGAGGCCGGAGATCTCTTCAGACTTCACCCACTGCCTGCACACACATAAAATCTTTCTTCATTCGTTTCCATGCAAGCTAAATGTGCAACTTTAACCAAGCTGGACTTAATTCTATCCAAAATGATTTAATGTGCTTGTTTATGCAAAACTAACTTGCTGGAGCTCAGATCATTGATGGTGGAGGCCATCTTGTCGTGAAGCTCTTCATCAAACTTAGTCTTCTGGGATTTATTCCTAGAAGGAGAGTAGACACAGATCACAGAGGCAAAAAACACTTTGACCCATGAAGTAACACACACAATGCACGTCCAAATGTGCATGAACACTGTGGGACAGGAAAGATGTGTATAGCGGTTGTCATGCTGTTATTTGACTGAAGTTTAGGTGAATATGTGTAAAGTTTGTGCGTCTTCACAAGTTCTGTAGTTAATACTTTGTGTAGTTAAGGGATCTAAATAGATAAGAGAAGATTCTAGTTTTGTTGAGAATTGAGTGTGCGTGTGTGTAACTGTTATTCCCTACCTTATGGGGACTAAATGTCCCCACAAGAATGGTAATACCAGTAAATTTTGACTTTATGTGGACATTTTTTAGTCCCCATAAGGAAAGCAGCTTATAAATCATACTAAATTAACTGTTTTGAAAATATTAGGGTTAGTGTAAGGGGATAGAATATACAGCATAAAAATCATTACATCTATGGAAAGTCCCCATAAAACATCTAAACCAATGTGTGTGTATTTATGTGCTGTGGCAGGCAGAAGGCCTTGTGTTAGTATAAACCCTGACAGAGAATCCCCTTGCAATGTGCCTCAACACGGCTCAGAAAGGAAAATGCTGTTTCCTTTCTATATCTTTGCAAGCAGAAACACAAGTTTGTCTAAGCCAAAAGTGCTCTGTAAGCTGAAAACACACCGTAGACGTACTAAGGGAGTAGGCAGCTATGGTCATGTTAACCATATGACCAGTTAGCAGTGGCTTACTGAGCATTTGTATTGTTAGTGTTGAAACTACGGGGCCCCATTGAGCTGTCTGAGCCAGTATAGCTCCACTCACTTATATATGCTCAAAGGAGGGGCAGGTAAAGAGAAGGGCTCCTCAAGAGACTCATCAAAGCTGTCAGAGAGCAACAGTGAGAGAGACAACTTCAACATCGCTGCTTTAGTCAGCATGACAAAATCAGACTCGACATACTAATGGGGAGATTTATATAAAAAGTTGATTTTAAATAAACCTCATGCCATAGACCTTGTTTTTTCCAACTGGAATACACACAAGACAGACCAAAAGATGACACGAACACCACTCACCTCTCTGTAATTTTGGGTGGTACTGATCTAAGAGGCATGTCCTAAAGAAAGAGACAAACATGAGCATCTTTCACACAGACCTTTGCACCTCTGTGAGTGTAAATAATGAAGGAATTGACCTCACAACACCAATTACTTAACCATGACCACCGCTTTTGAAAGATAAGTACTCTATCTATGCCTGTTAAAATTATGTTGTGAGTCAAATGTCGCTTACGTACCTGATGATTCTAGAATAAATTTCTAATTATTAAACAGCTTTTGTATCACGTTACGTTCCACAAAATATAATGGTAGAAGATGAGAAAATGACAAGGGGGAAACTACCCAAGTGTCAAGAAGTAGGACAATTGATGAAATTTCTGTCATGACAACTCTCGGAGAGATTGGCATGGTAATGGATATGACAAGGTAATGTATTTGTAATGTAATGTATTTGGATATGGCAAGGTAATATATTGTTGCTGCTGCAAAGCAAGTATCGAGACTTGCTACTGCCAATATATTTCACAGACATGCTGCTGTGACATGTAATACTTGCTGCTGCTGCGCATCTAACATACATGAATAAACCCCGTAGCAGATCTATACAGGTGGGGCTGGTGAAGGTGGAGGGTTTCTGAAAGCACGCTGCAGACTGCTACATCAAAAACTTCCATGTATTTGAATGTTGAGCAACAGCTCATTGGCTGCTGATGCAACAGCAACCAATCAGCTTCGCTATGAGATAACGATGTGTTTACTAGCAGACTGAGATCAGCCTGTACCATCTAGAGTTTCATGTCAGAACTTCGAATAAATATTGATGATGCAAACAGGGGTAAATAATGTGTTTTTTTATTGTGTTTTTATTAAAATAAAGTTAACTTTGGCTGCATATATGTAGTCATTAAATTTAATGGAGAAAACAATTGAACAAATAAATGAAGGTGTCAATGTCAAATACAGACGTACTCTATTTCAGAAAAATCAGTTATTCGCTATTCTAAAAAGATCCACCAAACTGCATTCAACTATTTTTTCCTTTCCTTGCTGTTGGATAATCCCTCAAAATTGGCAAGTTTAGTTCTTCATGCAATCCACTGCAGAGTCTGATCCAACACTTGTATTTTTTGAGATTTATGTCCTGTTTCAAGAATGGAACGAACAAAACTCTATTCACTAGCTTCTGTGGATACCTAGTTTTTGAATTGCATGTACAATAACAACACAATAATGTTGGGAATTTGCCAAAAAGGGTTTGTATGTCACAAAAATTTTTGCAAGTTTGACGGGCAAACTGGTAGATAGGCTTAAGGCTCATCAGTGCAGCAATTTGATTGGCCATTTGGGCTGTCTGTTGTGAGGTCAATTCTCATTTTTGACCAATCTATTCCATTAACATGTTTATCTCTGACCTTGCAGCGACCCTTTCCATTGACCATAGCATCTGTGCAGAATTCCTCTCGGCTCTGCAGATGGGCAAACGGTTTGACGGCTCCCCATGACTCCAAGAAGCGTGTCATTCGCACAGATGCACGCATCTTCAAACCGTCATTCACACGAGGCTTAGTGACATTGGGGGCCATCAGTGATGGATCTTTTGACTGAACACACAAACATAAACATATTAAGATTTACATACAGTGACATATAAATGGCAGGCACACACTGCCAATGTTTGAGTTGAATTTCCTACCCGTGGGTCTATGACCAAATAAGTCTTGATGTTGAGCTCTTTAAGGTAGGGGTCTCTCAGGTGACCATTCCCCTCCTCCACCTCATACGCTTTGTTCAAGTGCTTCAGAGTCGCCTCTGTGATGTGAACTCGTCTGATGGAGAAAAAGTAAAAAGTAGTATCTTATGAAGAAGGCCAGGTGTGTGACATTATGATACGGACAGTATTCTGTGTGCAACTTAAACGATTATCATTTGATAAGTGATTTTATTGTTCATACCCTGGTAATCCACCTGACTCCATATGATTGGCTAAGGTGACATCATGTGACCACACATCAAACTGCCACTTCCGTAAGCCAATCACACCACAGAGGACGTTTCCGGAATGCACACCTACTCGCATGTTAATATCTACACCTGTTGCCTCACGCACCTGCCTGCAAGTGATTATGAGAAAAATAATCAGCCTTTCATCTGCCACATATCTTGGCCAGTGATAGAAAAAGAAAACACTATAAAGAGAAATGCAGTTCTAATGATGATATGGATATATATTTTACATGTCAAATAAACATATAAAGACTTACTTGATGGCTTCGCACATGTCAAGGCCCATTTTAACACAGTTTTTGGCATGATTTGGCAGGGAAACGGGGAGGCCAGACACACAGTAATAACAGTCACCAAGAATTTTTATTCGCATGCACTCATTCTCCTAAAGGGGAACAAACACAAGCACACAAAAGGATATCTAATATGTACAATTCTGAGCACAAGTATCTAATTTACCAATTCAACAATGAAATGTTTTTTTCAGGAAGCAAATTCATCGATAATCATTTTAAATGAATTTATATTATGCTATATAGATTCAATTATACACAGTACCTTTCTAAAATGAGGTCAATTCAAATTTTTTTTGAAAGAAAATAATACTTTTATTTAGCAAGGATGCATTAAGTTGATAATACGTTACAGTACAGATCATTATAATGTTACAAAATATATCTATTTTTAAAAAATGCTATTCTTTTGTATTTTCTGTTCAAAGAATCCTGAAAAAATGTGTATTACAGTTTTCACAAAAATATAAATCAGCACAACTGTTTTCATCATTGATAATATAAGAAATGTTTCTTAAGCAGCAAATCAGCATATTAGAACGATTTCTTAAGGATCATGTGACTCTGAAGACTAATGTAATGATGTTAAAAATTCAGCTTTTCTAATCACAGGAATAAATTAAATTCCAAAATATATTAAATAGAAAGCAGTTATTTTAAAATCACAGTTTTACTGTATTTGTGATCAAATAAATGCAGCATTGGTGAGCATAATTATATCATATTATCCACACTCAATCATATATAATTATACTTACTTTTGCAATCTGGTCAAATTTGCCAAAAAGTTCATTCAGCATGATCACAAGCTCTTTAGGAGAACAGTCACTGGCCAGACGTGTGAAACCCACAATGTCAGCATACAGGACGCTAGCAGAAAGCAAGGGGAAGACAAAAAGAGACAAATGTTATGTGTTTTAGTAGTTAAGTTTGGAACAAAAACAAAGGGAGAAAAAAATGTGCTTGCTAGTTTGAATCTTAGGTCATGTTAAATAGGAAGACATTTAGGAGTTGGTATGACTTGCGCCTAGTCCTTTTTAATGAGGAGAACAGCAGCAGCAACTGCTGTCAGCTGTCTGAACGCCCAGAAAAGAATAAAAACTTCATAAACACGGCTCATGGAAATTAACCTTTAAGACCCAGCTGTTCTCATTGCTGACTACAAGACCAAACACACACACACAATCCATGTCATCACACTCCTAATGAACAAGTTCAAAAAGAGAGTGGACCCCATAAATCTCGGCAGGTGAACAGCTCTCTATTGTTTGCTCACACACAGGTGAGTGAATCTGTGTTTTATCTGAGCAGCTGTAAGCCGTCTATCTAAATATAAACGGCTGCCTGAGAACCAAGCATTGTGAGCATGGACAAAAACATATTAATAGATGCACCCCACCCCCTTCTCTACTCTTGGGGTTGATGGGAAATAAAACTAATTAAATGAGTGGCCTCATGATGAGCACTCTGAGAGTTAGGACTAACAGACAAACCATTCATTCACTATCAGGACTTGATTAATGAGGGATGGCAAAATTAGAGAATGGAAAACAGAACAACACACAAATACCTCTAGAATTGTATAGCATCAGTGATGAATATATGTGTGCAAGTGCACAGGATGTGTGTACTACCTGACATTCTCGTGTCTCTTCACGTAGAGACTGTGGAAGTTGTTGTCCTGGACCATACGCTGCTGTTCCTCTTTATCTTTACACTTGCAGCGCTCCATTATAGCCAACTTCATCTTCATGGAGATGTACACAGGAAGGACTGACAGTAAAAGGTTTTCCTACAGCACGAACACAAACACACAGACACACACATTTAAAGATAACACCCACAATAAATACTACATTGAGTTTCCTGTTAAAGTCTGCTTTGCGAATTGAACATATGATTACAGTAATATTAATTTCTATCTCTAATCTCAAGTGTCCTAATCTTTTCCACTGTTTGACTATAACAGATTAAGTTTCACCAGGCTGAGATCTGGACTATGAGAAGGTAATGGGAAACTAATAGATTACATGGTATCATTCAAATGATATCATTGTCTTCACTGTGTCTTGTAAGGACACTTTTGCTCTTTAAGTATGTATGAATGTTTAATCTTTAGGGTTCACCATTAGGGCATTGTTCCAGAGCTTTACTATAATGAACATGCACTGTCACAGTCTGACATTAAACTCTACCCTGCTTTTTAGTGTTCTCTTTATGTGATGTCACTTCCTTAACAACAGTCACAACAAATTGAGAAACAAAAATTCATTTGATTGTAAAAGGACACAAGAAATTTAATTAGGAACAGGACAAACTTATTCCATGATAAACTCATGCCTCCTTGAGTAAATTTTCAATGTATAATGTGTCAAATGTGAAGATGAATGAAACATTAAATAAAATAATTAAAAATGTTTTCAAGAGAAAATTCCCAAAGCTTATATTCAAAGTTTAAAAATAATAAATAAATAAATAAAGTGAAGGTTATTTAAGCCTTTTGTTGACTGAATACCCAGGCAGATTGAAGAGAAATTCGTTTGAAGGATCTCAGTCTTGCATAGCTCAAATACTTGGGCAGTTTGAAGAGCGATTTGTAGATTGAAAGCTGTGGTTGCTATAGTGTTGCTAAGCACTGGCCAAGGTTCTGAGTGGTTGCTAGGACCTGGTATTTGCTAGGGTGTTCTGGATGGTTTGTCAGCTAAAGTCAAACTGTCAGTCCAATCCATTAGAAAATATATGAAAACTCAGAACAGACTGAAGGACTGTGCTAAATGGACTTAAGCTCAAAGGGCATTTGTACAGCGTGCAACATAAATTTCATCTTCAGCATTGTACATAGTACATACTTTACATGTGCAGCCAGACTTTTCTAACCAAGCTCACACAAGCGGCTTGATTTTGTTTGTACTTATTAGTTAGTCCAAAAGGTAGCAACACTGGCTGGGCCGTTGTTTGACAGATAAACAGACAAGATGGAACAACAAACAAACAACTACTGGAAAAGGCAATATCCACTTTGACGAGCACTTATCTGAGGGCGTTAATAAGAGATACCCGCAACCCTACTTTAAAGAAGTACAAAGACATTTTTGATCATTTCTGTAGAGAAATAGTGCAGCACTGGAAAAAGATGAAACTTTCAAGCAAGCATGTATTTAAGCACGTTATCAAATGGAGTATACTTTATATACAGTTTCTCTAAAACAGATAGTTTGATGTCCTTCCATACCAGACAATAAAAAACGCATCGTGGTGATGTGATGTGTATTTGAACATGCACATTTACACACAACATAATTTGTATTTGTTTCTATATATGTTTGCCATGGCTGTGTCTGTGATGTGTTAAAGTGAAGTTGTATGAGCACCTGCTGTCTCTTTTCAATCTCCAGTTTCATGCGAATGCCAAGGCAGCGAAGAGTATCCTGAAATGTCTGCCTGAGATCTTTCTCCATCAGAACTTTATGGAAAGCCCCAACCACAGTTCCACAAACAAACACCACAGAATTTGACAGCAACTAGAGAGAGAGAGAGAGAGAGAGAGGGAGAGAGAGAGAGAGAGAGAGAGAGAGAGAGAGAGAGAGAGAGGAAGACTGACTTTGAACATTGTAACATTGAGGTGTTACACCCTTTTCAGCTTCTTTACATACAGACTTGCTGAAGCTGAAACCCTACTTTCCTTTCTACCAACCGTAATGTGGATTTCCTTTTACCTGATAGATGATGGTGTGTCTGGAGTGGTCAGTGAACACTGTGAGGTGCACTGAAAGAACAATGATGTGAGACAGAGAGGAGATGATACTCAGGGTAACAGCATAGCTCATCTGGAATGGCAGCATGGTGTAGACTGTAATGATGATGAAGAGGAAGAAGGGCACCTGGAGAGAAGAAGATGAAGAGTGCAACATCAACATTCTTAAATAAAGAATGAACAGTATTAAATTACAGATTACTGGCCATATGATTTAATGCATGACAGTGAAAACATAAGAAAATTCCAAGTCTCTGTAAAATAATAATGCTATTGTGTTACCTGGTCCCATGGTTGTATGTTTTTTGGACTGAAAATAAAGGTGAAGCCCATTGTGAGGTGTATGGCCCACACGGAGAGGCCAAGCAAAGTTCTCCATCTCTGAGAGAGGGTCTCTGTACACACTAATATAAACACAGCCAGGAACAAACACAACGCTCCTCCCACAACTCCCACGAATACCCCATGGTTCTGTGCTTCCTGAAACACATGAACACATGGAGAGAGCAAGGTGTTTAGGGCAAACACACATATCATACAAGACAGCTCATTCAAAGGTTTAGGAAAAAGCAATGTGTGTGTGTGGGAGTGGGTGTATGTGCTGGAGTGCATAAGTTTCCAAAGAAATAAAGAAATCTGTTCAAAAGAAATTTGGCAGAAAAATGCAAACATAAATACACAGGAGCCAAAACACATTGGAGCGTGAATCAAACTGCCAAAGCCACGCAAACCATTGAAATGTTGAAACACTTACGACGTAACGAAGCCTTGCTTACTGAAATCACGTGACTTTCATGCTGATCTGAAACCAAAGTTTCGTAAAGCTTCAAAGCTTCATGAAGCAGTGTTTTGAAATTACCCATCACTAGATATTGTTAAATAAAGACTTTTTTTTTTGGTGCACAAAAAGTATTTTTGTCGCTTCATAACATTAAGATTGAACCACTGTACTCACATGAACTGTTTTAAACATGCTCTTAGTACCTTACTGGGCATTAAAAGTGTAAATTAACTGTCAATAGAGGCCTCACTGAGCCAACAGATTTGATCAGAAATATCTTAATTTGTGTTCCGAAGATGAACAAAGGTCTTACGGGTGTGGAACTACATGGCGGTGAGTAATTAATGACAGAATTTTCATTTTTGGGTGAACTAAACTTCCAAACTCTGAATAGTAGTATAATCTCCAAATCTCTAAACACATAGATTACATACATAGAGATGGATTACTAAAATAATTAAATGAAACTATCAGACTAAAAGTCATTACCTGTTGTGGGCAAATCACAGTGCTAGGTCGATCCAGCCACTCACCCACCCACCAATATACACACTCACCGCAATGAGTCCTCCACTCATGTTCACCCATTTTAATCAACCACTCTGAATTATCACTGAGATACTTAACTTTCAAACAGAGCACAAAGTACATACCTCAGTCCACGAGCATACAGAAACTTACACCTACACATGCCCCCGTCATCCTATGGGCTTCGTGAAGGTTCAAATAAATAGTAAAACAAAATACACACACACGCCCACACACAGAGAGCTACACTGGTGGTAATTCTGTTCCTCCCACGAGCGGTTGGTGTAGAGAAAGGAGGTTACAGTAGTTCGCACAGATGGTATGGTGCTTATCTGCTAAAGAGATGAACAAGAGAGGTGCAGAAGGAGAGTTTACGGCCCCTCTTCACATCCAGCTTACCCCAGAGAAAGTTTATGTGCAAGTTAATGTGATAATGTGCCAAAAGAACCAGAGAGAGAGAGAGACTATCATACAATGTGCTACATATTCCCCAAGAAAACGTAATTCTGATGGACTTGGCATAAACTACCAATCATTACAATTAAAGCACGCAATTTCCTGTCACGGATAATGACAGCTCACATCAGCATTGTGATCATCAGGCCTAATATTACGCAACTACGGAGGATCAGCACCTCAATCGCTACAGGATTATGTAAGAGAGGCTGCTTCAATCACCAGACATCATCTGAACAACAAGGACAAACCTGATCCAGAAGGAAGAGCAATGCATGTTGAATACAGACTTTCCTAATTTTAAGTGAGTGGGAATTTGACTTTAGAGCAGGGGTCTCCAACCCTGCTCCTCCAGGACTATCATCCTGCAGAGTTTACCTCGAACCCCTGTCAAACACACCTGAAGCAGCTAATCAAGGTGTTCATGGTATAATAGGTAAGTGTGTTGGAGCAGTGTTGAAACTGAAGTATGCAGGACAGTAGCCCTCCAGGAGCAGGGCTGGCTTTCCCTGCTTTAGAGTGTGTAAGCGTGTATACTGTGTGAGTGCATTTGAATGAATGTGACATCTCACCAGTTTCAGGCTGAAGAAGAGCACTAGCAGTGAGACACAGGTGAGCAAGCTCAGTTCCAGCAACCGAACGAACGGCTGGTATTGGCTAAAGCCGGAAAATTTCCTGTACAGTGCTTCCTGTTTCAACTTCTGCTCGTTCAGCAAGTACTTCCCTTTTGCAGGCATTCTGACCAAAGGCAGTACGGCGGCTAAATAATACTGGCCTACCAAAGCAGAGTGATCAGATACCACAGAAATACACCTCCTCCCATCCAGCAGAGTGCGGATATGCTGAAATTCCCATAGAAACCATGTGAGAGTATGTGGGAGGTCATTTCAGTGCAGAACACTTCAACTCTACTCTCCACAGCTCCATTCTGTGCATGTCCTTTATGATCCTTCTTATTTTGTACTTTTGATGTCACTCTGGTTCCTCCTCCTGGTCCTGTTGGAGAGGGCTTCAGGGTACCACTGTGTGTGCACGTTGAATGCAAGGTGATGCAATCCAATTACGGATTCTTCCACAGTCCAAAAAATCCTGTCACACAGAAAATAGAAAGAGAGTTATTTGTTAGATGTGCTACAGTGATTAGACTAATACGACACCTACTATAGTCATTCTGACCCACTTAGGAGCAAAGAAACATTGAAAATAAAGGGATAGTTCACCCATAAAAGGAAATTCTTTCATTAATTACTCACTCTTATGTCGTTCCAAACCCTCAACACATTTGTTCACCTTCTGAACGCAACTCAAGACATTTTTAATGAAATCTGAGTGCTTCAGAACTTCAAAAAGTTCATAAAGAGATTGTAAAACTAATCCAGATGAAGTGAGAAGTTTATTCCAAAATTTCTGAATAGACACAAATGCTTTATATGACGAACACATTTAATTTAGGCTTTTATTCACATATAACGTATCATTAACTCACACATCAGTTGTGGTACGGAAGCTCAGGCATGTTTACTTGATGTGTTCATTCTCATGTGTTACGCAGCAGGTTTGAGCCAGAGGGTTTGAGCTTCCCAAGAATCTCTCATGCGTTCTCGCGCATCAAGCAGGTTTGGTTATCAATTCATATGGATTAGTTTTACGATCTCTTTACGAACTTTTTGAAGCGTCAAAGTGGTAGTTGAATAGCCGTCTCACTCAGACTCTTCATTTGTGTTCCGAAGGTGAACGAAAACCTTACAGGTTTGGAATGACATAAGGGTCAGTGATTAATGACAGATTTTTAATTTTTAGGTGAACTATCCCTTCGAAGGAATATGAAAATGGAAATGAAACTTACTGACCCCCAAATTGTTCCAAACAAGTATGAGTTTCTCTCTTCTGTTGGTCTCTCTTCTGAATGTTGGTAACCAGACAGTTGACGGTAGTCATTGACTTCCATAGTATTTTTTTTCCTACTATAGATGTCAATGGCTAAAATCAACTGTTTTATGACCAAACATTCAAAATATCTTCTTTTGTGTCCAACAGAAGAAAGAAACTCACACAGGTTTGGAACAACTTGAGGGCAAGTAAGTGAGGACAAAAAAAATGAATTATTGGGTGACCTATCCCTTTAAGGAGCTTTTCATTTAGAAACTAACTTAGGTTTGTTGCAAAAGCTGTGGAATCATGCATCAAGTTTAGAGAGCACATTTTCAGGTCAACTCCTTAGATCTCTATAAACACTGCTCTGTTCAGTCATTCCCACACTGGCAGCTCTCTGTGCCTGTAAAAAGGCTTTTGGGTAGAGTTCAACATTTGTGTGGATTCAGTTCTCTCTTCATTACTGAGCCTAATGCTGATGGCTGCTGTCCATGGCATCCTCAGCAAAACCTGCAGCTACACTCAGACTGAGGCGAGCGGAGCTTTGCAAAGAAAAGCCTGAGTGAACACTGGACACAGATTATGTCCTCGGTGCAAGCAGATGTTAATGGTCTTACTATGAAGCCCATTTGATGCGTGTGCGTGAGTTCTGCAAACATGCAGAACTGTAAAGAAAAAGGAAAACCTCTTGACATTGTAAGACTGAAAATATCCAAAGATATTTTAAAAATGAACAAAGACATTGGCTTTGCTGTTTCAGTCCCCTCTCTCATGCTACAAGGGCCATTTGGGAAGACACAAAGGAGCTGATAGTGATCAAGGCCTGTAGGCCAAGATGCCTGTGCATCGGGGGTCTATGAATTGTCACACCTTCAGTACAGTGGGGGAAGTTTTACTTCTGATTGGTCAGTTTGAATGTCTCACATTTGGGTTTCAGTCACATGGTCAAGGAAAAGGATAAAAGAAGATTGTAACAGTTGATCTGTCTCTTCTTTTACACTCTGCTCTCTTATTTGGGCACTCTCTGTCCTCTCTCTCTCTCTCTCTCTCTTTGTCTTTCTCTTTCACTCTCTCTATCTCTCAGATAACTTTTTACATACATGCTGGATACGATTAATGGTATAAGGTTTTTTTATCATCTCATCTATTTTGTAATCATTTTAAGTGTAACCATAAACCAATATATTGTCATTAAACTCTTTCACTACAAATTATGTGCTAACTAGTTTGATTTGGTATTAACTTTGATGTGCTGCCTATTGCAATATAATATTGTCACATTATAGCAACGCTCTCCCACATATTCAGCTATTATAACTGTGCTTATTTCCGTCGTTGGTATAAGTAGCAGTGGGTCGTAATAGACAAGAAATGTACAGTTTTCTACCATCTTGCTGATAATGTTTTTTAGTCATTCGGCAACCCTGCAGCCTGAACACCTGTAGGAGGTCCACCCTTACAACATGTCCTTCCAATCAAAATAAGCTAGAGTTCAAACGAATGGCATAGGTCATGCAACATACTTTTAAATGGTACACTATTTTATGCTGACAAAAATTAATATCGCAACATAAAAATAGACACTTTATTTTTAAAGACACCTGTTCTGAGTGGGTTATTCTGTGCAAACTCTCAAAGCTGAAAGCAACGAGATGCTGTCAGCACACTAAGCATAGCACAACCATTAGGTAAAATACATAGTCTACATTTGTTTTAAAGTAATTAATACTTTTATTTAGCAAGTGTGACAGTAAAGACACGTAATGTTACAAAAGATTTCCATTTCAAATATTGCAATTTTTTGTTAACTTTCTATTAATCAAAGAATCCTAACAAAAATAGCATTCCAGTTTCCATAAAATATTAAGCAGCAACTGTTTTCAACAAAAAAATAAGAAATAATTAGAAATGTTTCTGGAGCAGAAAATCAACAAGACTGGAGTAATGATGCTGAAAATTCAACTTTGCCTTCACAGGAATAATTACATTTTGCTATATATATATATATATATATATATATATATAATAGGGCTGCTCCCTAAAAGTCGACTAACCGTTAGTCGATTAGAAGATGCTTGGTTGAGCAAGATTTAATTAGTTGGTTAGACACAGAAACAAAAAATCTCCACAGGAAGCGGTGAAGTCCGTGAGCGACAGATTGTTAACAGCAGGAAATCCAAACATTCGCATATCATTTATCATTGATCGACCTCAAATTTGGCTTATCACTTGAAACATGTAAGTAGTAGCAACTTTACAAATCCACTCGCTCTAATGTTGGCATAGTGCCTGATAAATGTGTGCTATTATTAAGTGCATATCCAAGTGTTTGTGTGGAGAGTGCCCTTATTACATGACATTTTAGTCATTTTAGTCATACAGATAAGAGTAATGGAAACTGTAAAGGGTCTACTTTTATTTATGTAAACTCATAATAACAGCAAAACTTGCATTTGTAAAACAATGAAAACAATCAGGATGCGCATTCTGTCGTCTCGGTCTCAGTGAACTTGAGCACAAAATGAATCGAAACTCAGCATATACTCACCATATAGGCTATGTTTTATATATATGGGCAAATAAAACGTGGTTATTATGATTTATGGCATATTAATGTAAGCGTGTGATTAGTCGACTAATGGCTTAAATGAAAATGACTACTAGTCGAATAGAAAAATCTTCAGTCGAGGTCAGCCCTACAGTTTATACTGCAAATTAGATCAAGCCTTGGTTAGCATAAGAGACTATTTGTGGCGTAAAAATGTACAGTAGATACACTATTTGACCTCCCTTATCAACTAGTTAGTTGTTGAACATCTAGTTGATTAGTTTATCGTCGTCATCATAATGACCCATCCCTGATCTGAATGTGCTGGAAAACAATCTGCATCAATACATCCTCATTCAGGTGGAGGAAACAGTCCACAGAGGAAGAATAGCAGAAGAGTCTCTTTAAATAAGCTGCATCCAAAGGTCATGATTTCTCATTGCTAGTTATTATTGTTTGAGCAGGGCAACCAAACGATCATGGAAGCGTAAGCAACAACTTCACATCTGAATGCACACACACCATGAACACACTAAACCATGAAGAGTGTTTTAAATGACGCTAAACCCTGCTGTGCTGACGCATTGCTGACAACATTGATCACTGATAACAGCACTGAAAACTGAGAAATAGTTTTTTGTCTGCTCTCATTTCCTGTAAATTCATTGGATTACCAAAGAAGTATTAGAAATATCCTCTAACAATATTAAAAAGCTGAAAGTCAAAAGGACAAGCTCCAGTGACGTGGCCCTGAAAAGAAGCACAGAAAAAGGCAGAGAGAGAGAGAGAGAGAGAGAGAGATGAAGAGCTATAGAGAACTGGGACGATTTTCAATTTGTTAAGGGTCATTAAAGACCTGAATGACAGCACCGTGTCACTCTCTCACTCTCCCAGACAAATGCACCCCAGCCAACAAGCGGCCTTTATATTCCCAAACTAAAGTTACCATGGCAAAGGAACAATTCAACAGGGCAATAACCGAAAGAAAGACAGAGAGAGGGTGGGAGCGACAAAAGGAATGAGAGTGAATAGTCTTTCCATGCGGAAACAGGGAGGGTCAAATCCTCCAGGCTGCTGCTGTAGTTCCTGGAAGCGCAAAGCAAAGAGTGATGAAGCTCTGAACCTGCACAATGATCTGACGCTTAACATGACACAAGCACAGGCAGGCCCGCATTAACACACAGGACCTTGGGGCTATAACAAACCATTCATAGTAGCCTATCTTGGTGCCACATAATTTTCTACCGCAGGAATAATTTTTTTTTTTTTTTTTAATCATACCTTTGACACACAATGAGATACAATGTATTGAAACTATATATAAAATGAGGACAGAAACAAATAATAATAGATATTTTTGAATATACTGCAACTGTGTTTAACAATGTTAATATTGCATTATATTACAAGGTTCTTAATTACTGAATTAATATTTTACAAATAAAGTTTATTTCAACTGAACATATCTGCACACAATAAAAAAACACCATAGTGGACAGAATCCAGAGTTTAACTGTATTCTGACACAGGCAAAAACCAATCTCTCCATTACCAAGGATTCATACAACAATAATTACTAATAATCAAATGTTTTCTGTATTGAAAATAAGCTTAAACACTATAAAACAACCTCTATAAAAGTGACTTGTTTACCCATATATAAGTAAGTAAGTAAGTAAGTAAAACCTTTATTTGTCCTGCAGTGGGGAAATTGCATTTAGCAACAGCAGGGGTACATGGTAAAAAGTAGTACACACTAATATAAAAACAGAAAACTAAATAAATTTACAGAATAGAATGCACAAAAGAAATATTGCACGTTGGAAAATTGTAAAATTGTACAGTGAACATATGTACAGTGTACAGTGTACATACATATGTACAGTGTACATATTACCCAATATTTAACGTAAGGCTAATAATAGTAATATTAACAATAAATACCATAATGTCATATTACTACAGCTTTAGTAACTGCATGGTCATTTTATAGTGGTGGCACTGTATGTAATGAAAATCTTGCAATTTCTGTTGTGCTCAATAACTCAGTTTACATGGAGCTATATGATCTGGTTTCAGGTTCCGACACAGCTTTTAACACTTCAAATTCAAATGAGACCAGTGACTTGCACTGGTTAGAACAGGGAAAGCATCAAGCAAGTCCATCAGCGTTGTGCGGAAGACACTGCTTCAGCTGCTCATGCACTGCGAGGCTGTTATAGCACTGTTTCATCGCTTGGCTTTTGGGGTTTTTCTCAGGTGCTCCACTAAATAACAGCGCTTAAGTAAATACAATGTTTATGATGGCTATTATTGTTCAATAAATAATATTTAATATAATGTCGGTGTACTTGGAATTGAGAAACGGTCTGTATGTTAATGATGGGAAATTATCATCAACTTCAGTGCAGGTTACATGGTTACGCAAGTAGGTGGCTGCAAGTGACTGACTTTAAGAGTGAGTAAGTAGACTATTCATTAAAATGCTGATTCATTCTGGAACCAAGCAAGTTTGTAAAAAAAGAAAATGATTTTAATCGTTGAAGGATGCTCATTCAAACTGACCCCCCCATCAAATATCATTGCAATGTTGTATTCTCTCACCTGTCATCATTTACTCACCCTCACGTGACGGCGCAAAGAGAAGACGGGAAGGGGGAAGTGCATGTGTGTGCAAGTCTAAGCAATCTAAATGTGAATTTTCAAGATCTCCATGTGATGTGAGAAATGGTATTGTTGTTGGTAAACCCAGGACAGTGGCTTTATTTTTTTTTAACAAATAAAAGCCCTATTCTCTGCCTAAATGCAGTAAAACCTATTGGAAGTCCATCACTGTGGGGCAGCACCACAACTGACAACTATGACAATAGGATAATTATTAGGGATAATGACTGCAATATGACTGTAATATGATTTTAATGCATTCATCTGTAATCTTTATGGAACTGCAAAGAGCAAAGGCTAGGCCTGTCATTATCTTCTGGAAGGTGTGTGCACCAATAATATCATGTGCATAAGATGAGCAGGCAAAAAATATGAGGTCACTGTTAGATTAATTTCCATTTGATTGCCATTAATGCTGGAAAATACAATGGCATTCAGAAAAAGATATGCTGTTCAATCTGAATAGTTTTTTCTTTACCCAAGAAGAGCAGAAGACAGGCATATTAGATCAATGTTCCAAATTTACAGCTTGAAATCTACCCGAAAATAACTCAAATTGAATTGATACATTAATCTTAGGTTTATCACATCACATATTGGCATAATATAATTGTTTTCTATTTTTATTGTGAAAAAACCTTCACCAAAATATATTTAAAATACATTAATTTCATACTAAGTATACCACAAAATCATTAACATATTTACTGACATATCGATTAAGACTTACTGAGATATATACATATATATTGATAAAACTTTATTTGGAGCACTTCTTTTATTGCAATAGCAATAGTATACTTGTAATAGTTCAAGTTTAGCAAAATCAAATATAATATATATTTATAATATATACACAACACACAATTCTGTAAATGTAACACAACAAAAAACAGGAAGTATCTTGATTTCCTTTTTCAAACACAACGGTGGTTGATGTATTTCTTTTCTTTCGTACTATGTAACACTGTATTCACAACCACAAATGTTTACAGAAAAAAAAGTTTGGTTTCAATTTTGCTTTCGTATTTACTGTGAATTTTCAGCATTTCTCGGGCAAATTACTTTCAATCTTGTACATAGCAGCTCATGAAAGAAGAGCTTTAGGTTTTAAATAACTGAGTATATATTATATATACAAAAATAGAATGTTATGGAAAAGGTGTTTGCAACGTAAGACAACGTGTTTGTGATATTTTGAATGCAGTGCAAGAGATATGAGGCATTTTGCCTTTTGTGTGTGCAATTCTTGGATTTGTGTGTAAAGGTCTGAAAATGTGTGTAAGCAGTTGAAAAAAAAACTTTAAGTACAAAATTAGTTGCTTCAATTTAGCAGACTTTAAGTATACCAAAAGTACAATTGCAGGGTATTAAGTACATAAATATGTAAATATATTATTTATTCCTGTACTGCCAAGATAAATATTCTATATACATGTAAGTATGTAAACAGAAGCGTAAGCAAAGCAAATCTACATACACAGCACAAAACCATCTGAACAGTCTAGTTTTATCGTGATGAAACTAGTGGCTTTTGCAATAGACTGATTAAATGTTTACTGCAAATTATTTATACTTCATTATAATCTGTCTTCTTCACACATGATAACTGATGTAGCAGCAAGGTACTTCCATCAGGATTTCATCGGTTTACTTTTGCAATCTGTCAGCTATTGTCATAGCTGTGCAACTATTGACCTTTATCTTTTACTACCTGCTTAAGTAATTATTTAATCAATTTTGTAAATATCTGCCAAGAACAACAATATAACAGTAGGTCAGACCATGAGTCTGTTACACTGGCAAACAAGAGAATAAAAACGAGGCCAATAATGTATGCAATGCAAATAATAATCATCGTCGTCGTCATCAGTTCGGCCTCATTGGAAAAACGTACCTGTGACAATATTTCTGCAAAATGATATTGCATTACTTTTCGCAATGATTTCGAAGTGAAATGTCCAGTGAGTGCTGCTAAAAGTGTGTTCATTTTTATCCGAAACAGATGAATGTGAATCTGGGTTGATAGTAAGTGCATCCATCCATCATAAAAGTAATCCATACGGCTCCAGGTGGTTAATAAAGGCCATCTGAAGCTTTTTGTAAGGAAAATATCCATATTTGAACTTTATAAACTATAATAACAAGCTTTCGGCAGATGGCCTTACGCATCGATTTACTGCTAAAGACTGGATGCCAGGCTTATTGCCGAACGTGGAAGCACAGAGGATAGAGCAAAACAAAACACCAGTCACAAATTAGAAGTTTAAAACGAGAATTAAAATTTTTTTTTTTTTAAATTGTCAGAGGATTTCGATATTAGAGAAGAACTTGAGTTTGTTGGACATCCCTAATTGTTTGAATAGCGAGAAGTTTCAGCTACTCTTTCTCCGTAAATCAATGCATACGGCTGTCTGATGGAAGCTAGTTACTATAGTTAATAAAGTTTTAAATATGGATATTTTTCTTACAAAAACCCATATCTTCGCTTCAGAAGGCGTTTATTAACCCCCTGGAGCAGTATGGATTACTTTTATAATTTCACAATTTCACACCCTCTCCACTACCATTATAAAGCTTTGAAGAGCCAGGATATATTTTAATACTCCAAACTCCAATTGTGCTCGTTTGAAAGAAGATAGTCATTGACACCTAGGATGACTTGAGGGTGAGTAAGTCATGGAATCATTTTTGGGTGAACTAACCCTTTAAAAATGATGGTCTGGGGTACGGTTCATGTGAACGCCTGTACAGTTCGCTACTGATATGAACGCAATCGCACTAAATTGTGGAAGTGAACCACTATTAATATTTTTGATAAAAATGTGTGTTTGTTTCACTCACTTTCCTGACTAGCATGACTGGCGTACTGCAAGCAGAGAGCTGAATGTCTCATTTCTGCTCACCTTTAGCATTCTTCAGAGCATTTGCAGTACATTCACGGCAGATTGACGCAAGTGCCATTATGTACTGAAGTGTTAGAAACAAAATCAATGGTACAAAAAAAAATATAAAAGTGAGGTGAGCAACGCTATGCATTTTGCCGCTTTCTCCTGCACCTTCGTTACCAAGCAATGAAGTAAACAGCTGCTGCTTTGATGACGCAAACGCACCGCGGTTCCCAAATAATATAATCTGAACACAGTCCAGCGGGGGCAGGGGGAGAGGGGAGCAAAAGAACTTGGGTTTGGACCCTTAGAATAACGTACACCTACACTAAAGTCTAAAACTACCCGATGGTGCTAACAAAAGCAAATGTGACATAAAAATGCAACTGCTGAAGGAACCATGCCATTTTAGCGTGTTTCTAGAAGTCTTTGTGTTCTTTGAGTCGTAACTCGTGTTTCATGGGATTCAATTCTGTATCACCCGTGCTACGGAGCAAGCTTAGTATGTCAGAAAAGCCAAACATATGGAGTTGGTTGTTGGATGTGATGTAAACTCCAAAATGATATTGTTTACAAACCATGCACTATGGTAAAAAAGTATTTTGTGGTCATATTACTTGAAAGGAGTCGTGTTGTATTGAGAAAAGCGAGTCAACATACACAAACAATTGTGTCTTTGTGCCACAGGTACTACTCACCCTCAAAGTGAATAAATCCCCACATATGAGGCATATTGAATTTTCAGTGATAAGGAAGACTAGGATGACATTGTGTGTGTGTGTGTGTGGGGGGGGGGGGGTGATTTGATTAGTCAGATGCTATCAGGCTGGTTTAGCTAATCACTGCTGCAGTGTACACAGGAAGTGAAGACTGTCAAAGACACATCTTTGACTTGGGCACTGTAATGAATTCTGTCCCACGCTGTTGTTGAAATTCCTCTCTCATCAGACTCATGATCTTTCACTGTGAAAATCCAGTGTTCTGCTACAAACTGGAGATGGGCAGTATATTTTCGCTAAAATTGCCTTATAAAATAATTCTAAACATTTAGCCACTTTGTAAAAATACAGAGATAAATATTGTGTATTCTCCATTTCTCCTAAAAATACTGAGATATGATTACTACAATATCATCTTAGGGACAATATGAACACCAGTTAATAGGCGCAGAATATACAGTATATTTAACCACATGTCTCTGACATCAGCCATGACTCGTGTTCCTGACTCTCAGGGAACGGTCAACAAATGCGTCGTGCCCCTGAGAGTAAGTACACGTGCATAATAAAAGCTCATTTTCAGCTGTGCTAAAGCAATAATTTGTTAAAAATGCCATGTAAACATTACTCGGACTGAAATCGTAAATCTTATGATCGTATACTGTGCAATAATACAAAAACATCAACCAGTAGAGATTTTGAGATTTTTAGAGATTTCTGTTTATCCACCTTATTTTCAACCTAAGAACAGGGACTTCCTTTTGAGCAAAACTTCCAGTGTGCTTCCAGCTACTTTAGCTGTGCAAAAACAGTCCATTATGCTCCTTGATATCACAGACTTCCTATCATATTGTTTTAATTCACTACCATGATCATTAACAAATTGGTTTGTAACACAAATAATTTTTAACGTTTACAGCACTTTGTTATTCTTAGTTACTTAGTGGCTCGCACAGTCAGAGAAAATAGCTTACTTCCGCATTGCTAAAAAAAGGTGAATACTGCAACTTGCAAAACTTCAGTCAAAATTCTTCCTGACTTGCAGGTCTGATCTCCAATTACAGTTTTTCTCAATTGATTTCTCCAAACTCATCTCAAAACAGTTAATGCAGTGATATGAACTCTTAGTAATTGTCCTGAATAGGTTGTAAATTTTCCTTCATTTCACGCAAATTACAAATCACTTACATAATGTCCTCAAAAGCACTGTGCATATAATCCTCAAATGGTTTAACAGTAGTTCATACAGCCAACCAAAACTTTAATATATCAGACAAAAACAATATCAGCTCACTTTTATTGGTTTTACAAAAATCATAACCATTTGTGCACCATTTTTCCAAACAAAACAAATAAAACTCTGTTATTTGTTAAATTCTCAGTTGCACTTGGAATGTTCTCAATTTACCCCAAATAAATATCTGCTGAGTTAATAATACACACAACACAGGACATGCAAATTCCCTAATTGTTTACACAGCTATCGCAATTACAAAAACTATAAAAGGGGAAAGAAAAATGCCAAAAAAAAGAAAGAAGAATGGGAAAAGAAAGAGGTGTAAGAGTGAGGGGTTTCTGGAGAGGATAGAGGAACAGTGGAAGAGGTAGAAAGAGGTGCGGGGAAAGGAATACATGGTATAGGAAGAGGAGATGGAGAAAGAAGAGCTGAGGATGTAGGAAGAGGAGAAAATGGAGTAGAGGGAGAAGATATGACAGTGGAGGGCAATGACAGAGAAAAAGGGTAGAGCAAGGTGTAAGAGGAGGGAGGAGAGGTAAATGACAGGTTTTCAAATGAGGTTTCATCATTATACAATTAAACTCATCATTAAAGAACTTTGAAGAACACTATTAAACTAAAGAACATGAAAAACATGTACTTTCATTCATGTATTTGTGTATCAATTGCTGAATTTGTTATCAAATCACTTTTTAGATTTAATGATTGTATTTATCATTAATAAATGCATTACTAAAATAAAATGCAGTGCTTCAATATGCAGTGAATACTGAACCGTTTGCCCATCATAACCGTGTTTAGTTTGCATTCATTTGGAGAAATGTGTCAAATCGTTTGAGAAAACCTGTAAAGTACTAGTCAGGTGCGGGTTATATAACTGGAGGGTCAGCTAGTTAATAAATGTAAGGATTCACACACTTTTTTCACCCTGCACTGTAAATGTTTACACAGTGTGTTCAATAAAGTCATGAAAATGTATCATTGTTTATAGGTTAAGCCCCATTTGTTACAACAGACAATATCTATAATATCACAAATGCCAAGCAATATTGAGCTTATGACACTTGTGGCCTGGCACAACTGACTCTGTGAAATACGCAGGTTCCTTTATTACTGTTTACAGAATAACAAAGTGCGTCACACGAACCACACGAGGAGCAGCAGGGCTTTCAGAATTTTATGGTGACTTTACAGAATGTAGACTTATTTTTATCAAGAGATCAACTCTGCCTCATTTCTCTTTGTGTTCTCTCTCTCTCTCTCTGGACTCACGGATGAGGTGTGGTTAATGGATCTCTGTAGAGAGAAATGGTCTCTTTGAAGAAAAGATATTCCATCATCCCCTTCATAAAGACACATCACTGTTATCCTTTGGAAACACAGACAATAGCAACCCTGTCATGGGATGGCAAGGTCAAGCTACAAAGGAATCCTGTGGTGTTGCTGTGGGTGGAAACATGGAGTGTGTGAGTTTTTATAATTACCACATATTTGCTTTCACCTACAGCAGTGGTTCCCAAACTAGGGTACACATACTCCTGGGGCTACGTATGTGAGGTGACTGAAGGGGTACACAAATAAAATCTATTGCCATTCATTTAATGCCACCCCATCTTAAAATAGCATTAAAACCGAGCATGTATTTCTCACAGGCAAAATGCCATAAAAGGTCAAATACACGACATCCGATTTAATTACCTCATCGTTTGCTGTCAAAACTATCTGTATCCAAACAAGCAGTGTGCATAAGATAGGCTGCATGCAGAGTATGCTGCCTTAGCAAATTGCACTACATTACTGCTGTTCTCAGCAATGTACCTTTGTACAAGTGGGAATTTTTCACTTAGTAGCATGAAGAACAACAAAAACATACCCTGTGTGAGTTGTTTTTAATGTTTATATATATATATATATATATATATATATATATATATATATATATATATTACAAGCAAAAATGCAAATTTTCCCAAATATCCACACAATTGCAAATGAGACAAGAAACAAAAGGGGAATATTAAGTGATGTAAATTTTAAACACAGTATTGTCAGTACTGTTTGCTCTATTTTGCGACGAAATAATAGTTCCAACGAAAGCCACAGCAGTATTTAACACAGAAGTGTTTAATGAATGAATCTGTGGCTTTGAACAAGTCATAGAGTTAATGATTCAATGACTCATTCATAAATACACTTGCTTCTTTACTGAATGAATGAATGAATAATGTAGCCAACTCACCTATGTTCCTTGACAGTTTTTTCTGCATCTCTCCACCACCCTGTCTCCTCACATTTGTCTGGTTACTATCCTAATCAAAGATACGGGGGAGTACTCTAGGTTCGGGCGACATTCCGTGTCAGTTCAGGAGGAATATTATGAAATAATTTTGTGTGTATTTGTCCGTTCAAGCACAAGACGTCATGAAAGAGAATTCAATTCAGTATTCGCACACTAGGGATGGGAATCGCAGGGTACCTCACGATACGATACGATCACAATACATGGCTCACGATAACGATAATATCACGATACGGTGATTCTGTGATAATCAATATATTGCTAGACAATCGTATGATGATAAATCATGATATCTGACTAACTATGAAAACAAATTGCCAGTTAAAAGGTTAAGTGCAGGTTTTCTCTCTTTATCCACAAAACTGATAAATCCAATCTTCAGTTCCCACGCTATATGCAGATTTAAGTTCACATCCCCGAAAGCAACAAATATGAGGTGCATTTTATTGACCATCAGCTAATTTCAAAATCAAAGACAGCAATAGGAGAGAGCGGCAACAGCACTGGTAACTGCACTGTCTCATTACTGCGACTTACTTTCAGTTTCATATGCAGCAGTTTGTGCATCAGCATGCTGAAGAAGAGATCCTCAGCTGCTCATCTGCGGTGATGCGTGATGCAGTTGCGGTGTCATATCTGATAATAACATGTTATTTAGCCTATAACACTCTCAAACATTTCCTTTTTAGTATTTTTGGTAGAAGTAAAATTTACAGATATGTGGTTTCAACAACCAGACGCATAGAATGATGCAGAGACAGTTTTGGCTGCGTCCCAGACCACCTTCTGAAGTGGTTTGAGTAATCGGATTTAAATCCGACTCAAATGCGTTTCAGAGGGCATTTACACCAGGTCTTTTCATGACAGTTGTCTGATCAGAGAAAATGCATGAAGTGACCAGGTGTAAACAGACCCTTTGACGCTTTTCACCGCCCACTAATAGATTCAAATGGGAGCATATGAAAACAGGCATATACCAGCGTATATATTAGGGATCCGCTGATAGACAACTGATTTCAAACGATCCCGTCTATATCTGTGCACGAGTTCGATGAAGAATGTCAAAGTTGTCTATGTTTGTCACATAATAAAAGAGCGTCCAGACTTTGACCTTAAACATGGCTGGGGCATCTATTATTTTACTCACAGTGCTGCATCCCGTTAAAAACCTTTTTCTTAGGCTAGTTAACTTCTGTTCATCTTTCCCTCAATCAAATGTTGAGCCCCGCCTTAAAGTAGCGATGCTGGGAGCAGAGAAATCTATTTAAAGCTCCTTATTTAATGAATTAAAAGATATTTGGCACAGCATATCAATTCTCATATCGCACAGAAAAGGACGACGATATATCGCCATATCGATATTTTGTGCCAGCCCCATATATGAGAGGCGGCTTTCTGTGCAGAATTTAGTTCTCTTTTGAGTCTTCTTGCACTTGAATGACTTAAAATCACATTAAAATGTGCACACAGGAATTGATCAAATATGTATAACAAATATCCGATTCCTCATCTTAAGTATCCAATTCTTGAATTGGACTTGACGCTTGATTTCCAAGCTTAGATTACATTCAAGTCATATTTATATTTTATTTTAAATCAATGTCCTATAAACAGAAGTTGTCTTAGTGTATAGAAAAGCAAATTTGTCCCAGCTTGCTTTTTGACTTGAATTTGTACCCAATCCCTGTCCTATGGTGCAGCCTACAAAACAGATAGTCTCAATGAAACTATTATGTTCAATGACTACGTCTGATTTCAAAGAAATATATGGACTGTATTTCCTGGTAGCACACAAGGATGAGTAAAAGGTTTGATGTTGCAGTAGGTGGCACATAGTCGATTTCAGCATATTGCCTTATCAGAATGGAGGGTTATAGCTCTCACATTAAGTGTTGCCAATCTGTTCACAGCATCACATTTCATCCCACAAGTTAAATTAGTTTTGCAATACAGACACAGTAGAGCAGCCATAAACGCTATAAACATAAAAACACTGAACATAAAAGGGAAACAGTCTCTAAAATTAAAATGACTTCGTATTGCTTCACCCTAAACAGCGTGTTCCAGCAAATCTGTCCATTCTGGTGCAAGATTCACACAGATCTGCTCTCAGTAAGATGAATCCTGTGCCACATAGCACACAATGACAGATATACTGTCTATATAAACATCTACACCACAAATATCTCATTGTTACAATGACCACATTTTTGAATATATATTGGTAAATATTGGATATTTAATTGTGCATCCTCATTTCCCCTATTTGTTAGATTACTGTAACAATCATCTAATGCTCGCTTAAATTTAATCTTCATAAACACTAATAATTTAACAACACAGTTAAATGTCATACTTAGCATACCTCAAAATTAATATCCACTTTTCTATTTATTTATTATACAATGACTATAAATACAAGTTTCCTAGTTGGAAGTACATGTATTCACAATCACAACAGCCTCAACAACTGAGAATGTCATATTTCAAATTTTACATGATACACAAGTTGTTGAGTTGTGACATTGGAAAGGGTGTGTCAATGTGAAACATGGCGGAAACACTGATCTATAATATTGATAATGTCATATATCTATCATCTATAAATGGATTGAGGTTATTTGGGTTTATTGCTCGGATTCAGAATATTATTCTTTTGTTTTGTTTAGACGCCCTCCATCATGTGTTTCTGAATTGAATGCGTGATGACAGCCTGCTGAAAGTATCTGCACACCCAACCAGGTCAGACTAGTGAATTACAAATAAACATTCACACTATTCTCTGCAGAATATCATTAGCAGGGGCGATGTGATGTTTAGTTCAGGTAAATGTTGCACAGGAGGGCATTATTATCCTCCATCTGAGGTTAGAGTCAGTGCACCCAACCATTCCACACCTCCAATATCTGATTACTGCGCATGTAATTACATGTGATGTAACTACCGGCGATCTGGTCTTTCTCTTTCATTAGGAGCCGCCATCAGGACTAAATGGCTGACTCATCTCACTGTCTGTCTTTCTACATTTGCGTTAGTTCTCCATTCTGCTTCCTAAATATGTTTCTCAAGGTCTATGTTTGATTAACAGGGCTTCTAATACTAGGGATGTGCAAAGCTGTTTTTCTTTTTCATAATCGACTAGTCTGTGGGTTAACTGAATACTAGTCAAATACTAGTCGAATTCAGAGTTTCAAGACAAAACAAGTCTCTTATGCTCTCCAAGGTTACATTAATTCGATCAAAAATATTCATAAATTAATAAACATCACTAATCTACGTAGATATTTTACTGATCCAATATGGGAAACTGAAGTGCATTAGCAGAAATACAAGAAGACAGTAAAGTACACATAGTTCGCACAATTTTTAAAAAACACACACTTTACACATGTAATAAATAAACAAATTGTAGTTGGCAAGTCCATTAGTTCACCATCATGACATATCCATACTGACTGTTGGTAGAAAAAAAATGACCGGACATTTCAGTTATGGATGCACAGAAATGAAAATTCTTGGCAGAGGCCGAAACCGAATATAAAGGAAAAACTTGGCCAAATTTGTTACATTTTTTTTGCCAATTTTTTTTTTTTTAATATTGCATAAGTTAAATAGTCAAAATGTGCTTTTCTACTATTTTGTCTTGCTTTACAAAGAAAAGAAAAAAACAATTACAAAACTACAATTTAGAAATACTTAACATTATTTTTTTAACATTCCAGCAGACGTTATATCAACAAAGCATAATATAACTTAAAATAAATAAATTAGTAATATTTTTGGCCATCTTTGAGCCCACCTTCTTGAATGGCCTATATTAGATCTATAACTGACTGCTGAAAGAATGTACCATACTATGCATGCCTACTACAAAAAAGTGCATTGGAAATAGTGCAAAAAAGTGGATGAACCTACAATAAATGAATAATCATCCTAGACATAATCCTACTTCTTCAGGAAAAGTGGCAGGTTCTTCTTCATGAAAAGAAGTTTCTCTGCTTTTTCACCTAAAAGTTGGCTCCTCTTCAACTGGCACAATGCTACAAGTTTGGAAGACTGAATCCATGTTTCAAGTGGCGCATTCAGATAATATTTTTCCTGAATTACCGCTGGGTGTGAATAGTGCAGAAAAGAACATCACCTCATCTTCTCTGATAATCGTTCTGCACATGCAGCTGACATAAAACAGTTTAAATAAACAAAAAAAAAATATCCTATCCAGTGATGAAAAGTTTTCTGTGTTGACAAGCCTTTTGCGATGTCGTAACAGCCGGGATTCACACACAATGCGTCCACGTCCGATTAATGATCTAATGACTCATTTGAAGTGATTCATTTTAATGAATGGTTAAACCAACTGATCTGTTCAACACTGAACTCACGAGACGTCACTGTCTGAACAAATCATTTGCTCAGAACACCTCTGAAATGAGAACGTAAGTATGCATACCCCATTGTTAGCTAGATTTAGCCTTAATAATCCACCGTATTTTCAGGTTATTTATATGACAATGGTAGGAAATTACCTATAAAATCAGTTTGGACTTGAGTGAGGTGAAACCAGAACAAAGTAAGTCATTCTTAGCTAGGTGCATTCCATTGTATATGGTAGAAAATTAGACTATTACTTAAAATATGCTACTTTTTAATACTGATTATTAATTATTTTTAATATATGAATCTAAATAATTATCAAGTCTAGCAAAGAAGCATCTACAAAGCTATGAAATCAGAGTATTTTGAGCAAAGATGGTCAGTATTGTCAGTATTGAGTTCACAGATCATGTGGGTAGGGTACTTTTTACTGTTTGTGTCGATGACCATGTCTGTCAGCCACCACCGAAGACCATTTTTGACGCAGAAAAAAGCCTGTACACGTGAGCACCACGACGCATGCATGTGATGCTTATGCAGGAACCGGCCAATACTGAGCCACCGTTCTAATGAAAAAACGTTCTTGTGTTTGTTTGTTTTTTTGAACAATGTCTGCAAACAGCCATTATTGCATCTTTTTCGGACACTTTAAAATGCTTCCACACTGCTTCTCACTCTACGCTGGTTGCTATTTGATCTCCTCATCAAATCATCATTGTTCAATAAAATTTATTGGGTCTTTTCACTTAATCTAAAGTGCTTTTTTTTGGTATTTTCTGCTGAATAATTTCAGCTGCGGGACATTCGGTGCATCCCTAGGTCCAGCATGAACTCAGTCTTACTACATGCATCATTCGTTTTCATTCTCTCCTTTTTCTGTTCCCGACAATGAAAGCCATTGTATCAGAAACTGGTGCCCCAGTGTTCCATTACACTACTTCAACTAAACGTGCGCGTGTGTGTTTTTTCAGGTGTGTGCATCTGTACGGAGCTATGCAGGAACATTCAAGCAGAGTGTGTATGCCTGTGCGTGTAGCTCCCTGCACGATATCCTGATTCACTCTCCTTTTCCACGTTGGAAGGACACTAGAACACACACAAAAATGTGACTGTTATGAATGTGTGTGAAGGAAGTTGAAAGGTTGATTATTAACTAAGTGAAAATAGCTTTCTTGTACACCCTTTTTCTGGTCTCTCTCTCATTTCCACACAGATAACTACACCTCTAACCTCTAGCAGCAAGATCACAATGCAAAACGTCGATTAAAATGTCAATTCCCTGAAGAGCAACGAGACTTTAATGACAGCTGGTGTAAAACAACAGAGAAATGTCCCCATGACATCATCTCCAAACTCACGTTGTGAAAAATAATCAGATTTCCAAGGAAACACACTTTAACATTTTAACCATAAGCTGCACATGCACACTTAGACATGTTAGTTGATGATGTAAAAGATGCCGCATTAACACTGAGCTGATTTTGTACTGATAAAGGTGGTTTGAGTGAGTGGGCAGTAGAATAATAAGTCAAAGAAATACACTGCACACACAAAAGCAGAATCAGAATCCACCATTTTCTGAGCAGAGAAACTCTCATCAAGGACAGCCTTAGATGTCTATTCAATCTAACCACACACCAACCCATTTCCTTAGCAACCATGACTCATTTCCCTAACTACAGGGCTGAAGGCAGTACAGTATAGGCGGCAGAGCAGTGAGGTACATCGCTTCAAACAACAATGAACCTTTTCTGAGAGATTTCAATGAAGAAGGACTGTCGTTTTCTCGAGCTCCGCAATTCACTTGTCACAATACAAAGATAACTGTGTCTCAGACATGTCATGTGACAAAAGACCTGAGCATCTGGACTTTTTCAGAGCACAAACACACAGACTCTATCACTCTTTTTGGCCTTCAGGTGCATTCAAACCTAAAGCATTCAAGGAACATTATTCATTTCAGTCTCCAATGGCCTAAAACCATCTACTTAAAAGATTTAATTTTAAGGGATAGTTCACACACAATTGAATTGTCATCATTTACTCACCTTTGTTTTTTGTTTTTTTTCCCTCTTCTGTGGAAAAATTAGAAGAAATTTAAAAAAAAAAAAAAATCAACCATTTTTGTCCACACTATGGAACTCAGTTGGGTTCAAAACAAGTCAATAAATGATGACAGAATTTTCATTTGTCCCTTTAACCCAAAAATATGACGATTTAAAGGGATAGTTCACCCAATAATGAAAAATAGAGCTTAGTCAAGGCAGACGTCATATTGAATTTTATGCGAGTCTTTACTATACAAAGGACCTGATCAAAAAAATTTCAAAACTCCCTTCTTCCAAAACAGTTTTATGGGGTTTTTGTATACTGAAGGGGTTTTTTTGACATTTTGTCTCCTGAACAACTGAGATACTGTTAAACTGTTGAACACACTGTACTTCTGCACCTCTCAGCATCAATTTCATTCTTGTCAAACATTACATATAGTGCTACCCTGACTAAGGACTGTTGTTATCATTTACTTACTCTCATGTCGTTCCCAAATGTTTATGTTTTTCTTTCTTCTGTGGAGCACGAGAAGATATTTGAAGACTGTTTCAAGATATTTGAAGACTGTTTCAACCGTTTTTGTCTATACAATGAAAGTCAATGGGGTGCAAAACAGTGAATAAAAAATGACACATTTTTTCATTTTTGAGTGAACTATCCCTTTAACAAAAAGAAAGGAAAAATAAGCATTGTGGACAACAGGTTTAGTTTGTCCCTTCATGACACACCATTCATTAAAGAGAATCCCATCTCAAAACCCATACACAAACATTCACTGTACAAATACACCCAAATCTGGCATGCCCAATCCCATTTATACATAATAACAAATGCAAAATATCACAAAAGCATGCAATAAATGATATTTAATAAGGGATTAAGATGAACAGAATCGTTACAAAAAAACACAGCGGCGACACACACTCCATACAATGTTTCACATAAGCACCTGAAATACCTTTTAACAGCAAATGAGCTTCAGAAAGAGCTTCAAGTGTCACATCCACTTTTAGGAAAAAAGACACAAGAGAGTCAAAAGGGACAAGAGCGGGAAAACTTCCACACAGTCCACAATGCGCAGGGATAATGTCCACACCTTTGCATCTCAGGATGAGAGCGCGTGTGAAGGAGAGACGGTGGAAAAAACAAGACTAGGCTAGTCAAAACATTACATCAGTGCTACGAGCACAGACACACTGCGAAATAATGTTCAGAATGCGTGTGACACACGGATGCCGCTCCTCCACTATATATTAAAATCATAATATTTTTACTGTTATCAACTGTTTGTGCCTGTGGGAGTAGAGGGTTTTTGAGGGGTTAAGGGAGGGAATGGGCAGAGGATATGGAGCAATTAAACAGACCGGTGCGGTCCAGCAGATGAGGGTAAAGAGGGGGGGAGGAAAAACAAAATGAGAGAATAAGAAAGGGATTACAGGAGAGACACCATAACAAAAACAACAGATATGATGATTTTTTTTTTTTTTAATCAGCTCAAGTGTGCTTTATAGGGGATCAGACGGTAAGACGTGGCAAATGAAATCACCTCTTCATCTCTCACAGGCCAAACATCTTACGTGACCTTGTGTGATCTCAAAACCTGATGAACTCTTTCAAGTATTCGGCTTCATATTAAAGTCTCTTACATAGTGTATCATGACCTCAAATGTGGATTTAAGAGGATAGCATTACATAAACGCCACAGACCTTTTACGTATAAACCATTACTAAGAATTTCAGAATTTCTACAATAAAACTGCAGTAACATGTGGTTATCACATCAGAGAAAATACAGTAATATCCAACACATTTCCTTCTAGAGAAGCTTTACCAAAACATGGATTCTACAGTCAAATTCAGTGTTTTGGTAAATCTACAGCAGCATACTTGTTTGTAGTCCAGCTGAACAAATGGGAGATCGGTGCATTATCTAACCCTCCAACCCTCCTGAAATCCTGTTCTCTTTCTTTGTCAGACATAACTGAAGGATATCCCAAAAGCCACAGAAGACTTCAAAGCAAAACACGTATACTTTTATTCATCAAGGATGTCTTAATCCAAAGTCCACTGTGACATTGTTACAAAAAAAATCTATTTCAAAAAACAATGTAGTTGTTTCCGCAAATTCAATTGTGATAAAAATTAGATTTTTTTAGCAGCAATTCGGCATATTAAAATGATTTCTGAAGGATCACGTGACACTGAAGACCGGAGTAATGATGCTGAAAATTCTGTTTTGCTGTCACAGAAATAAATTACATTTTAAAATATATTAAAATAGTAAACAGTTATTTGTAATTATATTTCCCAATATTAAATTGATCAAATAAATGCAGCTTTGGTGAGACTTTAACATTCAAAACATTCAAAATCATGTTTGTAATGATTGTAAATAATGCATGTAATAATTACTACAGACCATAAACTATTAAACTATGAAATAAAATATATTTAAATAAATAAAAGGTTACTGTAAACATAATTAATATGTTTTAATAATTTATTTTATAGTTATTATAGTGTTATAGCATTATAGTACAAAATATGATATACCTTACACAAAAAGGTTAGCTAAATCCGACAACTTCTGAGGACAGTTTTAGCCAAGTAAAACATACAAACACTTTCACTTGCTTCACTATATTAGTGAAGACGTTGCATAGACGGCCATTGATTTTATATCACGTTAATATTTTCTATGGCCTATAACCTCACCTCTACCCCTAAACCTCCCCATCACAGAAACAAATTCACCTACCCAAACACTAGATTTAAATAAAAACGTTTTAGCCTATTCATAAGACTTTTTACTAATGAGAACCAGTAAAATGTTCTCACAAGTCAGCTATCATAATATTTCACTATATGAGGGAGGACATTTGGCTTTCCTGTATACACACACACAACACACACACACACACAACACACACACAACACACACACACACAGCAGAACCTATCAATCACCTGATGACACTAAAGTGTTTAGAATTTGACTCCAGCTTAGATGAAATGCCTTTTCAAGAGATGGCTGCTAGTCTGCTAACTCTACAACTCCTCCACACAGATTGAACACAGAAGTGTGAGATCCTGTTTTAACATAGAGCTGTTAAGAAACTCAAATAGACCGAATCTAAAATAGATCATATGCCCATGCTTCACTGCTCACAAAGCCAGAACAGCAACAGACCGAACTGAGGGGGAGTTCTGACCAACTGAGAGACAGCCAGAAACCTTTTGTGGTAGCTGCGATTGCACTACATGAACTGTTTGCTTAAGATTTAATACAACAGATGTCTGTGATGTTGTCACTGTACCTCAGCCACCTGATCTCTCCCTCTCTAGTGTGTGCTTGTCAAATGTGTGGTATGGTCAGATTTCTGCAGATGGACCCAGCCTGTCTGTCAAAAAGCACAGCAGACCACACTATTCAAAAACGAAGCACAATAATGATCTACCAAACCATATCAAATATCCCACTAAAGCCTTTAAAGACCAGCGTGGCACCACTCCGTCTGTTATTGGTTAGGTGATTACATTACTGGATTGATTTTGTGTAATTGCCTATAAAAACATGGATGAGATGAAAGGATTCAGTGGTCATCAATCCTTAGAGAACAGAGCATCTTCATAACAGAGGTCATTCTGTCCAGAACGAAACGTCACAGAACAGTGCAAAGCAAAAGTAAGCTCAGGAAGTCACTCCCTCAGAGTGCACCAAATTCCATTCAGTGGAAAAGACATTGCCTGTGTGGATAAGTGGATGGTCAACTCCACAGGAGGAAGGGAGTGTGCAACACATGGGGCAGGGGTGGGAAAACTCCAGGGAACATTAGAGAAGAACATCCAAGACACACACACGGTTGAATGTTTAACCTCTCTAGTCATATATAGATCTCAGAATTAGCGAGAGAGAAGGGTGGAGAACAGGTCAAGGGTCACAGGGGGTCCATGTGCTTCACAAATTAAGCATAAGTGATCTAGCAGTTCTCCATTGTCTTAGGGAGCGATTGTGTGTTTCTAGTAAGAGAGCAGAAAATCTTAACTGTTATCTGTCTCAGAATATTCATAGGAACAATGATGTCACTCTTACTAAATTACATACACATATACAGTATACACACATATCTGTTCAGTAAAACTTACTTTATGCACAATAGTTTGCATAATCGTTCAGCATAGTGTATGGCATTTGAGATCAAGTTAAGCACAAAATGTAATACTGAGTCTATTATAGTCTATATATATATATATATTTTTTTTTTATTAAATTTTTCACTCTTTGTTATATTGCAGCCATTTGCTAAAATTATTTAAGTTCATTTTTTTCCTCATTAATGTACACACAGCACCCCATATTGACAGAAAAACGCAGAATTCTTGACATTTTGCATATTTATTAAAAAAGAAAAACTGAAATATCACAAACTTTCTGCTGCACTTAAGGCTCCTAAGAGCACAGTGGCCTCCATAATCCTTAAATGGAAGACGTTTGGGACGACCAGAACCCTTCCTAGAGCTGGCCATCCGGCCAAACTGAGCTATCGGGGGAGAAGAAGAACCCAAAGATCACTGTGGGATCACTGAGCTCCAGAGATGCAGTCGGGAGATGGGAGAAAGTTGTAGAATGTCAACCATCACTGCAGCCCTCCACCAGTCGGGGTTTTATGGCAGAGTGGCCCGACGGAAGCCTCTCCTCAGTGCAAGACACATGAAAGCCTGCATGGAGTTTACTAAAAAAAAACACCTGAAGGACTCCAAGAACTTTTAGGCCTTAATTCTAAGCGGTATGTGTGGAGAAAACCAGGCACTGTTCATCACCTGTCCAATACAGTCCCAACAGTGAAGCATGGTGGTGGCAGCATCATGCTGTGGGGGTGTTTTTCAGCTGCAGGGACAGAACGACTGGTTGCAATCGAGGGAAAGATGAATGTGGCCAAGCACAGGGATATCCTGGACGAAAACCTTCTCCAGAGTGCTCAGGACCTCAGACTGGGCTGAAGGTTTACCTTCCAACAAGACAATGACCCTAAGCACACAGCTAAAATAATGAAGGAGTGGCTTCACAACAACTCCGTGACTGTTCTTGAATGGCCCAGCCAGAGCCCTGACTTAAACCCAATTGAGCATCTCTGGAGAGACCTAAAAATGGCTGTCCACCAACGTTTACCATCCAACCTGACAGAACTGGAGAGGATCTGCTAGGAGGAATGGCAGAGGATCCCCAAATCCAGGTGTGAAAAACTTGTTGCATCTTTCCCAAAAAGACTCATGGCTGTATTAGACCAAAAGGTGCTTCTACTTAATACTGAGCAAAGGGTCTGAATACTTAGGACCATGTGATATTTCAGTTTTTCTTTTTAATAAATCTGCAAAAATGTCAAGAATTCTGTGTTTTTCTGTCAATATGGGGTGCTGTGTGTACATTAATGAGGGAAAGAAATGAACTTAAATGATTTTAGCAAATGGCTGCAATATTAACAAAGGGTGAAAAATGTAAGGTTGTCTGAATACTTTGCGTACCCACTGTGTGTGTGTGTATATATATATATATATATATATATATATATATATATATATATATATATATAGATATAGATATAAATAGATAGATTGATAGATCATGGAGGCAAACTAGAAAAACAGGACAGGACAAATAAAGTTATGTTAGAAAAGCATTCAATAATAATTGAAATTGAATAGCAACAATCTCAGAAATCAACAAGCCGAGCTATAGCTTTAAAATACACTTTTAAGAGACTGTAAAGTCCTATATGGAAACGCACACTAATGCTTACATGTACGCTTTTACTCATGCATGCACAGTGTGACCATAATGCTTTAGCACGTTTGGTGTGAGATTATAATTAACCTCATGTCTGCAAGACTGTCTGCTTGTCACTGGCTTTCAGGCACAGTCAGACTCTCAGTGAACTCAATCACTCTCTGTTCAACACTGCACAGATGCCCAACACAAACTCTGGCAGAAAACACAACACAGCAATGCACTTTCAACCTTCACTTTGGGTGGTGTATCAATCCATTTGTATTTTGTAGTTGCTACATACATGCATATAATGCAAGGTGAAGAAAGATGAAGTATCCTGCATGAGGCACCTCATGTCATACTGAAACTCACACATCTCACTCTCGTAGATTCTCATATTTATAGATTGTTCGCTCTCTACATGAAAGCAGATTCCAGTCTATCGAGTAAGACAATGAATGTCCCATTAGCTCATATAGGGTGACATTAAGTGGGTACTTTATCACTGTAGTAGATTTCAAGCATATATATATATATATATATATATGCATTGACTGTCAAGAAGTCCAAAACTCCATTCAAGGGACATTAGAAGTGTTGACAGAATATTACATAATATGAAACAATTGTAAGATTTAGAGAGTTAGGGTTCGGTTTAATATTTACTTTTCCTAAAATTTACCAAAAACAAACAAAATCTGTTTCAGTTTGAGTAAAAAGTGAATTTCTGACTGTCAATGAAACCAAAAAGCAAAGATTTTAACTCATAGAAAACTTTCAGAATAATTTCCTGTATCCTAAATCTTTTCATCACGCATGAACTTGTATGAGTGGAAGATTTCATGTCTGTGCCAGATTCTGTACCACAATGACTCCACTATGGTAAGATGTATGATCTATGAAACATCAGTCATCCTTATTCTTAACATTTCATCATAAATGTCCATTTCGTCAATACATGACCTGTTTCTGAATAAATAAAGCAGTGATTGATTTGATGTCAGTGTTAATTAGCCTATATTTTCAATAGGGTAGACAGACAAACAGCAGCTCTGACATGGCAGTAAACGCAGACAAATTAGATGCACATATATACATACAATAATTTCAAATATATTTGTGCACTGTTTCTGCCAAACACTTGCAGCAGTTTACAGAAGAGTATAGTCGACACTTCCTCTGTTAGGTTTCATCTTAAGTAATGGCTTTTTAAAGGGTTCCCACCCAGTGATTTTCCATGACTTTTCCAGGCGTTTATGATTACTAGACTTTTTTTTTTTTAATCATGTAATAAAGATGGCTGGAGAGGATTTCCACAAATCCTTGTCAATTTTTGCCAAAAAAAAAAACCCCACATGGAGGATTTGATTTCTAAGTGCAAAGCTATTTATTCAGAAATGCCCATAATTTTTCCAGGACTGTGAATTCAACTCTAAATTAAAAATTCAATCGAGTTTAAGCAATTGTCTTGTGTTTTCTCCCAGTCTTTCTCCGTTCAGATAGTAAGCCCAGTGGCTTTGTTTGCTCACAGCACACTGCATTTGATAAGCCTCCAGCGCACTTCGATTCATGCACAGCGCACACTAACATATTCATTTCCTGTACAGAGACCATTTATGTCAAGAAGCAAACCGGTTACTTCCACTATCTAGCAGATGTTGCCCGATGACTGCTGCTTCAGCTGTATTAACTGTTTTTGAAATGAACTTTTATAAGGAACACCAAATTATCTGCGCTCAGAAAGATTTGGGACCTCAGCACCGCTACCATACATAAACTCCCTGTTTCGCGAGACAAAAAGATGTGCTTGAGGTACACTGATACTTCCAACAAACGAGACAAAGACATTAGTCCAACTATTTCTGGGCATTTTAACTCTTTCTGTAAGGCTGGACAACATTCCTTCCGCGTGCATCAATAAGACAATAATTATATAGATCTTCAGTCAGGAATGTTTACGCTTTCGAACTGACGATGCCCTACAGACCCGAAAAGAGACCTGTGAAGATGACCAGAGACAGTAGAAGCAGCACTCATTTAACCGAAAACGTAAATAAACCACCTAACATACATATCGAAAAAAACAAAGAGCATCTCTGTTCGCTTAGTTTCCCCTCGGGAGTCCAGGTAACTGAACTCTACAGGTATCAAATTCGCTAAAGTGAGAAACTTCACTCACCTGGCCGCTATCGTCGTGTGCTCTGCTTTTTGTTGCCGAAACACACAGCGATTAGATACATTTGAACCTTCGGTTCCGTTTGTGACAGTGTGAAATCTTGTCTAACTGTCTGTCTCGCGGAGGCTCGATCACAAACTGTGCACGCGCTACAGAAACCACCGCTCGAATCATGTTTGATTTGCGCGCGCCTCCCCGCGTACAGCTAAAGCACAACTGTATGACAGTATGCGGTTTCATGCTGAAACAAATCTAATCTTTAAAAAAAATTGCCCGTGTCAACACAATGCAGGTGTCCATATTGTATGTTTAATGAATGTGTGTTTGGACGCGTAAAAATCATTGGGAAACGTCTACAAGACAATGAATGTAAATGGTAATACAACACAGCTAATACTGCAGATTTTAAAGATTTTGATTTTTTATTTTATAGAATACAGATCTTCCTTCAGATTTTCAAAATTGAGCTTTATTGCATTTTCATTCTCACAAAAATATACAAAACATATTGATGTCTTAATAGTAGCTAAGAAGAGCTAATAATATGAGTGACAGCCTAAAAACAGTGACTCAAACTATTTCTTTTCAAAATAAAGACCAATCATGAAATATTATATAAAACATAATAAAATAATTGTTTATGCATATCCAATATTCGTTCTTCTTGGGATTACCAGTTTTTAACACATGTTTTTAACATGTAACTATTGAGAAGTCAATAGAAACCACTTGAAAGCTGCAGTTCTGTGCTTTGTGCATATCAGTGAAGCAGCTGAACAGCCCACACTTCACAGACAGGCACTACAAATAGGAAATATACAAAAAAGTATAATTAAAACAGTATCTCTGCTTTTTTTCTTTTTTTAATATTTGGTGATTCTGCTTTTGGAAAGTATGACTGCTCAAGCAGCAACAATTGTTCCCAAACCAATGCAATAGTATCTCCATATACATGTACATATAAATCACAGATCACACAAATAGCAAAGTATGACTATATTGGCATGTCAAAGACAACAGAGGTGAAGTAAATTCCTCGAGTCTGTCTGGGGCAAAGATTCCCACTCGCACAAATGATCTACTTCATTAGCTCAATTCTTCTGCAAAGGGTGATGAGACTCCGACATTAAAAAAAACCCCACACTTAAGAGTTATGATTTTAACTGATTTAAGTTCATCAATGCTTTCAGAGTCATGTTAAACCTGGTGCACACAGCAGATGACTTGTAGTACATGATATGGAGCTGCTTAAGCTCTACCTGATGATTCGATTTTCAAAACAATTCCTCTGGAAGCAAGAGAACAAGATTTTCTATTGCACAAAGAGTCTGTGTGTGTCAAGTAAACATGCTAGCCTATAGGAAATTTTAAATCTCCTCAACCAAAACAGAACTTAGCAAAAATCGGTTAATATATAAATCAAAGCATACCTGGATCTTGGAGACCGCACATAATGTCGGGTTTGCATTAAGTTGCGTTTTGTTGCATCCAGTGACTTGAGAACAATATTCATTTGCTGGACTCAGTCACTGACATTTAGCTAAACGACCTACACCAACCATAGATCAATATCAACATTTCTCCAAACAACATCTAGCACACTTAACATTAGGACAGTAACAACTTATAGCAACTTAAAATGTTCAACAGAAATTTCATGAAATAGTAAATGTACCATCTTGATGTTTGATAGTTGTGCTGTAATTTTTATTGCATGGATGTTCATAGATACATGTGAAGTAAACCTGTCCGGAGCACTAGCTGTGGCACTAATGATCCTCCAATTGCTCTGTCTGCATCTCTCTCGCTCTATTTCAGTGGCATCTGATTTTAAGACATACTACTGGCTTTGATACTCCATAATAGCATCACATACAATCAATACAGGTGGAGTACCGAATATTCCTCCTCAAAAGCCATCAACTCTTAAACTTACACCAGAGATCAGTGAGCATATCAAAACTGTTAGGAAAATTGTTCTAAAAAAAAAAAAAATAAAACTAAAAAAAAAACCTCAAGTCACAGGGGAATTACAGTGTATGAAATAACCTTAGGTTACACCACCATACTGTTTATCTGAATAACTGCAATATTAATTTTAAGAGAACAGGCATCGTAATACATCAAGGTCCAGTGGAATGGCGAAAAATAAGAAATAAAATAAACAAAAAAAAACAAACAAAACAAAAAAAAAAAAAATCACAAAATAATTCACCTTATCTCCCTTTAAGTAGACCAGCCACAAATAAAAATGTTTAAACCACTTTTTCTATATCTCTGTTAAAATGTACTTTCAGAAATAAACTTGGTCATTCAGTTGTTATCGGAAAAAGGATACTTGACATTCAGAAAAATATATATATATAGCACACTACATGACAAGCAACAATCATATTTTGCCACTCAGCCCTAAGACAGAACACAAAACATATCTGGCCTCTTCGGTCAGCATATCGAAATCCACTGTCATTGATAAAAATAAATACATTAACAAATACAACTTATTTTGTGATGGGCAGATCATTCAGAGAAGCAGATTGAAAACCACAGCTGTAGTGTTCCAGATTAAAACACTTCTCCTCTAGCTGAGACAGTAAAGCTCATGTTAGCACAACCGTTTTCACACACTTGTGCACAGAGTTGTATGTTTCCAGATGTACAGTCAACTGCTAACACTCCACCTCTCTTAATTGCCCAACCACAACATTATACAAACAATTTAACAGTAGAAGAGGCTGATGATAAGTGTTGGCAATTGAACCCAAACCCATACATCGCTGTGAGGAGCTGTTTTTCTATTAATGTGTGTACATCTATAGCATGGCAATATTTGAACATTACTATAAAAGTATTAAGAAACCATTTTTATGTTTGATAATATTTTGGGGGTATTTTTAAGCTTTTTTTTCTTCCTTTTTTGTATTGTTTTCTGTTTTCTTGTACAAATATTTGTATAATCTGTGTACATGACAAAAAAAAGAACCACTCTTCAAAAAAGAAAAACATGCATAATTTCTCTTGTACTAATTACATTTTCATGTTTTTTTTTTAGACATTTAAAAATCTTTGCACTTTCAATATAACATTTTTATGCAATTTGAGTCATTTTCCTTTTTTCTTTTTTTTTTAAATTTCAGTTTTCCTCAGTGAGGCAAAAGTCCAGGGCTTCAGGTATTGCTCAAATTGATTTCTCTCCTACATTCTCTGGTCCTCCACATCTCCAGTAGAGCAGTGCAGCTCCTCTATGGGCAGTGAGAAGCAGCTGTGCAGAAGCCAGTGGAGTTCAGGACTAAACTCTCCCACATGATTTCAATCCCATGGCATACACCCCACTTGAGTTATTCCTTTTTTTTTTTTCCTTTGTTCTTTTCCTTTTCCAGCTACAAAGTCACACGCATCCCATGAACAGCGGGACAGGAGAGAAAAATGATACCACCAGCACCCTTCAGTGGTCAGAGAAATTAAGAGCAGGTGTAAGTCTGCAGTAACAGCTCCCCCTATCTACACAGGTCCTCGTGCGCCACCTCACGCTGAGGTTTCCTCTTCTTTACGAGTTTTTGAGACTTGCTGTTTTGCTGCATCTTGTTGGGGTTACTGTGTGTCCCTTGAGCACTTTTGTTAGCAAGCTGTCGGCTCTGAACAAAACCGAAAAAACAAATATGAGATTCATGTTAAAGTAATGAAACAGTAATAGTTCACATTTGAATTTAACATCTGTTAATGCATGAGGTATAACAAACTAAAAATTAACATTTTAAACCATTTATTAATCTAGGTTAATTTATTTATATATTGTTGTTTACTGTTAATTTGCGGTCAAGGTTTGTTCATAATATATTCATCTTAATTTACATATTCATAGTATGGAATGCCAAGTTTATTAGAATGCTGGATTAGGAAACAGTTTTAGACTACATTATTTTAGAAATTTTTATTGTATTTTAGAAAATACAATTTAAAAAGCATACAACTTGAAATATTAACCAAAATTAATGCTGCAGAATTGCAGATTAATTCATAATACCCAATCAGCTCATTAAACAATGTTAACTAATAAAACTAATAAAAAAAATAACTAGCTAAAAATGTGCATGTATGTGTAAATGTGAATGTGTATATGAATAATTGAAAGAGATAACATACATACATACACACAAACACTAAGGCTAAATATATATATATATATATAGTCAATTCTAACAGGTTCTTACTTTATTGCCCTTGTTAGAGGGGGTGGGCACTGTTGCTGAATGATTTTGTGATCTGTGATTGGACAGATTCCTTTCTGTATTCTCACTGTAAGAGCCCCGCCCACCCAAAGCTTTCACTGTCTTATAGGGCGTTCCATCAGAGTCCTGCAGAAAGCCAGTCAAAAAGAACAAAACATGTTTTTCTATTTTTCTTTGCATTTCATCAATATAGACAAATCAAAATCATTTATGTTGTTGTTTTAAGCCAAATAAGCATCTAATGCCATTTCCATGTAAAGAAAGAGGGTAAAATCAGTTTTAAAATAGATCTATATTAATCCACATTAACATTTTTAGGTGTGTCCAAAATATTGAAAGTGGATTTGTGTGGGTATGAAGTACCTACCGCATCACTTGAGCTAGAGGCAGTTGAAGATTGCGATGAAGATGGTGATGAAGGAGAAGAGGGAGAAGGAGAGGAGGAGTTGGATGACACTTTGCTCCGGGACACAGGAGGAGGACCCACACCATCCTCTGAAAGGTTATTATTACACTCATCAAGTTCCTCAGGCTCAACTAGCAGTGTGACATCATTTGCTACAGAGAAACAAAAAATTAATATTCAGCTTTCTAGAGTGAGAGAGAGAAATGAGCTTAGAAATAATGTCTCACCATTACAGTTGAGGACCGACTCATTGTTGCTCTTCTGACCCCACTCTGTACTGATCCAGTCACGGTACTCTGCTACTTCCTGTGTGACACGGATTATTCTACCTAGAATACTGTGGGGAAAAAAAGACAAATCACGAATCCTATCCTGAGTAGATCCTGATTTTATCACACTTTTGTCAAACCACACATATGAAAAAATATCTGAAAAGAAATATATACTCTGGGGGCCTTAATTTGTCAAGATGAAAATGTGTATGTACATATTGCCAACAAGAGGTCTGTAATCTGGAATAGAACAAAGTAAAGAAAAAAATTCATGTGCTTATTGTTCTAAATTAGGCAAAAATAGAGAAGTTCTTCAGTGTATAAATATAAATAGACCATGCAATTATTAGTGAATGAGACCCATTATCTATGATAAGATATATTACTCCATTTGGCATAATCATGAGAGCTTGAATAATGTGGTTCTAGTGTCTATTCTACATATTACAGCATGGCTCAAAGCGTCTCTCTCCATCAAATTTCTCTATCAAAACATCATACCAAACCATTTGACGTATTGGCCAGCTCTAACAGCTAAGAAAACAAAACACACATCTCTTATATAGTTCTTATTGTCTCACCTCTCTGACTTGTTGTTGGGGTAGTACTTGGCAATTGGGGATACAGCGTGACTTAAGACAACATAAGCATAATCAAAAGCCTCTTTCACCTGCATCGCCCCATATGAACTTCGCCCGACATCATTTCCTGTGGCACACAGACACAGATGATTTGAATCAGAACATCTTCAGTACAAACTATGATTACATTTTCATATCAGTTGAACCGTTTAAAACAGTGTGTGTATAAGGGTTTGTATGAGTACCTGGCTGCAATGGATCTTCGATGTAAAGCATAGAGGGTCTGTACCCCTCCAGCATGCCTTTCTGCACTTCATCTTTGGCTACATATGAGCCACCATCTTTGATCCTGATCCCTGTCTTCAGGTAGTTAAAATTCCGTCCGTACAGCTCAAAAAACTCAATCAGCAGTACACCCAGGTTTGAGTTTGAACTACACACGTCCTCTCTATAGTGCAGCTGAAAAATAAAATAACATTTAGGATCGTAATGAAATTACTGTATTAGCAAAAAGCCTTTAAACTGGTGATTTTCACTTTGAACGTAAATCTGCAGAGGCATATACCTCGGATGACAAAAGTAAGCTTTAGCAAGCTTCTTTCACAAAAAGAAGAATTACATCATTTTGCAGTGTTGAGATGTGAGCATTTACAGTTGGATTCTAATGTACAATGCTGTTCAAAAGTTTGGGGTCTATCAGATTTAAGTCTCTTATGCTCATCAAGGCTGTATCAAAAACATAGTTAAAACAGTAATATTGTCAAATATGATTAAAGTTTAAAAGTTTCCTGCATTGAAAATATTTTGGACACCAAAATAAATCTTTGTCCCACCAAAAGGTTTATTATGGTTTATTTAATGTGAGGATACCGGCTGCTTTAAAACGCTCCCTGTGACTGTTTGTGTAAGCTCTGTGACGAGCACCAAAGCTTCTATTTACAATGTGTTTTCCAGCGTTGAGCTATGTAGCCAATTACAGACATATCTGTTGAGAGCATGAACGCAATGGCCAATCAGATGCGTTTCAGTTAGCCAAAATCCATTAAACAACCCTTAGTTAAAAATCATTTTTTGTTCAGCAAGAATTCTGCATGTAAGTACAAAGTATAAGCAAATGTAAATAAGAGATTCAATGCACAGCATAGACCATTTGATTGATTTTAATGGCAATGATGTTTGCTCGCTTTCTGCATGTTTATATATTTACAGCTAACTACACATCGCAAAGTTTGTGGATTGACAATGTTTAAATGCACAATTGAACCTTCGCTAGCAGTTTGATTGACAAGCAATCTGACCAATCATAACTGCAAAGCCGCCATTTTGTCCGACAAAGCAGTCAGGGGAGTTAGTAGATTAATGTGAAAATGAGCTAGTATGAAGAGATTTGTTTGTTCACAAGCCACTTGAAGAAGCTTCAGCGATCTGTAGCGACACATTAAAGAGCCACTATACGGTATTCATTGTTTAAGCTTTAAAAAAAAAAAAAAAATATTTTAAATATGAAACTGTTTCATATCAAAAGTAAGCTGCTCTGTCTTGTCTGTTGAGGCGTTGTTAGAGTGTTCTTTGCTCCTCGATGTATTTTTCATTGCATGAGAACATGATGTGTGTCTTAAGAGCAGCTTGGCTTTGTCTGACATAGCAACAGTAACTAAAGGGGTCTTTGCGAAGGGTCAATTGAATCAATTTACGGTGATAACCGTCAACAGCAATAGCAATGGACAACAAAATCCGATACTGTGATTTGTGCATTAGTCCGAGTATAAATGCAAAATAGATCTGCCACTTTTTCTTTTTAATGTGTAATTTTACTTTGTTGTTCATTTTATTACTAACTTTATACATATAAATTTCCAGATTTTTAAATATAAAATAGATGCAAGCACTTTGTTTTATGATCTGTCCTGACAGTGATTATTTTTTTATTTCGTGAATAAAAAGGATAATTTAAAAGGTTAGTTCACCCAAAATTGAAAATTCTGTCATCATTTACTCACCTTCATGTCATTCCACACCTGTAAAACATTCGTTCATCTTTGGAACAAAAATTATGATATTTTTGATCAAATCCGAGAGGTATACGACTCATCCACAAACAGCAATATAATCAACACTTTCAAGGTCCTGAAAGGTTCTGAAAGCCGACGTGACTGCAGTGGTTCAACATTAATCCTATGAAGCGACGAGAATACTTTTTGTGCACAAAAACAAAACAAAAATAACGACTTCATTCAACAATCTCTTCTCTTCCCTTTCATTACCCTTACATAGTTGCCGCAGTAAATACAGTGAAGGCTTCGGTGTTTACGTCCAAATGTTGGCTCTGTATTGGCCAAAGCTGATCACATGAGCAGGAGCCGGCCAATAATGAGTTGGCATTCTGACGTAGAACCTGGAGGTGCTGGATGTAAACAATGTATGAGAATGACATAGAAGAGAAGATATTGTTTAAAAGACGTTATTTTTGTTTTTGTATACATAGTATTCTTGTCGCTCCATAAAATTAAGGTTGAACCACTGCAGTCACGTCGACGGTTTTAACGATCTCTTTAGTACCTTTCTGGACCTTGAAAGAGTTGATTATATTGCCGTCTATGGACGTCACATACCTCTTGTATTTCATCAAAAAAAAAAAAAATCTTAACCTGTGTTCCGAAGACAAACGAAGGTCTTACAGGTATGGAACGACATGTGGGTGAGTAATTAATAACAGAATTTTCATTTTTGGGGTTAACTAACCCTTTATTGTCAGAACTTATTTATTTTAGAGTACTAGTGAAAGTGAAATGAATATGTAGAAGTATGTTACCTGTAAGAAGCTGACAGCCATGAGGAACAGACTGTATGATCCGATTCCTCCCGTGAAAACCTCATTCAGCTCTCTTTGTAGTAAAAACTGCTTCAAAACCAGCACCAAGTATGGCAACACAGGATATTGCTGAAACAAACACATAAATACACTCAAGTAAGAACATGAATCTGTATAAAGTCAGGAATAGGGGAGAGCCAATACAATAGTCAAATTCGGGCCGACTCCTTGTTTTGTGCTCAGGAGGTGCTAGTAAGGTCCTCTGCTCGGCTGCTCACATGATGCGAGCCGTGACCACACACACACACATATTCAGTATTGTGCAAAAATCTTAGGCATGTTAGTATTTTCACAAAAAAATGGTTAAGCAAGTTATTTCTATCTTTTGCTGTGGTGCATCAGAACTGTGGCAACCTCTCCAAGACACTTGAAGAAACTCAACTCCAAAAGCTACCTGAAAAACTATGTAAGTGCACCTAGGACAAAACCCTTTTAAAACGCAAAGGACGGTCATGGCAAATATTGATTTGATTTAGTTAATTGATAAATAAAATCTGTTTATGACATTATTTTTCAAAGCATCCAAATGCCTAAAACTTTTCACAGTACAGTAGCTTTGCAGGTAGGATTCTTCAAGTGTCTTGGAGACGTTGCCACAGTTCTTCTGGGTTTAGTCTGTCTCAGTTTTTTTCTGTTTCTTCATGTAATCCCAGACAGACTCAATGATGTTGAGATCAGATCTCCATGTGGAGCATACCAGCTGTTGTCAAGACTCCTTGTGCATACAAAAATCTCACTGGATTATTACAATTAAAGCAAAAAGGAATTTTTGGAAATGTTCCCACTGATACACTACAGCAAAGTATATAAAAAAATCCTTGCCTTAAAACCATTTTTTTATGTTATCTTTTTATGAAAGAGGGCCAGTATCTCAGCGACCAATACTGCTACTGATATCTCTATGAAATAGATTTTTTTTTTCAGTTTTAACAATTAATTATAGCCATTCAGCTTTACAGTATAATTGAAAGCTAACAATTTATTAGGCATTTAAAAAATATATAACTTTTAAAGTGAACTCAAAAGTGAACCCCGCCCCATGGTGACTAACCGGTTGGAAAATTTTCTCACCGTCACATCCTTCATCTGATATACATATCCTATTATACCAAAACCCTTTACTTTCATTTGAGACTTCATTTAACTCATTTAAGACTCCTTGCTTGTGAGGATACTCGACAAAACAGGCATTTTGGTATGGGCGGCATTGGTTGGTTCAAATTAGTTTCTAAAACCTAAACATTTCCATTCAAAATCACCATTCATCCATTGATTCAGCACTTCAGTAAGAAAAAGTTAGAAAGCCTCCAAACTCACCTGTTTGAAATCCTTAATGAGGTTTGCAGCTTTCACACCACTCTGTACATTAAAGCTGATGTCCACTTTTACCTCTGTGTGTGCATCTGTCAGTTTAATGATGGGGACCTACAGACACACAGAGCATTAAAAGACAAGCAGGTCTCTGAGACAGATGACAAAAACACCCAACACACATCTATGACACATAGCAGTGCTCATACCGTTGCTTTATCCAATACTTTGACTGAGTTTTCGTCTGCCACTTGTCTCTTGCGTAGCGCCTCTTCCAGAGTCCAAAGAGGTAAAGTCTCCCAATTACCAAAAACCACCAAGTCTATATCACTGGTATAAAGAGAGAGGAGACCGGAGAGAAAGTTTTAAAAAAGCAAACAGAAATCATTCTCCTCTTAAGATATAAATGCTCCACTAAAAGATGAGTGTGTATTGATGTTATGGAACAAGTTTGAAGGCTTTTAATAAATTAAACAAACTTATCCAAGGTCACCCAAGCATTTTAAGAATTTACTGACGTCACAACAGTGTACTAAACTCAACTATAACGTCCGTGTTGGCACAGACAGATTTATTCCACTAAGCCACAGTTCAGTAATCCAGATGGTGTATAAGCACAGTATGACTAGAGTGAGTGACATGAGACTGGCCCTCATAAAAAAAATGCACACACTCAGGATCACAGGATAAGCAGGGCTAAAATGACAAATCTTAATCCCCTCCATACAAACACAAAATTACAAATACACACATCTACACATCATACTCGTATATAACACAATTACAAACATTTTGTTTAACTTTCATTTAACTCAAACCACAAAACAGGTGTACGTATAAGACCATGCAAGATATCATATGAAAATTGTGCAGGGTGAAAAAATTTAGCAAGACAATAAAATCATAACGTTACCTTGTAGGTAAATACAAGCCTGTGCTGAAGCTGCCAAACACTTCAACCTGCAATCAGAAAAAAAGACTAGGTTCAACTCTTTCCTTACAAGAATCCACCTGTGAACCATCAGCCCCAACAGCCACCCTGTGTTCATATTTAAAACAGGAAAAATCCAAACATGCAAATCAGACACAAGTATTCCCGTGAGACACTAAGAGTTTCTGTCTGAGTGCACGAGTATAATTACATGCAAAAACACACTAGATTTGAATCTTGTAAGAAAGCTGTGACCTCATATAAGATGCATGAATATTATTTTGACAGTTACATGCTATGCAAGCCTATGGGACAATGTACTCCATACCTTAAAGGTGCATTATGTAATATTGACAGCTAGTGATTAAAGTTGGGTACTGATTCAAAATACTGGAGAGAGTCGTTTCCCCCACCCTCTCCTCCTCAGACTCGACGCTTACACGGGTTGCAACAGGAACGAGAGCAACTGACAATGAAAGGCGACAAGCCTTACACTGCCAGTTGAAGAGTTGATTTTTCTGCGTTTTGATATGCCTCTGGTCATTGAGCTTTTTAGATGGATGCCCAGGCTTTTCAGCTCTGTTAAAATCTGCAATCTCTGACCCAGTTCATTTGCTGGCTTCCATGGCTGCAATACGCCGTTTTCCACTAACTGTCCACCCGGGGTCTCGAAATATAAGTAAACTGGCAGTGGGTGGGATCACACAGACCAAACAAATACATTCTGACACAATGCACATTTCAAAGTGGAATAATTGACTGTAGGTAGCATTGTTTTTTTGAAGAAACAAGTATGTGAATTTAGCATGTTTGCTAAATATCTGCAAAACTATATTTTTATACTTTAGTACAGTCAAAAAAATTACATTCAGAACCTTTAATAAGTGCAAAATAAATATAAATTGAAAAAATAAACTTTTGAGCCAAGCATTAATAAATAAAGACAATAATTCAAAAAGTAGTAAAGTATTCATTCACACAGGGACTTAATGACGTGTGTGGTTCAAAAATAGCAGGTTAAGCCCCTCCTTGCACAGTTAAATACTCAATCTTCTTACACAGACACAGACTATTCATATCCTTTAGGTAATGTTGAGTAAGTGATTGAGAATAATTGATCTTTAGTACTAACCATTAGCAGCTGTTAGCCTGTGCACTGATATCAGCTCACAGGGGAAATTAACTTTTTAAAAGCTAGAATGTCTGACAATAAATATGCATTCCAAAATTAAACAAGTAACCAGACTCTGGCACTGAGAAGGAGATGCTAATTCTGTTCCTTTAATCTGTAAGTGCAGGAAGACAAACACAGCACTGTGAGATCCAATATAAACATGCACTCATACGAATCATACCATCATATGTTATTAAACAGATTGCTGCCTGACAGTTACAATCAAAAACAAAGGTCAAATCAGACCGTTGACACACTTTGGAATATTTTTGAGCACACAAAAAACTTCATATTAGATGCATTCATTTTTCAGCCCACTATCCATGCATTTAAAAATACATTTTAGCAACTGCCACCTCTGGAATGTGCTAAAGGTTCAATGTTGATTTATAGCTGTGCTACTCTTTTAGTGGACTCTGTACCATTTAAACTTACGTTTCTTTTCTTTATTTTACATTCAACACACATTAGGCATATTTCTTTCTTTGTTAAAAAACATTCATAAGCGGTCTTTAAAATTCCAGCTGGCTGATAGACCTGACAATCATCAAATTGAAAGAAAAAAAGATGATTAGCCACCAACCAAATCAATATGGCTGGACTGTACAATGCAAATTGTAATATTATATATACAGTGGGTACGGAAAGTATTCAGACCCCCTTCAATTTTTCACTCTTTGTTATATTACAGCCATTTGCTAAAATCTTTTAAGTTCTTTTTTTTCCTCATTAATGTACACACAGCACCCCATATTGACAGAAAAACACAGAATTGTTGAGATTTTTGCAGATTTATTAAAAAAGAAAAACTGAAATATCACAAGGTCCTAAGCATTTTGTTTTTTTAATAAAAATTTAAGGGGGTCTGAATACTTTCCGTACCCACTGTATACAGTGTATACATGTACACATGTATATATTTTTAGATATACATGTGAACTGAGAAGAGTATTTCTTATATTTCTTATGGGTTCCAGTCACAACTTAGAAATGGAGTCCCCCAGGGCTCTATATTTAGACCTCTGCATGTCAACGACACCAGTGTAACGATGAACTGCTTCAAGAACAAATCCACACATGGTGTTTGATATTTAAAAGGTCAACTGGAAACTTTAAAGTAGGTAAGTGTTTATATTTGTTCTTATTTATTTTTCCTTGGCAGGTAATGTGTTGATTGTGCCTCATTGCCCAAATATTATACAAATATATAAATACTAATTACGTAAACCTTAAGAAAACAATCAGTTTAACTAAAAGGTGTGTGAGTAACACTAACCTCAGCATTGGGCCACAAGTCCTTGATGACTCTCTGGATCCTGGCCACCACCTCCTCCCTCATGTGCTCCTCCTCTGGACGAGGAGAAATGTAGTCATAAAAGTCCTTTATCTCCTCATGCAGTCTGAAGGAAAAGAGAAATGTAGTATTATGTAATCTAGTTCCTCAGAGTGATTTCATTATTAGCAATGAAGTTCTTTAAGTGTTAAACACAAATACTAGCTATATGAAAGTGATTTAGCAGAACAGTACCACAATTAGACGATAATAAATGATAAACCTGGTTTCTGATGACATGAGCAGTTGTGAGTGTCATTCAGTAACAATAAAAGAATAAGATGTAACAGCCAATAGTATGCATAAAAAGGGTATTTGTTTTATTAGTTTTGTTTTATTGTTTCTATTTCCAGATTTTATTCAGATGCGTTTTTGAAAGTCTGGACAGCAAAATAAAAAACATGTTTTTTTGTTGTTGTTGTTGTTGTTGGTTTATTTTTTTTTCCAAATCTGATTCAAAACACATTTGGAATTGGTTTGAAATGTGATTCGAATCAGATTTTTACAGATGTGTCTCAGTCTGGATGCTCAAATCATATTTCGAATTGCCATTTATGTCACTATTAGCGCAAAACAACAGTAATAATGTCAAAACTGGTGATGAAAATGTTGGAAGTATTAATACGGTTGTTTAAATGGTATGTTTGATTATGAGACGGAAGAGTTCTGCACCAACAGGGCACCTTATTTAAAGAGCAAGATGATACACCTTCATTTTTCCTGCATCCATTTTGAAAGCCTCATCACATATGTGGTTGTCGTTACCAAAACAACCCATGCAGATACAGTATGTCTGGACACACAAATCTTATTTGATCACTTGCAATTAATAGTGCGGACAGTCTGCCTGAGCAGATCTGATTACATTTGATGAAAAAACAAAAACAAATCTGATTTGCCTGCAGTCTGAACACAGCCTAAGATACTGATTTGGTGCTCAAGAAACATTTCTTATTATCAATGTTTAATATTTGTGCAGGTTAATATTGTTGTGGAAACAATTATATATTGTTTTTCATCTTTGATAAGTTCAAAAGGAACGGCAGTTATTTGAAAATAAATATTTTGTAAAATTATAAATGTCTTTACTGTCACTTTTGATCCATTTTTGCTGAATAAAATTATCAATTACTTAAGAAAAATAAAATAAAAAAATAATCTTACTGACCCTAAACGGTAGTGTATGCTGTCAGCTAAGCAATGAGAATATTGGTTAACATGACTCAGAAGAACAAAAAAACAAACAAATTCACACCCTAGTTACAGGCAAGTAAACATCCAAAGGCAGGTTACTACAGCAGGGAGAGCCAGTGAGGCTTCTGAGTCAGGAGGAGGGAAAGTGTAGCTAGGTGACGCCTCATTATTACACATCCCTAATAAATCGCATTCAAACCTGAATGCTACATTTAAGCAATGGTAGCAGTATCTGACATTGCATTTGTAACGGTAGCAGCATCTAACGTTGCGTGACATCTGTAGAAATACTAAACATGCAAGCTGCTAAGAGAAGCAGAATTCATTCACTGAAATAATGTCTTGACGTGCAAGTTCATTATTTTCAGTAGACAACTGCGCCAAGGCACCTACCATCACCTCTCATTCTCTTCCAGTTCTTACTAACACTAGTCCTTCTGGTGTTAGGTGCCAATCTCGTGACCAGGACTGAATCCACACATGCCTGCCAAACTGGCCTCTGTCCTCGCTCATGTACACATAACTGCTGCTGCAGGTGGTGTCATCATTCTGTCTATTTGCTGAGTTAGCTCGCGTAGGACTTGGGTAATGATTCCAATAGCCCTCCTGTAGCTCAAACATGGCGCTTGCAATGCCAAGGTCATGGGTTCGATTCACAAGGAAAGCATGAATTAAGAAAATGTGTGCTAAGACACACATCCATATTAGCTGGAAGGCCCTGTACAAATCAAATTGTAGCATGTTTTGATCTAAAGAAGCTAAATTTATGATACTACTGTTGTCAGATTTCATTGCTGATTTGATATGCTAATCATGACTTTTTTGGGGGGGGGATTGGGAGTCTTTGAGAATTTGGCCTTTCCCCAATTTAATTGACCAGTCGCAAACAGTTTGATTGACAGGCGATCTAACCAATTATAACGGCAAATCCGCCATCTTATCCGACAAAGCCGTCACGGAGAAGCCTATAGTAGATTAGTAGATTAACGTTGGTTAACTTGAAATATTGTGCGTATTCAGTCTTTCTGTGGTTGAAACAACATTCCTTCTGATGTTTATTCATGTTTATTTGATGCTATAAATGAACTAGTATGAAGAGATGATCGGTTCACGAGCCGTTTGAAGGATCTGTCACGACACATTAAGGAGCCACTATACGGTATTTAGTGTTTAAACTGCTTTAAAAATGACAATATTTTAAATATGAAACTGTTTCATACGTTGTCAGTGTCCTGTTTGCTCCGGGATGTATTTTTCATTGCAGGAGAACATGATGTGTGGCGTGAGAGAGCATGGGTTGTCAGGCATTGCAACAGGGGGCGGGTTTTGCGAAGGGTCAATTAGATAACTACATAAAGAGTTACCTGACACAGAAACTATCCAGGAACATAATCAAGATGGCAGAGTGAATTGACTTGCTCTATGTGTGGCTTCTCCTAAGAACTGAAGTATTTCTTCCTGAGGTTGAACACGGTATCTGTGTTTTGACACCGACACCATATTTGCATTGGTTATTTCTAGGGTTGTCAAAAGTACCGACTTCAGTACCAAGATATTTTAAAAATGTGATGATACCAGCATTTCCCCCTAGCATTTTAAGCGCTGTTGAGTGGATTCTTAAACACCTCTGATGGGATCCGCGATAGACGTGTGAACCACAATATAATACATCACGTGTGTATTCATGTAAAACACTCAGGGAAGAGCATCAAAGATGTCTATTTACAACATGTTTTTGAAGCATTGATTATTGTAGCCAATCACAGATATATCTGTTGCGCACGTGAGCACAATTACCAATGAGGGGTGTTTAAGAATCCACTCAACAGTGCTCAAAATGCTATCAGGAAATGCTGGTAAAATTTCAGTACAGACTTTGAACCGAAGTCAGTATTTTTGACAACACTAATTATTTCTATTTTTGTTAACTGCTAAAATGGCTTAACATGAAATATATTGTTTTTTCACAATCCAGTCCCTCCTCCACATTTGACAACAAGTGAAGGTTGGTGGGCCAAAGTTCAGATAACCTTTTAATCCCAGCATCCCTTGCATTCGACCAGAGCCAGCAAACTAAAGCTCTCACTTTAAAGAGCGTGAGAATTAAAAGGCTTTCCCATGTCATCTGCCAAGACATTTGAGTGACAGGATAGGTGAGAAACAAAATGAAGTGAGAAACGCCCTGAAGAACAATTTGTACTCTGGGAATCCTAGGCATCTTATTACTTAAGAATGAGACTCACTCATAAAAAATGAATTATTCAAAAACTATGTACTGACTTACATTTCAAATGAAAGAATTGGTTGCATGAAGATAAAGGTGCTTATCTGAGTGGAAACACTGAATGGAAACACTGTTTTTATCCCAAGGAAGGTCTTAGTAGCTCCGGTCATCAAAGTTGCACAAACAAGTCATGCAAAGCTTTGAGCATAAACACCAACACAGACACACACAATTCTCTCGGGGGTCCGATCAGTGTCTAAACGCATTTGTCTGACAGTGATGGTGAAAACCGCATGATAAATGGGCATGCCGTGGGCATGACGCTCTGCAGAGGCAGTCTGACAGCATTCATCAGAGCCAGCAACCACTGCAGACGCACACTTATGACTGCACAGACATGGGCCACTGGGTTTGTGTGTTTTGAGATAAAGGCTGGCCCAGGTTACAAAACAAAAATCATATGCAAACAAACAAGCAATTAAAAAAAACCAAAAAAAAAAACAGTTTACACTAAAACAGAACATGCATAACACACATGTAAAAAGCACAAGGTTTTACACCGGCCCACATACAGGGTTTGGACAATGAAACTGAAACACTGGCCAACATAGTGTTGGAGGTACAGCCGTGGCGGCCAATCTTCAGTGATTTTATATTCCATTAGAATGAGAAAAAAAAAAAAAAAAAAAAAAAAAAAAAAAAAACATCTCCCCAACTCACTTCACAATTGAATGCGCACCTTGGTCCTCTTTCCTCCAAAACAGTATATCAGGGAGCTACACAGATTCAATATTCATGGTCAGGCAGGTGTAGTCAAACCTTTGGTCACTCGTGCCAATGCCAAATGTAGATTTAATTGGTGCCAACAAAGCAAATATTGGGCTGTGGACAATGTGAAACATGCATTGTTCTCTGACAAGTCCACAGTTTTTCCCACATTGGGAGTTACGTGTGAAGAAGCCTCAAAGAGGCTTAAACCCTGGACTGTTGCGCACCCAGAGTGATGCACAAGGGTGGATCAGTCATTGTTCGGGAAACAATATCATAGCATTCTCTTCTGTGCTTGATGGCTATAATCTGAATATTTTTTAACCACTTTCAGGTATTTTGGAGGAGCAAGTCAGAAAACCTCCCCCAGCATCACATAGTGACCCGGCCAATGTTCAGCAAGAAGAATGGCTCAAAATCCCTCAGGCCACTGTGAAAGGTTTTTATCTGTCATTCCCAAGAAGAATTGATGCTGTATTGGCCACAAATGGAGGTCCTACACCATACTTATAAATTATTGTGGTCTAAAACCAGGTGTTTCAGATTGATTGATTGATTGGCAGGACATCCAAATGTTCAGCTTTCATCCCTCGCCATCAAATATGGCTTATCATTTGAAAAATGTAAGTAGTAGCAACTTTACTTGGCTACTCTAACTTTAACCCAGATAAATGTGCGCTATTATTAGATGCATATCTAAGTGTTTGTGTGGAGAGGGGAAGGTAAAGTATTACTGCATGCTTACTGCAAAATAACAAAAACACACAGGATGCCCTTTCTGCTGTCTTGGTCTCCCTGAACTGGAACACGTCAAAAAATGACCTGAAACTCAGCATTTAGGCTATTTGCCTCACAAATATGAAAAATATATCTAAAAAAAGCTTGAAATGTCTACTTTTAAACAATCCAATTCAAATCTAAAACAAACCAGCACCTCCATGTTAGTTGTCATGCAGTAAGCATGCTACTATTCCGCTTTCACACTCCACATAATCACTTGAATAGCCCAAATTTTTCTAGGTTAATGTTAAAGCAAGCGGCCATGTAAAGTTACTACTACTTACATGTTTCAGACGATAAGCCATATTTGGGGAAGATGAATGATAATTCTGATGAATGATGAGACTAATTACCACACAGACCAGCTGTTAACGATCTGTCTGTCAGATTGCGTGACTTTTTATTTCCTGCAACTAAGCGACTAGAGCTGCACTATTAGGGGACAGCCCTACTAATAAATAATAAAAATGTCTCCTTGCTATTTTTTTCCAGACACATTCATAATCAACTTTTGCTGGTGCTTTGCCGCAAGCTTTGTGTGTGCGCTTGAGCACAAAATAGGCTATATTACGCCTGTATATAAATTAAACGCTCATTATGGTTTACTATTCTCTGTATATATTTAAGTATTTAAATTACTATAAAAACATGCGATAAGTCGACTAATGGCTTGAATGAACGACACAGTCGACTAGAAAAATCTTCAGTCGGGGGCAGCCCTAGACAGAATAATATAATCATTAAACAAGAACACAAATTTCCATAATTAGTAGTAGATTTGGAACACAAGTAATGAGTGGTTGAGTGTGTAAATTTGTGACGGTGCATTTATGTTCATATCAGATTTATTCAAAGTTCATCTGAGAATACGTTTGCATATGGGTGCATGCTTGCAAAGTGTGTGTGGTTTCATTAAGACCAGATAGAAGTGTGTGTTTCACTCCTGTGAAACGGAAAGCAAGTTCAGTCTAGCAATGGAACTGAGAGACAGAATGGAAACACAGGGTCAGAATGACCTCTTGATCTCAACATATCTGCGTTTACAAAACACAAATGGACAAGTGTGAGCAGAAGCTGACAAACTAAGACTGACAAAATTTAAAACAAGATGAGTTAAAAATGGAAAGCACTCTATTCAATTGTAGTTAAATAATTCCCAACAGGCTGTTTAACAGTTCAAAAAGCACATTTAACCACAGAGTCATCCACCCTGGCTGTGGGATTACAGAGTCCGAGTTTCGTTTCACAGAAAAAGCTGTTCAGATCAGTTTCAATTCTTCAGAGTAGCCTCCAATCGAGCACAAGCAGCATGCAGTTCACTCTCAGTGTCAGCCAATCAGAGCAGACTCTGTCGCTATAGGAAACCCTTCACTGTGAAGCCATGCAACACAAAACACATTTTTCACTGCCGCTGTTGTGGGTTGACTGACTCACACAACACGCACAATCATCCTCATTTACTTTTATGACTAAATATATTTTAAAAGCCCCATATAAATCTCCTTTTTGTCTGTATTTTTAACTAATTAGTATTTTAAATAAATTGACTGATCCAAATGTTTAAAGTTGCCATGAATTTAAAAGACTCTAAACGGATGTTTATTGACCTAATTGTAAACAATGCATGTTTTATTTCTTCAAAAATGTTTTGAACTCCTAACTGGACCTTCCAGTGAAAACGACAGACTCCTGTCCAGTAACACATGCCAGACTTCAATCATTTAGTAGGCTTAAACTCCACCCCTTTAAGCTCACATTCATCTGCCTTCGATTTTGAGAGCAACATTCAATCAAAAACCTATACAAAGAAGCAAATCCCTGCACCACACTGTTTTCCATTACACTGTGATGCACGTTGCAATATGGAACAAAAGATCTATCGCTACTTCTGTTTTGTTGCAGCTTCAAGCAAAGAACAGCGTTAATTTGCACATCACCAGGACAGGAACTGGAAGTTGTACCTGTATGGTATTCTCCTGCAAATGTGTGTTTGTTGAGCCCCAATGACTCTGTGGTAAAATAAGACTCGTCAATGTTATGTTGGCGATAGTCTCAGCCTTAAAACGTTGGCTGAACGTCTGAAGCATATGGCACACTTATCGGGAAACACTTCACCAGGGTTGTCATCTGGTTGGTTGAATTCTACAGGATGTCTTTTCAAAAGTTTGTGGCTCCATTGTTGCAGTAAACTTGCATAACGTTCTTGAATTAATCATTTATTAGATACACGTCGGCCTGTTATTCTAAGAACATTGACTTACATTTTCAAGCCCCTTGACATGACGCGGAACAAAAAGAACTGTGACTGGTTGCGTTACATGTCAGTCAAACTTCCTCTTGGGCGGTCCTTGGCCAATGAAAGCTGCGATAGAGTCCAGACCTTCTGCTGTTCATCTGAAAGTCTGGCTAGGCGAGACTATAGTTGATGACTGCATTCACTATTTTGGGCATCTGCTGGCTGAGATAACAACTACTGTTATTAGTTTTTCCTTCCTGGACGTCTACTACAGTTCTCAGGGGATGAAACGTCTGAAAATGGGGGGGGGGGGGGGGATTCCCCAGTTAGGGTGGGGGTAGCATTTGTGACAAACACATAGCCCTGTGCATGACACAATCAGATGCAATGCTATTACTCTTGGCAAATGATTCATTCCAAAACTGGTCTTTACTTAAATAGGCAGTTTAAGGACACAGATCATTATAGTTACAAAGACCATTCAAAAGTTTGGCGAAAGAAATTAAATTTTTTTTAATCAGCAAATAATCAGCAAAAACACATTAAATTGATCAAACAGGGCCAGTAAAGACTTTTACATTTAAAATGAATGCTTTTATTTATTTATTTTTACATCAAAGAATTCTGTAAAATTGCATCATGATATCCACAAAAATATGAAGTAGCACAATTATTTTCAACATTTATAAGAAATGTTTCTTGAGCAGCAAATCAGCATATTAGAATGATTTCTGAAGGACCATGAGACACTGAAGACTGGAGTAATGATGCAAAAAAAAATCAGTTTTGCAATCACAGGAATAACTTGAAAATATTAAAATTGAAAACACTTATTTTAAATTATAATAACACTTCACAATATTACTGATTTACTGCATTTTTATTAAATAAATGCAACCTTGGTGAGACAACTTTTGAACAATAGTGTATATTAAAAATCGACAGTTTAAAATTGGCAGAATGCAATGTGAGGTATAATGAGGGTAGATTATAATCCCACAAACGTGGAAGAACAACACTTCTCGCAACATTCCTGACCCACTTTTAGAAATGACTAAAATCACCCGTCCTTTAAATAAACCTTTGAAGAGTTTTTCCTGGTAATTTTACTGGTCATGTAATAGGAAGCAGATTCCTTCAGCAACTGAGCTCTTTGGCACTCAGCTAAACAAACGTTAAAGCAGTAAGTGGTTATCCCACTTATGGCTGGTGCTCACCTAACAATAAATGTTGATCAGTCAAGGCCAAAATGACAATGTAATTAATTACTCAATCACCAGAGGTGGATAGTAACGAACTACATTTACCAACAAGAGTGTTGGAAGAAGTGGCCGTGGACCTACAGTCAATTGAAGCAAATCTGAAAATGCACCCTATTATTTGCCAGAGACGAAGATCTTTATTAGTTGAACATCTGCGTATGCGGTCTGCGAAGGATTCCATACACATTCGATTTCATTTTATACAGGTATAATTACGTTAAGCAAGCACACAATACCACTTACTACAAAAGTATGAAATTACTAGTTTTTTGGACATACATCCTTATTTAATTAATCCTCACGTATATTGTGAAATACTTTCACAACCCAGAACATTGGGCCTCACTTGTTAAAAAGCCTTATAAATCAGCCAAAAAAGGTTTTATTTAAATCTAGGTTTAGGAGTAGGGGTTGGGTTAGGTGATAGAAAACATCATTGACCTCAATCAACGGAAGTCTATGCAACATCCTCACTAAGATAGCTAAACAAACCTGTGTGTGTGTGTGTGCGCATGTGTGATCCAAATTAACTAACTAGCTACTTGAGTAGTTTTTCATTGGACTTTACTCTTACTCCAGTAACTATTAAGATTATTACCTTTACTTGAGTAAATATTTCTGTAAGTATTTTTACTTGACTGCAGTTTTTGGATACACTACCCACCTCTGCCGATGACAAAGGAAACTTTCAAAAGAGGGACAAACTTCCCTTGGCCATGTATTTCATCTCATAAGTGTTTCAGTGGCAGCAAGGCATTACAAACAAGTCATACTTGTAAAGAAAGGGTGATGAGATTTATAATCTGCCCTCTCCATCCCATATTGTTCTTATGGCCCTGCAATAACTCCACAAGTTAACACATTTTGGTGAGGTACCTTTCACATTTCTATTTTGAGGTCATATCAACTTGACCCATTTTGATTTGAGACTGAGAGCCAAACAAACAGCACTTCTGTGTGAAACGTACAGATGGTCAGTGGGTTCTCTGCTGGTGCAGATGCCAAAACATTGCCTAATTTTGACTGAAGCTCCACGCTGAACTTTTATCTAGATGTGTATTCGACGCTGTTCTATGATGAATTAGAAACATTCAAGCTATTACATGATTGGTGTGTTTGACTTTGGCTGGATGTAACCGATAGGCGAGAGTTGCCACTTGCAGGAGAAGATGAGACGTGAAGATGGACGGACATTTTCTGCTTCCTGTGGTGACGCTCACACTGCGGTTACATACTTTATCACAGCTGAAGTGAATTAAATGCAATGTCAAACACAGATGTTTCAGAGATGTTTTCATTCAATCATTTTTGAACAGCTTAATACAATGTCTGTTTGTACAAGAATAAAGTTCAACATATACTGATACTGTTTAAATACCATTTTTGACAAACATGACAATATAACATTACAACAACATGAAAACACACGTGATCATTGCGTTGAATCCGGCCAATCATGAAACAGCTGTGTTGTCATCAGAGCTCGTGCAGAATTTGGCCATTTTTGGATGAATAAATCAAAAGTAGGGCCGCACAATGAATCAGATATCGATAAGGACTATTGTCTGTGAATATTAAAGCTAAAAATAGACTGCTATTGAAATCTGAATTCTGTATGAATGTGTAGTGCAGCGATCACGATGATTTCTGTGTCTGCTGTCTCACTCACTACACATGAACTTCATCTGCAGAGCCGCTCTTAGAGTCACTTCATGAACATTTCACCATTTGATAAAACTACAGACATTTGTCGTATCATATACACAGAAAGTCTATGGTCTTGTCAAAACAAGAGTTTGGTACAAATTGACATAACAGAAATATTACTATTCTACAATAGAGTAGTTCGAATAGAGATGATAATGTTTATTAAAACACAAACTCAAAAAGGTCTTAAAAGTAAGGCACAGTAAAAACAAACCCTATTTATTATTGTTAATAATAATAATTTAATTCAACAATTAAATTAATTTGATTACATTTTAAACTAAACCGTTAGCTTTATGAACTGATTTGAATACAATTTAATACTTTTTTATTTGTCTTTACAATGTTGTTTATATAATATATATTCCCTGTATCCCTGACAGTAAAACGTGCCAAAATAAAGGTCTAGTGAGACCAAAAAAATAGCGATACAGATTGTGTCAAACCACCCAGCACTAGCACAAAGTGTACCCACCCAACTCTGACTCAAGTCTGACCAAAACCTTCCGGTTACATTCAACAAGGCAAAACATAAACAAGTGCCTATTTCATGTTGCTAGGCAGAGCATGGCCTGCTGTCAGTTGAGCAAGTAGTCACTGACTGTCTGTTGCCTGGAGCTTCAGTGCGCAGCAGACCATGACAAACCACATTCAAACTAATCCTGATCACACATGCTAAACGCATGTATCAGTCATTCACTAACAGCTCAGTTCCTCTCACATTTTAGTCCTCTACATCTGGTGTAAAAAGACCACAGATTTCACCAAATTAGCCTACAGTTACAATTAATACAGTTCAGTTGCAAAAGTTAACAATTCAGTGCACAGGAATGAAGTGAACATTATCTTTATTATTTTTCAAATGTACAGTAACAGACTCAACTGAGCATTGTGTATAGAGAAATGTTTCTAGTAAAACATCACAAAACTAAAAGAAAATACAATAATGCGCAGCACATAATACTAAAACATTTATTAAAGGAGAGTTTTGTCAAGTGTGTGAATGTGCTTTAAATATGGACGGTTTGTATTACAACTACTTGTTTAATTTGAATATAGTTTCTACGACCTTCTACAAACCGTATAGTTTAAACAAATTTACGATTAAAAATGTTCTACATTTGCTGCCATATTGAGGAAAATAACAGAAGGTTAACCTATACAATGTATCATTTTATAATATATTTTAAGTTACTGTGTGTCCTTCAATGGGAGTTGCATTTAATTGTCACCGTTTTACTGTTTCTGGCAAGTGTTTACATAATCTAAGGAATCTTTGTAAATGATTTGCCAACAACAACAAGGAATGAGAGTTTACCAACAGCAGCTTCAAATGTCACTGAGGATTCCAAACATCCTGCCACTGGTCTAAAAAAACAAGAGCAACATTCTGACATCACCCGACCACCCTGGGAAAGTGCCCTTGTGACGAGGATGAATTCTTGCTGAATGATCCAATTGTGTGTGAGGCTGTCTGGGACAGTCATTCCTCTAGCACATGACACCAAAGACTATAGATATACAAAGACGGTGGACTCCTATTACTTATAAATGAGAGAAACTGCAACGCACAGTACAGAATACGTCCCGCCTTCTGAATAAAAGAGCCAATCACTGACTGACAGTCATCGGATCAATGCAGATGCCGTTAAAAGCTCACATAGAAACCCAAGACTTGTGTTTAGGACTGCAAAAAATAAGCTTTTTAATGCTATTTGAGCATAATAAACATGGGACAGTTCATGTCAAATTTTGTTGCTGATATAAAATGTTTTTTAATCATGAGTTTGGCAAGAAGTTCAAGATTTCAGGATTCCCCCACTCAGAGAGGACTGGATGCTTGAAACTGCCTGGAGGTGTTGCAAATATGGCTGCCAAGAGAACAGGCTGTTCTTGAAAGGGACTTTGATGACACTCTCTCACAACTCCAAATCCTGCTGCAAGTGACAGAATCAGTAAAAGACTGCAAGCACTCAGGGAAGCCCCATGTGCTGGCAATGAAGAATTGTTTTCTATTACATTTCGCCCCCTTCAACCAACTTGCAATGCCTCTCTCATGCCCCATGTTGACGGGTTAACCTAATGACAGTGACAGATGAATATGTCTGAACTCAACTGCTCATGGCAGAGCTATAATAGGAAAAGCATCAGCCAGCAGGAACCTTGCTTAACGTTTTATAAATGAATAAAACACCAAACTACTATAACTATTGCTAAAACCAGCATGCAGTGATAATTCTTAAGAAAAGATCATTTCAATCCCAATTCTTTAAAGTTCCATCAAAAATTATTCAAAGACTGTAAGACATGAAGTCAGGCCACCATCTGTTTAGCAACACCTACTGAGCACAAGTCAGCATCTTTCTGTCAGAAAATACATCCTTTGCATCAATTCAGTGCTGAATTTATCCTACACTTGAAATAAAAACAACAAAAAACACATTCAGAAGACCCAAGATAAAAAATTCAGCAGCAGCACAACTGAGCGTGGAGAGAGGATTTCCCCTCTCCTCTCACTGCAGCATAGCTGTCAGGCAGATGAAAGGATCTCAGCTCACTCCGATTGGCTAGAAGCACTGTGACATCACAGAGACGGGGATCGTGTGTCAGTTGGGAGGGGGAGCATTTGTTTTGGGTAGAACAGGGAAGGAACTAGTCTTGCTCAACACAGAAAATATAAACACAGAAAAATCTCTCCAGACACACACCCAAAAAACCATCTGTCTCTCTTCTCACACCTCCGAACAGAACAGCGAAAAGGATTATAGTGGGAAATTATTCTCCAGCTAACACGTAATATTTCTATGATGTAGGTTAGAAATATTCTGCGCTGTAGGAAAGAATCACATTTCACATCATGGTTTTCTAAAACCCGCAACAAATTATCCCTCTACAGAGATTAAAATCTTATAAATTCTGTAAGATGGAGCAGACAGGAGTTCATACACATAAACGGAAAAACAATGAGAGCCAGGGGATCAGGTGAGAAGGTCTATAAGGTGAAGACTAGAGCATTAGAGTGTATTAGAGTAATCACAAAGGAATGCACTTATGCAAACACTCTGCTAACATTACTATAAATGAGGATAAGGCTTTGTTGGCTGTACTTTGCTCTGGGCTCCACAAGCTGCTGCACATATCAAAGTAGGGCCATCTGCACTTTAAAAACCTACCAAACCACTACCACCACACCCACTACCACCAGACAAGCCAGAATTCACAATCCAGCACTACTTCCACTCCGATCAAAATGGAACCTCATACTGTTTGACATTCGAGCTCTCTGGCACACTGGAAGATGTACCTCTGGACATTTAATGCCCTTTATAAAGTAAAGTACCGCCATTAAAACTTAGTTGAATATTTTTTGGTTCAGGGAATATGTGGTTTGAGAGCATGTTGTTGATTTCATTTTCATGAGTACACACAGGGATAGTTCACAAATTAAAGTTCCATCATTTCATCTTCAGAATACAAATGAAGTTATTTTTAATTTCTCTCATCATTTTTGTCCATCCATTACAAGTAACCATGGTTCAAAGTATCCATCCATGAAATCAACACTTCAAAAGTAAATCCATAGGATAGGCAATCCACCATACTTGCCTGATGCACAAGAACAAACCTCACTAGTACTCCATGTATGTGTGCTGATCAGTGTTTATATATGAATAAAGGCCTAAATGAAATGTTCACCATAAAGTAATTGTATCTCTTCATAATGTCCTTAATGCCACTTGGATTCAATTCATATAGATTACTTTTATGATTTCTTTTTGCACTTTTTGAAGAGCGAAAAATTTGGTTCCTTGGACTATTATGGATACACAAAAATGATGAGAGAATATTAAAAATGTGTTCATGTGTGTTCCCAAGATGAACAGAAGCCTTAGGGACTTGGAACAAACATCAGGGCAAGCAAATGACAATTTTAATTTTTAGGTGAACAATATCAAATCAAAAACAGTTGCAGCAATCCTAATGACAGCAATAAAAACATGAAAAGTAGTCAGTCATCATGATGACTTATGATCGTTGAGTAACCAAAGTGTGAAGTGCAAGGTGTAAATTATTGACTGGGAGGAAGATAAGTAATAGAGACGGTACCTACAGTACAGCAACTCTATGTAATGCATTAAATAAACAGTAATACAGTTCTGGAGGTTTCCATTTGGGATTGGTCTCACTGAATAAAGTCCTGTGAGCTAGGGACAAGATCCACTGAGATATGTAATAGTCCATAATGCCAATAAACAAGCATTCAAATTCTAGTTTAGCCATTTTATCCCTATTCTTCTATAAATCACATAATTTTTTTTTTCCTGCACAACATTTATCATGGCAACAACTGTTTACTAGTGTAAAATAACTAATTATGGGATTTCCTTCAAACTGTGTAAGATGTAAAACTGAGACAAAGTAACCACAGTTTTATTGTTTGTAGTAGCAATGGTATTATGACAGAAACCATACATACTTGTGACAAACAGTCAAGCAGCGGATAAAGGGACAGTTCACCCAGAAATGAAGATTCTGCCATCATTTAATAATCCTCATCCTGTTCCAAACATGTACATCTCTCTTATGCAGAACATAAGAGAAAATAAGAAAAGATCAACTGTCTCATGACCTAACAGATGTTTAAAAAGGACAAAAAGGTGAATAAATAATGACAATTTCAGTTTTCGGATGAACTCTTTAAGACTCTAACTTTAAGAGAGTTTGTGCTACTAGTACTTTTACAAGTATTCTGGCGCTAGAGAAACGATGACAAGCCAGCGCAGGTCATTTAAATGGGAGGAAAGGATTGCAAGGATACTCTAGACATGCCAAATATGGTGAGGAAACGACTCGAATGTCAAACCACCGGTTAACCCGCGAGAACCTGGTAGTTATTTTTGTAAATGGACGGTCGCAGGTCCAACATCGAACTGTTACTCAGGTCATGACGTTTAACTTGTACCGAACAACCCTCAGTTTAGTGTCAAGCGTGTAGGCCAGCTCCTGAACCCGAGCAAACAAACGGGCCCTGCACCGAGGTTATCACACACCCACACATACAGCGTTAAAGTTCATATCAGCACTCACCCCACGACGCCGTCCGGATAGTTTCTGCTCTTCCACGGTGTGCCCGTGTATTTGTCCTCCACCCCATCTGTTAGCAGCAGACTCCTGTTGAAGCCAAAAGTGCTCGCCTTGTTGTCTCTCTTCCTTTTGCTTGGCAACTCCGTTCCCACTCCAGCGACCCCACTGCCACCCACTTGCCCCCCTCCACAGACACCCCTGCCCGCCCTACTGCTGCTGTTATTATTGTTATTGGTTTCCAGCGGGATAAATTCTTGCTGTTCGGAGACCTCGCGGTCAGGTTTGGATCCAGACATCCCCTGATGATCCTTGGTCTTTCCGCTGCTGTCGGCCGCGTTGCTCGACGCACCGTCCCCGCCGCCGCCGCCGCTGCTGCTGCTCGTCAGTTTGGCGCTGGATGTGTTGCAGTTGTTGTTAAAGTAGAGGTTTCCTAATGTCTGTGTCGTTTCCCAGATGTGCATCCACAGGTTGTTGGCGGGTCCACGCTGTTCTGGCTGAAACCAAGCGATTCTAGGATCCATCAAACGCTAAGCTACTGTAGGCACACTTGCCCCCAGAGCAGAGCCAGGCTCGGTTCGCTTAACCCACAAACGGGAACACACACTCGCCCTGGACAGCAACTAAAATATCCTGTGCGGGTCCATCAACGTCTCTTGGGACAGGAATACACCAGTGTAAACGGACTGTAAAAAGACGTTCTGCTTAAAAAACGGCAACCGTCAAACTTCGGAGCACGAGGAATGGAGAAACGTGAGTGTCGTCTGTGTCACTGCCTCTGACCCGTTTCTATCTGAGATCGTGTGTCTCAATGGCGGACAGACCACGGACTGCGCATGCTCGACCAGGCGCGAGCGAGTTAGTATCGGGGACGCGCTGATTCCAAGTGTTACGCAAGAGCGCACGTTACAGCTTCCGTTACGTAACAGCAACAGCAGGTTTGATACATTGTAGTAATGTTATGAACCTCTCGCTTGTGTCGTGTTTCAAACGTACGCTATAAGAGATGGCGCTAATCCAATTAGCTCTATATCTAGTGCGTGTGGTCTCACTGTTATCTTATAATTGGATTATTTTGTAATGCAACAACAGAAATTAGATTACTAGGAAGAAAGTCCGCGAATAGAATATAAACAACAGTATTCTTACTGAGGTAGGACAGGTCCGACCAGTTTCCTTCGTACCACTTAAAAGGCACAGTGCAAAAAATAAATTAAACAAAAATACAATTGCCATAAATTGATCTTCCAAATCTGTTTTCTTTCATCCTTGAAATTGAGATGATGTTGGGTAGATTATAATAAACAGACAGTGTTTCCCTATTCACTTTCAATCCTTCATTTTCAATAAAATGAAAGTGAATGGTGACTGAGACAATCATAATTGATTGAATTGACAACCCAATTCTTAAGATATATTTTTATTTTATATGCTGTTTTTTTTTTCTTCAATCAGAACTGCAAAATTTTAAATGTATGCAGGCATCAACTAGGCATACTAATGATATGTGTCAAAAAGTTTAAAATAACCAAACATCTAGAGAAAACCGGTTTATGAGGGATCTAATACAACTCAAACATCTGATAATCTACTTTTGCTGTGGGCCATAAAACATGACATAAAAGGGTTCTGTTGTTCTCAAATGGACTGGGTGAGAGGGGAAGCTCAGCAACATAGCAATGTTTATAAGTAACCCCTCGGTGCTGACCCATCATCGTTTACAGATTCTCTCGCTGTGGGAAAAAAGCACAAGTTCAGGGGCATCTGATATAAGACTAGATGACATTGTTTCACTCACACTTTTGAGCTTAATATAAATGCAGACATTTGACAGGCAAGGGAGTGTACGTTATAAGTCAAAGACACAGACACCATTATGATATTTGATGCTTTAATAAATCAAATTAATTAAAACTTATATATTTGGTTTTACAAACAAAATTTTGTATCTTAATTTCATCACAAACACTCTCACATAAAAACAAAACCAAAAGAAAACCATAAAGTATAGACAGAAAATTCTAAAAACAAGGAGAGCCATTTACAGAGAATTTGTACCACTGATCTCTGAAACCTCATTTTTTCTGCAGGTTCTCCAAGTAGCCGATGAATCTCTTAAGGTTGATCCTTATGTTGTCCAGAACACACAGCTGATCAGGGCTGTACTTTCCTCTGCCTTCTTTCCGCAGCTATGAGGGAACAAAAGGCCAAACTGTGAAAAGCCTGCCATCTAAAGGCCTAAGAACATACTAGAATGAAGAGATTCAGCAATGGCTACGCTACGAATGGTCAGACTGAATTGATAAAAGGAGCTGAAAAAGTACTTTAGTTTTAAAGTGGAACTTTTAAGATCAGCCAACCAAGGCAGATCCGTTCAGATGGCAACACATTACATAATTACGCTGGAAAGGTCACACGGAAGTGGAAGCACCGCGATAGGGCTAGATAAATTTCATTTTCTCCTCCAACTCCAAAAATCGTTTGACATCGTTGTTTTACCTTTTTTGGTAAATAACGTTTTGTCTTTGCATGTTCACTTTGTAGACACTGGATCGGTACTCCCGTCTACGTCACACGTGACCTTTCCAACGTGATTACTTAATGCGTGGCACATCCCAGAGCAGTTGACAATGAGCATTTGTGGTTAAAACGTATTTAAATTTAATTTATTTTTTAGAATATGACCAATCGTTTCAGTAGATAAGACACTTCTTTTTCGTCTGGGATTGTGTAGAGCCCTTTGAAGCAGCACTGAAACTGTAATTTGGACCTTCAACCCGTTGTACCCCATTGAAGTCCATTATATGGAGAAAAATTCTGGAATGTTTTCCTCAAAAACCATGATTTCTTTTCGACAGAACAAACATCTTGGATGACATGGGGGTGAGTAAATTATCAGGAAAGTTTCATTCTGGAGTGAACTAATCCTTTAAGCTCAGGCCTCAACATGAATTTGGAGGTTCGAGATTAGTCCGATTTAATATTACTGCTCAAGTGTGTGAACATGAATGTGTTTGTATCTTTTAGGTAATATTTCTTGTTTGCTTTAAACAAACCTTGGCCCTAAACCCCGGCTGGAGGGCTTTGAGAGATGAAAGCAGGTTGATATATTTTCCAGCTTTCTCCGCTTCATCGCCATCAGCAAACACGTCGAAGAGGGCATCCAGCGCTTCCCCACACACCACCAGGTTTGTGTCCTTCGTTGCAACATTCAGTAATGCATTTCCAATGAGCTGCAATAAAAAAAAATTTAAAAAATGACTGTACAACTGACCAAAGCTATGCAATGATAAATATACTGCAAAAACTTGATCAGTGATTAACTTAATAAAAGACAAACAGGCAATATTTTATGTCCTAAAATACTCTAGAATGTGATAAAGCCATCTGTAATTTAGTAAAATAAGACTGCATTTCACTGTATTTATTTTAAGAATAATCTAATTCTAATAATAAAGTGAAAGGTTGAATATTTAAAATATTATAAAATGAACAACAAATAATAAATTTTTTAAACACTCTTTTTAACCTAAAATGGGGGAATAATTTCTGAATGTTATATTTTTTGTGGGCATAATAAAGGCAATATAGACTACAAACATGACTAATGTTATTTTAATAATTCTACCACAATCAGTATTACCTGTAGAGTGTCTTCTGTGTTTTTCTCTTTGGCAAGAGAACTTCCTGTTATACCAAGAATGGCCAGAGCGTTAACTCTCACACTGACCAGCTCACAGCTAGTGGCAGCCTCACAAAAACTCATTAGCTGGTGTGGAGACATACACTGCAGGATACAGCACATAAAACACACACCATTAAGAAAAATACCAGGTAAAGCTTGAAATAATGTTCCACTAAAGCATAAAAATGGTGCCTGAGGTCATCACCTGAGGGATGTTTTTGGTAGCCATGATCTGTAGAAGAGAGCGAAGAGCACTGGTCACAGCCTCCAGGAACTCCTCATCCTTTAATACCTCTAGAAATTCATTCAGAATTGTAAAAATCACGATTTGATAATCACAAGTACTTTGGTCAATACTGAGATCACAATTACTTAACACCATTACATACTGACCTAGGAAACATCATATATTTATTGAACTTAATAAATTGAAACTTTTAATAGTGGATTTCCTTAAACTTTAAAAAATTATTTATATATATATATATATATATATATATATATATATATATATATATATATATATATATATATATATATATATATATATATGTATGCATGTATGTATGTATGTATTAACACGCATTTAAATAAATATAAAATGGGTAATAAATAAGATCAACTATGTAACTATGGTGCAAAATATTTATTCTAACTTATTTTGATATAAAATTAATAAATAAAAATGAATTATATGTTGAAGTAATGTGTGACAAAATGTGCAGATGTAAAGGAAGTGCACTGGATTTATAATAAGACAAAGTGGATGCATCACTGCAAAAATGAATGTGGCACAACAAGCATTAGATCTATAATTTTTGATTATACAAAATTGTAATTGAAACATTTGATTAGTCTCCCAGCAATTAATCACCTGCTGAGCTGAAGACCAGTGAGGAGAGGTGCAGAGCCACGGCCTGTAGCCCTGAAGCACCACCAAGAGACTCTGTATCCATAGAGGAAAGGATATTATGGAGACACGTCAGTGCCCGACACTGCACCCGGTGCATCCTAGAAGAAACAAAGGTCAAGAGTATAAGTTTTGGGTTTCCACAGCTTTGCATCACACTACAACCATCATGTACATTTTTTTACTTTTTCAAGAGGCATTTCCAGAAAGGGTTCTTGCTACAGAGCTCAAGGGCCGCGGCACTGGGGAACTCTGCCTTCTTTAAGACCTGAGAACAAACAGACAATGATGTGAATACAGAACACACAGCTATGACACAGGAACAGTATGTTATACAAATAACACCAGAGTACATATTGATTATATTATACAAATAGTGTTGAGTGCCTTTGACAGTTCTTTGAGTATTTCAAGGGGTCATATCATAGATTTTTCATGAATTTTCCCCCTAAGGTCCACTTATAAAGTTACATTGGTAAAGCTTATTCACCAAGAGCAGTCATAGTTTTATATGATGAATTTTCATCTCTCACCATCAGATTTAAATGTGCTATTTTTTTTTCTAATTTCTAATGTATAAATACCACTATTATTGCAATTTCATGGTACTATAGTAGATGGTAGATTATCCACTTGTATCCTCATTATCTATTAAAGCTGTCATTAGATCAACTACTGTGCTTTCTTTTGGTAAAATCATGCTTTCTAAAAAATAAAAAATACTGTAAAACAAACTAAAATTTAGTACAAACTAAACTGCAGTACATTTCAAAAGGTCAGTAAGATTTTTGGTCCCTTTGTATTACGTGTCCTGTACTATGTACTTTCATCAAAAAGTAAGTACAATGTACTTATTGTGTTCATATTGTATTGCAAAACAATTTTGCTGCCATTGAGGGGGGACACGGGTAATGTAAGGGACGGGTTTGGTGGTATGGGTAGGTTTAAGGGCGAGTTAAGGTGTAATTATAGATGCATTTACAGAAATTAATTACAAGTAGTGTTTACAATGTAAAAACCTGTATGTACACAATAAGTGCATTGTATTAAATGATTCATTTAAATTTAAGTATATAAGTAAGTAGTTAAAGACACCTAATATAAAGTGTTTAATGTTTTTTAATGAAAGAAGTCTCTGATATTGCTCACCAAGGCTGCATTTGTTTGATCTAATATACAGAAAAATATTATTATAATTTAAAATATTATATTTTAACTAGTAATTTATTCCTGTGATGGAAAAGCTGAATTTTCAGCAGCCGCATGGAAACTGTGATAGATTTTTTCAGGTTCAAAAAAACACTTTTTTTTTTGGAATATTTTGTTAAATTATAACTGTCTTTACTGTCAATTTTGATCAAGTTAACCCGTTCTTGCTCAATAAAAGTATACATTTCTGATTTCTTAAAATATTAATAATAATAACAATAACCACATTAAAACCCTTCATAAGGTCTAAACAATTTAACTATTAACCAAAATATGCCCAGAGTGCTCCCAATTTAGCTTGTTTTACAAATAACCCAAAGTAGCCTGGAATGCAACATGTGAGGTTTGAATCCTCCCCACTGGACTAGAAGAGTCTGTAACATCAGAGTTACACAAAAAAGACCATGTCATTGTATGTTTTGCGGACTGTGTAATAATATGTGTTACCTGTTGAGGTATGCTGTGGTTGAGCAGGATTGTGTGAAGTTCAGCGGACAGACAAAGAGGAGAGAACAGGCTGGAATTAGTGTCTGACATCCCATCAGCACACATCTCGCTCTCATCACTGCTGGACATCTCCTCCCACTCATCATCTGAGGGCTCTACACACACAAACACACACACACACACACACACACACACACACACACTATATTAATATCCCGTTACATTATCCTCTGCCTCGTCTTCTATGACACAGAGAAATCATTCCTCTAATTCACATTAGCACATAAAATCCTATGCAGGGTTTATAATATTCATGTCTTCCCTCAAGCACTTGCTCGCCTATAAACACACATACACTCACCATCGGAGCAGCACATGTTGACGATGATTTCCAGGGACGTCTGCTGTGCCGAGAGCAGTGCTTTGGCCTCTCGTAACTCCAGTCTGTCTCTCTAAAACCCATCACATACAGAGACAACAAAACCACAAAAGTAATTGTTGGAGTCATCTGTACACATTTAGTGAGGGTTAAACTGATTTACTATAGTTTAACTAATAATACTAACAACTAACTTGACGGTGAAATGGAAAATGAAGGAATTAAGAGCGTTCATTTCAACATAAGAAAGGACAGATACAGTAAACATGCTTTGTTTTGGTTCCAGATGTAAACTAGGCCACAAATGAGGATCTGTATAAAATTTCACTCTGAACTTTCAAAGAGGACAAGATTCAGGACAGCCTAAGGGAAGGTTAGACTTGCTAACAGGTGTTCAGGGAGGTTACAGTAGCCCTCTGTGTTCAGAAAGAGCGAGAACCACCTTGCTCTGAGGGACAGATGTACCATCACTCGGGGTGACATGCTTTGAAGGGTAAAGAGAGAGCACAGGAAGAGTGCAGAAGGTATTCCTGCCCTGACACTGGCCATATGTGACACATTTAGCCAGTCAATGAGATAAAGTCCTCATGTTGAGGAATATAATGAAGATGTACTTTAAGAGTGTGCCTGTGATCTCCATCTGCACTCTAAACCTCTCATAATATAATTTTTTGTAGTTAATATTTTTAGATAATTCACAAAAAAAAAAATTCTGTGATTAAACCTTATCCATTTTTTCATTTCAAACAACAAAAAACAGCAGCTTTAAACTTACAGGCAACAGATCTGAAAAGTCACTTTTTGTTTTTGACATTTGTCCATTGGGCTTTCTTCCATTCATCTTCTCATCTCTCACATCCTCCTCCATCTCTTCGGCTTTGTGCCCTGCAGGCCGTTCGTCTGTATGATCCGACTCTGTGGAAGACTCTTTAGACAGACGGACAGATTCAGCATGCCACAGCTCTGGGATGAGCACTCCAGCGTCCAAAATGAGGCTGTGTGCGAGAGTGGCGGCCAGCGCGGTCAGTGTCTGAGACTGCTGAGCTGAAGACAAAGTGCTTTGTAGATTCCATAAAGAACCTGAAGAACGGAGGAAACACAACTATTAACCATTTAAAAGATTCATTAGCTTTTTTTTAAACTATACATCAAGTCTCCACAATGCATTCAGAAAGCAGTGTTTCAGTCTTAATTATAAAATTTACTCACCAATTATAAGCACTATATCAACTCTTTATCAAGACAAGGATCAATTAGTTAACATTAATTAAACGTATTAGGTATCATGAACTAACAATAAATGATATTTTTCAGCAATTATTAATCTAGATTAATGTTGATTCAAAATACATGAGCTAATGCTCATTTATACATTTACATATTTATACATTTATATATATATCTATAACAGCTCCAGTGTTGTTTTACCTGCAGCCAGTGTGCGCAGGAGAGTGTATTCCATACTGGTGTGTGTGGTAGACAGAATGTTGTCCAAGATGTCAAATACCCCTGCGTTCCCGCTGCGCACCAGTTCTGAGTTCTCTTCTGTTACTGTGTGCAAGCAGTAGGCTACAAAGAAAAATATAGATATACACAAACAACAGAAATTACCTCTAAATAGCACCAAAATAAAGGAGTGTGGGAATGAAATGGAACTAAATCTGAAATGGATTTATAAATACACATTAGAGTTCAAAAGCTTAGGATTTAGGATTGTTTTTTTATGTATATATTTTTGAAAGGTCACTTATGCTCAAAGACTACATTGATTTGATGAAAAATTCAGTGAAACACTAACATTGTGAAAAAATACAAATTAAAATAACCTAATATGTTGATTTTTTAAAAATGTATTCCTTTGACAGCAAAGCTGTATTCAGGGTCACAATATCCTTCTGAAATCGTTCTAATATGCTGATTTGGTGGTGAAGAATCTTTTATTATTATCATCAATGTTAAAATCATCTGTGCTGCTTAATATTTTTGTGTTAACCGTGAAGCAAATCTTTCAGGATTCTTTGATGTACAGAAGATTTAAAAGAATAGCATTTATTTAAAACATACATCTTTTATATAATTATAAATGTCTTTACTGTCACTTTTTAATCAATTAAAAGGCATCATTCCTGAATACAAGAATTAATTTCTTTCAAAAAAATCTAACTTTTGAAGAGTAGTGTATGTGCATAACTAGTATCACCTGCTGATATTGCCAGCTCCATATTCTGAGGGTGCCTCTGTAGACAATGTAGAAGAACATCTAAAAGTCCTGTCTTGTTGAACACCGACACTGCTATGCTACTGCTCTCACTACACAGCCACAAAGAAAACAGACAGAAACACACAGCTCATACAAGACTGCAACCCTTTCATCTTTTTGAACACATTTTAACGGGTTACAACACCACTCTTTATTTTGTTCTAATTACATGCTTAGTAATACTCAAAATGTCATAATTTAATGTTTTACTAAATAACTTCTTTTTAACGTGATTACTGATCAATCTAAGCCCCGTTTACACCAGGTATTAAGATGCGCTTTGGTTAATCTGATCACAAGTCGACGACGCTAAATACAGGTGTAAACGGGTCTAAAACATTTTGAGCTTATTTCATGCATTAGATTGAAAGATCTGAAAAAGTCCATATATTTACCCACCCATAGACCCTACCCTTGAATAAATCAGGACAGAAGTGGTTGAAAGTGGACAAAAGAAGTGGATTAAAACACCAGGACTAAATGGAAATGTGTCTCACTCGTCTACTTGTGATCCAATCGACCAAAACGCATCTTAATACCAGATTGAAACGGCCCTCGGGACAATAATAAAGCATGATGATGCACTGTCAAGTGGTCACAGGAAATACTTAAGACACTCAAGAGCATTTGTAAGACATTTGATAATAAACTTGTTAGGTGTAAACGTCAATCTGTTTGAACTCAGTCTTACCAGAGATTCCAAAGTAAATTTACTGCCTCATTGGCGACGTCTTCCACCTTGTGTTTCTGTCCTTTCATTACAGGAGAGGAGGCCAAGTCAAAGCCAGCACAGCACTGTTCTCCACAAACACACAACAAAGATTTATGAATAAGAGTTTTTTCTCCTTCTCACTAGGGATAGGCGATATGACAAAAATATCAATTTTCTCTCTGCCAAGATGACGATCCACATTCTTATCACAATTGTTTTTCATGCTGATTTAAGACCATTTTTCACCACAGTTAATGAATTAAGCAGGAAAGTGAAGTAGATATACCTTAACATTTTGGATTCGTAATTATTTGTTATATGTTGCATTATGTTTTTAAAAAAGACATCACATCTGAAGACATTTTGTGTGCTCAAAGTCAAGAGTGACCACCCCTTTAGTCATTTTTCATGTTAAAGATCATGCTAAAGATTTTCATGCCAATAAAGCTACTTGAATTGATCCAGGATCCATACCTCCATCAGGAGTGCAGAGAGAGATGTCAGCACATCCTTTCTGACCATGTCCTCACACACTTCAGGGCCTCCACAGGCACTGAGATTCCTGTGACACAGACATAGATGAAAAGGGTAACTTTTACAAAATAAATCCCAAAGCAGAGAGTTCTTGTATCAAAGAGCTGTGTCATAATGACAGCAATAATATAACTCACAACGCTTTCAATAAATATACACGAGTAAGTCTTGTGCCTTGGTGGCTGTATGTTTGTGAAAATGTATAGTTCAGTTCCATGGTGGCTGGATTGTACTCGGCCGTGGCTCGTCTGTAAGGGCCCACCAAAATATAAATCCAAAGAAATATGGCAAATTTCAGGCTGCCCCACTTATTTTCACATACCCTTACATAAATCTTGCGGCAGATCAAGATGATATCCATCTGCTTCAGTGTATTTGGTCTGCATCAGTGCAGCAACTAGTTGGCGTGTCTGTTCTTCCTATGTCAAGGGGGTCCAATCCTGCTCCTGGAGGGCCACTGTCCTGCAGAGTTTAGCTTGCCTCCAACCACAATTAAACACACCTGAACCAGCTAATCAAGGTTTTTAAGCATACAGGAAACTTCCAGGGAGGTGTGCTGTGTTAAATTGGAGCTAAACTCCGCCGGAAAGTGGCCCTCCAGGACTGAGTTTGGACACCCCTGTCCTATGTGGAGTAGTGTGTCAAATCAAGTCGAACTTTATTCCGCTACATGTGGTGACAAACAGTAGAACGAATGTCGTGCCTCACAGTATAATATACATATATATATATATATATATATATATATATAAAAAAGTATTAATTAAAAATTATACTTATGCTTTCACATAAATACTGTACATGTGCAAAGAGAAACATTGTCAGCCAAGCACCTGGCTGGGGAACAGTGCAAGATGATTTTTAGTGCATGAGCATGTAAACATCAAATTAATGTATCAAATAAGCTGCATCAAATTAATACAAATAGTACAAATAAGTACAAATCCTTTAGAATGGCCTTTTACAGTTCTGTTGTGTTTGTTTTATGTTTAAGAATAGACATGACTTTCTTTTCCTCACAGGAATTCCTCCAGAACTTGTAATATTTTAAAACAACATTCGGAGGCAATAAATACTACATTCTACCAATTCTAAGACAGCGCTCTATGCATGTGTTCTGTGCTCTTAAAGCCTGCCACCCTCAGGCTCAATAACGCAATGATTACAATATAAAGCTTACAATTATTTTCTTTTTAGAAACTGACACCAAGACCCAGAATCTGCCCTACCTAAATTTACGATCAGGAGCCGCTACTGATTGTAGAACAGCTCAGGTTTAGTCAGTGTCACCTGAGAGAGAAAGAGAGAGATATATGTGTATGTGTGTGCGTGTAGCTGTGTATGTACATGTGTTTCTATCCCGGTGGGGACTTGAACCTGAATGCACACAGACTCATGGGGACTCGTGTCACCGAGGGGACCTGAATTGAGGTATAAATGAATAAATCATAGAGAATGAGTTGTTTTGAAATTCTTTTGAAGTTTCCTGTGATGGGTAGGTTTAGGGATAGGCTTTTAAGGGATGTAGGTATCAGGGGACAGAGCATACAGTTTGTTCAGAGTCCCCACAACAAGGATAGTACACCAGATATATGTGTGTGTGTGTGTGTGTGTGTACCTGAGTGCTCCAGCAGCAGTCTCTCTGACCGCCAGGCTGCGATCCAGCAGTAAAGGTCCGATTTTCCTGACTGCGTCTCTCTGGAGGAATCCTGGGATTGTCTGACTCTGCTGTACAACACGAGAGATACTGGCACAGGCGTATTCGCGCACATCTGCTGATGGACTCTGTAACTATACAAAGAGAGAGAGAGAAGGATGGTCACAAAAGAACAGAGATATTATTTTGAACCAATCTATGTAAGGTCAAGACTGGCTGGTTCAGATGAAGAGCCGAACTCCACTTGTTTGATTGACAGCCGCATCAGTCAGTCGAGCTGAAGAAAGTTTGCTGACTCGCTTCATCTATTCAACATGCCAACATCCCATCAGAGAAAGAGCTGACACACTCACTACATACTCCACTTTAATCTGACACCCCAATACTGTTTATCTCAGTATTTTTAGACATTCGCATTCATAAACATAATTTGCTTAAAGTCTGTAGAGTTGTCACAGTGCTGAGCTTACTTTATCGAGTAGCTCTGCTGCCGGAGAGTCTTCATCCTCCGATTCTTCAACAGCCTGTTTCACAGGAGTCGCTGCAAGACCATCAGGAGAAAATGGTGGTCGTTTAAATTTGGTATTCTTAGTCTTTCCCATGATTTAAATATGTTTGAACTACACTTGAAGTGTAAAATCAATTGCGGTCTGTTTTAAAGCTCGGGTAAGCTCACAACACGAGCGACCATGTGGACATTAGCACTGCCGTAAACGGTACGTGAGGTCGTAAGAAGTGTAGTCGAAAAGCAAGTGGTGCTCACTGCAGAACCAAATGACATCCAGCTCCACCTCTCTGGATATATTTAATCCAGCCACTCGTGTGACTCAATCAGCCCCCTAGCTCATCAGTCAGGACACTGATCAGGGAGTCGGCCACATTTATTTACACTATATACTGGATCACGAGCTAGGAAGCTAGGGAGCTGATTGAGCCTCTAAAGGGAGGAGGGATAGACATCTAGCTCCATCCATTATCACATCCAGAGAGGGGGAGCTGGACCTCTCACTCCACCCATGGCTCGCCCGAAAAGACGCAGGCGCCACCCTGTGGGTCAGTAAGGCACTGCTGCTTTTTCCACTGTCTTATTTTACAGCGTTTGGCATCCACAGCTGATTGGGGCATTACAGCCACCTTCTGCTCCGGAGTGTGTGTCAGCCAATCGGTTCACAATCTGATTCCATGTTTCAGTGCTGATTCTGATTCTACACTATTTACTTATACAAACTAACTAGCTCTGCTATCCACCACTAATAACAAACGCACTACAGTTGAAAGCGGGTCTGAAAGAAATTTTGCTCGGCAAGGGAGATATTGGATATCAAATGGTCAGTCATCTGTTTTCTCTATCTTCCAGCAGAGATTACTACATAAATCAAAACCAAGCACATTTGATCTTGTTACAGATAAACTCCTTCAGGAGAACCCATGTCTAATCTTGAACTTTTAAGAGTGAATCTTCCCATATGGTGTTTGGGATCTGTCTGTACCTCTCCATCCTCTCTTAGGAACCTGGGAATCTGAGGGGTGGGTGAGGGGTTCATCTTGCATCTGTTTTGGAAGCATTTATTTAAATTCATTTAAAAATACAGTTATATATATATATATATATAACTATTAAATATACTATACTAATTATATATACTATATAGTTGTATAGTTAGTATAACTATTTTATAGTTTATATATTACAAATACATATAAACTATATATAAATATAGTTTATATTTTAAAATAGAGAACAGTTATTTTAAATCAGCTGAATCATTACTCTTCAGTGTAATTCTAGTATGCTGATTTGGGGCTAATGAAACATTTCTTATCATTACCAATGTCATAGTGCTTAATATTTTGTGGAAACTGTAACACATTTTTTTTCTATAATTTGTTAATGAAAAGTTTTTTTTTTTTAAATGTCTTTATAATTTAACGCATCCTTGCTGAATAATTTATTTAAAAAAAAAAAAAAAAACTAAACACTTATCATACCAAACATTTGAACAGTAGAGTATAAAAATAAGCAATCAAGAATCAGTAGTTTAGCTTGGATAAAGAAAAATAGCAATTCCAACTATCACATACATTTTAAAAGCACTTTATAAGTTCTCAGTTTTAACAATCCTATATTAATTCTTTCTTTCTTTCTCTCTTTCTTCTAAATAGAGAAAGTTTTGGCTGAGGCACAGTTTTGACCTCTCCTAACCCTGTGCAGTGTGCCGAATGAGACCCAGAGACCCTGGGTTTTCCTTTCCAATTCCCCTACTGCAAGTCAGCGCGTGGCAACCCTCCCCAACAATTGTCCTGAGAGGACCCTTGATTCATATTTCAAAATCACATACAGCTAGCAGATCAGAGAGGATTTCAACATTATGAGTCTGAAACACTTTATGGAAAAAAAGCACATCTTAACGCACACACATTTCTCTCTCTCTCTCTCTCTCTCTCTCTCTGTCCGCAATACATTGAATGAACTGAATAATTAGTGTGTAAAGGTTGAATCCTGATCCAGCAGGTTTCCTCTAGCACAGTGTCTGCTGTCCTTGTGTTGTTTCACTGATAACAGCTCCCACTGATAACGACTGAGGAACTCATGTATCTGCCGTACACACACGCCCTGCTTTATATCTTCTAAAATGCATTTTTATTATTTAACCAGCTTTCACACAGTACGAATCTAAAACCACCAGCAACTATCATTCACACACACCTGAAGATCTTCATTTTCCCCTCAAAGTGTTTGAGGGTGAACACAAACTACTCCATCTCACCACTAGATGGAGGTATTGTTCTATGTAACTACGCCAGCAAACGTCCCAAATCTCTCCACAGCAATTTCACACTTTCTCAAATTATGTTTGTGTGAAAAACAGTGCGGCATTATGACGAAATACACCTGTTTGGTGAAATATGCATCATCGCCAAGGCTAAAGGAGAGATGAACAGTGCTGTGAGGCTGTCGGATGGGCATTGTGAGGTCAATGATCTACGAGCTCGATTTTTCTTTGCAGTAAAACAAATAGGCCACACATTCCTCCTGCAGGCACGCTCAGTTATATGGTTTACCATTGTTCACAGCCTTAAAACATTAGCCGTTTCAACATGAAGTTAAACTCACTCTTTAATGTAGCTTTACAGGTCTTCACAGCTTTATAATCTATTGCAGAGGTTTGTTTGTTGTGTGTGAGATAGTATCCACAGGACCTCACCATGTGAGAACAGCAAGCACAAGACAGCAGAAGATTATTTCTGCTTTTTCTAACGGAACTTCACAATCTCACAGAGCAAAATGAAGAGAGGAACCCAGCAAAAAGCTCTTGACTTCATGTGATTGCTTGTTTACTAGCCCTGGTCCAAGAGTCTCCCACCCAAAGCCTTATTTTTATTATTTATTCATGTTTTATAGAAATATTCATTCATCCTCAATGTGTTTGAGTTTTATGGATTACAAACATGGCTGCGTGTTTGTGCCTCATGACAAGCTCATCACAGGCTTACTGCATTATGAGACCGTGACCTCTAGACTAGCCACATCTTCACCCACACAAGCACTATAACAGAGTCCCAACACGGAATTGGTCCCACGTTGCCTTAAAATACTACAATAGACCGTGTCCATCCAAGCGAGAGAATGAGAGAGGCAGAAGGAAGACTGGTGTTATGTAAAATAGGGAAAGGCAGCTCTTTAGGTGAAAATAAGTGGGAGATGTTTGACGCTGATGTCAGGAAAACCACATAATGAAATTTAATCACAGTATATAGACACAATCTATCCCCGCAGCCCTCTGCTGGGTGACACAGAGGAACAACAGGAACTCACTAAATGCATATAAGAGAATTTGTATATTTATTTTCCATGGAATAAAGAGAAGGAGAAAAAGAGGCCATGTGAGCAGATGAGGTATAATTGTTATGATTTCTCGTGTGATCTTTATCCATCAGCTGTTGCCCTGAAGGCTTTAATCTGACCTCTTAAGAAAAGCAACAAAACTCTCACTATCCAGCTGCAGAAACAATGAGAGAAGAATAACTACGGATCTGGACGTGGTGAGTGGGCCCAAAAACTTTTCATCACATCTCTTTGCTCTGAATCAGAACCTGTAGTGTAGTGTAGTGTAGGAGGGAACTGTGATGTCATGCTGAAAATGTGGATCACTCATCCAAGAACAACCTGATCAGACAGGTTTAACTCTTAGCTTACGGAAAATGACTGCCTTGATTCATATGACTGGCTTTCCAGAGAAAACGGATGCTGCCTAAAAGGAGCCGATAAAATCTCTGCACGAAAACAGTGAATCAGCTTGCCGGACTAATTGTAGAATCAAGTATTACTAGAAGGAAACCGTATTCCCGATAGTGTAGTAATTGTCTCAATTTGTAAAATTGTATTTTGCTTTGATGTAGAAAATTCTCAGTTTATGCCGAGACGTTCTCAGTTAATTTATATAAATTAAATGCATTATTATACACAACTAGATTCCAGCCATTAGCAAAACATCTACCACTGTCTGGCTTATCTAGATGTCCTTACAAAGTGTCTGTGCTTGTAGATCACTCTGTCCTAATGTTGCACCAACCTCAACATGGCCATTACGCATTTAATATACATTTCAAAATGTCCTTTTATTAGTACAAAGTGATTGATGCACAACACTTAATTTTTAAATAGTATCATGTAGCACTATGTAAATACCATAATATATCAAAATACCATGGTAGAATTACTGTGGTACCACCAAAGAACTTTTATGGCATTGTTTCTCTGTCTAATAGTGAACATTTTCCATTCGGTGCATGATTGAGGGGATTTCTGACTCTGGCCACATGATAGCAACACCTTTAACCAGATTAGCATTAGCCTCGTTTTTCATGGAAAGGCGATTAAAAAAGCCTAAAGTCTTAAATGTGCCGAAGGTGTTAGCATTAGCCCTGCAGGCAAGACCTATCCATTATAGATCTTGCTAGACGCATCTACATGTAAAGTCATTTTACAAGTGGAAAGCTTGATAAGCCCCCAATGAATGGTATTGAACATTCACAGTGAATTTGTGTAAGTGTAGTATGTCTTAACCTTTTGAAATCTGTTAAATATTTGACCCACTCAGAAGTCATTTAGAGGGTGAATAAACAATAGTTAATGACATAAAGGTATACAAGAGCATGCAATGCAGTGTGTGTTTAAAAAGGAGAAAAGGAAGTTTGGTGGCTGTAGTAATTTTACGTTCTATGCGTCACTAAAAAGCTTGAGAAAGTCATTGAATCAAGGGAACACGGAAATCCATTCCTGGTTTGCTAATCCTGACGTCTCCTCTTACTCAAGTTTACACATTTTATCCAGCTAAACTTGTTCAACGGATTTTATTCAACCATATTTCTTCTCTATACCTGAACATCCAAAACTTTGAACAGAATGTTCTGAACATCTTCACTACTGTGCTCACACAATAACATATTCAAAGCACTTATTAGTATTCATAGCTAGTCAAATATTGAAGGTGGGGATTGTGAATGAACAGCACTCTCTCCACCTTCGATACCATGACTAAGGTGCCCTTAAGCAAGACACCTAATAGCTGCCCACTGCTCCGGGTGTGTGTTCACTGTGTGTGTGTGTGTGTGTGTGTGTGTGTGTGTGTGTGTGTGTGTGTGTGTGTGTGCACTTGGATGGGTTAAATGCAGAGCACCAATTTCGAGTATGGGTCACGACTTAACATATGTTCTAATAATATTGGATTTGTTTTTTTTTGTATGTTTACTTATTTTCAGCTTCAGAAACAAAAATCTTAATTATTAATTTATATGATATTTATTTTATAAATATATATGAAGAGTTACATTTTACTGTTACAGTTTTTCCTCCAATTGCTTTTGATAAAATCTTGAATGATTTTTTTGTTCACACCATATCTAATTTCTTTTTCCATTAAGAAAACTGCATGTGTGCAAAAAAGATAAGATTCACATGGCTTGTTGATCAAAACTGTTGAGTTAATTCTCAGTGAAATTGTCATACTCTTTAACTTAACTTTAAACAAAATCTGTCAGACATATTCATGTATATTCCAAAAGTAGCTATAACATGGAATGTCATACAAATGTGCATCTTTTTTTGTGTACTACAGTATTGTCTTTCCCTAGTAAACTTTTACCTACTCCTGAAATTTGTATCTATAAAGATCAGTGTAGGTAGATAGTGAGAGAGAGGTTTTTTTTATGTCATTATTTTTTATATGATTATTATTGAATTGGATGATGACAGACACATCATGAAGTAATGTTGGCTTTGTATCAAATCATGAGATAAGTCTGTGGAATAATTACCAGGAAGTGCTAATCCATCTATAGTGACAATTGAACATGCTCTCGATTGGTATGATTCACTGTTTAATATCATATCAAGGGCTGTCACATAAACATATGCAATACAGTAATGCATGACATATTAATGAAAAAGGAAAAAATGAGGGCGAGGGGGGATATTTACATATAATTTTTAGTCAATTATATGTTGTATCATTGTTTTCTTTATTCTTTATTTTACAGCCGGATCCGGGCCGTATCCAGATCAAATGGAGGACCTGCGCCTAGACACGACCACGACACATCCCTGAAGTGTCGGCAGAGATTGTGTCAACTATCCCTTCCTCATCGACATGACTGCCAGTGGCACAGATCCTCAACAAACCCGTCTCCACACTGGCCTGATGAATCCGATCTTCAGCCAGATGGAACTGGATTAAATATTTTGGACGTTCCGATCCTATCTGACTTCTGACCTGTAACTGAATCATAATCATCCACTGTTTGTTGGCCAGAGGAGAACTGCCCCCCGACTGAGCCTGGCTTCTCCCAAGGTTTTTTTATTCATTCTGTCACCTGATGGAGTTTGGGTTCCTTGGCACTGTCGCCTCTGGCTTGCTTAGTTGGGGACACTTAATATTCAACAATATTACTGATCTGCCTGCATTGACTCCATTGTATCAGAACTAAACTGAGCTGGATGATGACTGTTTTCTCCAGATCTGCTGTATAGATAAATTAACTAAATTAATAACTTTTTTATAATGGAAACGAATCAACACTGAACTTACTTAAGCTGGACAATAGCACTATTTTTTTCTAGAGCTAAAAGTAAACTTTGTTGCATTATTTTCCGGTTATCACTGTAAAGCTGCTTTGAACAATCTGTATTGTAAAAAGAGCTATATAAATAAAGGTGACTTGACTTGTAGTAAGAAATACTACAGAAATTGAATAATTAAATGTAAAAATAAAACATTTTATAGTCTTCACTGTATGAAATAAATATGAATTGATTCATATTAAAAATACAAAATTGATTCAGTCAAAAGCAGTGAGTGATTTATTTATTAACATTAATGAAACAGACGGCAACCATTTATGAGGCTCCTATCCCTTTAAGAATAAATGCACGGATCTAATATACACATCAGATTTTCTCCAAACTGTTTACATTTCTGTACGACATAACAAACTGTGTTTATGTGAATACTCCACACAATGAGCATTTTGACATAATTTTATTTAAAGATGCAAGCTTAATAAACTGTGAAAGAGAACTGAATTCAGGATCGCATGCATCTGAGGCGGCATCTGTGCTCGAGCTTTATTTACCTTTTAAATTTACAAATGTAAATTTAACAGTATTTTACTGTAAAAATACGTTAAATGTTATCTTAGATCTATTCAAGTTATTTACCGTAAATAGAAAGGAAGCTTACTGTTGTTAACCAATTAACAGGTTTTTACTGTAGCATTTTTACAGTCTTCTTAAATAAATAAAAACAGTGTATAGAGAGCATAAGTTGAACCTAATTAGGTGAAAGGCTGAAAGATGATGGATAAATTCCACCAGGGTAAAAAGCATGGCCCGATATTTAACTCCCAGGAGATGGATCTCTGACTTATTGACTGTATCTAATGCAGCACAATGTGTAGGGGTGTAAATTATGTGTCAGAGTGTGTATTAATGCCACAGCAAAAGACTGTGTTAGACCTTGCAACCTAGAGACCTCCTGATCTCTTCCCGGGTGCCCAGTGAGTGGGGGGTTAAGAGAGGGTGGGGTGTTAGCCTCACAAGCGTAATCATTGGCTGAATCGGTCACAGTCAGCTGGCCTATCGTGTGAGCTCTCTGGGCGGTTTTCCAGTGTTTGACTCGGAGGGTGTGGGCTCGACATTCTCTGGCAGAAGCTCAGCTGGACTTTAAACACTCAGAGTTTGTGCACAAGGCTTCTTTAGACATGAGCACAGCATTATATCTGTTTGTCCTTATAATGTTAATTTTAGGTGGGCACACTGTAACCTAGGAGTTTTTACCTTAAGACACTAATTCTAACTTAAAGGGTTAGTTCACCCAAAAATGAAAATTCTGTCATTAATAACTCACCCTCATGTTGTTCTACATCTGTAAGACTTTCGTTCATTTCCAGAACACAAATGAAAATATTTTTGATGAAATCTGAGAGCTTTCCGTCCCTCCATAGACAGCTACACAACTGACACTTTGACGCTTCAAAAAGTTCACAAAGAGATCGTAAAACTAACCCATATAAATTGAAAGGTTTAGTCCAAATTTTCTGAAGAGACTCGATCACTTTATATGATGAACAGGTTGAATTTAGGCTTTTATTCACATATAAACTTCCATCAACTCACACATCAGTTGTGGTAAACAGAAGCTCAAGCATGTTTGCTTGACACGTGTGAGAACCAATGAGGTTCATTCTCATGTTACGCGGCAGGTTTGAGCTTCCTGAACAGGTTTGTTCTCAGGTTCGGTTGAGCTTCCGTTTATGTTCGCTGATCAATGTTTACATATAAATAAAAGCCTAAATTCAATGTTCATCATATAAAGCGATCGAGTATCTTCAGAAAATTTGGACTAAACCATTATTTTATATGGATTAGTTTTACAATCTCGTTATGAACTTTTTGAAGCATCAAAGTGGTGGTCGCGCAGCCGTCAACGGAGGAACAGAAAGCCTTGGATTTCACCAAAAAGATGTTCATTTGTGTTCTGAAGATGAACGAAATTCTTATGGAAGTGTAACAACATGAGGGTGAGCAATTAATGACAGAATTTTCATTTTTGGGTGAACTAACCATTGAATGAATTTACGTTGATTCAGTAATGTCAATAGGATAAATATTGATTTGAATGAAATCAGTTCATTTAAATGTTTCCACATGAAGCACATTTTTCCTCAATTGTGCCTCCACGGAACAGTACTTTGGACCATATGTATCTGAGCCGTTATCTGAGCCAGATCTGATCTGAATCAGATTTCGTCATATATTCATTAAAGCTCTCTCTGACCCCGTCCATGCAGTTTCTTACAGCTTAAGAGATTCAAAGCATCATTCTGTAAATATTATCACTTATAAAAGTCTGCATATATACGCATTATGGTCTCAATGATTTTTATTAGGATTCCTGATTCCTCAATGATTCATTCTCTACAACAACTAAATCAGGCAGTAATTCAGAGGGAGACATTTTTACAGGCCCCTTTGTTTTCTGAGAGCTAGTTTGGGTTGTTAGAGGAATATTCCAAATGCTTCTTTCCAAAATCACTCTGCAGATGACACTGATTTATTTCCTCTCACTTCAGCAAAGAAACACAGGAGTTCATTGACCTCTGCTGAATTAAGGCAAAAATCTAAAGGGCAAAATCAAGTGACTGGCAGAACATTAATGAAAAATTCTTGTGCGAACACAATGCCATTGAACATATTAATTTGTCAAAAATTCACTTTTTGAAGAAGGAAAAATAGTTACGATTCATTTTTGCTGTATACAGATTTTTTCCATTTGTCTTTTTGTTCTTTAAATCATCAGAATAATTACTAATGTTCTCTGGATTGATCCCTCAATGAACTTCAAAGGATTAACATGAGCAAACAAAGCCAGATGACCCGTGCTGGCCCTGACGGCCATTTTAGATATGTGGTGAGGAGATAAACCAGCATGATGATCAGAGACTTTTGAAGTATTTTTCTCATTCATTAAGTTCTTCTTTTTTTAAGTTGACAAAAAAGCTTAACACTGAACAGATACAAAACGGTTCAGGCCCTGGTTTTGTTTTGGGGGGGATTAACAAGCCAATTCTATAATCATCTCAAAGTTTAACGCATAAAAAAGTACAGAATGTCTTAAATGTCACAGACCCAAACATTGTCTTTTTTTTTTTTTTTTTTTAATTAGTTCACAGAACTGACCATCAAACATACACAAACAAATCATATAGAACAGGACTTCCTGTAGATCAGTAAAGATCCTGTCCAGAATGTACTTATTATCAATGAATGAGTGCAGCTATATGAGCTTGAGTGTATGGCATGTTTGCTGAATCAGCTCTGTGTGTTAATGTCCTCTGCCAAAAGCAGAGCCTGGTTCTCACATGCTCTGGTTCATAAGGCCATTCCACACGTCCCACACTGAGCTCGCTATTGTAGGAGGATCCCATCATAAGTTCCTAATGGATCTTATCACTTCTCTGATGTGGGCCGGGAAAGGGGGTTAGGGATATGGAATCCTCCCTTCATTGCTGTCATAGTAACAGAGATTATGTTTGTTGTGGTTATTTGAGGAATGGGATACAGTGGATTTGGGATGAATGAATGAACTCTACATTTACATTTGATGAGAAGTCATACCCTGGTGTAATAATAAAATGTATTATAAATTTAATATGAATTATTTACATATATTATTTTAATTTATTTATCATAATTAAAAAAATAATCTATTTTTGCCTTTATTTTATTTTCTTTATTTTTATTTTCCTTTATTTTTTGGCCAAAGTGCTGCTGCACAATATGCTCTGACTTTAAGTTTTTTTATATAGGAATTAATATATGCCAAAATTTGAAATATCACAAAAAAAAAAAAAAAGTTAGTAAATAAAACAGAGTTTTGTTCGATGTGTTTGATTCCTGTATTCTCCTGCATATTTTTCAAATCAAGACTTTGTTATTGTATTTCCTGGGCCGTATTATTTGCATCTCAGAGCATTTTTATTGCAAAATTCACATAAAATATTCATCTATGTAAACCAGGCTTATGAAGATATTCTTTGCACATTTAAATACTGAAACGCATGAACTGTTTCAGTGTTTCAACCAGCTGTAACAATAAGGATTTCTTTCTCTAATAAGAGAAATGAAAGACATTCAAAGCCATTAAAAAAGGCTAGTTATAAATACGAGCGAGCTAACCTTTGCACAGCATTCTTAATGTTTCTCATGTCACCTTTCACCCTGATGAGCAGCTGCCCCATGCGCTCCAGACAGAATCAGCAGAAATGCCACACTGAGACTGAAGGAGTGATTGTATGGAGCTGTTCTCTGAAGGTTTACATAACTGTAATAAGATCAGCACCAAATGGTACACATAACGCTGTGATGATGCAGGAGCACATGCTCCGTAAGAGGATCTACTTCCTGTAACAACAAATTAACGCATGCACACAATGTCCAGCAGCGTGTGGAATAAGTCTTCTGTATGTGTGTGTGTGTGTGTGTGTCTGCGCAAGAATGGAGTAGTCCCCCTACAAACAACTCCTCCACCCCTGAATCATGAGACTAGCCATGCTGTCTGTCTCTTTCTTTTTCTCCTGTCTTTCTCTGACTGAAAGAGGAAGTGCAGACCACTTCCCACTGTAGCAGCCAGGGTTCTGCTGATTTCCACTGAACAACCAAAAAATTTTCCATCCACAGACTCTGACGGCATATCCAAAACATGCAAATAAAAAATTAGAAATCATTTATTACAAATCACTAAATATAATTTAATGTAGGATAGTCAGTGGTTCTCAACATTTTTGGGGCCAGCAGCCCCCTATCCATTTTCCAGTTCCCTTACCGCTCCCATCAAATAAAATGTAGGATAATTGTCTTCCCTGAATAATAATAATGATTTGATAATAATTTGATTTGATCTCCTATTGTAATGGATTATCAAAAAAGAAAATGTATAGGATGTAGACAGTTTTATGCTTTGGATGTGGCACTAAAAAGTGGATGCAGATGAACGTGAACTTGCAAGGGCGGCATTTAAGCAGACTAAATGATTGGAGAAATCCTGCATATTTCACCAGAGAGAAGACTGTAGTTTTCACTGAAAGATCCATTTATGACATTTTGATAAAAAAATTGAGGTCAGTTTAAAAAAACAGAATCGTTCACATAAGATCTATAACATGTAGTTACAAAATAAACAGAGTGAAATATCATTTCATGCTGACTTTAAGTAAGTGACTAAGGAAATGACACACCATCTTATCTAGTTGCATTCTGACTTCTGACAATTGGGAAGTAATTCGTTTGGCTGACCATCCTGACCAGCTCGACACAGCAGCATTGGTTTGAGTTTGGGTTTGGGACTAGACAAAGAGAATCTTCCGGAAACTTGTTTGAAAACTTTTGGTGATGCTAATTACGAAGTTTAACATACGCAGCTCTTGCTTCTAGTGTTGTAATAATACATCTAAAACAAACTATTTTATTACTTTTCAGAGCTAAAGAAAGAGCCAGCATGAAATCTTATAGTTTAACCCATCATGACAAGCCTCTGGTTTTCAACCTCTGATAAGAAGTTTAATGGACGGCAGTGTGTTTGTTTGTATTCCCACGAGTTTAAAAGCTGATAGCACCATTTCACCAACTTGGCCCTGATGGAGTCTGGAGTTTTACTTCTCTTATGCTGCTATGAGACTGACATGAAATACAATAAAATTCCCAAAGCACTCCCAACCTGAAGCACGTTCGTGTTGCTGCAACAACAATTACAGCTACCCAAATATGTTAAAGGTTTAGCTTTGAAACGTATATATGAAGTTTGAAGGCTGTCACTAAACCACTACTGTTCATTTAATGTCAAACATGTTTTCCTACTGCTACATGTTGTAGTGAATAAACCATCACGTCACAGATCTGTGGTTTGGTTTGTAATAATCTCTTGGTTTACATGATGTGCATAACAAAAATACTTCGGTTGAACCATAATTATCCATATGAGTGTGTTTGAAAACAAATTACTCCAGAGCATGCCTCAGTGCGCAAATCAAAATGTTTAATATCTTCTGGAGTGACATAATTAATAAAAACAGAGCATACTGTATGTTCCACCAAACCAGAAGCACATTGATGTTAGACGCAAAGGCCATGTACTCTTATTATGCTGTCAACATTTAAAGATGAATGGTAGTTAATGGGGGACGCTTTGGTATATTAATTAAAAGCTTGGTCTGAGCACTCAAACTGAGGTATAACATTTTACGCACCATTCACACGAAAACAAACCCTGCCTACAGAACTTGTGGCATCATTATGGGCATGTTGTCATGAAGATACTTCTGTTTTTATGGACAGGCCTCACAGTCAAACTAACAAAACACAGGCGCATAGCATAACATATTTTCCAATTACAAATAATAAATAGTGGCTAATTCTGATACTACATGAGTTCAGACGGTTATATAATATAACAGAAATGTTCCTTCATTTTTAACTGCATTTTAGAGTTTTCCTAGATGTATCACACCTATATTTGGCCTCACGTCAAACTTTGATTCAGTTAAACTATTAGTGACAAATGTAAAAGTAATATATGTTTGTGATTGTCTTGGTTAACTGCCAAACCTAAGCAATAATGCATTGCAACATTCAGCCCAGGAACATATACAACTGTCTTGGGTTTTGAAACATTGGCATGTTGTCACTTTGCCTGTGTAAGGTGATTTTGAAAGCTCCTCAGTGTAGAAACTGACACTCAATTATCAATACTTGGTGTTAGGCCACTTACAATTTACAAGAATCATAAACAGGAACATTAAACTACATATTTTCCTAAAATATTCCTTTGAAACACCTGAAGTTTGTTTTCCACGTTGCAATTGTTTCTCTGCTAATACCAGCACTCAACAGCCAGCACTGAACAAATGGGAAATTGTGGTGCATTAAATTGTCCAATAAACTAGGACTTGTTATGTCACTGTGTCGTAGTGCACTGACATGCCCTTCCAATCTTCATCAAAGTATCACCAAGTCCATAAGAGTCTTAGCATCTGTGCGTACCTACTATACAACCCCCGCTTTGTGCCATGTGCAAGCTCAGGAATGCCTGGCACCGGATCGGGTCAGCACACACTGTAAGCGGGCCGAGGCGCAGTCGAAGAAAGAACTTTGCCCTTCCCCTCCCTTCTCGTCAACAGATGGAAAAATCCAGTCCAATCCAAATCCGATTGTTTGCAGTGATCAAAAGCCGCTGTCATGGAATAAAGTTCACAAGCTTTCCTTGAGGACAAATGACATGAGAAAGAGAGAATGTGTTCTGACAGGCTGATACAATGGCAAACTTGGCAGCGAGAGGTTGCCATTAATTTTATAGTAGTCGTGTATCAACTAAAAGTGTGTGTGTGTGTGTGTGCATAGTAATGGAGATGTGATTAAAGCAGATTGTTAACATGCCTTTGCCTCACTTTGATTAACTCTTCAATTCAAGACAAGTCAATCACATAACAAGCACTAAGAAAGACATTAAACCAGCATTTCAAGAGGAAACACTTCTGCTTTGAATCTTTCGTTATTAGAAAGCAGGGGTATCTGTACAGACAAGCTCTTGATTATAGGGCAGTGCATCAGAAACGCTGACACACAAAAACACAGACACATACTACATACCTCACAATGCAGATCCCAGAGGGGTCAATAAACAAGTATAGATGCCTTAAAGTTATTGTTCACCCATGAACATTCTGTCATCATTGTCACTCATGTTGTTCTAAACCGGTAGGTCTGACTTTTTTTTCTTCTGTGGAACACAAAAGAAGATCCGTTAACATTGTATATTTATCTAGATTAATAAATGCTGTAAAATTGGTTTGCCATTGTTAGGTCATGATATCTAATGCATTAACTAATGTAAATGAACTGAACCTTATTATAAACTGTTACCGCTTAAATCTGTTTACTCTTTTTTCATCGTTTTCTCTGTGAGTTTGTGTATGTTAGCCAGAGGTGTCCATGTTCCTGCATGTGTTTCTGATTCACCGTGAGCAGCGCAGGACTTTTGATTTAACTCAGAGGTTTTTTTTGTCAAAGGCCAATCCAACTATGATGGGCAACAACGTCCTGTTCCTACGTCTCTTAATTATACACCTATTGTTTTTGTGTTTGCCAGTTTTTATCATTTCTCTCTACCTTATCTAATAGTAATTCTAAATATCACTATTTTCGTACTTATGTTTTCATGGAAGATGAAGTCCAGAACCATAAGGGAGGAGTTCTATATCTTAACCATCAACATTCATCAGAGAAAAACAGGAAGATAAGATGTATAAGTTAGGAAACAGAAGGACGGGGATTAGATTTGTTCCAGGGGTGAGGCCAGAAAAGTTTAAGGGGGTTGGCCTTTATAAAACAGGGTGAACAACGCATGGAGTATGAAAACTGCACGCCAAATTTCCAAGAAAAAATATAACGCAGCACAGTTTCAAGTTTAAAGTTTCAAAAGAGCAAACAACAACATATATAAAATCTATTTAGTAAAAAATTTCCACTTATTTCAACTTAAAAACTTAAGTTCTGTTGTTGTTTTTAAATTCAGTAAAATCAAACTGGCTGATCAAGTCATTTCAAATTAAATTATATTAAAACTACTTTAAAAAATCAAGTTGAATCTCGTATACCTTTTAAAAGAGAGTTGAAATGGCTTGAATTATTTTAATTGGTTAAAGTAATGCAAAAACATATGTTGCCATAACTTATTGATCATAGTTTTTTAAATGCACGGCTCCATCCTTTTTCTTAAAAGTATATTAGTATAGACAGTAGGCTTATATGAATTAATGTTTTGAAATGTTTAACTCTAAACATTTAGAAAATGTTTGTACTTACCTTTATCCTCCTGCAATATCAGTCTGAGACAACAGAACTTCTGGTTAAAAATGGTGATGAACTCATCAAATCAAGTGTCTCTGTCAGTTTGCGTTAAAGGATTGATTATGATTTTTTTAATGATTTTTTTAATGACTTTTTTAACTTTAGTGTGTAATGTTGCTGTTTAAGTTTGACAATGTGCTTCAACCTGGGGGTTGGTGACAACACAAACCCCAAAATTGACATAAACCCTGCCCATGAGAACACACAACAAAGACGGTGAGGCCATGTTGTGCTGCTTTAGAAAAGAGGAAGAGTTGTTGTAATAGTGTTGTTACCATGCAGTCATTTTACACTGGACTGCTTCACAAATGAGAGTCAATTCAATGCTGGATTTGTAGTCGATGAGTTAAATCAGCTCCAAAGCAACTACATTTGAACAATATAAGGCTAAACAGCGTTACTGACAATCGTTTTGGCTGTGTGAGATTCTCCAGCTTTGTTGTTGTTGAGCAACTGAAGTCCGAGCTGTTAAAGCTCCACCCTTTTCTGGAAAGTGGCCGGGAGCAGCAGCTCATTTGCATTTAAAGAGACACACACAAAGACTGGTTTTTGCTCACACTCAAATAAGGGTAAATTTGACAAGCTATAATTGTCACACGTCATCACCACATGCACTTTCAGTTTGTTATTGTTTTCATCTATCACGTGTTCCTTTGTTTGAATTTCCCGCCACAATCTGTTTCCATGGACACACCACTAATCACCACAGCTGATCTTAATCACTTATCTCGTTATCCCCCTGTTCTCTGTGTATTTAAGTTCAGTTCTGTTTGATCCTCATTGTCTGGTATTGTACGTCTATACGTTGGTTGTGTTCCCCTGTCTCCATTGGATTTACCTGCTTGGATTATTAAAGTTTACTTGTTTATCTAACCTTCTTCTTCATCGTCGTGTGTATCTACATAGCCTAACCCTGACAATAATAAATTATCATTTTGAGCTGAAACTTCACAGATACATTTCTGGGGACACCAGAGACTTATATTACATCTTGTAAAAGGGCCATAATAAGTCCCCTTTAAAGGAGTGGTTAATTTAGGCTTTTTATCAACTGTTTGATATTTGCTTTGCCATTTTCTCCAAATGAACAAATCACTATTATAAGAAAAGATAACATTGTGGATGAGACTAAGAGAAACTGACGAATCATATTTATCATTTAATTTTCACAAGCGTATGATATGGACTCATAGGGAGTGGGAAAACTAGGAGATTGCCTGCAACTGACCATAAACACTTGCATTTATTAATACTTTTAACTAAATGATTAAACTTGTAGTGTAATAATTGTTTATTATAATTATTATTATTATTTATTAAATTATTTCTGTCTATTTGGAAAATAACCATCTTTTGATGGAGTGGGCTACAATTTAAAATGGGTGGGCTCATGCCCACCTAGGCCCACCCGTGGCTTCACCATTGGTGTTGTTCACTCTGTGTGTGATAAGTGATAATAAGGAAGAGTTACAGTAATTTTGTAGAACAAGCAACAGTTGAGCTTCTTCACATTGCTGTTGATGACAGCCTCATGACCATGACACATTCTGTCCTGATGACATCAGCAGGTCACCCCCTTCAAAATTCTACTGTTTATTTACTGACGCTCAGTGTCTCATGTTATTACTGCGGAGTCATCATATCAGTTGTTAGCTTATCCCAAGGTAACCTTAATTTTAATGCTACAAGAATTTAAAAATAAATAAAACACTTACCTGAAGCCCTGCGGCTGGGGCTGGTGGTGGGGCTCCAAGAGAAAGAAATAAACAAAGAAAACTGGGGAGAAGGAGGGAAAAAGATGGATTAATTTAATATGATAATTCAGGGTGTTCTTTCAACTTTGGGCACTTTTATGTCTCAGGGTTGATTTTATTATAGTTATTAAAATGAAAGTGAGAGAGGAATAAAGGAATTACATTTTTAAGTATTATTGTTTTTATGGGAAAAAAGGTGTTCTAATGTTTCATTAAAACAATCATGAAAACTTTTACCTTGACTTCATCTTTTCGTTTTAGAACCATGATTATCGAAAAGTTTGAAATAAACATAACCCATTTCAATATTTATTTTGTTACACAGTTTGATGTCATTTCCACCATGCACAATAAAAATATTGGCCTTGACAATGTTTTTTAATAAAGTAATTTGTTTATCAAGGAAACAACAGTGTCAGAAGAGAATGCTTGAAATTTTATGAGACGTGATGTGTGAACGAAATAAAAAAATCAAGGCAAATAATATATCGCTAGTGAACAGAATGTTTTTATTGCGTCATGTAGCGTCAATCTTGAATGTTTGTCAAATGATGTGAAAATACTTAATTGTGTGTATATGTACATATGTAGCTATATAATTACCCTCAGCGAGACAAATGAGTAAGTCATTTTAATCAAACATGTCATGTTTAACATCATCAAAAAGTTATTACACACAATGCATACTGCAATTGGTGGTGTAGTGAAAAAGACAACCATTCTACATTGGTGGACATTTTTTGTGGAGGAACTAGTGAGAGTATGAAAAGTGATACTATCTAAAAGTCCACAGGGCCAAAAGTTCCTGTAGTTGAAGAAATTTATTTATTTATTTATTTGAAAAGTTAATGAAATCATACCAATGCTATAAAATTATACCAGCAGCCAATCATTATGAATCTGCATATTTATCGACATCTCTATTACTGGCAAACACTAAAGATGACTGGGTGTGATGACCACATGAGTATCTGTGTCAGAGAATATTTTGGTATCAGATGACATTTCACACATACTGTTTGGTGTTTGGTCATACCCACATGCCATGAGTCTTGAGTGTGTTTGTTTCCATTGTGACACATCAAGTTCTCACTTGGGTATCAGGGGAATCTGGAAGCTTCTGTAGTCCATAACATGACTGCACTTTATGGGCTTGAAATGATCTTCATGAGATGTTGGGAGGGTTGTTCCTCAACCCTTTTTCAGCCTGTCAATGAGTGGTCTCCTGAAATGAGGAAGCATAGTCTCAGTCAGTCCAGAGTAAATTTATGACAACACAGTTTTTATCTTCTTACACTGACAGTTAGAATATTTTTTCTCCATAATATCATATTAAGACACATGAAAACATAAAAACCCATCATTGTGTGTGTCTATGTGTGGTAGGGCTGGGCAAAAAAAAAAGATTTTTCGATTAATAATTTTTTGTGGTCAAAAATGTGGTCGATTCAAAATCGATTCTCAAAAGCCGTGAATCGATCTTTTTTTCCGTATTTATTTCCGCAAACATTGAACACGATATCTGATTTGCGCAATGTTGCAGATAGGAACCCTTGTCATTCAATCATGCTCAACATAGCGGGTACTGGAGCTTCTTTCAGTGTGAAAGACGTTCCAGAAAGTTGAAGGAGCTGTCATTGTCGCATGGTCACGAAAGTTTAACATTTGCATGCGTTTTCGAGCCTGGCCAATTTACTGTAAGCATTCAAGCGCAAGAAGATGCAAAAACTTGTGCGTGTTGTATGAGAAATTTGGCGCGCACCAAGAAAGCTGCACGTATCAGACTGCAAATAATAAAATGAATTATCCTTCACGTCTGCTTGTGCTTGAATGGACAAATTCACACAAATCTATCTTAAAATCCTCAAAATGAATATCCTTGTAAACATAGTCGGTTATACTTTAAAGTGCCTTAAAGTAAAATCCAAAATCTCAAATCGAACTGAATTGAGATCTTGTGAATTGGAATCAATGTGAATTGGGACATCTGTATCGATAGCCAGCCCTAGTGTGTAGGATAACAAGGTCAGGAAAAACGACTAGTCTAGAGCAAATTAACAATTAATAATTCCCTGAAAATTTACAAACTCTCAAAGCATTCAGCATAAAATAAACAAACATTGCCCAACACATAAAGCCTATATCATACTCACATCAGGCATCAGAATACAGTCATGTCTCAAACACAAAACAGAACACACTGCTTACTCTCATTCACCCGCACACACACTGTTCAGATTATGAGGCAATATGTTTATAAAATTACACAACATAAAAAGTCAGCTGGATGTATCACTCTATGATGTACTATTAGCATTTTAAAAGCATTGATGTCAGCACAAAGTAACTATTATAAAACTTCAAAGTGTCCTTATTATGCTTTTTCAGATTTTAAATTTCATGCAGTGTGTAATGTAGTTGTTTGTGAACGTAAAAGGTCTGAAAAGCTTCAGTGCATGATAAATAATGTTAATGGCTGTTTCTCAATATCAAGAGTGCAAAGAACTGTCTCACGGTCTCGTGGAAACAATTCTTGCCAGGGTACCTTGAAAAAACTTACTTGGGTCTTTTATCATTTTATTAAAATTAAGCAAAACAAACGGACAAATGTTTACTTTCATGAGCTGTCACATATTTGCCAGCTTGCAGCTGGAATCTCTTAAGTAAATCTCTTAAGTTAAGACAAGAATTTTAAGCTTACAGGCTTCCGTACGTCATCTGCACACATTGTCTTTTTGGAACGGTTCGATCCTCTCAAGTGTGCATTTGATGCATCCTCGATATCAAGAACACATCGGGGTACTTTCATGCGTCCTATGTACTTGCGTTCTTGAGTACTGGTTTTACTTCCTTAACATTCACACGTAATAATATAACAAATTTGCATAATTGCAGCCCATGGTCTTCATTGGCTGCTAGCGAATAATGTCTACTTTGAGCCATCCTCAAACATTGTTGTTGGTTTGTGTTCGTGTACATTTTAAAAAAGACCATTTTCTGTGTTGCAAATTCTCTTTGAAAACACTTCCAAAGGATGAGGCTGTGAAGGAGACCTAAAGGAGACCTCCAAAACAAAATTAGGAACCTTTAAAATAGCATAATAGGGGCACTTTAAAACACATTGCTTCCTTTCAGAAGGCCTTTATTAACCCGCTAGAGCCGTATGGGATAATTTTATGATAGATGGATGCATTTTTTGGGCTTCAAAATCGCACTCCCCATTCACTTCCATTACAAAGCTTTGAAGAGCCCGGATTTTTAAATATCCATATATATATATTTCCTATTGTGTTTATCTGACACCTAGGATGGTTTGAGGGTAAGTAAATCATGGGATAATTTTCATTTTTGGGTGAACTATAATTTTCATTTTTGGGTGAACTATCCCACAACTAGGAAGGTAGCAAAATCTGAGTGGGTAGCACAAATCATCACAATAAAAAAATAAAGATTAAAGATAAATAACAATGATCAAAATGGAAGCATTTCTGCAAAACAGTAAATTATTCCTTTCAGAGAAAAAGTTCAATTCTCACTACAAAGAATGTTTAAAAAGTCAAATAATAGCTCTACTAAAAATGCACAAAACTTCTCTTTCTTTTGACACTTTTTCAAATTGCACTACTGTTCAAAAGTTTGGGGTCAGTAAGATTTTTATTTTTTCATATATTTATTTTATTTTATTTTTTTAAAGAAATGAATACGCAATGACACATTAAATTGATCAAAAGTGACACTAAAGACATTTGCAATGTCACAAAGGATCTCAGTTTCAAATAAATCCTGTTATGTGACAAATTACTTTGCTATGACTGATGGTTATGACTGAATCTTGGGAGAAATAAAGTGTGATATTACTCTTTTAAGAGCAATGATTATGGATGTTGTCCAATGTTTGATAAAATGTGTTAAATGAATAAAGGATCTCCTAAAATCTCCAATCTCCAAATACTCCATATTGAGTCGTTTAAGATCTCAATTTGAGAGATCATCATAAAATGAAATTAGGACACAGGTCTGATATATGGTCAGAAATCTATAAATCTTTAAACTCAGTTTGGCAATTCTAGAAACCATGAGGGATTCACAGGTGCCAAACCCCCCTGTTTCTCAATAAAACAAAAATTGAAATTGTGTTGCAAGTACAGTTTCATGAAATGAAACTCTTTGTTTCAGTGCAAACAATAACAGTTTAGCCTATTCAAATAAACATATTGGAACACCGGATGAAAAGTGAATCCCCCAAGTCAAATGTGCTAACTTTGTGCCTTACTGAATCATTTGGATGATTAAATTATGCTGTCGCTCCAAAAACATTATACATGTAGCAATACGCTGCAGCCATAGAGTTGATTGCTGAATGCCAACTCACAGGTGCTGCTATTGAAAATATGAGTGCACAAAGAGGTAGTCACTGCAGAATCTACTGTTACAATAAAAATTACAAGCTCAAATAATCAATTCTGATTGAAATCCCTTCATGACAGCATACACACTGAAGATTGTGAAGCTGCACAAAAAAACCTCCATTCCATTTCATCATGTCAGCTTAATACAGAGTAATTTGTATATGAGTGAGAAAACATTGTTAAAGGATTCGATTGATCACGACTGGGATGGCGTAACCGCCTTGTTAATTCAAACAATTTATGTTCCCTATTATCCCTGTATAAAGTGCTCATGCTTCAAGCCATGAACATTTATAGAGTGTTTTTTTTACCTTCTAATTATGATGAATTCATTCGTATTGCTTTCAAGGAGAAAATAGGACAGGAAAAGAGAAAAGTGTTGGGGGGCTGAGTGAGGTTCATTGTTGACTCTCTCAAGGCTCAAAACATTAAGAAACCGTGTTGAAAGAAAACTCCCTTTGGCTAACATACTCCTCCACTTCCCCACTTCCGTTTCTCTCTATGTACATATTTTTCACTCCGTTTCTATCTTTTTCCTCCCTCTTTCACTTTACCTCTTTCTGCCCCCACCCCACTTATAGTTTGAGTTATGTTTTTTGGACAGAATTATTATCTGAGCTCCAGAATGCAGAAAAGCAACAAATCACTCAGGGACTATTCTGTTCCCCCTGCGTCTCTGGGGAATGTGCTGGTAGCAATCAAATTAGTGCAATCCATTAAGAGATTTCACAGCTGTCAATGATGTATAGTGCAAAAAGTTCATTCTTTTCTCTCTGGACTCTTTCAGAAGAGTTATTGAGTGAGTTCAGTGTAATATTGGACTCATTTATGTTTCTCTCTCTCTCTCTCTCTCTCTGTGTGTGTGTGTGTGTGTGTGTGCACGCATGTGTTAGAGTGCATATGTTTAGCTGTCTTCGGGGACTGTGTATCTTTATTTAGGGCTTACAAACCAAATATGTAAAATCTCCACACCATGTATGATACTGTATACTAAATTCCACATGGAAAACAGGCTAGTTTCATCAAAACTGACATGCACATTGGACGAAGTAAGCTACAGTTACAAGATGGTGCATGAAATGTTAAAAGCCCTAAGTTTGTTGTCATAGAGGCTAAAGGGCAGTTCCCCTTGAAGAAGTTGAGGTTTATTATTTAATTTTTTCCCCTGAGCTCCACATTTTTTTTTTTTTTTTTTTTCATTGGTCATTGTTTTTTTTACAACTGCTTTTCACACTCTTTCTGACCCTTAGAAATAAACAGGCTGCTTTTGGCTTCTGTATTTGCACACACAAATTGCAATGCTTTGCTAACAATTGCTAACTAGTCTAAAGGGTCACTGCCACTGGTTTTTGGAAACTCTTTCTCATCCAGTGAAAAGCTATTTCTGTTTCAAATATAGTTTATACATATCTTTTAACAGCCATTATCCACTGAAATGATAACTTAAAATAAAATTGCTTTGAAACATTTATTTTGTGAAAAGTAGTAAATAAATTAGAATTTAAAATATTTCTATTTAAAGTTATGCACTGTACTGTAATAGTGTGGGTAGAAAAAATATATCCTTAATACAAAGACGTCTTTGATTCTTAAATGTGATGTTTGATTAATACAGTGTTTGTGTGGTGGTGGGAGTGTCTGTCTACATGCATGAGTGTGTTTTAAAAATTTAACTTAGACCTGTTAAACTGGTTAAGAATGGAGAGAGCATAAATTGATGCAGGAGGTTGGCAGATGTTTGGGGTGTATGAGGGTGTTCTGTTTTTATGTCATCACTTTGGAGGGAGAATAACAGTGAGGAGAATAATGGCTCTTATTTCATCATTCTGACTTCAAGAAAAAAAAATGTTTCTCTGTTACTCTGCTCTGACTTGTTTCTCCTGTTACATCACTAGCCTCTCTAGTACAATCCATCCATGCGCTATGGTTTAGTGTTCCACTGAACCCTCTCTACTCTCAGTTGATAAACACTTCCCAGACAAGACCACACACTCATCCACACCAGTTTACATCACTGATCACTGACCTTAATCCATCATCTGACTGTGCAATTGTACATTTATTTCAGTTTACTTATCAAATTCCATAAATCCCTCAAAAATGAGAAAAAACAACAACAACCTAATAACTGTATTTTCATGTAATGTTAAAAAGTTCTGTGGCTTGTGCAACATCATCCATTAAGGTTTTCAAGGAACATTTGTCTTGGAATCACCAGCTGTAGCCCTCTTTTACCACCAGAATAAACAGAGGAAAGTGCTTTTAAACACACAAAAATGCATAAAAAAGAGAAATTGTTACAATTGAAAGTAGCTAGGCTGGAATGATGTTTATGGAACAAAACCACCAAAATAAGTATGTATAGACAAAATGTATGTTCACATCAGACGTATACACTACCTTTAAAAATTAAAACTTTTTAATGTTTTTGAAAGAGGTCTCTTATGCTTACCAATGCTGCATTTAGTTGAATTTACTGTATTAATTATTACTAATTGTTATTATAATTATTATTAATTCCTGTTACATGTCTGTTTGTTTTTCATCAGTCAGATGTTCCTTTGTTTAAATTTCCCGCCACTCTTCAGTTACCTTGGTTACGGTCATTATTAGATCCTTGTATTCAGCTGTGTGTCATTAATTAGTCTCGTTTACTCCTTGTGTTCATTGTATATAAGCCCTATGTTTCATTCTGTTCTTTGTCTTGTGGTGATGGTGTTGTTTACAATGGTTTGTGTGGTTATTTTCTCCTGTTTGGATCGTTTGCTGAATTAAACGTTGACCTAAAGGATTTCCTTCGTCGTGCACTTTCTAAGTACCAGAGACCTGTAACAATTGCTTTAAAATGCAAATTATTCATGTGATGGCAAAGCTGATTTACTCTGGTCTTCAGTGCCACATGATCTCTCAGAAATCTGTCTAATATGCTAATTTGCTGCTCAAGAAACATTTCTTATTATTATCAGTGCTCAATATTTATGTGGAATTCATGATTAAACTCTAGATGGTGCAAGCTAATAGGTCCTTTAACTCAACATGCTCGTAATGACATCCACAGGGCCACAGCTGATTGGTTCCTGCTGTAGCCAATGAGCTTGCACGCTCATCCTTCAAAAGACTTGGGTAGTATTTGCCTGAGCAGTGCAGCACGCTTTCAGAAACCCTCCACCTTCCCCAGCTCCACCTGTATAGATCTGCTACGGGTAATTCACGTATGCAATATTGTGCAGCAGCATGGCTTACTTGCTCACAGCAGCAGCAGCGTAGCAGATCTACTCCGTCGAGACCAAATATACCAACATTGTTATACCCATTCCCATGCCAAACACTCAGAGTTATCATGACAGATATATTTTGAACAATTTAAGATGGATAAAATTAGCATTTTGAAGTGTTATGCTTATTCGTCCAATATTTCAATATTTGTAATCAACTTCTGCCAAAGCATACACTGACTTGAATCAAACAGTACATTCTGTGCTGCAACCGAATGGTAAAGATATCTAGTCCTAAATTCTGAGCATGTCTCCACAGGGGTAAACAGAATAAAACCTGGAGAAGGTTGTTGGCTCAGCTGGGTATAATACACGTAAATTAGACATTTAACTGATAGAATTCAGTTTGTGTGTGAAATTAAAGATACATCTAAAAGATTTGTACTGACAGGTACAGAGAGTGGAGTGAAATATTAGTGTTGGCAGGTTAGAGCATGGGTGCTGTGTACTGAACATCTCTGTCTTTCTTACAAAAAAGAACAATGCATAGTTTTCCCTCGAGCAAATAAGTTTAATAATTCAGCTTCAAATCCCTGACGACCCTATATCTAAATAAATGCATCAGGTTTATAAAGCAATACATTTAAAAATTACAGATTTGTGCAATAATCTGTTTAGGACTTTTAGACTATTTTACTTGAACTAAATATGAGCTATATTTAAGCTAATCTTGGGCAATTCAAATCAATTATACTGAGTTTTTATTTCATGTGAAGGGGTGGATACGAACTCCTTGTGAGACTTATAATGTGAAGTTGGCTTCTGCTGATGAAACTAAAAACTATTCTTCAGTAAAATTTTCTTCAATTATTTTTTTTTTTTAAACTCTGACTCCAGGTCTTCATTCATCATATCTGGTCTTTTGGGTCTTAAACTGTAAAAAATCCCCTACACATGTGACAAAGAAAAACTCCTTAAGATGTTTAAGTAGATGAGGAAGAACTTTGAGAGGAACTGAGACTCCTGGAAAAGCCCACCAACCAAACATACAGTTTATTTACAAGTTAAACATACGCACACAAATGTTCATTTTGAGCAAAACCATATTAGTCATATTACAATCTAAAAAATGCTAGGTTAAAAACAACCCAAGTTGGTTTGAAAATGGACAGACCCAGCGTTTGGGTTAAATGTTTGCCCAACATGCTGGGTAGTTTTATTTAACTCAACTATTGTTAAAAACTTACTATATGGCAGGCTTAAAATGACCTAAAATAGGTTGTAAATTAAGAAATTATACACATAATTACTAGAGGCAACAATAAAAATCAAAGGGGGAACTATTATTAAAAAGTAGTTTAATAAATGTTTATTGTTTAATTATTCATTAAACTTATATGCTAATGCATGTTAATTTCCAACATATTTTGGGTTTGTTTTAAGCAAGCAATACAGAAATTTTTAAACAATATTTGAGTAAAACTAGCCAGCATGTTGGGAAAACATTTAACCCAACTGCTGGGTTAAAACAACGCAATCGCTGGGTTTGTCCATTTTCAACCTAACTTGGGTTGTTTTTAACCCAGCATTTTTTAGAGTGTATCAATGACTAAATAGCAGAGTGTTTATATCATGCCTATACTAACATCAAACAGCAATGGAAAGTCAGGCTCTTCAGAAATAGAGTGCCCAAATTTCCACACATTGGACCTTTTGCTCCCCCTAAAGCACAATGCTGGCACACCTCAGTGGCTCTATATATTTGTACATTTAAAGTTTACATTGATGTGAATTAATAATGACGTTGGATAAATTCACAGTAGTAAGCAGCACATAGTGCAACAAGTTGGCCATTCTTACATCTGTGATGCTTTACAAATAACAAACAAACTAAAAATAAACACGTCAGTCTACAGCAGACGATTCTGGAGTGTAAAACTTTTTTTTTTTTGACCCGCATATGCAATGACCAATTCTCAGACCACACAGTCAATCAAAAAACAAGCTTTTGATCAATAGCAAGCTGCTAGTATCACTTCAGTTCAGAATAGAGACAGGCAGAGAAAGATAGTGAGTGTGTTTGTGTGTGTGTGTGTGTGGAGAGAAAAAGATGACTGTGAAGGCAGATATGGGCTTCAACAAACAGGACGCAGTGACACTAGGTGCAAAGGTAGAGTTGAGTAAGATAAGACCAGCTCTTAACATGCAGATGAGATACTATTTGGCAGACAGAGGGCATTTTGATAAGCCAAGAACACACACACACACACTTTGATAAGTCGGGTCATACACATAAAGACCCATATTGATTGGTAAGGTCAGACACACATACACAGACGGCCTTCAATAATTAACATCCCTGATAGGTGAGGTTGGCTTGTGAACTATTTAGCTTATACTGAAATAATAACATCACTACACACAGGTGACTCATTTATTTATTGAGGTTTGACTATACTATGTTTTTAATGTTAGAAAGCTATACAAAGTATACATAATGTAACATAAAATTACAGACATTTTGGCCAAGCAAAAATAAATTCTGTCACTATTTACTCATTCTTATTGTTCAAAAACATATGCCTTATTTTTTCTTCTTCTCTGGAACACAAAAGACGATATTTTGAAAAACTGTATGGATCTTCTTTTATGTTACATACAGGTTTTTTAAACAACTCCCTGAGGGTGAGTAAATGATGACAGAATTTTCAACAAATAAATATTCTACAAAGCACACAGAACAATGCAAATGAATCTCAGTGTTACTGTATTGCACCATTCCTATTTTCAATCAAGCTAAAAGGAGAATTTATGATATAAACAAACAAACAGCAGAACATGGTTCAAACGGCCTGAAATTGCAACTGCAGAAATTTCAAGAAGCAGAACTCAAAAAAAGAATTCAGGCATTATCATTAAACAGAAGATAACATACACTTAAACAGTATTTCACATTCCAGATTATACAAATCCGTGACAAACTGACATGATTCTCACTAATGTGAGTTAATTGATGTGCCCAAGATGTAAATTAGAGGCGCATGTAATGCCAGAATGTCTGTTCAAATTTTATGAGTGAATTTCAAGCCAGAGGACTGCAGCCTGCGGCAATGATGAGATTAATCTATCAGATCTCTGAGGGAAGAAGCTCTCATACAAACATGACCGAGCATGAGGCAGCAGAACACTCCCAAACCTAATGCACACCAATACACCAAGATGTGAACAACCCCACTCAACAGAATAACAAATAACAACAAATAATAAACAAATAATCTAACAACTTATGTTACATTATAGTGAGACAGTACACAGAGACAGTATGATGTTAACGCCAATGTGCATACTAAAAACGTACACATTGCAATGTGAAGAATTCAATTGATTATAACAAGAACTGTCTTGCATTTAATTTTTTAATGGAGTGCTGCCAGTGGCAAAGTAATAAAATTCCAAGCTATCTTTTCTCTAACTTGTCATAATGCTAACATCTTTAATGAATAATAATGATACACACATCTTCTTTGTCTACTCACACTCTCACTCTCCACCCATCCCACCCTACTTCAGTTCTCTCTCTAATCTGTCCTGTCATATCCGTCATCTTTTAAACTCACCGTGAGACGTCTGGCTCATTTGTGCTATTCACAGTTTGACCTTTGCTCCTATGCTAGTGAAGGAACCTCTACAAAATGGTCAAGACTCATTTTTTCATTTTTTTTTTTTTTTAGTCAACAGGGTGAGTCAGTTTGGTAAATCATTAGTGAACACAAAGCCATAATTCAACTAACCTGAACATTGAGCTGTTCAATTTTTGATGAAAAAGAGCTTCAAAGGTATTCATTGCCTGAGCAATCTAATACTGTGTTACTGTTATTTCTGTTCTGTTCTGTCACCAGTCTTAAAGCAGTGTTGAGCACCAGATTAGGTCTCAAACAGGCCTGCTGTTATAGTCACATAATATGAACCTCACCCTATACTGTATAAACATACGGCAGTCATCATAGAGAAAAAAGTAATTACACACATTTTCTTAATTAAGCTAACCATAATTGAGCTGGGTGTGAGTCAACATTGAACCTCAGCTTCTCAGACAGTTTCAAAGTAATGAAGGTTTTTATATTTGTTTGTATTTTTTATTTTTATTAAGTTTAAGCTATATTCATTTAGGCTCCTCCTGTCTTTTAAATCATTAAAATGTCCATTGGTGTGATAAGCAGAAAAAAGTTTTATTCTATTATTATAACATATTGTTAATATTTTATTTATACGTTAACTCAAAGGATTAATCAAGATGCTCAACATATGCTTTTACAGTAAAATAAAACTAAAATTTCTCATTAGGTTTCTGTTAATTATGTTTCACTTAATTTCGTGAAATATTGCTTAAACATAAACATGCTTAACCATATACTGGAATAAACTAAACAATAGGATTTCAATTAATATTTTTCATATAGCAAAGCATACAGATCCATATTTATTAATTTCACTTCACTGAGACTGAACGCGAGGGAATTAGTGTGAAAAGATTGTTCTACAATGTAGCATTACTAGAGAAAGCAATTTTGTAATTACTACTGAATTACTTCAGATCAACATTCAAACTGCATGACAGCCTTGCAATACACACCTGCATACTCACACACTGACTTATGGGTTTATGTGTTTAGTGAACACACACACACACACACACACACACACACCTACACACACACACACACACACACACGCACACACACACATGCACACACACACACACACACACACACACAAGGACATCACCAACAAAAGTTAATAATTGTTATGGAATTTTCCAAATCATAACGTGAGCTCTACCCATTCTCTCTCTCTCTCTCTCTCTCTCTCTCTCTCTTTCTCTCTCTCTCTCATACACACACACACACACACACACACACTCACAGGCCTAATTAAGCACATATCTAACTTGTATGGCTAATTATAGTTATCCCATTATAAATTATCCCACAATTTAAAAAAAAGTCTTTAAATAGTGAGGTCCTGATTACTGGTCGTTGTCTAAAGGATTCATTATATTATTGAGGACATTTTTGAATAGTGAGGAGATTTTGGAACTCACAAATATAGTCAAACCCACACACACACACACACACACACACACACACACACACAGCTCCTGCCCTGCAGTACTCACCCAGTCCAAAGTTCATATTGAAGAGGGTTGTAAAGAGGGGGCATTTGCCCTGATGTTTACACAAGTAGCCTCTGAAGGTGAAAAGTCACCAATAGAGATGGAAGTATATATCCAGATCTGTCTTTAAAGTTTCATGTTTAATTCATGATTCTGCATTTGTTTGTTCTTCCTCAGGTGGCCTAGATTAAATGTTGTAATGTTGTGTGTGAATACTGCGGAGGAAAGGCAGAGTGAGTCCATAGTGCATATCCAACATACAGTAACTGTGCAGGTCACTAACCTCAAGCATTCACACAATGCATACATACATAATGCACCCACAATTATACAGTGTTATTTATAAAGTATTCTTTTCTGGGTCAGTACATGTACCATGTTCCCCTTTTGACCAAATGTAGGAGGCTAAATAAAACCATGTTGGACAAATCTTCTTTCTAAAATGTTCAAAATATACAATACGGGAAGTACTGACGTCTATTGTTTATATTTATTCATTATTTACTGATGTACCTGTTGTCTCGTTCTGTTGACAAAGTTTGTGCATTTATCTCACTTTTTTTTTTTTACAGCACTGGCTTTTAACTTTTTGGGTTCTGAGATTGGTATTTTTTCATTTTTGAAATGTTAATTTCATCAAACACTTTCAAGTGGGTAAAACTTTATATAGCTCTTAAACAGGCCCTTGGTTTTGCATGTTTAAATGAGTAGAATCAAATCAAATTTCCATTTGATTCCCTCAGTTCTATTATACTATTTTAATTCTGAAAGAGAACTTTTTCTTTTCTTTTTCTTCAATATATACTATTTTCTTGTAAATTGTGGATTCATCTATGCCTGTTTAATTCCTGGAATATTTTATGCCTTTAACGGAGAACATTACCCACCAATCTTACAAGGGATCTTAAAAGGTTTTTTGAAACAAACACTTTTAAAAACAGCGGTTCTTGGCAGATGCTGTTAAAAAATGCATTCAAGCTTGCCCAGAACTGGGTTTGAATGCCGTCTTAGACTCAGCTGAGAGTAAGAATTGTGAAACCGTTACAGCCATTTAACTTCACTGAGATTCTGATTCAGTTCAGTTGACTCCTCAGGCTACTGTAACACTAACAGAAAGCAAAAGTAATATCATATGAACAACGTTTCAGTTTCTACACAACTTTGCTTACGAAATGCTGAAAGAAAGTTTTGACATGACTTTCATCATCACTAAGAATACCAAAACAATCAGTACATTCGGCTACGAGTCCAGTGAGAGGTTTATGCAGACCTGCATTCAACATGTGCAAGACATTTTACCAGAGAAATGCTCATCAAAACACACATTACAACAAATATAAACTCCCACAGGGAGAAAAGCTTTCATATTTCAGAATGTGGTACATCAATATGAGCCAAGTTTTAAAGATGGAGGCATAAAGACTATAGAATATTTAATAAGAATATTTATATTATATATAGAATATACAGAATATTTTCTATAAGAATATTTTTCTGCAATGAATGAGATGAAATATCTATATCCAAGACATTAATGAACTATATTGGTATAGTAAATATACTACATGTAACTATATACATATATACCGATCTATATCCAATGACATTACCGAACTTCATTGAGGGCCATGGGCCAAAGGTAAATGTTGCATTATGTTCAACTCAATTATTACAAGATTTATTTAAAAAAAATATATATTTTTTTAAAAAATCAAATTCAATTAATTTCATTATGAGAAGAAAATTATATATAATTTATATAAATATGAAACTAATGTGTAAATAATATGAAATAATAAGACCATTTTGTGATCTAACATACAAAAAAAAAAAAAACTAAAAACAGTTATAAAAAAAAGTTTTACGAGAACCAAAACCTGCTGTTTTACTTTGAATGCACATTGCAATAGTGCAGAACCATTTTTATTTTAACTTTAGTCTGTGCAACTGATTTTCATCTTTTTCTCTAATCAGTGACAAACTGACAAACTCAACCATTAAACCAGAGCATGAGAAAGTCATAACAGGTTTTCTAACAACCTTTCCCTTTCTTAAATATGCTAAGCTCAATGCAAGCTATAATCGTATATGTGCATGCACACAAAAAGAAACATGTGCACACATACAAAAACTGTCCGAAAAAACAGAAGTTGGTCACGGTGTTGCTGAGGCATTAGGACCATGTGATATATGTGGATGGATGGAGAGATTGGAGATGAGGAGAGAAGGACAGGCGTTCTCTCTCTTGTCCTTAAATTAAACCCAACAGGAAGACTGAAAAGAGGCCTGCAGCAGCCGTCAGCCCTTTTCGCTTCCCTTTTCTGCCTGATGGGAGAGGCAGTGTTGGGCTTTGCACTGCAGGCGCGGCCTCAAATCTGCTCTGACTCACCACAGATGGACAACTGACCACCTCTTCTCAATGTGTACAACAGGAGTGTTCCTCTATTATAAATGTTATATTGTTTAACTTGCACCAGCATGTGTCTGGAGACAGATGTTGATTAGATATATAAAGTCACATCTACATTTTATGCATTTGGCAGTACTTTTATCCAAAGTGATTAACAGTCCTTTCAAGCTATACATTTTATTAGTACATACATTTCCTGGTGATTAATTCAGTGACGACATTGATTCAGTGAAATCTACCTGTACAAATGGGCCGCTTGAACTGGCTATTGAGATTTATACATACATAAATCCATCCATAAATATATATATATATATATACAGCTCTGGAAAAAATTAAGAGACCACTGCATATTTTTTGTTATTTTGACCAGTTGTTGCTTTTGGCAAATAAATGCTCTAAATTACAATATTTTTATTTGGAATTTGGGAAAAATGTTAGTAGTTTATAGAATAAAACAAAAATGTTAATTTTACCCAAACACATACCTATAAATAGTAAACCCAGAGAAACTGATAATTTTGCAGTGGTCTCTTAATTTTTTCCAGAGCTGTATATATATATATATATATATATATATATATATATATATATATATATATTCACTGATCATTATACGACCTTCTAGAGTCATAGAGCTGGAACAAGGTTTCATAAAATAAACACTCAGACACAAAACTGTAATGCTATTGATAAAAAAATATTCCTCCGCCAAGTAATGTAGTTCTTCAGAGGCGGAATGGTTGTCAAGCAACCCACATGCGCAAGTGGCTGATGTAAGGTGGTCACAGGTGTATGTTTGTAGAGTAACATACAATGGCTTCGAACACGGCTCAACTAAATCATAATCAAGGAACGGAACTATCTGTTTTATAAAATACGTGAAATAAAACATACTGCAAATAAGTAAGGTCACCTGAACAGTATATAGTTGCATACATATATAGCATGCATACATATACATCATTGATTTTAATCCCATTTCCAGTGCAGTTATGTGTACTAAGACTAAATAATATCTATTGACTGCGTAACCAAATAACCATTTGAAGCATCATTAGAAACTTCCAATATTTTAGAAATTGTACATATTAATAGATGCCAGTGTGCATGTGGTAATGTTCCTAAAGTGCAGTTATTAGATTGCATACACTATCATTACTGCTCATCAGCCTAAACTGGCTCATGTCAGTAAGTTTTACACATTTCGAAAGACATCAGTGAAATCCTGTTTTCTCCAGAACAAATGGTACAAGCAGGTCTCCATTCAATGATGTCAGATCCGTGTGTGTGTGATTGATAAAACATCTCAGAAACGTGCTGTCCTTCCCCTCTGTAGAGGGAGAGTGCTGTACAAAGTACATGATTCGGGGGGAGAAAGAGGAAACTTACCAGAAGAAGGGAAGAGAGGGGTGAGACTGCCAGGAAGCTGAGCGTTTTGTGTGCGTGTGCGAATGTGTGTGTGTGTGTGCGAGTGTGTGTGTGTGTGTTGGGATGACAAGGTGACAGAGACCACAGACCCTCAGCGGTAGATGGCATCTGGGATAGTCTTGTTACCTCAACAGATATGCAAAACACATGTACCACTGACTTCCTTTAAGAGTCAGTGAAGAGCTTTGCTCTGAGTATGGCAGATAGCAAAGCAAAGCACACACTCAGTGTTTCTCATGTGCAAGCGTGCACACATACCTGCAACAGAGGCACAACAGTGTTACAGTGATTTGAATCACAGGGCTAGTCGGATGTCAGTGATGCACATGTGAGTTCTGTTTAGCAAGATCATATATACATTTCTGACATATATGTGGTGATATAACATGTCTACAAACTCTTCAGGAAATTACAGAAACATTTTGTCCGTTAATAGGGAACTTTCCGCAACTTTCACCAGGGCTGATGAGAAAGACGTGTAGAAAAGCCACCTTCACCCACACCCAATGGTACACAAGGTCAAAGCACTGCCCACTTCTCATCCACTTACTGAAAAACCATAATTACTCCAATTGTGCAATCTCCTCAACCCAGCCACAATGCCGGATACTGTTAGTGTAGTATATATTCTAGCAATGTAATACATCCACGACTCTATTGTGACATCACTTGTGAGTTCTTTATTTTATGCTACTTTGATGAGAAAGCACTGTGCAGGACATGATGCAACGCACACATTCACCATATGAATACCCTGACCTGAGCAATATGTTCATTCACACCGTGTGACATGTACAGAAATTAGCAGATTACACAATGTACACAAAGTGTAATGTCCCCAATCAAGTCTAAATTATGTGTGCAACATGTCATGTTTCCCAATGTCCAGTAGATGCAGGTCATCACTCACAGGACTTGATATTACTGGAAAGCATAGTATGTAGCAAGCACATCTTGGCTTGCATTTAAAGTTTTCATTAGATTACCAAAATTGAGAGGATGTTTTAACCTCTACAGCGCATGTTAACAGACACAGAGCCAAACGCTTGTGTTGAAATAGCTAGATAATATAAGGCAAAACTGACTCTCAAGTTCAGATATTCATATAGTATAATCATTGATTGAGATGAAAGTGATCTACATTAATCTACTCAAACCCTGAATTCCTTTTTGAACCACTTTGTTTAATTTACAGTATGATAGAGATTAGAAGGAAATAGAATAAAATGGAATTCACTTCCATTCAAACGTTTGGGCTCAGTATTTTTATTTAAAAAAAATTAATACTTCTTTTCAGCAAGTATGCATTTAAATGGATCAAAAGTGAAAGTAAGTTTATATAGAGTAATTTAAAATGTTACAAAATATTTTTTATTTCAAATAATGTACTTCTTTTGACATTTCTAATTATCAAAGAATCCTGAAAAAAAAGTAATCCGGTTTTCATTGATAATAATTAGAAAGTTTTCTTGACCAGCAAATCATCATATTAGAATGATTTCTGAAGGATCATGTGACACTGAAGACTGCTGAAAATTCAACTTTGCCATCACAGGAATAAATTACATTGTATATATATATATGTTTGATTAAATAAATGCAGCCATGGTGAGCATAAAAGGCTTCTTTCACAAAAACATTAAAAAATATCACCAATCATTTGAAAATATTACCAAGAGTTTGAATGGTATAGGTGTGAATGTTTTTACAAGAGATAGATTGAATGAATGAATAACTTTAAAAACGTACCCTATACAAATGTTGACAAATTCTATTATTCCATTATTCAACAATATTAATCAAATAATTTCAATGCCATCATATTCATTTAATACATTTACTGTATTTGATATTATAGTTCCCTTCTGTTTTGTGTGATTCCTGGTGCCGTATTCAACTTGTTTCAAACCATTACGTCACTTTAACAGCCTAAACTTTAAAAGGTTAAAGTGACTGATAATTATACTTATTTACATTTTTCTTTATATGGCATGACAGCTCTGTGATGTAATACTTTCTGCTCAGATAATCCCCCTCATCCACCATCACACCCATGGGTGACAGAGAACTGTCATAATTGTGAGTAAGTTCACCCATCATTTATAAACCCCAGTCTTGTGATTGACAGGATTAGATGAAATGCTTTACAATTCCATTTATAATAACATTCGGGAGTTTAAAGTTTTCCTTGTCAGTGAAGTCAGTTCCGGAGAAGAAGCAAGATAAATTTACTTCCTCGTTAAACAGATTCTGTGAATTTTTTTTTTTTTTTTATTGGACCTTCTCAATTGAGGATTTTGCTTTAGCCTCATTATCCATAAGTGCTTGATAAGATCTGACTCACTTGCTAAGCCACATTTTTATTTAGATAATCCAGCAACAGCAACTAATGATGTTTTATTAACAAAATTCGGGAGGAACACGTTCAAATGATCTAACTAATCATCACATCACTCCAACCAGCTGTCATTAATCAGCAATCAACATGCCTGCCCAATCAGCATGAGCAGAAACCTATATATATCAATGCAGTCGACTCACCTATGCTTTTGGACAGTTTCAGCATCCCTCCACCACCCCGTCTCCTCACACTTGCCTGGTTACTTCCTAAACCAGAATACGGGGGGAGTACTCTGGGCTCGGGCCAAATACCAAGCTCGGAGTCCTCTCCTCGGACAGCACGCCAAATATGCATACTAATTTCCCTATCTGATTATTTGTAAGTGTGAACTCGTGAATAAAGATTCTAACCTCAAAACTCGGCTCCTCCTTAGCCAATCAGATAACTGAGCCAAATCAAACTCTATTCGGCTCTTAAATTAGACATTTCCAGGAACAAAGGTATAAGATGTTTGAGGTTGTTACTCAAAATATAATTTGTTATTTAACAATGAATCTGTTTTCTCTTGACAAGAATAAAGATGTAAGTTGTAAGGAGCAAATACTTGATTGTATAGGCCATTAAGACATACTGCCACATTGTTTTCACAGACCGAGAAACAGAGAAAAGAAAAGAAACAAAGAGAGTTCAAAACAGCTGTATCAAGTCTCTTCTCTGCAGATATTTCTCACTGTATCTGCAAATAAACAAGAAAACAAATTCAAATTCCTCTCTTTTGTCTTCAGCTCCCTCCCTCAAAGCCTGAGGTAACATCCGTCTCCTTGTCTCTATATTTCTCACGCACACAGACACAAGCAAGTGAAAACATCACTTTATCATGAGATTATGTAAACTTCATTTGGAAAACATCATCACTCTCACTTGTGCTAAAGAAGATATACTTCCTCTGCTCCCTCTTCGCTCGTTCAAACATGAATGTTTTCAACATCTTCAGAAAATACTGACCATTGAATGCTAGCAAACGCACAATGAATCCAGCACCTTGAACTTATTTAATTATTTTGACACACACACCCACACACACACACACACACACACACACACACACACACACACACCACTACTGAATCTGAACAAATTTGTGTATTGTAACAGATCTGCTCTTACAAATTAAAGGTTAAATGGATAGTTCACAGTTAAAATTTCGTCGTAATTTTCTCACCCTCTCGTGGTTCCAAACCTGACTTACTCTCTTCTGTGGAAAACAAAAGATATTTTGAGAAATACCTCAGTTTAAGTCGATCACAACCAAACCAAACTCATAGTGGTTTGTAATGACATGAGGATGAGTAAATAAAGAAAATAGATAAAAATCTTTATTTTGGGGAAAACTACAGTATACATTTCCATGTGTCAATTTCGTGCTACCACTGCAAGAATTATGTTTTTCAAACAGGTTTCCGAAATACTCCCTCTCTGCCATAGGTCAAACAAACAGATCCACAAACTCACAATATTGAGTTAATGCTGCTGTCAGATTCAGTCTGTGTGTGTGTATTCGTGTATATACTCAGCCATGCTGCACAAGTCACTGTATTTCATTACACTGAAAAACAGTAAATAACCAATAAGAAATAACAAACGCTTTCTCACTTCATTACCTTGGCACACATAGTACCTCTCGAGAACAGACTCTGAGGCAATCACTTAATCGTGTGGGTTAATAAGTTGATGATATGATAATAGGTTAATGAAAGGGTAGCAAGCCTTGGCTTAAGAGAGAGCATCACTGAAGTGGGGAAATATATTTACAAGATGCATCCCTAAAGTGAATTTAGGTAACAGCTTAATTAAGTGGTACATTTAGAAATAAGACATATCAGTGTAATTCAGTGATTTGTAAAGGGACCTGCCAGATTAAAGGAGTGTGTGTGATTTGAGCATCTCAGCAGTATGTTTTGGCCACGATCTAACTTCTATCACAATTAGACATAGTCTTTGTCTGAGTCACATAGATCAAAGGTTTGGCTTCCTTGAAATTCACTGAAGATATAGCATTTTGCTGACTGATAGACTGATCAAACACACACAATTTGCAGGTTGGTCATATCATGCAGAGAGCGTTTGCACTCCTGAGAACACCTTTTCTCTTTAGAATATGAACAAAGAGCAGCATTACCATCTCACTCAGGTAAATATGACCTTACCCAGCCTCTGCTCATAGAGAAACAATGAGTGTCGTAGCATGGACCATACATGTGTTATGGGGGGTCAGTAAGGGGAATAAGTATCTTTGTGAATCATGACTGTTGCTTTGCTCAGTGAAAATCTACAAAGGCCTATAGTATACACCCATATACCAAACAGTTTTATTATGATAAAAGTAATGGTTTTTATTATTATTAGTTTAGAATTGAGGATGTAAGAATCGGTGTCAACCACTGCTATCTGCGTAAATTAACACACAGAATCTCATGAAAGCCTGTTTTTGCCTCGATGCCACAGATAAAAAGGTGAATGGTGAGATAAAGTATAAAATCTAAAGATAAAGTCACACATACAAAAAACAAAATCACAATGTGGATAGAAAAGAATGTTGAGAGATATCTGCATTGTGAAATATAAAGTAGCAATTATGAGAAACAATATTAGTAACCAGTAAAAAATTAGTACACAGAAACCCTTTAGTTTCTGTTGCTATGCTCGACAAGCCATGTGCTCTCACTCCACACATCATGTTCTCACAAAGTGAAAAATACATCGCGGAGCAAAGAGGACCAACTAGAGGACTATCTGGACGCACAGATCCAAACAATGTCGAAGCAGCAGTGACATCCACTCCGGATGGAGGAAAAGGCTGAGAAGAAACACATGCATTTCACACTCATGTAAATCTGAGTCAGAAGTGAACTGAAATTGTTTGTACCAGAAGGAAAATAATGTTTTTGTGCAGAGTATTTGTGTTCTGTGTTTGTGCGTGCACAGTGTGTTTATTGGTCTCAGGCCACTTGTAAGATGCACAGTGACTGGAAACAGCTGTCGGTGAGAACATCATGAGTCCGCAGACAGCGATGAGCCAGTAATAAAACAAAATTCTCACCATTTGTGCAGTGAGAGCTTTGACAGATAAAGATATGACATACTAAACACATTCACTGATTTCATCTGGTGACAAGATAAGTCAGTGAGCAATGTATAATGTGTATTTTATTTAATCTTGTGTTTATCATTAATATTTTTCGCTCAAACTATAAAATGTCATGCATTTATTAAGCTAAAATGCGTTTGCCTCGACTTGTGTACATCACTGTAAGTCCGTGTCGTGTGTATGCGTGTGTGTGCGTGCATGTTTGTGCCTGCGGTGATAGTGTGCATGATTGTGTGTGCAGGTTATGTAAGACTGTACTCTGAGGAAGTTGCTGGTTAAGAAGATGTGGGGCAGAAAGAGGAAGTGCTGTGTGTTTATCAGTCTCCACACTTCCTGTGGCCGAGGAGGCAGGGCCTGGCCCCGGGGCTGTGGTTACCGAACACCTATCTCCCTCGGCAACAGTGTGACTGAGTGACCAAGCGTCTGTTACCAAGCGCTGCAGTCTTATCACACTCCAAATCTCACACAGCAGAGGTTAAATAACAGGAGCATAAGAGCGGATATACACACACCTGGCTTTGCTTTCATACACACATACATCCCCCATTATTCTCTCGATGACAGACACACCGTGAGATGGGCGCACACATTCATAGATCTGTTTCTCCCTTGTCCCTGATGGCATCACACTCAGAGCATTAGCATCAGTCTCTCATCAACACTGCTTACAGTCACATCAATGTTTTATGATAAATTATAAACAATATGGTCATTTTGAGGAATATATCATGGAGGAAACTAAACCTGAAAGCATACACACATATATATATATATATATATATATATATATATTTTTTTTTTTGGCCTAAATTTAAGATTTATGTATGTGCATTGCATATAAAATTTCCATGCATTTGGATTGCACAGTTTTAACATAAACAAACTAATACGACTCAATGCATATTTGTCAGTCATATATAAAACAGTTTAGAATCAAGATTTCAGCAGTTAAAATATATATAACATATGGTTAAAGAGATTAGTATATGGTTTTATAGTTCTTAGTGTATTATTAACTATTTGCATCTATTTGAATTGATTTAAACAATCATATTTTCAAAATGCATTTATTAACATCATTGTGAAAATAAACAATTACATTTATTCAATAAAAAAGTATAAACAGTTAAAATATGGCTAGTTGTGAAACAATGGCTCTCAATATTCAGTTAGTTAAAATGTCTGAGCAAATATGACTGACAAATATGCATGATGTTAAGTTTATTAATTTATTTTAAAACTGTGCAATCCAAATGGATGAGAAATTTATATTCAAATGCATAAATACCTAAATACTGTTTGAGTGCAGATAATAAATCAGAAAATGAAGCTGTAACCAGCTTATTGTCAGTGTTAATATGACCGTTGGTTGTTAGGAAAGCAGTTTATGTCCATGTTGCAGCATCTTCCGTTGGGACAAGGAAGAGAGAAAGACCAAAGAGATATCTCCTTTCAAACAAATGTTCTGTCTTTATAATATATTTATAAGATACTTTCAGACTGATATGCTGAATGATTTTGAATTATGTCGGAAAATTGTGCAAAAACTGGGGCAGTGCCCTTAAAGGAACAACTTTGTACCTGATCTACCAGTAAAAGGTGCATATTACTACCTTATGGTAACATATGCTTACAGTACTATTATGATTACTCATTTAGTGGTGGATAAGCTGCAAAACTGTCTCTTTAAGGGCACTGGCCCAATGATAAGCTGTTGTTCCCCTAAAGGTATTTTTTTCTGAATGAACTGTGTTCAAGGCTTTTTGATCTCATCTAAAAAAACCAACAACAACATTAGTCTTTAAATGTATAATGACTACTAAAGAAAAACTGATAAATCATCTAAAAATACAAAATATCTCTACAGTTAGAAATAACACATCCAGAATCATATGACACAGCAGTCATTTACAGAGTAACACAACACAGGCAAAAGAATTAGACTAACAGATTCATTGACATACATTCTGCTCTACTTTTTTAGTGCATTGAGCTCAAGTGGGACTTTTCATTCTTTAAAAGGGAACCTATTATATCCTTTTTTACAAGATGAAATATACATCTCCGGTGTCCCCAGAATGTGTCTGAATGTGTCATCTAAAAATACGCCATGGATCATTTATTATGTTGTAAATGCCCATTTTTGAGTGGAAGCAAAAACATGCAGTTTTCGTGCATGTATCTTTAAATGCAAATGAGCTGCTGCTCCCCACCGCGCTTTCCAGAATAGCGCTGTGCCTTGACACTCTGCCAAAAACTAACAAATATCTGTTTGGTTTTCATTACCATCTCTTCTTCATCATTGTGAAAATGTATTATTTGCACAGACATATGCAGCATGTGCACAGAAAGCCATGTGAGTATTACACCAAGATCTCTTTAACATCTGATTGCGCTTAAACCTTCAAATACACACAAGGTCATATCGAAAACAAAGTTCACAAACACAGTTGGTTAAGACTGTGAACGTACACGGCAGGAAAAGAAATCGCACAAGTGTATTAGATCTGTGTATTAAAGTGTCAGCAGCGTGAATGCTGTATGTATATGTTGTTAATATGAACTAAACAAAAGAAAATCACTCACTGCCCTTGATTAAATAACTTTAGTAGCTTTAATAAGAATACATTTCTTACTTGAGTGCTGCTGTTAAATGCTGTGGCGAGGAAATAAACATGGAGAACTGTGTACAGATACCTCACGGGAGGAGCGAAGTTAATAGGGCCAATTCCGTTGCCAGTCGTGGGTTCGGCCTGTTCTAATGTAGCGTCACAACGGAGTACATTCCTGAACGGCTCATTTTGAGAAACAGATTCATGGGGAAAGTAACAAACAGAGTGGATGGATTTTTACCACAATATGATGGTTGTGTACACACACTGCAGACACAATTATGTTTAAAAACTATATAAAAGTGAATTTTGCATAATAGGTCATCTTTAAGCAAGAACGATCAATGTTTTATTACTGCAATCCACTTTAATAACTAATGCTATCTGATGAAAGAAAAACACTAAATAAGATATGCTATAATAAACCAATTTTAGCAGTATTTATTTACAGTAACACATCATTTTGATAAAAACTTCTCTTTCAGAACAAGAGAGGAAGCTTTGGCGCATTTAAACATTATAGTGTCACTTAAACTGCTTTATGTAAAGAGGCATCAACTAAAGGGTTTCTAGTCAGAAATACTGATAAATAGAGAAAAAAGAGTGACAGGGGAGATGAAGTGTTTTCTGGTAAGCAAGTGCAACCAGACAAAACAGTCGGCATGCAGATAATGAGAGGCCTAAAGAGCAAAGGGATCTCTGAAGTATGTTAAACATCTCTGTAAGAATAATACACACGGCCGGTACTCTGCACTTTTCAACAGCTCAGGAGGACTCTGTTTTTGTGTTTTTCTTGTTGCTGTATCTGTATATTGAGATGGGAGCATCTTGATCACAAGAAACACTTGTGAATGCTGCCTGAAATTGTACAGCAGACTCCCATCCAGAACAGTCAGTGCATGGTTAAATCCCTTTAAGTCATTTCCAACACACCTACACCTTCAGACGGAAAGCTCTAAAGATCTTCCATATCTCCTATGCATGACTCAATGTTTACAACAGGCTTTGACAACCGATGACTTAAAAAAGACCACTTATCCAGCGCCTTTGCAAACACTAGGCATGATCAGATCCAAACCGAACCTTAAGAGGCGTGGAATATTTATTACACTGGCTGTCATGAATAAAGCAGTCATCAAAGCTCTCCGACATTAATCCATTTATGTCAGGAAATTAATAAAAATGACACTGTAAATGGATGCTTTCCATGACAATGTTTAACCAGGTTTAAATACCAATTAATATAACACCATATCAAGTGACGGAAACACCCAAACTCCAGTGGCTGAAAGCTACATGACAGTATTATAATCTCTGGCTGCCACATATAATAGATATCTGCAGGTGAAGTACACAAATGTTGTTCTATTTAGGTTAATTCTGTAGTCTAGACACCTAATCCAGTCAGACCTGTCTCTCTGTTCGCAGTGGGAAGACAGAAAACTGAGGATCAGGGAGTGTTCATTTTGGCATGTTACTTTGTCGTGTTCCTGTCACACTGGCAACGATGAACAAGTGTGTGTTTTTTTTCTTTCGTACATTCTGCTTCACTAAGAGTGGAGAAGCCGTGTTGACACTTGTCTGATACTAACCAATGGTTTGACAAGAATGCATGCGTTTAGAGAGAGATAAAACCAGCAGTGTGTGTGTGCTTGTCATCTTGTGTTGAAAAGTTCACAGGTAATTAAGGGTCCCTGTGACGAATTATCATTTAGCGGTGCTTTGGATGCTCCGCTCTTTGGCACAATAAAATGACAAAAAACACATATACACACAGAAAACTTCTTTTTACTATGATCTCTGTGCATTGCAGTGGTGACATTTCTTGACACTCAAAGATCCATCTTCATTAAAACACCATTACGTCAGGTTGAGATTAAGCCATTTGTGTTTAATTACAAAACCACTAAATACAGCCACTTATTGACTAAAACCTGGTTGCACAGAAGATTGCTGCTCAAAGACATAAAACACAAAAGAACTAAATATACAAGCAACTAATGAACAAACTAAATTGAATGAACACTGAACACTAAAAGAACACGGGTGACAGCCAAAAAGACTGAAACAAAAAGTACAGCCCCTAGTTCAGTGGTTCACAACTAGGGGGCCTCAGAAAACATCCAAGAAAGCCTCAAGATGATTAAAATGTTTTAAGACAAAACAAGTATTAAAATAAGGTATTAAAACCACTAAAAATTAAGATGGTTCTTGTGTATTTATTTGTTCAAAAACCTGAATATATAAGGTAGTCAAATCTTAAAAGAGTGATTTCTAGACCTGGAAAAGTCCATTTTAAAACGCCATTGGCATTTTCGAATGAATACACATTTTTCTAGTTACACCAAGCTAAAAACATTTTATACAACTTGTGAGTAAAACACATTTTTAAAAATCTTTCTCCTTGTCCAGTACATCACAAACAACTGGGAGGACAACATGAGATGATGACAGATTTTACCTTTTTTTTTGCCAGGTAGGTCACTCTTTTTAGAAACAAAAGCAAAAAATCTGTGTAAATGACTCAATCTTAAGTAAACTGTCATGTTTCATGAATAATGCTTATGAATAAGAGAAAGACACTATTTCCTTGAGCACAGGAAAGGCCCTACATAAATATTAAACATATTATTATGACACAGAAGGAGGAGTAAACGTCACTGCTTTGGTTTAGATAGATGCACTTGGGGTTTCCACTCATTTTCACCTCCATTGTGAGTGATAATCCCCATGCCAAGGACGTACATTTGGACAGTTATTCAGCATAACTAATCTCCTAATCTGTGTCTGATGGCGGGTGGTTCTTTCATGGTCGGCACACCTCCGAAAGAATGACTTGTTTGCCACTCTGTGGTTTTGAAGAACATATTTCATTGCACAGGATCAGCTGCTAACAATGGAGCGCTATTATACAGTCTTACAGAATGCAGGTAACAGTTTGTGTGTGCATGTTTGTGTATGTGTGTAAGCGTAGGTTGGCAGGCGGGCCGTATCCTCAAACCACTAACACTCAAAGTACCATCACAGCTGCAGGTTAATGCAATAACAACAAACACTTCACCCTCAGAACCACCACCGTCACACAATCTCTTTCTCTTCAGATAACACAAGCGACAGCTAATGTCAGACTCTTGAGAACCAGTTTCTGTGTACTCTGGATTCTCTGTGCAGCCTAACAATAATCATTGACGTAAGAAGAATAGTGAGCATAAGTGTGCAGCAAAAGCGCCTTATACCGCATCAAAGTCCAAACCTCAGTAAGTACTTCAGAAACTGACGATCTGAGAGTACATGCAGGGGCATATAGATGAACCTCAGACAGATCATGTGGATCAGGTCCATGAAGAGCTCTTATCCTCACAATTATGACTAATATTTTTCATCATTTAAGCATATGCGTAATTTGCAGGTGGGACAGTTTTTTTCCAGTGGCAATATTATCCCCACCACTTTTTGAAAAATCTCGCATACAGATGTTTCTAATACAAATTAAACACCTCTAGTGGACTAGAAGAGTTAAATAAGAGGCGATATGGAGCTGGAATGTGTTGTTTTTGAAATCATACTGAGTGCTCGTTGCTATCAGTGGACAGACGAGCTCTTCAATCTCTCTATTCGTTCCGTTGAAATCACAAAACAAAATGCACAGAAACATGTCCCTGCTCTTCATATAATCACTGATGAACATCCTTGGCTTTAATGAGGGAAAAAAAACAAAAACACGAGGGCGGATTAGGACCCAGAACCACGCTTAACAAAATTTCTACCACCAGACCATTAGAACTCACAAATATACTAAGAGGATCCATGTATTTATTCACTAACGTGAAGAATTTCAGGACTAACAACAGTAGATGTAATGATGAAACTATCACATTAAACAGTTGTGTGTCGTCAAATTAAATTTTTCTAGACATCGTAATGTTATTTATTTTTTTATTTTTTTGTGCACACACACACCACTCCTGTCCCACCCACTTTTTAAAACAAAGTTACGCCACTGAATTTAAGAGGTTTGTTGCAACTTGGCCTAGGTCCTGACCAGAGTCTGGAACAGCATCTTTAAAAGGAAGCGGGGACTTGCAGATATTGGCTTAAACATTTTTCTATCATATTTCTGTAACAAAACTATCAGTGTTTTTCCATAAATCTAATCAGGTGTAAAAACACATCTCTCGTTCTCTCTCTCCTCGCAGCGATCAAGTTACTACATAAAATGTTGTGTATTTTTTGCACTGCAGCCCATGAGGTCTGGAGGGTTTGGAACATGGAGTCGATTCATATTACCTTCATCTAACTTATTGTTATTGGAGTGAGGGAGAGAGAGGGAGAGTGCCATATTATGCATATACCATATTTTGTGTGTAAACTCATCCCATTTTTATTTTATTGTATTTTGTTTTATTTCTACCTCATCATTTTCTTTTATTTTTTCATCCCTTTCCTCCATTTTCAAAATTAACAAAAGTAAAGATTAAAAGGAATTATATTTAACTTTAAAAATCAGTCACAAAGAAATAAACAAACAGTTAAATAAAAAGTACATATTGAAAATTATATACAAATAAATAATGAAATTGAAAAAAAAAATAGCTGATGTTGATTCAGAGAGAGAGATACAACAAAGGATGGGACACGTGTCTATAATGTCTCGGTTATGGACAAAAATAGCATTACACACCTCATGCATACCTGGTATTGTTCCTGACACAGGGGACAAAGGAACATTATACTCAACGGTCTTGTAATTAGAAGTCTATTTTTCTTTTTAAGAAATGCATCACGTGGCCAATTTGGCACAGTAAATCACATAAAAGAATTCAAAACACACGCACACACATTTTTATGACATATAGGAGAGTGCAACACTCAAGAACCCACTGCATGTGCGTTTTCAAAGGTAAAGTTTTGAAGTGTTTGATGGCATTCACATCTATTGTCTCGCCACACCTGGTTCGTGTGTATGTGTACGTCTGCTGTCTGTGCAAATATGTGCTCTTTAACTATACAGAGCTCTCAGCAGAACTCAGGCAGCTGCAGGTGTCAAAGAGAGTTTTCTCAAGTACTGGTGTCTATCTCAGCGGAGTGACAGCAGGCAGAAGCTCACTCACACACTGATGAGAAGATAAACTCGGAATGACGAGTACAACAGCCACAACCTCCAGATAAGAAGGCGGTGGAGTCATGCTTCGGTGTTGGGGTGGGGAGGGGTGCACTGTATATCTTTACTGGTTACAGTTATGAATCTTTGTAGATTTATACACAATGGTTATCTCAGCTCTAAGATGGCCCTTCAGCAGAAATACAGATGTCAACGGGATGTAACCTAAAAGTCATGACCCCTTATCATGGTTGACCCGCCACCAGAATGGTAGACACAGACGAGTAGGAGGCAGCGGTAACATGCTAAATCATCACCCTCTGGTGATAATGTCAACCTCTCCCACAATGACTAAAGTAATGACATGTAAATTTTGTCATTTTGTGAATGTTGTTTTAAGAACACAAGAAATGATACTGTCAAGAACTGTTTTTTCCCCTCCATATAATGAAAGTTAACATTGGACCCCAGTAACTTCAAATGTAAGGACATTTTTAAAAAAAATTTGTACTTCAATGCTCTGTTCATGATGTACCAACGTGATCCACAGTTGGACACCCAAAATCTTTTCCTAATTTTAGTGTGCTTCTATTTAGTAGTCACCATGAAATCAAAATGGAAAATTCATATTTTTTATGAGACATGGTAGTATTTATTTCAAGAGATTTATCTGTGCACATCTTTATTTTTTATTTTTATCATTTATTTTTTAATTTATGAAGCTGTTTTACTCGGATATACCTCACAACAGGGAAGAAAAGACTAATCACGACTTCTGTTTTATGCCGACTTTAAAGCTTACTCTCAATGTATGTGCTATTGTTTAATAAAAAGCTAGATTTCAGAAGAAAATCAAAAAGTGAACAGCTTTTGTTGTATTTTTCAGTCTGATTGGTGATGTTTGTTTTATTTTTCTCAGTGAGCAATCACAATTTCATCCACTGAGTCACAAATTGCTGAGCAGTGTTAGTTGTTAAGCTAACTTCCCTTGATTTAGACCGCCTCCTCCCTCCAAAACCTCGGTCTTTAAGACATCAACAAACACAGAGAAAACGACTGACAGGCAGAAAGCACATGAAAGTTCTCTATAGTAGCTATTGTGTTCTGCTACAGTTTTTTTTTTTTGATATTTACTGTCTATTTTATACCTACTCTGTTACTGTTTTATCAGGAAACCTAAAAATGTCAACATCCTATTTTTATTCAAGTCAAAAATACAATTTAAAGGAATCATTCAGTAGTTCTTTAGCAGGAATTAGCATTGCTGTTCTTCATGTACTTTAAATTCCACAATGTTAGACACCATCTATCAACATCTCTTTCATCTCTCAAATTTTTCCATTGTTTCAATGTAAATTTTACTGATACTAGTGAGTTTTAGAAAACGGTCTGTACAATAATTAATTCCCTTACCTGTTCAACAACAACAAAAAAATCAACGTGGGCATCACATCTCAGGATTTTCTCCATCATCGCATCTTCCTTGTGAATGCTGTACCTAAGTTTACACTCGTTTATCGTCTGTGTGTCTTCAGGTACTAAGTCTCCTGTTGTTTCCACTGGTAAATCATGATAACAACTGCCTTCCATTGTCTTATTTTTGCTCTTCAAACTACACTACTAGTGAATATACAGAGGCGACTGTCAATAAATGTGAGGATTCTCTCCAGCGTTTAAACATCGCGGCTCACGTCATTTCAGCATGACAAAATATTGAGAGGGATGACGCACACAAGACATTATTACAACAATTTCTAAAGAAAACTATTATGAGTACAGTTTTCATCTGATGTGAGCGTACACCATTCAGATGTCTCTTCACAAAAACAATGTATTTCTTGGCTTTTTAAATCAGCACCAAACTGCTGAATGCACCATTATTCTCACTTGAACAAACTGACTGCATTAAGTTACATAAGCAAAAGTACATTTTAATGGTAAGATTAGATAGGAATACCCCCTTAAATGAACTTTTTACACACAAATACAGCAAGCATTATATGTATTTCCATGTTCACATAAAATGCACATCTTAATGCAACCTCTATATATTATTATATGTGCCTGTCTAAACTGAACTACTTGACAGATAACCAAATTAGAGAAGTGTTATATGACAAGAAAGCGTTTTTTGGCAGGCACTGAGTGACCTGACAGAAATGATAGAACATAGAGAAGAGAGTAGCCAGAGAAATGGATACTTGAAGGAAAGAGGAAGAGCAAAAAAGGAGGGATCAAATTCAGTCGTGGGAAAGCCCATCTCAAAACCTCAACACTAACTCCGCAAATACAAAAAGAGAAAGTCTGTTTCAGTTTCTCTCATGGTTCAAGTCTAAAAAAAAAATCACAGTTACATTTCTGGACACAGATTCAATATCTAGAGGTTTTAATGTCTCAGAGCACCCTATTTACAAGAGGGAGCAAACAGAGAGAGGAGAAGAGCAGCATCACGGCATTCAATAAGTGCCATCTCCTGCTGAAAGAGACTAGTGTGAGAGAAGCTAGAGTTTCTTTTCTTTGGACGTTTAATGCACACCTCTCATCCAAACTGCAATCTCTCCCTCTCTTTTCTTCTTTTAGCTGTTATCTGCAATAATTGCTCTCATTGGTGAGTGGACACAAGGTCCAGTGTGCAGCTGCGTGTGTGCGTGTTTGTGTGTGATGTTTTGCGATGGGGAGGATAGAGGTGGGAGCAGACGGGTTCTTGTGCAGCTCTGGATCATGTGCGTGTGCGTATGTGGGGGAGCAGCGCTATGGGATTTGGTTGACTCTGGCCGATTATGCTTGCTTTGTTTTGGCTGAATAGCAGCATTTTTGGAGGTTAACATGTGATTCCCCACGATAGTAGCTTTGCTAGATGCCAACTATAGAGGTTCCATCAGCCATTATTGAAATATATAACACAAACTACTCTGGATTTTAAGGTTATCAGCATTCACTACGCTCACACACATAAACACAATCCCTTGTGTGTAGTAAATGGTCTAAAAACAGACTGAATGATGACAGAACTGTATTCCACATAAACAGTGGGAATTATTTCACTTGTCCAATTCATACATTTACTTACTACTACACACATACACACACATACATTCTCCTTGTGTTACTGCTTTATATACGATATTTCATGGAGGCTGGAAGAAAAATGTTCTAAATGGAAGAGTAATATGAAGGTCTAGTGGAGTATTAATACAGCAGTCATTCATCATACACCAGTCATTCATCCTGGTCCTGTCCTGGCTCCATAGGCCCTCACTAACTCATACTGTTAACAACAGGCCTCAAGAGCTCAGTTCACTTGAACCACACACTTATACATCTCTTATAACCTCTTACAGCACCTCTTAAATTAGATTTTTTTTTCTGTGAATTTTATATTTCAAATTAACATTTTACTATACTATACAGTAAACAGGTGAACACAGTAAAAGCACATCAGCACATTCAGACAAAGGTCAACTACATAATGAAGGTACATTTTAACTGATATGATGTTGAACCCTGGTCCCAGGTCAAAAACAGTAATGTTTTCTTAGATTTTGCATTAATAAGTGTAACTTAATGATGGAGATCCCTTTTGTCACTTTTCTTGATAATCTAAAAATTGTCCATATTGCATACGTGCCATGTTTTCGTGGTCGGGTGCCATGGAGAGAGGACTGAATGTCATGCACTACCACAGAGAGTGTGTGTGTGTGTGTGTGTGTGTGTGTGGGTGGGTATTCCCTACGTTATGGGGACAAAATGTTCCCACAGGTATAGTAATACTAGTAAATTTTGATCTTGTGGAGACATTTTTTTGGTCCCCATGAGGAAACAAGCTTATAAATCATACAGAATGATCTTTTTTGAAAATCTAAAATAGCAGAACATTTTCTATGATGGGTAGGTTTAGGGGTAGGGGTAGTGTAGGGGGACAGAATGTACAGTATAAAAACCATTACGCCTATGGAATGTCAATATAAAAATTGAAAACACAACTTGCGTGTGTGTGTGTAGGTGTGTGTAGGTGTGTGTGTCCATGTTTTTGTGATTTATGAGGACACAAATTTGTATATTGACATGGGCATGACACTGGTATTACAACTTAAACGTGAAATATGAGGACATTTCATGCGTTCATACTAAACAATGTTTTATTCAAAATTTAAAAATGCAGAATGTTTTCTGTGATGGGTAGGTTTAGGGGTAGGGGTAGTGTAGGGGGACAGAATGCACAGTTTGTACAGTATAAAAACCATTACCATTATAGAATGTCCTCACTTTGATAGCAAAACAAACCTGAGTGTGTGTGTGTGTGTATGTGTGTGCGTGAGTGTGCGTGTGTGTGTGTGTAGACAGGAATGTGAGGGATTTGAGGGGGCGGAGTGTTTTAAGAGGTTTTAGGGGAGTGGCAGGAGACCCACACACCCCAAGATGAGCCAACCAACAGGGTTAGCTGAGGAGAACCAACCAACTCTATCAATCACACGAATACTCACACGGACATGAACACACTACAATCACTGTCAGGGAGAAAATACACATGGAAAAGAGAGAGGATGACAGAGAACGAGTGTCAGAGAGATGTTCTTTAGCATGTGTTTGCGTTTGCTTTGTGTTTGTGGTATTATGGTATTGACAATGAGAGATGGGGGGAAATGGGAGTTTCCTTCTCAACCTTCATAAATCAACGAGAATAAGACATGGCACCAGACTGCCAACCAAAGCCCTAAATCGTAATCTCACACATGCACACACATAAACACACACACACATACCACAGGGCGAATGAGTGCTAACTGATGGAGCGATCAGTCTCACAATTGCTCTCTCTCACACGTGAACATTCAAACAGCCACAAACACTCCTATCCTATACTCCTATCCTATTTGTCCTGAGATACACAAACATCCAAGACGTGATCTCACAGCGGTAACAGACCAGCTTCAGAAGGTCTGAGCCTATTGTCTTCATAATCCTCTAAATCTGCCGCACAGCAGCCAGTCAGACCTGATCTTGGTGTCGGGACTGACATTAACTGGAAACTCCATATGAATCAGCAAATTACATGACAATATTACATCAATAAGCAGTCATCTACACAGCAAGCACTGATTGGACAGAAAGCTCTCGTGTGTTGACGTGGATACCGGTTTGTGTGATGGTGACAAAAGCAAAGCTGCTGGGAATTAGGGGTGTGGGGAGAAGATATTGCCTGGGCCATTCTACAGAATTGGTGCAAACTACTGTCCTACAACCAAAATAAAATATATCCATCCGTCAATCCATCCTCTACCGCTTATCTGGGGCCGGGTCGCAGGGGCAGCAGTCTAAGCAGAGATGCCCAGACTTCCCTTTCCCGAGACACTTCCTCCGGCTCTTCTAGGGGGACACCGAGGCGTTCCCAGGCCAGCCGAGAGACATAGTCCCCAGGGAGGCGTCCAGGAGGCATCCGAAACAGATACCCGAGCCACCTCAACTGACTCCTCTCGATGTGAAGGAGCAACGGCTCTACTTTGAGCTCCTCCCAAGTGACCGAGCTCCTCACCCTATCTCGGGAGCGCCCTGCCACCCTGCGGAGAAAGCTCACTTTGGTCGCCTGTATCCGGGATCTCATTCTTTCGGTCATGACCCAAAGCTCATGACCATAGGTGAGAGTAGGAACATAGATTGACCGGTAAATCGAGAGCTTCGCCTTGCAGCTCAGCTCCTTCTTCACCACGACAGATCGGTACATTGACCGCATCACTGCAGAAGCTGCACCGATCCATCTGTCAACCTCACACTCCTTCCTTCCCTCACTCGTGAACAAGACCCCAAGATACTTGAACTCCTCCACTTGAGGCAGGAGCTCTCAACCAACCTGAAGAGGGCAAGCCACCCTTTTCCGACTGAGAACCATGGTTTCAGACTTGGAGGTGCTGATCCTCACACTCGGCTACAAACCTTCCCAGTGCACACTGGAGGTCCTGGCCCAATGGAGCCAACAGGACAACATCATCCGCAAAAAGCAGAGACAAGATCCTGTGGTCCCCAAACCAGACTCCCTCCGGCCCCTGACTGCGCCTAGAAATCCTGTCCATAAAAATTATGAACTGGACCAGTGAAAAAGGGCAGCCCTGCAGGAGTCCAACATGCACTAGGAACAGGTCTGACTTACTGCCGGCAATGCATACTAAGCTCCTACTCCGGTCGTACAGGGACCAGACAGCCCTTAGCAAAGGGCCCCGGGCTCCATACTCCCAGAGCACCCCCCACAGAGCACCACGAGGGACACGGTCGAATGCCCTCTCCAGATCCACAAAGCACATGTGGACTGGTTGGGCAAACTCCCATAAACCCTCCAGCACCCTGGAGAGGGTATAGAGCTGGTCCCGTATTCCACGACTGGGATGAAAATCGCATTGTTCCTCCTGAATATGAGGTTCGGCTATCGGCATTATCGTGGGCAGCATGGGCAGCGACAGTGTCACCTGGAGGGGCGTGATTGGGAGGATAGGCCTCCCTGATCTGAACCAGAGCGGTGTTCTGTTATTGGACTTCTCTTTATCCATAAAGAACACCATGTTCAAGCATAAGGGTGTCCACCAATACACGTGGCACCAGGACACCCTAGGATGGAGGTCGATGATCGACTTTGTAGTTGTTTCATTTGACCTCCGGCCGTATGTCTTGGACACTTGGGTGAAGAGAGGGGCGGAGCTGTCAAATGATCACCACCTGGTGGTGAGTTGGATCAGATAGGAGGGGAGGAAGCTGGACAGACTCGGCAGGCCCAAACGCACTGTGAGGGTCTGCTAGGTACGTTTGGCCGAGTCCCCTGTCAGAAAGATCTTCAACTCGCACCTCCGGCAGGGCTTCAACCAGATACCGAGGGAGACTGGAGACATTGAGTCTGAGTGGACCATGTTCTCTACCTCCATTGTCGACGCGGCCGCTCAGAGCTGTGGCCGTAAAGTCTCCGGTGCCTGTCGTGGCGGCAACCCCTGAACCCGGTGGTGGACACCGGATGTAAGGGATGCCGTCAAGATGAAGAAGGAGGCCTATCGAGCCTGGTTGGCTCGGGGGACTTCTGAGGCAGCCGACGGGTACCTGCAGGCCAAGCGGATATATAGATAAAATCATAATTTATTGGTACTTTCACTTGGGAGGTGGCTGTCCCAAACTGAACTTTGTTATTTGAAAGAAAAGAAAAAAAATTATATAAAAATACATTTTTATTTTTAAATCATGAAAATTTATGTAAAAAAAAAAAAAGTGTCACTACCGAAACAGTATGTTTTAGTCCATTGGCTGAGACTCATTTTAACCACAGCCCTATATTTTTGATCAGGAAATATTTCTGTCCCTGCCTATCATAGCCTCTCTTTCATAGTAGACAGGCATCATCATTTTGAGTTAAATGTGTTCAAGTCTGAAAATGTATGTGTAACTTTAAGGAACGTAACACCTTTTTTCTGCAATTAAGCAAACCTTTTTGGTGTTGTTCCATAAATTTTTGTTTTTCTGTGTGTACAACTGTGCTAGGTAACCATGTGCTGATTATCATCTTCGAGCTAGTCTCAAAAGTATTTAAAACTGTCACAGCCAATACTTCGGTAGTGACATCATTGTTTTGGTAATGACAAAAGGAAACACATAATTGTCATGCACAGAAGAGGACAGAAGAGGAGGTAAGTGAAATAGTCTTTATTGTAGAATTGTTTAATTTTTTATATTGTTTAATTTGAATTGTTATTGATTTACCTGTGATTATTTTTTAAATAGCAAAAAATATATTTACAAAGTAGATGTAAACAAAATCTTAAAAGGTCAATGTAACCTTTCTTATTAAATTATTTATCATTGTGTTTCGGTAGTGACAAATTTGGGGGAGAGGAAACATATTCCAAAACTCTCTGAAAATACAATATGAGAATTAACTGTACAATTACTAGAAATGTGTACCTTATTATACAATTTGCATACATACAAAATTTGTGGAAAAATACACATTTTTTCCAAGACATTTCCAACTCTGACTTTGAACCAATTCTGTAGAATGGCCTATATATGTAACTGTATTCGGGCAGAACCGAATGGGGGGCAGGTCTGAAACCGATTGTACATTGAAACAAACAAACAAAAAAAATTAATTAATTATTCATTCATTACAAGACAAAAAAGCTAAAAGAAAGAGATTTCTCCAGCTGGTCAGAAAATCATATACAGTAATCAGCATGCAAGCCTGCTTGTGTCACGGATCTGCCCTCAACCAATCATAGCGCACTCCATCACCTGAGTACTAAACATGCATACCATGTAGTATTTACCATTTAGTTTACATGCATACCATAACATGCATAATATGCGCTACCTGTGGATTCCTAGAGACTCTATTAGAGCAATCGCCATCTCCTTACCTCCTGTGTTCAGCTCCAGCGTACATCTCCTGTTTTCCACTCCAGTGTATCCTCCGTTTTTTCTCTCCGGTGTTCGTTCCATGTGTGATACTTACTGGCGTTTCTGAGGTGTGTGCATCCCTCCATCAACACTGCATTGACTATCACCATGCCCTGTAAGGCAAGAGACTCTATCGTTATCATCATCCACACCTCTGTCATATCATTGTGCTGCCAACTTACCCGTCTCATAATGCTTAACAAACATTCTTTGTGGTTATATCTCCTGTTCGAGTCTCCTTCCATAACAGCTTGAGGAGCAACTGAGAGACATTAGCAAGTATATCACTTTCAAAAAAGTTTAAACACAGACAATTAAAAAAAAGAAAAAATATATAAAAAATATGACATGGTATCTTAATTTTGACATGTCTGTATTTCTGAGACATGCATAATAAAGATTTGAATTTTCATTCCTATTGACACTTGAATTACATTTTCATATGCAAGACTAAACTGTTCTGCAATTTTAGGTATGTTCATTTAAAAATTTAATAAATTATACCAAATAGAAAATATGCAACAATCACTCAAACATTTTTTTTTCTATTATTCAAAACAATTGAATCATATATTTTGTCATATATTTTTAAAGGCGTTATTCTCACTTTTCCAAATTATTCATCTTCAGTCACATCTCTACAGGAAATTGTTTTCTCTGTGCATGTGTGTGCGCTCACCACTGAGAATTCATCGCATGTCATCGCACTTGTATGACAGACTGGCTGTGAGCCTGGATTGCCCTTTTGAAGAATTGATCGGTTGCCTGTCTTTTATTTCCATTAACCACCCTCAAAACCCACAGCTGTTTCTTTCTCTTTCAGTCTCTTTGTTTCTGTTCTGGTTTCCGCTCTGGTCTCAGCTGGTTGGTGGTGATAGCATCTCCCAGGCTCTGGACTTCCTCCTCTAAAGCCAACGCACTCAGAGAGTCTCTGTCTGGACGGTTAGTGGCTGGTGACCAGAGCCTCATCTCAGCACTCCAGACGTTCATCGATGAAGAAGGGAAAGTGGATTGGAGGGAGGGGGAATGGATTTATAATGATGCAAGAATTTAATTTGTTTCTGACTAAATGAAATGGTTTCTATGAGAAATATTTTTGAGTATGTGCATGGGTAACTGTGTCAGTCTTATTAGCACTTTGAGATTTTTTTTTAAAAATGTAAAGTGCTTTATAAATAAAATGTAGTATTATTTATTATTATTATTATTAGCTATGTCAAGGGATAGGGCAGTAGGTCAGCTGCCTCAGACGTTTTCCCACTTCTTCACTTTAATCTCTGTCTTTCTCTTTGTCTGTTAGTTTCAGTCTGAGCTCTGTTGGCTTTTACAGAAGCAAGACTGTACTCTTGCTGGCTTCAGCGATATATCAGACTCCGATTCGACAAGTTTCAATTTGATTTGAAGACGAGATCAGATTCCTCTGTGTAGTAAAATAAATAGCCTGGTCTCATTGTTACTACGTAGGTATTAATACATAACATTAATGCGTAACATTAACACTTTATTACATATTTAAAGCTAAAGAAATGTATTTTTTATCAGAAAGATGTTCGTATAATTGGCCTTTTACCAGTCTCATAGACAAACTGTAGATCCTTGAACCCAAAGCCAAACATTTTTTTGGACATTAAAAAGATATTTTGAGCTACTAATCCCACGTCTTAACCTACCTATAAACATTTCTTAAAAATATAAGTTATAAGGATAACAGACAAGTGGAATCACAATTTATTTGTAGCAAAAATGTCAATTTAATCCATATCTTCCAAAATAGGATCCATACATAACACTTTACAATGAGGTTCATTTGTTAAAATTAGTTAATATATTAATTGACATGAACTAACCATGAGAAATACATTTGTTACTGTATTTGTTAATCTTTGTTAATAAACACTTTACGATAAGGTTCATTAGTTAACTACATTATTAACATGCACTAATAATGAACTGCACTTCTACAGAGTTTATTAATCTGTGATATTAATTTCAACATTTACTAATGCATTATTAAAATCTTGTTACAGTAGTTAATGTACTGTGAACATGAACAAACAATGAACAACTGTATTTCCATTAGTTAACGTTAACGAAGATTAGTAAATAAAGTAACAAAAGTATTGCTCATGGTTAGTTCATGTTAGTTAATTAATTAATGTTTAACTAATGAACATCATTGTAAAATGTTACCATAAAAATACAGCTGTTCGTTTGTTCATGTTACTTCACGCATTAACTAATGTTAACAAATACAACTCTTGATTTTAATAATGTATTAATGTAGAAATTAGCATTAACCAAGATTAATAAATGCTGTAGAAGTGTGGTTCATTATTAGATCATGTTAACTAAAGTGGTTAATGTTAAAGGGATAGTTCACCCAAAAATGAAAATGTTGTCATCATTTACTCCCCCTCAAGTTGTTCCAAACCTGTATGAATTTCTTTGCTCTGCTGAACACACAAACAGAGCTCGCCCCCATTTACTACCATAGTATTTATTTTTTCTACTATGGTAGTCAATGGAGGGGGGGGGGGGCAAGATCTGTTTGTTTACTGACATTCTTCCAAATATCTTGGAACTTCTTGAGGGGGAGTAAATGATGACAGAATTTTCATTTTTGGGTGAACTATGTCTTTAACTAATTTTTAACTAATCCCTTTAACGAATCTTATTGTTAATATTACCCATACCTTTGCTAGGAAATCACTAATGAAATATGATAACAACTGTCTCATATATGTGGTTTCCTATGCTCAAATATAGTTAAAAAAGCTTATTTTCCAGGCTGGAGCAGCCAATGTGCACGTGCAGTCCTCAGTGCAAGTCTCAGAACACTGACTGTTTCTATAGCAGCCGGAACTGCTAACAGCAGCTGCAGTGATGTGATGACTTTAATAATTGGCGATTGGCTCTTTTATTTAGGCAGGATTTATATATAATTTTATTTAAATAAAAATGAAAACAAAATATTCAAAAACATTCAAATTTAAACAAAAATAAAAATTAAGCAAAATATGCAAACATTTTATATATAAATTTAAACATCACAAATTTAACAAAATGCAAAACAAACATGTCAACTTCACATCTCTGTTATTGTTGACAAAAATAGAAAAAAACGGACATTTGTCAATTTTTTGACGAGAATAAGACTGCCCGTGGGTGTGTACTATTTGAAAAGTGAAAGAAACATCATCTGAATAATCTGAATTAAAATATTTTTTAATAGTTTTCATTACATAAATAGGCACTTATTGGTAAAACTAGGAATCGCACCAAATTTTGGTGTGTGTGTGTGTGTGTGTGTCTGTCCTGTTCTACTGGCATGCTGCAGAATTCCTCAGCATGCTTTCCTGGCTGGCTGGATGGACATTGACCACGGCTGCTAAGGATAAACTCCCACTCGACAGCAGAAGGACAAACACGTTCTATTTTTCTTGGTTAGATTTAAACACTGTGTATTATGCTTCTTGTGTTAATGATTGAAAACATGAGCTCTCTTGGTCCTCTCTGAGGTTGACCAGTACTGAAATGTACACACAGAAAGTCACACTTCCAGGCATCCACAGTCCAACAACATATACTAAGCAGGACTACCTTATTAAGATAAAGCAGAAAAAACCTTATGTATGTATTTGTGTGTGTGTGTGTGTGTGTATATATATATATATATATATATGTATATATACATGCACTCACACACACACACACAGACATGCAGGTTTGTTTTGCTATCAAAGTGAGGACATTCTATATGCGTAATGGTTTTTATACTGTACAAACTGTACATTTTGTCCCCCTACACTACCCCTACCCCTAAACCTACCTATCACAGAAAACATTCTGTGTTTTTACATTTTTAATAAAACATTGTTTAGTATGTTTAGTATGTAAAGCTATTTGAAATATGTGAACTAATGAAATGTCCTCATATTTCACATTTAAGTTGTAATACCAGTGTAATACCCATGTCATTATACACATACACACACCTTGTTCCTGAGATAGAAGACATGCATTATAATGTTATAATGGCAATGATAGAGTAGAGAGTTATTCTGAAAACTAAACAGGCTCCATGTGAAATCACAGGTTTGGAGTGGTATGTCATCACATTGAAAAATTGACTGCCTCACTAGAGAGTCTCATATTCTGGTCTTTTATTGTGCTGTGTTCACTCCGGCTCCGCTGAGGGCCTCGCCTGGCTCGCGTCTCAAACCTGAGCTGTGCGAAAGTCTGCTCGGAGCATAATCGGTGTGTGAACAGAGGACTAAGCCTTAGCCAGGGCTGATCAAACAACTTGGCCGTAGAGGAATTGTCCTCACAAACAAAGGTTTTAAAGTCTGTTTTGATATTTGCAACTCGAGACTTAATGTTTGGACTTTGGACCCCGTTGTTCCAAGCCCCCTTTTTGGGCTGCGTTTATTGTTATATAAACTAAGTTTGAAGTACACAGAAATGAGCAGTCTGTTCTTGGACTCAATAGCGTCTTTATGCACTTATGTAATGACTGGACAGCTTGAACCTCACAGACTAGAAAAAAAGACTTATGGGTTGGAATGAGGTGGAGATGGGGGGGTCACAGGCTGATACCAGTTCAGCTAAAGATGACCTTGTGAGCAGCTGAGGTCTATATGACCCTGAAGGCACACATTACCTTATCTGTGAACTTTGCACAGTACATCGGAGGGGAGAAAGGAGCAGAAAAAAGAGAATGAATGAGTGTGTGCATGAGTGAGAAAGAGAGGAATGTGATGTGAATAGTAGCATAATAGTTGCATGTGAAAGTATTGTCTGGACTATGGTGATCTTCAAAAGGGAAGTGATTGGTTTGGGTGGTTATATGAACTTATGTTGAGTTTGTTCATCATTAGTGGTGTTTGCTCTGAAGGCGGTCCAGTAATGGGTATTAAAGGGTTGTTTGAAACATCCTGGAGCAGGAGGAAAGTGTCTATATGCTGGGTTAAACTCACACAATGGACACGGTGACTGAGGATCACCTTCACCCAAACACCTGTGTAAAAAAACATGGCACCACATCCTAGAGACAGAAGACAGGTAAACACTGAACATGGCCTAAACTGCTAGCAGTGGGTTTGTCAGCTTGGAGGGGTATGAAATTTTATATATATATATATATATATATATATATATATATATATATATTTTTTTTTTTAAAGAATAAATATATAATTAATATTATATATTAAGAAAAAAAGCATAATGAGGATCCAGCAAAAGAAATAAAAATATGTTAAAAGACTGAGCAAAATAAAACTAGATGACTTCATTCCCTCAGTTGCACTACCATTCTTCTAAGTTTGGAGTCAACATGATCTTTTTTTATTTGATTTATTTAGTAAGAAAGCATTGAATTAAACAAAGCAATAAATATAGACAGTAAAGACATTTATAAAGATACAAAATATGTCTACTTCAAATAAATGTTCTTTAAAACTTCAAAGAGTCCTGAAACAAAATGAATCACAGTATCCTCAAAAATATGAAGCAGCACAACTGTTTTCAACTTTGATAATAAAGGTTTCTTGAGCAGCAAATCAGCATGTTAGAATGATTTCTGAAGGATCATGTGACAATGAATAAAGAAAATTCAGCTTTAAATAAATACATTGTTAAATTGTAATAATATTTCAATATAATTCGCATTTTTGATCAAATGACACTTAAAAAATAACTTATATCCACACACACTGAAGGTCGTTATGGTCATTGCATTTCTGTATTAGCATTGTGTGCAAGTCAAGTTAAAGAACTGTAAAAAAAAAAAAAAAAAAAAAAAAAATAAATTCCATCACAAGACCTCATGTATTCTGGCCCATTATGTTAGCAGTTTCTGTAGAAACGGCCCCCTGAGAAACGCATCTGATGTGTGTGCGAGGAAAACCTGAAACCGCTTTAATTCGCACATGCACAGATGCACTTCCTGTGATTTTTGAAGATTTCAGGTAAATGTGTGTAAGATTACTCAAGATATACATCGAGATCTGTGAAGATTTTCTAGTAGACGCATCTCAGAGGAAGTCTCTGAAGTCATGATCTTGGATTAGAAGGAGCACTACACAGCGATGACATACAAGAGCCACAGTGTGTTTCCCAACGATCCCAGTGAAAAGTTCTAAAAATAACCACTTTTTCTTAGTGTGAACTAGGGGTGTGCTATATCATACCGTCCACAATAATACCTGCATAACTTTTCACATGTTAGAAAAAAAGTGTCATATCGCGATATCAATGATATAGCGGCGTGATAACGTATGCCGTTTTTACGTTCTCTAGCGCGCACACAAACAACACCTGTCTGAGAGTAAGAGCATGTCAGTCTCCGATGACCATTTAGTACCTAAAAGGGAACTACTTCAATAAGTATGGAAATGGTTTGATTACAAGAGGTCAGACCGATTTTCCTCACGATCATCCCGGAAAGGAGACTGACCGGTCAGTGTCACATCTTTCCGTTTCTGAGCTGATCCGTTTTGTTACCAGCTGCAAAGGCAATAACATCAGCTGCGCGTTCCCGCTCTTTTCTCTCCGACGGTGAAGTAACACACGGCCGCGCGGGCGCCTCCTCTCTCTCTCTGTCACACCGCCAACATCACCCATCCGCACTGCTCCACCCACACGTTCATCATCACCGGAATTCTAACTACCTGCACCTGTCCGCAATCACCGTCACGCCATATAAAACTCACTCTCACACTCTATCAGTTGTCTGAACTCGTTTACCACGGACTACAGACTCTCCAACCTGCTTTCCCAATCTGCGAATGTTACCTTTCATCGATCTTCCCTGGCATCCTTTATCAGGCGTGAACCCGGACCGCTGGACAGCGTACTCCCGACCTGTGAATCACAAAAGAGACATTTCATTCAACGAGCTAAGTCACCTGTTTACCTTGAACTTTGCAACCTTACCATACCATACCGTTTTACCTGTGTCTGCTGAATCCTCTGACAATAAACACCTGTCATTTACCTTACCATCTGTGTCTGAGTGTTACACTCTCACTAGTCTCATTCGCTCCGGTTCAATAGTGTTTGATTAGTGCATAATTTTCGTCATTCCCGGAGGTTTCGCGCACCACCATTACTGATCTATATTATTGGAGCACACAAGCCACTTCTCAGTCTCAAACAAGCACCAAAATGAGTGCCTTACTGCACTAAACGGTCAAATACATACAAATTTTGTCAAAATGCCCGTATTGAAAGAGGGACAGTTGTCCAATATTTGCACTAATAAATGCTGCTGCCTGCCAGCTGCAATCACCAATAAAATGTTTCATAGATTTCTCTATATATCATCATCGCAAATATTCTTGAAATATCGTGATATAATTTTGAGGCTATATCGCCCACCCCTAGTGTGAAGAACATTTTAATAATCCAAAATATAAAATTCTCACTATAAAGAACCTTTGTGCAATGGAAAGGTTCCATAGATGTTATATGTTTTTAATAGAACCATAAATGCCAGAGAGCCTTTATTCTTAAAGCCGTATGGCAATTGTTATGAGAATATGCAGTGTTTGCTTGACTTTTAATTGCTGCACAGTCTAAATGCTGACACAGGAATCAGAACTTGTGCATTTTGTCAGTTGAACTGCCGTCTAGTCATCAGAACTTCAATCATGTAATCATTTCACTCTCGTTTATGTCATGATGTTTAAAATGTTCAAACTCCAGAGCTATAATCAGCCATCATTTTCTGTAAATGACAGAAATCTTGAAAAATGAACAGACAATATTTCAGTGTTGAAAATAGCAGTATTTCAGAGAGGCCTAAATTTCCCAAAATAGCATCACTGTCTACCTCCATCAATGATAGGGGCTACTATTTGTGGGCGGGACCCTGCCTCCTGGATTTGCGGTACGCCACTAAGTAGAAGTTGTCAAATCGAATGATCACACTTTTAGAGTTCCTATGCTGTAGTTCTCCATCTTAGTGACAGCTGCTTGGCTACCATAGTCGTGCCCTTTAGTGGCCCTCTTGAAAAATAAGATCTCTTACGGCATAATAAGATCCTTCCTTGCCATGTTGCTTGTAAATACAGTCTGCCTCTCAACAGAGTGTCCGAGACAGCAGAAAATAGGAGATCTGAAACAGGAACAGAGTTACACAACATGCACACATTCATCTTGTAGCTCAAATAAAAAGATCTAAATTACCAGAAGCATTATGAAGGCTCTTCAGTAGAAAAACAAATAAGACATACAGAATAACGGCAGTCATTTATACCGCGTATGCCTTCATACTTTGTCATTCTTGCATCTGCAGTGCATATTAATTTAGTGCCCATTTAACAGGTGACAGCATTTGCTGTGTGTCATGCTGAACTCACTAGAATATACAATATATAAACGAGCTAAAGACCTAATCATCAAAACCAGATTTTAGAATATAGGCTTTATGAAGCTAAATAAAATAATGTTAATATGAACAATTGGAATAATGTTCACTATTAAGCAAATTTTTTGCAAAAAAAAAAAAATAAATAAATAAATAAATATATATATATATATATATATATATATATATGGCTTACACTGTTATGGAACATGGTGTAAAAGGAACTCTCACAACGACGCATATGTAAATGCAGACTTCGATATACTTGGGAACACCAGGAAAACACATGCGCATGCACACACACACATTAATGAGGACCAACCACAGCTGAAGGAGAACACAGGGACTAAATACAGGAACAAATGAGGAGCGATGAATGGGGCACAGGTGACAGACGTAACTAATTAACAAAACACAAATGAACTAAATGAGCTATTAATGACGGTGATCATAGAAACACAAGTAAAGGAAAAAAACAAAGCCATGTGAAAAAAGACAGAACAGGTGAACAGAAAAACAGACATAACCCTGGCATGCACTACTTTTAAGGTTTTACTGTAAAGTAACTAAGTTTGGGGTCAATAATATTATTATTATTGAAAGCAATTAAGATTTTATTCAGCATGGATGCATTAAATTGTATTAAGAGTGACAGTAAAACATTATAATGTTACGAAACATTTCTATTTCAAATAAATAGGCTACTCTTCTTTTGAACTTACTATTAATTTCTAAATCCTGACACTGAAGACTGAAGTAAAGACTGCTGAAAATGCAGCTTTGCTGTCACAGGAAAAAGGTATATATTTTAAAATATATTAAAACAGAAAACAGTTACTTATTGTTTAAATCAAATATATGCAGCCTTGGTGAGCAAAGCAGTTGTGAACATTTTTGAAATAAAGATTTAATCCAAATCAGGTAAATTAATTACCATTAAAACCATTAAATGTGATTTCCCTCATGTAAATTAGATTTAACAATGATCAAATTCTCTGCTCACCGCTTGATGACCATTTGATAATTTACAGTGATTATTAAAACCTTGAAATCACTTGATTTTCTGTATAAAGCCACAGTTCAGTTACACAGCAAAAATGTAGCAGAACATTTCTGAAAACAAAATTGGAATTATGACATAAAAGAAAATACAATGCTTGATTGACCATGCTCCACCTCTGATATGTCATAGAGCTCTTTATATTTGGTAGGAAGAGGCAGGAGTGAGCTCTTTTCTTTAATTAAAACTGTGATGTATCTATAGAAAACTGTGCCTGTGAGGTAAATACAGTATATATACCTGACTTTTGGCCAGGCGCCTGAAGCAGTAAACAAATGAAGACATTCTTTAGGCCTCACTCTGAAATGACACACACCATAATACAACAAAGTTCTGCATTTGTGCAAAATGTCAGGTAGCGTAAAATGACCTGAGTATCCTGCATCCAGGGGATGACCCCATGTTCCCAACATCACAGACCTTTTCTCACTTGCATATTCATGTAGAGAAGTCAGATCCTAAATCATAAACCTGTGGGCGTTATCATATGAGATCATCACTCATATCTGCTGGTCTGTGGAGAGCAACAGTAAATCATCCATAACAGAAAAGCTCTGAGGCCAGAGGCAAAAAAATCTTTCATATACAGATCTGTGAGAACAAATGTGCACACACACACACATCACAAACACAGGTGTGCTGAAACACATGCCTGCTTTGAGACCCTAACAGGTCTTGAACCCTGTGGCTTTGGTCAGAAAGCATGTGTTTCTTTGTTTCTTTATTTATTAAAGTTCTCAAAAGATTTGGCTCAACAATTCCAATTAGCAACAATTACAGTGATATAATCCACATTTTTTCCCAAACGTTTGCAAGCAATTTCCTTTCTCCCCCCACTAAACAGGGCCTCTCGTTTATCGGATATGTCAAAGGTCTTGTATTACAGACTCTCTTGATTAAAGGTTATAAAGTTACAGAGACGCAGAATGGGGAGCTATGACACAAAGCGTGCTAGTGATGTCAGCTCTGGTTCAACCTGAGTGTCCCATCATCCTCCGGGATGTTTTTTTGGCAGGAAGTTGTACACGCGCAAGCAGTGTAAGTTCAAGCAGAGTTTATATGAGAGAATGAAACTCCCAGCATGCACCTCTCACATCCCATCTTTCTCTACACACTAGCGAACATCATTCACACATATACAGGGAAATGTCATTCATTTTATATGACCTATCAGAGGCTAAATCACTGGCATTAACACAATAATAGCATCTAATATTAGAACCCTAATCCTAGCCGTGTACGAAAAACACACACACATACACACACTACATCTAGGCCACAATGACCGTGTCCTCATGTGCACCACAAGATTGTTACTGACTCCCGCAACATTTCATGCATTAATCTGTTCTGAGTGTCAGTGATGTGTATGTTCGTTTTGAAAAGACAAGGAGTACTAAATGTGCTAAGAAAACTTGAATTTAAGTCAAGAACTGCAGTATATTTCAATATTTCAAAGTCCAAGTTGTTAGTCAGCAGTGCAAAGAGCAGTGAACTATAAAAAATGATCCTCCAAACTAATTAATTCATTAATTAAAAAAATAGTTTATAAAAAAGAATGTAAATAAAAGAGTGAAAAGTCACATATCATAATTTCTGTTGGAAAAAATCAGCAAAAAGGAAAAAAAAACTGGGATGCATTAAAGTCTACATGAACCAGAAGTTAATGGGGACCTATTATGCAAAATTCACTTTTATAAGGTGTTTTAAAACCAATGTGTGTCTGCAGTGTGTGAGAACAAACAGCCTATAATGGTAAAAATCTACCTCACTCATTTTTTTTTATAATTCCCATAAATTAAAAGCAGTCTCTTCAAATGAGCTGATTCAGATTCCCCCCTATGACGACTTCATTGTAGGGGAAAGCCCCGCCCACAGACGATAACAAGACGATAACAAACCCTGTAGCTGCTGGAGTTTTACAAAGTCTGTGAAAAGAGGCATTACACAAGTGTTGTGTTTTGGGATGTACCAATGCACAGAAAGGCCCCGATATACTTCAAGCCATGTTCTTTTTCGTTCGAAATACGTGAGCAGCGATATACTATAATCGAACATCTGATGCCGGTAGGGTCGAGGGGATCCTGGAGCCAATCTCAGCATCTCAGCCAAAGGCAGGGAAACACCCTGGATGGATGGCCGGTCCATTGGAGCAACCGGAGGAAACCATGGTAACACAGGGAGAACAAACAAACTTCACACAAAAAGGCCTCCTGGCTCAGTCAGGACTCGAACCTGAGAACTTTCTTTCAAAAATAAAATGAGTCTGATAAATACTTACTGAAGTAAACAGTTATGCCCGGTGGTCTCCCTTTTATCTTTACACTCATCATGAAGAATGAAGAAACACTTCTGTTGCATCTACTTATAAATCTAGAGTAATTAGTAACTCAACATTTTTGTAATGACAATTATCTATAGTAATTATTTAGAGCGCAGCACAAGTAAAGTATCAATTAACTTATTTAAGGTCCTGATGTTGTCTTTTCTGGTTTATAGACAAATAGGCAAAACTTTGAGCTTTACAACACAACACCATTGTTCAATTCCACATGTGTGGTATAATTATTCGATTGAGAGGTTTTAATGATGAGCGAGTTAAATCACTACCACGAAGAGGCTCCGTTTTGTCGGGAGGTCACTGGGTTTTTTAACGTGGCAGGCTTGGCATAAATGGCCATCAAGACAGGCACCAGGTCTATTCAACAGGATCTATCTTTAGCTTTACCACACGTCTAATTGGACAGAATAATATCTAAATGGCACCAAAGTGACCGCTGATTGGTCAGCGCTGGTTGTGGAGGCCGTGAGCACTGTAAATAGGGCTGAATGGAGAGGAAGGGAGGGAGAATGGGAGATTGTGTTAGTCAGACCGGCACCAGAGGGCCACAGAGAATGAGCACAGACACACAATGTTTATACTGTAAATTACACATGGGCGAAAGAGAGAGAGAGCGAGAGTGAGAAAGAAAGCAGGAGAGAGAGTGTTGTGGATGCTCTCAGGGGAAAATGGTCCCCCGTGCTGTGTTATTATTTAGCCATTGCGGTTTTTCTTCCTGCTGAATGTTTCTCTTCTAGCGGTCCATAAAATCACAGAACCCCAAAAGCTCTTCTTTGTGTCTACGGGGGTGATTATATTCATAAACCTTAAAACCAAAAAACCCCAAACTCTTTTCTCTCTCTCTCTCTCTCTCTCTCGCTCTCTCTCTGATGCCTTTTCCAGTTATAGCACGTCTCTCTCACACCGTCACTGCCTATAGTCCTTCATCATTAACACTGAGTCAACATCGTCAAAAGCATGAAATTGTCAAAAACCTGATTCTCAGAGAACACACCAGGTCTGTAACTTTGTGAAAATACACACACATACATCATTATACAAACTGACAGACCTGGACACGGTAGTCACATCCAAGCAAAATACTAATTTCCAAAAGAACTCGAAGTTTCTTAGAGAAATGAAACAATAATTAGGGTATGCAGATCTACACTATATATAAGCCTGAGTCCTGTTATATCTGCAGCTAAATCCAGTGCTATAGAGTCTTTCAACAAGCAAAAGTAAAAGACAAAGAAAGAGCAAGCTAAAGAGAGAAAGAGAACAGTGTTGTAACTGAGGCAGTTTGTGGACTGATGATGACAGGTTGTGGCTTAAGCATTACAGGAATTCATGTTTTTTTGTCTCTGGGACAGTAGGTTGTCTGACTGCGTGTTTATGTTTGCATGTTCAAGTCCATGCATGCATACTTGTGTTTGTGTGCATGCATGTATCTGTATGACACCAAATGACAGGCTGAGGATTGTTAGCACACTGGCAGACAGTCCTCCTTTAAACAGTGGTGTAATCATTCGAACGGACTGCATCAACAGCCACCAAACGAGACAAAGCAAGACTATAAGGAAGTGGCAAGAAAAAGAGAGAGAGGCGAGACAATTGTATGTGTTTAATGAAGGGGTTCTCAACTCTGGCCCTTTGATTAGGGTTGGAGCAAAACTTAGCAGGAAAGTGGACCTTGAGGGCAGAGTTGAGAACCCCTGGTTTAACTTTTTATCATGTGAGCAAAATTTGAGGACTGAAACTAAATTTAGTATGAAATAAGTTAAAGGACTGCAATTATGCAAATGAATAGAACAGGAGACGGATGGTAAAGCAGTGATTATATCAATTCCACTATTGTAATGTAACATTTCATGTACTGTCCTTTATTATTTTTAGAGGTGAAATACGAAATACAGTAAGCTTATAAAGTTTTTTTTTTTTATAAAGGAATTTTTAAATCCTTATAAAGGATTTGTTTTTTCAAAAAGTTGCTTACCAAACTTACAGTGTGTGTGAAAATGTCTGATGTAGCATGACAATCATATTATCAGACCAGATAGTTCAATGAAACAACATAAAAAATGTGCTCCATTGTCATTCTAAGAAAATGTTTCCTTTGCAGCATGACTGAAGAATTGTCACACCGTCTACTTCACCTACACGTACAACTCCGCCCACTCGTTCACTCTCACCGGAATACTGATCATCAACACCTGTCCGCAATCACAGTTCACCCCATATAACACGCACTCTCACACACTGCCAGTTGTCTGATCTCGTTCATACATGGACTACAGACTCACCTGCATGACTTACCTGCTCTGTGTATCTCATCGATCATCTTGTCTTCAACCTGCACATCAACAGGAGTGTTCGCGGACCGCTGGCAATCTTCTGATCTCCCTAGGAAACGGGAAAAGGACATTGTTAATCTGCAAGCTAAGTCACCTTATAACAACCACGAACTGTATTGACTTACCATACCAAACCATATCACCTGTGTTCAGAATCCTTGTTCAATAAAACCTTGTTAGAACTAATCCTTTGTGTCTGGGTCTTACAGAAGATCAGACCAAAACATGAACATGGATTCACCCGCTTCCACCAGCACCACGAGCACGCTGACCCAATCTGTTCCAGCTGGTCCCGCGGCACTTCCTGCATCGCTCCCAGCGACTTCTTCACCACCCAACGCTGCCTCTGCATGTCCCGTGGCCAGACCAGCGCCCTACTCAGGCGAGGCGGAGGACTGCGACGGGTTCTTGATGCAATGTTCGCTTTTCTTCGAAATCCAGCCTCATCTGTTTGCTACGGAGAAAGCTCAAGTGGCCTTCATGGTGAATTTACTCACCGGTAAGGCGCTGCGCTGGGCACAAGCGCTATGGAAATCTAACGCTACCATCCTTAATTCCCTAGCAGCATTCACAAACCATTTCCGAGAGGTCTTCGGTCAAACCACCTCCACATTATCTGTTTCTGACCAACTCTTCCATCTACGCCAAGGCACATCATCAGTAGGAGACTACACGCTGCGCTTCCGGACTCTCGCCGCGAATAGTGGATGGAACGAGGTAGCCTTACTCACTGCTTATCGCCTTGGTCTAAATCCAGATATCCGTCAGCTCATGGTCATTTACGACGACTCTCTCGGACTGGAAACCTTCCTTCAGAAGACTGTGCGCGTCTCACAACGATTATCTGCTTGCGAACCTCTTGCACCCGTATCGCAGTTCCCGCCAGTCAACTTGCCAGTCGCTCATCCAGCACCAGAACCTATGAATGTTGACACCTACCATCTCTCCCAGGCTGAACGACAACGACGCATCACAAATCATCTCTGCCTCTACTGCGGCGGCGAGGGACATCAACTCCTCAACTGTACCATCCGACCCCCTCGACCCGCGGTGAGTACTATTGAAATTCAGCCACAGATTTCCCATTTAATTCGAACTACAGTATACTTTCTGATTAGAAAATCCTATGTTGCAGCGCAAGCTCTCGTCGACTCAGGCTCCGCGGGGAACTTCATCTCACGCCAGTTCCTCCGGGCGCTAAGCCTTCAACGCAAGCGCTACCACCATCCACTGAAAATCCATACTATTCTGGGCAAACCGCTGGGTCGAGGGGTCATCAATCATCGCTCACCGGTTCTTCAACTTCACATCGGGTGTCTACATCAAGAGAGGATATCGTTTCTGGTGCTGGAGGGTTCCACCACAGATATCATCCTGGGACGCCCGTGGTTAGCCGAACACAATCCTGTCTTTAACTGGGACACCGGTGAGATCTTGAAATGGAGTCAACATTGCCAACAGACCTGTCTTCATCCAGTACACGTTACCCATCTGCTCTACATCCATCGAGAGTCCTGAACCCCTTCATGAACGGGAGATTCCTGAGGAATACCGGGCGTTCCAGGATGTCTTCAGTAAGCGGCTGGCAACGCGACTTCCACCTCACCGGCCATGGGACTGTGCAATAGACCTGCTGCCTGGGACAATCCTACCTAAGGGGAAAGTCTATCCACTGTCCATCCCGGAGCAGAAGGCCATGGATGATTACATCTCCGAGGCTCTACTCCAGGGGTTCATCCGACCTTCTACGTCCCCTGCCGCCTCAAGCTTCTTTTTCGTCGCAAAGAAGGACGGAGGCTTGAGACCCTGTATAGACTATCGGAAGCTCAATTCCCAAACTGTGAAGTTTCGGTATCCCCTTCCTCTGGTCCCTGCAGCCCTGGAACAACTTCGTGGAGCTCGAGTATTTACCAAGTTAGATCTTCGCAGTGCCTATAACTTGATCCGCATTCGCACGGGAGACGAATGGAAGACCGCGTTCGTTACACCATCTGGGCACTATGAATACTTGGTGATGCCGTATGGCCTGGCGAACTCTCCTTCAGTTTTTCAGAATTATATGAATGAGATCTTCCGCGATCTCCTCCATAAATTTGTCATAGTCTACATCGACGATATCCTGATATATTCCCAGAACCTACCAGACCATCATAATCATGTTCGTCAGGTCCTACAACGACTCAGAGATCACCAACTCTACCTTAAGTTAGAGAAATGTGAATTCCACCTCCACGAGGTCCACTTCCTGGGGTACGTGATCAATCACCAAGGAGTGAGTATGGACCAGAGGAAGGTGGATGCCATTCGTGAGTGGCCGGAGCCTCAGACCATCAAGGAACTGCAGAGATTCCTGGGGTTCGCCAACTTCTACAGAAAGTTTATCCATAACTTCAGCCAGTTGACTTCACCACTTACCTCACTGCTCAAGAAGGGTCCCAAGTCTCTGTCCTGGCATCTGCACGCACAGGCGGCCTTCGACCAACTTAAGGAAGCATTCAGCTCGGCGCCTATCCTGCGGCACCCCGATCCACATCTACCATTTCGTGTCGAAGTTGATGCTTCTCAGACCGGCGTAGGAGCCATCCTTTCCCAGCGGCAGGGTGACCCACCTCGTACTCATCCATGCGCCTTCTTCTCACACAAGCTATCCCCGGCGGAGCAGAACTATGACGTGGGGAATCGAGAACTTCTCGCAATAAAGCTTGCTCTCGAAGAATGGAGGCACTGGCTAGAGGGAGCTAACCACCCATTCGAAGTCATCACAGACCACCGAAATCTCGAATACCTCCGGGAAGCCAAGAGACTCAACACCCGTCAAGCCCGCTGGGCCTTGTTCTTCACTAGATTTGACTTTCTAGTCACCTACCGAAGAGGAGAGAAGAACATCCAGGCTGATGCCCTCTCTCGAACTCACACTTCTGATCCTAGCCAGTCGCCTCCTGAGCCGATTCTACCTCCGGCCGTCATCGTCAGTCCCATTCAGTGGGAGTGGGACAATCACATACTCCAAGCCCAAGAGACCAATCCTGCTCCGCCGGGGGGACCGGAGGGGCTGATGTATGTTCCACCATCCTGTCGTCAGCTCCTCCTGGAATCCATACATACCTCTCCGGGCTCTGGACACCCAGGCAGCCAGCGTACCCTCTCGCTCCTTCGCCAACGCTATTGGTGGCCCCGTATGACCCAGGATGTCTCCCGGTACGTCAAGGGCTGCTCTGTCTGTGCCATTACCAATACACCTCGTCAAATGCCGGCGGGCAAACTGGTGCCCTTACCCATACCACATCGTCCCTGGACTCATATTGGAGTTGACTTTCTAACCGACCTACCTCCTTCGAATACCTACACCAGTATCCTAGTGGTAGTAGACAGGTTCTCTAAGATGTGTAAACTCATCCCCATCAAGGGTCTACCAACGGCTTTTCAAACTGCCGAGATGTTGTTTACTTACGTCTTTCGCAACTTCGGTCTCCCAGAGGATGTTGTCTCGGATCGAGGTCCCCAGTTCATCTCCCGAGTCTGGAAAGCCTTCTTTCAACTCCTTGGAATCACCGTCAGTTTGTCCTCTGGTTACCATCCACAGACTAATGGACAGACAGAGCGGAAGATCCAGGAGATCGGGAGATACCTGCGGTCATACTGCCACCGTAACCAGTCATCCTGGAACCAGTTCCTTCCCTGGGCCGAATATGCCCAAAACTCCTTACAACAATCTACTACTCGACTAACACCCTTCAAGTGCGTGCTGGGATATCAGCCCGCACTCTTTCCCTGGTCCGGTGAACAAACCGATGTCCCAGCCGTCCAGAACTGGTTCGAGCAGAGCGAGAGGGTTTGGGACTCAGCACATGTACACCTACAACAGGCAGTGCGCAGACACCAGATCCAGGCTGATCGTCATCGGGGTCCAACACCTAGTTTTCAGCCCGGTCAACAAGTATGGCTCTCTACCCGGGACATTCGTCTGCGCCTGCCCTGTCGTAAGCTGAGTCCTCGCTACCTAGGTCCATTCACAGTGCAGAGGCAGATCAACGAGGTTACCTACCGTCTCAACCTTCCCAGCACGTATCGTATTGCACCTTCTTTCCACGTCTCACTCCTAAAACCAGTCATTAACCCTATGTTTCCGCCCACAGACCCGGCAAACACTGATGTACCTCCTCCTCCAGACCTCACCGACACCGAGAGGATATACCAGGTCCATGAAATCCTGGACTCCCGGCGGCGTGGGGCCCGACTGGAATACCTGGTCGACTGGGAGGGCTACGGTCCAGAGGAGAGGTCGTGGGTGGCACGTAACGACATTCTGGATCCAACTCTCCTTACACAGTACCATCTGGAACATCCCAGTCGACCAGGACCCCGTGGACGTGGTCGACCCCGTCGTCGGCCTTCTAGGGCGTCAGGAGCCGCCCGTGGAGGGGGGGGTACTGTCACACCGTCTACTTCACCTACACGTACAACTCCGCCCACTCGTTCACTCTCACCGGAATACTGATCATCAACACCTGTCCGCAATCACAGTTCACCCCATATAACACGCACTCTCACACACTGCCAGTTGTCTGATCTCGTTCATACATGGACTACAGACTCACCTGCATGACTTACCTGCTCTGTGTATCTCATCGATCATCTTGTCTTCAACCTGCACATCAACAGGAGTGTTCGCGGACCGCTGGCAATCTTCTGATCTCCCTAGGAAACGGGAAAAGGACATTGTTAATCTGCAAGCTAAGTCACCTTATAACAACCACGAACTGTATTGACTTACCATACCAAACCATTTCACCTGTGTTCAGAATCCTTGTTCAATAAAACCTTGTTAGAACTAATCCTTTGTGTCTGGGTCTTACAAGAATAAGATGATGAATATTGAAGAACATACATGTGGGGAAAAAACCTGAAAGGAGAGTGTCATTCACATTTACCTTATTTATTTGCTTGACCTGATGGAACCTAAAAATAGAGATCAGGTTCTAAAAATAAAAGAAGAGGACCAATAAAAATGCAGTACTATCAGCAGATCAAAACCAGCTCAGGGTGGAGCAACACGTCACTGACACAGCAGCACTAACAGCTCATGACTGACAGGAATGTTAAGACCGAAAAACATTCTGTATGACTCCATTAAGTCTTTATGACATCATTTCCTCCCTCCCCCTTTTTTGGCAATGTGTGTGTGAGATTCTCGAGAGGGGTGTGGTGCAGGACGGAAAGGAGTACAGGTGTATTGGACACATGCTCTTGCCTCAGTAGTTCTCATCCTCAACAGAACAAATGATGAAGAGACATCAATGTGCCAACATCTGAGTGATCTGCAAACCACGCATGAATGCAAGAGCAGTGGAAAAAGAGAAAAAGAGAGAGGATGATCCGTATTCCAGTCCATTTCAAATGTCTTTATCCCATTACGCTCCACCACAATGCACTTGACCTCTCTCTACTGTGTTTATCCCCCCCCCAAAAGGTCAATACTGGTGTAAATACAAAATTCTTTACCCCTTATTTCATGCAAATGACAGAGCTATAGTTTAAATCTCTTTAAAAGCTTGTAAAGCTGATGTACCTGAAAATGCATGGATGACTAGCAAGGGATTGTGTAGAGACATGTATCTTTATGAGTATGTGACATTGCCAAGATTAAATTTGGGACAATTTATCAACACTCAAAGATATAATCTTAGTCTCCAGAGTTTTGTGGTTATATGGAAAAATAATCATGTTCCGCACTGAAACTTGCCCAGCTGGATCTTTATGTTAATGACAAAAATCTGTTCACAATACATGAGTCTCATATAAACTAACTAAGATCTTTTGAGAGAATCTGTCAACTAGAAATATCTATCTATCTATCTATCTATCTATCTATCTATCTATCTATCTATCTATCTATCTATCTATCTATCTATCTATCTATCTATCTATCTATCTATCTATCTATCTACCTGTCTATATATCTATCTATCTATCAAATTATCTATCTTCTCTATCTATCTATCTATCTATCTATCTATCTATCTATCTATCTATCTATCTATCTATCTATCTATCTATCTATCTATCTATCTATCTATCTACAGTAGGTAATATGTCATAGAAGTGAATCCATGCAGGAACATGTATACACACAGTGTGCACTAAAACAAACAACATAAATGTTTGAGCTTTAAGGGCATGTCTACCAAACTGTATATATGAATGTGTGTGTATCAGAAAGCACACTAATGGCTGAGACTGGATGTATTTGAATGTGTATGTGTGCACTTACAGTTTTTTTTATTCGCTTTGGTACTATTTTCACAAGTAAGGTGTATAATTTCAAAACTCTTGAACTCTACAAAAATCCAAAATGATCACACTTGTGACACATGCCAGTAATTCTTTCAAAACCTGATCTCCTATTTCATTCTAGTTGTACATATTTCCTTCGACATAACCACTGTTTCAAAACACACGATCATTGTGACATGTAATGAGAACATTTGGTTTAATCACCGAAACACAACAGTATGATCTTCTTTCAGTTTAGTACTTATAACAATCAGTTCATTTAATAGCAAACAATACAAGATACATGTTTCAGATCATCCTTGTTGCTGCAATAATTATAATTACACAGGTTAGAGATGTGACATTGGAAAATACACTTACATTACCTAAATTACATAACTGACATAAAATCCATCATGTTTGTAAGAGTATCTATTCGGTGTGTTATCAAAAGGCGTGATGAAGTATGACACAGTCGTGAGGTTTTGTGCAGAAAAGAGTTTGCTGCCAGTACAGTAAATGTTCTCACTGTACAATAAGACTGACTCTTACCTTTATAAGGGTGAGTTACAGTAATGTAGCAGTCTCTACCATGGTAATACCTCTGTTTACAGTATCACATGGCATATAATGTAAAATGATGCCATCTGTCTCCCTTCTTCTGATGCATCTCTGATCAATCTGATCTTATACAGTCATTGATTGTTTCTTTTCCCTTGTACTCTGTCCTGTTCTGTGTTCACAAATTTCAGTGTACCCTCTATATCTGTCTCTGTCTCTCATACACACACACAGGTTTGTTTTATCAAAGTGAGGACATTCCATAGGCGTAATGGTTTTTATACTGTACAAACTGTACATTCTCTCCCCCTACATTAATCCTACCCCTAAACCTACCTATCACAGAAAACATTCTGCATTTTCACATTTTATAAAAAATTAATTTCATATGATTTATAAACTATTTTCCTCAAAAAATGACCAAACAAGGTCTAAAATGACAAGTATTACAATCCTTGTTGGGACATTATGTTCACAACACAGAACTAGGACCACACACACACACACACACACACACAGACACACACACACACACTTTGAAAATTGTGGTTATCATCAAAGATCAATTTCTTATAATGTAAAAAGAATTAATTACATTTGGTTATCCAAATTGCAAATAAGTTCTGTAGAAACTATGAATACAGAACCAATATCTATAGAAATCTATAGATGTACCAAATGATTCATTGATTAACCATTAAGTTCAGTTGGATTAAATAATAGACAAATGTATTAAACAGAACGAGAACAGATGCAAATGAAAAGTTTGATAGTAAGAGCATTATGAAAGACAGTTACTGTGAATGAAACATTTATATAAATGAAACACTTATTTTGTGTAGTGAAAAGGATACTTTCTAATTTTGCGCATTGTACTAACACAATTGAAACTATGCTAAAATGTTTGAAAAAAGTGCACTTTTGATGATCTGTTGTGATATTAGTACTAAGTGTTTTGAACATATACACCTTACTTATGAAAATAGTACCAAAGCGAATAAAAAAAACTGTAATCTGGAGAGAACCAGGCCTAGGACCGATATCTGCAGCAGTGTACTGAAACACAGTGACTGACTTGACTCTCAACATCTGGCAGCTATCAAAGCTACAGGATCAAGTGTGTGTGTGTGTGTGTGTGAGTGATCAACAGTGTGTTGTGGAGGCGTTTGAGAACACAGGGTCTGCAGAGAGCAGTGAGAACTCCAAGTGTGTGAGTTTACTGGCATTTGGATATGGCCGATAGGATCTCACTTAGATAACTACAGCAAAACACAGCCCAACACTAATGTTCATTAATGAAGGTGCGTGTGTGATCCAGAGAGCTCCATACATGATTGTGAGTGTCTGCACTTATGTACGTGTGATTAATCAAAGACTATACGTTCCAAAGAGTGCTCTCCTTACATCAGATTGAGACTAAATGTTTCAATCAACAAAACTATTAGCACTAAGGCTATTTGAGGTGAGAGACACAAACAACGAATAAAGATTAACGCAATAGGGTGTGTGTGAGTGGGTTTTTATGCATATATCTCAATAATCAAGTAAGCTAAGCTCATGTTTGTGTGCATCCCAGAGTGTGATATCCAGCCAGAATGAGTCGACACTGGAGGTTAAGGTGTGTCCTCCTCTTTCTCTACCCTCATCCCACCACACATACAAACACACACATTCATACTCAAAAACACTGTGTCTATGCCTGAAACCAGTGAATACCAGTGCTCTGAAAGGAGCGCTTTACCCCTTCAGAACTGTTGAACTCAACCATACCAGAAAAATATGCATGTCTGGAGGAGAGGGTGGGCAACCGGTCTAACGCCACATTTAGTACTCTTCTAAAACAGCTATACTACCCCTTTCGTACACCAACAGTCAGCATGACCAGCCATTTGAGTGTTTTAAGACGAAACTGGACCAGGGTGGATTTTACTGCATACTCTGACTCTTAACTAGGTATTAAGACTTAAATCTCTGTCAGGCTTTGGTCTAGAATAAGTTCTTTAACTCCCATTAGGTGAGAAATTATGTAATGTCTTGAAAAATATTTAGAAATAAGTTAAGCGAACAGCTGGGCTCAAGATCCTCTGAATCCCTTATTATATTACCAAAACAATATTACCACAATTTGTCCATAAGCGTGACTTATGTTTGTCTGTCATTACCAAACTTGTAATAAGATGTACAAAAAGCCAAATATGCAGAGTAACAGTACTTTTACATTTCTATTTACAAATATGTATTTAGCAGATATGTGTATCCAAAGCAACTTACAAAAGAGGAACAAAATCAATTTGTCAGAGAGCCAACAAAATTCGTAATACAATGCCATGTTTATTTGACAACTAGATTAGAAAGCAACCTAAAGAAGAGGAGAAATGCCAAAAAGAAAGAGAAGGATATTTTCAGTACAGAAGGGAAAATTTTTTGAATGGTCAAACAGAGGGTCAGGAGCACAAAGGAGTCACAGGGAAGGTCTTGGCTAAGGTACAGATCAAGTGTCATTGATGCTGTTACTAAGTCTTAAAACACAGGGGGCAGAACAGGTATCGAGCAAGCCTGATATAGAAAAAAGAGGAAGGAAAAGGGATAAATCCAGCAATATGATCCATACACCTTTCCAGTCATCTCTCTTTGTTTGGAGATGCTAGCCACCCAAGGAGTTTGTTTGCTAAAGTCCAATTTTAGGCAAAACATAGCAACAGCTTCAATGCAGGAAAGATGAGACTGATTTGTTTGTGTGTAAAATGTATTATTAAGGAATTTCTAAGAGCGAGTGGATGGAGCAGAAACACAGAAATATTTATTAATATTTATATATGTATGTGTATATATATATATATATATATATATATATATATATATCTTACCAAACAGTCATTACTTGTGACCTCAACCTTTCATCCCCACAACCCAGTGTTTGCCCCAGTCCAAAGCCTATGTGTTGATAGCAGGTCTGTGTCTGTGGTAAGTCAGCACAGGGTTTTGTTTCTTTTCGTTTTGTTGCTCTCTTGAATATTTATGCCTTTCAAAAGGGGACAAAGGGACAGGACCCAAAACAGCTAAACAGCCCACCACAGGCACACACACACTACAAATAAAAAAAAAAGAAACATGAAAATACACAAAGAAGCTAGACATTCTGTGGTCAAGCTGGAGTTATTTGTCTCTAGTCAGGCTTTGAAATATTTCATGTGTCATTTTATGAACAGTTCTTCAGAGATTAAGTAAACAGTGTGGACAGGGAATGTTGCTGTTTCTCTCTCTCTACTTCCTTTTGTTTGATTAGACAAACATAAAAACAGTGGGGTATGTAAACAAGCACTACACTCAACCAGAGGATGAGTTTACAAGACTCAAGAGGTGGGAAATGATGCTGATCAACTCTTTTCTGTGGGGATGAAGAGAGAGAGAGAGAGAGAGAGAGAGAGGAAAAAAAACACACACATTGTCCCAGACTTTGCTGTAAAGAAATAACACCTACAGGCTAAAGTGTTCAGTGTGGACTGTGGTGACCTGTGTGAAACCACTTTCTGAGTGAGATGCATGAGGTTTCTCACATAGAACCTCAGCAGAACTTGTGACGCACTTAGTGTGAAAGCCGCTCTGAACAACATGTGAAGGCAATCAGACTCTTCAAAACACCTCAAGATTGACCTTTTTGAAGAGACTGTAATCATTGACTGTAACTGTAATAGCACACCTCATTTTTTATACTATGGAAACACAACAACTAAAAACACAACAATATCAGCTTGCCAATATCAGACTTGTAAACTGTTTCTTGGTGAGGTGTGTTGAGTAGCAGTTTTCCATGAGTAAGAATAGGTCAGAATCTCTGTTCAAAAAGAGACACACGTTAACTCACCAATTCCAATGAACTGCTAAATTTAACAATCATAGAGTGAAAGTTTATCATTTGCACATGTTTATTCTTGCCAATTCACACATTCAAGCGATTTTAAAGCATTCAAGCGCAGAGATGATAGAGAACTCAATCGCGTGCTGTTATCTGAGCATACAGCCGCACACCTGAAGTATGCACACACAGAGGGAGGCGCGTTTCAGATTCTAAAGGAATAAATGTAAATGCACCATGTTGAGAGGACAGAGATTTGCAGTGCTGAATCCCCAAAGCAATTAAGATTGATTGCATGAGGTCATTTAAAAGAGAGAGTGAGAAAAAGAGAAAAACAAGTCATAATTCCATATATCCATCATATAAAATGGACATTTCCTAAAATAACATACCTAGCCCCACAGAGAGTTATTTTCAGTATGTTCTTGGTGGCTAACACCCTAGACAAGCCTAACTGAAAGAGACCACCATCAGAGCTCCGTTGCATTCTGTTTTCCCAAAACATTCCAAGCATCGAAAAAAAAAAGAGAAGAGGAAAGAAAAGAATAATCAGAAGTACTGTGGTTTATGTCAGCAAGGATGACCAGAACCTAAAACATCTTGTAAGAATAATAGTCGTAAACTAAAAAAAGGGAATGAAAAAGTGTTGGAATGGCTTTTGTTAGAACACTGTAAATTCCATACCCGGTTCTGAGCCACGGTGGTGAGATGCTATTCCCCTCTCAGTCGTCCTGGGGGTCTGACATGCACTTACACATACGAGAGACTGGAGGGAAAAGCAGAATCCAGATCATACACGGCAATGTGGTTGTGGTCAGTACATGCTTGGACAGGATAATTCATAATTCCTTCACCTCCCTTTCTCCTTCTATCTTTATCTGTTTCTTGCTTTCACACACACTGGCACGCTCCAGAGCACATACACACACCAGCCTCATGCCAAAGGCAAACTGTGAAACACCAGCACCCGCAAAAACTCTCAGAGCAGGAAAAATCCACATACCAGATTTCAACAGATTTAATACTGAGTGAATAAACAAGATGAATGCTTAAGTTTCTCTTTTTTAATTCCTCTCTTACACCCCCTTCCCCCCCATCTTTTTATTCCCTCTCGCTCTTTGCTTTAGAGACAGGGAGGAAAAAAAGAGGGGAAAAAAGAGCTGAAACAATGGTGAAGCGGTCCAAAACCTCCCTGGCTTAAAACAATACCATCAATCAAAGTAAGCAGAGAGAACAAACACACAAATTTATTAAGAGGAGCTCTCCAGCGCTTGAGCGCTTTAACTCCTTACGGTCGGACACACACAGGAAGTACCTAATTACTTTATCTGCACATGCAGCAGAGGGAGAGAGTAGACACATGACTTTTCACAACATAGGAGATTAACATGAAGAACTGTGTTTGGTGTTCACCCAAGGCTCTTTTCATATCAGATCTTAGCCCAGGGCTCATCTTCATCTTAGCTCAAGGTAACGAGAGTCTCAAAACTACAGAAATGAGAGACTCCATGCATATATTAACCTAAATGGTCCAGCAGTAAGTTTAGCTCCAGGTTGTCTTGGCTGTCTGACAAGTTATTTAGAAATAATATTTTTCTTTCTTTCTTTCTCTTTCTTTCTTTTTTTCTTTCTAATAAACCGATTTTTGGTCATTTAAGTTTTAAAAGTCAACTTTTATAAATTGTGTAAACATCTGTTCCAGTGTGGTAAACTGGACAGGGTCCCAACAAGGCAATAAACCAGTAAGAGAAATCCTCAGATCCTCAGATGTCTGTTATTGGCAGTTTACCATGGTGCATACTGATAAGAAGGACAATGCAAGGGCCAGAATCAACTTTAGTCAACAGTTCATCACCTTTACTCTCAAGTAATTATCATGTTTGCCAGAGACTATTTAAATGAACAAAAAAAATGGAAAGAGAGAGAATATATATATATATATATATATATATATATATATATATATATATATATATACATTACTCTCACCGGCCACTTTATTAGGTACACCTGTTCAACTGCATGTTAATGCAAATATCTAATTAGTCCACTCAATGCATTTAGGCATGTAGACATGGTAAAGATCTGCTGAAGTTTAAACTGAGCATCAGAATGGAGGAAGAAAGGTGATTTAAGTGACTTTGAATGTGGCATGGTTGTTGGTGCCAGATGCGCTGGTCTGAGCATTTCAGAAACTGCTAATCTACTGGTATTTTTACGCACAACCATCTCTAGGGACTATATTGTCTGAAAAAGAGAAAACATCCAGATTTCAGAGGAGAATGGCCAGACAGGTTTAAGCTGATAAAAAGGCAACAGAAACTCAAATAACCGCTCGTTACAACCGAGGTCTGCAGAATAGCATCTCTGAACACACAACACATCAAACCTTTAGGCAGATGGGCTACATAAGCAGAAGACCACACCGAGTGCCAATCCCGTCAGCTAAAAGCTGGAAATTGAGGATACAATTCACATGGGCTCACCGAAATTTGAAGTTTGGAAAAATGTTCTGATGAGTTTCAATTTCTGCTGTGACATTCAGATGGGTCAGAATTTGGAGTAAACAACATGAAAGCATGGATCCATCCTGCCTTATATCAAAGGTTTAGGCTGCTGCTGGTGGTATAATGGTGTAAAGGGGTATTTTCTTGACAAACTTTGGGCCAGTTAGAACCAATTGAACATCCTTTAAATGCCACAGCCTACCTGAGTATCGATACTGACCACTGTACCCATCTTGGCTACTTCCAGCAGGATAATATCCCAAAGGTCAAACTGGTTTCTTGAACATGACAATGAGTTCACTATACTCAAATGGCCTCCACAGTCACCAGCTTTCAATCAAATAGAGCAACTTTGGGATGTGGTGGAACTGGAGATTGGTATCATGGATGTGCAACAGACAAATCTGCGGCAACTGTGTGGATGCTATCATGTCAATATGGACTAAAACCTCTGAGGAATGTCTCCAACACCTTGTTGAATCCATGGAGCAAAGAATTAAGGCAGAAAGGGTCCAACTCTGTACTAGCAAGGTGTACCTAATAATGTGGCTGATTAAATTACTCTCTCTCTCTCATACTCTCTCTCTATATATGTATGCATATGTACATAATTTAAATAAAAAATTAAAATAATTTAATTAAATAAAAAAATAAAATATGAAATGCTTAATTAGACGCTATTATTATTACTATTATTAATGTAAACATTAAATTGTTTAATATATTATAGAAATATGTTCATTAAACATTATTGTCTTTTTTCTTTACTTTTTTATTAGTCTTTCAACAGTGACTTCAAGAAATTTGCCCACCCTGCTAGGTAAATGCTCTATAAGATCACATACTAAAGGTATTAATCATACAGCCCATCTGGGTGGTTCAAGACATTTGATTGTATCAAAAAGCAAAAGTATTTTAACATCTGGTATGTTCCACTCACATGCATATTAAGTCTTTTCAAAGCAAGACTGCTGAAATGATTTATCATGGTGATCTCTTCTCATTATTCCCTTTATTTTTTAAGCCAAACAACTGTTAGTGTGTGGGTGGGTGCTAGTGTGTATGTGTGTGTTTTCAATTAACAATAAAAAATAACTCCAAAAATCATTGAATACAGTATTGCCACTGTGAAGATTGAGAGATTACAGAGGTGAACTGGAAACACCCATGGTTAAGTATTATAAAATGCCCACGATTTCAAACTACAGATATCAGGGCAAGAACAGAAAAACCCTGACTGCCTCGTTCTGCCTTTCCTCATAAAAGATAGTGAACCATGTAAGAGTTCTGGGATGCAGTCCTTAACAGCATTCAGCATTCCCCTGCTCAAATTGAGCATGGCTTCTCTCTCTCTCCCCGCTCCCTCTATCCATGCTGAGTGAAGCATGAGCAGGCATCTCGCTGCCCCCCTGCTTTGTACAGAGCACAGGGAACGTTGTACTCTAAACATCCACAATCCACGTGCTTCAGTTAGGATCCTGTTCAGATTAGTAGTCCACAGTCCAAAACCCCTGAAATCCCAGAGGCTAAGTGCACAAAGCTACATGCAACCATGGGCAGAATGTGGTTAGAAATGGGGCTTGGTAGGTTCGTTAAAAGCGATTATGTGTGAGGGGGCTCTGACACCTTGGCGTGCCGAAGAGGGGACCCTCTGGATGTATAGGATGGGAAGTGGGTTACGGTACAGTTTGATTTCTGAAAGTGAGGAGGCTTACCCACAGAGAAAGAAATGTTCTGTGCCTGCCAGGCATAAAAAATCTGAGGCTTAAAGAGCTATATGGCTTTGAAATATTCTCTTGAAATAAGTCTCAGTCCTCACACATGCGAAATCCGAGCTCTCCCCTGCAAAACTTCTGGATCTGAAGGCAACAGTTGGAAACGGCTATGTTGGCACCATATGTGAAACTGTGTGCGGTTCCTGTCAAAATCGACAACTTATCTTTTAATGACAAGTTCACAAGCTATTGTCCAAATTCTTCAAAACTCACGTCTAAGCTTGACCATTTACATAAATAGCCTCGTTTGAGGTACAGTATGGCTTCATACCAAAGGCCTGCTCTGAAATACTACAAGTGATTCTCGGAAATCCCTATAGATGCAATAAAGACTTCACTTTAAAGGGGGTTTCATGTCTGATCTGGTTGTATCTATAAATCTATAGTCAACTGATACCTCAAGAAAGCATGCTAATATGAAACTGTTTTCTGGGAAAGTGAGAGAAAAGGCACTGGAAATTACCTAAAGTACTTTGTGTCCACTGATGGTCATAAAAGTTGCTATGAAAATAAGGAAAAGGTCAAAGACGTAATGCTCAATTTTGTCCTATCCATGAATAATTAAAAAAAAACAAAAAAAAAACAACATTGCACTAAATGCAATTCCCTGCCTTGTTTGTCGTCATGGTTTCTGAGTTGAGTCTTCATCACTGTCAGCTGTGTATTTGCACCTGTATTTAAGTTCCTTTGTTTCTGTTCATAGTTGTCGCGTCTCGCTGATGTTTGGATGTGTGTTGTGTTTCTCTCTCCTTGTGGCTTTATTAAAGCCTGCATTACAATCTTCATTTTAGTGTGTGCGTGTTATACCAGCTCAATCCGTGACAGAAGACCCGATCTAGATGTGATAACTCTACGTGTGTAATTGAGTGTTTCTCTTGTGCGTTTTTTTCCTTCCCGTTTTTTGGATTCACCTTTTTTACCATGGTCAATCCTTCTGTTCTGCTATTGTGCTTTGAGCAGGGAACTCACTTCCTCAAGGAACATGTGGAGGATTTTTTTGTTCCTAGCCCATCTCACCAACTCCCCGAACAACTGCTTATACTCATTCCAACATGCCGGCCTGAACACCACCACCAACGAGTCAGGGTAGGGTGCTTCGCTGATTAAGTAGAGTGGGTGCTGGTATCCTGTGGATCTGCATTAACTGTCAGACCACTTGCAGCCCAGTGCCCAGCCAGAGAACATCCCGCTGTGAGGAGCGACAGTATGAGTCCACCGCAGACCAAGAGCCTGTCTTCAGTGCGATGTTTGAACCCGTGCCTAGTGGAGCAATCAAGCAGGACATCACTCCGGAGCCTGAGCTAGCCGAGTCTGACCAGGTGTGCGAGCCAGCTGTACTATCCATCACCATGGGAGTCCTCATGGAGTACCCGAGGGAGCCCCGCCCATCCTTCTGCCACTGAGAGTGAATCCCGGCTGAACTTAATGGACTGTTTAGTGTTTGGAGAGTAGGATCACTTTTTCCTTTAATCCTGCCTGAACAATCATCATCTAACCCACTGACCCGGCCTACCTCCCTCTCCCACCACATCTCCAAAACACTACTAATGACTTTATTTGTTTTCTCAGTCTTTGTCGTTCTTTACAAGCCCTTCTCAAGTCCCCAGCCAGTCCTGCCACCCAGTCATCTCTGCCTCCCATCAGCCACAAAGCAACAACTCCACCTTATCTCAGTGGCATGGTTATACATCGTGCCTGCTGTGAGCCACCTCCTCCTGGGCGTGTAGAGTCTGTGGCTCTGCCTTCGGCCTTAGAATGCTCCGTACCTCGACCCGTCACCCCGGCTCCTTCCTCCCTCGTCTCCAGCAAGGACCGAAAGCCACTCAGCCTCGCTGGGCTCCCTCAGACCGTCAGCTCCACCTGATTCGGACATCGCACCACCTTTGCCATGGACCTACAGGCTGCTCTCCGACCCTCCTCCCCAATGGCTACGGCTAGCTCCACCCTCCCTCAGGCTCCACCTCTGGCCACAGCGCTCCAGCCCCATCTCTGCCCTCTGGATCCCTGCTTCCATCTCAGGGGGTCGTCGCTGCAGCTTCGACAGGCCTGGGTCACCACCTGCCTGTCCCTGTTCAAGGCCATTCACTGGATAACGCCACCTGCACCACCCTGGACTTTTCTTAAAAATCCCTCTCCCAGACTCTCGTCCTCCATCTGAGCCATCGCCTCCATTCATTTACTGGCACGAGGTCGCACCTTTCCGGGAGGGGACGTAATGTCACAGTCACCTCTGTTTTCATTTGCACCCATTTTCCCTCCCTTGTTTGTTGTCATGTTTTCTGAGTTGAGTCTTCATCACTGTCAGCTGTGTTTCGTTAATCACCTTCATTTCCACCTGTATTTAAATTCCCTTGTTTGGTTCATAGTTTTCGGGTCTTGTTGATGTTTGGCTGTTCTCTTTTTTTTCTTCTTTTTTTTTTTAAATTCAGCAAGGATGCATTATATTGATCACAACTGATAGAAATATTTTGTAACATTGCAAATGTCTTTACTATTTCGAATAAATGCTTTCTATTATATAATCCTGCAAAAACGTCAGTTTACACAAATATTCAGCAGCAAAACTGTTTACGTTGACAATAATAGTGTTTCTTGAGCCAGAAATCGGCATATTAGAATGATTTCTGTAGGATCATGTGACACTGGAGTAATGATGCTGAAAATTCAGCTTTTACATCACAGGAATAAATTACATTTTAAAATGTTAAAGAAAATCTTACTGACCTCAAATTTCAACCATGAGATTACCTTAAAAATATTTTAAAACTTTTTAAAAGTAACAATTAAGTTGAGTACACTCATAAATATGTATTCAAGATTTCAGGAAAATGTCACTACATTTTACTTGATGGGTACACCATGACATTCTTATTTTCATTAAGAAGAATTGTATTCATTAAATTTAAATAAAACCATGAAACCAACATGTGTTTTAAACTAAAGTTTAAAAGATTTTCCTTTTCTTTCCTTTTGAACACACTTATTCATAATTGACCTGAAAATTAACCCAGTCGAGGCTCATTTCTGTGAACACTGAAGGCATTGAATCAAAATGGAGGGAAAAAATAAAGATAGCTGCCACTTTAAGCTAGTAAATCTCCAAAAGTCACATTGAGCTACTAAATCTCTTTTGCAAGTGAACTGAAGTCACTCGATTGACCTCATTCAGATGAAATTCTAATTTGTATCTGATTATAAAGGGCTGCCCTAAGGGACAACTTTCCAGTCCAAAACAGCAGAATCCATAATGACCGCAAAAATCTCATCAGATCATTTCACTCAGAAAAGACATGTGGAACTCCTCAGCCATCATCCTCAATCTTATAGACCCCCCAGGTACACTCACACAAAAACACACACAGATAACACATAGACAGAGAGCGGTTGAGAGAGAAAGAGAGAGGAATCCAAACCACATGTCAGTTTAATGCAACTGTGATGGCTGTGAAAAGACCTATAATTCATGTACGAGTAACACCGTGGAACCACTCAAATACGCAAATCCTGGGAGGAACATTGATTCGCATCATATGTCTGTCCAACACTTGACAACACTTTGAGTTCAGTAATAATAAACTATCCTGAAAATCTCAAATGCTTTAGTCAGTCACACATATCGAAGGCAGGAGAACTGCATGGCAGCAATGACTCAATAAACTGTAACAGCATTTTGGCATCAGAAACGCCACTATAGATGAGAACTTTACCTATCAGTGAAAGCAATCAGCCATTGGAAACTACCCTCATATCCAAACAAGTATGTGACTTCAGCAGTCTTTTATCTTTTGGCTCCTGCCAGCTAACACACACACAAACACACACAAAATGTTTTCAGTACAGTTCAAACAATTAACACTATTACTCCTATCGTTATTCATTTTTGTATGGTCTTTGAAACTCACCAGACAAAGCCTATACTGCAACTAAGATAATTACCACTCAAAACATGCACATGACTGAGAGGGGAAAAGAGACAAATGTTGTGTTAACTTTTATATGAATCAGATAAAATATATCAAAGTATTAACCAAGCCAGTGAAACACACACACACCAGCAGTACCACAAGTGCTTCAGTGCGTATCATTCTATCGGGCTGCAGACCTGAACAACAGGGCAGGACATGAAAGCAGTTCCACACAGCCATGGTACATGTCACAGCCAAGAGAATGCATTTAAAAAGCCGTCCACTCAAAACCACAAGAGATGCTATCACGCCTGCACATAGCACTTTACCGTGAAAGGAACAAAAAGCACAGTTACAAAACAAAACAAAAATCACTACAATATACTGTGCCATTCAGCTCTGTCAGGCAAATGCATATCAATCAATATGTAACTTTGACATACACACTGAGATTAATGTGACCAGATTTAATCCGCTATTTTACACCAGTAGACGTCTGTCTAATCTACACAGGATGCTGGTAAACTTAATTTTATGTACTTACATTAAAATTCTGGCATGATAAAGATTATGGCCAATAAGAAAAATTCATTCAAATTCTCATTTAGAGATATGCTAAAGATTGAATGCATTTATGCACTGAATCTGTTTTGTATTAAACAACAAATAAACTTGACTAAAGAATACATTTAACACTGTGGTTTCTGCAGGTTGTATGAAGGTAAACGTACAAGAATTCAAGTCCTTTTTAAGACCAAATAAAGTCCAGAGCAATTGTCTAAAGATTCTTAAATCAATATACATTTACTTGAAAACAAACATTGCAAAATGACAAAATATGAAGTCTTGTTTTCTGTGAAATTGGACAAAAAGTAAGTTTATGATTAAAACATGAACAAATATCTGGCAATGGGCTCAGAACAATCAACTTAATTCAAAGGGAGGTTTTCATAACTCACTGAAAGATATTTATTCTTGTTTTAAAGAGTTAGTTCACCAAAAAATGAAATTTCTGTCATTAATTACTCACCCTTCGGAACACAAATTTTGATGAATTAAGATATTTTTGATCAGATTTCTCATCCCCAAGAGAAAGCAATGTAATTACCACATTATAGGTGCAGAAAAGTAGTAAAGATATTGTTACAATAATCCATGTGACTACAGTGGTTCAACTTTAATGTCATGAAGTGACAAGAATACATTTAGAATACAAAAGAATACAAAAAGCAAAAAAAATAATGACTTCATTCAACAACTTTTTCTCTACCCTGTCATTCTCCTAAGCTGTTTACTTTGTAGACACAGTGCAGAGCTTCCAGGTTCTACGTCATTATTGGCCGGCTCCTGCGTCAGCATCACACGCATGTGTCATGGTGCTCGTGTGTGCGGCGTTCTGATGTAGAACCTGGAGACTGACATGGAAGAGAAGTCGCTTCATACATTATGTTTGAACCACTGTAGTTATGTGGACTATTTTAACAATGTCTTTACTACTTCTCTAAACCTTAAATGTGGTAATTACGTTGCTTTCTTTTGGGGATCAGAAACCTCTAGGATTTCATCAAAAATATTTTAATTTGTGCGCCGAAGATGAACAAAGGGTTCATCTTCTTATGGGTGTGGAACGACATGAGGGTGAGTAATTAATGACAGAAATTTCATTTTGAGGTGAACTTGCCCTTTAGGTAAAAACTCGCTTATTTTTGTTCAGTTTTTTCAAGACTTCATTTTACATTTACATCTCGAGTAAATGTATTTTGATTTAAAGGATGTTTAGATATTTGTTTTGTAAAACAGGACAAAAATACTGAGGATACAAAATGCATGAAACATTTAAAGCCATAACATTTTTAATGCCATGATGAATTTAAGACTTTCTGCTCTGATTTAAGACCTTGTGTATAAGGGCGAATTAAGATTTTTTAAGACCAGCAGAACAAATACAAAAAAGGGAAAATTTTTATGCATGTACAATCAGCTGAATTACCATTCAAAAGTTGGGGTTAGTGTGATTTTTTTTAAAGAAATTTTATTAAGCAAGGATGTGGGGAAAAAATCTGTAAAAATCTTTTTCAAATAAATGTTTTTTATTATTACTTTTTTTACAATAGAATTCTGGGAAATCCACAATATATTAAGAAGTACAAATATTTTCAACATGATAATATTACTATTACTGTTTTCACTGTATTTTTGATCAAATAAATGCAGGCTTAGTGAGCATATAACAAAATGTTAATGTGTATTCAATATTGACTAATAAATTGATTTTAAAAAATTGCTGACGGATCTGTGCATTTTTGAATGACTCAAAAACATAATTAACATTTTATACAGTCTCTGCCACCAAGTGCATTTGAAGTGCTTCAAAAGAAATCAATGGTGATATTTTTTCTGCTTTTGATAATCATCAGCATTGGAGGCTTCAGAAGACAATCTAATCTAATCTGAATCCAGTTCAAAAGATCCCTCAATTTCAGCTGCTGTTGTGGAAAATTACACTGTTCTAACAAGTCTATGTACTCAGGGGGTGTGTGATGGTCTGACGCATGAGACGCCATATGAATGGAGAAGAGAGGGCAGAGGCTGCCAAAATATAATAGGCCAAATGCACAGGTGAAAAATAAACAACCAAATTTCATTTTGTGATATGAGAAAAAATAAAAGAGAAACTGAGGGAGACAGACGCGAGACAGGCAAAGATATGGTGTGTGGATTTAAATAATATGCTGCAGTAATGCACTGTTACTTAAAATGTCTAACGCCCTTCTCAAAATCTACGTAACTATTAAAAACGCAAATATTTCCTCGCCTGAAACACGAGCGTATACACATACAAATGCACTACAAACAGTTTTTCATTGTCCTGCATGGAATTAAGTAATACTTCAATTAATGAATTAAATAAGATGAAAATTTCTTATATGAAATAAAAAGTACTTTAATACATATAAAATCATGGCAAAAAAATTGCACCAGGCAACAAAATTTTCCTACTCCCCTAATCAAAATTAAAAAAGGAACCAGTTATCGTTCAGGCCAATTCAATGTTTTGATTAAAACCAAACCATTGTTAAATTGAATCTTGGATTCATTCAAGAGCATTTATACTACATACTTAAGGGTTTAGGGTGATGAAAAGTAAAATATTATTCATAAAAACATATAATCTAAAATAAATACTAAACTGAGTTTGTTTTACTCTTAAAATTGTTTTGACAGCAATTTCCAGTCATGTGACCTGCTAAGACATGAGCAAAAATGAATGCACTGATTGAGTAATGACTAGTAGGATAAAGATAATTATTCTTAATGGAGATCTCTATAGCTAGGGCCAGATCGCGGTCCCACAAGGGCCCTGCCATCTGCATGCCAAATTACAGTAATCTTTCCTTGTCCTCAAATTGCCTGTTTTATTTAGTTATGTGTTGTATTGGAAGCCAAACAGTCAGTGTGACAAAGCTGTTCTACCCAACGGCTCAGAGCTGATCATTTTACATGCACAATCCCAAAATTGAAGCCCAGACCAGTTCTTATACCATGCAACAGAGATCATTTTGGTTGGTCCAAACATCACTTTTACTCGGTAGGATGCGATCTGTGCTATCCAATTTGATGCACTGTTGGGTAATGCTATTATTGCATTTGTAGACTGCATTTAATATAATATAATATAATATAATATAATATACTATGAAATTGGCTCCTCAAAAGCACCAAGGGGTCAGTTCACCCTATATGCTCCCTTCCCTAGCAGTCTGAGAGGTCATGTAAACTACTGGCAGTGAGAGAGTGATAGAGAAACATGACTAACAGCCTCAATAAATTGCAGAGAGGTATGGATTGAAAACAAGAGTTGGTAGAGCTCCTAAACAGGGCAAGAAAACAAGCCAGGCGTAAATGAGACGTAAAGCAAAACAGCAAATGAGAGCTTGCTGAAAAATGTTACTCAATTAACTTTAGAATGCATCGATCCCTGTTTTTCCGGCAATCAATCTTCATCTTGACGATTCTTGAAGCAAAGAGCTAAAGCATTTACTTACTTCACAGAGAAAAAAAAGACTCAGAGCGGTGTGTGATATTTCTGTGCGGTTTAACCTCTTCTTGGTTGTCTTGGCAACTCTCAAGTTCAGGTTCCAGGCTTCTAACGACCATCCCTAAGCAAACAAACAGTGATATACTTCCTTCTATTGCACTCGGCTAAGGTTTTTGTGGGGTATATTTATTATTGGGCCCAAAGTGAAATTTCTGGGCCTGCTGGCAGCTGGTGAAAGCACTGGACAGGGAGTTTTAAATCATATCGATACTGAAGGGATTTGTACTATACCAGAACCTCAAATTCAAAAGTGAGTATACGCACATCTCACTTGAAGGACAGAATCTGGAGTGTGGAGAGACAAGTTTCTGGCTTTTTTGAGTTTCACTCAAAGGTCTGGTTAAACTTTTGTCAGAAGACAAATAAGAAAGAGCGTATTATCAAATAACTTGGTTCAACACATAGACTTGCATGCATACTTACGCACACATATTCATTTGTACTGGATTTATCATATTGTTTGTTTTCACATACTTCTTTAGCAAATGATAAGATACTGAATTAGCATACTGGTTGGCTGAATACTAAGCTTTTGGCAAATGATCTCCTATGTCAGCATTTATCTGCATGAGAAAACAATGACAACAGAATCAAGTTTGCTCTAGCTAAAGTAAATGAGCTGATTTTTTTATGTTTATGCATCTTCGTGATTAATAAAAAAAAACAAAAAACACTTCTTTTCACTTAGCTCTTGTAATTTTCACTTGATATCATCTCAGACATTCTCAAGGTCTTTGACCAGAGTTAAAAACAACACAACCCAGCAGAGGAATTTGCGATATTGAAACAAAGTGAACATGAAACACAGCTGCACAAAACTACACATTAAGCTCACAACAAGTCAAGTTGGATTTGGCTTTTCTCAAACATGTGAAATGCTGGACAGAGAAAAGACAAAAGTGAATCATTGGAGAATTCATGCAGCTATACAGGAAATAAGATGGCAAAGGAAGCATCCAGGTTTCGGCCTGCTACTCGCCCTATATGAACATTTTTCCCACACATTTCCTGAACAGAACTAGCTTCTTGCACCATATGCTATCAAGTAATGGGATTTCATAGATTAAATATACAATATATAGCTCTTGATGTGACTGGTTGGAGTAAAAATGAAAGTGCTAAGAAATATAGACTCTAAAGGCATGTTCACACTGAGAAAGATAACTATAACAATATCTATAATGGCATTCACAACAACGGATGATAATGTTTTGTTTATCATAAGCAAATGTTGCAGTTATGTCATCTGCCAGTTTAAATGCTCAAGCTCTTTAAAATTGGGTTGATTCTGATTGGCTCTCATTGTTTTTATCATTCATCAGCTGGAGAACAAAAATGTACAGAAATTGATTCCAGTGATATTGAGTACTCTTTCTCCTTATCGTTATAGCTATGGTGTAGACTGCCATTCTCACAGAATTAGATTATTAAATCTTTATAGTTGTTATCGCTATTGTTATCATCCTTTGTTTTAATCTGCTTTAAGGCAGGATAATTTCCAAATATTTATTTGAATATAGTAATACAGAAAGTTACGTTAGCAATATGACTGATAATCATTTTTTTGTAACACTTTACAATAAGGTTCATTAGTTAAAAATTAGTTAATGTATTAATTAACATGAACTAACAATGAGCATTTCTCACAATATTAATCTTTGTTAACGTTAGTTAATAAAAATACAGTCATTCATTGTTTGTTCATGTTAGTTCACAGTACAATGTTAACAAATGCAACTTTTCATTTTAATAATTAATAAGTAAATGCTGAAATTAACATGAACTAGTATTGTTCATTCTTAGTTCATGTTAACTAGTTAACCAATGTTACCTTAATGAAACCTTATTGTAAAGTGTTACCTTTTTTGTATCAGAAATTTTGATCAGAAAATCATAACAAAAAACAATGACGTAAAATGGGCTTTTTAATCATAAATAATTCAATTTCTAAATATTCGACAAAATTATCGCTCGGACTCCAGTATGGTGTATTTTGCTATAAAGATTGATGAGTCTCGGAAACATCAGCACATTAAACTTTCCCCAGCAAACTTTCATTCAATTCAGAATGAATATTATGAGGCAGATTTAAAAGGTGTTGATTTGTCTTTGGCTACAACGTGGCATAATCTAGCATGCTGGAAGTGTACAGAAACTTCTCTCTGAATTATGATAGAAGCAGAGCGAGACAAAGCAGATCATTCACAGGTGAAGCTGAATGAGGAAAAGGAGCTGGCCAAAGAACAGAGCTGGCATGCAAGTACTAAAGAGACTGAAAGAGTTGGCCTAACAACTAAGCTTGAACCTGGCGGAGGCAGATTCCTTGTGTGCCATCATTGTATCTGCAACAGAGGTTTGGAAAGGAGCTTGATTTATTGATTCAATCATTCCACAGCTGATTATAGAAAAACATGTCTAGTGACAACAATGAGGTGCAACACGTCTCCACAGGTCAGAGAGACTATCTCTCTTTCTCCCACGAGAGAAATAAAGATATAGGTAGCACTCCACACTATCTCATTTTAATTTCATCAATTGAAAGCATTAAATCAATGAACGTGGTACTTACAGGTCCTTATCAGTGACCCTGGTTTGTTACTGACAATGTGTACTCTATTAAAAGTGTAACAACTCACTGTAAGTGTAAATATTCAGCGCTGTGAATGACTGTTGAATGAACGTTAACCTTGAAGCTCGAAGACGCTTCTGGATCCTTCTGGAAACGCCTTCTCATATTCACGTAAAAGACCAACGATGTGGAAAGTTCGTGAAAGTTATCACTTAACCAATAAAAATATGTATTTTTATTAGTCTTATTCCAGTTAGCTCTGGTTTCCAGTTTTACTCAAACGTATTTCAAAAATGTGTATGTGAATGTTGGACTTAAACGAATTTCGAGCACCACCTATCGGTGTCGAGCGAATTATGTGTCACTGAGTTACTGAAGAATCCAGTGAGGGAATTTCTAAACAATAACTCGACAAACTAAGAAACGAAGTCATATATGTACACATATAAATACATATACACAGATTAAGTTGCAAAACTGCACAAAATGAGAAGGCAACGGATGAGACATATGTAAGACAATGCTTTAATTCATCATTTTAGCATATATATATATTTATATTTATATATAATGTTCATTTTAAAACTGAAACATATTAAACATTCGTATAACATTTGCAATATGCCGTTTGTAAAAAAAAAGTGCTTCCTTTTCCTTGCTGTATATTTCTGTCCAAGTTCAGTCAGTGATGACGATAAAGACAGCAAAACTCAAAAGGCACTGAAACCGGTCTCTGCTCGAGTGTTGTTGTACAAAAAAAAGAAAGAACAAGTTCACATGAAATGCACACGCTTACAGAGCAAGACAGGACTTCACTGCAAAACCAGTGAGAAAGCACACGGTGATCGTTCACCGGAATTATTCTCATGACAGCAACAGACATTGCATAGAGATATGCACCCTTTCACATTTTTATCAATCATATTGCATAAATACAAAGCGTTTACTCGAAAAGCGTATACTGACAGGCGTTTTACAGATCAGTACCCGAATCATGGCAAAATGTTCACAATGTAATGTATTCATCAGGACGCATTTGGAGGACATAGTGCATACAGTCTGCGTTATGAAGGACAGATAGTCTACCACAGTAAAAACCAATGAGTTCCAGTCCTATGCTTTGGCATTTTGTCTATTGCCGTGGATGAACCCACCCCACCCCCTGCAAAAAGTATTAAATCAACAATATCATACAGTGAATGTTGTGCAGCAACAGGTGTGGTGGAAATACAGCCTGCTATGGCAGGAAAGTTTGTTTTATGTCGCTTTAGGTGTGTTCGTAACCCAAGGAGGCAAGAGGGAGCAGGAAAGCTGGTAACTTAACATGAAAAGAAGATTGACAGGGTAAAATCATGCCAATTAGCTGCACTGATATGTTTCGCGTAGCTAACACATTCTAACAGGACTACACCTACAACAAGCTTTTAGTCCAAATGTATGAAGAGATGAGCTTATCGTTTGTTTTTGTTTTGTTTTTTTGTACAAAAGGCACATGTATACCGCAGCTGCCTGGCTCCTATAGAAACACTTTGAGAATGTGTCAGCGTTTATCCAGCAGACGTAAAAAAAGTTACTTCAAAAGACCAGCTCGCTCCGTTAGGCACAGTTACCCATGGCTTTGACAAACGAGCCGTCGGGAAGCTGCCTGAAGATGCCCCGTAACGTCTCCAGTTCTCGCGTAAGGTGTTCCACCCTCTTGCGCAGTCTGTCGTTATCCGCCGACAACTCTATGACTTTTTGTTGCGTCTCCACATTGCGCATTTTCGCCTTGTCCCGGCTCTTGCGCACGGCTACGTTGTTGCGCTCCCTCCTCAGCCGATACTCGGCGCTGTTCTTGTCGACATGTTTCTTGGATTTCCCTCGATCGCCCATCTTCATGGAGCCCCCCGGCAGGTGGCTGTGTTGGTGGTGCGGGCTGGGTACGGGCGTCGGGGGAGGTGTGGGATGGCCCGGCTGGAGATGCATGGTGGTTTGCGCGCAGTGCGCGATCTGGTGCTGAAGGTAGGACAGATGGGGCGCATGGTGTTGAGAGTGGTGGTATGTGGGTGGCATCGAGTGGCTGAGCTCATCTTCCTCCCGGGGCTCTTGTTTGATGGCCACGGGTCTCATGCGTGCCTGGCTTTCGTAGATGGGTTCCAGTTTGGATGAATCCATGTAGCTGTTCAGACAGCCATACATCTGCGGGGGCCCCTGTGTGCCATTGGCGCCGTGGGGATACTCGTAGTCTCCGCTCGCCAGCTTGAGCTTTTCTTGCTTGGAGCTGTTGTGGAATAAGTCAGCCAGGAACTCGTCGTTGAAGGAAGAGGGGTCAATGTAGGCGCTGATGTCGATGGAGTTCTCGTTCTCGCAGATCTCGCTCAGGTCTCCAGCGGTGTCTTTGTAGATATATGGGTTTTGCTGACTCTGTACAAGGCTGGTCATCAGTGGCCGTGGGGCGACCTCGTAGAGGTTTGCTTGCTCCATGGAGTATCTAAAACCCGCCAGACATGGTGAAGAGCTCCGGGAATCCAGCTTGCTCGCAGTACCGGAGAAAGCCGCGCTGGCTGCAAGTTCTCGGGACAGGCGCGCGTGCAAGCCTGTAGTGGCTGTACTTAGCCGTAAAGTGAATGAGAGCTTAAAGGCTGAAACGCCACACGAGATCTCCTATAAGATGACACTTACACCATCAGCGTGTGAGCTTCACATCTGTCAAATACTTTCTCAGTGCACTTATATACGGAGTTTGGAGGGAGGGCACGCGTGCTCTGGGTCCTAATGCTTCTCTCCGCGCGTGATCTCGACCCGCTCCTTCAGAGATCTCGTTAGTATTGAATTATAGGGTTAGGAATAATATGCGATCGTTTCATATAATGAATAATAATTTACAATAATAAATATGTTTTTATTTTTACATAGCCTAGTGAATTTAAATTGTTGTTAAATTGTTAAATTGTTGTTCATTTAGATTTCGATGCTCGGTTTAGTTATTGTAGCAGCCTTTGGAGGTGTGTTGTGAATTTAAATGCATGTTTAAAATGGGGGGGGGGGGAGATTTTCGTAAAGAGAGGTGGAGGTGAGAAACATTACAATGGCAAAGCGGTTGCGGACAGGACGTCGATTATTTGAATGCAGGCCTATTACAAATTACTAAGGCAGAAAATTTGATTTATAACTATTCAGTTCTTTCTTTGTAGGATAAAAGAAGGAAAAATCACAAAAGAGTAGACGAAAAAGAAACCATTTCCAGTTGCCTTAAAACTCAGTCGCCTCTTGAAAAATATTAAAACCTAACATGCCACATGAAATTGTTTTGGAGGGAAAAAAAACTAAGTCAAGTGAATCGCCTCCGCAATAAATCGCACAAAAAAGAAAACCACAAAAGTGTGTTTTTGTGCATCCCATTGAATAATTATTTTATTTTTGTGTTTATTTGTTGTGATTATTATTATATTTTCCGCTGGAAAACATGCACCATGCATTATTTCCTTAGCGCACAATATTAAATACATAGCCTATACTTTGCCAAAACAGTGCAGCACACGTCTCACCTAGGGCGAGAGAAGCTGGAGAGCACACAGAAACTTGACAACCGCATGCGCTGTTGGCTAATCAGCGCGTGAGCAGTCTGGGAGCTCCCTCTGTTGTTACTGCGCGAGCATGAAACGTACCGCAATTAAAAGAACGAGAGGGCAGTAACTAATATGTTATAAATTACGTTTTTTTTTTTTGTTTTTTTTTTGCTGATTTCTTTTGGTCTAGCCTACTTTATTTTACATTCTGTCAGAATTATAAATTACTACTGTATTGGAGCCATAGGCTATAGTAGGTTGTCATTTGCATGTCCTGCATACCAAAAAAACACCCTCATTAGGTTCTAAATGTAATTTTTTTTTCTAAATAACACAACATAAAAATTGTGAGTGTGAAATGTGTGGCGTTAGGAAATGCGAGACATCTAAAACACACATTAACATAATATTTAATCTGACTTGATACGTTTCATTTGTTGGTGGAGGGGTGTAAATCACAATAAATCCAAAAAGTCAAAAGTGCAATAATCGACTGTGACTAAAATTATAAATTGAAGTATTACCAATATTAACTTTATTTAGTTTGGCTCTCGCTTCAATGAACCTTTATAATTTGCATTTGTGTACACAAATGTAACCCCTTTTAATACTTTTCAGCTGAATGAAACGATAGCAACTGTTACCTTGGCTTGTTTCGTATTCTTGACTGATCTAATGTAACGTCCGCATGAAAACGCCCCAAACCGAGAAGTTTAGCCTGATTGGCTTAGTGACACGTCAATCAAAGAGTACATTTCGTCATCTCTCCAACCCTGATTTGATTGGTTGCAAGAGCAGATTTCCCTACATGGTCACAAGATTTCGCAATACTCCCAAGCGCCGCTTTACCAAACAATAACACCTCAACCTGTGCTTATTTTTTCCGTGAACAAAGAGGATATTCTTCTTTATTAACTCAAGTGGGTGACTTGTAAGCCTGGAACGTTTTGAAGGTAAGTTTTCTGGGGATATTGTTAGCTAGCAATACAGACGGTCGAATTTATTTTTTATTAATTAACCGATGGCTCGCTCACTCGATTGCAAAATAGCTTCAACTCCCGGATCTGAGGCAATCGAGAGCCTCATAGCCCACGACTATACATGACCGCGGTCGACTGTGGATCGTTATTCTTCATTCACGGAACTTTTATGTAGAAAGCAGCCTGTATGAGCTCTCGGTTCATTGTTAGACGCCTGACGTCATGGTTAGGAATGTGCCAGCTATTTAGCCAACCTGCTAACCTGCAGTAGATCCGCTGGCTACGGACGCGCACAGACCTAAAGTAACACTTGTGTCAACATTGCGGGTGTGTTACATGGTTCAACGCGATAGAATACAGTATCTACTGCCATTTTGAATGAGAGGCATACTGTTGAAAGTCAGTCAGCGGTATTCCCCTTCATTCCCACAGTTCCGCGTATGATGTAACCAGCCTGTCATGACTCAAAACAACATACAAAACACTGACCGGCTTTAAAATGTTCACTTGAAAACTTGAATTTTCTGTACCGTATCCTCACTATTCTGTTGTTTCTTCAAAACGGTAACTTTAGCTCGGCATAGTTCTGCATGACTACGGAGTTTCCCTTCTCTCGTGTAATTTACAAAGGAGCGGGTGGGAGCGCGAGCGATGATGCAACCGCGGGCAACACTTGAGCTCGCGCTCAAATGAGAGAAAGAAAATTTGCCACATATGCACATTGACATGGCAGCCCGGTCGGATTACAACAACATAATGCTAACGGATGAGCACAAACGCTTGACCCGACATTCAGGTGTTGCAGCATTTTGCTGAAATAATACGTTTTAGCCCAAAGCATCTGTTCAGGTGGGAATTGTGTGCCAACAAAATATGTAAAAGTGTGATGGAGAATGATGCTGATGTGTGCAGAGTACTTTGTCTAACTTCTTTCTCTCAATCCTGTCTGGTTTTCAGGCAAACGGCTGCATTTTGTGGCATTCAGCTTCACATAATACCGGCTAACACCAACTCCAGCTCTGCGAAGCCCGACAACCTAGGTCGGAGAGGCTGAAGAAAGACAGCGGAAGTGGATCCAAATGAACAAGCAGTTGCAACACAAGATATCCAACACAGATCAGAACGGTGTCAGTGTTATACAGAGTCAGCCTCATAATAGTGCACTAAACCCCGCAGGAGCTGCAGGACTACAGCAGGTACACACATCTACAAGCTAACCTGTTCACCCATGCTTTTATGAGTATTAATGACTCTGCAAAAGCAAGATCAAAGCAATGCACTGTCATTTCGCAGTGCTTAAACCATGGTATGGATTATGGCTGCATGACATATCTAAATATCGCAGATGTACATATGGCGATATGGCTTGTAATAACTGCATGATTTTCATACTCAAAAGTTTACATAAAGTCCAAAAGACAAAGAGAAAATCGCACTACTAGGGCTGGAACTAACGATTTTCCAATCGATTAATCTCAATTTTCTCAATTAACGCTTATTTTTTCAGGTTTATCTATCTATTGTTTATTTTCTGAATAGTTTATTAATCCTTTAATTAATTTACCAATAAATAATAGTTGTAGTCTATGTATGAACTCTTACCTAATGATGCTATTTATGACAAAAGATAAGGCTTATGTAATTAGGTGTTTACTATGGCTGCGTTCACAGTCACTTTTTGGGATTTACAACAGCAATTATTTACAAGTGTGAATGCTGAAATGTTTTGTTCATTCAGGAGATTAAATAAAACAGCTGAAGTGGTAACCATAGCAGCCATGTCAAACTTGTCGGTGTCTATAAAACCTTTAAGGTTTACAACGATTGACAGTGCGTTATTAAATAAATGAGCCCAGTTGCAGATAGTACAGAATGAACGCAGCCGTGTTAAGCACAAAACATGGGACTGACATCTATATTCAATCGCTGTGTAAAAAAAAAAAAATCACTTTCTAAGAGTCCAAATACTTAAGCTGCTGTCTCGTCATTTCGAGGTAGGAGAGGAGATTTTTTTTCAGATGTTCCTACATAGGTTGGCCTATGCTGATGCTCCGGGAATCAGAGCCTCCATCATTGGGGATGAACATAAACAGGGCGATGAATCAGTGCATTTTACCCAAATCGACTAATTCATGTAATCGATTACGTCAGTGTGTCGATCCAGCCCTACTCACTACTCTAGAAGGAATAACATTTGTAGCTTTAATAAGAATCTGTATGTATTTATTTCATGCAGTGAAGTCTAAGCAGTTTTGTTTTTACGCTTGATTATTCAATTTCTATTGTTAAATAAACCTAATCTAGGCCTACCTGAAGCTCTAAACGCCGACACTGACGTTAAATGACACTTAGTTTTTATGTAGCTAATGCCACCATAAAACACTGCTGTTCACTTTCAGAAGTTGTATTGACGCTTTCTTCTTACAAAAAGAATGTCAAACACGCATGCTGGTCATATAATTTTTAAATATATATATATATATATATATATATATATATATATATAAAATTTTACACAGCATAAAATAAATAAATAATATTTAATGAGTTATTGCGTATTGCATTTTTCCTCAATATCGTGCAGCCCTTGTATGTATTCATAAAGTGCATCTGCCCATCCAGTTGTTTATAGAAGATTTGGAATGTAAATGTCAAAACCACAAATTAGCCATTTACTAGGGGTGGCACAGTTCACAAACCCACGGTTCGGTTCGTGTCACGGTTTTAGGGTCACGGTTTTCGGTTCTGTACGGTTCTTGTTGTTATTTTTTCTTTTAATCTTTAACACTCCAGAAATTTCCTTCAGCATATGATATATAGCTTATTAGCTTAATTATCCACAATTTAGGATACAGTATTAGCATTTTTGTAATGTAATCATGCACTAACTGAATTTGACTTGACTTTAAGCACATTATTGGGACCGTCTCTGAGTAAAAGCTTGGTGATATTTTGATACAGCAAGAGAGAAAACATTGATGATGACATGCTTTTCGTTTGTTTGGCATAAAAAACGAGCATGTATATTATTATCTCTACAGGAACTTGTGCCTTTTTAGCACACAAAGATTGAAATTAACTTGCATTTATCAAACTGCCAACTTCAGTGTAGCTCTTACAAAAAAAAAAAAATTTAAAAGACAAAGAGAGGAACTCTTAAAGCTCTGTCTTTTAAACTGTCTGAATACGGGGCTACATTGCGCATGGGTCAAACCGTGCGACGCACACACGAACCGAACCGAGACAAGCGAACCGAACGGTTTTTCATGTACCGTGCCACCCCTACCATGTACTGCATATGCTGTTACTTATTATTACTATGCGTGACATTATTTTAATTCTGACAGGTTCCTCAATTAGTTCCAGTGAGTCCCGGAGGTGGGGGTAAGGCCACACCACCCAGCAAGATGAAGAAGTCTATTATGGATAAAGACAGCGACGAGTACCGCCAACGGAGAGAACGCAACAACCTGGCCGTAAAGAAGAGCCGCATGCGCAGCAAGCAGAAGGCGCAGGATACCCAGCAGCGAGTCAATGAGCTGAAGGAGGAGAATGAGAGACTTGAGGCCAAAATCAAATTGCTTAGCAAAGAACTGAGTGTGCTCAAAGACCTGTTTCTAGAGCATGCCCACAACCTCGCAGACAACGTGCAGCCCCCTGCTTCTGGTGGAGGCCCTGGAGACCTCTGCAACAACAACAGCAGTAACAACAGCCAGTGAGGGCCTGATGTTAGTTTGCAGTATGCTATGCTGTGGGCTGTGTGGAGGCTCTCTAGGCAAATCATTTTACTTAAAGGGTTAGTTCACCCAAAAATGAAAATTCACCCTTATGTCATTCCAAATCCGTAAGACTTTCACTCATCTTCGGAACACAAATGAAGATATCTTTGATGAAACCTGAGCGCTTTCTGTCCCTCCATTGACAGCTACGTTACTGACACTTTGACGCTTCAAACTAATCAATATGAATTGAGAGGTTTATTCCAAATTTTCTGAAGTGACACGATTGCTTTATATGATGAGCAGATTTAATTTAGGCTTTTATTCACATATGAACATTGATAAACAAAACCTGCTCGACGTACGAGAACAAACCTCTTGCGAAAGATCAAACGTGCTGCATAACACAGAAGAATGAACCTTTCAATTTATATGGATTAGTTTTACGAGCTCTATGAATTTTTTTGAAGCGTCAAAATGTCAATCGTGCAGCTGTCTATGGTGGGAGAGAAATCTTTGAGATTTCATCGAAAATAACTACATTTGTGTTCTGAAGATGAATGAAAGACTAACGGGTTTGGACCGAGATGAGGGTGAGAAAATGATGACAGAATCTTCATTTTTGGGTGAACTGACCCTTTAATCGTATTATGCTTCATCCCCTCCTGTTCTTGGAATGCGTACTGTCCGCAGTGTTTAACTTGTGTGTCTTCTGTTTGTACACTCAAATTCATTTTCTTTTACACTCGTATCGTATCTCGTGCCGAATGTAATGACATCATGGCCATAGCAACCACAAAAAGTCCAACCCACGCTCTGATTTGATGTGCAGGAGATTATTACTGGCTTTCAATTGTAAAGCATGTTTCGATGTCTTGAAACTTTGCAATAACTCAGAGGACCGTGAAAGCTTTCCGGGAGACAATTTTGAAATCCGGCCAAAGCTGGTCACAAAGGTTTGACAATAAATAAGAGTAAATATGTTCAATCACTCCACTTTATTTTCTGAAGATAGGATTTAAAACCTAAGCTAGTAGACAGTACCCCAGTCTGTTAACATTATTCATTATGACTTGTAATTAGGGCTTCCAAGAATTTGATCAAGTAAGGATGTCTCCAAATGCAAAGAGTAGCTATTTTGTATTCCTGCTTTTTTTTTTTGCCTGTCCGTTTGGATTGATTAACTCTTTTATTTGTTGACCATGTCTTATTATAGCAAGTACACTGTTGTATCTATGGTAACAGACTGTAGACAGACAAAACGTATTGCATCAGACTCCAGACAGTGTCTGCATTACCAGTAGTCCTTAAATCCCTACAGTTAAGCCTCCAATTCTGACAAGGGTGGAGAGGGAGAGTTAGAGTAGAATATTAGCTCTAGCCTGTATGTTAGGGTGTTGGTAGCTAAATTAACACAAACTTATTTCCTAACCGTAAATGTTGTATCTGTGTAAATAATGTTGATAAGATTTAAAATGACTGGTGCTGAACATTTAAAGTCATCAATCACCTGACGTGCCCCAAATTTATTAAATTATGAGTTCTATTGAAAAGTTCCTCATCTGAAGCAGCTTTTTATCTGACTACATCAAATTTTGGCTATTTTGTTTCCCTGACCAGTCTCAGAAGTGTGCCACATGACCTTTGCCCTCATTGATTCTCATAGAGCTGTGTGTTCTTGGAGTCGCTGTAGATAGACTTTTGTACCTCAGGCTATATGTCATAGCCTCACCAGACAGCCTTTAAGATGTATATTCCTGTTTAAGAGAAATTTAAAAAGGAGGATAAGAAAAGACAAGGCAATCTCTTTAAGATGTCTGAAGCATCTTTAATTCTAATGTATATTTTCATTTTCTATACCTGAAGTTTTAAACATTTAAAAAAAAAAAAAGCATGAAAGGCAATGCATGATTAGTACTATTTAAACAACTAATTCAAAATTATGCTCTATAGAGGAATCGGCAACTGCATACTTTTTGTATTGTTGTATCAGGTTGGGCTAAAATAAAGCTGTTGTGTAAAACTTCTTAAAAGCGAGACTAAAGTTAATATTTCATGAATATTTGATTGGCATATTTTGCTTAAGTATGAGGGTTGCTGGGCAACTTGCTTTTTTACATAATGTATACTGGGTTTTTGTGCATTGTAAATTAAAATTGAATACAAAATACATTCCTTGTGTTTGTACTAACTGTGAGGAGGGGCACAAAACCTAGACATTCATTTACCAAGTCAGCTGAGGTGTCTGCAGTTCACAGTGTCCTGCTGCAGTCAGTGGAACTGGACGTAAATCTAGGAATGCTTTTGTTGCTGACTGAGATCAGCGCTTCTCTCAACCTGAACTCAATTCAAACTTAAGAGCTACCGCTATAGTTCTGGGTAAAAATTACTTTCCATCTGAAGTCCATATCACAAATATCACATTTTTTAATCACAAAAATCTAGGAAGTTAAAAAATGGAATGGTTTTTCCTTTGTGGTATTTGCATAGAGGCGACAATATTGTCAAAACGATCTGCGAAAACAAAAGTCCTGAAAACACTGTTAGGCATGCCAGGTCGGTAGTTGGCAATGTTAATTTGTAAAGTAACACTATAGAGGGTATGCATGTTTCACTATACCACTACATGTCGGGGTGATAGACCTACTTAAATCAGCCAATCACAGGGCAAACTACAATTTATTACAATGAAAAGCTGAATTGGGTCAGAGTAATCTAAAGCCAAGATTGAGACCAAAGACCTATTAGTACAAAATAACTTGTGAAGTGTTTTTTTTATATGCTTTGTATTCAATACAGAATACTATGCTTAATAAGAGCTAGTTCAAAATTATTAAAATATTAGTTTCTCCATTTAATCATAATAATATTTTTATATGACATAAAGTCTGAAAAAAGTAGACTGTCAACTTGTCTAAGTTGCATTTCCCAGTTTTTTATGGTGCGAACGATTAAGCTCTTGCTGTGCTTTTGGGAAACACGGCCAATCAGAGAGAGAGAAAGAGGCTTTTTCTGAATATCTCAAGCCACTTCCATTAAAGTGATAGTTCACTGAAAAATTAAAATGATAAGAATGCTGGGGACCCCATTGAATTTTGTTGTGTGGACCCAAAAAAAAATCTCCTTTGTGTTCCACAGGTTCAAAAATGTATAGAGGTTTGAAATGACATGAGGGTTTCATAAATTAAGTATATTATAAATGGAATTTTCATTTTTGAGTGAACTATCCCTTTAAGTGCATTAGCAGCCTGTTTGAAAGTTTGAAAAACTGCTGACAAAGGGAGAAAATAAAATGGTGGAGGCAAATAAATTCAATAAGACTAAAGATTGATGTTCCGAATGACAGCGAGAAGGTGTGTCATTCTGTGCTTGGACTCTGGACTGCTATAGGTGCGTGCATGTGATTACGTACCCTGTTCAGTGAGATAAGATGTGTGACGTGTATTGGAACACAGACACCGTTTCCCAGTAGAGAGGAAGGACACAGAACACCAAGTACTACATACAACTCACGCCTCTATGTTTTCCTTCCTCTTCTCACTTTTTTATAAACTTCTTTCTTTTTGAGACATCATCTCTCTAGTGTATGTTTCTCTTCTATCTACAGGAGATTATTTTTACAGCCCTGTCAGTAACTTCAGCGGAAGTACATATTTTCCATTGCTCTGCATTTCTAGAATTTAAAGCTTGCTGTAAAGCCAACAGGTTACTCAATACAATAAAATGGCTTTCAAGATGCTGATGCATTTGGTGACCCGGTTTAAGCGGACAAGGTCGTAGACACTATTTCACTGCAGTTGGCAAATGGCTACAGACAAGAGATAGTAAATTGCTGATTCAAAAGTGTGGCACATTTACATTGCTGAGGTTACTGTAATAATCTGCTACAGCCCTTTCGTTAGTTAATCTATAACCGACCGACAGCATCATCCAACAGATATCAAGTAATAAGTGAGTATATTGTTGGACTGATTCCTATTTGGATATGCTGGTAAGGTTGAGGGAGCACTGCAACATCAAGCTCCATGCTTGTATCTGCATTTTTGAACTTGAATTGTTATGCTCACACCCTTACAGTTTTAACATCTGCTTTTTAACACTATTAGATAAATATAAAGTCTAATGTTATATACAGAGGTAAATAGACATGAATGAATGAATGTGGTACATAAAGTAGCCTACTGACACTGATCAGAGATGGGCAATTGACCCTTCGCAAACAGTTTGATTGACAGGCAATCTGACCAATCATAACCTCGAATCCGCCATTTTGTCTGACAAAGCAGTCAGTGGAGTTAGTAGATTAACGTTGGTGAACTTGAACGTCAGAAAATGTCTGTACTCAAGTCTGTCCGCGCTTGAAACAACATTCCTTCTGATGTCCATTCATGTTTATTTGATGCTATAAATGAATTAGTATGAAGACATGGTTGGTTCACGAGCCGCTTGAAGGAGCTTCAGCGATCTGTCACGACACATTAAAGAGCCACTATACGGTATTTATTGTTTAAACTTCTTTAAAAAATTACAACGTATTAAATATGAAACTGTTTTATATGTCTGTCGAGGTGTTGTCAGTGTTCTCTTTGCTCCTCGATGTATTTTTCACTACGTGAGAACATGATGAGAATGGGGGCGGGTCTTTGCGAAGGGTCAATTACAAAAAGTTGTTAATTTAACATCACTATTTTTCACTCTGATTTCTCAGACCATGAAAACTGAACAGAAATGTTGCAGAATAATTTGGATCTTATGGAACCTACAATCGTTTGAAACCAAACCTGCACCAAAAATGCTGTTCATAAAAGCACTTTACCAAAATGTTCCTTGCATTACCAATGATACCATGGTATTTTTAAGCACCTCGCACCATACAAATCCTGCTGAATATGGAAATCATTGATGATGTAGGCTATGTCTATCAAATAGGCTTTATTGTATACCACCACAGTAGCCTTTTGAAAGGAAATTATGAGGACTTAACCATTGTATTTGGTTTGAAATCTGGGTCTCATTATGATCATGATCAAATTGACCCTAATCGGATTCAGTAGCTACAATTCACACTAGACAAAAAACAAATCTGGTAAAAACAGCAGACCATTAAACTGTTCTTTGTCATGCGAATGAGATACGTTGTGCTTAACAATATTCTATACACCTTGCATATTTTCCAGTTTTAACCACTTTTTTTTCTCTACATTGGTACACTTTAGTTTCCGTGTTTGTATTAGGCTATAATTGGGTACTTACACAGCAGCTGTCAGCTTATCTTAAATAATGATTTTGTATCTTGTTGCCCAACTCTGCCAGCCAACACGTGTAACCTGGGCTGCATTTCTCAGAAGCATAGTGAGATAAGTTGATGACAGAGACCATTGCTGGCAATGGTACTACAATCTTCTTGGGCTAACGCTGCTTTTGGGAAAGTCAGCCCTGTTTTGTTCATCCAAATGCAAGGCAAATTAAATGAGTCTGTTTAAATTAGACTTAGCTCAACTCATCGTTTCCATTCTGCTTAACTGCACTCAGTCCAGTCCAACTAAACTGAACAGAACCATAATGAACTTGGCTCAACTCTTCTGCACTCAACAAAACTGAGATTAAGTAATGTTTATTCATCCTCATGGACTGTTTGCATCCATCACGCAGACTGGGATAGATGAACTTTAAGTTAGCTGTCAACCATTGAGACGCGTGCCATGTGCTTAAAGTACTCTGTCGCACCACAAAGGCAGTTCCTAAGGGTTAATGATAAAAGAAGTGGGTGTTAGTCAGAAGTCATAAATTTATGGCTCAATATTTCATTCTAGGGTTCTTTTTCCCCTCTGAACAGTGTTGATTTCTTGAACTATGAATGAGTGCAGCTCTTAATCCCAGTAAAAGACTGCAGATGGTCATGTAAAAGGGAGGCAAAGAACAAACAGGGCTGGAGCTGCACTGTTCTGATTCATGTAGAGGAGTGGAATTCAGTGGGTTTACTCGAGGAATTTCAACTATGCTGGGACTGTTTACTCTGTTGCTTCTCTTTCCATCTCCTGTTTTAATATGCTCATTAATATCATCCACCATATCCTCCTACCAACAGGCTTGACTTTATCTAAGCTCTGGACTGACACTGTTATCTCTCTGTTTACTGCTTCACAGCATTCATCGTACAACAAATTCATCCATCAATCTCATTACCTCATACCCTTATTTACATACTGTAGCCTAAAATTGTTTCAATTACATGTTGCCAAACAGGAGCTTTTCTGTAGTTGAGGATGCTTAGTGAAAATGATGATTTATCATTTCAATATATTAGTAACTGTTTAGAATTTGTTGTCCTTAATGAACATATTTTTGTATTGCGTTTTTTGAGCGCTTGTCAAAGAAACAGCATTTTTTTTATGCTATGGTAGTTATTTTTGCCGTCTTTTTAAAATGTTTCTTCTTGATTTATGATATTTTATGCCTAAGTGTTCATAAATGCATATATTTCTTGATAATATTTATTTATTAATTTATTCTTAAATGAAGTAAAATCCATGTATCATTGATTTATTTTGCTTTACTCATTTGTCAGATGTATTAATTGGAAATTGATACACAACCTTGTGTGCAGGATGGCTATTTAGTAGCTGTATGGAAAAGTTCATTGGCTGGTTCAGGCTGGTCAACAAAAGGTCATTGGCTGTTGGCCCCTGTCGGACGATGTTATTGGCTGTTAGCCCGCGTAGGAGAAGGTCATTGGCTGGCCATGGTGTTTTGATTGCCAGGTGTCTCTGGCAGAATCCTCCCCCTGATAAACAAGCATATCAGATTCCTCTTCAATCTTCTGCACATCGCACAACTGTACTCAAACCCCACTTAACACTTTAAAGCACCTCATCAGTGCTCAGGGAACCACATTCAGCTATTCAATTCCTCAAGCCTTTATTAAGACCGGGATTCCTTTGATTTACTTGCATTGTTAGTACAAAAAGCACATGTTTTTCTCTGACAACCGTTAATGACCCCATATGTCACAATAATGGTCTGCAGTTTGTTTGGTATTCATAAATGAATGACAGTGGTTTCCGCATGCTAGTTTTAATGGAAAGACAGAGTAGTTATGATCTTAATACAGATTTTCCTCGGCAGAGCAGGATAAAATATATTTTTCCCACAAACTGCAAAAATTGACATTGTTTCGCTTCGTGTTGCACGTTTCCTAACAGATGGACGGTCGAAAGCATCCAAAACCTCCACATAAAAATGAGCGATGAACCTTTTGTAAAATCACCCTCCTTTTCCTTGCTGAGCACGCCAAGATACGTTTGTTTAAAGTAAACCTCCTCAGAGAACTTGGCGAGAAACGTCCTGCAGCAGCACATCTGGAAAACATGCCCTATAGAGATAGATTTTATTGTGTGTCTTTTAAGAACCAAAGCCCCCTAATGGTTTTCATAATTTAGCATAAAGTAAGGGATATTAGTTTCAATAATCTCTTATTCATACAATCTCCCCATAAAACACAGAGCCACGGAGATGTCAGCTGTGACTGAGCACAGCACATGCGCCAAGAACATTCAGCCTCATTACACAGGTCAGATAAGGCAAGAGAGAGAGCGGGAGAAACTTTTGTGCCTTTTCACTTTTCCAGATTTTATGTCATCACACGCGATACAGAGTTCAGATACGCCATCCAGCCTTCATTATTTCCTGAGGGTGTGTGTGTGACGAAGAGAGACCTTGTGTGTAGGCTATGCGTTTGAGGCTAGTATTCTCACTATGCTGCTTTGTTTTCTTCCCATGGCTTTCCTGGTTTATGCACACATGTGTTCAAGTTTTTTGACTGCAGAGTGAGTCCTCTTAAGAAACGTCATAAACAGCCCTTGCATAAAGAGGTCCTTTATAGCATGCTGCCGACATGAATATAAGGTATACACACAGTCCCTGCGCTCATTTATAATCATCTGTCAAGAAAACACTTTCTCTCTCACACAGTACGTACATACGCACACACATTCATTGACGTGAGGAAGAATATGCACAGTAAGACATATACACGCCACAGGGGCCTCTGCTCTTACTGTTTCACTACCAACAATTTCAAATTTTTGCAGGCACAGCAGAAAAGCTTGGGATGGAAGGATAAATGTGATAAGACACTTTCTCTTTCCTTTGCTTCTTCTTTCATTCTTTTTATTTTCTTTATCTCTCGTTTTTGTCCAGGTTTTGACAACACAGATGAAAAAGGGATCTCCAGTCTCAATAAAAGACATAGTGAGATTGGGGATTCGAAAAGCATTCGGAAAACATCTGAAATGAAAAGAACCATGGGATCGACATTTCACATCTGCTCATCACCCCCAGGCGAGGCTGGTTTTTCTCCCACAAATTTGTTTTTGTGTGTGTTTGTATGTAAGTCTGAGTGGAAGTACAGTCTGTGTTTGAGAACATCACAGAGACTTTGTGTTTTGTGATTAAGCATCTGAGCCATTAATTAAGCTATTAGATGAAAACTATTCAAAATTTAAAAAGGGGATGAGGAAGTTCTTGAAGTTACACTATATAATCTTCAGATCAAGATATTAGTTTTGGTTTTGTTGAGCATAATTACATAAATAATTAGCTGAGTAGTGAACACTGTAAAAATCTCCTGTTAAATTTACAGTACAAAAACTCTGCAGCTGTAGATTTCAGAATTTCATCATTAAAAAACATGTTTCAGGTATTATGGGGGTGGCATATTGGTGATTTTAGTTATATTTAGTTTAAGTTATATATTGTTAATATAAACACAATATTAAAGAAAATCTGAAAAAGTTGCATATGCGTTTTATGTTTGGTATCATATTTGATACATCAGGCTTTTATGGTTCATATCGTATGATATATAGTGAGAATATGGAGTTCACACTCGAGGAGAAAAAAGCACATAAATTTTATTCAGAGACCCAAACTGAGCACAAAAGTGTACTTTGGTGCAGATGGTATTTATATGGCCAAAAAGTTAGATGAAGTTCTGATCGCTTGTATCCATGGGAAACAAATCCATGAGATTTGAAGTATATAAGAGACTACTTGCATAAAATGAAATTTAAATGCTTTTATGATCAAAAATCTGTCATTTTAATACAATGTAATACAATGATGATTGAGAGATGTACAAATAAATGTTCCTCAAAAGCCATTTTGTACCATTTTTGACACATACTGTAACAGTTATGTTCAGTTTGTTTTAGTTATCATGGACTTTTGGTTTGTATTTCATTCATCACATGTGTTCCTTTGTTTGAATTACCTGCCACTCAATTATGTTATCAGTTCCCTTTCGAAAGAGAACTCGCATTGCGTCCAAGAACGCTTATGGGGAACGCCTCCGCGTGAAAGGTGTCTGAAGCAAAAGTCGAATCACACCAATCCTATTGGCCCACGACAGCTTATGACATAATACTAGTGTGACCAGCAAGTATATAAGGGTGCCCAGAGAACATGTCGTCCTCTTTTCGTCTTCAGTGACTGTCTTGTCTGTTATGGTCTGTCGTCTCACAAGGTAAGAAAAATGTTTGAGAAACATTTCAAGTGTTGTGCTGACCCGTGTCCAAGATATCTTGACACCGGAAGACTCACAAGACTTGTGCATTCACTCCCTGGGTGAAGAGCACACACGTTCAGTTCTTGAGGGAGCTGTTTGCATTCATTGTGAGATTTGCTCTTGCCAGTCAATCTTCTCGAGGAAAGAGGGACAGGCATCTGCACCCGGAGGCTCGAGTCCTCCTCGTGCTGAGGCTAAGACTCAGGTCGTGGGGCTCACAGGTGGAGTTCGCTGAGAAGTTTGAGAGGGGCGTTTCTCTTTCTCAGGATTCGGTGACAATCTGCTCGGCCAGGATGCCATTTCTCTCGCATCCTCTGGATCAGCAGATAATGCTCTTCTGGCTCTTAGCCAGACTGAAGAGCAGGCAATGACCATTTAGGGCAGTGAGAGTGTTGTGTCTGAGTGCTCGTAGCCATCCTGCCCCGCGTATGTTGAGTTGTTGGACGTTATGGAGCACGCTTCAGATAGACTGAAGCTATCGTGGACGTGCGCCCAGAAAGAGACCGTTCGTGGGAGATTAGACAAACGCTATCTTTCCGGCCATACTCCTCCAGCTCCCGTGAACCTTCTATTCCTTCCCGATCTCTATTCTGAGATCGAGAAGGCATGAAAAATCCATATTCTGCCCGTGTTCATTGATATGGGCATGCAAAGTATATTGAGGGAATATGCGAGCATGGATATGTTGCGATGCCTCCTATTGACAAGACGGTCGTGAACTATCTCGTTGGTGGGGGGGCGTCAACTCTTAAGTCTCTGGCCCTGCCTACTAAGCCACTTAAGATAACTTCACTCTTAAATGGCAGGGCATATGTGGCTGCAGGTCAGGCTGGTGCTGCACAGCATACCATGGCAGTGCTTTAAGCATACCAAGCGGACCTGTTGAAAGACTTGGACCAGGGCCAGGGTCTTTCCCCTGACAAGGTGGCTGAACTGCGCCACTCCACAGACCTGGCTCTCTGCACCGCCAAACAAACTGCTGCCACGATTAGTTGATCGATGTCGGCAATGGTGGCAACAGAGAGACACCTGTGAGTGAACCTCGCTGACATCGGGGAGAAAGAGAAGGGTTTTCTCCTCGATGCGCCGGTCTTGCCTCTTGAACTTTTCAGGACTTCTGTCGAGGCGGTGGTTGGGAAGTTCAAGGAGGCGAGGGCGTGCTTGGCAGCTTTTAAATCTTGTATACCATGCCGGTCCAAGTCTGCACCCAGGCAGCCAGGGGGACCTGGCCTCTCTTGGTCTGAGGACTATAGACAGGGACAGAGGTCTAGCGTCACCTCTTGAGCCCCTCCTCATCCGAGGAGAATGTCTCAGAGAAGGAGTGACTCTACAAATAAGAAGTAGGATTTAAGGGAAGTAATTCAAAGCAAGCGTGCTGAACGCCGCTAGTGTTTCTTCCCTCTGAGCGTTTTTCATTACCCTCTCCTCTTCTTTTTCTCCCCCGCACCCTTCCTTTTCCTGCACGTTCTCTGACATCAGGCCTGAAGCCTGGGCCCGGTGATGAGTGTGTTCCTTTCCTGGAACCCCTTCTGAGGGTCCGGCTGAATTCTTGGTACTAAGCGACTGCTAGAGTATGGCAGGCCTTTTTTACATTCGGCCTCTTCTCTTTTTGGTCTGAGGTGAGTTTAGTAGTTCCATTCCATGCTAAGGAATATATTTTTATTCTGCAGTGAAAAGGCTATAAGGGACTTTTATTTTGTAGTTTTGTTGTTTGTTTGTTTGTTTGTAATGGGGTTTGTTCTGGGCCCTGGTGCTCTTTTATGGAAGGTTGATCATGCACCCTTACTATTTGATTCCTCTCTACTGAGAGTTAATTTTGAAGCTTTTTTAGGGGGTTATTTATAATGAATTTATCAGTGGCAAGCCATTTTATCAATAGCTGCCTCTCACTCTGAAGTCTCTGTGCATTTGTTGAGCTTCAGTAAGTTCACGTTTTGGTGTAGGCCACCTTCTGGTGATGCGGGTTTTCTGTGGCTTTCCTTCATGACCTTTAGTAGCGACTTTTTTGAAGAAATAAAGCCGCTTGGTTTTGGGTAGTGGCTTTTGTGTATCACCACTGTTGAGCTTTGGTGTTTGTCTTAGCATCGGCCTATTTATGACCGCCTTAACATTCTAGAGCAGGGGTGGCCAACGTCAGTCCTGGAGAGCCACAATCCTGCAGAGTTTAGCTCCAACCCTGATAAAAACTCACCTTCCTGTAGCTTTCTAGTAACCCTTAAGACCTTGATTAGCTTGTTCAGGTGTGTTTGATTAGGGTTGGAGCAAAAATTTGCAGGATTGTGGCTCTCCAGGACCGACGTTGGCCACCCCTGTTCTAGAGCATGTTATATTTTGTTAGGGCCTCCGCTCCCCAGAGCTCCAGGCAGTCTGTTCCTTTTGGCCACCTTGGTTTCTTTTTACTGCTAAGCCTCTTTTCAACCGAAGGTTGTCAGGCTCAAACCACTACCCCTGCTGAGTGCTAGCTGTTTCATGGCTAAAGTGGTTAGGCCTACAGCTTTGTTTTATGTGCTGTCTGGATTTGAGCCTCCACTGAACCTCAGCAAGGTTATGATTATGGGGGTCGGCCCTCCTCTTTGGGCCATCCCTATTTCCGGCCTGGGGGGACATTTGACAGACCTCTTACTGACTAACACAGCAGCCGATGTTGGCTACTTCTGTTACAGCCTCCTCTGCTAGTCTCTCGGCTCATGTGTGCCTCCCCTCTGGAGAGGGTTGTCTCTGGCCGGGGGCCCCACCTTCTATATTAGGCTAAGAATGCGAGTTGCAGGCCCCATGGCCTCCTCTTCTGTGTCCAGGTTGAGCTTTTATTCCACTGCAATTAATGTTTTTAGCAAGTTTTTAGCTGAGTATGTGGTTCCCTTGCAGTGTTAGGCATGTAAGCATTTTGGCTATGTATAAAAAAAAATAATAAAAAGCCTCCTGGTGGTCGTTCAGAGCGTTGTCAGGCTTCCTCTCATTTTGGGAGTGTGCTCTTTGTTGAAGCCTCCACTCTTTAGAGCTTTTGGTAGATTTGTCGGCCTCCTTGTATTCCTTGGAGAAGGAGTTCAGGCCACTGTTCCCCCAGAGCTAGCTCCTTAGAGTTTTCTGAGATCCTCCTGGGTCTCTCTAAAGTCTTTACATCCAGAGCTCTATGCCTCATGCTTGCTTAACACCAATGCTGCACAGGTTGAGTGCACTAGATCCCCCCCCCCGCCCCCCCCCCCGCCCTGCTGTTGAGGGGAGTCCGCTCCTTTTGAGCTCAAGCATTAGCCCCGGGCCTGTGGCCGTAGTTGAGAGTAGCAGGCCCTTTGTGAGACCTCCTCATCATTTCGGCTGCGTGGTGTTTGTACTCCCCTTCATTTTAAGAGTAGGTAAGCTGTGTGAACGAGTATTCCAAGCCTGTAATATCTCTATACTATTAAGTTTTAGCCTCCCTGGGCCTCCTTGGGAGTTTTATCCAGGTGGAATTAGGTTTAGCTCTATGTCTAAACTGTCCAATCTCATTGAATTCCTTTTGCATTGAGCTTGGCTTTTACTCATCCCGGTCAAGCTTAGTACTCCCTTCACATTGAAGGTCGTTTAGCACTATGCTCCCGAAGCCTGATAGAAAGGTAAGGGCTTTTATGAGACCTCCTTAAAGGACTGGTATTAGGCTGTTGATACTCCCTTACTCTCTGGATTTGGGCTATAAGCTCAGGAGCTTTCTCTAAGTCTCCTGTTGTATACCAGCTCCCATTTCTCCCTTGGAACTTAGGTAGAGTACCGAGCCTCCAGACTCACTCTGTAGATCCAGGGTCTAGTAGGTCACTCCCACTCATTGAGGGTCAAGAAGCAATATGCTTGTTCTACTCCCTGGGATACCCATCTCTTTTCCGGGGAAATTTGGGTTCTGCCTTCTTGCAGTCCTTTTCATTGGGCATTCCTCTTTGAGTGAGTTTGTATAAGAGACTCTGTTTTTACAGACAGTTTGCTGCCCTGACTAGGTCTTGGTTGGACGAGTTCGGCCTCACTGGTGGCTCTTGGGGTCGACTGATGTCCCCCTGAATAGTGACTGATTGGAGTTCCTTTCAGTTCCCTAGCCATACTCCCTTAAAGGAACCCCTTCTATTGAAGTTACTTGTTCCAAGCGGCCTTGGTAGGCCTTCATTCTGTGGAGGCCTCTTTGAGGCTTTTTAGCTTGGGCAGTGGCTGTAGAGAGTAATGTCACTGACAGCCTATCATGTGACCAGAGAGGGTTGAGTGGATTGAGTTTCTTTCCCAGCCATTTTTCTGGCATTCCCATAAGTGTCCGTGGGTGCAGTGCGACTTCCCTTTCGAAAGGGAACGTCTCGGGTTACGAATGTAACCCTGGTTCCTTGAGAACAGGGAAAAAGACACTGCGTCTCGTTGCCTTGCATCAGGGCTGCCTGCTACAGTCCCTTCAGATGAAAAGTGGATGACATGTTCTTTAGGCACCCCTTATTTACTTGCTGTTCACGCTAGTATTACATCATAGGCTGTCGCCGGCCAATAAGATTGGCGTTATTCGACTCTTTCTTCAGACACCTGTCACGCATAGGCGTTCCCCATAATCATTCTTGAGCGCTGTCTCATTCCCTGTTCTCAGGGAGCCATTGTTACAGTCGTAACCCAAGACATTCGTTCTGAGCCGCTAATCCTACCCCTAAACCTACCCATAACCATTTCTTAAAATGACATACTGTTATAAATAAAAGAATAACAGACAAATAAGCGTAATCACAATAATTTATTTATTTATCGCGAAAATGTCAAAATTGGTACCAAAAGTTTTTCAAATGATGATCAGTCGCAGTCCCAGCAGTCCTCTCTGACGGTAATAGTTTTCTTATGGGCTACAGAGCAGAATTTGAGTTATTAAGCCATGAAAATATGAAACTGGCTTCCCTCCATGAAGGCGCACACTCATTTCAAATGTAAATCCACTGAATCATGCCCAGTGGCCATAGCTGTATCCCTTCTAGTCTTTACCCTTGGGCGCAAATTTGAATCATAACAGCACGGTCTTGGACCGTGATGGTCACTGCTGAGAATGAAGATGAAGATCGCCGGATAAAGGGCTGAATTTGGATCTGTTCCTTACTTATTAATAGACTTTAATGCCACGATTTTAATATTAATACATGAGAATTAATATGCATTCACACTTGGATACGTAAATAATTTAAGTTTTATTGCTGTCAATACATAAGTATTTAACGTTTTAGTGCTATAAATGCGTCAATGTTTTTGTGTGTATGAAAACGTAAATAAATGTACGTGTGTCAGAACCACACTTTGCGTAAAAATGCACACGTATGTCATGTAGGGACTTCTGAGAGTCTCCTTATGTGTTTTGTTTTTTTGTTTTTGATGATGATGATGCTTTTTTCCACCAAAGATTATATCCTGTCGCAGCAGGCTGTAAAAAAACCCAAAAAACTTTTCATCTTCTGTAGAGCGTTCACCTCTCCAACAGAAATGTTGGTCGTTGTTGATGTACTGTAAGATCACAAATCTTTATAGTTTATTTTAAAAAAGTTTATTTTTGAAAGCAAAAATGTTGTGTAAACAAGTGTGGGACTAATAGGTCTACAATTATAGTGCGGTTCAGGTTTCTCATGGCAGTGGTTCTGACTGCGTAATTTCTCAAAATCAGGAGACAGAGTTTTAAATGCAGTTTTATTCAACAATTCAGCTTTGCTTTTTCTGTCTCTCAACTTGAATTGAGAAGCTGGAAGCGAATTATTTAAAACAGATGATACCTGCCAGGAGGTAAAAAAAGAGAAGCTACATACCTCTAGAGAGAAAGAGAGAGAGAGAGAATAATGAAAGAGAATCTAATTTCAGTTGAGTTCAGTTGTTTTTGTGTATGATGCTGACTCTTTACACACTTTAGTCATTAGCATGAAGGACAAGATAAATGAGCGTAGTGTAGAATATCAATAAGACAGTTGACTGTGTGTGTTTAAATGAAGAATACAAGAATACAATCAATTCTCATGTGAGTATAATTCTTTAATCCCCGAGTGTCTGTCCTAAATTTGCTTTGTGGTAGTCTACAAGTGAGAATCTTTTAAAACAAAAGTTTGCTCTCAAAGTTTATCTCACCAAAAGGAGAAATGAGTGCCAGTATTGACATCATATTTTAAGTCTCCTTTGTGGTCCAGAAGAGAACAAGAGAGGAGAGGCCAGAAAAAGTGAGAAATTAGGAAAAGTAAAAACATTTTACAGGAGTCATGACCAACAATAAACACAATCTAACTGGAATTGAATCCAAGATTGTTCATTGGTGTATGTATAAGAGATGGAGAAAAACAGACATAAGAAGAAAACTGAAGTGGAGCAGTTAATATACAGGTCATGGATCCATGCCAGTAGGTGTCAGTATAAAGTCCAAGACCACTGGGACAAATAAGAGCTGGTGTCATGACAAATCCTGTCCCACCCCATCAAAATCCTACAATTCTCTTTCTTAAGGATTTCAGTTAGATTTGCTAAGCAATCTAACCAATTACAGCGACATCTCTGACTATTTCATCCACAAATGGCAAAATACCATATAATGTCAAATACAAATATAATCATGTGCTAGGATTCTACTCTTATTTCTGTGATTTATGGTAAAAATAGTAAGAGTATAATGCTAGTATCTGGCAGTCTGTGCAACTCAATTGTATTGTATATGATCATATATGAAAATTAAGAGTAGTATGCAAGTATATGACTGATATGCTAATATATGTGGCTATGTATGCTATTCTGAATTCATCCATATTCTGTGCACTTTTCATTCATTCATGACTCCTTATTCACAAAATCGCAGCAAACCTTCATAGAGGGCTTTTTGATCAGGCTTTACAAATGGCTTTACTGTTGAGCAAGATTTTGACAGGAGGTTGGATTTTGCATGACACGAGAAACAAACAAAAACGTACTGAGAGTATCTTTAACATATAGCTCTATTTGTTTTTAGAGTGAATACAGCGAGACAGATAGCCAAAATCTATTTTCTCTTCTTCACAATAGTGCTCAATTTTGTGTTAGTGTCATATACCTTGGGGTAATGGACTTCTAATCCTTAACCCCCATTCCAGGGCTCAGTCAAAGTTTCTTTTGGCTGCACTCTGTATGTACACCCCCAATGGATGAACACACTTTTAAGCACACATTAGCATTGATAATCCTACCATCTCATGACTACTTGTGCAGTTTTTCCAGAACAGATCCACTCCCAGAACAGAAAAACCCAGTGGCAAAAAACAACCAACTTTCCAGTTACACTACACACACACACACACACATAAGCGAACCTGTTAAAAATAAAATATATTCAAGCACATCTATCTCACACACAACATGCATGATGTTCTCCCACACCCTGTGGTTGTGCACATGCGAGTATAATTAGAGATGCACTCTGGAGATTTGAATGTTCCAGAGATAGTAAGATTTACTGTTTGAAGAGTATTTGGCCAAATCTGGGCTCTTAACCCCCCTAAGAGAGAAAGAGCGAGGATCTAGAGAAGGGGAGAAGGGGGGCAGGGGCGACTTTGGCCAAAATCACATCAATGCTCAACATTCTCCTCTTTTCAGTGTGCATGTCCGTAGGACTGATCTGGAACCTAGCTAACCCCGGCATCTGTCCAAGTGTCTGTAAGCAATCACAGCTGACTTGATTGACATCCTAGAACAAAACAATTCATGCTGATTGTCAGAGTGAATTACAATATGAAGTTGGGGTAGGTAGGGGGGTGAAAAAGTACATGAGAAGAGGTAGAGGCATATAGTGTTCAGCTGCTCTCTCTAATCATTAAAATGCATGTTTTAATGATTTATATTAGCTCATAATGAGCTCTGATCTGGTGCTGCGTGTTCTCTCTCAACTCTGTATGTGTACATCTCTTTCCAGTGATTTACACAGCAAATGTATTCTAAAATGCACACGGACACATTAACTCTGGCGCTCTTCCATTAGCCAGCTGCTGATATGGTCCTCTTCGCCTGCGTTGTGTTGAGGTTGTTTAAGGTTTTGTACTTGCTGTGTCAGTTTAACTGTAAATAAACTTCATTCTCAGAACTCTGTGTTTAAGCGCTGCACCCCAGTGCACAAACTCAATCTGTTTTCACAGTTTCTTTCGAAACTTTAATATCCATTCACATTAGCATCATACTTTAATTAACCTAAACAGATTGCTTCAGGGTCAAAGGTCATTTCTGAAGCATTTTGCTTTTTAATCCTCTGTGTCTTGACTGGCAATGACTGCATCAACTTTATCTTATCAATTCATTGAAATGTTTTAATTTTTGTGATAAGAATCAGATCTTGGGTGGGTTTATGCTCTGACTGACCCATATTGCGCTGAATGCTTATCCATTTTTTGCGATGCAGTTTGTTTACACTTCTACAGCTGGCACGACTTCTTGATGGGCTTCTCGCTGGCAGGTTAGCAACTCCAGATTTCTGCAGCAAAGTTGATGGTCTCCTCAGGATCTCTAAGCGCTTTCTATGATCTGCTTTCACATCGTGGCCTGTCCTGTCAATCTGTCTCTGTCAGTGTAAACGCTTACAAATAGCGATATCTGCCGCCGTTTCACTTTACAAGCATTCTTCTGGCAGATATGGGAGATAGGGGATGGTTGTAACATGGTGTGAGTTATAACACTGTCAGCGGAAATTATGTACGGGGATGAAATCTCTGTCATACATGAGCACCACCCTCCTGAGGTGACAGTTTTTGAGTCTCTGAGTACAGTTATAAAGGATTTATAGGACAAAAACCAGGCAGTTTTGAGATAATCAACCTTTTACATGCAAGTTAGAATTTGATTTGAAATCATGTTAATGAATGTTAAATGACAGAACTGTAGGTTTTCTTGTTTAAGTTGATATGAAACATTAACTCAAAACAATCATCTAATTGGTAGAAATAGCATGATCTTCCCTAAAGATTTTACTTTTAATTTATATTTTTATTTCACTCATTCTTTATTATTATTATTATATTGTGGAAATGTGATGTTTTCAATCATTTTGAGGTTTTGTATATAAGTTTTGCACAGCTTATTTCTCTGTTCATTCATTTTGGCATGAGCATTGGGACCCAATTTTTGATTTTGTCTTTTCCACATATGCGCATATGTGTAAACACCACATTTTGGTCTTGTGGCCCTTTATTTATATGTACAGTGGTCATTGTGGCTAAAAGAAAATAAACTTGTCTCCAGCAGAGGATATTCCCCCTGTATCCTGTAAAAGGCCATTTGTGTTGAAGGCAGTTTCAGTTGTCACGGATACTGTTTATAGTTCATCCCCCTGAGTTTGATTCCACATAGAGGTGATGTGATCAGCAGCATAATGACACCCAGCTGACACACACAAACATGAACACAAGCTACAGCTGGAAGAGATCTGACACAGCCTGTGAGGAAATAGAGGAGTGGGTTTTGCCAGACTGAACCGACCAAAAGAGGGCAAGAGAAAGAGTCCGAGAATAATGTGTGACCTTACTGAAATCTGTGCAGACGTGCAGCCAAACAGACATAATGAGTGAACAAGGGAGTGAAAGGTTGAAGATTCAAGGGTCTGTAATCGATAAAGATAACAGCTGTGAGAGAAAGCAGCCATGTCTGGAAGATGGGACATTGTCTGTCTGTGCCTTTCTGACATTAAAAAGTAGTTGATTTGATGGCTATTGAAGGAACAATAATCTCAGTATGTTTGAACAACATGGTCGGGTCATTGAACCACTGGATAAACAGTTTCTTGAACTGTGAAAGCAATGTTCTTTTTGAAGTAAAGTTTTATTGCTGTATTATTTTCCAGTAAAAGAGGAATGCTTTGAAAATAAAAAACATTTATGGCAGTTGTCTCTCTCTCTCTCTCTGTTTATCACATAACTTTCACAGGCATAATCCACTGCATATCAGTTGCATTATGTCATCTCACATCTAATCACAAATCAAATAATGTCATTTACATTTGAATTTCAGCAGGCCGCAATCAGCCACCAAATGTCAGAAAAACGATCACCAAGTGACAGACCTCAGTGTGATGATTTTCTGTGGTTTTAGGCAGCAGCGAAGCGTGTGGCCCAGAGGATCCTGCTCCTCGTGTGGCCTTAAAGCAGTTTTTGAAATACCAATTTCAAGTTTCATGCACATAAGTGCTGTGTTTCATTACAAGTACAGGTCTCGTATAGAGCAAAACATTTTGTCAACTACTGTAATGCTGTTTTGTCGTTTGCTTAATTTAAAATAATTAATAATTTGTTTTTATAGAGGTTGCGTAAAATTGAAACAGGTTTATTCAATTATGCTTGTTTATCCACTGGTACCACTAAGTCCATTAAGTAAACTATAAACATGTTTACCGCCTTTAAAAAAAAAAAAAACATATCAGAAATCAAGCATTTGTTTATCTTCATATCAACACCTGAGAAAAACCTGACTATATCAGAAACTCAGATCCGATTTTGACAGTTATCAGCATATTGTTGTTTTGTTTGTACATATAAACACTGACAGAAAAGATCTTGAAGCAAATTGCCTTGAATTACCTTGTTTAACAGCAGTGACGTCGTTCTCCATGTGATTCCAGTTTACTGTATTCCAGTTTCTTCTCAAACATGACAAGTTTGCATCGGTGACCTAAAGCCTTAACCACTATGCCATCAAGTGCAAGCTTCAGGATTGCTAGGCAAGAAAATTCATTTAAGATACAATCTATTATATGAAATGTAAAAGCCTAGTTAAAAAGTGTTTTCTGAGGTCCTTTATGGACCTTTCACATTCTCAATATTTATTTTTTTTTGGAATAAATGTTTAGTGCAGTAGCATGCATGCATTCAGGATAGACAACCAGTAGATAAACCAGTAGAACTGATAGAACCACTGGTAAAAAAAAATAAAATGTATTATATCGTTTGTGCTATTTTTTCTGCTTCTTTGGTGAGCCGAATCTGATTTTACACTGTTAAAAATAAATTTAATTGGACAGGTAATGGACTGTATTTTTTTTCATGTCGTTATTATACAATGAAACTCCTTTCGCTTCACAGATATTTGCTGTAATTTAAATTTCCACTATTAGAATTGCTTGTATTTTGGTATTCCATCAAATTTCTGCTTTTTACAGAATAATGTGTAATTATACATAAAATGTTGATTAATTAAATTATTTTTTTCTGTAAAAATAGAAAAACGGAAACGAATAAAAACTGCATAAATCAGCAGTTATTCAACATGTTTTTCTTGGTTAAACTGAGTTTTTTTTAAGGGTAAATAATAGTATTTGTAGTTTTCTGCATTTCACTCCAGCTTAATCGCATTCTTGAAACTTGCTATCGTAGTATTGCAAATTTTGTTGGCTCATGTGATAAATTGTTTGCAGTGTTTCTCATTTGTAAATAACTTTGTATGAAAGCTAACTGATCTAATCCTTTAAGACATTGATTTAGCATCATTAAAAAAGTTTGAGCATTGTGGGTTTTTTTGTGAATATTTTGAAAAATTAGTAAATAATTATATGAATTATTGCAGGCAAGAAGAGATTTAACTTTTTGCACCTTTTTATTAGCATTTCTCACCAGGGATTTCTTAACATGAGAAAGATTGAATATATCTTTTGATTAATTCATGTCAGGAGCATTAAAGTATAGCTTTAGATGCTGGTGAATTTGAAATGACCCAGAGACTAAAAGGAGAACAAAATATCTACAATTAATGTTTGGGTGGCTTTTTGTATGTTAAAGAATTACATTAACACTACTCACAGACTACAGTTTCTAATCTCAGCAGACCTTCAGATCTGGGTCAGAGATCCCTCTTCTTGTGTCGCAGGCTCATTGCCCTAGTAAAATGGCCAGCTGCTCCATGTCCAGGACATTGAGTGCATATGTTTTATCTATGCCTCTCTTGACTTCAAGTTCACACATACACACACTTAAACAGCCACGAAACACAAATACACTCCTGTGAAGCGGCCTGCTCAGGTGAGATAAGAAACTCTTGTGCTCTCTGAGTTCCCAGAGAATAACTAAGCTGAACAAACGCACACTGAGCACACACGTCATGTCAGTGAACAAGATTATTTCAGTTTAATCATGCACATGTACATAGACTTGCACTTGCAGGTGAGCAGTTTTGAACATGTAATCCTGGCGTACAGTTAACAGTGGAATACAGAAAAGCTCTATTCAGATCTGTTGCATATCACATATCACTATTATAAAAATATACTGACCTCAATGCTTTTTCAGTGTGTTTGGACTGAGTTACTGCAAGCTGATTTCATGGCTCCCTCGAATCACCAAAATAGTGACTACCGACCCCAGACGACAACTGTGAGATTTTAGTTACATCATAAACTTCGTTTTCAGAAACTGCACAGCCGTAATCAAGAGAGGTGTAGGACACTAACGGCAGGGACAGCCTCCCAAGGGCAGTCTGGTGTGTTTTTATCACTGGCAGAAAAGGGATCATGCAGGATTGTGATTACGGTTTCATTTTGCCAATTGAAACCTTGGCTAGCAGCCAGAAAAACACACCTATCATTTGATTTCAAAATTTAATTCTCCTTTATGCGAAACTCAGTCATTTCACTTGCTCCGTAAGCATGACAGAAACCTCATGTTTTGAGATACACAAATAAAAATCCTCAAATACTAATAATTATACACAATAGATTTTAAATGGAGATCATGATTCTCTTGCGATTGTAAATAGACAATTAAACAAAGTAACATGTAATTTACTAGAGCTTCTGACAAAGTGTTAATTGTTGCAGCCTATTTAAAAATATTTAAAAAAATGGGTTTGAGTGAATGATTCAAAGACTAAAGACTTTCATTTCAAGACTTGTTTCATTACTGGATGAATCAATGGTTTTGAACAAATCTCTTGAATGAATGATTCAATGACAAATACTTGGTCTGCGTCCGAAATTGCCTACTAAGGTATAAGGTACCTATTTGGTAATTACTTCTTAACTGCTAAAAAAATCCCTTATCATGTGACCTACCAGCATCGGTTGCATAGCATCACCATCATTTGGGTACTTTTTGCCTACTCTTTTATGAGTACTGTGAATTCAGACATACTTTTTTTGTCACATACAGTTTTTAGCTGACTATATAGTAGTGAAGTATGCAATTTTGGAGGCAGCCAGGGACTTAACAGTCACTTGATGCCAACCAGTGGCGTATATCGATGTAACTTATACAATCTTTATTTTAAGAGTCTAGTTCTTTCAAAAGGCAATTTTCTCTATTTTGATCACTACCGTAGACATCAGTGTTTATATGCAAACTATAAACTATTATGATTATGCCATACTTCCCAATATTCTTCTTGTATTTGAGGATTACTGCTGAGTATAATGTATGTAATGTATAATGACTAAAAGAATCAGAAAATTTGATTTCAGGATGCTGCCTGTTCTCTATTTCATCACCAACAAGTTGCACAAAATTTTTGCACTTTTGGCTTCTACTACCCCTTTAGAGTCCCCTCAACCTCTCCACCCCGTCACACCATCATCCTCAACTTGGAAAATCTCTAAGCCAACTGGACGACCTCATCCTGCACCCACACCCCCATGCCCCCAACAGGCGCGTGGTGAGTGCTGATTGGGTAATCAGGATTTGTGTGTCTGACAGAGTTCACACATTATCAGGAGAGTCTGTGGAGGATTCGCATTATTAAATATAATGTCATAGTTACAAAAAGCTTTTATTGAAATGCTGAATCAGGACCGTTGAGACCTGGGTAAAAGACAATAGGGATGGAGGTATACAATTTAGAGAAAAAAAATCTAGGCAGTCAAAAACCGAGAAGAGATCATTCACTAATGTTGTACCAAACCTGTATGACTTTCTGTGATGACTGAATTTTAATTTTTTGTTAAACTATTCCTTTAACCAAATAAGGCTAGCTGAAACTAGCGCTCTCAATGATCTTTGATCTGCTGTGGAAAATTAAGAAAAGCTGAACCATTGATGTTCCCAAGATCAGCAGTGCTCATTGGTCAGGATCACCTCTCAGCTGAATGAGAGGTCTTTTAATGCTGGTTATCGTGCTCTGTGGTTCATCTCATAGCTTTCAGTTTAGTGGGAATGTGCAGACCCATCTTTTGATAAATGGGCTGTTGTGATCAGGAAGTGGCTGGGTAGTGTCACCCCCTCAGCCACTGCTGGTGGATGCCGTAAATACACTTTTATAAGCTATAATTTGACTACTACAACTTTTCATTTTAAAGCTAAAGCGGCAAGAATAAACCACATGATCAAAATCACTTAGACTGAAATATATTACAATGTCTTGAAGCCTCTCCTCCAAAACAAATCTGTTAAAATAAACCATGTCGCAAAATATGTCATGATGACAAAATTATACTACAGCAATTGATGATGATAAAATATCCATGTCCTCCATCAGTGTATTGATGGCAATGCTTATCATGGAAAGCAATGGGTTTACAGGCAGCATCACAATAAAGACAGCAAAGGGTGTCTGTTTGGTAACACAATTGTCTTGGATATGTGGTATTAATTGGACGACGGATGCCTAGGGAGTAAAACTCTCCGAGTGAAGACATGTAAAATGATAGAACATAATAAAAACCCATCACACCACCACATTCTTTTCAACTACTTTCTGCAGGGTGGCGCGTGTTCATTTTAAACCATAAATAATCTAAATGTGTACACATTTCATTATTATAACTGCCATTTTGATGGAAGGGGAATGCTGACGGATAGCCTGTTCCGAGTGCAAAAAAGCTATTGAATATACTTTAAAATTAGTAAATCTGAATCTGACTGATTCAAACACAAGCACAAGGGTTATACAGCAGCATCAGCTTGATAAAAGACATTAATTACTTTTCAATTTATGAAGCCAGATAAGAAACAAGAAATGTGCAAGACCTGACCAGTGAGAGAGTCTAAGAAAAGAAAAGAAATTGATAGAAAGAGGGACAAAAAGTTATTGACTTTCAAGTAATGCAGGAGTATCCAATTCTGCTCCTGGAGGGCCATCTTCCTGTGGAGTTTAGCTCCAGCACACCTGCCTGAGCTTCCGACTAAACTCTGCTGGCAAGTGGCCCTGCAGTAGCAGGATTGAACACCCCTGACCTAATGTGACACTTATAAAGATGTAATATCTGATTGAGAACAAGGTTAAGTAGAAGTGAAGATTTTTATTTAGTAATTAAAATTTTGGGCATCATGACTTCACAAGACTATAGCACAGAACAATTACATTTTTTGTCCTTCTTTAGTGCTTGACAGATAGTCACTAAGAATCTTTGAATGGAAAAGAGAAGTGAAGATTCTTCAAAAAAAATCTCTATATGGAAAATATAATTGCATAAAGGTTTGCAACAACTTGAGGGTAAGTGATGACATTTTACATTTTTGATTGAACTATCTATTTAACAGATGAATTAACATATTTGTACAAAATGAAAGTTTGTGCATTATGTAAAGAGAGAGCATAAGGCATCTGTTGGAGGACTCAATTATAAGCAAGATCAACCATTTTACCTAGTTGGGCTAACACTGCTGCATGGCTAGACAGTGTCTGGTACACAAACACACTCAGACATGCCAGAGACACAAAAATTCAAGAATTCCTTACTCTGGGGAGGGTCTTTAACAGGGTGACCTTTGTCCCTTGACCCTGTTAATACAGATATGAGTGGGAGAAACAATTCTAACAACAAAACAATGAGAGACAAAAAAGGCTAGACGGGCTACTAGACAGAGTGAGAACTGAAATGCAATAATTAGCTTAGGTTGGGTTTTGCTCTGGTATGTCTGACTGTAGAGCCAGAATAACGGTTAGTTTAGAGGACAGCGAGTGCCTTCCATAGCAAACACACTTAAAGAGGGAGGGTAGAGTGGCCAACAGCTCTTTAGGGACAGTATTGTCTAGGCCACCGACAAGCTTAAATGGGGAAAAAGTTCAGCATCAATCCTTACAGCACGCAGCGCAGGCACGACCCACACACGCCTTTGTTACCCAATAGAGCAAACAAGAGAGGGACAGTGTAAAAGAGAGAAAGAAAAAGCGTTGGGCTCTTTTGCAATGCTGGTGTTTGGAATGAAGTATGCGTTTGGTCTTTGGATCGTCAGCCCAAATGCTTCAGCTGGCATGAAGCAGATGCATGCACACATAGTCACTAAAATGTACTTAATGGTACAGTGAGTAAAGGTAACACAGTTTAAATCAAACACAGGTGAAAAGTGACATTTTTAAAATACAGTAGCTGAACAGCAACTTCAACTACTATTTACAGTTACTGTCAACAGCACATTATTTAGAGGGAGAATAGAGTGACGAGATTTTCTGGAATTGAACGTTACAATGTCTACGTAATAAACATTAAACAGTCTATAATATAAATTTCATTTTTATTTTAAGCTTCTTTTCTTTCCTGAAGTTAAATGTGAACACATAAAAAGGACAGAACATACTGTACTATTATGCAACATTTATTACTTGTCACTTTTGAATTTTTCCTTAGTTTACTGCATAATATTCTGCAGTAATTATTTTGATTGTGAACTGTATAAATGTCCCAGCATGGTTTTAATTTCAGAAAGTTCAACTTGCTGAAAAAGCTAAAAAGTTGCTGCACAATGACAATGACTTTATATGATATATGCATATATGTATATATATATAATCATGAACACAAATAACATGGAGTAATATTTTTTTAAAAGTTTTTTAATAAGTAAATATTACAAAGTCCAGTAACTTTAAAATCAACTTTCTCATCACAGTCTTTCTTTTCACTCTCACATCCACGATTTCATCAGATTGGAAGAGGTATTAGATATTGCAGCATTCTTGCAATATCTTACTCTCATCTACTATAAGCTTTATGCTGTAGAATATGCTCCATACTCCAGTCTTTCATGTTCTTTATATACTATTAATCCATGACACACAGGCCAGAAGAAAAATGAGACACACAATCGACTTCCACACATCCCACAAACTCTCCTCAGTGTTATATGATAAAAACATGAAACTCCACCGCCAGTGTAGCACAGGAATGCAAAGGTGGGAAGGCAAAGGGAGATATAAAAAAAAAAAAAAAAAGAGTTAAGGGAGGAATAGTAAAGATAGGATTAAAAGTGAATGAGGAATCAAAAAATAATTGGAGAGGGCAGTAAAATAATATAAAAGTCCCAAAGTGAGAAAGGGAGTCTACGAGAGATGAAAACATTTCAATTCTGCTACATGAAAACAGAACAAATGTTCATGGATTTGTGCTTCTAGGAGATGACTAAACGCAGACAGTGGGATATAATCCAAACAAGCCCTTTCCCCTGCTCTGGGCCATCTCTCCGAGAGCACACAGAGCCAGAGGGTGCTGCAATGTGCCACAGAAACTCCAGAAACTAAACAAATCCTGTCACTGTATGCATAACACACCATTTACACCCACATAAGTGCATGATATGTTGATCTCTTCCTTCAAGGCTCGAGGATAGGGTTTGAGGCACTGTAGGGGTCCATTTGAAGCAGGGTTAACCCTTGTGTCAGGCTTAGGGATGGAGACAGCGGTAAGATTAAGGTTCGAGAGGAGTCTGAGGTTATGTCAGGGTTAAAGATAAAGGGTTTAAAAGGAGGAACATAAAGTTGCATTTACAGCAATATGCCGTGTTGCATCAGCATTAGCTTTAAACGTAGTTTTAAAGTTGTGGCTGGATTTGATAGGAAACAAAAGAATAAAATACCATCTCTGTGTCTGTTGTTGTAGTTTGTCGAAGATTTACCATTCTGTCATGATCAACTCTTTAGCACAGAATGGTCATAAAAAATAAAAAAAAACACCTACACACAGCCAAGGCTGAATATTCTTTTACTGTGAGGACAGTTTTTATTTAGCCTATCTATTACACCAGCAGGAAGAGAACTCATTCTTCCATTCTTGAAGGGATAGTTCATTCATCTGCTCACCCTTATGTTGTTTCAAACCCATATGACTCGTTCTTCTGCGGAACAAAAAAGGAGAAATTTTCAAGAATATACTGGTGACTGATGCATTATATATAAACCATACGATAAGTTAGTGTGAGGAACAAATCAGTGTTGTTGTTATTAACTAAAAAATCATCAATTGAAATAAAGCTGAAATAAAACAACATGTGCATATGGGATGAAAACCTTAAACTAAAAAAAATTAATTAAATTAAAACTTTAAGCTATAAAGGTGAAAATGAAAAAAAAATTAAAGCGAAATAAAAAATTTTAAAAAGCACATCAAATTACTAAAACTAAATTGAAAATTAAAACGGAATATATAAAAAATAAAAGCTAATAGAAATATTAATAAATGCTAAAATAGTATACAAAACATTAAAATAATTCCATTCAATTGTTATTCACTGAAAATCTTTCCCTACATTGAGCTGTTAACTGCTGCAAGCAAATCATTGATTCATTGACAACTATTTAGAATGAAATACAGTGTGTGAATGTAACAAGTGATGTTGTCCTGAGTGAACTGCACATCTCATCTCTGTCCCACTGTATTTCAGTTAACTTGTACACATCTCTAAAACGGTTTCCATAGCAAAAGTCCCAGAGTGAGCAAACTTTATTCTGAATTATCTTCCACCAGAGCCTCGTTTAGGATAATTTAACACAGAAATCAAGACGTTTTGAGAATTCCCTCAGTCTGAACTCGCCAACAAGATTAAAATAGACATCTTTTTTCACTTTCACTGAATTGCAAGCAGGGTTGCATAAAAAAAACCCGCAACCATCTAGTTCTGATGATTTAGAATGATATTTAGTGCTCAACTGGAAGGTGTTTAAATATGAGATAATATAATATTGTGAAATTCTGAGGACAGAACAGCATTCCCAAACTTCCAAACATCTCATAATTTAAGAGGACTTACTACTTCAGGGTGAAGCGTTCACACAGTGGATTATGGTCTCAAACACACTGGAAACTTTTATCACTTTCTGTCTAATCTTTTGAGCTACTGGAGTTTTTAACACTTAAAGTTGGACATCATCTCTTAGTCAAAATGTTATCAAATGTAGCTTACTTTGAGGTTTTCCGCTGACTTAAATAATTGTTCTTTTCAGCTAAAAAGAGATATTAAAAATGACAAATAGCCACTCAGACTGAAGCATTCAACCACATTTTGACAGAGATGTTCTCGCCCTACATCTTCTCAAGATTTAAGATGTCAGGAAGCTGAATTCACACTGCAGCACTGCTGTCATAACCACTGATTGCTTACCATTTAGGAGATGCTTTTCTTACATAGCAAGTTATTTTACAAAAACACCTTGGAGAGTTCCCACAGAGCATCCTGGGGTTAAGTGTCTTGTTTGATGGCACTGGTGATAACGTTCTTGCCACTTAACTTAACATTAACACAATCCAGACAGCTGGATGAAGGATGGCAGTGGTTAAGTGAACATGGAAAGGGAGGGTGAACATACATTAAGATGTGAACACTTTCTTTATTGGACCTGACGTTAAACAGCAACAGTTTATTTTTCACCACATCAGAAAAATGCCCAGTGATTGATAATATTTCAGTCCACAAATCAATTTAAACAATGACAAATGCTCCCATTTACTTCTATAGTGCCACTGCTTTATTATTATTATTATATTTAATAATGATAATGAGATTGCCCAATTAGGATTTATATACACTTGTTCAAAAGTTTGAGGTCGGTAAGATTTCTTAAATGTTTTTGAAAGAAGTCATTGTATTTATTTGATTCAAAATTAAGTAATAACAGTAATATTGTGAAATATTATTACAATTCAAAGTTATTTTTCCTTTAGAATATATTTTAAAATGTCATTTATTCTTGTGATTACAAAGCTGAGCATCATTTTCAGCATCATCACTCAGTCTTCAGTGTCACATGATCCTTCAGAAATCATTCAAATATGATGATTTGCTACTCAAGAAACATTTTTTAATATAATCAATTTTGAAAACAGTTGTGCTGCTTAATGTTTTTGTGGAAACTGTGATATATGGAATATGTGAATCCATGATATTTTGGTGAATATAGAAAGTACAAAAGAATGTAAATAGAAATCTTTTGAAACAGTAAAAGTCTAAAGGAAAAAAAAAAAAAAAAAAAGTAAAATATTACTGACGCCACCTTTTGAACGGTAGTATTAGAGCAGTGTTTCTCAATTTCAGTCCTCGGGACCCACCTCCAGTGTTTTAGATATCTCCCTATTCAGCACCCTTAAGAAGCTGACAAGTTAAATCAGGTGTTTTATTTAGTGAGACATCTAAAACATTCTGGTATGTGAGTCCCCAGTACTGGATTGAGAAACACTGCTCTAGAGGACAGTGACGATAGCATGGATGAGGCATGAGATTGAAGCAGCACAGATCCCTGAGGGAAGTTTGCAAGGCATTGCACAGTAAAGAGTGAGTGCACCCTGGATTTACTGTGTCTGGCACTCAATCTGTGGCCTTCACAGCTGCCTTATCTGTTTCCAGCACTGAGAGGCTGCTGGGGTTAGTTCAGGACAGACACAAGCACTCGTGCACGCTTATGTCAGAACATACTTTAACGTATATACTGCACATTTCACCCCAAAACTAATAATTACAATGACAGATTTGCTTTTTTGCTTTTTTCTCATTGAATAGATTTATATATATATATATATATATATATATATATATATATATAGGTACATGAACTTCACATGTACATTAACTATTTCCACTGCATAAACTCCTCTGCATAAACCTAATGATCATGCGATCCGACATGATTTGAGATCATTGAAAGTGGATCTTCGGTGAGTTCAACTGACCTTTTGTACAAACAGTTAACATGGTCAATGACACAAATTTGCTTATTTGATTTGTGTTCTAAAAATAGTATGTTTTACACCAAAAAGTTTCCTGTTTTAAAAATGTCAAATTCTAAAATGTTGGTATAATAATTGTTCTTGTATATAATGTATAGGAGCAAGCAACCTGAGTGCTTTGCTCAAAGGCACAATGATGATAGCTCATCACTTGTTTTTTACTGGTCTTCATGCAGTTTCTGAGGTTTAGCAGCTATGCCAGCATGAATAGAGACAATCATTTTACTAATCAACAAATAATTCTGCTCGCTAAACTTTTTTCTTTCGTTGTCGTTTACCTGTCACAGTGATCTACTGTTTGAGTTTCCCTCGGTTTCATCTGCGGCCTCATGCTGTCCTGTTACCCCCGTACACCCACCATCCTCTGACACCGTCCTCATTCATCAGTTTTGAAACTTCTTTAGGGATTTGGGACACAATCTAAAGGCCAGAAATTAATAACTTCCAGTGTGTTTGCTGAAAGAGCACACACAATGAAACTATACACAATTCAACCATTCACGAATTGATGTTTTGATTAATCTACAGAAGAGACCAGGGGCTTCAGTTTATCCTTGTTGCAACACAGTGAAAGGCTATCACCTTTGGTCCACTTTGGTATCAGTTTGTGAGTTTTTGCATGAGCATGTATACTGTTTTTATCATTAGCACTGCAGGATGCATGAATAAATTCAATTAGCATACTATGGGGAATATTCTTAAATGTTTTTTGAAACTTGAAACTTCTGTGTGATTCTTTATAAGCGAAATGTGTTATAGATAGAATTAGTTAAGACAGCAAAATTATCCAAATTGTGTCCTGTTTCAAATTCCTCAAATCAGTTAAGACAGCAAAATTATCCCATCTGAGAGTCCTGATCCAAGTTTCTATAAAGACTTTAGACTTGGATCGTGATACGGAGCAGGCAAACCATGTGACCGACAGCACTGGTCTATTACTTCTCAGCCCCGCATTGAGTTTAAAAAAAAAGTTAAATATTTACACAATCACAATGACTGAGTCTGACTATTCTGTTTGAAATAGCATTAACCTCAAAACATATTGTGAAAGTTCAGACAGTACAGCACCTGTGTCTGATATGACCGGACAGCCGTAGCTCTGCAGCCTTACCTTCAGCCTTATGTGTGACGTATGACATTAACTTGAACACACCTCAGAGGAAGGAGTTTTTCATTGGTTAGTGTAAATGTGGGTCGTCTGGGTAATTCTGAGTAAAGTCTGTATGCTGTCAGGAGGAGATAAACTCTAACGACACCTTATTAAAGCAAGTTGATAAGTTAAGAGGTTTAGTTCCATTCACACTTTATTTGTATTGCTTTACCTATATTACGGTGATTGAGGACATTTATGAGTCTTAATGGCTAAACTGCCATCTGATGTCACTGTTTCTATATTGCTTAAAGGGTCTCATCACAATGTTTTGAGTGTCATTTCAGCTGGTCCAGAAAGCTTTGTGTCACATAGTCAACTTTAAATGGGATATACATATATTTGTTTATCTGTGGATTGCTATTTTTAAGATATACTAAAGGCTCTTTTATGTACTGTACTTATGTACTGTATATACAGGCACCATCCTGTTCAAAAGTTTGGGATCAGTAAACTTTTAATCCTTTTTGAAAAAAAAATTCTCTTATGCTCACCAAGGCTGCATTTTTTAAAATCAAAAATAAACTAAAAACAGTACTGTTTTGAAAATATTATTACAATTTACAATAACTGTTTTGTGATTTAATATATTTTAAAATGTCATTTATTCATGTGATGGCGAAGCTAAATTTTCAGCAGCCATTACTACTATAGGTAAAATTAACAAAGTCAAGCGCAGTTTAAAGATACAATAATGACTGATCACTAAATGTCATGTACAGAGGTCTAATGGACTGCCTTGTGCAGAAGTTATTAAAAACTTCACTAGAAAGCACCCATACTGCACTTTTTTAAAGATAAAATGATCATGAAGTGTGTGAAAAAAGATCACCTTTCATATTTCAACCATAATTTCATTGTATGCACTCTCTTGCATGAATGAGGTTATTAAAATGACTGCCATGACTTACTTTGAGTAGTGTTGAGCAGAAGTTTCACGTGGAGTCTGCAGAGATCTTACCAAAGTGACAGTTTTATGATTATTCAAGCACACACTCATACACACACTCATATACTCATGGCTCCTTAATTTCCCTGCCCAACACATTTATGTTCCTCAAAGGATGAATGAATTTCTGAGCTGGAAGCAGAGTTCTAATGTATTCTGTGGAGTGTTTACTAGGTTTAAGACTTAGCCAAACTTATCTTTGAATAATCCAAATTCAACATTAAGTATATTTTTTAGGATCCCAGTAGGTTTAATTTTATATTTCAAAACTAGTTCTACTGATAGACCTGCTGAACCCAATGAATAACTGCAACTCTTGCCCTACATAACTGTTAACCATGTGTGATGGTCATTTCTTACACTGTTACAGAACTGACCGTTACTCATCAGACCTTTATCTCTAATGGGACTCGACTTGGCCATCATGCCAGCAATTCTTAGAAGCCTGTGCCATGATGCCACCCCTTGCCTATCTTGCCAAGCCCCACCCATGTCCCACAGAGCCTTTTAGGGACAGACCTTAAGGTCATATGTACTCTGGCTCAACTGCTGAACCATTAAGCAAAAAAGATACAGTATGCACGTTTGCCTGCTTTTTTATGTGCTCCTATAACGCAACAGAACTGATGTTGCATAACACGCAAAAAAGACCCCTGGTAGTCATTATTCTAGACATCACTCTCCTGATATGACACACAATTTTTAAATATCATTTTCTATTGGTACTTTTTTGTGTTTGGGTACTGTTATTGTGCAAATGGCCCAGTCCCTTGATAGGGAACTGCTGATAGTGGGCTCAGAGCATGATATTGTGAGGCAGAAAGAGATGGCTTGGTAAGCAAACAGCTTATCATAAACTGTAACTTTTGTCTGAGTACAGACCAATTCAGTCTCGCACACACAATAAAATAATTAAATAATTTAAGCACTCATAGTCTATAATAAAAACTCCAATTTAGGACACATTTAACGAGTTCATTTGCCCATATAATCTTTAAGGCTTTTTTGGCTGACATATCCCCACAGTGAATAAATATAGGATATGATTTCATAGGGCAAGGTACCTGAGATGAAGTTTGGGGAGGTGGAGGGATGCTGGAACAGCAGCTGCTTATGAACTCTGGCTGTTGATTGGAAGATTAGTTGGACTCGCTCCTCCCTAAATTACGTTTAGGAACTTTACTGATATTTTTGTTGATTCATTTGCTTACACCTTTGACATCTAAGGCAGCCTATACATACAACTTTTATTGTTTTAGCATTGTTGTACTTTTCATGATACACAACTGTCTGTCACAACATTCATGTTACAGGACTTAGATCACAGACAGGTCAAGATATTTAATCTGCTAAATATATATATGGCCAACGCCTTTCTCAGATCGACTTTGATCATTCAGACATCAAGCACAGATTTGCCTCTTATTCTGGGCTTTTTTTGACAATGTCCATTATCTGTCGGTGAGCGGAAAATCGGCTAAAATCATAGAGTAGCTATTTGGGTGGCTTTAAAGTAGACATGAAACAGAAGTTGCAATAATCTTTTCTTTCCTATTTGCTGTTGCTGTGATCTCACGTGTTTAACAGGCCGTTCCACCTTCGAGCCGATAAACACGTCATCAAAGAAGAGACACGATGCAAGTGGGAGGGTGAGTTATTTTGATGAATGATTATGAGGGCACATGCATTTTAAGTGCACGGATATCATTTATTGATTTAAAAATTGTCAATTTATTTCATGTTGATTTTACAGACATTTTGCACATGAATCTTGGTGGTAGAGGTATGGGGCATTATACACAAACACAATTTAAATATAATATAATTGTCAGGAAACTAAGACTAGATGATGGTAAGTGAAGACAATAAGTTTACTTAAAACACAGTCAATAGAAAATGGAATGCAGAAATAACCGGCAGATGAGTGAAGACACAGGCAGGGATCCAACAGCAGGTGATGAGAACAACACACACTCACACACACACACAAACACACACAAACAGTCACTGTTAATGATAACGAAAAATTACTTTCATTTTGTTTCTTGTAGATGGACAAGGGGATCCGGAGAAGGAGACTGGAGATGGAGACCTGGAGAAGGAGAACACACAAGAGTCCAAGACAAGACTAGACAAAGACTGTTGCTGTGTCTGAAACCGCCTACTTCTCTACTATATAGTAGGGGAAAAGCAGTAGGCGAGCAAATAAGTATGTCCGAATCCTTAGTGTTCATAAAAGAGTAGGCGAGAATTATGTTTCCTATTGTTGTCAGTAAATAAAATATAATTATTTTATTAATTCATGCTTTAATTCATTGCTTGACTGAAAATTGAGATATATTCACCTTCACTGCATTTGTTTAGTGTGTTCATAGCAACAAACAACAAATGACATGTTGCTTGTTTTACTAAAACATCTTTTTCGGTAAAAAGAAGTAATATAATTAAGTATTGGGCAGCATTTATCATTATTATTGTGAGTAAATGGTGGAGTGGGCTAGCAATGCAATTCATTCTGGGGTAATCTTATTTTTATACTTACATTTTCTGAGTACAAAATCAACATTCTTCTCCAAAGGTGGGATCTTCGAGCAGCTGCCTGACGCTGAAGAAAACTGTTCTAGTTAGGGTTGTTGAGATACTGAAGCTGTGAGGTGTTAGTGCACTTGTCACTCATTTCTTTTTTATTATTATTATTTGTTGCAGAACTATTATTACAAGATATTACAAGATTAGGGAAAATGCTATGGTTGTATCTTTAACAATGAACAATCATAATAACAATACGTATGAGACAATAATATTAGATTGTTTACAAAAAAAAAGCACAATGACATGGTTAAATATCTGAATAATTTAAAAAAAAAAATACATCAAAAATATATTTATTTATTTAGTTAGTTATTTATTAGCCTGATGAATGAAATGACAGTTAAATTCAAGAAAAAGAGGAAAACTCTTTGCTTGTGGATGAAAAATTTAGCATATAAATAAAGAAACTAATAGCATATTCAAGAGATCAAGATTTTGTGTTTTCGTAATAAAAAAATAATATCTTTAAGGATAAAACTGTGGGTCACATAAGCAGGGTTAAAAATATAAGAACTTAAATTAACCCCAAATGTATTGGTTACACTACAATCACAGCTGTTTCTTAACAAGACCACAAAATGAGCAACTTTAATCAATATCAAGATAAGTACAGATAGATGAATTAAACCCGTCACTCATATATTTTAAGTTGTTGCGCTTGTTGCTTCGTAGGTCTGATAGTAACGTCAAGCGGATGATTTCCACATTGCATTCATACTCAACCAGATCTGGCTATATAGTACCTACTCTCGTTAAGTAAGTACTTGTGGAAACTAAGAACATACTCATTGAGTAAGCAGTTTCAGATGCAGCCTGTGTGCTTGCAGCCTGTGTGCTTGCAGCCTGTGTGCTTGCAGCCTGTGTGCTTGCAGCCTGTGTGCTTGCAGCCTGTGTGCTTGCAGCCTGTGTGCTTGCAGCCTGTGTGCTTGCAGCCTGTGTGCTTGCAGCCTGTGTGCTTGCAGCCTGTGTGCTTATATCTGGTGGAGGGTAACAGCTGGAGGTGATCAGTGATTGTGACTGGGTGATTGCAGACAGTGAGCAGGTGAGCAAAAGGAGGGATGATGGGAAATGTAGTTTGGAGTGGGTGACAGAGCTGGTGATGGTGACAATAATATAATTTAAAGATTAAACTTTTATATATTACACCTTATATGCCTTGTTTGGGTTAACACAAGCATACCAAATGCGCTTTGAAATCAATGCAAAATGCAAGATAATACATTTGCGTACAAGTAACTGAGATAATGCTGTTTTGGTGTCTGTAATGTTTCGTTACACTGAACAAGGGCACGCTGTGCCCAAGGAAACAGGTTATTGTGCTTGAGTAGTGTGGCATGATGGTACTGTAGTAGCTTTACAGCTCTCTCTGAAAATCTGAAAAGTAAAAACAGATTTTAGCAGCAAAAAAATCTCCTATTGCCGATTTTTTTGTGAGACCAGTCTGCAACTTCTGTGTGTATTTTGATTAAAGTTATTGCCTACTGAAATCAATCATCAATTTTGTATGAAAATTGTAAACCTCTTTTCCTTTCCTTTTTATATTCTGTAGAAATATATTCGGACACCAGCGAACTTTTCAGCTCACAAATGAACGATATTGGCCAAATATTATACATTATACAAAATGTTTAATAAAAATACATTAGAAATGGAACATAATATGGCACATGTTTATTATTATTATTATTATTTGGTTTATTAATCTATCCAAAAAAGTGCACATTTTGTGCACTTCCATAAAGATCATGTTTCCGAGCAGAAAATATAATACAGGTATAGCTCCACTTGTAGGGCCTTCACCTAACAGAAAGGTTGCCTGAGAGCTTGAGATGAGCATACATCTGCATTCACTCAGAGGTGATTTAAACAGCTTATCTGTTCATATGGAGGGTTTCAGTAGGGAAAAGGTTATTGCATTGTAGTCAATCACTTCACACTGTTAATAGGGCCAATATGTCATCAAATGTTGCAACGCAAAAGGCTCGGGTAAGTGAAAGTGTCTCATCAGACTTGTGATTTCAAATGCTATGTCCAAAACCTTGACGCTTTGCTACCCAGCTAGACTTTACAGGCCATAGGTTTTTTTTTTTTGCTTAAAGGCAACTTGTAAGGAAACTGTTTTAAGACAGACTTCCAAGGTATTCTTCCACTGTGTCTTCATATCTAATGGCCTAAACAAATAGACAAAACAAATAATTATGGACGTTTATGAATAAAATGACTCTTTTAACTGAATCAAACATTATATTTAGATGTGCTTTGATGCCTTTCTATGACTGTATACTGGATGACTTTAAAGTCTCATTAACACTTTATGTATCATATGATGTGTTTGTATGGAGATGAAATAATGAAACTTTTTTCATTTTTTTGGGTGAACTAATCCATTAAGGGAACCTGAAACCGTTTATGCACAAGAGCAGCCTTACAGAAGAAGAGATGTTTTGCTGGATTTATGGCAGCAGCGACGGCATTAACTTCAGGTGCACTTCCACACTTGCTGCCAGCAGCACTGCACGTTCAAATGGCAGTGGTGCAAAAACATGCTTGTGTTTTTGTACCTTTTGCCATTTAGATACTAAAGATCCAGCTAAATCCAGGAAGCCTAGTCTGTTTGACTGCAGAAGAATATCAGTGTGTTAGCTTTATCAAACACATACTCAGCATAATAGCTGGTGATATATTATCACTATCAAACTTTGAGTTTGAGACTCAGGAACGAACCGCAGGAAAGAAAAGATAAAGACGGGGTGAAAGAATGTCCTTTGTGTATAAAGTCCACAGAACAATCACAGTCCCTGCTAGGTTCAATGGGCCAGTTTTACAGCTCACTGACTACCATATCTTATCCAGAAAAAGCAAAAACGAGAGTGAGGTTGGGTTTGGTTAGGTGTTCTTGGAAACATTTGAGAGGATTAAGAGTCGTTCATACATAGCTGAATGTGGTGCCATGACCTCTTAAAAATGCTTCAGTTGGTCACGGTATTGAAACCTGTCAAAACAACTGATATCCTGTGTTTAAATATGTCCCTGATGTAGCGGGTAAACAACCAGGTTCCAGATATACCTGATTTAGTTGACTAAGATTGGGAATTCTTTCCACGTAATAGGGTGAGACAGGAAATGCCGTGTTACCACAAGTACATTCTGCTGCTGTAGAGTCATGACACTGAATTTGATTTCATACTTTTAATCCACGTCAATATATTCCACACTTACCACACCCAGTATAGCTCTGTGCGTATTCAACTGGCTGAAAGGTAATGTAAACCAGGGCCGGTGATTTATGAGCATCTTCTCTAAATCACAATTTGCGACTTTTTTCCTCTCGATTTTTTCCTGTGAATTTTTTCCCGTGAAACCACGTGTCATTATCGCCACCACAACTAGTTGACAGAGATGGGAGGATTTTTTGTGGATGATAAAGTCACCATGAGATCAAACTGACAATTCTTATTTTTTATTGAATATTGCAGTATTATAAATGATTTACCCATGCACATCATTATTTATTTAACTCTGGTGCACTCGTAATCTTTCATCAATTTAACTTCATCTGTACCTCCTGCAACAACATTTCTTCTCCGATGATTTGTTTTTCAGCAAGACAACCTGTCACTCAAATGAGAGCACAGCAACAGCAAAACACAACGATCCAAAGATCCTGTCAATTCCTGATGGACAAAACTAAGTTCAGCCCTACTTTTTTTCTTATTTCACTTCAATAGGAAAGAAAAAACTATAGCAACTTCCTGGGCAGAGACAAACGAGATGTGTTCAGCTTTTGGGTTCTTCAGTGTGATTAGCTGATTGATTTAGTGTAAGTATACTTAAGGTCATTTTTATTATAATTTATTATAATTATTTAGCAGTGATTTTACATCACTTTATTGAACATAATTATGACCAGTAAGACCAAACAATCGATGTGTTTAGTTTTTTATTTATTGTAACGTGAAAAACTGTAATTTCTTAATTAGGGCCAGAAGTAAGAGATGACAATATCCCATCTATCGCACATCTATACTCAGTCACTCACTAGTGGAGTAAATAAATAAATACTTGGACATGAAATATTGATTTGAGTTTAAATAATTATACAAGTTTACTTGTACATTTTCTTTCACCACTTGGCTTTAAAACTTGGCTGAATATACAGTAGAGAGTCAAGTCACCTTTATTTATACAGTGCTTTATACAAAACAGATTGTTTTAAAGCTGCTTTATGGTGATTCCCGAAAAAGATGCAAACAAAGTTAATTTCGGCTGTACAGCAGCCCTAAAATAAATACTGTCATTGTTCGGCTGAAGTCAGTTTAGTGTTGATTAAGCTCCATTGTAAAGATCATCAATTATTAAATTAGTTCATTTCATCTATAAGGCAGTTCTGCAGAGAACAGTGATGTCATCATCCAGCTCAGGTCAGTTCTCATCCAATAGTGTCAGTGCAGTCAAATCAATAATATTGTTGAATATTAAGAAAGGCGAAAACCTTTTTAAAATCAGTGCTACCTGACTAACTGAGGGAAAAAGGCCTCTGTCTTCCCTTTTACCAAACAGGGAGGAAAACGTCAACACCCATAATGCACTGGGCATGTTGCTGTCCTACCGGTCTGCTATAGATTCGCTTGACCAGAGTCCGTGGCTGTGTCCAAAATCACCCACTATACCCTTAAATAGGGCACTATGCTCCATCAATATATATCTTTTTAACATTTATCGCTCTAAATATTAAATTATTTTAATGACTTCTTCAACTTATGTAAAGCATTTATTTTCATTTTCATTTTCAAACACTAGAAAATAATGATGTATATTATCTGTACCTCTCACTGAATGAAAAGTACAACTTATCAGTATGTTTTGGGAAAGTTTCCTGTTCAGAGCAGAGCTCAGATCAACTTCAGCCTTGAAGAAGCTGTGAATCATATGTATCTTTGCATGTGCACTAGTGTTCAGTACAGGTCCGTTATGGGTGCTGGTGAACAACTGGCACTCTGCTTGAGACATCCAGACACCTTTTCATGACTTAACAGGATATCCTGTGCCTAAGTTCAGGGTCTGATCGTCAGCATCATGATGGATGGAGATATGCTTCTGACTATCTGTCCATGAGTGGAAGATTACTACTTCTGTCTATTTTTCTTAGCCAATCAGAATCATTCAACCTGAAGTAATGACATTATTGTGGAAATGTGAATCTACAAACTCCTTGTGAGCTGGCTTCTGCTGATGAAACTGCAAACTTTTCTTCAGTAAATTTTCTTCAACTGACACCACTTCAGTCATTCATCTTATCTGATCTTTAACTGTAAAATTCCCCTACAGAGGGCACAGCCATTTGTAGTGGTGTCTGAAACCATAAACAGTAAAATCACCAGCGTTAAATCAACTCTGCTCAGAGAACATTTAGTCCCTCTCTTAAGTAACACTGAGGCAGAGTTAAAGTTAATGAGATAATTAAGTGATTAATTACGTGATGATTGAGCATTAGTGATGAACACCTGCTGTTAACAAGCAGAATTAATGAAGTAAAGAGAAACACAAGAAATACAACTGACTTCAGCAATAGCCTTAGATCAGGGGTGGCCAACGTCAGTCCTGGAGAGCCACAATCCTGCAGAGTTTCGCTCCAACCCTGATAAAAACTCACCTTCCTGTAGCTTTCTAGTAACCCTTAAGACCTTGATTAGCTTGTTCAGGTGTGTTTGATTAGGGTTGGAGCAAAAATTTGCAGGATTGTGGCTCTCCAGGACCGACGTTGGCCACCCCTGCCTTAGATGAAATCAACTGAAGAAAAAAAAATCATTAAATCTCTGAAGATCTGATTAAACAACTCCACAAACAGATTTCCAGATTCCTGCAACAATGCATATGTTGTTGTAAAGCTGTGAGGTCACTGTTTTACTGTGAGCAGATATTAGCTGCTTTAATATAATGATATAGTCATTGTGAGATTGCATCCAAAGCAACTGATCATATGTTTTGTTGTTTAAACCTTTTGGTTTTGCATTACGAACCCTGTGAATCTACAGCATGAGTAGAAGGTGTTGCAGCAAACAGATATATTGAATAATTTTAAAACCATACAGTGCATTAAAAAAATTTATAATGGGCGGTTTTGTTCCATTTTAAGATTTCAATGACAGCTGATTTTGTTCCTTTACAAGGATGGGCTTTTTTTTTCCATTACGAGATTACAATGCCACTTGGCTTTTTTTCCTATCAAGATTTTAATGATGATCGGCTTTGTTACTTAATGAGATTTTAATGACAGTTTCTTTTGTTCAGTTATGAAATCTCAATGATCATAGCTTTCTAGTGTCAGTCGGTTTAGTTCTGTTATAAGACTTCAAAGAGAATCAGTTTTGTTTCGTTACAAGATTTCAGTTACAGTTGGTTTTGTTCCATTGTGAGGTGTCATTGACGGTCTGTTCTGTACGGTTACAAGATTTCAGTGACATCTGTTTTATTCAGTTATGAGATTTCAGTGACGGTTGGTTTTGCTCCTTTGCGAGATTTAAATGAAGATCGGTTTTGTTCCTTTACAAGATTTCAATTACATTCTGTTTTCATTGTCAGTCAGTCAAATTTTAATTTGTTTAGATATGAGACCTTGATACGATATGTTGTGTTCCATTACGAGATTCCAGTGATGGTCGGTTTTCTTCCTATACAAGTTTTTGGTGGCTGTCAGTTTTGTTTAATTATGATATTTCAAGTCAGTTACGAGATTTCAAAAATGCGGTATTTTTTGTTATTTCACAAGATTTCAATGATAGTCAGTTTTGTTTCATTACAAGTTTTCAATGCCACTTGGTTTTGTTCCTTAATAAGATTTTAACGACAGTTGGCTTTGCTCCTTAATGAGATTTTAATGACAGTTGGTTTTGCTCTGTTACGAGGTTTCTATGATGGTCGGTTTTGTTTCGTTATGAGATCTCAGTGACGGTTGGATTTGTTCCTTTTTTATTCTACGAGATTTCAAAGACAGTCGCTTTTGTGACTTTATGAGATTTCAATGACGGTCGATTTTGTTCCTTTACGAGGTTTTAATTCCACTCGGTTTTGTTCCTTTGTGAGATTTTAATGATGGTTGGTTTTGTTCCTTCACAAGATTTTAATGACAGTTGGGTTTTTTTCGTTACAAGATTTCTATGATGATCAATTTTGTTCAGTTGTGAGATCTCAGTGACCATTGGTTTTGTTCCATTAAAAGATTGCATTGACAGTGAGTTTTGTTACTTCATGAGATTTCAATGAAAGACGATTTGGTTCTGTTATGAGATTTCAATGACGGTTGAATTTAAAACAAATCCAACTGTCGGCTTTGTTTAAATAATGTGATATATTACATAATACATTCACCATGTATGGCTATATTTTGATACAAAATATAATTAGACAATAAATATATTATATTAATATTAATTTATATTATTAATAAATATATTTAGACGAAGACAAAATAGCATTATATGTAAAATTCATAAAGTTGTGTTATTTCATGTGTTTTGTTCAATATTAATATAGAGGAGATCTGTTAGTGTTTAATGTTCTATTATTTTGGAATTTGGAAAATGGTTTCTGGTATGTCTGAATTTTGGGGGTTACTGTTGTGCTGAAGAGTAGAGCCTGTGGTTAGGCTGAAATACTTACAAATGTATGTTATGAAAAGGCATAGCATACATTTAAAGACGGTGATTGGCTTTTTGTTGAATGATTTAGTACATGCAGGTGTGATTGTGCTATTGTGAACTAAATGTATAAAACATATATAATGTTAAAATTCTTAACACATAAAAGGTATAGAGCCACAGCTCTGCACAGTTTTGTTCCAACCCTAATCAAACAACTAGTCAAGGTCTTCAGGATTACTAGAAACTTCCAAGCAGGTGTGAGTTGGAGCTGGTTGGAGCTAAACTCTGCAGAGCTGTGGCCCTCCAGGAACTCAGTTGGAGACAACAAGCTTATGTGTTCAATAAATTTATAAATATGCAATACCAAATATTACCACATGATTTTAATGCTTCAAGGTCTCAGCAGAGGAGGATTAAACAACTCGACAAACAGCATTACCAACTTCACCTTTGACTAAACCATGGCTAGGCAAGGTCAGTCCTAGAGAGCCGCTGTACTGCAGAGTTTAGCTCCAAACTCACCTGAACAAGCTAATCAAGCTCTTCAGGATTTCTAAGGCCATAGACAGGTGAGGGTTTTTTCAGGGTTGGAGCTAAACTCTTGACAGCGGCTCTCGAGGACCGAACTTGCCTACCCCTGGACTAAACAGATTGACTTAATTTCACTATTGTTGAGATTCATACTCTGATTGCTCATATTTGTGTAGGGTTGGTAATTAAATGGCACAACGGTATTAATGGCACAACACAATTATGCAATTCAATTTAAAGACAATTATGAAACCATCAATAACTAAAAATCATAATCTGATCTCATTTCAGCCCTCTTCTTTACTGCAAATGTTTTTGACAATGATTGTGTGTTGTGCATGATTTATAAATCGAGGGATTGAAATAGTAAATTGTGCACACAATTTAGTAAATCAAGGGGACAAATTAGTAAACCATGTGCACTATTTTCTTTACTTTTCTTGCTTGTCTTGTACACAGCAGCCAGAGAAGACAAACATATTATAAGATTTAAGAACCCAACTAATGGAAACACCAAATCACCATTATGGTGACTTCAACTGAAACAGTCATGAGCGTTAAACTTCTGTTAATTCTTAATAAGAACTTCTGTAGATGAACGACAGAAACAAAGTCAATCTGATTAGTAATATGTGAAGCTGTAATGTTTTTGTGGAGTTGTTTAATCCTCCTCTGCTGAGATCTGGAGAGATTTAATGCCTTCTTTTAACTTCAGTTGATTTCATCTAAGGCTATGGCTGAAGTCAGTTGTAGCTCTTCTGTTTATCTCTTTTTTCTTTTCTTTTTCAGTGATTCTGCTTGTTAAAAGGCTTGTTAATGCTGAAATGATTCAATAAATAATATATAAAGATTTTGTGGCTCAGATAAGGTCCAGTTCTGGTTTATTTCTTTGCTCTTGGTTGACATATGGCATTGCTATGGCCTGATTGTGGCTCAGATCTGGGCCGGCACAAAGTTGCTATCTGAGCCTGATTTAAGACTTTTTAAAAGTTTTTATTTGTGTAAGGGCAAATTAAGATTTTTTTTTAAACATTTTTAAGACCCGCAGAAACCCTGCAACCAGGTAATGATACACATCTGGATACGATACTTAAGGTAAACGTTTAATCTTCTTTGTGAAGCGTTCACGCATCACAGTCTTATTTAAAACGTCTAATAATTCAACATCATGGTTTATGTTCAATTTTTGTAAATACTTAAACCATTCCATTTTCATTAGACTTAAAAAGTATGTGCTTGTCATATTGTTTTGTTTCAGTATAGGCTAACTAAATCAATCAGCTGTTCAACAGCTTTTAGTGCTTGCCTAAAACAACTGTCCTTGTTTAAAATACACTCGATGGCAGCGTTCAGCAGAGCCCAAAATGTTTCATTACCTTTTAAACAAATGACTATGATTATGATAATGATGATGAGTATTATTATTTTTTGTTAGTATTATTTTATAAGCAGAAAAATATCCATCATGCCAAAACTGGCAGATCACAGTATGGCTTCACAAACAGACTGAGAAGTAAGTCCTCGTATTGAGGAATAGCTTCACTGCTGTGTGATTGAAGACTTCCTTTACTAATATCGCATGACCAAACTCTCCAAAAGGGAAAAGGCAATTATATGGTGATCGTTCTGCATGTGCAAAACTTTGGGGACTATTACAGGCACATCTGGCCCTACTGAGCATGTCTGCTTACTGTCTTTATCATCTTCAATTAAGCCTTGGCCTGATCAAAGATCCCTTTCATTGATTAGAAACAATGCATTCAGCTTTGTCCAACAGTGTTAGGAAAGAACTAGTTAGGGCCAACTGTAATACAAGGCTAAGAATAGAGTTCACATTTGTCAATGATTTATTGTTCTTGCAAACTACCAAGCAGATGAGAGAGAGAGAGAGAGAGAGAGAGAGAGAGAGAGAGAGAGAGAGAGAGATATGAGGACTTGATGAAAGCTAAATTAGTTTTAATTTAGTTTTAAACCTTTAACAAAGGTTTGTAAAAGAACTGCAGATCTTTACATCATTAGTTAGTCTTGGTGTTCAGGCTAATGATCATATTTCCACTAAGCTGGATCGCTTAACACCAAATAATCACTTCTCTGATGCAGATTAAGGTTGAGTTTATATGATTCTCCCAGCATGCTTGTAAGTACAGTATCTACAATGGACCTTAACCCTTTGATGCATATGCTATGCAAACCCCCTCTAATGCATAACATGGGTCTAAAATGACCCGTATTCATTCCCTATGTAATTTCAATCATGTCTGAGTGTTTCTTTGTTGAAACTTTGAAAGAAATGTATTTTATCATTTATTTATTCCAAGTATTCATTAAATATCTTTTTCTTGATTTCCACAAATCATTATGTTTATTTTTTCCTTTCTTACTTCATAAACAAACACAGTTTTTGTGTTTTTTACATAAATTTTACACACATGCGTCAAAAATGGCCCATATAGAAATCTTTGAAATTTGCAGTAGGAACATTTACTACAGAAAACTATTCACCTCCACTTACATTAATGCATGTAAGTCTTATAATATATAGCCTATTAAGTGAAATATAACATTTCATAACTTTTATTCTTTTGTCATAAATCAATGCCATTGGTCACCCTTTATGTCTGTCAGTGTTACTGAAAAGTAACAGTTTTGGACATACAAGGTTTCTGTCCGACAGTGACGATATATAAAAAGTATATACTTGATCAACGGTTTGATGTACATTTGAAATATTCCATATTAAAATGGCTGAAATGGTTGTAGAGATGGATGAGGAAAATGAGACAACTCCTTGTCCTGATTCAGAGTCTGAAATATCTGATGATGATGACCTAGACTACGTGCCACAGGGTCAATCTGGAGTTGTAGGTGTAAATCAGCTCCACTAGATGAAGAAGACTCCTATGATGACATCGAACACTTGTCTGATGTGTCCCCTGAAGAGGAAACTCAGACCCAGTCCAATAAATTGAGTAAAAAGGGGTCTTAATGGAGCAATCCTCCCCCCCACTCAGGGCAGAACAAGCATCCTGAGGAGCTACGCAGGACCTGCACGTGCATGTGCGTCCTGTGCATACAGTACACGTGTGCTCTTCTGATGACGAACTTCGTGTCACGCGCACTGTACACTGACCCTCGAATACGAGTAAAAAGTGAATGGTACTTTGGCCTTTAGAAGGGTAGTGATACAAAAATAATTTTTATTCAAAAAGTAAGAAAGGAAAATAAGGGTTTGTGGTGATTAAATAAAAAAGTTCATTGAAGAATACCCAGAATATTGAAGGACAAAATTAATTTCTTGCAAAGATATAGAAAATAAAAATTCAGTCGGGTCACTTTAGACCCATGTTATGCATCAAAGGGTTAAAGTATTGGGACACAATTAAAATATCAAACCAAGCGACATCTGCAAACTATTAACTATGGATATGTTCCACTAAATTTGAAAACATGAAAGAGTCAAAAAGGTTTTATTTTCACTTGTTTTTACTGTAGACTATATAGATTCTTTTGTTGAAATGAAATATTTGTTTTATGAAATGTTTTCCTTGAAAAGTATAAAGACGTGGTGCTTAATTTGATATTTTTCATCTTATGCAATGGCACTGATGCATTTTTAAGTCTGACTTTGTCAAGTGGGGCCACTGTTTGAGTTTTTATGCCAAGTTAGTTTGCGCGCAGTTTTCTACTTTCTCAGACAACACTGCGCCCTAGTGGGGGCAAGACAATTCAAAGTTAATACAAAGAAGTTCTGGACACGGTCATTGAAAGCTAAAAAAGAGTTATTGTTTTTTTATTATTATTATTATTCCATGAAGTATTGTTATATCTAAAGCCTTAATTGAATGTTTAAAGGTTAAAGTTCCCACGTGCGGTTAAAGGGAGTGAGACTTCGGCATCACGTGAAGGAACATTTGATGATGACTAATACGATACTGACAGGTTCTGGCTATGAATGACACTCTGTATTGGTGTGAATGGTCATGTCCACGCGTTTTGTTCATTGGTAAGTGAACCTGCGGGCAAAGTTTGAATCATGACTAATGCTGCCGTTAAACAGAATCTGCTAATGACGGGAAAAGTCAAGCTGGTTGGTTCATCCTCTCACCTGATGACAGACTGACAGAATACGGTGACAGCACAATCAAAAACGGTAAGTGCCGATGGAAATTTGAGTGTACTCAAACACAACTTCAGCTCATGGTACTTGGTCTGAATTATAAATACATAAAACAGTGCTTAAAATACAAGCGTATTTGAAAGAAAGTCTGTTTTTTCAAAATAATGCTTCTTCTCATAGGTTGTGCTTAAGAATATTGGACACAAGCAATAAAAAGTTACTGATTTCTGATGAATGTCTTTCACGCTGTCTATTCACTGAGTTAAAATAATTCCCTCAATCCCTCATCAGTCTGAGATGCACGCTGATGCCGGAATTTCAACACATTTCATCAGTTAGTGTCTCCACTGATGCAACCGTGACCCAATAAGTTCTGGTACTGGAGGAGGAGAGACACCTAGCGTCCAAGATGAGAAACGCACTGACTCACCTAGAACATTCTTAGAAACATCATGTTTTTAAATGTACTATATAACAGTCTTATACTACAAAGTGAAAATAAGTGTAAGAAATGAGACTTTATTTGTGCATATATTGTCCTTTGATATTATATCTGTTTATACATATAAAAATCAAATAAATATTTTAAATATATACACATCTGATGGAGCTATGAAAACTGAGTGAACATTTAAAGCTGTAGATGCTGTCAAGAAGAGCTTTGTAAATATCAAAAGATGAAGACAGACATATAAAGCACATTAACAAAAATGTGTAGAGCCCTCTGAAAAATTACACTGGTAATGTGAAATGCAAATTATAAATAGTGCAAAATTCATGTGATTTAACCTATAAATGTAATGCTGAAAAAAAGTGTGGCAATGTGCTATGGTGTATTCTTCATAGTAGTGACAGCTCACTTGTAAATATTGTATGGTAAAGTACTTTGTGTATATACATCAGTCAAATTTTGCGACAATACGCATCACGAGTTCACTTGATTAGCTGCTGCTAGAAGTGATGCAAATAGAGAGTTCGGTCTATGTTTCAGGTCCTGCGGCGGATCAAACTCAACCACCTGGGAGAAAACATAAAAGAGGGCTTATATTCACCCTATTCTTAAAATGAAAGTGGGCACGGCCATTGTAACTTAATTGTGTCGAGGCTTACGGTCTCATCCACTTCTATCTTGTTTTTAAGCTGTACAAAAACAGCCCATAATGCTGCTTAATATTGCAAACTGATGTTTCATATTATATTATTTTCATCTAATAGTGTATTCATAAATACACTGAATTGTAGTGCAAATTATTTCACCATTTACAGCATTCTGTTATTCTTCAACTTATTTACCTTAGCAGCAAATGAAGCCGAAGTGCCCACACAATTATAGAAAATAGCATACTTCCACTTATAGCTTAATATACAAAGGGAATATAGTACTTCAATAATGCTATCAGACAATAATATACTGTATTTAGTTGATTGTAATGCCAATTTATATATAAAAAGTAGTGGATTACCTTGCCCTGGTCCATGACAAGTATGCGGTCACTCTCCAACACAGTGTTAATCCTGTGGGCGATTGTGAGCATAGTGCAGTGCTGGAAACCATCTCTGATGGTGTGCTGGATCAGGCTGTCAGTCTCAGAGTCTATAGACGCCGTCGCCTCATCCAACAGAATGATCTATAAGCACAGCTTTATCAGACTCTTTTAAGAGCAAGGAATATTTTTGAGAGGATTCTGAGTGTGTTTTGTATTCTTACTTTGGAATTACGGAGCAGTGCTCTGGCCATACACATGAGCTGCCGCTCTCCGACAGAGAAATTCTCTCCATTCTCCACTACTGGAGAGAGCAACTTCTCTGGCAGCTTAGCAATCTGCAAGAGAGAGAAAGAGAGGTGCAGATGACTTGAATGCATGAGTGTTTCTTTTATACTCTATGACTATTATATTCGATTGCCGTTTCTCTTTTCTTTTTTATGTTACCATGGCCCAAAGTGTGAAAAGTACTGAGAGGAATTTAAGCAGGTGTTACGTCTATGTTTCATCATTATAGTGCAGCTCACAGTAACATGGCCACTCTTATATTGTGATTTTTTTTCTCTCTCTCAATAAATTATATCTTCACATAAAAGGCTAGATTAACTTAATGATGTTTAAGCTGCTCCTAGTAGAAACGGTGACTGTTGAAATAACAATGAAATCATGGCACCCCACTGATCAACTGAAAAACAAACTTTATCATTTCCAGTGAAAGGAGTAGAAGTGCTTAAGCACAACCAGTTGATCAAATACCTGCTACTTAAACAGGTAATGTGAAAAAGTGTGAGCTGTTTTCTACTATTTGAAAAATGAGGAACATGTATGGAGAAGCCCCTCTGACACAGGATCTAGAAAAGTGTGAACTTGAAACATCATCAAAACTATATCCAGGATTGTTGGCAGGCCTCGTATGGAGTATTTACCGTGTCCTTCATGTAGGTCTTTTCTAAAGCCAGCCAGAGCTCCTCATCTTTGTAGTTGTTAAAGGGGTCCAGGTTATACCTGTATAGAGTAATCACACAAACAAACACATTAACTATGAAATCAAAATTGACAATCTTCTTTTTTTTGTGAATGTTGCAGACTTTATTATAAATGATTTATCTATGCACATCAGTATTATAAAATAAATAAAAAAAGAGCCCTCATAATCTACATTCCACCCACGTTGCAATGACAAAATTTAAAACCATAAAAAAACACAGAATACGAATCTGTATGAATATGCCATGTCTGTGTTTTTTCTCGCACAACCTCAATAAAAAAGCCAAACTCAACAGACCTCTGAGAAATCTAATCCTCAATGCGAATGTCTGTAATTGCCGATATTGTATTATACTAACGCTTCTGTGTTTTTTGACCTACCTGAGCTACCGTTTCTCCACCAATATTTTGCATGTGTTCATTTCAATATGGATGGTATCTGACTAAACAATAAAATTATAAAATTAATAAATAAAGCTAAATCGCAGAAAGACTTTTTAATATTAGTGTCGGGTAAGATGCCTCTGCTCACTTATTTGGGTTTATTATAAACTCATGTGAAGTTTATTTAAATAGAGTTTTCATAATAAATTAATTATATCAATGAATCATTCATTAAATAAACATGTACGTTATACGTGTTGCACGCAAGCACAGTAGATGGCCTTCAGTAAACCCCACATATAATAAAAATTTTAAAAAAAACTCCCTCCCACCCCTATGATAATTACGGAGATGTTATTCCCTTCTGATTCGGTACATGAAATCACAGACGACGGGTGATAAGAACTTTAACGCAAACATCACTTAGAAAAGTAGTCCCATCCAAATAGAGCTTAATAGTCAGACGAGTTTTAATCCGTCCCCACCAGCAACCTGTCTCACATGAAACGGCCACAGAAATTAGCAAACAACGATCCAATCAATTCTCCATAGACAAAAAACAAATCCCACGCCTTTTCTCATTCAAGAAGCCTTTTCACTTAGATATACATCAGTCACAATTTCCGGTTCATGCCGACTTTAACTATAGTGACTATTCCAATCTGCACTCTAGAACATGTACAAGAATACCATATACTAAGAAGTATATAGATTAAGGTCCAAAGATTATTGCCATTTTATTTTTGATATCTCACAATGGATATTGCCCATTTCAGTTCAAGTACATTTTCTAAAAAAAAAAAAAAAGAAATTCCATGAATGAGGCAAATTGATTCATTTGTAGAATAAGTATTTCTTGTGAATAAAATAGGAGTAAATTAAATCATCATGACATAATGAAGTGTAGAGTTTGAAGGTCAGAGGTCACCTAACAGTGCCGATGAAGAGTACAGGATCCTGTGGGATGACGGAGAGTTTGCTGCGAAGATCTTTCAGCCCCAGCTTGCAGATGTCCACATCATCTATCAAAATAGTGCCCTCAGCCGGCTCTGCCAAACGGAACAATGCCACACCCAGAGAGGACTTCCCTGAACCAGACAAAGAGCAGCAATGAATGAAACCAAGAGAAACAGACAGAAAATCCTCATTCATATTACATGACATTACTGAAATGCACAAGTTACTTTCTGCATTTTTATGAGGGTAACCACATTTTTTTAAAGAATACTTTAGTATGATGACTTTAATATTGACTCCATTTCTTAATTTAACCCAGTCTGCACCATGTCAAATCTGAACTTATAACAATAAGAGGAACTTAATCTTAACATTTAAAAACATTAAATTAAGCTTTGAATAAAACATTATATGTTCTCTCTCACCAGAGCCAGTGCGTCCCACAATGCCAAGTTTTTCCCCAGGCTTAATATTTATGTGGAGATTATTGAGGACTATGGGTGTATTGTCCCTGTATCTCATGCTGTAGTTTTTAAAGGTAATGGCGCCCTCCTGTGGCCAGTCGGCGGGGATGTGAGCATCCTTGACACTTCGTGGACCCTCTGATACACAACTCTGCAGCACACAATGAAGCAGTGAAAAAAAAATCAAGCAATGTTCATGATTATCTGAACTGGCTAAACAGAATATGAATGTATGATAACCAGAAGGTTAACCTAATGTTTGCCTCTTACCGTAATATACTCCAGTAGTCTCTCTACACTGGTGAACTTCGCCTCCAACTCGGTGGACAATCTCACAACAAACTGAAGAATTCCAGTCAACTGAAATCACATAAACACAAAGTGAGATAAACTGTCAGTTGTTAACGTACTGTTTTCCTCTAGCTGTGAGAGTTACCTGTATGGTGTAAGATAAAGCCAGGCCCTTCAGAGAAGGGTTTATGGCCTCATTAGGGCTGAGCACTACGAACAGTGCTACCAGTAGAGTAACTGAAGCAGACAGGAAGTCTAACCAAAATGACAGCCAGCGAGCCCCACAATTAAACAGCATGAAGTGATTCGAGTTGGTGTCACTCAACATCTTAAACCTGTTATTAGAAAAACAAACAATATGAGGCTTTTAACTCACTGGATGTTTGCGACATGTGTGTAAAGAGAAAAATAAACTTTTAGTAGTGAGTTCTCCTTAAAAGCCACAGTTCTTATGGTCTAAATTTTATTTAAAATGATACAACAGTTAGTTCTGGTCCTTGAATTTGAATGGCCGTATATGCTCAAACCACACTGTGACTCATTTTGCAGGTTACAACACTATACCAGTAGTGATTCGTTTAAAAATAGTTTAATTCAGTAACAAAATACCACACAACAGTTAATTCTGTTTTGGCTTCGTTGGTGTAGAAAAACAAAGTAACTGGTAATACTGTGTTGCAATTCAATTTCAGTTTCAATATTAACTTATTGTTTATTGGACTGTTGCATAAAAGCAGTATCACATGTAATCATGTTGTTGGTCTAAATATTAACACTCTTGCTTGTGCGCTATAGCTTATGCATGCTGGATAATTACTGAGTCATTCAAGGATATGATTCACGAGGGTCATAATGATCTATCAGCAAGTAATACAGCATGTTGCCCGGCACTGCATGTCTTTCTGAAATAGTTTCGAGGGAAAAATAATAACTTAAAATGTTGTCATAGACCTAAATATTTTATCAATAATATCTTACTGTTCAATGTACTGATTTCTTTTGTCATAGGCATGAATGGTGCTGAGTCCCTGTATGGTAGAGGTGGTGAGAGAGATCCAGGGAGAACGACTCACATTCTCCATCCTCTTCATCTGACGAATGCTCCTTTGAAAAACACTGAGGCAAAAAGAAAATGGACGGTTTGTACATTTCATGGCATTAAAACATACTCCTGTTTGGTGGATCTGGGATTGTGATCTTTATATTCTACTTCTGAATATTAATGGTATTAAGGTGCTATGTTTGTGTCTTACTAAAGGATTGTGGCAAAGATGACTCCGAGAACTGCTATGGCGATCAGGAGGTATGGGAACACTATGCAGACGGTGAGAATGGTGAAAGTAACGAGGAGACAGAACTGAAAAAAGTTCTCCATGTTGAACGGTAAAACTGCATCAACCTCATCTTGGTCTTTACTGAAGCGGTTCACCAGGCGGCCAGTTGGAGTTGAGTCAAAAAAACTCATTGGGCTGCCAAGGATCTAATGAAAAATACAGTCACATGGTATCAAAATGCTTCTCAAATGGTTCTCATTTTACTGAACAAATAATAGCACAATGCTTATATTCCATTACGAAAACGCTTTCTTATTAAACTTGATCACTCAAATTAAAAGGGGAGTGTGTGGCTATGAGGAGGGTTTAAAGTCAACAAAGCAAGATAACTATTGTTTTTATTAAAGAACTGTACAGTTCTAGAAACTTCTGGGATCACAAAATGAATCATAGTTAAACTAATATATCACTAATATATAAATAACAATGGCAACAATAATACACTTACTTTGTCCATAATTACAGCATAAATACTGGAAACATCTTAAAATTTTTGGATATTGAGGGGGGCTTAGAGTCAAAAAGGTTGTGAATTAAACCAAAACTTCAAAAAGTGTAAATATGCTAATAAATCACCTTACCCTTTTGAACATTGTGTCATGGAGTTTGGAAGAGGCACGCAGAGTGATTTTAGTGAAGGCGTAGCCCTTGGCAATACTCAGCAGCACCATGGCAACAATAATAATGCCATAAATCATTTGGTAGAATGGCAGGTCTGGATTCTCTGAGATATTCCCGCTGTTTGTTGCTGTTAGATTAGAACTAGAACTGTTCTATAAGAACACACAGAGTTTGAATGGTAAGCTCTTCATGAGTCAAATGAGTAGTTATGTGTATGTGTATGTGTATGTTTGTGTGTGGGGGGGTTTACCCCTGATCCCTGGTCTAACCAGAAACTGAGCCACCAATTGCTGAAAGTAGTCGATCCCACAAGAAGAGTGAAGAGAAGTACAACAATTACCAGCATTATATACCCTACAGAGATATAAATAGAAAAAGAGAAAGACAGAATGAGAAACAGTGTTGTAGCATTTATAATGTACAGACAGCGAGACAGAGAAGGAGAGGGAAGAAAAAGTTTAAAACAAAGAATATTAACCTCCAGCAGCTTTGCAGTATTCGTGGTAAGTCCTCCACGCAACTGAACCTTCAAGGGACACTTCCTGTGTTACTAATTGATCCTTTTTCCCTGAAACACACATGCACACAACATTGTATAAGTCATATTAGATTGAATATACTGTGTGAACATAATGGACATATTCATAATAATAATAATAATGTGATTATACATCTACCTTTTGTTTCTGTGGAGTCTTTGGGTAATTCGTTTATTACATGTTTCTCATCAGACATGTCAAAAGCTAGAAGGATAAAAGAGAGAGAGATGTCTGTTAGCAGATGTTTGTGTAACCAAAAGTGCACAGAGGATGAATTGCATGATCATTACATTTAATAATATTTAGAAGATGTAGGGACTGTATAATTAAACTGTAACTCCTCCTTTGGCTATAAAGTTATGTGAAAACAAATTTGGCACAACTCACCAGCTTTATATCTATGTGCAACACACAAAAATACTTAATGATGAACTTTGATTAAACTTTCCTTTTATAAATTAATTAGTATTATGTTCAGCTCCTATTTAATTATATTAAGAAACTGTGCTGTTTTAAATAACTGTGATGTTATAAATACATATTTGCATGTAGAAGAATTTTTTTCTTTTTATTTATTGTAAAATAAAATAATAATGACAGGAAATATTTAAAAAAGATTTGCTGCAGTTAATAATGAAATATATATATATATATATATATATATATATTTAAATAATTGGGTTCTCCTAAAGAGACCCAATATGAAATTCTAGAGACTTTGGTGCAGAAATTTATCATGAGATTACATATATTTAACCACTAACCTGGGTTTTCGACGCCGTTGACTTTGGACTTATCTGCATTGGTCTGTTCAGAGTCATTGTGTTCAGTATGTGTGGAATCAGCTTCTGCCTTTTCCTATATGATCCAAAAGCAAAAATTAAGAGGAAATTCATTGACATACAACTGACAGAATCTGTTCTCAGATTTTGTTTGTTTTAGTTTAGTATTGGAAACCAATACATGTCAACAGAGTAAATAATTTTTATTTTAATGGCTTAAAAAATAAAAGTTTTTATTTCATGTGTAAAGTAATTGAGAGTGGTTACGTTGCTCTGTTCCAGCTGGACATTGTTAACAAGATGAGCGTAGCGGGCTTTAGCTTTCATCAAATCACTGTGAGTGCCCGCCTCCTTGATCTCCCCATTATCCAACAGCAACACCTCATCGCAAAACTCCAAATACTGCAAACACAAAAGAGTGGAGAAGCTGAGGACTTCAGTTGAGATGAACACACAAAAAACTGAGAATCATTGGTGTAAAGCTACGATTTTAAGATTCTTATGTAGAGTTGTGCATTAAAAGACACAGATGTGCTATGTGACATAAGGGGTTAAAGGTTTGTGATTTCTCTGATGGGGAATTTTGTTAATGTACGTAAAAGAGAACATGTTCCTGCCATTACATAACGGTGAGGCAGGCTTAGATGACCCTTTTCACAACCTAATGAGGTTATATATTAAATGCGTAATGACAATACAAATCAATCATTACCGTTTACTTCAGAAAACTGTCAGCATGAGCTTTATGTGCATTTCCATGCATATTTTATATTGTAGCTTCACTGGCTATATATTAACTCCACATACAACTGTGACCCCTTAATCAGCAATCCCTCCAGAGTTAAGCTATTTATCTAAAGTTATTTTTCGAGCAGGTTTCAGTGTACACAAGAGCAATATCTTAGAATATATTTTTTAAATGTTTAAAATGTTTAGATCAGAACTAGAATAATTTAGTTCCAAGAATTGGAGCCTTTGCAGGCTCTTCCGTCCTGATGGCCTGCACCACAGCAGAATCGGAGCAGATCTACTGTAGGACAACATCTCCAAGATGCTATGCACCATATGAAAGTCAAACCTCAAATCAAAGTCTTTGTTGTTCTACCCACTTAACTGATAGAAGTGAGTATGTAGTCCATTCTATAGAGACTGTGTCTATTCCCCGAATAGTGAGGTCAAACAAAACATCTCGTATAGGACCTAGACAAAATCTAATGGTGATTAAACCAGAAAAATCCCTAAATTAGTGATCAAGAATTAAAGCTTGTGCTCCTAAATATTAGATTGCTCACATCTAAGGTGGTTATTGTAAATGAAATGATAATAGATTATAGATTTGATGTATTCTGCCTTACTGACACCTGTCTTTAATCAAAGAAATATTTCGGTCTCAAAGTGTCTACTCCACCAGGCTAAGCATGAGCCCTGTGTAATTTTTCGTAGTGGCGGTGTTGCAACAATCTATAGAGATATTTTTAATGTTACTCAGAAAACAGGACGCAGGTTTAATTTATTTGAAGTGCTTGTGCTAAATGTTACATTTTCAGATATAAGAAAAAATGTCTACTATTTCTTGCTTTGGCTATCGTGTATAGACCTCCAGGGCCTTACGTTTATTTCCTAAAAGAGTATGCAGATTTTCACTCTAAACTAAACTAAACTTCTTTTGGGTCAAGCAAAATGTCACCAGACTTTTGACTCAGACTCAAAATTTTAATCCTAGATTAGATTTAATTATATTGCATGGAGCCAATCATACTGCATACTGTGTACTGCTAATATATGCCATATCGCTCCACGTTAATGACCAGGTAGAATAATTATCCCAACCACTATAGACCGATTCACAAATTACCTGCCTGATCTGTCTCAGCTGCTCAGTGTACCCAAACACACATATGAACTTGAGGAAAAGACTAGCAGTATGAGCATCATTTTCTCTAGTACTTTAGAAACCATCAGATTAAAAAAATGTTAGAGAGAAAAGGACTGCACCATGGTACAACAGTAATACACAGGCTCTCATTTAGAGGTCTTTAGGATTGCATGGAAAGACAGCACTTCCCGTTATAGAAAGGCTCTAAAAGCAGCCAGGGCTGAGCATTTCTCCTCCCGAAATTTGTTAATAAAACATCATTTTAAATTCCCAGATATTTTTAGTTTTTCAGAAGGTACTGGGAATCACATATAGATGGTATCGTGCAAATATTTACTCCCCTAACAGCTCAAACAGAAAAGAAGCCTGCAAAGAAAATGAAAATAATTGACACAATAGATTAATTTTAGAGTGAATTACCTGCAGCTGATGAGTGACCAGAATGACTGATTTGCCCTTCAGCTCTTTCTTGATGCATTCCTCAAATATGTGCTTCCCAACATGTGCGTCGACAGCAGACAGAGGATCATCCAAAAGGAAAATGTCTCTGTTAGAATACACTGCCCTGGCCAAACTGACCCTCTGCTTCTGACCACCTGAAAGATTAATACCTCGCTCTCCAATCTTGACACAAACACACACACACACACACACACACACACGCACACAAACGCACACGCACACACACATATAAGTAATATCATTATCCCCATATGTTATATAACTGTATTCCTTAGTATTATAAACATTTATTGGTATATTTAAGAGTAATAATAATAATAGTTTATCTAATCAGAGTACTGAATGTTGGTGTTGAAACAGACCTCTGTCTGGTCTCCATAAGGAAGTATTGCCAGATCAGGTTTCAGAGAGCAGGCATAAATGACACTGGCATATCTAAAACACAACAAGCACAAAACCATATATTTTTAAATGCAGCAATTCATCTCAGAACAAAAGATCAATGTTCAACAACAATTTGACATTGATTATAAAGCAGCTGAGGCTGTGAGACCAGACCAGAAATTTACCCCATCCGATAAAAGCCATTACAAGCAATAAAAAAAACACACCATAAAGCGGTTAACTGTCTTCATGGCACTAAAACAGGATCTTACAGATTACATGCTTTAGAAAGGTGAGGGGCAGCTTCCTAGGAGCATCGTAGGACTGATATTGAGGTAAATTAAAGAAGCTTTGTAGAAGCTTCATCAAGACCTATTGTAGCTAAAAAACCCTTGAGAGTATATAAGGTGAACGGCTGCAGTCATGAATAATTTCATTGCTTTAGAACATTGTGTTCTTGGTTCAATCTAGAGCTGTTTATCACTCTCAGTCATCCACTGTTCTCCATTGAGCTCTCTTCTTTTGGCCAATAAAGGTGATAATATGATAGGCTTTGTGTTTGTGTTGTTGACATCTGGCCTCCAGTAAAAAGTCATACTTTAACTTCGAATGTGGCTTTGTGGGTTTATAAGTGAAGCAAACCCCACTGCCTGTTTTTGATTGCAAATTTTGGTAATCGTTTTACTGTGCAGAAGTCTCCTGACACTTTTCCAAAACAAATATGTAGCAGTTGACACATTCTTTGACCTGTTTTCGTTTTTAGTCATAGTTTTACCTGGTTTGGTCAAATGGTTCTCCCATGAGGATATTGTCCCTTACAGTCCCGTGGAATATCCAGGCTTGCTGGGAAACATATGCCAATGTTCCATTAGCTGATACAGACCCACTCACAAGATGCATCTGCAGGAATAAATGATTATACTGACAGTCAGACCTCATCACATCATGTGTCTAGCTAGTAGAAAAGACAGAGGCACCACACCTGCTCGAGAATACTTGATATCAAAGAGCTTTTTCCACTTCCAACATTGCCACACACCCCAAGCAGACTTCCCTATGAAAGAGAAGAGAGTTTCATTCGTCTCTTGTAGTGTCAGAACACATCCTGTCTATCGACTACTGAAAAGTTATAGTGCCCCACATTATAATATATTCAGATCACACCTTTGAAAGAGTGAAGCTGATGCTTCTGAGTGAAGGTTGTGCCTCTGACTGGTGTGTGGAGCTTTGATGAGGATCTTGTGGTTTTTCAGTGGCATTCATGTCATCTGGCAGGCTCCAAGAGAATGAGGCCTTTTCCATGACCAGTGCCAAATCCATATTTTTATCCTGGGTAAGATAACTTTTGGGGTTCTGTACCAACATAAGCTTCTGTAGAGATGCAATCATTAAATATTCTGTTATTTGCATTGTACTGCTGAGGAAAATCAGGAATTCAGTGTAGAAGATGAGACTGACATGTATCAAGTAATAGCACATGTAATAGCACATGAATATATTTCCCACACACTTATACTTATAAGTTACTCATATGAACATAGTTACATATGTAACAATAGTTACTCATTCCTCAAAATGTCCTAAACTAATGCCTGATTAGAGCAGATAACGGGGACAAAGGTACAAATTCATGGGGGAAAGGTTTTGATTGTGTGGTATAAATGAAAGAAAATTATCTTTGATTTTGATTTAAACTGAGAGAAAGACGTGAATGAGTCCAACCTTGAGTCTCGCAAGAGCCACTTTAGCCTCAGCCACAGCTTTAACAGAATATGGCAACACGCCCATAGACATCCTCATGCTGTTAAATACAGCGATGATAGTGTACGCCTGTGGGTGAACGATCAGATGGTTAGAGAAAACTCATCTCTTCAATCAAAGTTTCAAGTACATCATTTGCCAGTTTACGTAATGTAAGGAATTACAACAGTTAAGAGTTTGCAGAACAGAACTTTGATGAAATAGATATTTCAAAAGTAGAGCATTTTGATAAAGTAAAAAGTATTAATTTCTTTTTAACCTCTAACCCCTAACTTTTAAACAGTACAGTAAACTTATCCATTAAGTAGAATTCTTTTTTTTTTCACTCACAGTAGAAGGTTGAAGAGGGAGTTTCAGTGCAGTGTGGACAATGAAGGTGAGGATGGTTGCCAGTGTGGGAACTATCGTTGTTAAGGAAGAGTTTAAAGTCTGAACATAACCAGCCTTTTGTAATAGCAACTTCTCATTTTTCCTGATATCTAGAAAAAAAATAAGGAAAGAATGGGTAAGAGAAAGGACAGAAAACACAGCATTTTGTGTGTAAAACTGGATGGATGGATGGATAACCTGTGATTGATTTCTCAAAAGACTCCTCCCACGCATACATCTTAATGAGCTTGATGCAGTTTAGAACCTCATTCATTGTCCGAACACGTCTGTCTGTCACAGATACAGCCCGCCTTCTGAACACACCAATTAGCCTGGCAAATGAGAACTATAGCGCACATACAGATAGCCGGGGAAAATAATAAAATATTACTGAAACAAATAAATATTAAATGTCCCAAAAATGCATTACACAAAACAGAAAAGACCATCACACCTGTATTGGTAGGAACACCAGGTAGACCAGAACTCCAATAAGTGCAGTGTATCCCAGAATGAAGCAGGCATATATGATGCATATGATAAGCAGTACTGGAACACACAGCAGAAACGTTCCAAAAAGGGCCGCCTCAAACAGCCGATAGCCATCACTCGTCAACACGTTTATAGTCTACACCATAGAGAAACAAAACATAGAAATAATGCCCACAACCGCTTATGACAAACACTATTTGTATTGTATATGATTTAAGTAATTAAAAAGAGGTTGGAGTACTAGAGTAAATAAATACAAACAAATTCCTTTTCAAGTATATATAGATTCTACAGACAACAATGAGCCAATATTCACCGCTGAATCATCCCTCAATAGCTTACCTCTCCTACACTGATGCTGGTAAGATTCCTGAGAGAAATGATTTTCTTGAAAGCAAGCATGGAGAATGCTCCCTTCATTCTCACAGCGGTACGCAAGTTCAAAGCCCACAGGAGCGACGCAAAAAATGCCTTGCTGAACTCAGTTATGAACAGAGCCACACACATGCCAACACCATGCAACAGAGTGGATGCCTCAGGCTTCTCGACGTAGTTCAGGATTTCATACACTAGAATTGACTAGAAGACAGACCAAATGTAAAAATAACATTCAAAATAGATCCATGATGTGAGGCAAATAAATGTGTATAGTTTCTGAGAAATAATGCACTTATTTAAATTTCTAATTTAATTGGAACCATTTTATTCTATTTCACATATAATTGGGTTTTAGTTTCAGTGACAATATAAATCATTTAATTAAGGAAATAATGTGTTTTTATAATATCAGTAACACTTTACAATAAGGTTCATTAGTTAAACATTAGTGTTAGTGTATTAACTAACATAAACTAACCATGAGCAATACATTTGTTACTGTATTTAATAATCTTCGTTAACGTTAATTGATGGAAATACAGTTGTTCATTGTTTGTTCATGTTAGTTCACAGTGCATTAACTAATGTAACAAGATTTTAATAATGTATTAATAAATGTTGAAATTAACTTTAACAAAGATTAAATAAATAATTAATGCTGTAGAAGTGTAGTTCATTATTAGTTCATGTTAACTAATGTTGTTAACTAATGTTAACTAATGAACCTTATTGTAAAGTGTTACCATAATACCACACTTAATATTTTTCTCACACCATATAAATGGGTATTTCTACATGAAAATATACAGATGCTACTATATTTTTGCAAAGAGGGTCCCTAAAAAGGGGATTGACTTTAATATAAACTATAAACCATTTAAACGAACATGAAAATAATATGTTTTATTCATTATTCAACTGAATGATACTGTGTACTGCTAAGCTATTTTACATACCGGACCAATAAATACGGCAAAAGCAAATAGGATCGAGGCCAAGAAGGACACTATTAATCTTGTCTTCTGAAAACGCATGATCACAGCAGGAACAGATGCCTTCTCCAGGCCCACACGGGCAACTTCCTCATCCCACAGTCTCTGTAACCTGAACACAAAAGAAATCACAACCTGTTTTCATTTCTTGAAAGTAGTTCTTTTGCCCACCAATATATTCTTCCAGACTCATCCTGCATACAAAAAAAAACATCTTAGATCTCTTAGAAAATGAAAATAGAATATCATACACCATGTGTCAGAATTATTTTTTATGACCTATAATTTATGACCATAATTTATGGCCACCCATCGCTTAAACTGACTGGTCAGTGGTTGTGTTTTATGAGTGCTGTCACCCTGATTGGCAGGCCAGTGGCTGTCATGGCTGTCTTATGGTCAGATTTATAATTCAGTGTCACAGATTGGCAGGTCGTCAAGTATCAATCAGATATAGGGTCAGATGGATTTATAGTAATATATATGGGTATATTTATGGGGGGTTAGTAGATTGGCATTTTTATGACATTTGTTGAATCCAGGCATGTCAAATGTCAAATTAATTACCTGAGGTGTTTAACAACCACAGCATATACATGTTTATTACCAAGTTTCAGACATAGTGCAAACATGCAATACTCAAGAAAGCTAATCTTGGTGTAATCTCAGAACACAAAACTTTTTCTTGGGTGATCCAGACAAATCTTCCGACTAAAAGAAAATATTATGGTCGTCACTTTCAAAGTGACACAATATACAGTTAGAGATTCTCCTCTTCGTGTGTATGTGTGTGTGTTTGTGTAGTTGTATTGAAATCTTTGTGTGTATTTTATACATGCCGACATGTTTTGTCAGGGGCCATGTCACACCGCTGTGATCCGGAGTTCCACACTCTTATAAAGGCTATGGATAACTCTCAAACATAATATTTATTTAGGAATTACTGTATATGTGCCCAAAACACCTATTTAAAATAAAAATAAAACAATTTATTTATTTATTTGTATTTATTATAAAAAAGTAACATTTATAATAAATACACAAAATCCATTCGTGAGCAATTGTGAAAGTTTGTAAATTTGGTTTTGTAAATAATGTTTTTATTACTCCACTAGTTTTAGTCATCTTATTATGATGAATTATGACACTATTCACATTTATTTTGTTGGACTGTATGTGTTTTTAGGTGAAGATTCTTCTTTGAGAGATGTCAACATTCAGTGTTTATAGGAATAAATGAACATTAAGAGTTTACGTGATAAAGAGTTTAAGATAAGAAAGACTCAAGTCTTTCTGCTTGAGAGTGTTTGACAAAATTGATATTTCTTTTAGTGCAACTTTCCAGCTCTCTGAAATGGGATCGTCTCGGTTACATAGGTAACCCTCGTTCCCTGAAGGAGGGAACGGAGACGTACGTCGGATGACCGACGAATAGGAATCTTGCTAGAGAAGCCAATCTACTTCGAGTGTAACTAAAACGAGCCAATGCACATTGGCATGCAATCATATGCAGCAGCTGCTCACCTCGCAGCGCGGGTATATAATGAGCAGCAGGTGCGTTGCATCTTTAGGTTTTCGCTGAGGAGCCGAACCAGATAGGCGGCAGCATCAGCGGGGTACAGCAGCTGTGGCGACGGGACGTACGTCTCCGTTCCCTCCTTCAGGGAACGAGGGTTACCGATGTAACCGAGACGTTCCCATTCAGCCGGTCACTTCGACGTACGTCGGATGACCGACGAATAGGAATCCCTACCAAAGCGCCACAGGAGCTGCCCTCTTCCAGTGCTCTGTTGTAAGCCACCTGAACCCCCTTGCCTGAGGTCGGTGGGACAGGGCTAACACAGAGAGTGTCAATCACTGCTGTTCCCAAAAAACCCATTCAGTGAGACTATTGAATAACACTAGGAAGCGTACCCTTCGTGTAAAAGGGACGCTGCGGAAGCCACATCCTTCCCCGAAGGAGTTACGTGGAAGAAAAATGGACTAACCGTGGGGTTGTCATATGGAAGAACTGGGGTGACTCCACTCGATGAGAGGTGGGTTCTCCCAGAGGGAAAGACACGGGCTTCGATTAGAAGCAACCGTGGAACCAGACATATGGGATCCCCGTAGGGTCACTCAACCAAGCCTAATCCGGTTCTCAAGGATGCAGCGGAGTATAGGCCTGGCGCCAGACGCTCCGCCACGTCGGCTGCCGATGGGAGATCGGAGGACTCAACAGGGTCTGCCTTGTAGGGACTCTCTGGAGAATAAGCACATATAAGCGCAGCAAGCCGACACTAAGCCGGGGCCTCTCCGTGCCTCTGACCTGAGGCGAGAACACGGGAGGAGACCGACTCAACACGAAGGCTATAGAACCTAGCGAACGTGTTAGGTGTCGCCTAGCCCGCAGCTCTACAGATGTCTGTCAGCGAGGCGCCACGAGCCAGCGCCCAGGAGGAAGGACACCTCTCGTGGAGTGTGCATGCAACCCGAGCGGGCAGGGCACGCCCTGAGCTTGGTAAGCCAGGGCGATGGCATCCACTATCCAGTGGGCCATCCTCTGCTTGGAGACAGCCTTTCCCTTCTGCTGGCCTCCGTAACAGACAAAGAGCTGGTCTGAGGTCCTGAAGCTTTGAGTTCTGTCTACGTACAGTCGCAAAGCACGAACTGGACAGAGCAAAGCGCTGGGTCTGCCTCCTCCGAGGGCAGCGCTTGCAGGCTCACTACCTGGTCCCTGAAGGGAGTGGTAGGAACCTTGGGCACATAGCCAGGCCGGGGTCTCATTACCACGTGGCTGTCACCCGGCCCAAACTCTAGGCACGATTGCAGGTCCCCTACCCTCTTGATGGAGGCCAATGCAGCCAGCAGCAAAGTCTTCATAGACAGAATCTTTAAGTCTGCTGACTGCAAAGGCTCAAAGGGAGCATTCTGGAGTGCTCTCAGCACCAGAGCCAAGTCCCAAGAGGGTATGGAGGGGGGACGAGGAGGGTTTAACCGTCTCGCCCCCCTAAGGAACCTGACGACCAGGTCGTGCTTACCAACGGATTTGCTATCTATGTGGTCGTGGTATGCAGATATAGCAGCAGCATGGACCTTGAGGGTGGAGGGGGACAGCCTACGCTCCATCCCTTGCTGCAAGAAGGAAAGCACGACTCCGATCGAGCATCTTCGGGGGTCTTCACGTCTCGTAGACTATGCACGTGCCAAAGCGATGATGTTAAGTACCTCGGGGGGTAAGTCACCTAGAACCTCCGCGTCCCGTCCAGGGACCAGACATGGAGCTTCCAGAGGTCTGGACGAGGGTGCCAGAGGGTGCCCCGTCTCTGAGAAAGAAGGTCCTTCCTCAGAGGAATGGGCCAGGGAGGGGCTGTAGCGAGGAGTGAGAGTTCTGGGAACCAGGTCCGGTTGGGCCGATAGGGTGCAACTAACATGACCTGCTCCTCGTCCTCCCTGACTTTGCACAGCGTCTGTGCAAGTAGGCTCACTGGGGGAAACGCATATTTGCGGGGCCAGCTGTGCGCCAGTGCGTCGGTCCCAAGTGTTCCCTCGGACAGGGAGTAAAACAACCGGCAGTGGGAGGTTTCTGGAAAGGCAAACAGGTCTACCTGAGCCTCTCCGAACTCTCTCCAGATCAGCTGGACCGCCTGGGGGTGGAGTCGCCACTCTCCCGGCAGCACAGCTCGTGAGAGCTCGTCGGCCGCACGGTTGAGCACACCGGGGATGTGAATGGCACGAAGCGACCTCAGATGCTTATGACTCCAGAGTGCAGGTCCCTCAGTGCCTTGGCCTGATGGACCTGCAACAACGCCATAGTAACGACCGCATCCAGAAACACACAAGTAGTACGATGTCTTTAAAAAGACGCGAAACTACTCGCGCAAGCTCTTTTAGGGATTAACTCTTTCGAGTGCCGAAGCACGCAGGGGAAGACCGCGGCAACACAGACAGGGAAAAAGTGCAGCCTGTCGTGTGCACTCACTCTTGAAGCCGCTCTTATCAGCTGTGATAACAGCCTTTTTAAGCGCTCTATTATAGCGCACCGTTACCAGCCGTAACAACGGCTTTTACAGCTGAGATCAGCTTCACTTGCTCACATAAAACAGAACAAACAGAGAAGACAAACAAGAGAACGGCCCCGCTGCTGTGCTGTCCGCCTGCACTCTCACAAAGAGCAATCCACCAAAAGATTCTTCGTCTTTCGTCACACTCGCTCGTAGACGCCATACCGGTTCGGCTCCGAAGCGAAAAGCTAAAGATGCAACGCACCTGCTGCTCATTATATACCCGCGCTGCGAGGTGTCCAGCTGCTGCATATGATTGCATGCCAATGTGCATTGGCTCGTTTTAATTACACTCGAAGTAGATGGGCTTCTCTAGCGAGATTCCTATTCGTCGGTCATCCGACGTACGTCGAAGTGACCGACTGAATGGGAACTGATATATGATCTGGGATCACATGAAGCATCAACATGAAAAGTAAGTTATGCTGTTTAACACTTAAAACTACGACTTCTGAATCACATCTGGCTGTTGCACTGAAAGCAGCACATTCATTAAAGTTTGAGGCTGTTAAACAAAGTTCCACACTCTGGTAAAACCCGCAGATAAAATTAAACAATTATGTGTGCACAAAACACCATATCAATTCAAGAGCCCAAATCACTACGAAAAGAGCATACACACAAGAAAAGCATAAAGAAAACAGAATACATTCATGAGCAATTTGTAAGTTTGTGTTTGTGATTTTGCAAATTATGTTTTTACAAGAAAAGCATAAAGAAAACAGAATACATTCATGAGCAATTTGTAAGTTTGTGTTTGTGATTTTGCAAATTATGTTTTTTTACGCTCCACTAGATATATTCATCTTGTTCAGATAGAAGATGAGCCATTCACCTATAGTTAACCTATAATTATACCAATTACCTATAGCTCAGATACTACTGATCCTACTGTGGTGGCAATACACACCCTCACACACACTCACACACACACACCCTCACACACACTCACACACACTCACACACAGGTGTTATAATAAGAACATGCCCAGACATGTTATTTTGATGGACATAGCCGATGTGGTGTATGGGTAATGGAATTACTCAATTAACATGTACTCTATTGATCAAACAGCACTGATATTAAAACTTAGGTGACAACTTAACGTAAAACTAAAAAAAATGTTGTAAAAATGCCAAACTACTATAACCATATATCTTACTATAAATCCATCTCTGATTGACACTCAATGACCTGAGAAACTGTGACACTTAAACGTATATGACAACCACTGACCAGTCAGCTTGAGTGGGCATACATAATCATTCCGATACATGGTGTATGATATTCTACTAACAACTTAACAAGTGTAACCAGTGGTTTTGTGCTCATCAAGTGCCACACTGCAGCTGCTCTAAGCCAGAATTTAAATGGGAAGATTATGAAGAATACCTCTCTCCATTGATGTGGGCTCCATCATGAGGTGAGATAGAAAGACAGTCCTCATCTAACTGATTCCTAAAGAGGCTCCACATCATGGGTGTCATCCATGCAAATGATGTGTAGGAGAAGAAACCAGCATCATCAATTGGGTGTGAGCTGTGCAAAGTAAGAAAATGAACATTTGACATTAAAATATGAATTTATCAACCATTTGGAGATTCAGAAATGTCACTTGAATGACAGAATTGTCAATAAAACAGACATTTTGGTCATTAGTAATCATGGAAAAAATAATTGGTTTTGTCTTTGATCTCTTGATGAATTGGATCATATGCTTCTAATATGTTGAGAAATCTGTCTTACTGTGAGCCAAAACGGAATGGGATGAGGGTTTTCAAGCTTTGCTGGTACTTGTGCTTCTTAGGAGGAGGTCCTGGTTCCCTGTAATCTAGAACTGGAGGACCTTCAGGAAAGCCACTCATGACTGAAGGTGATGCTGGTGTCCATGTAACACTATCTGTTCTTTGTTTCTTCACAATAAAGAGAGATATTGAAAAACAAAGAGATAAATATCACAAAATAAAAGGAACTGTGAGACAAATGAGAAAAATGAGAATCAAAAAATATCTCATAACAGGACAAATGTCATTACAGAAGAAAAGGAAAATATGCAGTCAGCATCTCACTTACAAAAGAAACTCCTTTCACATTCTGTGTCTCTGTGGAGGATGAGAAGTTCTTCATTTTTTAAGCAGTTCCTGTAGGTTAGTAATAAAAATCTTTTCAGGTGAACATAAGGAAACGTGTCTCATACCGTTTTAAATAAATAAATAAATGAATAAACAAATAAATACAAATCAGTAGCCTTCAGGTGGTAAGCAGTAATAATAGTGAGATGTTAATAGTAAGCTCCTTACCGTTTTCCAGTTGTCTTTGTCTCTGAGCTGGTCAATGTTGTTGTCAGGCTGAATGGCTTACTCTAAAAAACTAACAATACTCTAACATGCATCAAAGTCCTGATGTTGAGTTACATCACTATTTTACCAGGCTCAAAGGTTACCAAAAGCAGAGGTCCTGACACTCCTCCTCTGTGTCTCTCCGTGACACCACATGTTGGATGCTGCAAATCTTTTTTTTCTCAACCTGTGAAATAAACCAACTTTATAACAGCTGAGGAAACTGGTTCTGGGTGAGAAGGCAAAGGCAAGGTTCTTTCACCTCAAATATTACTTTTTATGTAGGTGTTATGTTACTGTTGATGAGCATCGCTCACCATATTAGTTCACATTTAAGTCAAAATGAGTTTGTACAAACGTAAATTTTAATATTAAGTTGGCAGACTCTATAATTTTTATTTCTCTCAGCAACAAAAAATCATTAGGGTAAATAATTTTCCAAGGCAATTATTTAATAACAGAAATACCAGTCATTAGTTGCTGTAACATATATTTCGATCTTGCAAACTTATTGAACTTTAAAGTTTCTTTTATCAGACTTCTTGATGCTGTAAGGTCTGTCCTGTTTGTCTATATATTAACCATACCAATTTCTCAGTAGGTGATGGTGCACCTGACCTCAGCATGAGCCAATGCTGCTTTAAAGCTCTTCTGACCTATGAACACATATTTCTGTTGAGTCAGTTTAGTTGACTTGACATTTAGCAAAGGTTACTATCCTATTAACTTGTCCATACTCTACATTGTTAAGTTACAATTATGATTAACACTTTGTAAATAAAATGATATAATTTCATAATTATGTTGGCTTGAGAAAGCCACAATACCGAAATGCTATTTAAACTTATTATTAGCGGTGCTTGCGAAGCATCACTATAGATGGTATGACATCAAAACCTGGAAGACTAATTCACCGCTGGTTCCCTTAAGATTTTCCTATAGTTTTATAATTGGGTTTTTCAGTGTACGAGTAAAATAAAGCCTGTGGTAAACATAACTTGACGATACTTTGATGTTTTGTTCTACAAGGTAAATTTCCCCCATAAGGAAAACACAAATTACTTATTAAAAAACGTATGTTATTAGATAAGTAATTAGATAAGACAGTTTGGGGTCCAAGTGTATGCAGTTTATGTTGTAGAACAAAACATCAGAGTATTGTCAAGTTATGTTTACCACAGGCTTTATTTAATTATAAATTGAAAAACTCCATTATAAAACCCCATAGGAAAACCTGGAGGGAACTAGTGGCAAATTAGTCTTCCGAGGTTTGATGTAATCCCTGCACCACTGTAATGTTCTCTTGCATACTTAATATCAGTGGTTCTGGGGATCTTACATACTTTTTTTTTTATTCTTCTTCTGTACAACGGAAGAAGTTTTCGCTCAGGTGGCAAAAAATTAGAGCTTAATTGTGGGTATATCGTAATTTTGATATATATTGATAATAGCATATATTATATGTATAATACCGATTAATAATATACTAAAATATATTATTTTTTAGCTCCATCCCTAATCCTGACAGACCTGCTGTAAAAGTCCTCCGGCTTGAAGCGCTCACTGCATAGCACAGAGAACTCGCTTGAGGAAAAAACTTCCCTTCTTATAGCTACTTCCCACTGTCTCCTCAACTCTTTGTCTCTGGGAAACCTTCAATGTGTGAGAAAGTAAGCTAGCCAACTAACTAATGTTACAGTAATTCACAAAAACTCAGTCACCTAACCGAAACGAGTGTTTGTCTTAAAAGTCGGTTTTAAGAAAATAAACATGCATATTTAAACTTCAGGAATTTTAGTTTATAAAATAAGATAATATATGCTAAAGCCAAATACAACCAGAAACAAACGTTCAGCCTTACCTGTGAAAGGTTATTCCCCGAGACCTGTATTCAATTGTGCGGGGATTTGTACAGCCCCAAGCAACACAAACAGGCATTTTTCTCAATTCCAGTTATGAGCGTTATGGGAACGTTGCCCTGCACAACATGGCAGCGCCGTTGACGTACCATCCAGAGACCAATGGGGCGTCTCTGTATTTTATGATGTCTATGATCGCAACTACCACTTTCAAGCCTCAGAAAGATAATGAAGACATCATTAAAGTAATTCATGTGACTCCAGTGGTTTAATCTCAATTTCATGAAGCGACATGAGAGCTTTAATTGTGCAAAAAAAAATTTAACATTTTATTTATAAAATATTAATCTCCAATGCTCGTTCACATTACGTAGTTGTCAATGCAGGTACAGAATGCTCTCAGATTTCATTAATAGTTCATCTTCATTTATGTTGCGAAGATGAATGAAAGTCTTGAGGGTTTGGAACGACATGAGGGTGAGTAAATCATGACAGAGTTTTAATTTTTAATTTATCCAAAAACCACTTGAACAATTTTATATATTTTGTTGACTTGCGTACTTATATTATCCCAAATGTTTCCAACAATGTTTAAATCCAGAGAAATCAGCAATTTTAACCAGGACACGGACCGTGTCATTTCGTCGCCTGTCAATGACATCATATCCGTGTTACCCTTGATTTCCAGTTTTACTGTAGAAACCATGGAAACACCAAAGACGCTTTAATGCACAATGTGTTTTATTAGACAGGTGAGCAGCTATTCGGATACATTAATCAACAGAAAAATAATCATTGTTATATTGTTCAACACTGTAGGTCTTATTGTTTGAATTGCTTGTTTCTTGTTTTACCATGAGTACCATGTTTTTACCATGTCTCAGAGACCACTAACATAGCATAATCAGAGAGAGCTTTTTCCATCATACAATATATTTTTTAATTAATCACATGTCATTTAGCAACACAAGTTATCTAGTTTTTTATTATGACATTCTAATATCGATCTAGATTACTGCAAATTGCAACAAGTCTCATACCAGCCAACGAACAAACGCACAGAGTAACAGACTTGGTTGTAAAGACTTGGTTGTGGACTCATTTTAAATGAGACATTTTACACGGTGTAGCAAACAGCCAATAAATGGTGACATTTCATCATAGCCATACCCTAGCAACCACCCCAAAGACTTTCACTGAAAAAAGTGAGAGGGTTATCTGTGGATCAGAACATCATAAACAAGCTATCTTTTGATTCAGACACACATCCAGTCTATTATTTTCACCCTGTTAACTGTCTAGCCACACCCTTGCACACATTTATTGTACCCTAGCAGCCATTTGGCACCATGAATATGCCATATCTCAGCATCAGAATATTGTAATAATTTAGGATTAGGCCTCTGTTGACTTGGGGCAGAGTATTGTTACCGTAAAAACTACATAGCAACTCCATAGTAACCATCTGTGACACCTAGAAACACCATAGCAACCACCCCGAGTTCCCTAGCAACTGCATAGTAACCACCTAGCAAAACCTTAGCAGTTACTTAGCAACCACATAGTATACCTTAACATCCACCTAGCAACACCCTAGCAACCAATCAGAATACCTTAGCAAATGCCTCATAACACCCTAGTAACCACCTAACAACACCAGATCAACAGAGTACAAACTTATATCGCTTTGGGCAATATACTGATACCAGATCCAGAAAATCCACCAACTGCCAAAAAATGCCCTAACAATCAGTCAGAATACCAGAACAACCACGTAACACCCTAGCAATCACTCAAAACAGTGTAGCAGCCACAACACAGAATACCCTAGTAACCACCTAGCAACATTCAAGAAACCGTTTAGCAACCCCCGACTCCCCAGTACCTTAGCATCTGCCAAGCAACCACCTACCAAAAAATCTATCTATCTATCTATCTATCTATCTATCTATCTATCTATCTATCTATCTATCTATCTATCTATCTATCTATCTATCTATATGCCTGTCTGTCTATCCAAACTTTCAACCATTTTCAAACTATTTTAAACTTTCAGGCAGGCTTTCTCAAGCCAACATCAAAGTTTGCCTTGACAAACTTTTTTATCTTGTCTCATGGTGACTTTTATTAACACATTCACAAGTTCAAACTACTGATGTAATTTAATGTAATTTAAATTGATGTTTTAATGTGATTTAAATGCAATTTTACACTGTTGCATTATACAAATTTAAAATAATTAAATGGGTTTTATCAGAAATGTCTCTTTCACCCATTTCACCTGAACACTGCTCATCTCAAAAAATGTGGGACAGTTAATGTTTCAAAAACCTGCAGGGCCTGAACAATTATATTTTATCACATCAATTCAACACAAAAATATTACAGTTTTTCTCAGTCGCTTTGGTGCATTTCTCACATCAATATTTACATTTGCACAACAGTTAATGCAGTTCTCAAAACAATTAGTACAAACTGCAAAACCTAGTTGATAACCTGTAAAAGCGTGTCACTTGCTCAAAATGGATAACTCATTCCTCAAAAGCAAGTATTCACATCAATGAAAGTGTCAGTGTCATCAAAATGAAAAGTCCTGACACCATTGTTATGAACGAGATAGTCAAATGACTTTGACATGTTTTCATTATGACAGTTTACTCTGTAAATGTTTTCCAATACAAAAAAGTCAGATCTTGGTGACACTACCTGAAAATGCTCAAGACAGACTATATACTATTTGAACAGCCATTTGAATAATACAGTAAAGTTACACATTACTACATTAGGTAACAAGACACTGAATATATATGTTTCACATTTTTACTGCATATGCTCTTTGCAGTTCTAATTTGTTCACAGCATTGTGCAAAAGAAAAATACACCCTTATTTTCAACAAACATAAACTCCCTTTGAGTAGAGCTGTGCACAACTGTAAACAATATTGCAGTACATATTGGAACTGAACATTCAACATACATAGTACTGTAATCATTCATGCACATCCAGATGTTCCTCTCTGTCTGGCCACATAATTTCATCTACAGCACATCGAATATCATCTCTTGCAATGCAGCGAGGAAAGTATCTCCTCGAGTGGCGAATCCACCCTCTGCAGGACTCTGCTGTGATGTCATGACATGGCCACTAGCAGGGCCATTTGGGCCGGTCATATACCTTCCACCTCCAGGAAGAGAAAAACTCCTCTATTGGATTTAAGAATGGTGAGTAGGGAGGGAGATATTCCACCAGCATCCTATCATGTGCTGCAAACCACTGTCTGACGACATCTGAGTGGTGAAAACGCACATTATCCAAAACAACATGCTTGCTCAGATGGTCTCCAGTTAGACCCCTCTCATTGTCAGGGATTATGTCTCTGTAAAGAGTGCCTTAAATTTTTTTTTGTTTGTCTAAAAGATTTTGACAACTAGTTCAACATTTTTGTACGTAATGACTCAAGCAATGAAATGAGGACTATTAGTTTTATATGGAATGACTATTCAGCATTCACAAGCATAGCCAATTTTGACTGACATGACATAAGCAAATGATAATGTTATAAAACAGCAGAGAGTTGTATGAAAGCAATTGATGCATGTCCAAAAGCATTTGCAATTTGTTGGAAGGAATGAGAAACTGCTACTATGATGTGCACAACTGACTAATTGTTTTGGAGGTTGAACTAACTGTTGTGCAAATGTAAATAGTGATGTGAGAAATGCACCAAAGCGACTGAGAAAAACTGTAATAACAGTCCGTATTAATCATAGGAACAGAGTTAAATGTCATAGGCCTACATAGGTTTTGTGTTAGTGTCCCAGGCGATTAATCAAAAATTTGCCTGATATCACTCTAGAGTAGAAGCAAATAAAAACAAATTCGTTCAAGTAGTGAGACCATCAAGCTCTGGCAAGAATAGTAGGCAACACATAGTCCTACATACTTCGGTATCAATAATCACCAACATTCACTATAATTTCTTCTTCGACTTGTTAATGGTCGCTCACTCCTATTTTAATTTATAGCACACCATTATTTTTATAATTGGTTTATTTAATTATAAATGATTTCTCATGTTTTTATTAAGCTTATGAGGGTGGTTTTATCACACGACAAAAGCAAACACCGTTATGCATGTCTGATCATCACCAATTACCTTTTTTTCTTACGATTCGCCAACAAATCCTCCTGCGCATGCTCTCGACATGACGTCATTCGTGTAGCTGTTCTCAGTTCATTCGAGTCGAAAGTTTGGTTCAGTTCCTTTTGCGAACACGTTCAAACGATTCACCGATTCAAAAAAACAGTTCATACGTGTATTCGATAAGATCAAATGACCAAATGACAGTTGACTGAACTAAACCAAGAACCCACAAGTGCAAATTAGAATACATCTTTTCAAAAATGAGGAACTGTTACAACTTGGCTGTACATAAAAGAAAAGAAAAAAACAGTATAGGCTGCTGTAAACATCAAAGAATGTCCACAATTATCCAATATTTGCGTAACATCCTGTCTCCTTGACATCCTGTCTAAAATGCCTTTACTGGTCGTTTTGAGGCATCTTTCGCTGCCTAATTTTTTTTAATAGCTAGCTAAAAAATAATTATTTGCTTGGTTATGACTCAAATAAAGGTAAAGATTCAAATAAATATGCTCTAAATCATTAGGCGTGATTTTATGATACGGGATATAAACAGTTTCTCTTGTGAGGTGCCTTCATACAAAGATGCAGTTTGACTGCAGTCCATGTGTGTACTGTACATTGTAAACATATACATATATTAATTTAAGGCTTCAAATAAAGAGAAACAAAATTTTCTTCAGTCTTATGAATATTAAAATTTAAATGTAAATATTAATGCCTACTATTATTTTACTTTAAAACTTCCAAAACAATGTATTTAACTAGCTCATGATCAATAAAACATCATTACATTGATGTAAAGTTAAACAAATTATGTTTTTTAAAGCCAGGAACAGATTAAATTTCAAAGAGAGAAAAAATGAACAGAAAACGGAAAATACCTTGCGTGACTTAAAACTTCTCATTTTGCTGTGCAAAGAACACAGGAAAAAGGAATTTCCTCCTCTTCGGTTAACTCGTGATATGGTATGTTTGTCTTCTGCTTCAAGCGACAAGTGCTTCAGATTCACAAGCTTTAGAGTTTGCTCAACGATGCATGTTTCCCCACAACAACAGCTCTGTGTCTACTGACCAAACCATGTTTAAACTCTCACTCACTCTTTCTGCTTTTCTTCCGTTGTGAGTTGTTTCAGACAGCCATTATCAATCCAAGGAAGACAAAACAGCTGAAAAAGCAGGAAGATATTGCCAAAATAAAACTGCTGGACATGGTGTGTGAATATATGTTCTACTGTACATCATATAAAACTATTTTCAAGTTCAAGTTTATTTGTCATTTGCACAGGACGCTCTAAGGGATGAAATTCTTATAGGCTCAGGTCACAGAATACAAAGAACAACATACAGACAGACAAAGCAATCTAGAAATATAATATAACATAATATAATAGTAGTAGGCCTATATGTATAAGACTCATTTAACAAATGGATTCAGACTGATGTATCTGTATTGGTTGAAATTAATGTATGACTAAAAGGCTAAAAGACCATCAAATTGATAAATGTACAGATAAAGGTTGTGAACTTTGTAGCAGCCAGAAGATGCCACCTTAAAACGACACACTTGTATCCCTAAAATGTTTATATATTTATATATATATATTGGTCGATAGGTTGATATTTGCGAATGAGTAGTGGATCATAATTTGCATTGTATTTATTTTTTCTGTTAGTTTGGATTAATTTCAAAAGGGTGTTTCTGGAGAACACCAGTGTTAACACTCAGGATCGTACATTGGTTGTACTTATTCAGCAATTAAAGAGCTTTTATAAACAGTTACGTGAAGCATGTATGTTGACACCAGTTTTTAACACAGCAAATAAAACTGATTCTGAATCTTAAACATTAGCTTGATTTAACCACTTGAGGTCGCTGTAAAACAATTTTTAAAAGACTCCTTATTTGAGCCTTATTGAGCCTGTCCTTCTACACAAGTTTCACGTGTGCGTAAGTGTTAAAGTATTTTTCTATTTTTAGGTATCATAATACGACAAGATTTTAAGTAAGCATAAAATCCTCACAGACTGTTATGTGACTAATTTAACGTGTGGGACATTATACAAGGCAGTAGCCTGTAGTGAGAGCAGTATATGTGTCTAAGAAATCTAAGAAAAATTTTATGATGTATTCTCAGTCGGTTCTAGCAGAGACATACACAGTAGATTGGGGCTCAAACTGCCTAAATTTAGCAACAGTCATAAGACAAGAAGCATGTTGTATCATGGTCTGCAACTGAAACAAAAGCATTGGTTTCGATTTCCATCCCCAGTAGTGTTACTCTGTGAAACACAAGTTTTGTGGTCTGTCACATGATCGTTTGAAACGCAGTAGTAATGAATGCTGTGTGTTGAGTCGTACAGATGTTAGCTTTGTGGATTTTGCCCTGTTTATATCATTCATAGTTAATTTATTACAACTAATGACACGCCTCTGTGGTTCAAGGGTTCTTGCGTTATTCAATAACCAGTCCTTCATTTTGCACACATTCTCTCTGAGTATTACTTCTCCTTCAACTCTCACTGGATTCATCTTAAGGGTAGGATTTTTTTAATATGAAAAGAATTACATTTACATGTACTTTTTATGTTTTCATGTTTTCATATTTATTTTTAATGTATTTCAAAATATACGAAATGGCAAAAGAAACAAACTGACAATATAAATTTACTTAAATATATTTTCAGTACATTGGCCTTTTTTATGTATTTATCCACAATGAATTTTAAGATCAGAAATATATTATCCTTGAAGTATATTTTTGCATTTGAAAAAATATATATATATGTGTGCTATATAATAATATATAATATATAAACTGAAACCATGTAGATCAGAATGTGGGAGAAGACAAAACACTTATGTACGGAGGAAGATACACATATGACAAAAAAGTAAGAAATTATTTGTGTGTGTATATATGTATATATATATATATATGCACACAAATAATTTCCTACTTTTTTACCATATGGGTATCTTCCTCCATTTATAAGTTTTTTATAAATTCTGTTAAAATTCTTGCATTGTTTCTCGTAGGTATATAATGGATCTGAAAGAGTACTTTAACAGGATTGGGTTTACTGGCCAACATGACAAAGCCAACCTGGAGAATTTGTTCACCATCCACAAGCTGCATGTTTTGAATATTCCATTTGAGAACCTCAGCGTCCACTCTGGAGAGAAGAACACTATGGATCTGCACACCATCTATGATAAAATAGTCAAGAGTAATCGGGGAGGCTGGTGTTGTGAAAACAATCTCTTGTTCTCATGGGTTCTAAAGGAGATGGGGTACAAATTTACCATACTAGGCGCTAAAGTGTTTAACTCGCTGGAAAAGGAGTTCCTCCCCAAGGACACTCATCTCATCAATCTGGTGGAGATTGATGGGAAGCCATACATTGCTGATGTGAGCTTTGGCGTGTCGAACCAAATCTGGCATCCCTTAGAGTTGATCTCAGGTAAAGACCAGCCTCAGCCTTCGGGTATGTTCCGCCTTGTTAACGACGGAGTGAAGTGGGTTCTTGAGAAGACCGCAAGGAAGCAAGTGGTCCAAGATAAGGCCTTTGCTAATTCTAGCCTCATTAACAAAAAGCTCACCAAAACAATGTACTCTTTCACATTAACACCCCGTGATGCAGATCATTTCCTGGAGACTTCAGAGTACCTGCAGACTAATCCAGAATCTCTGTTCATGCTCAAATCCATTTGCTCCCTTCAGATTCCCACAGGTTTCAGAGCTCTGGTTGGTTGGACGTACAGTGAGGTCACATTCAAAGAGGATGCAGACTTGGTGGACATGAAAGAAATCCCAGAGAGTGAGATAGAGGCCTTACTGAGGGAAAAGTTTAACCTGGTGTTAGTTAATAAATTCACACCTAAAAACAACAAAGCTAGTTTTTGCATCTAAGACTCATCTTATCTATTCATCTAAAACTTTAGTACCCAGAGTCTTTTGTTTTATATTAAGATGAAAAATGTACCTAAGTCATTTATACTGTTTCTTTCTTTGTTTCATTACTTTGTCACAGGATGATTGAAGCAATAATTTTCCATTGCATTTTCTTGGCATAATATTTGTTGGATTTTTACTGGTAAGATGACTAAGCATTGAGAAGGACACAACTAACATTATTCAATAAACTCTGCTAATTTCCTGATTTCTGCTCTTCACCCCTGCATTCATGTCTTTCTGTCGGGCTGGTAAAGGAGTTTTAATACATGATGAAATGGTAACTCTTTAAATATCAGACCACATCTGATATTTAGTGATGGAGAGAGTTCTAGTAAAAAGACTGGATCTAACAAACCTACAGTGTTTGTGAAGTTTTGTGAGCATAGCCATCAATTTTGCCTGTTTGAGAACAATAATGACTGCACTATAGTATTCAGGGATAAAAGAAAGAAAGAAATGAAAATAAAAACAATTATTAAAAAAAATAATAAATAGATAAACACTGTAAAACACACACACACTTCAGCTTAAAAACTGAAATTCAGCTGCTGCCTTAACATTTGAAGTATAATTAAATTGACTGTCATTTCAACTCATCTTATTAGAATAAGAATCTTATTATCCTAACTTTAAATAAGTTCAGGGTCATAAAGAACAGATTTATAAACATACATTAAATTAGGAGGGAAAAAACAGGCATAAAAGTAGGCTTTAAACGTCTTTGCAGCTTTGGAATTTTATGTAGTTAAAATGGCTTGAACAAACTCTGTGTTTTCGTTTTCAAAAAATAAACAAAAGCTTCTGTGAAAATAAAAAGTACTTAACAAATAACTGACATATTTCTTTAAGATGACGCGTTCCTCTCTACTAGCCAATGAGAAGAGAGCTTCCGCGATTGGCTGGTGCTCGCTGACGGTAGTTGAGTGTGTCTGCAGGCCTGAACTGAGCGTCCACAGCACTGGTGGGAAAAGCAATGAATTCATTAGAACAAGCCGAAGGTACTTTTCAGTAGATAGATTATTAGTTTAGTGCACTCATCTCCAAGTGTCATATTCATATTTTAGCAGAGCACCCACGTGTTTGTAATGGCATGTTAGATGTATTATGTTGACACTAGGCTGCTAGCATCTAGGCTAATTGTGCGTCTAAATCAGCTCCCAGTCAGAGCACTGATCTGAGAGTCGACCTCATTCATTTGCACGATTTCAGATTCAGATTCACGACCTTGGAAGCCAGGGAGCTGATCGAGACGCAGGGTCAGACTCTCAGCAGTTACCACTGAGATCAAGGAAAAGCTGATACCTAAACATGGAGTGCAGCTCTTCTGTCATTGTAAAGTCCGGGTCTTGGCGTTAAACGTTATTGGTCACTCAACAACACTACACCAGACACTGACGTATAATACATGCCAATTAGTGCACATTGTCCATTATATTTCACTAAATTTGAAGCCATAAAGCTGTTTGTACCTTGATATGCCTGGTATAGCTGATATTTATGTCCCTATAAACTCAATGAATGTTATTTAGTCTCTCATCAGTCTATTTGCCAATCTGTATTTTCAGCTCTTGTTTATTAATTTTTCAGAGTGTTGTGAAACGTCAGCATGGTGACTTAAAGGAGTAATTCACCGCTGGCAATATGGGCTTTTAATAAAATTTGTCTGTGGAGTAGAAAGGTGAAATGATTTTGAAAGTGGTGTTGCATGACTAAAAAGATCTGCGTTGTTTAGTTTTGCCAGAAAGGTATGGAAATCCAACACCCATATTTTTCTGGGCTCAATCTGACTGTCTGCAGATGGGAATGCAAAAATGTATGATCTGTTAAGCCCTGGATCTGTCAAAAAAGCCCTTTATAGCTGGCAAAAAATGCACACACAAATATATATATATATATATATATATATATATATATATATATATATATATAACTGACATTTTAACAATACAAATTTAAAAAAAACTAAATTGTGTTTGGGTTTTCTGTCTCAATATTTTAAAAGAAGAGAGATTGAAAAAGTGATGTTACTTACCTCACTGTCAGTACTGTGCTGATACAAATGTTTTCCTCATCCACAGACCTGAAGGCTTTTGAGAGGAGACTGACAGAGTATGTGTCTTGTTTGCAGCCGGCTACAGGTCGTTGGCGCAGTAAGTCAGTCCAGCTTGCCTGGTCAAATCTTTACTGAATCTGTCTCAAGCCATTTAAAACCTGGACTGTGTGCCTATACTCTGAGCCAAGAAATGGACACACTTACTGAGTGTTCATTACTCTTATATATCCACAAGTATTGATGTTATTGTGCAGTACACTGCATCCTTTTAATGAATGAATTTTGACTTTTGCAGTGATTTTGATTGTGGTGTCTGTGTGCACAGCCACAGGAGCCTGGAACTGGCTTATAGATCCAGACACTCAGAAAGTATGTGAAATTAAAAGATGTTACAATAAAATCAGATTATCATCTGATTTTGCATTCTCCTTGTATGCATTCTTATGTCATCTCTCTCCACAGGTTTCTTTCTTCTCATCTTTATGGAATCATCCATTTTTCACTATCAGCTGTGTGACTCTCATTGGGCTTTTCTTTGCTGGAATACACAAACGAGTTGTGGCGCCATCTATGTATCCTTCTCAATGCTGGAAATGTGCAGTCGTGTTCAGTCATTATATTGAGTAATAACAATTCCAAGACTGCAGATTATCAGTGGCTACCGGATCTCTCCTTAACCACTTGTTGTAGTATTGCAGCACGCTGCCGAACAGTACTAGCGGAGTATAACATGTCCTGTGATGATGTGAGTACTTGTGTCTTTTGAATGATTGCCCTTTATGATCTCTTAATTTCACTGATTTAAGAATTCAAAGACACTTTTCTTGTGCATTCATTTGTATTTTTCCCCCTCTTATGCTAGACGGGGAAACTTATCCTGAAACCGCGGCCTCATATCCAGTAGCACCTTGAAGAGTTGGGAGTGGAGAGTATTTTATATCAACATTAATTAAAGATTGCACATCGGCCTCAGTGCCAGGAGATTATCCAAAGTGTGTGGGGGTGCAACTCCCAAATAGGACTCTAACTTCCCTCTGCAATATATGAAGAAGTAATGGGAGCACAAAAGGAAACATTTTGAAGAAAACAATTGTTTCTGTTATTTTTAAATAACATCCTTATTTTTCTGTTGGAAAATTTGAGTTTTATTTGATTGTGGGTTTTGATATCCTCATCTGTAATGCTGTGGTCTTATTTTAGATGCATACGGTGTATGTATTTTTAAGTAAATTGCTGAACACATAATAAATTAAAGTGTAGATATTTGTTCACCTTAAGATGACTTTTACATATGTAGGAAACGTTTATGAAATGTTTATGCCTATCACATGATGTGCTGCTTTTTGTTGTTTTTAAAGAACTTTTATGCGACCAAAGGCTGCACTAGTTTAACGTAAAAGGGTAACAGGCAAATGTTTCTTAAGTGTGTGTCATGGTTGGCTGAGATTTTATTTACTTTCACTCCAGAGTTGAAATCTACAAGAATATCTTAGAGTGAATTGTGTTGGCAATAATAAAAGTTGTTTGTTGTACAGAGTTTGTTGCTATTGGTCATTATCAATGTCACTGAAACTGAGAGCAAGTTAACATGAAAGCAAATGTGTCTGTCAGTTGAGACCACTTATTAAGCTTGTTAGTGATTTGTTGGAAATTATTTTTTTATGTCATCACATGCTCTTAACGTCATGTGGGTATACTATAGGACCTATAATATAAATTAAAGCATTTCAAGAAATTTACATTTGTGCACATATTGGTGTTTTTTATTGTAATTTTTTTCTCTTTTTGGTTCGTTGCAGCCTTGATACCTAAAATATTGTATTAGAATATATAAAACAATTCCTTTAGAACGTCAGTATAATTTAAGATTACATTGAAAAATAGAGGTCTGGTTTCACAGACAGGGTTTAGATTAAGCCAGGATTAGGCCTTGATTCAATTAGGACATTACATAGTAAAAACATTACTGGTGTGCATCTTGAGACAAAACAAGTGATACATTTTAAGATATGTCAGTGTAAATTGCTTTCAGCTAAAACTGCTGAATAATACATTTTGTTCTGGGTCTAGTTTAAACCTTGTCTGTGAAAACGGGGGTATGAGTCTTACAATCGAAACCATTATGAATCGTTCATGTCGGTGAGTTGACTCGAGAACCGCTCGGACCGACTTATGTTGTGATCCCGAGTGTTACGAGTCAAAAGAACGATTGATTTACGAATTGGGCATCGCAAGAGCTCACGCGGCCACCGTACTTATTGTAAACATGGCGTCCGACGAAGATAGCGATGAGGATTTCGTGACTTACGGAACTCCTTTAGAGCCTCTGGAAGAAGGTAGAATGTGTTCAGTGAAGCTGTCATATGTTTGAATTTGCAGGTTTTTGATGCATAAAAGCTGTGAATATTTAATGAAAATAGCAGGAGCTGAAATTTCACACTTTTCTACTTATCACTCCCATGTCGCTCTTAAACGTGTATTTCAGATGAACCCAGCAGAAAACCAGTGCCTGTGCACGAGCAGACGGTTAAAGATGAGAAGGGCCGGTACAAGAGGTTTCACGGAGCTTTCACTGGTGGCTTCTCCGCTGGTTATTTTAACACAGTGGGCACAAAAGAAGGTCAGTGCCAGCTTTGCTCAGTGCAGGAATACTTTTGATTCTTTTATCGTAGTTTAAGTAATCTGCTCTGACCTTTAGGCTGGGCACCAACAACGTTTGTATCAACACGACAGCAAAAGGCAGAGAGACAGAATGCTAGACCAGAGGACTTTATGGATGAGGAGGTGAGTGTGTACCTCAGTTCTCACATGTCAATAATACTGTGCCTTGATACCTGAAAAGTTCTTGGCGTGTAATTGTTTTCAAATACAGAATATGTTTTGTTAAAGGATTTTAGTGAGCATGGTATTGCCCCAAGAGAGATTGTCACTACAGATGACTTTGCATCGGAGAGGAAGGATCAGTTAAAAGACAAAGCACGAGCAGTCAGCTCTCTCGCGGCTCTGATACCTGGAGACACTGGACTGCTGGAGGAGCTTATTGCCCCAGCACGGTATGCATCATTATAACTAATATGGCCTAACTATAATGTAATTGATAAATGAACTTATTACATGACATTCTGTAATTGTCAGGTCATCTATTGGTGTGGAGCTGCTGAGAAAAATGGGCTGGAAAGATGGCCAGGGGGTGGGACCCAGATTGAAGAGAAAGCATCCCAAGCAAAAAACTGGTGATGAAGGAAGATCTTAGAAGTTTTGTTTTATCTGAAGTGCCATTTTTAGGCTTCAGGTCTGGAAAGGATGATGTGCTGAGCACCGTGTTTACATTTCGAGAAGCTTAGTTTTGCTGTTTCTCATCTTTCAGATGCGGTTAGAGTTTATGGCTGTGCTTTGCCGGCCAATGGATCAGAGGAATCTGAGGTGAATATTGTTTAATGTTTATAATGACTGCATCCGAAATTGCATACTCTCTGAGTAGGTGCTCCTTTTGAATAAGTACGTACTTCGTGACCATTAAAAAAGTATGTTCTATATAGTTTTTTACTGCTATTCACAAATCTCTCCTTATTTGATGGTAAAGTGTCAATCAAATGTGCTCTTCAGAATCTCGGCCATCCAGGTACTTTTTGCGTATCATTTTATGAATACTGTGAATTTTGATATACTACTCATTTCACATACTGTTTTTTTTTGCCTACGACATAGTAGAGAAGTTTGCATATTCGGATGCAGTATATGTGATTATTATGTGAAGAATAGACAGATTTTAGTCAGACTGAAAAAACATTTTTTATTCAGGAGGAGGATGATGAATTTGCTCCAGAGAATGTGACATTTGCCCCCAAAGATGTGATCCCAGTGGACTTCACCCCTAAAGTGGACTCCCATGGCCTGGGTTACAGAGGACTGAATCCTCTACAGGCCTTGGGTGGTGATTCCGGTTCAGGACATATAAACCTCTTCACGCTTCACTCTGACAGGACAACCAGCTTATTTGGAGACAAAAAGTCAAGACAGCAACGTAAGGGCGGGATTGGAGGACAGGTAACGCCAAAATGCTGTGCAGAGTACAATCCGTAATGGCTTAGAAAACTAAATTTGAATACTTCCATTAGAAGAAACATGCTGACATCTATGTATATGTGTAGGCCTTTGGAGTTGGTGCAATGGAGGAGGAAGATACTGATATTTATCATAAAGACTCCATGTCCAACTACGATACTGTGCTGGGAGGAGAAGAGCCAGGGGATGGACTCTACGGATGGACCGCTCCCCAGCAATACATCAGGAAGAAGAATGGTTGGTGACAGGAAGTCCTTAGCTGTGTTCTCAATGTCATGATGCATTTACACTGCATCAGGATGTCAGAATTATTTGAGTGTCTTTTGTAATGTGACCATACTCTTTCATGTGAAATTGCAGGCTTAAAGGGTTAGTTCACCCTAAAATGAAAATTCATGTCATTCCACATCCGTAAGACCTTCGATCATCTTTGGAAGGTATTTTTGATGAAATCCAAGCGTTTCACAATTTGAGTTGAATTACTGAAATAAATGAACTTTTCCACAACATTCTAATTTATTGAGATGCAGCTGTATGATCTGTATGATAATCAACACTTTCAAGGTCCAGAAAGTTTAGTTTAGTTTAACTTTATTGTCTGTTCAGATTTCCTGAACAGAAATTCATCTTCTGGTGCCAAAGACATCATTAAAACGGTCAACGTGACTACAGTGATTCAACCTTAATTTTATGAAGCGATGAGAATACTTTTTGTGTGTAAAAACTAAACAAAAATAATGACTTTATTCAGCAATCTTCTTTCTTCCCTCTCAGTATCCTTATGTAGTTGCCGCAGTAAGCATAGTGAAGGCTTTCCGTATTTACATCGGTATTGGCCAAAGCTGTACATGTGAGTAGCACAACACGTGTGTGATGCTGACGCACGAGCCGGCCAATAATGAGTTGGCGTTCGGACATAGAACCTGGAAGCGCTGGACGTAAACGACGTATGAGAATGACACAGAAGAGAAGATATTGTTGAATAAAGTCATTATTTTTGTTTTGTTTTTGCACATAAAAAATATTCTTGTCGCTTCATAAAATTAAGGTTGAACCACTGCAGTCACGTCGACTGTTTTAATGATCTCTATAGTACCTTTCTGGACCTTGAAAGTGTTGGTTAAATTGCTGCCTATGGACAAGTCATATGCCCCTCGGAATTCTTAATATCTTAATTTGTGTTCTGAAGATGAACAAAGGTCTTACGAGTTTGGAACAACACGAGGGTCAGTAATTAATGACAGAATTTTCATTTTGCTGAACTAACCCTTTAGCAGGAAAAGGTGACTCCTCTGACAAGTGTTTTTTTCTTCCAGACTCAAAAAGAGACGTGGCATATTTGGGCAGAATTCTGGAGGGGTTTACATTGGCCTCTCAAGTTACAGAGATTAAAACTGTAATATACTGCTTCATTACATATATTACCTTATTTGATGTGAAAGTTCTGCTGTTAAATTAGGCTCACTGGTTTTGTTTCCAGATATATCCTCCCCCTGATCTGCCCCGTGATTATCGGCCTGTACACTACTTCCGTCCAGTGGTTGATTCATCCACTGCCAGCCCCATTGTTGCTCAGGCACTGCAGGCTTCACGTGGACACCTATCACAGGATGCACCACAGCAGGGTCGTCACAACTTAGACTCTACTCAGAGACGTGACATGCTGGGAGAAACTCCTCTACAGGGTAAGGATGTCTCAATGTATCTGTTGAGGTTGTTTAAGAGTGATTTGAATTGTAGTTTTGTGATTGCAGGTTGATTTCAGATCAGGGCTATGAAAATAACACATTTTCATTACACGGTTACCAAAAGAATTCACAATAACGATATGATCACGTGATCTATTGAAAATTTGGAAAAAAATAAAATAATAATAATGCTGTTAGTCAAATTTATCTTTCACTTTATTTTCTGTTTTCTCTTTTTTGTGCAAAGAATCACTGTGTAGGCAGGTGGAGAGAGAGTTTTTAAGTGAAACTGTACAAATGTACAGTACTCTTTCCTTCGTCTGTCATCTCCATTGTATAATGTGTGGCAACCAGATAATTACAGGCACTGGATTATAGTATTATTAAAATCCTGTTAGTTTCAGATCTCATAACTCATCGTTAGTCCAAAAACAGCTTTTATTGAAACCAAGCTCCCAAAACAATTTTGTCTCAGTATGATGTAAAAGTGCGATGAAAAGCCCCCTCTGCAGAAGAAGATCAATGTCTACTTCTACGTCATTTACTCGACACAGGCTTTTCAGAGAGACTAAAAATAAAAGATGATGCAGTGCCGACTATATTGGATCTGGTAGTAATGTTGCAGCACACAAGTATGAGTAACAGTGTTTGGTAACACTTTATTTTACAGAGTCTTTGTTACACATGTTACATGTATTTACTATAGTAATAACTAGATATTATGCTTAATTAAATGCTGATAGCCCTAAACCAAACCCTCATCCTAACCCTTGTCCAATAGTTAGTACATGTAGTTAATTATTATTACTCAGTACTTAAATGTATAATTACACTGTAATACTGACACCTTAAAATAAAGTGTAACCCAGTGTTTTTACTGTCACTATTGCTTTGTCTGTTACAGATCATTTGATATGTAATCGCTTTACTTTCAAATGATGAACAATGAATATAAGAATGACAGTGCGAAAAATGATGGTACATTCATTCATAATTCGTTTACACGAAACACCGTAAGTCATCTTTTGTCAGCTATTACTGTAGTGACTCCAAGTACTTAAACTTTATTTGCCACAACCAAGACTTAAGCACATGTAATGTGCATAAATGTTTCACCGTTGGCAAATTTTTCAACTCTGTAACGAGATAAAATCTTTTCTGTAGCATCTTCGTTTCAACACTGATATAATGTAATAAAATACAATACTATCTCACAAATACTTAAGGAATAAATATAAAGAAAGATGATTAATAATTACCATGTGGAGTATCCTTGGTATTTGAGGTGTAGTTTTTCTTCTGATTCAGGATCAGACTCCGGCTCCGGAAGTTTTTTAAACAATTCCACACGTGTAATGAAAATTATTTTAATATGCAAAGCTGTTACCCAGTCATAACAGTGGGTGTTTACTTCAAAGTCTTGAATGCGGCACGCATATCAAAACAGGGTAACAAAAACGTTAAAAAATAGCTTCTTACTCCTGAATCACAGTGTTTTTTTGTTTGTTTTTTATGTAAAAATCTTGCTAACATTATTCAGTGGACTTCAAAGATTTTTTTTTATAAAAATTACCCCTTTAATACAATTCATAACCCAACTTTTGTCTAAAATGTTTTTTTTTTATGTTCTATAGGCCCCAGTTCTGTGTTTGAGTTGCTTGACAGCAAGGACAGAGAGCGGCTAAATGAGATTCGCAGAGCGGCTGAGGGGCTCAATAAGTCAGCGCGAAGCATTTCCTCAGCTGCGGACCGAGCTGCCGTGGTGGCTTCGGCTAAAGCCGCCGCTCTGCAGGCGATGTCCAGCCGTTTCCAGTCAAACACCCCACAGCCTGATTCTCAGGCTTCATCCGAGACCCAGATGGCTTTGAATGCTTGGTCTGGTCCCACTGCAGATGCTAGCAAAACCTTTAAACCATTTGCAAACAATGCTCAGAAACAGGCCCGCTATGATCTGTACATCAACAAACTCAAACAGGGCAATAAAGGTGAATTTGAACATTTATGTTTGGTTTGATTCATCTTGGATTTTCCTAATCTATGCTTGGCTAAATACCTGATTTCCGCGCTATTTGTAGATGCCCTGGAGTCGAGTCTGGACTCCTGCATGACGGAGTGGGAGAGAGGGAGAGAAAGGGATGAATTTGTACGTGCTGCTTTACTCTATAAGCCCAGCAACTCTTCTCTCTCCTCACGCTTCACACGTGCAAGACAAGAGGATGACACAGATAATGTGGAGGTCCCACGGGATCAAGAGGTAAAGAAGCTCCAACTTAAGTCCAAACCGTTAATCTTTGATATAAGTACTTTAATTGAAAAAATATATATAATTAAAAAATAATAATAAAAATTAATTGTATTTTAATATTCACTCTATTTAGAATGATGTGGATGACAAGCAGGCCGCTGTGAAGATGAAGATGTTTGGGAAACTGACCAGAGAAACATTTGAGTGGCACCCTGATAAACTATTGTGTAAAAGATTCAATGTTCCAAACCCTTATCCAGGGTAAGAAGTAGACTTGTGGATATATCTTAAGATGTTCCTTTACTAGCGAAAAAACTTACAATCATATTGAATTGCAGCCTCAAATGCAATTACTGTTCATGCATGTGTTTTTTTTAAAGGGCAATTCAATGTTTTTTTAAGTAATGGAATGATTAAAATGTAATTAAAATGATTACAAATTTAAGTGTAAATTATTATTAGTATTAGTATTATTATTATTATGGCTTTAACATTAGAAAAGGTTTGTAACAATTGTATTTTCAAGTTTCTTTTTTATTTGGAGTTTCATTTTTTTTTTTTTATCTATTTTGCAGGTCTAGTGTAGTGGGAATGCCTAAAATAAAGAGAGATAAGTACTCAGTCTTTAACTTCCTGACCATAACGGATAGCAGCCAAGTCAGCGGGGAAGCCCCAAGTGCTCCCAAACCTCCCAGCTCCAGCACAACCCTTCCCCGTTTGACTCCAGAAGTGTCCAATAAGAAATCCAGGTGGGACGTACCAGGGAAGGCATCTGAACCCAAAGACCCACTCAGTGCATTCCTCAGTGAAACTCGCAGTGAGGTTTCAGTGGCCCAGCAAAGTGAAGCTGTCTCTCCACATACTTCTGTCACTCCAGAGGTACCAGTGAATGCTTGAGTATATTGATTTAACATGCTAACAAAGAGCCTCCCCTGAAGAATAAATTCAGACAGTTCACTTACAGAAAATGTATTTATTTATTTTATTTTTTTTAGAGTTAAAGTATTTTTGAATTGGTACTGTATACAGCAAAACCTCAATGTAATGATCACATTTCTGTTAGGGTCACAATACCAAAAATCTAGTCGGTATTGAATAGTATTCAAGTAAAAATACCACAGAAATTGAATAATCAAATATAACATACCTCTGCATACTCATAGCTGTATAAATTAGATACAGATTAATCCTTATCAAACCTTTTTCTTTTGTTGTTTATCATTAATAATACTGACAGCCAATAGTAGACAGTAGCAGGTTTTAAAGGCTGCTGTCACCTAATGGACTGAGACAATATGCCGTTACACATGCTGTTCACATTCACGTAACCATCTGCTTTCTTTGCCAAGACATTTTGACATAACTCAGTGTATTTGAACGTTTATGTGTAATAAGCCACAAAAAATCTGACACTCGCTAGAAGTGGCTGTGTGTGTGTGTGTGTGTGCTTTGGTCTAGGGCGCACTGACTGAAGACCGTATCTCAGAGCGCATGAGTAGGCTATCATAGTTTAAAATCACTTGAATTCGTAAATTGGCATGTGCGCTAAAGTCTCGTATTGCACTGTGCAGCTCGCATGCAGATTTTAAAATGACTGATTTGCTCTGATAATCTGTTTGGGTTCAACCTACATGCTATAGTGCATAAATGTTCGGTAGCATTGGTACTTGCTATACTGTAGAAAATCTTTAGAAAGAATTTTTAAAATGATGATACTGACTTTGTACCGAAGTATCTGTTCTCGTGACATCTCTAATGTCTGTGTAGGTAAAACTGGGCCAGTCCGATGGCCAGCAGATTGAACAAAAGACTGAAGAGGAGGAGAAGGAAGAGGATGAAGAAGAGGTGAGGCCTCCAATGGATCTCTTTAAAGCCATCTTTGCCAACTCGTCAGATGAGAAGAGCTCATCATCATCTGAAGATGATGGAGAGGAAGATGAAGAGGTGGCTCTTTCAGCATCTGAACCAATCCAAAGCAGTGCAGGAATGGTGAACCCACCCATCTCAGCTCAGATCAGTCCTGTTCCTGACATCAGCAAAGTGACAGGTATAATCTAAACATGCTTTATGTGAGCAGTTCTACAAAAACCTGTTTCAATGATTCAGATGTCATTGCCATACACATTGTAGGGGATTTTACAGTTAAAGACCCAAAAGACCAGATATGATCAATGAAGACCCGGAGTCAGAGTTTAAAAAAATAAATTGAAGAATAGTTTGCAGTTTCATCAGCAGAAGCCAACTTCACATTATAAGTCTCACAAAGAGTTCGTAGGCCGCTCTCTCTCTCTCTCGTACATTCACATTTCCACAACAATTATACTTTAACAGAGTCCACTAACTATGTCATTACTAAGATACTGATTGGTTAAGAAAACTAGACAAAATTGGTAATTTTCCACACATGGACAGATAGTCAGAAGCATATCTCCTTCCATTATGATGCTGACAATCAGACCCTGAACCTTAATGTCCTGTTAAGTCAGGACAAGGCGTCGGCACGTCTCAAGCAGAGTCCCAGTTGTCCACTGGTACCCATAACAGACCTGTACAGAACACTGAGCGCACATACATAGATACACATGATTCACAACTTCTTCAAGGCTGAAGTTGATCTGAGCTCTGCTCTGAACAGGAAACTTTTCCAAAACATACTGATAAGTTGTACTTTTCTCTCAGTCAGAGGTACAGACAATATACATCATTATTTTCTAGTGTTTGAAAATGAAAAGGAAATTAAAGACTTTAACATAAGTTGAAGTTAGTCATTCTAAATAATTCAATATTTAGAAAGATAACTTCATGATAAATCGCTCAAAATATATATATTTGAAGCGGCAGTGGATTCCAGAATCCACCCCTTCAACATTTATTGACTTTATTTACTCTTCCCTCAGATCTGAAGCATCTTACAGTCCAGAGCATGCCGTCTGCTGAAACTACAGCACAGAATACTCAATCCTCCAATAATGCTCCTGCAAAATCACAAGGCCTGGATGAAGAGGAGTTTGGCCCCAGACTGCCACCACCTGGTCAGTCACTGTAACCACTACTTCACCACCACCCTCAATTTATCATGTAAACCAGGGTTGTCCAAATCCTGAAGGGCCACTGTTCTGCAGAGTTTAGCTCCAGCGTGCCTCAACACACCTGTCTGAAAGTTTCTAGTATGCCTAGTAAGAGCTTGATTATCTGGTTCAGGTGTGTTTAAATGGGGTTGGAACTCTGCAGGACAGTGGCCCTCCAGGAGCAGGATGGTGGCTACATGTTGAAGCAATAATAATAACAACTTGTTTTTGTTAAATAGTAATGATTTCAGCTCAATCTCACAAGACATAGTTTCTTTACAAGACTATATATACTATCTGATATTTTTTAATATACAGGTACAGTAATTTTAGAGTTATTACTTTTTCTCTTTCATCCAGAATATTGTACTAGCCTGTTTTTTTAATGCTAACATTAAGTTTTACTTTGCTCTCTTCAATAGGTCTTGTGCCACCTGCACGCTCGCCACAGCTGAAGAAACAGAAGAAAAAAGATAAAGAGAAACACAGAGCCAAAAAACACAAGAAAGAGAAAAAGGTACAGTGTCTGAGTGACAAGAGTTCTTTGCAAAGATAGAGAAACTAGAAATTACATTGTTTCTCTATCTTTTCTCAGAAGAAAAAGAACAAGAAACATAAGCATAAAGGGAAACAGAAGAAGAAGGTGGAGGAGTCCAATAGCAGCTCAGATGACACTGACTCTAACAGTGAAGATGAAAATAGAGTTGTGTCTACTAGTGAACTGCTTCAGAGGTCAGAGCTCATATTTTCAATCAAATAGCATTTTATAGTGGATCTTTTTAATGGTAATGGTATCTTGGTATACATATTTGTAATTTAACAGCTTGAAAGTTGATTTCTCTCTCTCTCTGGCTTAGGTTAAAATCCATCAAGAACAAGAAATAGAAGAATTGAGAGTGAGGACGTTGTCAGGCGGAAACGTCAAGATAATACAGTGAATACTAATTGTGTGTGTGTGTGTGTGTGTGTGAGAGAGAGAGAGTGTTGGTACATTTATTTACTTAAGTGTACCTAGTGACAAATGTGTTATGATTGCAGATATTTTTAAATAAAATATTATAAACAAAAGGCTGAGTGATTATTTGGATAAAATGTCAACAAACACAATGTGATCAAACTAAATTTATTGTAATGCAACAATAATTTGACCATATACTGTTGTTTAAGATTCATTTACTATATAAACCATTATAGTGCAGCCTGAAATGTGAAATAAAGCTCTACTCTGATTTATTAACTGGAGAGTTGCTGCAGTTTAGGTGCAATAACAGATCAAATTCCCCTCATGTCAAGAATGAACCAAAGCAGGAAAGATTGATGGCAAGACCCAGGCAAGTCTAAAACCTTGCACAACTGTACCTACTTATGAACTTTTTGATTCTTGTAACGCAACTTGGCAACTTTGTCGTCTGTACGTTAAAAAAGCAAAGGAAAAACTTTTCTGTTTTTAGTACATTGTTGTCGTGTAAACACCCTAGGATGACACGATTTGCAACGAAAAACTGAAAACTTTTACTGTCAACTTTTTTATTTACACGATAATTTTGGGAGCCTGACGATACCGTTATCATCTCCGTGTAATCAACTTTGTGACGTGTTTAGTCTGTAGTGCTCGGTAAAAGAATGCGTATGTGCGCAGGCGCGAAATCTTTCTTTACAAAGTGTCATCACTCGCATGTCCCATGCGTGCATTACACATAGATTAAATGTTTACAAAAATCTAGTTTAGACGAATCTAGACTGAATACTAGCTGGTTAGTTAAATAACTTGAAATGAAATTAATATTAAGGGATTGACTTGTAAACAACATTAAATATCACTTCCTCTTTGAGGGCTGAGGCCTCTAATATTGAAATTCTAAAGTTGCGTCTGTATGTTCGTACATTTATGTAATCTCGTAATTTATTAATATGCACTGTGTCTATACCATAGTATATATGCCTCAAATATTGACCAATCACACATCGGCGCCGTGGCTTAGTTGGTTAAAGCGCCTGTCTAGTAAACAGGAGATCCTGGGTTCGAATCCCAGCGGTGCCTTTTATTCATTGAAGGCACAACTCTACAGGTACACAAAACATTGTATAAAAGTACGACATTTGCTATAAAACAATAAATGTAAAAGGGATTTAATACGACTAGAAACGTATTGCAAAACTTTCTAGTCGTATGTAGCCTACGTTGTAAAAACAGAGCAAACTCATTTGTATTTTGAAACTAATCTGTGCAGAAATATTTAAAATGGCTCTCATACGATATGTTATTGTTCAGCATGTAAATAATAAAATGGTGCGCACGCCATTATTTGCAACGATGCATCCCTCCGTCCGCGAGAGAGCAGGCTTTCACTGCACAGACCTTACAGCCGGCAAGAGTCCCCCAAACAAACCATGAAAACAAACCAAGGCAAGAAAAAAAAAATCCCTGTACAAGATTAGCCCACAGCAGAACGTCTTACACGAGTGTCCCAGTCGATCCTTAAGACATTTCAGTTGAAATTCAGTCGTGGCGTTTAGATCAGCATCATTTTGTCTTAGTGTTTTAATACTGACCTCAGACAGTGTTGTTCATTTGCATGAGATGGACAGGAGTCCACTGAGCTGCATTTCCGCGATTACTTCACCCTGCATCAGGGCTTATTACATAATTGGCAATTTGGCACAAAGTACCGCTACAGAAGTAGAGGAACGGTATTATTACTCGGCCATATACAATGAAAAGATAATATATAGTGATAAATCAGTAAATGTCAAAGGTTTAGTGATCGCCTCAAGAAAAGCAATTCCTTGAGAATCAGTGCGTTGTCCCACTGAACCTCCAATCCCGTCTCTCCCCTGAAGGTCTCTGCCTTTCCCCACCAGACAGCGCAATGAGCCGCTCGAAAAGAGGCAGAGACGTCGCTTTTGATGCTCGTGCAAGAACTTAAATCGACCGTATGCGTGAAACCGACACGAGATACGTAGCAAAATAAATGTGGATTATGAGGAAATGACCTGAGCTGTGCAACAACAACAAGATGATGGTGATGATGGAGAAAATCGGGGCGATTCGGCTTTACCTCATGAAATGGATTTGTCTGCGCTGGGCTTGGGTTTGTGTGGGTAAGTAGACTTTTTAGGGATTGTGATATTATGGCATATATAATTGTTATATAGTGAATAGAACAAAAGAGTGAGGTGTACGGTACATTTACTCGAAATCAGAAGCTCTAATCACTTTTTATTACATTTGACCTTTTATCAGTGCACGTGTCAGAATAGTATTAAATATTATTTCATTCACAAGACCTGATACAGGTGATTATAGGTGGAAGTATGGGAATGGCAGCGATGACAAAGAAAGGTTAAGCGGCGCGCGCAGGTTTTGCAGCATTCATGAAGGGAAGATCAGCGTTTGGCTTGTTGCCATGACAGTTATAAACACGGCGGTATCCTGGAGGACCGACTGGCAGATTGTGATTTTTTTTTTAAATATAAATTGGTATTATTGTGCAGCCTTTTATGGATAAAAAGCAAATTACTTTGTTTACGTGTATTTTTAACTCACCTTGTTGTAATTAAAACGGCACATATAGGCTACCACTTAATTACCACTGAAAAAAAAAAACGTTTCAACTCTTCTAAAAGGGTTTGTTGCTCTCCCAGACTGGTCTGATAGTTTGTTGGTTTAAAAAGAGTTTGTGACACTTTTGAGCAGGTCAAACTGAGAGCCACCCAAACCTGCTGAGCACCAGCGTGTCCCAGGCCGGGGAACATAAGACCAACAAACCATCACGGCTTTCTTTTTAGCTGGACCCTGATTGTTGTAGGGGGAAAAAATCTTTTATAAAACTGTATTATGATCAGATAATCTGATAACGCATCGGTGACTAGTGCACAGTAGCTTTTCAACCTCCTCAGCATTCTGAGCATCAGTTTTGAAAATAAAATATATGTTCACAGCATCGAAACTAAAGCTAAAGCAAGGCTTTCACAACTTGCCGTGTTTTGGGGATGTGATCTCACTCACAATCTATTCCAGCACTCTGCGCTTGTTAAAGAAACATGTGATCTGTTGAGGTCAACTAAACGCTCGACAAACAATCATAGATAGAAGATGGAGAATATATGAGAAAGAGACGTCTGCTTTTACTCAAGCAGATCCTCTCATATCAGAGGCACAGAAAGAGAAAGAGTGTCTGTTTAATTGGAGGTGGTATACAGTGAAGGGGTGGTGACAAAAGAGGGTTTGGTTGGGGGTGGGGGGTGTTGATCGCTCCAGTGACACCTAGAGCTCTTCGTCTCACACACAGACAAAGGGACCTTCTTCTCTCTTTCTTTATCATTCTCATCCATGCACATACAAGCCTTTCTCTCTGACTACAGGTATTCCAAGTCCGAGCATGTTTTCCCTACTAAATGTGTGTATCACTGAGATTGGCACATTTTCCTTTTAGAAGATGTTCTGTCTGGTAAATGAGGACAATGAGGATGTTCTTTTAGTGTAATAGTTTGAAATAGGTCTGAAAAAAGTGCCAGATATCTCAATAGCAACAAAATGTTCTTTTTTGTGTGTAGAGGTAACTTGTTAGCATTTCATTCGGAGGAGAGAAACAGCAAAAAAGTCCATTTTCGGCAGTCAACAGATAAGAAATATGAGGAAAACTGATCTGAGTTCAGGTTCTGTGTGCTCTTTGTATCTGGGGATGTAAAAGAATGTCAGTGAGGTGATGATGAGACTCAACATGTAAAAGTACTCAGAAGTTAATTGTGCTTCCCTGTTCTCTCACACAAAGAACAGTGATAGCGTCTGCTGTGAGAGATGTGCGTTTATCCTGCAGGATAATGAGCAAGTGTTGGGTTATATCACAACACGTGCTGCCGTTTATATTCAGGGATCTCACTTCATGCCAAACAAGAGAAGAAAAGGGAATTTCGGTTTCTGATAAAAAGTCATGGAAATACTATAGGGAATATTTGTTGTTGTTGTTGTGTGCAGCTCTAAGTATATATTACTATTTAATGCTATTTAATATTTAAAAACCCAGTAATCACAAATGACTGAAAAAGTCAAAGATTATTATTATTATTATTATTACTACTAATAATAAATGAAATGCAAACATTAAAATGGTTTGTATGTAAATTAAAAATCCTATAACCACAAATGTTTATTAAGGGTGAGTTGAAGACATACAGCTTTCTTGAAACTGCTTTTGATTAGCATTGTCTTCCTAAATCATCTTCCTTTACAGATTTTATTTTTTACACACATAGACACAGTTCTGAACTGTCCTTTAAAGAGACTTCACAGTGATTCAGCATAGATGAAAGGAGAAAAAGATTAGAAAACGTTGAATAGTTTATACAATCACTTGCACTTTCAGTTTCTTCCTGGACTACAGTATTTCTGTTGCTTCCCTGGCTACTTCTTTCCTGTCTTATTGCGTTTCCGTCCAAAAGGGTAATCATTAGCACACACTCTCACGCACTAAATCGAGTATTGTGTGTCTCTTTCTGATCCTTCTTGAATGAGTGGATTGAATTCTTGCCCTGCACTCAGGAATCCATGAAGGCTGATGTGATGTGTTGATGCCATGTCAATCACAGTGTGACAGCTGTGGTCACACACGAACGATGCCCATGTCTTCTGTGTGTGATCCTCAGCTGCCTGTGGTGGGAAGGTGGAGTTACACACTGAGAGGAGAGGAGTGATCTACAGCCCATCATGGCCCCTCAACTACCCAGCCGGAGTGAACTGCAGCTGGAATATACAGGGAAGCCGTGGAGATGTGATCACAATCAGGTAGACGCACACAAGCAGTCTCTCTCTGTGGTGATTATATGAGGAGTGTCTTATTTATTTCTATTAACATGCATTACAAGATTATAATGCCTCTTCAGCAGCTGCCCGGTCCATGAGATCTTGATATAGAAATAATGTCATTTCTCCTCTGCAAGAAAGAAATGCTGTTGTTCATGACCAACAATTTGTCATGAACTTTCACACCATTAGTTGTATGAGTGTGTGTTATTTTCTCACCAAAAACCAATGTAAGGGTTTTTTTTTCAAACTAATTAACTGTTTTTTTGCATTTCAATGTGCAAGTGCGCGTGTATATTGGTCTGCGCATTCTTCCGTATGAAAGCGCTTAGACTGCTTTATACCTAGAGCTGACTGCAGGGATTTTATAATGTACTATTTCTCGCCTCTCATACCACTGCTGTGTGTGTGTGTGTGTGTGTGTGTGGGCGGGAATTCCCTACGTTATGGGGACCAAATGTCTCCACAGGTACATTTTTTTGGTCCCTATGAGGAAACAAGCTTATAAATCATACAGAATTATCTTTATTGAAAATCTAAAATAACAGAACATTTTCTGTGATGGGTAGGTTTAGGGGTAGGGGTAGTGTAGGGGGACAGAATGTACAGTTTGTACAGTATAAAAACCATTACGCCTATGGAATGTCCCCATAAACCATGAAAACACAACGTGTGTGTGTGTGTGTGTGTGTGTTTGTTGGCTTTGTCTCTGCTGTAATGTAATGATTTTATCTGAAAGCATGACATCATCTCCTGATTCACTTCAGAGATCTGTTCTTAGAGGAAAGGTGGAAAAGGATACCAGTTCTGATAAAGATGAGAATTTCAATTTCTTTTCATCTATTCTGGCTCAGTACTCACTGTGTAAAAGCTGTAGTAGAGGTATTTATGGTAAACTCCATCAAACGGATTTCTCATATTGCCTCAGAGAGAGTGGCATATGGAAATCTGATCCCACTCATCTAGAACTAAGATGAGATGGAGAATTAAAATGAAGGATTTCTTCGATGATTCAGTTGACTTTTGACAGTTGACTTCTGATATTTTCTCTGGTACCAGAGTAAAAAAAATATAGACTTTATTTTACGTGTTAGAAAGCAAAATATTAACATTTTTAGTTGTTTTTTTTTTTTTAAAGTAACTAATAATTTATTGAGGGTTTCATTTAAATTAAATTATTGCTGCAAAGGAAACTGATGGTGTTCAGCGATTTGTTTATAATTTTCAACTATTTCATTCTGAGTGTATCACAAATCATTTGCAGTTTCGACAAAGCCTCATCTGTGCAAGCATATAATAAGCAGTTTTCACGATAATGTTTAATATATCACAGAAAACTAAACATTTAAGTTTGTAGGGCATAAAAACACTTTATGATCACCCAATATAAAACATGCAGCACTGGTGAAGTGATGGTTCTGTCAGTTGGCCCAAAACTATCTGGCACTGGCCCAGGCCATCAGGTCATCCTTATTGTTGAGTCCTGTCGGAAATATTCTGAAGCTTTGCATAATGTGTATGTGCATTTGATTGACAGCCAGAGGAAATTTGAATATCTGTATTTTAATGACTATACAGACTACTGCTGGGGCAACAGAACATCAGACCAGGCTTCATTGTGAGATTTGATTTCAGTGATAGTGCAGTTCAATAATGTATATCGTATAAATTAAAAAAGATGAAACTGAATTACTCTTCTGCAGAATTATTATTACGGGGTTGCATTTTAAGTGTTATGCTAAAATCTATTCAGTAACCCCTGAGCGTGTTTTCATCTGACATGTTTTGTCACTCAAATGGTCATGAAACATTTCAGATTATTGTAAAACAAACAGTAGAGGAGGATTTAAGTAGCAGGATTTGGAGAGAGAATGCAGGAAAAAGAGATAAGAAAGAGAACAGGGCAATAGATGTGTAACATTGTCAAGTTATTGTCTGCAAAAGGCCCCATTCTTCTGTTATGTTGATGAATTTTATCTCTCACTCTTTTGTCTCTGTCCTTGTGTGTGTGTGTGTGTGTGAGGGCAGGTATTCCCTTCGTTATGGGGACCAAATGTCCCCACAGGTATAGTAATACTAGTAAATTTTGATCTTGTGGGGACATTTTTTTGGTCCCCATGAGGAAACAAGCTTATAAATCATACAGAATTATCTTTTTTGAAAATCTAAAATAGCAGAACATTTTCTGTGATGGGTAGGGGGACAGAATGTACAGTTTGTACAGTATAAAAACCATTACACCTATGGAATGTCCCCATACAAAATGAAAACACAACGTGTGTGTGTGTGTGTGCACTCTCATAGCACTACTGTACTCTGTCTAATGTGACAATAGTTCCACTGCACATATTCTCTCTCTCTTGCTTATGATTCTTCACTCTTTGGTATCTCTGAAATATTATTAGGGTCATTTTTGTTATGCGAAAAATGAATATGAGTGTGTAATTTAAGGAGGTATCACAATGGCAATATGGTTTAGAGTAGAGATTCCATCACATGCGTTAAGCACCTTGTGTTTACTGTGTCCAGTTTTCACAGCTTTGATGTGGAGGACACAGGGGACTGCCGGGGGGACTGGCTGCTGCTCGGCCCCACGTGGAAATCTGAGTATCGGTTCTGTGGCTCAGTTCTTCCTCCTCCCTTCATCTCCTCCAGAGGACGAGTCTGGGTCTACTTCCACTCTCAGGCCAACAGCTCCGGACAGGCACAGGGCTTCAGACTGTCTTATATACGAGGTGAGTGAGCTTAGAGTGTGCATATGTTCCATTAGAGCCCATTCAAGGAATAATTCTCTCAAAAACATCATCATTTACTTACTCATTATGTTTCAAACCCATATAACAGTTTTTGTTTTATGGAACATAAACATAGCATGAAAGAAAAAAAAAATGTTTTCTTTATGGAAATATTATATAATAAAAGTGTGTTATACAATAACAGTAGTTATGCTGCTTTTTTCTATCATTTTCTCTACTTTCACACAGGTTTCATTTCAGTTTGGGGCCGCTAAGATTTTTTCATGCATTTGTTTGATCAAAAATACAGTAAAAACAGTAATAATGAGAAATATTATTACAGTATATTATTGCTGTATAAATAACTGTTTTCTCTTGTAATATATTTTAAAATGTAATTTATTCTTGTGATGGCAAAGTTGAATTTAAGCATCATTACTCCAGTCTTCTGTGTCACATAATCAGAAATCATTAGGATATGCTGATTTGCTGCTTAAGAAATTCTTTATATTTTTGTTAACCTTGGCATTTTTTTTTTCTGAATTCCTTTTCTTTGATGAATAGAATACAAGTTTTATTTGAAACAGAAATGTAATGTATTGGAAATGTATGTAAATATAATCTATAATGTAAGAAAATTTGAAATGTAACATTATGCATGTCTTTAATGTTTTAATGCATCCTTGCTTAAAAAAAATGTATTGATTAAACAAAACAAAACAAAAAATCTTACTGACCACGACACTTTTGAACAGTTGTGTGCATTTTTAAAATATAAACAAAAGTTTCATTTTGGGGGGGGTGAACTCTAAGCCTTTATTCAGTGTTGAGAAGAAGTGGTGATGCCATGTGTTGTTGGGTTTAATGTAAAATGTTTTTTTTTTTTACCATGCTTTATGCATTTTCTTTTGAGTTTGAAATATTTCATCAGATTTAGTTGTTCCTACATTAGAAAGCAGCTAAATCAAGACTTGCCATGGCGTATGGATTTACTGTAAACACAGATTGACCAGGCGAATGCAGGCGTAGAAGATCAATAGTGTATAGCCATAGAGCCGTGATAAAACGCTAATGGTTTGCAGCAATTGTTCCATAATATACTGTGAAAATTGATGTGCATATATGGATAGCACTACTGTCAGTGTGTTTTAGAGAGATCTCCACTGTTGATTATTTAGTTGGATCTAATATGTAGCTAATGAAGATGAAGGAGATAATGAGCTGTCGTTACTCAACTCCACAGAGCATGTGTGCATGACATTGAGTGTGTGTGTGTGTGTGTGTGTGGTTGTGTGTCTGTAAGGGGTGAAATGCTGTGTTTGTGCATTTTCCTTAGAGGTGCAGTTCAATCAATAATACTGAACGGCTGTGTTTGTTAAGCTGTCACCAGGCAAACACCATCTGCAGAGTGGGTAGATTTGATTGGCTTATTTCAACAGTCTCAGTGTTTACGTGTGCAAAAGACTAATTTCTCTTCTTTCTCTCTCTGTTTTTTTCTCATTAGGTCGACTGGGTCAAAGTAGTTGTGAGAATGATGAATATTTATGTGGAAACGGTAAGTGCGTTCCACGTTCCTGGCGCTGTAATGGATTGGATGAGTGCGGAGACAATACAGATGAAAGGATCTGTGCCGCCCCACCCACACCCGCCCGGGTGAGTCTGTGTCCGCCAGGCACCTTGCAGTGCTCTGATATCCAATCTACCCGCTGTCTTCCGGTGTCTCTACGCTGTAACGGAGCCCGGGACTGCCCTGACGGATCCGACGAGGCACACTGCCCCGACACGTCCTGTGGAAAACGCTTAGTCAACTTCTACGGGACATTTGCTTCACCTGATTTTTTCCGTCCAAACAGAAGCAGCGGCACAGATCTTCACTGCACATGGTTCCTGGACACACAAGTATGATGACAACCTCGGTCATTCACATTTTAGGTTGCCTTTCTGCAAAATTTGCCTTATTGACATTGAGTCATTGCAACATTGCAAATATGAGGTGTTTTTATTAGGGTGGGGGGGCTATATAAATAACTATTTTATTTCCACTTTTCCGTAAGCACCACCTACTGTGAGGAGAGTGATTTTGAATTTTCATTCAGCCCATCTGCCAATTTTGTAGACCAATAACATACATAGTCATTATTATTAGGCTGAAATTTGCTGTTTATGATTTTGTACTTAGTCAAAACATTTCATTTCATTTGAACTGTAAAGTTGTTTAAATCATTGTTTCAAGGTCATTTTGCAGTTTTACAGTCCTAAACAACATGTTGTTCTACTCTAATGTCAGAATTTTCCAAAACAATTCCAAAAAACATTTAAAAGCAAAATTCCCCAAGTTACTTTTTTTTGCCAGTCCAGAATTTGCAAGAATGATTAAATCACTTACGGTCTTACTCAAAAACTCTGTTTTTGCTTCAGGACCCAAAGCCGCTGGTGCTGCAGGTGGACCTACAGCTGGGCGTAGGAGACTCTGTGCGTGTTTACGATGGTTTGGGAGAGCGAGCAGAACGTCTTCTGCAGAGTCTCTCCCACCATAATAACCACAGACGAGCCCTGCTGGAGTCTTCCCAGGGACAGATGAGCATCTTCTACCACGCTAAACCACACAGCCCTGGACACGGATTCAATGCCACTTACCAGGTCTCTTAATCTTGGTCATGCTAATGACCATTTCTGTGCTTCCTGCTGATAAATGATGCTCTCCATTTCTCGTTGGCATTACCTATTTTGTTTGGATACTTTGCAGCAGTACAGTGTAGAACTGTCTAGTCTTTATGCATGCATCTGAATAGTCATGCATCTGTATTGTCTTAGCCCCAGACCACAAACACTGACTGCAAATTCATAATACTAGAAAATACTTCCTTCATCTGACAAGCTTTCTTATTTTTTGGCTGAAAAAAACCCTCCATAAGTAAGCTGCAGTCCTAGAGCTCGACCTGGCCGATTTGAGGTGAAAAATCTGATCTATTGGAGACGTCCAACAGATTATTTAGGCGCTTCGAGAAGACCACAGAGAAAGATGGCCAATATGGGGAAGAGACAAATTAAAAAATACATAGGACAAATATTCTGACTGAAACGCTCTGATTCTTCAGATAGGGGTATTCTCTGATTTTTTGTTACTTTTATTTCCAATGCATTCCATTTTTATTCTAATGCATTTTTCCTGTTTATGTAAAGCACTTTGAATTACCATTTGTGTATAAAATGTGCTATAAAAATAAACTTGCCTTGCCTAATGTTTCAACCACAGATGGCGATAGAGAGGCCAGCGTTCCACAGTGCAGCTTTATTATAGACATCCATAAGCAGAACTGTGAAGTAATTTGAATTGACTCCAGTTTATGATTAGGATGGATAACCTCGACTCCTCTCTCTGCAGGTTAAGGGGTACTGCTTCCCAGGTGAGCATCCATGTGGCACAGACGAGGGCTGTTACTCTGAGCTGCAGCGCTGTGATGGTTACTGGCATTGTCCTGGGGGGCGAGATGAAGAGGATTGCCCGCTGTGCCAGCCGGGAGAGTATCCCTGTGAGGGTGGCAGCGGGGCATGCTACTCAGCTTCTGAGAGGTGTAACAACCAGAAGAAATGCCCAGACGGCTCGGATGAGAAAAACTGCTTTGTCTGCCAGCCTGGAAACTTCCACTGCGGAACCAACCTGTGCATCTTTGAGACGTGGCGATGCGATGGGCAAGAGGACTGCCTCGATGGCAGTGATGAAAGAGACTGTCTGGCGTCTGTGCCCAGGAAGGTGATCACAGCGGCTCTGATTGGCAGCTTGGTCTGCGGCCTTCTGCTGGTCATTGCACTGGGTTGTGCCTTTAAACTCTATTCGCTCAGGACAAGAGAGTACAGGTGAGGTCATTTCCATCTTCTTCCTGTCTGCATTTAAGCTCTATGCAAAATAATTTTTTTTCCAAGGTATATGGCTTTTCCTTATTTAAAATCTTTATTGTTTATTTTATCTGTATTTTATATTTGTTAATCAAAATTGTGTAAGATAATACATTTTATTTTTGTTTATTTTTATTAAACCATTAGCAACTTTTTTCTCACTGAATTTTGTTACTGGGATACGTGTACAAATAATAAATTATATGAATTGTCAAACAGACTTTTAATCTCCTTTAAAACAAGATCTGATCAAGTTGCGTTCACCAGATATCGTATAGGTCATACAAGATTGACTCGTGCATTTTTGCTTAAAGGGCAAAGACCCAACTCTGTATGTGTTCTGCAAGACCCCCCCCCCCTCCATTAAACATATTTGATGTTTTTGTAGAAAACTTTTTTATGAAGTAAGCTCACTTAAGAATTTGTTTAGTAAAATTTTACCAGAAAAGGTTTTAGAGTTTTTATCATATGTTAATGTTAAAAATCTTATATAATATTAACAGATGCTGACATGGCATTAAATAAAACTGTACTGATGCTGACACACACAGTCAATAGTAAACAGAAATGACTAAGTGCTTTAATCTTGAAACCTATTGCTGAAAGCTAGAAAAGCACAAGTTGATACCAACCTGACGTGAAGGATGACTCTCTTGTTTCACTTGAAACATAATTGGATCTCCAGTAACGGCCCAAATGTTGCTCTGGGGGGTGATGCAGTTTTTCTCCAGTTAGCCTTGTAAAGACACTGCAGCACCCAAAATACCTGCACTTCATCAAACTGTCAAAACAGCGCTGGTCTGCTGGTTAACAGCTCCTGGAGATTCTCAAGAGAGACCCTGCTTGCATTTGCTCAGTTTTTTCTTACATTTTTAAATGGTGACAATCAGCGTATTTGTAAAAGAGATCTTCATATGTTCCTCTTTCTCATTAGAGCTTTTGAAACCCAGATGACCCGACTAGAGGCGGAGTTTGTTCAGAGAGAGGCTCCACCCTCCTACGGTCAACTGATAGCTCAAGGTCTCATACCTCCAGTGGATGACTTTCCAGTCTACAACCCCACACAGGTGTGTGAATATGACATTGAATTTGAATTGAGGTAATATACAGGATTGCAATTCAAATTTGAGTTAAAGAAAGTACAGTTTAAATGTACTCAAATTAAAATAAATTCAAATAGCCGGAATACGTAAAATTTTTAACTAGAAAAGGACGACAAAGTTTGAATAATGGCTTGACAATGTCTTGTCATAAAGTTTAAAATGCGACTAAAAGTAAACTTTAAAGTACAACTTTACCTGTTTGTCTGAATTGTAATTCAGTACATTCTACTTCCCTTAATTCTAAATCAAATTCCAGTTCTTGTGGGTTGTGCCAAATCAGTTAAGATTCTCGCAAAACCCACAAAGAAACTAAGCAAACAAATATGACAAACAATATGATAAAAAGGACAAACAATTTCCATTTTTTTTCTTATCTATTATCTGATTCTTTCTCCTGCTCTCTTTCTCGCTGCCCCACGATCAACTTTCTTTAATAAAATAGTTCTCAACTGAAAAGCTATGACATTTATTAATGGACAGCATTTTTTAGTGCTACAAATTAGCAACAGAAGATGAGATGCATAAGAAATGAGTTCTACACACACGAGAGCATTTAAGAACAAAAACAAATGTCTTGAAATAAAACATCCGAACATTGTCTTGAACTGTTTTAACCATGATAAGGTGAATTATTGAAAAATAATGCACATCCAAGGTGAATAACCACCTCGAGTGAGGTTTATTTTTCAAGTATTCAGTGGCCTGTCGTCAATTATTTCTTACTTAAGGTACATGAGTTTGCATCATGTGATGAAAAAGGCAAATGCTGTCTCCATGGCAACTGTAGAGTTTTCTGTCTCTCTCAGGCGTCTGTTCTGCAGAATCTCCGTTCGGCTATGCGGAGGCAGATTCGCCGTCACTCCTCTCGTCGTTCCTCGTCACGGAGGCGGCTTGGTCGTCTGTGGAATCGTCTGTTCCATCGTGGCTCTCGGTTACGGGGCCAGATCCCACTCCTCACACCTCCGGGTCCCACACACACAAACACGCACTCGGATCTGAGCCTCCACAGCTACAACACAGCGGACGATGGCGGCGAGGAGTCGCGAGAGAGCGCCGGACAGACTCCGTCACCTTGTTCTACGGTGGCGCTGGGATTGGCGCTGCAGGCTCACACTGAGGCCCTCTGCCTACCTGACAGAGAGTCTCCGGCCTCTCCTCTTTCTCTGCCCTCACCCAGCTCGCCCCGCTCCACCTCTGACACCCTGGAAGATGAAGATGATGAAGATGACAGAAGTTCAGAGGGGATGAGAGCGAGACCCAAGCAGGGCATTTCCCCAAGACATAAAGATGCCGATAGTCCTCCTGGACCCCCCGATAGCCCCAAGCGTAGCACGAGCCAGTCGAGATCCTCCAGACGGCTGGTGCAGGAACTGGCTGCAGAGCTCAGAGGAGTCTCTCTCCTACGCTACACCTCTGTGGGCATCTCGCCGCTTTCTTCCCCAGAGTCACCGATGTCCTACAGCAATCAGTCTGAGGAGCAGAGGAGCTTTCCTACATTCAGAAAACCACACACAGACTCGCTCACAGATGCTCACGGACACTCCAGGAAATCGCCAGGAACGGAAGATGCTCCCGGTGAATGTGTCAGGTTTTGCAGACTCACAACTAGTGAGGAAGAGGATGATGAGATTCTGTTAGTGCACTGAGAAGCCTTTATCCACCCCCCTCCTCCCATTCTGATTTTGTGCCAACACATTGAGCCTTACCAGGTTCAACCAACAGCCTTCCATCTAGAGTCATAAAGTATGTTTACATGCACAGCTATAATCAAGCTTTTTGCAAAGACACGCGACAGTCCTCATCTGACTGTATATTTGGCACAATTTGAAAGGAAATATTTGAACGATTAAATGCATGTTGAGCGTCACATCTGTCTTTTGGAGAATGTCACAATGCCAAAGCCAGTTGTAGTCTGAATAACGTGTATACATGTTGGACGAAGCCGAACTCCAGTCATACCTGGGTCTGTTAGTCCTTCTTTGCAAAAACCAGACTTGTACTATTTCAGTCAGGCTAAAGCATTTACATGACTTTTTAAAAAGACAAATTATTGCTTTAGTTAGACTGAAATTGAAGTGCATGTAAACATACAGTACCATTCAAAAGTTTGGGGTTGGTTAGATTGTTTTAAATTGATATTTTATTCAGCGAGGATGCATTGCATTGATCAAAAGTTACAATTCTACATTTTTACAAAAAATATCCATTACAAATAAATGTTTTTCTAGAATTGAACGAAGAAGGAAAAAAGCAGCACAATTGTTTTCAACATTGATAATAAATGTTTCTTGAGCAACAAAATCAGCATATTAGATTGATTTTTGTACGAACGTGACAATAAAGACTGAAAAGTGATGATGCTGAAAATTCAGGTTTGCCATCACAGGAATAAATTACATTTTAAAGTATATTACAATAGAAAACGATATTTCTGATTTACCTTATGTTTGACCAAATACTTGCAGCCTTGGTGAGCAGAAGAGACTTCTTTCAAAAAATGTAAAAAAAAAACCTTACCAATCCCAAACTTTTGAATGGTAGTGTACTTGAAAGTTTGGAGCCTTGTATTTGCAGAATGTTTGCCCTGTCAGAGCAGAACACAGGAGAGTCGACCTCCGCTCAGACACTGCAGAGTTTTTTCATTGGTCATACTTCATTAGATGATCTCATAGTTCAGCTCCAGCATTCAGTATGATTGTTCACATGCTAGAAATCACCAAAAAACGTAAATGTGGCTACAACACTATAACACTCATTTGTGCATAAATACTATCCCTATCAGTAACACAGAACTTTATTTGCCCGAATCTCTACTTCTCATCAATAACGTTCAGCTATGACCTTCAGAAACTCTGAAAAGGCTTCAGAGATCTCCTCTTACCTCCCCAACGCCTTATAAGAGATTCCCGCCTACAGAGAGTCACATTCCTGCACTCATTTCATGTTTATCTGAACCAGACAGTTTCAGAATTATGCTTTACACATTCAGATCTGAGTGTTTGTTGGTTGTGCTCTACATTTGTTCAAAAGTTTTTTGGTCGGTAAGGTTTTTTGATGTTTTTGAAAAAGTATTTTATGCTCATCAAGGCTACATTTATTTGATAAACTGTTAAAAGTCCATTTTTTTTTTGTAACATCGATTTAATGCATCCTTGCTAAATAAAAGGATTAATTTCTTTAAAAAAAATCATACTGACCCCAAACTTTTGAATGGTAGTGTAAGATTTTATACCCTCAGACTACTGGAGCTTTGTGCTGATTTAGTGATGATCTAAATCAGCTTTTTTGTATTTAAGGTTTTGTTAGTCTGGCCACCAGACTGTAATATCATGGCAGGTCCAGCAATGGCATCAGTTAATGTTAACAAGCTTTTTCCCCATGTAAAAGACCAAGTCTTTTCTTAAGGGAAGCAGAACTCAGGGATTGTAAAATGGTTAATGAGAGAAAAGCAGTTAACATGAGTTTCCTTGTTAACAGCTGTAGTCTGAAGTTCTGAAGCAATCAGGACATCACAGAGTCATGGGAAAATGACTCCTTATCACATTTGTGTTTGAGCTTGCACCAGTTTGTTTTTCAGTTTCATTTGCATTCATGCATTTGGCACTTGAGGGACTTGTTTGCCAGTAAGATTACGTTGCTGCCTTTTCCATGAATGTATGTTCTGTGTTTTTAAATGTAATGTAGTGCCACGTACACTGTGCTAGCCATACTTGCTGCTTTAGCACATTTGTTGCTGGTCCAAAACTAATCAAACTAAAAAGCTGGTCCCATCTTTTAAGGGGTCAAGCTATTCCTTCATCTCATTCTCTCTGCTGGCCGACTGCCTGCTATTGTCTCCATCCTCCTTGCTCAGACTGCATGATCTCTTGTCTGATCCCAGAAGTTCAAGAATGTGCCATTTCAGAGATTCACAGATTTTATACAGTTGCAGATGATGTTTTATTACAATGTGAAGTATTTAGATTCAGTGCCATTAGGGAAGTCATGCATTTTCTGGGTTCAATTAAAATTGCTTATAAAAAGTCTAAGTCTGATAAGATACTTTACTTCCTTGCAGTATCTGTGACTATTTCTTTGACATTTCTTAAATAGTGTCCTGAAGAATTCAAATAAAATTCAATGGACCAGCTCAATCAACAGATACCGCCACAAGTCTTTGGTGTTATTCTGCCTGCAGACAGTGGCTCTCAACCTTTTTGAGGCCATCCATTATCCAACATAATATTTGAAGACCCCCATTTTTTTAACAACAAAAATTAATGTTGAAATTTAATTAATCAAGATTTATTTTGTGTTTCCAGAAGTTTCAAGAACTTTTTTGAACTAGCATAAACACAAAAGGTATTGAGGAGGGAAAAGAATTATTAATTTGGTTTGTGTGTTTTGCATTTAAAAAAAAATATTTAAGTTAATTATATTAAAATTACAAATCTTCTTGCAGCCTCTTTGGAAGTTTACTGGGGCCCCTGATTGAGAACCACAGTCCTGGACCGACTCTCTTTATTTTTTCATTGCAGTCTATGGTTGCCTTTAACATATTTTGTAAATATTTTAAAACTTTTTCCCCCTTCCAAACTGTTTGTGTTTTGATGGATTTCATTTCCTGGAAGAATGAAAAATATTGTTTAATTGTACCTTGCATTAAACGCACATTTCTCTATAAGATATTCAGACTAATTTATTGTCATCTGAATAGAGTAATTCATAATCATAATCTTCCCTGAAGGACACAATTAGCCTTCTAGCATATATAGACCAGAGGACATATTACAGAAATTTCCTGTCAGAAGTCTAAAGATCCTAACCTTCGCAATAGTTACTAAACAGATAGGATTCTAGTTAGTATGTTTCTGTAATATACTGTACACTGTCTCACATTTCTAAAGACTGGGCTCTCCCGAGGTCGCATTTGTCAACCGTATGCGTCAAGGATGTCTCGTTTTAGAAAAGTAATCATTATAAAATTTACTTATTTTTTGTGCGGCACAAATTTCTGTCTTTGCAATATAATGGTAACTTTTCTGAATTGAGGCAGCATCCATGACATATGTAACAAATGCAACTTTTGGAGGGCACAGCCTTCGACACGAGACCGCAAAGGCTTCATGTCTTTACTCATAAACAAACAAACACACACACAGGGTAACACACAATTATTACTTGCAACCGTTTTTTAGAATTAAATTTAATGTGCTAATGTTGTTATTGATAAACACCTTTTAACATTTTTTTTTACAAAACACAAGTATATCAGCTTACATATCTATAGTGCATACAATATGAAACATATGTATGCTTAATACATATGTTTCAAACTTTACTAATGTCAGGAATGTGATCTCACAATGAATCCCTGATGTATTTGAATTTAAGCAATATTTACATTAAGATTTCACTTTACTGTGCTTTTCACTGTGCCTTTGCCACATTGGGCAGTGAGAGCATGAACACTGCTAGTCTTGATGGACATCACTGAGAGACACTGAGCTGAACCTATGGAAAGAGATGAGCACTGGGGTCTTCATACCGGGTAAGAATGCGTGTCTAGAAAAATCTGACCTGAAGAGGGCGCTCAAGTGCAAAAGCCTCTAATTAACTCCTTCAGATCCAAAATCTGCTTAACTTCCGTTTGGTGATGGAAAAATGAATGAAAAGATGGCTATCATCAAGCTCAGTGGAATGTCCATGTTCAGTGCCCAAAATCAAAGCCAAAATAGACTAATGTCTTGGTTATCTAAAGGCATTAATGGGAGGAGGACTACATCTTATGGATAACAGTCTGCCTTAGAGGATTTTTGTAAGTAAAGCACCTTTTATGTAAATAATGTTATTCAAGAAGAATGAACTTGGAACATTTCATGGTTCCTATCATCAGCATAAGGCTAAAAGACTGGCAGTGCTAATGAGTGCTGGGGCAGAGCCTCTGTTTAACAGTGGCAGGATATTGGTGCTTATTCAGGAAGCATGGCAGTAAGTTTAGCGTGCAATATGAGCAAAAAATAGGTACCTACATTAAAGTGCCTAGACTATTCTTGCATAGACAGCTGAGCGCAGCTAGACGTTATTACGTTTTTTGCTTGAGGGAGTAAGTAATCATTAGGAGGACTAGAGGACAAGGCCTAATCCTCTAGGTGAGAAAGTTCAGACTCACAGATGGAGTTTAGATTTCAGAAGACTGTGTTGAGAGGTAAACAGGCTTCAAGAAGTCGCTCACTTACAGGGGATTACTAATAAAAAGTCTACTTAAAGTAAAAGATAATAGCGTCAAATACAGAGAGATCCTGTAAGGCACATGAGAATACACCAACAGTTCTCAAAAAATGAACAACTCCCAGAGAAATCATCATGACGACATAGGAATTCACCTCTGACAGGACAGGAGGAGGGTGGATTATAAGGGGATGTCCGGACGAATGTATGCGAGGGGAGAACTGTTTCAACTAGGAAATGTGATATCAGTGAGAAAATGGTAAAATTTCTGTTTCTTCTGCTGTGATGGCTGAGTCTCAGAAGAGCTTCCGGGGAGCATCTCCTCACATACAGCGTCAGACAAGGAAAACACTCAACAACAGATGAACAACAGGTCTTTGCTATTCCAAACAGAAGTGCAAGAAGTCCTGCCCTGATGCTCACAGCTCCGATTTCTCTGTAAGAGGCTGTATTTCAAAAGGATCATCTTGGGGGAAGACCACATAACACAACTTCTGACCCAGATAGGTGACATTCTCTGAAACACAGGCACATTTACAGGCGTCAGAGGCTTTTTCATTGCAGAGTGCTAACAAAACAATGCAAAGAAGTTTTGGCTGGTCTTGCTCACCCACAGCACTGTTAACCCAGTATGGTTTGTTCTTCCACTGAACTCCAATGAAGTAGATGGGGACTCCAGTGAGCATGATCACCAGCCCCATACCACACACCACTGGCTCTGAGTACAGACTGAAGCCCAGCAACACTGCCCAGAACACTAGATAGCTGCAAGGGACCAACAAGTTGACCTGCACAAAGTTAGAGAAGAAGAGGGAGGTGAAAACAGAAACACTGACCAGTCAATCAAAATCCATCTTCCTGATAAGGTCTGTAAGTGGCAACTTAAGTACCTTGATGGGTCTGACTAGTTTGGGTTTCTTCCATCTGTAGTACAGCAGCCCAGCTATAGTCACTCCATATGAGAGGTAGTTTATAAAGGACACGTAGTTTATCAAATTATGAGTGTCCCCAATACACAGGATCACCATGGTTGCCGTACACTATGGAGAACAAGAGAGAAAGACACTTAGGCCGGTTTGCACCTGGTATAAGAGCCGTCTAATACAGCGATTCTCAACCTTTTTTGACTCGATGGCCCCACATATTGGCTAAGGTATTTTCTTCTGGCATTTTGTTTTTTTTTAGCATTTTAATTAAGTTAGATTAAGTTTTAATACATTTACCCTGGTTTCACAGACAAGGCTTAAGCCTAGTCCCAGACTAAAATGCATGTTTGAGCTGTTTTAACTGAAAGAAACTTTAAATATTCTTAAAATATGTCAGTACCATTTTTTTGTATCAAGATGCACACCAGTAATGTTTTTTTCTAAGGCATGTTTATAAAAGTTATTTAAATGTCCTCATTGAACTAAGGCCAAATCCTGGCTAGTCTCACGTAGCCCGACCTTCTGTGAAAATGTCGATGTCTGTACAATAACAGACTGGCATGCATCTAATAAATTATTCACTCAAGAACGTTATGCAAGTTTACTGCAACAATGGAGGCGCGAACTTTTATATACACATACTTTTGAAAATCCAGCATTTAGTTGATGCTGGTTAGCGCTCATTGTCACAGTTGCAAACACGACAGCATTCTTCTTCTACGAGGGGGTTTGGAGTCACAGCATTTGTTTCCAGGTGGACCGTCCTTTAAAGAACGCGACACGCACATCTCCTGGACATACTGTAGAATTCAACCAACCAGATGACGACTTAGAAACACCTGAAATGTTTCCATATAAGTGTGCCATATTCATCAGACGTTCAGCCAACAGTCCATGGGCATGATGTCTGAGGCTAAGACTAAATTTTGGTTAAATCTAAGCCTCGTTTGTGAAACCAGGTGTAATGATTGTCAGCTGAAGTGCCCGCTATGGCCACCAGAGGGCACTCCACCCTGGACTGTTGCCTCACCATCAGAACTCCGTTTCCCACAATACATCACAAACTGTCACACTCATTCACACCCACGCACTACGTTTCCCAGGAGCCCTGTACCTTGTCACTGATCACCCCGGCCAGCTGAAGTTAATTATCCGGACTATTTATTCTCCACACACACACTCATCCAACGCAAAGTCTTGACTAGTTAACCCCTGGAAATTCTGAGCGTTATTCCCTGTTTTGATTTCCTGTTGTTTGATTTTGCCTGATTCTCGCTGCCTGTCCTGACATTCCCGCCTGTTTATCTGACTACGATTCTGTTTATCCTTTGCCATTCCTGTTCGCTGCTACATTGACCTTTGCCTGTTTGACTACGTTTTCAATAAAGCCTGCACATGGATCTCATCTGTTGACTCGCTCCTTCATTACAGAAGACTTCGCCACAAACAAGATCCAGCGGCTTTCATCAACGTTCCAGTCAATATGGATTACTTTGATCAACTTTTGCAACTTCATCAAGGGGATTCATCGATTGAGGATTACGTGTCTCAATTCTGTGAGTTGTCTTATGTCACGTGCGATGAAGCTTTGTTCAAATGCCTGTTTCGTCGGGGACTCAATCAACCCCTGAAGACCTGCCTCCCCGATGCAGACTTCAATTGTAGTTTAGAAGACTTTATGGACTATGCATTAATTTTGTCTGGGTCATCATTCACTGTGGGAGAAGCGGAACCTGTGTTGGCACAATCGCCGGTTCATTCAGCCATGGATATGCCTAACTCTGTGATGAGCGAACATTTCTACCCTGTTGTTCCTACACCTGAGCCCAGTCACAACATGGCGGTCACCACTAAGCCTGCACTCAAAATGGAGTTGAGCACAGAGCCACAGCACGCCGCAGCTGTTCGTCCAGAGCCACAGCACGCCGCAGCTGTTCGTCCAGAGCCACAGCACGCCGCAGCTGTTCGTCCAGAGCCACAGCACGCCGCAGCTGTTCGTCCAGAGCCACAGCACGCCGCAGCTGTTCGTCCAGAGCCACAGCACGCCGCAGCTGTTCGTCCAGAGCCACAGCACGCCGCAGCTGTTCGTCCAGAGCCACAGCACGCCGCAGCTGTTCGTCCAGAGCCACAGCACGCCGCAGCTGTTCGTCCAGAGCCACAGCACGCCGCAGCTGTTCGTCCAGAGCCACAGCACGCCGCAGCTGTTCGTCCAGAGCCACAGCACGCCGCAGCTGTTCGTCCAGAGCCACAGCACGCCGCAGCTGTTCGTCCAGAGCCACAGCACGCCGCAGCTGTTCGTCCAGAGCCACAGCACGCCGCAGCTGTTCGTCCAGAGCCACAGCACGCCGCAGCTGTTCGTCCAGAGCCACAGCACGCCGCAGCTGTTCGTCCAGAGCCACAGCACGCCGCAGCTGTTCGTCCAGAGCCACAGCACGCCGCAGCTGTTCGTCCAGAGCCACAGCACGCCGCAGCTGTTCGTCCAGAGCCACAGCACGCCGCAGCTGTTCGTCCAGAGCCACAGCACGCCGCAGCTGTTCGTCCAGAGCCACAGCACGCCGCAGCTGTTCGTCCAGAGCCACAGCACGCCGCAGCTGTTCGTCCAGAGCCACAGCACGCCGCAGCTGTTCGTCCAGAGCCACAGCACGCCGCAGCTGTTCGTCCAGAGCCACAGCACGCCGCAGCTGTTCGTCCAGAGCCACAGCACGCCGCAGCTGTTCGTCCAGAGCCACAGCACGCCGCAGCTGTTCGTCGATCACCGTTAGTCAAGCCGAGTCAACATTGATCAACCCCAGCCCCGACGTAAGCGTAAGCCGCTCCACAAACCCGCTCCAGTGCCCCACGAGCTCGCGCCATCTCAAGCCACACTTGCCCAGCAGCCCATGGCTCAAGCCACGCCTATCCCCCAGCCAAAGGTTCAAGCCACGCCTATCCCCCAGCCAAAGGTTCAAGCCACGCCTATCCCCCAGCCAAAGGTTCAAGCCACGCCTATCCCCCAGCCAAAGGTTCAAGCCACGCCTATCCCCCAGCCAAAGGTTCAAGCCACGCCTATCCCCCAGCCAAAGGTTCAAGCCACGCCTATCCCCCAGCCAAAGGTTCAAGCCACGCCTGCCCCGCAGCCAAGGGCTCACGTCACGCCTGCCCAGCCTCAGACGGCTCACGTCACGCCTGCCCAGCCTCTGACGGCTCAAGTCATGCCTGAGCTCCCAGAGGATGCTGCTCTGACCATGTTGGCCATGGCCATAGTATGTGTGTGGGCAGCACACACCTTGGCTCCGGCTTTGGACCTGTCCCAAGAGGGCGCTACTGAGTCGGTTCCTGAGCTCGCTACGACAGATTAAGAGGGCGCTACAACGTCTAACCCCATGTCAGTCCTCGAAGTCCAGGAGGGCGTTTTAGTGGTTTTCGACTCAGATCCTGTGCCATTTCCTGTGTTCCTGAAGGAGGGTCCAGACTCCAGAACTGAGCCTGACCACTCAGACAAGATCCGTCCTGCCACCACAAGCATAGCTCCCAAATGCCAGGACTACCCGGAAGCGATCACTGAGATTATCTCTGAACTGTCTGTCAGCCATAAACTTTCTGTTTGCCCTAAACCGTCCACGGAGGTCGCTACCGAACTGTGTGTCGGCCCCGAACTGTGTGTCGGCCCCGAACTGTGTGTCGGTCCCGAACTGTATATCAGCTCTGAATTGTCTGTCAGCCATGAACTGTCTATCAGTCCCGAACCATCTGTCTGCCTAGTCTGCCCTGAGACGACCATGGCGGTTCCTTGTCTGTCCTGTTATGGCCCTAGCGGGCAACTTTCTGTTCTATGTTACAGTTTTTCCCAGGTCTGGCCGTCTGGACAGCCTGTTCCGCCCTGGCCGTCTGGACAGCCTGTTCCGCCCTGGCGCGTCTGGACAGCTTGTTCCACCCTGGAGTGTCTGGACAGCTTGTTCCACCCTGGAGTGTCTGGACAGCTTGTTCCACCCTGGCCGTCTGGACAGCCTGTTCCGCCCTGGCGCGTCTGGACAGCTTGTTCCACCCTGGAGTGTCTGGACAGCTTGTTCCACCCTGGAGCGTCTGCACAGCCTGTTCCGCCCTGGCCGTCTGCCCAAACCCAATCGTAAGGTCAACTACCACTCCATGGACCTGGTCCTCTATCCTCCCCCTTACCCCCCCCCGAATTGCTCTCGTTACGGCCTCGTCTGGGAGTGCCTGGAAGCCACTCCTTAAGGGGGGCACTATGTAATGATTGTCAGCTGAAGTGCCCGCTCACCATCAGAACTCTGTTTCCCACAATACATCACAAACTGTCACACTCATTCACACCCACACACTACTTTTCCCAGGAGCCCTGTACCTTGTCACTGATCACCCCGGCCAGCTGAAGTTAATTATCCGGACTATTTATTCTCCACACACACACTCATCCAACGCAAAGTCTTGACTAGTTAATCCCTGGCAATTCTGAGCTTTATTCCGTTTTGTTTTCCCGTGTTCTGATTCTCGCTGCCAGTCCTGACATTCCCGCCTGTTTATCTGACTACGATTCTATTTATCCTTTGCCATTCCTGTTCGCTGCTACATTGACTTTTGCCTGTTTGACTATGTTTTCAATAAAGCCTGCACATGGATCTCATCCGTTGACTCACTCCTTCATTACACCAGGCCTAAACAAATTGAAGACATTAAGTGACCCCCCCTTGGAAGTTTGCTGGGGGCCCTCTGGTTGAGAACCACTAGTTTAATGTGAATCAAAACGTTAAGAAAACACCAAGTCACCACACTTGCTCCCAAAATTACTTTAAAATTGTAATCTTGCCATAAATTAGATGTTTTGTGACATATTTATAACACTGCGACATTAACTTTTAATGTGTTTCACATGATCTGTGTTATTGAAGATGAATGTAAAGCAAATCCGTGAAGTTCTGTGAAGTAAATTAAAAAAAAAAGTATTTTCCAGATTTTTTCATTAGGCAGTTATTGTAAAAGGGGCATGTAACCAGCATGTTTGAACCCTTTTTTAGATCTTCGAATCACTTGCTTTTGATTGTGCCATGTTGTTGCTATAAATCCAAGGGTAGTCGGGCCTCTTCTGTGGTTGGACCCAAGCTTTGGAATAGTCTCCCCTATCATGTGAGGTCTGCATTGAACATTTTTAAGTCTACTCTTAATTCTTATTTTTATTATTTAGCTTTTGTTTGTTTGTAGCTGTGATGTTTTTATTGTGTAGACCTGCTTATGCACAACTGGGTTTTTTGTGTTGGGTTTGTTTTTTTGTTTTTTTTTACAATTTATATTGTTGAAATGTGCTTTATAAATAAAAGTTGTTGTTTAACCATTTTTTAGTGCAGGTTGATTGACAGATGAGTAGGCGGTCCTTCACTGTTGTCCAGAACCCATCAGGACAGATTAGTAAGTGTTTATACAACAAAGGCAATGTGATCACATGAGTTTTCTATTACCTTTCAATGTGGTTTCAATGATTGATTCATAAAATATTCTGGACCCTGTTTAAACCGAATCTTGCAGACTGAAAGCAGTGTTACGTTGCATGTGCTATGTGTGTGAATAGCTCTTTCTCTCTTACACAAACGATCAGGGCAGGGATGGGTGTGCAGCTCTTAAGGTGGATCATAGCCAACAGGTAGGGCAGGTGACCCTCTCTGGCGCCTGAGAAACACAACCTGTGGAGGATGGGCATTGAATTGGTAAATAATCTGGTTTAGGGGTTGCTGTATTAATTTAGTGTAATAGTGCTTGTGCTTCCTTACCTAGAAGAGGTAAACAAGTATCCGTTAATTCCCCCAAAGGTGGAAAGAGCTACAGAGATGGGCATCACCCAGGAGAACATTCCAAGTAGCTTTTCTCCAAATGTCTGAAACACAACACACAAAAACAGATGCCGATTTAACAAAGCACCTAATAGATAGTGTATTGTTTTTGCAGAAGAGGTCAGAGAAACTCACCACAGCAACAGCGTTTGACTCCAGCAGCTCTTGAGGGGACATGGAGGAGAAATACGCAATGTTGGTGAGAGTATAGACGAGTGTCACCAGGGGGATGGAGATGTAGATTGCACGTGGAAGATTCCTAGACAGATACACCAGAAACAATAACACACCATACAATATACACTGTATGAGATCTGGACTGATTTTCTGTAAGATGCAACAAATGGGCGAGGTGCTATTTGACTGGCACTTTTCAAACTAGTAGGGTGGAGGTCTGTGCTTCAGGCAATAACTGACAGGTCTGACATGGGTGCAAAAGTTCCAGTTCAGCTGGGGCAGGGCATTCAAATCGTAATTTTGGCAGCTCCTTAAATGGGTCATACCATTGAAATCTCATAGAAATGTCAAATCATCAATCAAATCATAGTAATCTCAGCTCAAAGAAGTGTCTAAATGCACACTGTTCAGTTGAGTTTTAAGGCTTTCCCTCTTTAACAAGGCAAAACTAAATGTACGAAGAACACTGTACTAAGCTGAAATAACCTCAGCATTAATAACAACGGAATAAGAGCACATGGTTTATCTGTCAAACAGATGCACCGTTGCTATAGGAACAATGGACACCAGCACATTTTTGGTAGAACGAAAAAAAGAGCATTTTATTTAACATGTTAAAATGTACCCCACTTTATTTATTTTTTACTGACACCTTTCTATTCACACTGTTTTAATCCCTTATTTCTTTGAAAAACCTCTCACTTATCCTTCTTTGCCTTTGCCCATTTAAAAAAATACATTCAAATGATCTTATGTGGACTTGTTTTCAAAATTAGTTATGAGGCTCATTATCACAGAATGAGATAGAAAATATATTATTTTATAAAATTATATACTGTGATATAGGCTGTCGATTAGCGTTGCATTATAAATATACATCATTCTTATGTTGAAGAAAAAAATTCTTACAGGTTTGGAACAACTTGCGGATGAGTAAATGATAGAATTTTCATTTTTGGTTGAACTACCCTTTAAGTGAGACCTGCTGTGACGTCACAATCATGTTGCATTGTGGTCTATGAATCCACCTGAAGTGTACATGTTGAGTAGACTCACTCCCTCGCTCAAACTCGAGGGGTCGAGGGTGTGTCCAAATAAACTTCCCTCATCCAGTTGACGAAGTTGAACGCACGTAGCGTTGGGAATTCCTCCAAGGGGAATTGCTTAGGTAAGTCCGTGAGTGCATGTCTAAAAGTGGAGTTAAATGCAGCCCTGGAACGTGGTAAGATTTATGGCTCTATGCGTCTCACTTGTGGACTTTCTGTGTGAGGGCAGCCACCGGCTTCCAGTATGAATGAGACATTCCATGAGAGTGTTTAGTGCTCCATAATGATCATATCACCTCATTTTGGGTAGAAATAGAAAAATAATACTGAAGTACTTTGTAACGTAGAAACTTGAGTCGTTTTTCAGCAAGCTACTTATTTACTCTTACTTGAGTCAGATTTTTTTTTTCTGTACTTCCATTTGTATTCAAGTAAATTATTTCTTAATAGCAATACTTTTACTTCAGTATAATTTTTTAGTAGTCTTTTCACAATTTTTTTTTCACTCTTTTCAAGACTTAAATGGATCACCTGTAGGATGGCCCGTCCCTAATTTTGACCCAGTAAAGACTAATAAAGACTTACTTCCGAGGCTCAACCAACTCTTCAGTGACGTAGTTCAGAAAGTTCCATCCACTGTAAGCAAATGAGGCCTGCAGGAAGGCCAGAGCAATCTGCCCCACTGATGGATCCTTTATGAACTCAAAAGCTCTCTGAGGCTCCAATGCATCATAGTGTCCTAGAGAGAGAGAGAGAGAGACATATATAGAAAATATCTGCTTAATTCATACGTAATTTGCATTTGGCAGACACTTTTTTTTCCCAAAGGGACTTGCATTGCATTTATAGTAAAAGTTTGATCAGTTTATGTATTTCCTGAGATTCAAATCCATGACCTCAGTGTTGCTATAGCTATGCTCTACTGTTTCAAGTATAGGAATACTCGCCAAAAAATCAGATCCTGAGCTCTTTGATTTTATTTATTTTTCAGCATAAAACACTGTATTTTTCACATGCCCTTGGGATCAGTCTGTTCACATTCATCCTAACACTCTAATGTCATCAGTTTGATTTCGTTATTCCACTAGCTAGGCAGAGTCTCCAAAAAGCCTTTCTTTCTACTGTCAATCAAGTGTGAAACTGCACTGCTTAGTTCTCTCATTTACTCAATTCTTTCTCTTGTCAGTTCAGGGAATGCCTCCAAGCACTCTAAATAAAAATATAAAAAAAAGGTTTGCCCATAACGGTTCACAGCCATAACCTGCTACTTTATTGTAATATCACTGGAAGCTTAAATTTTCCATTAGAGCCACAATTATATGCTACAGTCTTAGTCTGAGTCAGCTATATAATGCACTGCTTTCATTAAAAAAACATCCTAACATTCTCTGATTCAGCTAACTTATTTTCATTCCAGTGACTGTGATTGAAGTTATTAAATTAACGCTAAATAGAGGGTGTGATGGTGAGTTGAATGTCTTTTGCCCAGATTTTTGCCCTGATTTGCAGGCTGGAGTTGACGCTATCTGTTTACAAATAAGTCCTTCTGCAGATTTTGGGCAGTCAAGAGTTGACATATTTTGCAGAAAATGCATATGCATAGTGTATGATGTGCATCCAGTCAGAGGATATCAAACATGATCATTTGAGATTTTAGTACATACTGTTTTCATTTGTCATGCATCTCTGAGCAAAGAGGCACATGTTTCTGAGTTTATTGTGTTCGGAACAACCTAAAAGTCTATGTGTTTTGATGTTTTTTTCTGTAACCATTACAAAGTCGTAGAGTGTATGATGCCTAGTGATTAAAATCTGTTCAGATTTTAAATGTTGTGTAGTGTATTCCAGCCTTAAAGGTCACTAGTTCAAGTATAAATAGAGATGATTTATGAACAAACTCATAATTGTGCCATTGAGCAAGGCACATAACCCCAGGTTTCTTTAAGAGGGCTAATCCCAGAAGTAAACGTATTGTAAATCACTTTGAACAAGACAGCATCTTATAAGTAACTCATAATGCAACAACTACCACTAGATGTCACTATTGAAAAAAATTGGAGTTAAAGAAAACCAATAAATGACAGAATTTTAATTTTTGAAAGAATGAGTCATCTAATGAAAGAATATATGGTTTTAAATAGTTTCCTCTTTTTTTTCAAAACAGCCCATTATTTTTTTCATGTTTTTTGGATTACTTCAACTGAAAGTATAGGATTTTGATACCTTTAATGTTTAATAATTAATCACTGTACATTTATAGACTTTGGTACTTTGTACTGCATCGAGTTAAACAGCACAAAACCCCTCTTTTTGAGAGAAAATAGCATGTCTCATGAAAGACGACAGCTGGCAAGAACATGTCTGCAAAGTGTATCGACAGCCACATACACACACACCTTTGGCAATCTGGACTATTCCCACTACAATGATGAGAACAAGGGCCAGCAGCTTCCCCACAGTGAAAACATCCTGGATCCGTGTCCCCCAGCGCACACTGGAGCAGTTCACCCAAGTCAGGAACACTGTAAACACACACAGTGATCCCAGTTATTCATTCTCATATTCCAAACTCACTCAGTTATTCATTCTCATATTCCAAACTCACTCAGTTATTCATTCTCATATTCCAAACTCACTCACAGTTATTCATTCTCATATTCCAAACCCACTCACAGTTTTAAAAATAATCAAACATCAAAAATGTAATATCATTTATAAATAGACCATCACAAATTAAGAATTACTGTGGCACTCTTTGGATGTCTTATCAAAAAGCTGTTTCATGAGAAAAACTAAGGGTCATGGGGACAAATCAGGTTGTGATTCAGTAACGGAAGCAGTGTGGTTTTGTTGGCAGAGCAGCACTAAATGGTCACATGGCCCATTTTTATTAGCTTAAAGAGGGGAAATAAAGATCAGATGTAACTTATTTTACTGCAGCAGGCAAAACACTAACCCATTCATGGCTAAGTGGTTCTCAAACAAGGGGCCGGGGCCTACTTAGCAAACTTTTTAAAAAAAGACAACATTTTCAAAAGAAAAAATAAGCATTAAAATCTGCTAAAACAACTAAAAAACAAGGTATTTGTTATTTTAATTCACCCCCTCAGCAACTTTATTTTTCTTTAAATAAGCAGGGTTCCAACAGACTGGATACCTGCACATATGATGGTTGATATGATGCTTATATGATTGTGAGTGAAACTATTTTGAAAAATCTTCCTTATCCAGTAAACCACGAATGGTTGTAAAAGTCAAGTAAATTCATTAATATGGAATTTAATTTACAGAAACTTTGGGTGTAGGGCCCTCAAAAGCTGGGCCTTGGAGACAAAAAGGTTGGCAGCCACTTCTATCTGAAGGCAGTGTGGGTTAGTGCAGAGGAAAAACAGAGTGGGATGGTTACCTCATCTACCTTATAGATGTGTTTGGTGTCTATCTTATGCATCACAATTGGGACTTCTTTAGAAAAAAAAACAAAAGAGTAGTTTATCAAGTGGCATCAGTGCAACAGACTAAAGCTGACAGATTAAAAAAGTTAAACTATACATTCACAAACGGAAGTACAGGCATTATAGGCCACTGCTTGTCTGTACATCTGTGTTGAGGTTAGTGGCTTCTGTGTTCAGCCGCATTGTGTAACAGCTCCGGTGTAGATCCGGTACACAGAGGTCCGTCTCCAGGGCTTGACGGCACGGTATACCCAGGCATGCCGAGGGAGACACTGGGCAAAGGGGAGACGGGTTACCCCCACTCATCCATCAATGGCCGGAATTACCCGCCCACACACGCAAACACATGCAGGGCATCTGTCAGACCCCCCTAGACAAACAGCTTCCGATGCCCCACAACAAAACGGTCCAGACGCCAGCTGAATTTTTGGCCAGAGTAAGCAGTCGACAAGAGCAGCTCACAGCCTGCAAACTAACAGCTAACCTGCACAACTTCATCCACTCATGTAATCTTGAGCTCAATATACATCATCTGTAAACCTCCATACCCTGACAGCACTTTGAGACCCACTGCAATATTTTCACAGGTATTATGTGCTCTTAGGCATCTTTAAATGATAGCAAAATGGTAGCAATATGCAATAGCAATATGATCTAAGCCAAAACATAATTACATTTATTAGTAATAATAAAGATTTACCAGGTAACATAGAAAATTTATATATATATATATATATATATATATATATATATATATATATATATATATATACATGTGCGTGTGTGTGTGTGTGTGTGTGTGACCCTGGACCACAAAACCAGCCATAAGTCACACAGGTATATTTGTAGCAATAGCCAACAATACATTGTATACGTCAAAATGATTGATTTTTCTCAATATATTGATTTTTTTTTTACACCCTTAGATTCCAGATATTTGAATAGTTGTATCTCAACCAACTATTGTCCCATCCCAACAAACCATGCATCAATGGAAAGCTTATTTATTCAAAATATCATCTGAAAAAATTGACCCTTATGACTGCTTTTGTGGTCCAGAGTCATATACACGCACACACACACATACATATACATGTATATATATATATATACAGGGTTGGGGAGTAACGAAATACAAGTAACTTAGTTATGTATTTAAAATACAAAATTTGAGTAACTGTATTTCATTACAGTTACATTTTAAATGGGTGGTAATCAGATTACAGTTACATCTGAAAAGTATTTTAGATTACCAAAGTGATTAATTTGAATTTTAATGTCATTTAAACAGCAATTGGTGATTCTCTGACTCTGACAGTCTGAAAAAGCGGAGTTAAGTTTTATGGTTTCGACTGTTTTCATGTTTTGTGATAGTTGTGAGTCCTTTTATAATTGTAAAAAAGGTCACTGCATCTTTTTCTCACAATTTGTTTTTTCCCCTCACAAATGTGAGTTTGCATTTCACAATTCGGACTTCTTTTTCTCAGAATTGCGAGACTTAAACTCACAATTGCAAGTTATAAAGTCAGAATTGGGAGATATTGAACTTTTTCTTGCAATTGTGAATTTAGTATGTGAGTTAAATGTCATAATTCTGACTTTTCTCAATATTGTGAGTTTATATCTCATATTTTTGACTTTTCTCAATATTGCTATTTTATATCTCATAATTCGGACTTTTCTCAATGTTGTGAGTTTATCATAATTTTGACTTTTCTCAATATTGCGAGTTTATATCTCATAATTCTGACTTTATTGCAACTTTATATTACACAATTCTGAGGGAAAAAGTCAGAATTGTGGGATAAAAACTTGCAATTGCCTTTTTTGTGTTTGTTCCACACTTATTAGTATCTTCTTGTTTTATCTTTCACAAAAGAAAGTCATACAGGCATAGAACAACAGGAGGGTGAGTACATGATGAAAGAATGTTCATTTTTGAGTGAGCTAAAATTATTAATACTAATGCATATTAATACAGAATGTGTTGTGGTCACATGTGTGCATTTAAGTATTTTATAATGTAGGTTCAGAACAGTTACAGTGTTTGCCATGGTTTTGGCTGGCTCTTGTTAGACTTTAATGGATGTGACTCCAGCTCCTTCTGTTTTGTATTATAGTGCAGGAGTGACTATGAGTGGCCAAATTAAGTTAAATGAACACAAAGCTAATGAGAGGAGAATTCTAATGAAGTGCTAACAGCCTTTAAATCTGCCAAAATACAACCACTCACTCCAAACCCCTGAGAGGGACATCCCTCTGCAGCTAATTGACCGATAAAGCCAACAAAAGATGCACTAAATACACATAAAGGTGCAAAACACTACAACTCACTGTGGCCAAAACATAAAGGAGTACTATATTTTTCCACACCTATGTGGTATTATTGATGGCAGGCTTTTTTAAAAAAGTTTTATTTCAAGAAATACATTAATAAATAAATTTGACAAATACAACTTCTTCAAGACTGTTTGAAAAAGCAACCCAGATACCAGGTTGAGAGACTGTGCCAAATTGTAATAGTCTATAAGCAAATAAGACTGGCTACTGACACAGGGCTCTAAACCGGTTCAAGGAATGAAAATAAAAAACGAAACGAATGGAAACGAACAAATTTTTAACAGGAACAAACAAAAATGAAAACGAAACCCAGTTTAATCGTTCTAAACATAAACGCTTAATTACCATTAACCAGTTATTAACATTATTTTATCGTTGTGTTTAAGATTTTAATTTGGCAATCAACCAGTTCAAATAGTAGCCTATGAAAATGTGACATTGACACATCTAACTTGAGCGAACCCCGCACTCAGTTGTCAGGTCATCCTATGTAAGTTGCAAGGTAACTTAATGTGCTGGCATTAGCTGTTGGATCTCAGGAGTTTATCCGAGGATATGTCACCATGGCAAGTTATATCCAGAGTGGTGTGTTTTGAAACCAGGGAAAAATGCAGGCTAGTGTAGAACTGCTACTATTAAGGAAAACATTTATTTTTTTAAATCCTTGTTGTAAAAGTTAGAGTTGTGGCTTTATGTATGATCAGACACTTGCATGCGTCGTTATAACAGTAACATTTTACCAAAATCAAGCTCAAATGAAGTTAAGAGGTGTTTCACCGACGAATGTCTGAGATTTGTGTTTTGTCAGTTATTAACAGGCACATCTGAGGCAGCAAGTGCATCGCATTAAGTTTTTATCAACTTACAGGTTACAAAGGTTATTTTAGCTATATGTGTGCACTCATTTAAAAAACGACGCTTTTATTGTCGTTTATTATATTTGGCCAAAAGCTTGTTATAAAAGACGAAGTGTTGCACACAGGCTGGATTGGCTATGACTAGATGGCAAATACCACATTAGCCTTCACACACATCGTGTTTTGAATAAAGAGAAGGCTGTACTCATTCAAAGAACCAGTTTTTTTTTTTTTTTACCCTCGCACTGCAAAGACAATCTCCAAAATGTGTCCAGTATTTCATGATTGATGGGTGGAGATGCACTCTATGAGGGTTGGCCGACTCAAGTTATGAGTTACAAGCTCATAGCATAAAGTTCAATTCAAGCTCTAGTAAAAGTATTGGCAAAAAAAAAAAAGAAACATTATTTAGTGGGATTTTTTCTAATCAAACCATTTTCAGAACGAAATTGTTAAAGAAGGAACGCATGAAAGGGACACAATACAGCTTCTGCTTGGAGTGAACCGATTGTTTTTTTTTCTTTTCTCATTTTTAAGCCCTGCTTTGAAGAACCTAAAGCACAACTGAATATTTTTGTCACTGCGTAATTTATATATGTCTATTTGTATCATTTAATCTTTTTGATTGTATTTTGACTGGTATTGTCTCTTTACTTTTTTTTGCTAGGATTTATGAATTTATAATAATTATATTTTCCAAATGATATGGCTTTTCAGAGACACATGATGTCAGCCCTTTCATCAGAAGACATAAATATGAGAAACGAGTTGAGTCACATGAACAGATCTCTTTCAACCTCTGGAGCACGTGGCCTTTACTTTTACACAAGAGAGAAGCTTCCAACACATTCATAAACAATTACGATGCATTAGTAAATTACCTGTCACACACAGTTGCAAAAAGTAATGTGACACACATCTTTTCTTTCAAGTCAAATTAGAGCTCATGCTGTTATTTTATGCTGTATTATGTATTATGCTGTATTATGCAGATTAAGACTTTCAGCAAACTTTTCAGATTTGTGTCTAGTCCAATGTGTGTGTGTGCTTGTTTTAATGATTTTTGAGGACACAAATTTGTATAATGACATGGGTATTACACTGGTATAATGACGTAAACATGTTTTATGAGGACATTTCATGAGTCCTGACATTTAAAATAGCTTTAAAAACATACTAAACAATGTTTTATTAAACATAAAAATGCAGAATGTTTTCTGTGATGGGTAGGTTTAGGGGTAGGGGTAGAGTAGGGGGATAAAATGTACAGTTTGTACAGTATAAAAACCATTATGCCTATGGAATCCTCTCTAAGATAGCAAAACAAGCCTGTGTGTGAGTGCATCTCTGTTTGTAATCTGACTGCAGCTGACATAGCTTGTGACATTCATTCAGAACATTCAGAAGGGGAGGGCAAATGTAACACATGCCGCAATATCGACAAATTCTTATACCGTGCAGCTAAAGACATTCACTCACACATAAACAGTAGTTACATGCATCAGTTTACTACTAAAAATATCACTGCTGCATCAACACAGGTACAGATAACTTGAAGCCAAAAAAGGGTCCAAAACAATTACCAGCACTTCAAGCTAGCCTATGAATTATGCTTTTTCAGAATGTGTTCCTGAGTTTGAATGAAATTAGAATTGTGGTAGTAGACAGGATCTAGATCTGTAATTGTGCACACAATATATGGGGCATTTACAGATATAGTACACATTAGTAAGCAATGTTTAAAATGCCGAATAAAATACCAAAATTGTATTTGATATACAGTATATATAGCACTATATTCAATCAAATATTCATTTTATGGACCATAGTGAAAGAACGATTTATTTCCCACCAATACACAAATATGTATGTCAGTATTTATTTTTATATAATAATTTTTTGAGACTTATATAATAACTTTTGAGAAGTCTAATCTTTTAAAAAATCTGTTCAAAAAATAATTTTATTGTTCTGTCACATAACTTTTGAATTACTGTTAAATTTCTTTAAGTTGCAATCCACTAAATTCCACTTCCTGTTATTGCACTCAACAAATTTCCTGTGGGCGTGGCCTATTCAAATTCAAATTCAAATTCTATCTCACGGACTGAAAGGGAGCCAGATCTTTAACTTTATTTCATTCATCCCTGCTTCAAACCCCCTCACTGACTCATCGAGTGGCGGTTCATGAACACGTGACAAGCAGGTATAAATGCATTTTTAGAGTACAAAGAACATGTTGCTTGGTCTAAAGGTTAATGACAGGCAATGCGAGGGAACGCATAACAACTGTGCCGTTCCTGAGCATGACTCACACGCTCCAAATGGCTCATTAAAAATATCACAATTCACTCCTCATTTGTCAGGTTTAACTGTGTTTTTGCGCCATTCTCAAAGTCCCACCTCCATGCTCTTGTCCATCAAAGAGCATTGGGGTAGCCAGGACAACCGCAAGATCCCCAAACAATACACAATACAGAGGACACGCCCACATGTCCCGCCGGCTCAAAGCCTGGCACCATTACGGAGTCTGACGACACGCAGAGTGAGGGTCAGGTGCCCTTATACCACAACATCAATACCAACCCCACCCTGTGATCTGGACCCAAACAAATACGTTCCTTGAATATTAGCCTAATCGGATGAGAGTATAGTGTTTGGGGATGAAGGTCTAGCATCCTTTGATAGGGCACATACATGAGGTGTCTTCCTTAAATAAAACCTTTGGCCCATGTCACCCTGCCCTCTAGAGTATGTATGACTCAAAGCTTTAGTTGGCTGTTCTTCAGGACAGATTCTGGATTCTGCTGCCAAAAATAGGGATGGATGGCTCAACTCAGCCAGCACTGTGCTTAGGACCACTGCCCTCACATTGACACACCCCCAGTACTCCTTCCTGAGAGCCCCTGTCCAGATCTGACAGGTCCAAACCAGCTGAGTCACGGGGCTCTTCTGAAACAAACACACATACACACACGCATAGACATACATTTGACTGGTTCATCTCCACCAGCTCCAAAAATATCCTGCCACACACCCATCAGGGTTAAGAACCAGGATCAAGATTAAAGCACTGTAAAGTGGTATAGACACACAAGGGAGAGAAGGCAATTGAGAAAAAGAGAAAGACAGAATGAAGGACAAAACAATGGCTCTAGACTAATCATGACTGAATCTGTCAGAATTAACTCTGTATGCACTAGGCATTTCCTCGGAGGAGGCAAAGGGAGGCAGTGCCTCCTCAAAAAACTGAATAAGAAAATAATCTATATTACAAAAATAAAACAATGGAAATATTACATAATGTGACATTAAAAAGCGTATAAATAACTAATTTTTCTAAAGTAACACTGTCCACAAGTGACACCAGCAGGTAAAGGTACAGTGGGAGTTTCTCTTGCTCTCTGCATCTCTTTTGCCTCCACTGAGCCCATTGAGTTTAAACAGACCCCCTAATGTGCGCGCTGGGTTTGGTGGGTGGTAACTGAGAACGAATGGGAGAAAGTCACGTGAGAGGAGGCAATGCCTCCATCATGCTATGACTGGATATTATTGGTTATGATTGGCAATAATTTGTTTGTGCGATAAATCATGCCACTTGTTTTTGTGCGTGTTCTGAATGAACAAAATGGTGGCATTTAATGGGAAGACTAATTAAAAAGTAAGTAAATAACTCAGCCGCTTAGATACCACTATCATTATGTTAAGTCAAAATTAAACTTGAAATGGCCTGAATATGAACTGTGGGCAGGGGGGTTTTAGTGAGTAGTCAGCTTGGCGAAATTAAAGTTAGGCGGTCGGTTAATGCTTTACTAAATTAACAGCATTACTAAATCAGAGCTGGTCTAAGAATGTCATATAAAACCTCATTTCTAATGGTGTGTGCTGTACTCACAGACGCAGGCAGTTGAGAGTACCCGGGTGGCGATGTATGGAGGCAGGCAGTTTGGGAAGACAGGCTGTAGCACATAGTTGGAGAAGGTGAGCGCAATCACAGCCAGAGTAGTTGGGTACATGATCAACACTGCACTCCACAGCAACAAGAACCTGTGAAAACACATAAACAAATGGTTATCTTTATCATCACCAATTTACAACAAACACAGAATTCTTAGCAGTGTTAGTGTTGTATCTGAGAAAGCAAGTAAACACATGTTGAATCTCCCTGAGGAGAAGTTCCCTTGTGTGCTTCAAACACAAACTGAGACTTCCATACTGACATTTATGCATTTGGTAGACACTTTCATTCAAAGCCATTAATATTGGATCTATTTATGCATTTCCAGGGAATCAAACGTATGACCTTGTTAGTGTCATTGTCTACTGTTTGAACTATATGAACGCTGAGACTAACAATAGACCTACCCCACCAGGCCCCCGAAGATCTCTGTCACATATGAGTAGTCTCCACCTGATTTGGGGATGGTGACGCCCAGCTCGGCATAGCAAAGGGATCCCAGGGCACAGATCCCTCCTCCGAGAACCCACACGATGAGTGAAAACCCCACACTGCCTGCATGATCTAGAACACCCTTTGGAGAGATGAAGATCCCTGAGCCAATGATGTTGCCTGAGAAAACAAAAGATCATATATGTTCTTATAATGTAAACTAAACTATTTGGACTGAATTATGAGGTCTTCACCTTATAATGCTTGATAGATCTGTATTAGAAATAAATATAGACATACAAAAGATGATTTTTGCACAGTTGCACAGATTAGAGCATTTGAAATTGTTTAATTGTATTTTAATTGTGCATGGGTGCATTGTGAATAAGTGAAGCAAAAATATTTGACAATGTGAGAATTTAATTATGCTATATCATGCTTTCATATCCCTTGCTTATTTGAAATACACCGCAGTCTTAACAAAATGATTGTTTGAGTGAAAATCTTTTTTCCCGGTACGAAGACATCGTGTCCACGCAGCTGTCAAAACGCTGCTGCACATTCCAGGCAAACAGACATGATTAATAAGATCAACAATATTAGAGTCAACATCAGTTGCGAAATCAAAATGAGAGTCCAGTATTCAGTAAAACGTAAATGTTCTGCTTCATTGCATATATATCTTGGTCAAATCATCCATGTGCAGTGCCTGAATGATTATGCCTCAGGAAACATAAACAAAAGACTTTCAATTATACAAGGCCCAGCCACAGTTATGGGCCGAAGCATTATGTAATGCTTTGGGTTCGAGTGTTCACATAAAATAAAATTTGGTAGTATTGTGAGTGGATGTGAATGTTTGCTCCCAGCGCCTCAGACCTGTACAAAGGATTTAAGGCATTGAAGTTGATGAGACCCAGCGCATCTCAAAAACACTCAGTCAAATGAGATTCAAAGTTCATAAATGAAGTTCACAGGGTCATACTACACCACACTTGACTTTGACTGGTTGTACAACTCACAGCATAACAAAACAATGTCCACTTGGCTGATTAACGGAAGTATTAACTCCCCTTATGTTAGTTCCAAAATTTACTGACAAAGTTGTCAAGGGATATTAAAACATTTCTGTTTTAAAATTTATAATAAAAAGTGTTTCATGTAATTTGCCATCATTACATTGTAGCGTATACAATCATGAAATCAGCCATTGGTTACATCAGCCATTGATAAACGCTCAACCACTAGCCCTGACTTTAATTAATTAAGTCGGTGAATGAGGTTACATTGTGCCCATATTATTTAAAAAAGTATTAAAAAGAAAGAAATAAACTGAGTACTGCATGGGCAAAGAGTTGTGCAAAGTAACTGATAAAACAGACGAAAAGTGTAAAGTAACTGATAAAATTTGTCATTGACCTTGAATAATATCAGTAGGACATTCTAGCAGAGGAAAACTTTCCCATGGCCAGGAGGTAAATAAGTCCCCAGTTAAAATTCAACGTTTTTTTTACATCTATGAAATCCTTTGAGTAATCTGCAATCATATACTCTTCTTAAAGGTGCTTTTTACAATAATATCCAACATTTAAAGTGGTGACAGGCTGTGGACAAAATTGTCTCAGCCTTACTACCCATAAAACCATTAAACCGTAATCATAACTGAAATCTACAGCTGCACCTGTATGCTGATGTTCCTCTGGAACACCGTGCTCAAAACCCTGAACCCCTTTCACTTTCATCTTATACAGCCATACATTTTGGGGTAAAGGTCAAGGGCATATCAAACAGTTAACATTAATAATATCTTAAACTTATAACCCCCCTATCATTGTTTCTTGTTTTAAAAAAATCTGTATAAAAACCTCAAAGAGAAGAGTGACTAGTCATGTGGTTTAGCAATTAGATAGTTACATCTGAACTTTTACACATGTGAGACTAAAATTAAAAATTAGGACACAGGTTTACTGCAGGCAGATAGATACAGAGTTCTTTCTGTGTTCAGTATTACAGTATCTCTTGCTAATTCTCTAATACAAACAGGTCATTTTCAGAAAAAAATGTCTCAACTATAAATCTATATATGTGATAAATATATTTGTAGTTGATAAATAAACATTTGTATCTTAAAAGGATTTATATATCAACATGTTTAATGAACTGTGTAATGGTGGAAATGTACATTAGCTTTTTTTGTAGCCAAGTCTTTAAAGTATTTAAAGTACAGCCTGAGAAATATTCGCTAGAGGAAAAAGTATGACAACTAGTCTACTATATACTATAGGCTAGTAAAAGGCTTCAGGGAGGATAGCCAAATATCACTGACACAACACATTACAAATTACAATAACAAAATGCATAGTGTCAGTCTTGTTAAAGGCTTCCATTAGATGACCTTCATCTGTGTAAAACAATATCTCATGCTGCTCTGTTTAAGATCATCAGCTCACATTCAAAGAATAGTTTACATTTCTTTTCAAAACACTGTAAAAAAAAAAAAATATATATATATATATATATATATAAAATAATATTATAATTTTTTATATAATTTTAAAAAAATTATATAAAAAATTATAATATTATTTAAAATTGTATTTAATTCTAGATACAGGACATGTATTACACTGGAACTTTAAAAGAGCATTAAAGGGAGCAAACCTTGCTTTCATAAGTCTACGTTTCTAAAGTCTACCTACTTTAATTCTATATATTACACTTATTGCACTGCATATCAATATTGGACTCTTATATGGTCGGTTTGTTCAGCGCACGTGAAGAGCACAGTGTAGTGAGTTGCAGCCACGTAAGCGCGGAGTAGAGTTTCAGCCTGATTCTCTTCCTCAATGATGCAATCTGCGCTGTGATGAACAGAGTCTGATGGAGACTACTGTAAATAGCGGCATGGCACGACACTCTTCTCTACGGAAACCATGCAATGCCGTTTGCCTTCACGTGGACTGTTGTTCTAACAAACTAAGACACTAAACACAAACACGTACTGCGTTTAGTGTCTTAAAACTGAGTTTTAATAAGCAACGTTAGTTTTTTAATACTTTGTTTTTCACAAGAAACACTCGACATTTACAGCGAAGCGTATTTCAGATAACATATCATAAAAGAGGAAAGATATGAAAGAGTGAGGACTAAATGTTAAGATGAATAGAATAAAGAGAAGCAGGCAGTGAGAAAATGACAGACAAACGAACATGTGAGTTGAGAAAGTTCAAGCTGGTTATTGAGCACGCGTTGACATTAATATGAGGAAACATCTCACCTATAATTATAGCGCACGCGCTCAAGAGACCAATTTCTTTTTTAAGAGTCACTCTGTCCGTAGATCCGCTTTGGTTTCCTCCAGAGTCTAACATCTTCTGTTGCTCCGTTTTCGCGCAGTTTCTCCGGTTCGTTTCGGTTCCATCCATTTGTGCGGCTGTTCAAGAAAACTGCATCTGTATCCGCGGCGGGTCTCATATAGCTGGTTGATGCAGGACGCAGGGCTCTCACGCATGCGCAAAACTCCTGCTGCCTGCCTCCAAAGAAATCAACTGGTTGTGTTGTCCGTTGGCACCTGCGCTACGAGGTTGCAAATGAGTACTTGACATATATGCTTTATATATATATATATATATTCAGCTAAATGCCTATCACTAGCATATCACAAGACACTGCTGCAACTTGAAACTTCATTTGAACTACCATAGTTCTTTTGAATGTATGTTAATGTATTAATACTCATAGCCTACATGTGTAATGTTTTTTCCCACACTGTGATATGACTATATGGAATTTTAGTCTTGGACTTTTCTGTTACTGTATATATTAAGCAAAAAATAAATATTCGCCTATAGATATTATTGTGAACTGTCTTGAGACCCCTAAGAGCATACAATCAAAGTGCTCAAAAAAGATCAAGCACTGGTTTAACTGTCCATCTACCCTGTGTTCTCCCTCAGTCCTTGTCCGTTATTGTTTGGTGTAACATGTCTTGTGCCTATGTTGGATTAAAGACTGTATATCTTACCCGTACCTTCTACGAACCTTTCATCATCCGCCCGGCCCGATACAGAATAACCGACTGCTCAACACGAGAATAAAAAGTGATGGACTCACCCGCGACGCATTTCCTTCTCCGCCCCGAGGCCAGACCGTACTTGGAGTATCTGGTGTGGATGCTCCGGAATGGCGGCCGCTCTCCCTCAGCCAGCAAGCCCGAGGCACCTGCGGAGATCGTAACTGGACTAGAGGACTTCGGAGCCCCGGAGTCGACGCACGTGGGACGGTCCATCGCAGAGCCAGGAGCGGTCCTGGACCTGATTGACCTGTGGTCCCCGGATCCTTTTCCCACCCAAATCCCCGGGCAAACTCCATGATGACTCCCACAGCATTGGACGGTGATATCAGCTCACACCTCTGGTCAGACTCTCCTTGGTGCTTTCTGCCTTCCCATCCTCAGGCATAGGCTTACTCGTCGTGGCAGGCTGAAGCTTCCAGTCTGCGGGGGGCTTGGGCATCGTCGATTGTGGTGATATAGGGCTGGGTTCTGGGTCTGGCCAGGTTCTAGATGGGGACAGCACGTTCTCCAGACACTTCACGATGGCTTCCCTCCAACTCAGTCACTCCGGTGGTGTCTAGAAGGTGGATGGTGTTGTGGAAATTTGTCCCAATCCAGAACAGTGTGTTAAGGGATTTGTCCTCCAGAATGCTGTCATTGGCTAAAATTTGATGAAAGCCTCAAACGCTTCAGAAAGCCTCGGTTTCCCATCGCTAGATACATCCAAAACGACAGGTTTAATGGTATTTCCAGCAAACAGACGATCAGGCAGCAACAGACAACAAGACGGTGTCAAAGAGTGACTGAAAAGGAAGGACTTATATGGGAATACAAACACTGTAACTGAACAACAAATGGAAGATGGAGGCGGCTTGGGAGGAGGATGAGGACATGGCAAGGGGCAGGTACAAGGGGCAGACAGACAGACGGAGGATGACAAGTAGGGCGGGACAGAAGGAGGTAGCATCCATTGTTGTGATGTGAGTAGGAGTGGCCAGCTGGAAGTGGCCCAGAGCTCAGCCATGCCGAATGCCCAAGGAGGAGTCGATGGTGGTAGGGGCCATGATGGTGATGGATTCAGGGGGAGGAATGACAGCGACAGAGCCTTGGAAAGTGGAGCCCACCGCGCAGACGGAAGGCCGAGCAATGACCAGAGGGGGAGGTGGGTAGGTGGGTCTCGCTTCCATCCCCACAAACTCACCTCATGATGACTCCCACAGCATTGGATGGTGACATCAGCTCACACCTCTGATCAGACTCTCCTTGGTGCTTTCTGCCTTCCCAACCTTAGGTATAGGCACACTCGTCCTGGCAGGCAGAAGCTTCCAGTCTGCTGGGGGCTCAGGCATCGTCGATCGCGGTGGTATAGGGCTGGGTTTTGGGTCTGGCCAGGTTCTAGATGGGGATAGCACATTCTCGAGACACTTCACGACGGCTTCCCTCCAACTCAGTCACTCCGGTGGCGTCTGGAAGGTGGATTGTCCCGATCCAGAACAGGGTGTTAAGGGCTTTGTCCTCCAGAATGCTGTCGTTGGCTAAAACACAAAAGGTCTTAAAACAAAAAAAATTGTGGCTTTCCTGGACCACGGTGAGCTGTAGGTGATGTTCTTTCATCCATGCTGAGATGTCCACCAGTCAGCTTGAGATTTGTGCAACTACTTTGGAATCATCTGGTTGAAATGAAAGGTAGAGCTGTGTGTCACCAGCATAGAAATAGTAGGAGAAACCATGTGCCTGTATGATGGGACCCAGTCATGTAGTGCATATGGATAAGAGGAGGGGTCCAAGAACTGAACCCTGAGGAACCCCAGTGATCAGTTGATGAGCTTTGGATACCTCCCCTCCCCAGGCAACTCTGAAAGACCTACCTGTGAGATAGGATTTAAACCAATGAAGTGAAGAACCTGAGATGCCATGTGATGAGAGGGTGGACAGAAGAATTTGATGATTTAGAGAGAGGAGACAGAGGAGAGAGTTGAATGTTTTGAAAAGTGTAAGTGTGTTTGAAGCACTGTAGAAACACTATTGTATCACACAATGTACTGATGCTTGTATTGAAATGGCAATACCATGTGATTGATTATGTTTGAAGCTTCGAACGTCATGCAGTCTCGGAAAGTCGGGACAGCTGGTTTGAAAAAAATGGCGCATCACCCCACCTGATACATTTAATCCACCTGATACATTTAATTAAATGCATTTAAAGAAAAATACATTTAATCATGTTTTATTGTTGGGGTCTCAGAGACATCGAACAGAAGGGTTAAACAGCACACCCAAAATATTTTTTTCAACTTCTCATGTCAATTATGACCAAATTCTTGTATATTTTATATTAGTGATCAATATGTGAATCCGTTGACCAAGCTACAGGTCGTGGTCTCATTGTCACAAATTAAGATGAGATTAGATCAGATTAGATAGAACTGTATTGCTACAAGAGTGCCCCCAAACCGTAGATCTGCTCCGCGATGATTTGTTAGATATGGTGGAGAAAACAAGTCAGACCACCAGATGTCGCTAATACACATTGTGTTAAAAGCTTCGAGTAATGAACCGTTTTTCGGCACAATTTGATGAAAGCCTCAAACGCTTCAGAAAGCCTCGGTTTCCCATCACTAAATACATCCAAAACGACAGGTTTAATGGTATTTCCAGCAAACAGACAATCAGGCAGCAACACACACTAAGATGGTGAACGGACAAGGAGTGACTGAAAAGGAAGGACTTACATTGGAATACAAACAAGGTAATTGAACAACACTAATGAACAGAATGAATGAACAATAATTAAGTGATCATGCTAATCAATTACAAACAAATGAAGGCATGTGACATGTGAAAACAACTGAATGTCCATGATAACTGAAACAGAACAGAACAGACTGTGGCATTTATTCTGAGTGGGCCTTTTAATGACTCACTGCTCTCCTCCCCCTCTCATTCTCTTTACTGGATACTTATGAGTGATATATGCAAGTATAAATATTAATCATGACTAATCCTGATTTAATATTACACCATTTCTTTGTGAGTGGAAAACAGAAGAAATCCCTACAGATCTTGTTTATTGTGGATGTGGCCCTCTTGTGACTGATTGTGTAAGGTGATACGGACTGCTATGGGGGTACAATGACACCTGAACAGCAGTCATTGCCTTCAGATGGTGCTTACAACATCACAGACTGTGAACAGAGACAAAAGATGAAAGCTTGTTAACAATGTTTCAAATGTGGATTTTGTTGTGTGCAAACATGCACACAGATGCACACTGAAATGCACTGTTCACACATACTAACCACTTATATATGCTTATATTCATTTTTATAGTATATTGATGGTGTAATGATAGAAACAAGAATATAATGCTGAGTACTCATTGTTTCTCATATGATAACATGCAGTTTGAACTTGTTTCATCAAATACTTGTTGAATGTTGACATTGTCTAGTGCAAAAAAACAACAACAAAAAGGCCCATAACGCAGACTAATGCTTGGTTGAAGATTTGGAAAAAGCAAACAAGAGAACAAGGACACTGAGCATGAGAAAGAGAGGAGTAGTCAGACTGTAAATAAATACATCACAGTATGTGAAGACACTCTCACTTTGAATTACTAACTCATAGGAGCCTGTGAGGACAGAAGCTCCGCGGCAGTCTTATGTACAGTGATCTTAGCTCTCTCATTCAGTCTTAAACCAATAGTGATATATAGCCTATATCTTAAAATACTTAAATATAAATAATAAAATGTATATTACATCATATACATTTTACTCTATAACTCTACAGAAACCGTAAAAACTCCATCGTATCACCAGTAGAGGAACAAACATTTGGACATACAGAGTGGAAACCTTTATTCCACCATCATGGAAAATTCTGTCAGGCGTCTAAACCGAATAGCTCTATCTCCAGATATGGTTCACTATGTGAAGCGGGGGTGGGGGTGGGGAAGAGAGAAAAAGAAACAGAATGCATTTTTCCTCTTGGCTTTTCCATCCGCACTACAGTTCTCTTGGCAGTTTGGAGTGGATATACACAGGCTGTTTAATGGTTGAGACACTTCCTGAACTCTAATAGTCTAGATTGCCGGTACAGAATGCATCTGTGTTTGGGAGACTGGTGGACCCAACGATTCTGTCATCAATCACTTTGTCTGATGTTCAATGTAGCTGGTGTGGTCTTTCACAAACACAAACACTCTCACCCATACATGCTCACTTCCATACACACAGACACACATGCACACACACATTAATTATTCAATTACAACTTTCTATGCCAAGCCCCTTCATCTCCCATTCTCACAAACACACAATTGTTTTTTTTAACAGTCCAAAAATCCTTGAAAATTTGCTCATGACACTATACCTAGAAGAGTCTGCCATTATGGATCACAAAACATAATTTGTCCAGTGAGCAACTAAAGTTCTTTGGGTGAGGTCTATGGCTGCATAGCAACTAAACTCTGCACCAGCCATGAGCGCTTCTCTGTTTCCACTGATCTGAGGTCAGTTTAACATGACATTTCTCACTCTCAGCCCATTCAGAGCAGGAAAAGCACTGCCCCGCACTCAGCTTTGTGCCTAGGCGAATAGAGGAGAGAAATGAGCGGAAACCTGTTGTTGTAAAAGTCATTCAGGCTCAGAGGAGGAACTCCTCTCTCTAAAAGTAGTCCGGCCTCCTTTACAATAAGTTGACAGATAGTCACTCTCACTTACAAACACATTTTGGCTGCATAGTTTTGTGCAAAAATTGTCATATTTGCTTCTTTATGCTTTGTATTATCATAGGTTAACATTTTACTGCACATTATCACTTTAATCATTTTTACTGGAGAGGCAAGCCTGGGAGATAATGGGAAATGTTCATCTGAATTCCTGAGTGCCTTTTCCTCAGTGATTCTTGAGTCTTTTGTACACTTTTTGCTCCATCTAGTGGTGTACTTTTTTGGAATGGAAAGAACAGCACATTTGACTCTCAGCACTCCTGAAGCTAGACTTTGTGGAATGTTCCACGTGATACACACACGCACAGACTGAAGCAACAAATCAAACCTTCCAGGTTGAAACTACCAGAAGCATTGAATAAAGATGTTGATCATATTCAGGCATGTAATGAGTCTCAGTTCCTGAGGAGTAGAGAAAGTAGGCGGTTAAAGGTCTGTGGTGAGCCTCTTTTTTCATTCATGAGTCAGTCATGACTGTCTCAATTATCACTATTTTGATTACTCCGAGTAGTTTTAAGAACAGCCACATACGCATCTTCGGTGTTTTATAGCATTCTTTTATTTTTTCTTTTGTTTATAGAGTTATACCCTTGCACACATGAAGGATAAAAAGCACATACAAAAGTGTGATGGCAGGAAGAGTGTTATAGTCATATAGAGTGCCTAAATGAAACTGAAATCTGTGATGAGACACGTTAGATTTCAAATTGTTTAAAGCGCTAGAAGTAAAGGTAACTTTTTAAAATGAGGGCTAATTATAATCACAAAACTAACCAAAGGTCAAACCCTATCCAAAATCATTGGTAACACCCCAAAGGCAGCAGTCACGCAAATACTGCTCCTATCTACTTGAAGACAGAAATATCCAAAACTGTTTGTCAGTAAGCAAATCTGAAAACAATAATATCATAAATTGTTCTCCTTTAGCTCATATTTACATCTCTACTCCCATTATTTTCAAGTTCCCATTTTGGGAACTTTTCAAAAAGAAACAAAACCAACCTATGAGATAACCTGTTTCATTGTCTGTCAAAGCATAGCTTGGTGAATAACAAGTTTCATATGAGGCTACAGTGTTGCACGAGACCATGTTACAACAGCTTTGGCCTCAAATCACTGGCCCCAATGTCAACACACTGTCTGACAGCATTGATCCAGTTATCAAAGAGGCAAACATGGCTGACATGAGCCCTCTGTGTGTGTGTGTTTGTGCAACAGTATGTTATGAGAGAATTTACTCATACTCCAGGCTTCAAGGGCAAGAACAAAAATAACCCCCCAGACATTATTAAGTGGCTGTAGGATCTGAACAGAAATGCACAGACGGATTTGTAACGGCTGAGCTCGCCCCATAAAAAGTAATAATCCTTGGCTGAAGAGAAACTGACTTACAAGCTCTAAAGCATGTACAAAAATGTCCTCAATGCATAAAACAATGCCTTTTTGTGTTCGAGAGTGAAACTGTTCCATAAACCTGCTACCATGTCAGGTATGATTTAGGCCAAACGTGACTTTAACACCTGGAATCTAGACACTAGAGGGCGCTTTTGTCTTAAATACAGAATCAGAAAGAAAATTACTCCCAATGGCTCCACACAGGAAAAAACCTATATAAACATATATATATATATATATATATATATGTGTGTGTGTGTGTGTGTGTGTGTGTGTGTGTGTGTGTGTGTGTGTGTGTGTGTATGAATACATTTTTAGCTAATTGTGTAATTAGGCATGTGTGGCTTTGACAGCAAACTGAGTTATCTAATGAGTAGATAAAAAAATGCTCTTTTAATGCTGAAAACTATGATGTAGTTCTATGATGTCTAGTTGAACAGTCACCAATGTCTGAGCTAAAAATAACATTGATGCTGAGCCTTTATAAACAAATCGAATCGGGGGCGTGGCTTTTGCGCAGGTACGATCAGACAGACTCCGCCCACTGAGAGGCAGCTCCCCTGACTCGTGACGCATCCGGAGAGGGGCGGGGCGGGGAAGTACAGCGCAAATAGCGAATGCTGAGTGTGATTAAGAGTTTGAACAACAGTGGAGCATCAACAGATATCTGAGATCTCCTTGGAAAAACACACCTGTTGGGCTACAGGAACTTCTTACGACTTCTGCTTTCTGAATCGGTTGAGAATTCAGAAATGACGGACACTCTTATTCCCAATGGTTGCAAGAGCAACGGACCGGTGGAGAATGGCTACTTCAAAAAGGTAAGAGAGACTCGAAGTTTATTTCTGTTTCTCTAGAAGGTTCGGTGTGTGACGTTAAGTTTCTCAAGGCTGTTTGTTTAGTCACGGTTTTGGATGTAGACTTTAGATGTAACCCACTTTTGCTAGTGTCGTCTTGAAAAGATACGTGACTCATTTTTATGTTCTTCCATGAGTTTTAAAACGTGAAAGCGTTCAGCCTCTCCTTCATAAGGTGTTTGTAATGGGATCTTTTGGAGATGAACACACATCTGTTGGCGAGCTCTGCTGTGCTTGTCCCACAAACAAAGCCAAGGGAAGACAGTTTAGACTCAGTACCAATTAACCCTGTATATAATTTCTTATTTGAAGGTTCAATATCCTACTGTTTTCTGTATTTTATTCACATATTCGTTTGGTTTCATAATTAAAATTTCTATATCAATGTTCCTTACAAAAATACCATGCTAACCAAAGTTACTTCAGGTAAGTTAGAGTTTATACAACAAAAACTTTAGCCAATTGTTATTATGAGTAGGTCTGCAACGAAATATTGTTTTGATAATTGATTAAACAGTCGATTATTTCTTTGAGTTATTGGATATAAAAATGATCCCAACTAGAAAATGATACATTTTAATGAATTTACAAAATTATTCCACATCCTGTTCAGTTTGTCCTTCAAACAATGTGCAATTTGAAGACAAAGGAAACAATGAATGTATCTTAAAAACGATAAGAAAGAAAAACAAAAGCACACACTAGATGTGAGGGAGGAACACATTCACTGTTACTGCTCTTATATAAAAATACAATTACTTGTGTTACATGTAGAACTTTATACTTGCATTTAATATCTGTCAAGAAATATTTGTTAGTTTTTCCCACACCTGTTGCATTGCTGTTCAGTTGCGCTCTGTGACTCACCTGCATTCATGCACTGGTACTCATTCACTGAGGTCTGAAGATTAGTCTATAATAATTTGTTGTCAATTATCATTATCAATTATTATAGAGTCTATTAAAATCTATATATAGTCTCTAATTAGGAGCCACTGTCATCATAAACTTATTCACAGTACATAAGACAGTCCCATATTATATCATGATTTTGCAGGACTATCATATTTTGAGGGAAACCGGTTACGATGGTTAATTATTTGTAAGAAAGTTGTGTAAAGATTTGATTTTGACATTTTCTTGTCTTTGTTTGGATGTCTTTGATTTCATTAAATTCAGGTTTTGCAGTGAAATTGGAGAGTGTTTGTAAATAAACAGGATTCGGTGTTACTCTTCACACTTATCAACGCTTATGAACATAGTGTGTCTTCTTATGTGTGACTGAAGTCAAGTGTGCACATCTATATGTGTTTGCTGATTTTTGGAAAGGTAATGTGTGACAGGTTTCTGGCATTTATCCTAGACTCTGGAATTTGGTTTTCTTAGCGTGAATTGCAACTTAAGAGATCTATTGTCTATGTTGAGCTCACCTCTGTTTGTGATGAGATTATCTATTGGGCTTTGTTGTTCAGGGCTTCTTATCGATATTAAAGTGGTAGATGTAAAACTGGCCAGCATAGTGATCAGCTTCTACAGTTTCCTGGGATGTTTTTCTGAAGGCCCTTTCTCAGGAAACGGGAGGAAATGAATCACAGACTGGTTGATATGGTAATGGTGCCGCTAAGCTGTTTGGATTTCTGAGGAAATGCTATTTTTTTTCGTTTTGTTTAGAACATTACCTGTGTCTCATTTTCATTTATTACATGAATTCTTTGAAAATGAGTGTGCTCGCCGTCTACAGCGAGAAGGTTTCAAGCCTGTTACCAGGTGGGGGCTGGTTCGGAGCGGTGGTGTGGTTTCGGTCCATTTCCTCCTGAGTTGATCCTGCTTGGGCTGCACTGCATGGAGAAACTGAATCGCAGATTCGGCATGTTTTTCCAGTTTTCCTGCTTTTAGCGTTGCATCTGCCCAGTGACAGTGCATAGCCAAACCACCAACATTAATGAAACACAGATGCTCCCATCTCATGTCCTGGCACAGGCAGAAGTTATTCAGTGCTTTAGGATTAGTATAACACGGCTTCTGAACATCTCACAGAATTACGTTGTTGATTAAGTAAATTGATCGAACAGCTGTGAGTAAGAAGGAAGGAGTGCTTCTTAAACTGAAAACGTTCATCAGAATGGCATACACTCTCTGTTACATAATTCTTCAATGTTTACTGAAGCCCAACTTTGAGGGTACTTTGATTTACCCCAATGCAGAGACAGAAATGTTAGTCATTGGCACATTTTTGTACAAGGCTGAGAATAGAAATTAACATTTGTTACCGTAATTTTTGTGCGGATACCCGCCATAGCAGTTGCATAATGTTTAACACTTATACAACTCAGTTGAGGCCCTGTTTTCTGTCACATTTGTCCCCTGGTTTGATTAGGACCTTGTTTCTGCTCTGCCTGCACTGTTAGTCCAGGGTAATTGCTGTATGATTGTGGGACGGTTGTGCTGGCAGCTCTTTGGTTCTGCTCCGTTAAACATCGCCCTGGTCAGTATTCTAGAATGTGCAGAGGTCATGTCTGGTCCCTTTGACAACCACAATTGCATGTATTGAGACAGCCCATGTTTACACGGCAGCAGACTTCGGTTTTCTTGTTTAAGGTTGCTACATTCGCATTCAGTCAGGTTATTAACAACAGTGACAATATAATTAAGTTGACTAGCTTAAATTTTCTGTGCATTTTGGTCAACCTGAATTTGGTGAACAAAACCGCACTGGGCAACTAGTCTGTCATGTCATACAATACGAGAGGCACTCCGCACTGCACATGTTTTATCTCACGTGTTGCACTTTTTCATGTAGGGGGTTTTGGTAACGGAGATATGAGCTGTGTGTTATCTGAAACTTTTAGATGTATGTGCTGTCTCTTTTCCACCAGAGCTGTTCTCATCGCCACACTTATAAATAAACCATTGTAATGCCACAGTCTCTTAATTAAGATTTGATCGATAAACTTTGACAGTAACCAATTTAAAAAAAATAAATAAAAATAAGACTTTCAGGTAGTATGAAAGTCACCATCTTTAACATTTACTTAAGTAACTATGCTTCCAGATGTTATTCAAGGCTGTTGCAAGAATGGAAAATGGGATTGACTTTGGTTATTCATGCATACAGAGGTTATTCAACTCTATACTTTTACATAACAATTCAAGAGTCACATTAGTGAAATTTGGGTGAAATTTTGTGAGCATAAAAGGTTCATTGTCCATTCCTAATAGTATAGCAACACATGAAGCACCACTCCAGAGGTCACCTTCCAAACTAAACAGCTTTCCATGGCTACTTCATGTGACCCACTTGAACTTGATGTGAAATGTATTTGGAGAAATTATTCGCCCTCACTTGAAATTCATGATCACATGGATTCCTATGGAAATTACTGGATTTTGAATGTGAAATTCTGCCAAAAATGGAAAATGTGATCACACTTTTAGTTTGGTTGTCTATCCTAAGCAGTAGTGCTTCTCTGCCTTTTGGCTAAGATCAAGTATAGTCTATCCTAAACAGTGACTGTGTGAATGTCAGTAGCTGCTTTTACACAGTAAACTCTGTAAATTACAGTAAGATTGTCGGATTGACTTTTCCGTAAATAAACAATAAGTGCTGTTCACACAAGCAGCAGTCATCAGTATCAGTATGAATCAAGCAGTCAGTTTTTCATAACTTTAAACATTAGGAACATGCTGTAATGAAATAAAAATTCAGATCACTTCACCCTTCAAAGCTGGTGCTTTGAAAACTCTGTGTAACTGTACTCAGTCATATCTAGTGTACATACTTTCAGAAATAGACATTGCGTTTTCACTGAAGGATCTCATAGAATGTTTGTGAAGATAAGGGCAGTAAGCAGTTTATTTTAACCATCTAGATTGATACCAGCCTCCTATAAATCAGACCTCCTCCCTCAGCTATCAGATTTATGACATATAGATACTCTGTCTATAGGTGTGTCTGGGTAGGAAATTGATCTCCTTACATCATGTACTGTGTACGCCACACCTGACTCGCATAACAAGGTGTATGAGTCGGCTGGCATGTGCTTGTTTGTTTATCATTTATAAGAACATTGGAATGCATGCAGTTGTGGTTTATAAGACTGTGAAATGTTCGCTGTGTATAAAAATATGCAATAAATTCATTTTATATTTGTTCTCAATAAGGAGCCCTCGCCCCAAGAACCATATAAATGATTTATTAATCTCTTTTTTATCTCCGTCTCTTTCTCTGACAGGGATGTAATCCATTTGCTCAGACGGGCCGCAGTAAACTGCAGAATAAAAGAGCGCTTCTCAACCAGCAAATCATCAAACAGATGAGAATGAGAGCTGGAGCAGAGAACCTTCTCAAGTAAGTCAAGCACACTTACGTGTGGATACAAACAGGCAAGCGCTTATTTATCACCCTCACCTCACAAGTTAGTCTACGGCATGTGTATGGATATGCAAACATATGCAGGACATCTTTCCCAAAATAACCCAATAATGTTTAAATGCATTGACAAAACAGGTTTTTTTTTTTTTTTTTTTTTTTTTTAAAGAAAGTTCTATAGTCTTTCATTGACTGTTTTGCTTTGGTTACATAACAACATCTGTCTTGAAGTGTCTGGTACTGCTCTGTTGGGTAAGTCACTGGCCTGTTTTGGAGGAAACCGTTGCTCTTTCTGTAGTGAGGTTTCAGTCAGAAGCCTTGCTGCTAACTTTTTGTCAAAGAATTTCTCTGTATGTGTGAATGTGAGCATAAGCAAGTGTTTGGAGCTCAACTGCTCTCTGATCTGACCGTCAGGCATGCCTTTAGCATTTTTACCTTTAGATTTGGAGTTGATGATAGACACAGTAACATTGTGCCTTTGTTAAAGCTGCTGACTAAAGAGGCTGGGAATGCCATATGTAAAATTTTTCAGAGCTGATAGATACCAGTGGAGCCCAGAGCCAAAGCAATGAAACCTTAAAGTGTAACTTCATCAGTTTTCAACCTGCTTCGTATGGTTGCAATGTCAGAATAATATGTAAATGAACAATGCTTACTTGTTTTCTGTTACCTGGAAATAGAAATTCACATTTGACAGCAAAAGTCTGCCGGATGATATGTTTGCTCCAGGGCTTTTGTGAAAACTACAGATTTTACTTCCGCATTTTTATATCCCCGCCCTTACACACTCTGATCAACATAGGGTTGTTAACAGAATGGTTATTGTAAGGCTAGCATTATCACTGAAAACTGTATCATGCTATGTCTACTCTGAAAACAGCATTATGGTAAAAAAGGAACACTATGGCAACAGCTTTCTTACTTGTACGTGACAGAGTCTTGCTTTGGGACTTGGGAGTAACTGACTGAATGGTAGTTTCTTTCAGTTTTTTCCCCTCCGTTTGGTCTAAAACACTGTGTTCGTGTAGTCATCCAGTTTGAAATGTTGACTAGAAACAGATTTTTCATCGTGGTGTTCAATTTATTTTCAGTATGTTCTTTGAGATGTGTTTACCATGCAAGCTCTTTTTCGAACATTCTAGCAGCCAGCTGTCAGCTATGAAATGCTGGCACTGATTTGAATGGTAACCGCTGGTCAGCCATGCGTACCATTATAGCTGAGCCAGACTTAAAAAAAAAATGCAAAGTATCATGCAAATAATTTTTTAGTGTCACCTTTCTGGTGTTTGATAGTGTCAAGGGGAAGAATGTTTTCATACAAAAGAACACATCAGTTCACCGAATGTTAATGCCTTGGTGTTTCTAAAATGAGTCCTTGTAAATGTGAATTTGAATTGAACTTTCAGTTTGTAACTCGTAATGTGTTTTGAGTTGCGATTTAAATTCTTGTCCAAACTGAATATTCTGGGCCCACTGGGCTGAAAACATAAACCCAAAAAGTCTGTTAAAATGAATAATAAAATATATATTTTTCTAAGTGAGTGCATTTACTTTCTTTAAATGGTATGGCTTAATGACAAAATTGACAAAATATAATTATGCATGTGTCAGTGATGATCAAACTAATGATGATGTCATGTGCAGTAAACAGAATGCCACCTCAAAATAACTCTCACACTAATTATTTAATTACAGACACTACCTTTTTTTTAAGGATTTATGTTTTGGAAAAAAGTAAAAGTACAGTAAAAGGTAACATTGATATATTATATTTAAAAAAACACTTAAATTATAATATGTTCAAATGTAATTTATTTCTGTGACTTCAAAGAATTTTCAGCAGCCATTACGTCAAAGCCAGACTCCGGTGTCACATGATCCTTCAGAAATCAAATTTGTTGTCCTGTTTTTTTTTTCTTTCAGCTGCTAAAATTTTAGTTCATCTCTGATTTTGAAATACTGCAACTTTATGCAAAGAGTGTCGGGACAAGGGAGCTCTGATTGTACTTTGACTGTGGGATATTTTATAATTTGCGTGATTTGAAACTGGCTATTAGACTGTCTGTCAGATTTCTATCAGTTCTGATCAAGGAAGCATTCATATAAATGAAACATGAGTCAACGAGAAGCACTGACATCTTATCTGCGAACACCCACACTCATGCCTGCGCAGGCATTTAAAAAGGACAGATATTTGTGAAGCTTATTGAACTGCTTTTGCATCTTGTTGTGAAAACCACAGATCATACATCACCTCTTTCAAAAGCTCCCAATGTTTTTCCCTGTACGATGAGAGCACACACTGCAACACTGGAACAAACGGTTGCCATGGGGATGCTAAGTGTGTCTGTTGTCTCCATGGTTTTGAGGGACACACCTGCTGGGTTGGTCCTTGGAGCCTACTGAGCATTTGATTGGCACTGACGTCAAAGTGGCTTTAAATCTTAATAGAACAATAAAGTTTGGACAAACTCTTTTGACTATATCTTTTGATGATATGTTGGGGCTAAAATCTTTGTTGGCTGAGTTATTGTCATGTGGCATTGGCTGGCGTTTGGATGGATATTGTGAGCTGGCTGACTAAAACAAGGCTGGGTCCAAGAAAATATAAGACATAAAGTCATGAGGTCCTTTTAATCCCAAAGAAATGGTTCTTTATCTAGTCAACAGGTGACAGTTGTGACAGGTAGACTTGTGAGGTCATTGCAGTGCTTTTAAGGATCTTCTGACGGCCTGTTTAACACGTTCACGCAGGCACGTACGCAGACTTGGATAAACGCATGTCAGCAGAAGTTCTTACAATTAGGCTGTTTGAAAGGTGACTGTAGTGCGTCTTCTCACACGTACATGCAAACACTGCCTGAGGATCTCTCTCTGTCGATACTTCAGTGTAACACTCTAATTGCTTCTGTGTTTATTGTGTGAGTCAGATCTAAGGAAGCCCTGGTATGTATTTTAAGTGAGTCAGATTTATAGTCCTTAGACCCGGATGTGGGAGTGTTTTTCTTTACCTGAGCTCATTAATATTGGGATGAGGTGTGGATTCTTGCTCAATCGTTTTTCCTTTCATTCATAGCTGCATATCTTCAGAGGGGATCTGGAATGTTCCCTCATTCATGGGCCTCAGAGGTTTGTGGTTCATGGGAGAAAGGATAGCCACATAATAAATTGATTGTAAAGAAGCCCACTGCTCTTATTACACCCCCCATATGCCTTCTGTAATGAGTGTCTCTTTCTCTCTCCTCCTCTGTATTTCTTTCTTTCTGATCTAAGCGGCTGTAATCCACATTCTTGTGTGTTTTGTTTGAGTGAGCTCACATGCCCGACCGGTTTCATTGAGTGCTAGTTTTGTGACGTCCCACCCTGCCAATGTGCCTTTGGGTTTGTGTACAGAATGATATTGTATGCTCCTCATGAGGACTTTAACATGTTTTTAGACCCCTTCTGCTGTTGAAACTGAATCACTGTATTATAATGGAAGCACATCAACACATCTTCTACCAGTGAGCGATTGGTTGGGTATTAAACAAAAGGCAAACATGACTTATAAAAGTTGTTATATTTATTAAAAATGACAACATTCTGATCTACATTGTCACAGACCTCAGGGTGAAATAAGAACCCATTGAAATAAGAAATCGTGAAAAGGATGGTTAATATTCCTCATTAATGTACCATTTTTTTTTTTCACTTGCTCTGTTTTTATCATCAAAAAAAGTAATAACAGTACACAATATTAACATTAAAAATAAAAACCATCATTATTATGCAATTGCAGCATATTTATATGTATTTTATATATTATACTTTTTTGTGTTAAATGTAATTCCAACCTTTTGTTTGGTTTGTACTGTCTTAATAATAATAATAATAATAATAATAATAATAATAATAATAATAATATTATTATTATTGAAATGTTCCAATAATATTAAAGTGATGTAGGAGTTGGACGTTTTTTGTTTGTTTGTTTGTTTGTTTTTATCGCCTGAGAGGACATTGGATGAATAAGGTCAAAAGTTTCCAGTCCAACCTGACCTGCTCACCTTCACCTCACTTCCTCTGATTGACAAGAATAGAATTCGCTGATGAAGCAGGGCCGCTATGGCAATGTTCCTCTGTGTCTCTCTATAATGTGTTGTTTTATTGGTTTTAGTTTAGCATATATCTTTTTCCTATTTAGTATGTGTTTGATCAGGACTGTGTGGTTTAATTCAAAGCCTTTCTTTGACAATAGTGGCTGTACTGCACACTTGCAACTTATTTCTATTACGTGCCTGGAAGCACAAAAAATAACAAAGACCCCCCGTCTTATCAGTGTCTCCCTTCTGTTTGTTGAACTAGCAGGATATTTCAAACCAGAGACATTGTGAAATTGTGTGACTTATGCCATGTTGTTAGCGGAGTTACTGTAGCTCTGACCTCTGCTTATCCGCTCTCTCCTTCTCTCTCTCTCAAGGGCGACGTCCAATAATAAGGTTCGGGAACAGGTGGTGCTGGAGTTGAGTTATGTCAACTCCGATCTGCAGCTTCTTATGGAACAGCTAGAAGGACTCAACAGCTCTGTGGAAGTTTATCAGAACGTACAGTAAGTACACGCACACATAGCACTGATTAGGATGAAGAAAGACACAGTGAGAACTTACTCAAGGCAGATTAAGATCCATTCTAGAGACGGAATGCACAGTTACTACACACACGTCCAGTTCATTTTGGCACACAGGGCCTCCCTGAAGAATTACAGTAAGTAATGTAAGGGGTGTGCACAGAATGATATATAAGAGCAGACTCCCTGCTGAACTCCCTTCTCACTGCCCTGTGTTATCTCATTTTCAATACTGATCTAGAAGGAAATTGTGGAATGTATTTAAATATGTCTTGAGTGTTAAACAGAACTGAGAGAACTACATGGTTATTGGTAGCTGAAAGCATAATTGAATTGGGCAAAATATTTAACTCAAAAACAAAACAAACAAACAAAGAAGGACCAGGGTATGTGAAGAATTTAGTTAATGTTAGATGTTTGAATTTTGTGGAAATCAGCAAAGCTTCTTTGAAAATTCAGTGGCTAGAGATTCCATGTAAGCCTGTTCATAAATTTCCTGGAAAATGATCTTCTAATGAACTTGGTGAGCTCCTTCACAAATGGTGACGTCCATATGTCTTCATATTCTTTACTCAAAACATTAATATCCCCTCCCCCTCTTATCTACATCTCTGATAATGTGTGCACTGGAGGGCGGGACAATAATCCATTCATTCAAATGAGATCGCAGAAATTGGTAAACCACAACAACCATACAATCCCATCAAATCCCAATGGACAAAATCAAGTCCTGCCCAACATTTTTTTTTCCCATGTTTGAGAAGTCTTTCACTCGATTATACATCACAATAAGGCATTTCTTAATGACTTCAAAATCATTGCCGCATGACTGCCACAACAATGCAATGAACTGAAGAAATAACTGGAAAGTTTGTGTTTTGAGCACCAGCAAATCTGAAAGGAATATCCAAATACCTTGCATTTTATGCCATGGCATGGAGCGGTTAAATTAAAATACACCCCATAAAGAGATACAGTATGTCTGCTCCTATCATTTTGAGAACAAAGCCCCCTGAAATACACTTCATAGGGAGCTGTGTAGGATATGAGCGTCTATCAGTTTTCAATGTAGCTAACTTCGGGCAGCTTCATGTCATCTGCACACTCATTGAACTTGGGTGAGGCACTGACAATATGTTATTGCGACGCTGTAAAGTGGTGGTGCTATGAAGCCATGTGCTTTTTTTAAACCATTTTCATAGCTTGGAAACACTGGACACCAGAAATGCAAAGGATATTTCTGCTATAAGTCAAGTGAGACTTCCATGTTCGGGAAAAAGGTGGATTGGAGGGTCTCCTCTGCTTATGCTACTCAATGATCACTCGATTGCCATGTACCCTTATACTTGAGAAATAATCTAAACTTGGCTGAAGTTAAAAGAGAAGACAAGACTTGTGCTGCAGGTTCATTGGTCAGTCGGGTATATCTTCTTGAGTTTCTTTGCATTAATCAAATTCCCTACAGAAAGATACTCGACTCAACACAACAACTGGTCAGACAGGTTTTTGCAGAGGTGGATTGACAGGTTCATGATTCGGGTGAATCCTCCTTTCTCACACACATGACACACGTGTGTGCCCCCCCCCCTCCCGACGTGTCAGAGAAGGATGTGCACAAGTGTTCTTTGTAATTTTGTATTTCTGCTTCCTTTTCCATGGCATCACAATCATAACATGTATGACAAATTCTCTTACTTGAATCAGATTCTTTCAAAATCATCATATGTGAAAAAATGTCATGGCTTACAATCGTCATGTCCTAAGATGGATGGCAATAGATAGAGAAAAATGTGTCATCTATATTCAAGGATCTTTAAGCGATTCTTTCGTTAGGCACACAAACCGGGCCGCAAAAATGAAAGGATTCATTATGGTGGCACTGCAGTCATGCTTTTGTGACCATCAGGCTGTGTATGTTGTTTTCATTTTGTAGGCCTTGAGTGCGTTTCCTTGGTTACGGTTGGATTCTTGTCTTTTTTAAATCCTCTCTAAGCCCTCTTTCGCCACTGTGAGTGAGGCTATGAGCACGTATACACCCTTGAGTGTCTTTGGCCTGCTCCACTCTCTGCACGGGAACAACCGTCTTTCTCTGCTCTAAGAAAGCTCAGCCATATTTTCAGCTCAAACCCTGCTTAACTGAGCAGGGCTGGCCTAGTTCTTCATCAGCATTAGCTTCATAACATGTTGAGGCTTACAGTCAGAGGTTTGTTCCTCTAGGCCAAGCACTAATGAAAGAGTGTTTATCCCCTGTGCCTGGAGGGTTCATAGTAAACCAGAAAAACCTCCTGCAGACATCTGCACCTGATTCTGAGCCCCTGACCTACATCCGTAATTATAACTCACTGTAAAGCTGTAAATATGAGACAATCACCTTTTTTATTTTTGAAGTAAATGTATGGTATGTGTTAAAGGGATAGTTCACCCAAAAATGAAAATTCTGTGATCATTTACTCCAACTTCATGTTGTTCCAAACTTGTATGACTGCTAAAACACAAACAAAGATATTTTGAAGAATGTTATATATATTTCTGTTTTGTTTTCCATGTTAATTTTAAATGTATTATTTACTTTAGTCTTTAATTTTCATTTTTGAACTGTCTCATTTTGGAGAACTTTAGTTTAACCGAGTGACTGAAATGATTTCACCCAAAAACGAAAATTCTGAAAAATGCTACGTAACAAATGAGGTTCATTTTCGTGTGTTATGCAGCACGTTTGAGCTTCCGCAAGAGGTTTGTTCTCGCGCGTCATTCAGGTTCGGTTGAGCTTCTGTTTGTTCGATGATCAATGCTTATATATAATTTGGGACTAAACCGCTCAATTCATATGAATTAGTTTTCCGATCACTTTATGAACTTTTTGGTCAAAGTTGCAATTGTGTAGGCTGTCTGTTGAGGGACAAAAAGCTCTCAGATTTCATCAAAAAGATCTTCACTTGCGTTTTGAAGATAAAGTCTTACGGCTGTGGAATGACATGAGGGTGAGCAGTTAATGACAGGATTTCAGAATTTACATTTTCTTGAATGTATGTTTCTCATGATCTTAGTTTTTTTTATTTGAACTTTAAAAAAATGTGTCAAAGTATAATCTTTTAGCTCTCTTAGGCTATGATCCATCTTATTTCATACTGTTTATGAATATACTGTTACTCTGAAATAGCAGTAGGTGTGTCTGTTTTGGACAGGCATTGTATTTGTGAGTATATTTGTGGTTGTTGTGCTCTTTGACTTTAAAGGGCTTCTGCATTCCAGCCTGCATTCTCTCTCTAGAAGCTCTGGTTACTCTTTTTGCACTGCACTCCAAATGTGTTTCTTCAAATTTCTACAAACCTGCTTTATTTATCCTGCAAAACAAACAAAGCCCATAACCTCCTGAGTATGACTGCACCAATGGGAATATTCCTTTTCTCACACTCAGTGTTATCACCTGTGTTTCATGCACAGAAGACCGAACAGAACAAGGTCTTCCTGTAGCTCCACACAATGTGGCATTCTCTTTTGCACCTGGCTGCCAGCTTACTGTGTGTGTGTGTGTGTGTGTCCGTATAAGTACAGAACTGCATTCTTTCATTGCTTTCATGCCCTGCACCCCCCTCTATCCCTCTCTGTCTGTTTTTGAAACAAACTTTTTCTCATGGCCTGAAGAGCATACAGGAACAAAACCTGTCTTCTGTTTTCTGTGTATCACTGCAGTCAAAGTTCTCTGCACCGTGATTGGTTCGCATTCTTTGAAGTTCTGATTACATAGTGCACTGATGAACATGGCTGATGTCAACATGATGTTGTGATGTGTGATTCGGTGCTACACTTGTAACATGGGAATGGTATTGTTATTCTCTAGAAGTTTGAAATGAACTTTGTTTCCAGTTTGAGAGTGACATCTTATATGTAGACCTGCAAGTAATCTGTTCCAGAATTTGAATGCCTGACTTACACAAACTCCTACAAATCTCCTGCCTCTTGTTTGATTACTTGGTTACACTTTACAACAAAGTTCAATATGTTAACCTTAGTTAATGCATAATTATAATTGTTTATTGTTTTTACATAATACATTAATTAATGTCAAGTTATACAACTCAAAAAATGTTAAAATTGTTTTAGTATACACTACCGTTCAAAAGTTTAATGTTTGTATGATTTTTTTTTTTAATATTTTTGAACGCTGCATTTATTTCTTTTATAAATACAGTAAAACAGTTATTATTATAATTTAAAACATATATTGTAATGTGCTGTATTTTACAGTGTAATTTGTGGAACTGATCCTTTTTTTTCAGGTTTTCTTTTTGATAAATTCAAAAGAACAACATCTATTTGAAAAAGAAATATTTAATAACATCATAAATGTCTTTACAGTCTTAATGAAAATCTTTCTTCTTTGTTTTTTTATGCTTGGAGAATTTCGTTTAAAGGCACATATCCTTAAAGCTCGGGTGATATTTATTCTGATCCAACAATATTTCTCAAACATTTCCCAGAACCAGACTGATGTTATCTAACATTGACACAATCAGGACAGACCAGGGCTACTTCTCATCACCTCACACTCATGTGTTTGCTAGTCTGTCTTCACTCAGATTACTTTGAGCTACCAGTGCAAGCATGGTAGTCAATGCAATGACAACTTGTATATAATTACATTGTGCTGAAGTTTACAAAGTTTAATCAGCATGAAATGTAGCAGACATACCTACTCGTACACATACACCTCTTTCCTAGTTCACTTTTTTTTAATAGTCAGTATTTTTCTATAATGTATTATATTATAATTCTATAATAAAAAAGTAGATATAATAAATAATATATATATATATATATATATATATATATATATATATATAATAAATAAAGTAGATTAATAGGCTTGTGGAGGTAAACATCCTTTACTCTCGTATCAGCTGTTTCAGCCTTAGAGCTGCTGTAAGCTTCCAGAGAATTGTCGTCCTATTTGTAACATGTGAAAGGGGTGACATATATAAAGTATTCTTCTTTGGGTTTTCTAAATTTAATTTCTACTCTCTTTTTATTCATTTTACAGAGAGACCTCCAGCATCCCGCTCATCCCTCTGGGACTGAAGGAGACAAAGGATGTTGATTTCTCTGTTCCTCTCAAGGTCAGTTTCTTTCACAACACCTACTCAATGTTTACCTCAGTTATCAGGCCTTCAGTTGGGTGGCTTTCATAATTCTCAAAGCTTTTCTATGTGAAAATAGAAAGTAGGTCACAGAAAAATAAACAAGGAAGCCAAAAATGCAATAAAACGTGTTGCATTTTTGAAAGTCTACAGTGATGTTTGATGCATGGCTCATTATCTTATAAATAAGTGGGTGTTGAGATGCTTGTTGAGAGACGAGAATCTATCAGATGCTTCCAAACTGTAATTTAGCTGATCTGTAATGATAGCCATGCAGGTGAACCTATGACATTGTGTCATTGTCACATCTGTTTTCTCAGACACGTTTAACAAGGAGAACAGGCGTGCGAATACGTGACTTTGCAGTGTTTTTGTGTTTGCATTGACATGATGAATAAATCGATGTGAAAATGCTTTGTAAACAGGACTTCATCCTGGAACACTACAGTGAAGATGGTTCAAACTTTCAGGATCAGATCGATGACTTGATGGACCTGAGACAGGTATGATACAACATCTGTGCCAGGCTCGAGTTTGGTTGAAATTGAAGTTTAGGACAAAATATATTAGTGAAAAAACATACACAACCAATGAGACTGGTCTTGTTATAGGTCCTGAATTAAATGTGTGTGTGTTTCAGGCCTGTCGGACCCCCAGTCGTAATCCTTCTGGTGTGGATTTGCTTTCCAACTACTACAGTCAACTTTCCTTCTTGGAGACACGATTTTTCTCCCCTACACGCCAGCTTGGCATTTTCTTCACATGGTAGGTTGCATCTCGCCCACACCAGCAGTAATGTGCTTGTAATGAACTTTATACGCTACTCTGTATCAGCTGTAAACATAACTCGTCCACAGGAAATGCATAACTGGTCTGACTGGGCTGTCAGGCTGCCTTTGTTGTTTCCATGTTTATACATCAGCTCTTTGTTTCATTTATACCCTAGAGACAAAAGGAGATGACAGGATAAATAAAGAAAATGTCATCATAAAAAAGCTGGAGAGAACTGAATTGTTAATAAACATACAGTATGCAATTCCTAGTAACACAGCATTGCATATGTAATCAGAAAAGAAAAAAGCCTCACCTGTGGTTTGGATCAACATTTGTTTTAACACACATTTTGCCTATGCAGGTATGACTCCTTTACCGGCATGCCTGTGTGCCAGCAGAACATCTCTCTGGAGAAAGCCAGCATGCTTTTCAATATGGCAGCTCTCTACTCCCAGATTGGCACTCGTGCCGACAGACAGACACAAGCTGGACTTGAGGACGCCATCGCCGCCTTCCAGAAATCTGCAGGTGAGAAGTTTTGAGTAGATACTCTTATTATATGCAGATAAGTTTGTGAGAAGGTAAGTAAAGTATCCAAAGCTGGCCTAATGAATTCCTGCCTCATGAGAACAGACGTGTATTCAGATTCTAGTTGTGTTTCAAGATGGAGTGATCATGATGTAATTCTTCTCCCTCAACAGCAGATCTGTCAAGGGCTCATGGGAACTCAGTGGCTTGTGTTGGTTTATAACCTCCTTAAAATAACAGCAGCATAAAGAGAGATTTGGCTGGCTTTTTTAAGCTATCAAAACAGCCAACCCTGCTGTCTTTCATCACATAGAATGTTTTGTATATCTCCGCCGGAAAGAAAGTCCAAATATGATCCCTCAAACAAAGACTGATTCACCCACTGTCCTTCAAGTCTTTTTTTTTTATCTCTAAGATCTGTGTGTTTGCAAAAGCATTAAATGAAGGAAATGACAGTGCTATTTTACATAAGCCAAGTAATCTTGGGAAGCTAAAGAATTTTCTGTTTAATTTACACTCTGCTGCAGTGGACAGTAAATATAAGGGGACTGATTTGTCTAGATGTAATTTTGAATTCTGTCCGGTTTTGTTTCTGTATGTTCTGCTGTAGGTGTGCTCCATTTTCTTAAGGAGACATTTACACACACTCCCAGTTATGATATGAGTCCTGCTATGCTGAGCATGCTGATCCGGCTGATGCTAGCACAGGCGCAGGAGTGTATGTTTGAGCAGATCACTCTGCCAGGAATCCGAAATGAGTTCTTCAGCCTGCTCAAAATGGCCCAAGAGGCTGCCAAGGTACTTGTTAAATGTTTTCAGACTAAAAAAATTAAATTGTTTATTTTGGATATTTAATTGTACGTGCTCATTTTCCCCATTTTTACATTTTAGATTAGCTTTTTTTGTCATCTAATTTTTAAATCTTTAGTAAATCTCAAAAAGAAATTTTGTACATTTAAATTGTTTTTAAAGCTTGAGAATTCAGATATCACATCATTCCAAAGTAATTAATATTTGAGTAAGGATGCATTACATTTATCAAAAGATACAGTAAATAACTTTCTATTCATCAGAAGAATCCTGAAATCCTTAATATTTAGTTTCATCAAAAATATTAAGTGGTATAACTGTTTTCAACAATGATAATAAGAAGAAATATTTCTTGGGCAGCAAATCAGCATATTAGAATGATTTCTGAAGGATCATGTGACACTGAAGACTGGAGGTTTGATGCTGAAAATTCAGCTTTGCCATCACAGAAATAATTACATTTTCATATTACAATAGAAAACAGATAATGCAGTAAAAACAGCAATACTGTAAAATATTTAACGACTTAAAATAACTATCAAGTAAATGCAGTCTTTATGAGCAAAATACACTTCTTTAAAAGCATGAAAAAGTCTGACCCCAAACTTTTAAAAGGTGGTGTATGAAAAAACTATATATATATAAAAAAAAAAAAAAACTGTGTGTACACAGTTATGTATAAAAAAACTGAATTTTGCTGCGACAATCTTTTTGTTTAACTCAACCTTGGGGCGTCGGTATGAAGGGACATTTTTACATACATAACGATTACATAACCTATTGTTCCTATCAGTATGCAGGTCTTTTTTTAAAGCTTATAGTTTCTCCTCTGTCCGGAGTAGTTGTGACATTTACCCCTCTCTCCTTTCTGTTCTCAGGTGGGGGAGACCTACAGTCAAGTTCACCAGTCCATGATTCAAACCCCCATTAAGAACAATGTGCCCTTTTTCTGGACTACCATGTCCCATCTGAAGACCAATCACTACAACTCACTGGCCCATTACTTTGTCTCCACCGCTCTGCTTGACCACCAGTGTAAGTCAAGCAGCCAATCACAGCTCTTGGCCAACTCACATTGGCTGACAGCCCTCTGGAACCTTTAAAGGTTACCTTTGTGTCTCATTCATAGAAACTGTTTCCTTTTCCTTGTGAGAGTAAAGAGAGATTCAGGTATCAGTGCTTTAATGGACTTTATTCTGTGCAGTAGATGAAAAGCCAGAGACGGTTCAGTATCTCGGCTGCTTTTGACAGTGTGCTAACAGACTGTGCCAGAATAAATGGGATTATATAACATTCTCTTTTTTTATTCAAACAGTTACTTCTCCATCTTCTTTGTCTCTCTCTCTCTTGTGTTTTTATGTCTCTATAACAGACAGTTTTGGCTATTAATGAGCTTATTTGGACTCAACAGACCGAGTAAATACAAAATGGGATGTTTAAATGCCATAACATTTAACATAGCCTCAGTGGAATGAGATGAAATTGACAGGAATGTATCCTGTTTTATTGAACAAAACTGCAGTGTTTAAATATTGGTTGATATTTGTTTGTATGTGAAGTGACGCCTAGTGATGATGAGGACAAGCAAGAGAAGGCTCTGTCACAACTGTACGATGCCATGCCGGAGGGACGTTCTCCTCTTGACATCCTGAAGAATAAGGAAGACAGACGGAAAATAGGTGAGGGGCTCATACATTCTGATCTGGGATATTCCATTTCAGCACACTGAACTAATATATTTTCTGTCTGTTTGGTCAGGTAAAGCTCATCTGCAGCGCTCCATCATGGGACATGAAGAGGCCATCCGTACACATTCTCACTGTCGACACCTGCAAAAACTGGACATCCTGAGTGACATCTTGCAAGCTAGCCTCAAGCGCTCTCTTACCAAGTTTGACCAAAACGACAAGGAAGACGAGTTCACAGACTACATGCTTGCACCAGATATTATCTGTAAGTCAGAGAGAGACACCGTTTGCCCCTGATATTAACATCCACCCCAAGAGATCTGATCACAACTCAAACCACATTAAGCCATGTGGTGTTAAGCTACGGTCACACTAGACTTTGAGCACACACAATTTTTGCACACACTGCAATGATCGTAATACGACCACATTCTGTGGCGTCTTTTTGTAAAAGTACAATTCAAAATATAATTCATCCAAAATGTAAAAATATGCAATCTACTCCACCTTGCTGCAGCGCTGCAATCCTGCACATTTAAAGTTTTATGGTCTTTTAATTCAGCTGAACGGTCACTCTATGACAATTCAATGGAACTAAAAGTGCAGTGTTACCACCCCTTTAGTCTGAAGCACATGTAACATGTCATATTTGTATTACAAACACTAATGGATCTGGATGTGTCCTGGTATATTACTTCCAGGTATAAGCAAATGATCACATGAAAGATCACAAATGGTCTCCCTTGATCACAGGATTACTGATTGATGTTATTTGCTCATTATGTAAACTTTGACAGTTCTATTGTAGTTTTTAAATCTAAAAAGTAACTTTTCACTGAAGCATCACATTTTGAATTGTTCATGAGATTCTACAAGACTTACATCTTACAGCAGAGATCAAAAGTGGTTATGTAAGTCCATCTGACAATGTAAACATGCTATAACATTGTTTTTTTCCTTCTCTGTTAGCTAAAACAGAAAAGAAAGCTGAAATGGAGATTCCAGCTGCCACCAAGGTGAAAGTCACAGACCTATTCCATCGGCTGGTATGTGGGCTACTAATTTTACTCAAAGACCGTTCGAACTCTTTTCACAGCACAGGAATGCTTGTGCAAATTTCATAGTGCACAGAATAGTTTTATATAATATCTAAGTATTTTGTGAGCATGTGTGCTGTTGAACAGACCCATGTTGATTGACCTGTACACACTGGCCAAACAGACCATAACCTCAACAATCTAATGTTTCAATTTCTTTTGTAAAACCAAAATACTGTAACCAGCTGAGCTGTAATTCCAAATCTGTTTGGTCAGTCTGTAGAGTATGTTACTAATATGAATAACCCGGGTTTGAACATGAATTTCTGAGTGTTATAACATCCTGGAACCACGACTCTATGAAACTCAAATCAACCTTGTTATCACTTTTACTATTACTCATACTTCGTGTTAGAGGTTTGAACAAACTTCTAACACCAAGTATTTAATGTTGACACAAAACGCATCCTGCACTATTTGTCCACAGATATTAATGATACATATCACATACTGAATGACTTTTTGAGGGATGCTGTTTCATTTTTTTTTTTTTTTTTTTAAGTTGATTCCTCCTAAAATGTTAATTTTTTTGGATTAATTAAGATAATATGGTATGGTCTCTGTGTAAAGAGTTATGCTATGTAGTGCTGCAGTGATGATCTCTTTTTGTAGCCAATCCAGAAGTTAGCATCACTCTGGTTCAATAGGATTTTTCAATTGTATTTTGGATTATTGCAAAAAATAAGCTCTGTGACCAACAGATGTTTCTGATTCTTACACGTTCTGTTCAAAAGAATCTTTGCAAGTTAACACAACTTTAATGAATTTTGATGCCTAAATACAATCAGCAGAAGTAAAACTCCAAGCATGACTCCAGCATCTCCACCACAAAGCTTTTGAAAACTTTTCAATCTTTATTCAAAATCTACAAGTTGGAAAGTTTAGTTAGAATTGTTAGTAGCAGTGCGAGTATAAACACTAGGCTGTAAAAGTGGACTAGTGAGTAGATGAGATTTCCTGTTCAGTGCAATAATGTTTAATATCCCCAACAACCTCTGTAATCACATTTAGCCACATGTTAGCAATCACATTTTTCAAGACGCATGGTATTATGTATTTAATGTCATAGAATTAAACATGAAAATATATTGAGCTTGTAATAACCACTAAACTTATTTCAGACATTTGAACAAAGACTTTAAAAAAAACCCATTGACTTCGGGGCGAAGGAACCGGAAATACAAAATTGATAACTTATTTCTGAGTTTTGTGACTTATTTCTGCAACACTCTATTTGGGTTTTTTACTTCATGATATCAGGATAGTTATCAAAGTGAATTTTAAGAATTGAAAACATGTTCATCATGGAAGAGGTTTAAGTCATTGTATGCATTAAATATTAAGTAATGTATTTTAATTAATAAATTAATTAATAGATTTTTTTTTTTTTTTTTAAATAGCGTCATTTCATTGACCTGTTTGTCTTTATTTTGAGTTTGATTTCTGTGATCTTCGTCTGCAGTAGAAGAATGTTTTTGGTGCTAGAATCTTAGACTTGTAAATCTGGTGTGCAGAACTGGAACATTCGAGAACCACAATGACGTATATTCCGTTCCCTCTGGCTATGGGGAGCAGGGTAATTCAGGTGAGGGAGGCAGAGTTTATGATGTGGTTAGTTTTATGGAAGCATATATTTGAGTTTTACCACCTTCAGATGTCTTGGTGACCTTCAGAAAGTTCAAAGAACCACTGCTGTGATCCTGTAAGAGTTGCCATGGGCATTTTAAATGAACCCTCTCTTGAAATTTCCATAGTACATGGGGAGGTCAGTTTAACATAAGCTTTGCAAGGCCTTAATCAAGTTAGATGACCTTCCTGAGGCAGGGTTCAACCATATGCTGAACATGCCTTTTTAAAGGATTAATCCACTTTAAAATAAAAATTACCCCATGATTTGCTCACCTTTGAGCCATCCTAGGTGTTTATAACTTTCTTCTTTTCAGACGAATACAATCTGAGTTATATTAATCATCACCCTGATGCTCCAAAGCTTTATAATGGCAGTGCACCTGTTTGGAGCTCGAAAAAAAAAAAATGCAGTAAAATGACTAGCTTCCACCAGACTGCCTTCCATAGGGAAAAAAGTGCCTTCTGTATTCAACAAGCGTAACTGACTCAACAGAAGGCGGGTTGGCCGGAAGCTAGTTATTTTACCTTTTAACATGTTAAATATGAACGTTTTTCTTACACGAACGCATCGCTTAGCTTCAGAAGGCCTTTATTAACCTCCCCTGAGCCATGTGTAGTACGTTTATGATGGATGGATGCACTTTTTTTTCGAGCTCCAAACCGGTGGATTCGTGCACTGCCATTATAAAGCTTTGGAGCATCAGGGTGTATTAGTCTGAAAGCAGAAAGTCATATTAACCTAGTATGGCTTGAGGGTGAGTAAAGTTTGGGGTAATTTTCTTTTTGGTGAGCTAATCCTTTAACCAGTGGATCTGAACCTTTTCACTCCAAGGTCATCCGTTTCTCAGAGAGGCTCTCCTACCCAAGCTGATAGTCAGTTATCCAAGCTCTCTGGTAGTTTTGTTGTAAAAATCAAATAAAATCAAAATATTAATCTCATACAACTTCATTTTAATGTTGTTAATATAACTGAATATAAACCATTTTTAGAATTTTTTTTTTTTTTTTTTTGAAAATAAGACTTTTTGGGCCCTCTGGTTAGGAACCACTGCCTTTAACTCTTTAACCTGAACATCACCTCAGATGGTGGTGCTTTTCATGATGATATTAAATAAACCTTCTACACCATATGAGCAAAACAATTCGCATATACTGTGTGAAGTCAGTGTGCCAGTAAGCTAAATGTTTGGGTGGTGCGCAGGTTGGAATTACGGCCAAGGACAACTAGGGTGGCAAGCTAAAGTTAAAAACACCCTGTGTGTCTTTGAATTAAGAGAGTTGCTATAGTGATTTGCTGTTGTATTTGTGTTGTGCAGGGACCTTTGTCAGTGTTCTCAGCTAAGCAGAGATGGTCAGCTCCACGCACTGTCCGGCTGAGACTGCAGGACAGAGACCTCGGATTCACTCTGAAGGGAGATGTGCCCGTTCAGATACAGTCACTCGATCCCCTTTGTCCCGCAGCAGTGAGTGTTCACGCACAGACATAAACACAATAATGCTTGTTCGCCTGCTTTGCGGAACACAAAAGATATTTTCAAGAACCATTTTTATCAGTGACTGTCAATGGTGTTCAAAACAGTAGTGGACCCCGCTGACTAAGACTGTATGGACAAAAAGAAACCGAGACAATTTGTCAACATATGTTCTTTTGTGTTCCTTGTGTTGTAAACCTCTCCCTCCTCCTCCATTTTATTGCCAATGAATAGTTAATGTACAATAATGAGAAGAACAAACAGTAACATAAGTCGGGACATTTATCAGAAGAGACAACTTCTTCCTGTTTCAATTAATCTTCCTTTTATTCAAGTGAATGTCCCTAAAGCTGAGGATAAAAATAATCTTTGACCACAGCAATTGAATGAAAACAAAACGCATATACTCACGCCCACTCCACCTGTTTTTGACCATACGATTCTCAAGCTGTCTCTAGCAGCTGTGTGTCTCCCACAAATGACTCTCCTTAAGAATGAGTCCTCTCAGAGCTCATCTCTATGGTAACAGCAGTATGTTCGTGCAGATAAACTCATACCATAAATATCTGAAGTGTTAATGTGCCACACTTGCAGGTCGTGATTTACTTCTCTGACCTTTTCTTGATTTTCCATTGTTTCTTTCTCTCTCCACTATCTCTTCATCCCCAGGCTGAGGGACTGAGAGAGGGAGATTACATTGTTGCTGTGGGCGACACGGAGTGTAAATGGCTGGGAGTGAGTGATGTTATGAAGCTTTTAAAGGACGTGGATGAGGAGGGCGTCAACATCAGAGTGGTCAGCATGATGGATAGCAGCAGCCAGCCAATGGTAACCCCATTTTCCTCAAGGTTTTCTTTGCCCACTATTCTCTCATTGGTTGATTTGGTGGGATTTAATATCCCAAAGAGGAATAATATTTAATAGTATATTTATTTAGATGCACTAATATTAACAATGAAATTCTGTATGTAAATACTTACAGAACCGTTCAAAAATCAGTACGAGTTTAAAAAAAGAAATTAATACGTTTCTTCATCAAGGATGAATTAAATTGATCAATTGTGGCAGTAAAGACATGTATAAAGTCTCAAAATATGTCTATTTCAAATAAATGCTATTTCATTCAGATCAGGTGTTGCCAGGGGTTTAATTGCCTCTCTATATCTCTATCTCTCTCTATTTATTTCTGAAGCCCACCAAGAGTGCTACATACTGCGGCGGTCTGCCAAAGACCTACTCCATGATCTGCTTGGCACATGACGAGGATGATAAGAACCCGAAGTCTCGCAAGGTTACAAAAAAACCATCATTCCTCAGCTGGGGTCTCAAGAACAAGAAGAGCAGCAGCACGTTGAGTCTTCCTACCGCAGATTACAATGGACCCTGGAACAGACCCACCTATCCCAACTCATATAATGAAAGCGCCCTCTACTAAACCCACAAAACATTCATATATACGTATGCTGATAGTGTAAAAGCACGCTATATTACAAGAAGAGAGGGAGAGCTTTTTAGATATTCAAATAAATTAAAGCTGGAAAATGTACATTTTGCACAGACCTATAAATACAGATGTAAGCTATACTTTTATTCCCTCATTAGTCTTGTTGTCTAGAAATTCTCACCAATAAATTACAGGTGAAGGATTACGTGTTTTAACAAATCAATAGATGAAAACACGACATGTATGCTGCTCAAAGTATTTGATATTTTTTTTTAAGTGGGTTTGTTTCATTTATTCTTGTACTGAATGGTTAAATGGTGTTATGAAGGATTTGATTTTTTTGCTTTTTGGAAAATTCCACAAATTAATCTCTTCATATTAAAATGAGGGCTGGTAGATTGGCGGTTAACACGCAGCCTTTTTTGAGCCTGTAGCTTACAGACAGACGACCACAGCAGGTTTCTGTGATGATCTTGCATCACTGGAACTCTAATCCTGTGTAAGTCACTGTAAAAGAACATAATATAGGAGAGAATGGTGAATAGCTTTTGCCCTTGGAATGTCTTTACAATTAGCAATATTATTTAGTGTAACTCAAGTATTTACGTACTGAAGCAAAATGCAATGATAGGACAATGTTGCCAAATTCAAGAAAGAAGGATGGAAAATATAGCAGTGAATACAAATGCCGTTCTTATTTAACCTTTGTACCATGTGTTTTACCTGGCATTTCTTCAGTGCTGGAATATTTTGCTGTCTACAAAGTAGATTTTTATACACATTTGATAATCAAATAATTTATATGCAAAATAAAGAGAAAAAAATATCTATATAAACGTATTCATTTTAAGTATTGGAAGTATTTAGGTTTTGTATTGTGAAAGTGTAGCCTGGTTGTTTTTTTTTCTTTTGGCTACATGTCTTTCTGTTACTTGGTGTACGTTCTTCTGTTGAAGTAGTATAGCGCAAAATGTGTTTGTTTTTTTTATCTTACATACAATATTTAACTGTTCATTTATTTGTAGAAAACACTGCCTCTCAGAATCCTAGAAAGTCAGAAGCCTTTAAAATGCCTTCCAACAGTCTACACTGACAAATCGTATTAAACTGTGGACCTACGCTCCTTGCTTGTAAATATTTTATTGTTGTTAATGAATGTATCCTTATGAATTATGTTTCTGGTAGTGCCACTTTTGGAATTATATTGACAAACACTGTGGATGTTGATTTTGTAAGGTTACATATTAATGATTCTTTGAAAGTTTAAAGTTCACAGACTCTCTTTAGGGTCAAGCTAGAATCTGCATCAATGTCTTAAATTCAAACTTGGTTACAAATGTTAAGATGATGATAAAGCAGAGATTAGTTTCTGGATTAGTTGGTTTTATGTCTACAATTTATGTAGATTACCAATGGGATACAGCTGAGGAAATGTCTGGACTATGATGGAATCTATATTGTTGCCTACTTTCATGTTGTATATGTAAATCTTGATCTAAATAAAATATGGGGTAAAATCTGTGGCTGTATTTATTGTGTAAGAGGTTGTTGTGGTCATTCACTGTGTAATCATCCCAGCCTCGTCCATTCTGGCTAAAAGTACCAATTGCGTAAGCAAGAGGCTATATCTCAATACAGGTCATGCATAAGTTTAAACTGATGTAAAGCAGATTGTGTCAGTTTTGCCCTAATTCATCCTTATTTTTACAAATTGTATTTAAGGCAGAAAGCACAGCATGAATGCAGCAGGCTATGAAAATTAGTCTACAACCAAAGTCGTTACTAATTTCTACTTTGAGAATTATATATTTCAAAGCCTCTGTGACTCATGTGAATCTCAATTTCAAGGCAAGAAGGAGTTATTTCACCAATCGTCCTAGTAAAACTGAGATAAAGTGATCCATACTCTGTTCCTCTCTTTGTATTAATTTGAGGAAAAGCATTATTCGTGTTGTGCTCTGTGTGCATGTGAATCTGGGCAGTGAAAATAGTGTGGTGGACTAATGGATTTTAAATCACTCACAGACGGGAATTTTATGGTGTGGCTTTGGTTTGGTTATTAGAGAGACTGCTTACCAACGCCAGCAGTGATGTCACAGTGGTTAAGTGTGTCTATGTGTGTGTAAGAGAAAGATAGAGAAGATGTCTCTGCATCTTCTACAGCTGGACATCATTAATATCAGAAATACACTGACTCAGGACTTCTTCAACAATTGCTTTTATTCAAAAACTGTAGTTTTACTGGAATCATTTACGTATCCCATGAGTCTGCTTTTAACGGGAACACTTTCCACCAGAATGATTTCTAACAGAATGACTCACTCACTTTCTTCTCTTCAGAGGCCTTGTAACAACACAGGGAGCATTCATTTGACCCACTTACAAATGGAGTCCTTAGGAGTTGACATATACTTATTGAAATTAATACTAGTACACTGAAAATATTGTTAATGACAACTTATATTGTTTTCTTTAAATGAAAACTGGATGTGGAACAGTTTTATGCCATTATGCAGACTTTATATAGTGAATGCATTTGTGTCAATACGGTGTCATTTGAAGATTAGATACTAAGTATAGAAGGTTTCACTCCCGCAGGGCTGACTCCACAGATAGTACACAATAGGATTAAAAACTGTAAACCTCTAAATGTGACAGCGATACTGACCTCTTTATTACGAGCATATTCTGTGGATTTATGCAAGATAATTAATAATAGAAGTAATAATAATAATTGTAGCAGTAGTATAATATGGAGTAATATAGTGGATGAACTGTGGAAAACACTTATAGCATGTTAGCAATAGCATTCTGCTGTTGGTTGATGAATGCTGTTTATCTTAAAGCTACAAATTCTGGTTATGGTATTTCAAAAACAAAACCCTCTGCAAAATGATAGGTGTTTTAGTTGCCTTTAGTGTTTTTGGTGAAAAAACTTTAAATGGTGGCCTTTAACTCCACTGCACCCTCATAGATAACCCTATACTTTTCACATATGTGTGGGGTTCAACAATATTTTTGGGCAGCAAGGTGAAAGATCAAGGGATCAACAATGGGGGACGAGATCTGTTTGGTTACTGACATTCTTCCAAATATCTTCATATGTGTTCACACAGGTTTGGAACTACTTGAGGGTGAATAAATGATGACAGAATTTTCATTTTTGGGTGAACTATGCCTCTAAGTCTTTAAATAGTTCTTCAAATTTTCAAATAGACTTTAATTCTGTTTAATTGTAGATTCTGAAGACATAAAATCAAATCCTGGTTGAACGCCAAAACGAATTTTTATACATTGCACATTTCAATCTTTACCTAACCCTGTTTAAAATTGCCCATAGACAACAGAAAAGTCAATAATGCAATGACAACTAACATAAACCCTCTAGTATTTTTCCCACGTGCAGACTTCACAGTTGAGCGGTCGACACCTCCCTCTGCTGGAGAACCCCCGCACTCAACCGTGGCACAATGCCGTTGCTAAGAGGAACAAAAGCAACGCTGATTTGTTCAGCGAGCACTCGCGAACCAATAGGAGGACTTGTTATATTTCAAGGTTTTTCATGGAAAGCGTCTAGTTACGTGAAGTTGAGTTGAACCTAGTATGATTTCGATGAAAAATAATCGTTGTTTATTATGAGGCACCTATACAAATGTCAGTTATGAGCTATAAAACATAGCTTTACCTACTTTACATAGCTATCGGTGAGCTGAAAAGCTCAGTTCCTGACCGCGGTTTTCATAAATCGTAATGTCACATCTCTCACCGAAGAGAGGAAGTTTGTTGAGGACCATGTCATCCAAATTCAACTTCAGCTTCAGGAGGAAAGAGAAGAGAGAATTTGTAAGTCTTCTGTTACTTAAATAAAACTGTTACATTTTGTGGCTAACCAATTTAGCGGCTAAATGGCCGTCTTACTTACCAACCTATAAATAGAACCCATTTAATTATTTTCTTACCGATGGTACAGGGTTACTTTAACGTGTATCCTGTGATGTAGTTGTGTAGTAAAATGTGTAATGTCGTTTGCTTTTGTGGTTGTTTAGCGGAATATAGCTCATGGCTTGATCCCTGCCGCCACCATTGCCCCCAGACCTGCTGTTCCCCGCACTCCTCCCCCTCGAAGCCCCAACCCCTCTCCAGAGAGACCCAGGTATACCCACATACCTTATTCCAGTCCATTCATATCACTTTGGTTCCCCTCCACCATTTTACACACCGTGTTATTGAGGGTCCTTTAATTCAATCATCTTTAGCCATGATGTATTAATAGAACATACCAGTTTCAGGTATATTTATCCAATATCTTTACACTTTTTTTTTTATATGTAAACTTTGTAATCTCTCTGATAACTGTCACAGGTCTGCCTTGGCAGCTGCCATATTGTCTTCCTCCCTGACGGGGCGAACTGTTGCCATTCCTCCTCCTCGCCAAAGATCTTACTCTGAGAGTGATTGTTCACGTGCAGAAAGCCAAACTGGCTTTGAAACCTATGCTGCCACAGCACTTTATACCAGGTAAAATTAGTACACAAAGTTTTATTGACCTAAATCAGGCATTGCTAAACTTTTTTTTGGCAGCAGGAGATTTTTCTAATAAATTTCCAATAAATTAACAACACATTTGCACACAGTTCTCTGATTTATTTTGATTGCTTTTATTTAAAGTTCACGAAACACCTGCGGTTTCCTCATGAACCTCAGTTTGCTCTCTTTTGCTTAGAAGAAAAGTTCACCTAAAAATGAAAATTTTGTACCTTTTACTAACCCTCAAGTCATTCTAAATATGACTTACTTTCTTCCATGGGATCATTTTTTTTTTTAAATGTCATCCTGTGGCCAGTTGCATTAACAGCCATTATGTTAAGAGAGTGTCTTTAGATCTAGTGTGACCCACTAGCAGTTAGTCAAGGGGTGTCAGCCTTACTTTTAAGTATCAAATTATGCCAATATACATTTTATGTAACTGGTTTAAAAAAGTAATGAACAGAATTAAAGAAAAAAATTGATAGTCTTTTCTTCCCAATTGTGACATTACGTATATCTTGAGTGAAACGCTTCTCAAACAAGAGAAATGCATGACAAACTTGATTTTGTCCGTCAGGAATTGATTGGATGGATTTGGTGCTATTGCTGTGATCTCATGTACAGGTTGTCCCAGTCACGAGCCAGGAAACAAGTCATCAGAGAAGAGATGGCTCTCATGAGGGAGGGGAAGTTATTTTGATTAAAGAATGTGAGGGTACATGAAATAAAAAATAATAATAATGTTCATTGATAAACAATTTATTATAAATAATATTCCATAAAAAGCAACAGAAACATATTGTTGCAGGAAATTACTTGTTCAATATTCCAAATCTTCTGAATATGATAACTTTTTGTGAAGAAAAGACCAGTATTTCATGAATTTATGAGAGAAATAGACAGATCTTTCCAATGAATTGGTCAGTTCAATTTCAATCACACAAAGCTATGACTTCAGAAAACTTGGAATATAGTACACAAGTCATATGGACCACTTTTATGACACTTCTGTGGTACTTTATCATCATTTTTGGAGTTTGAAAGTTATTAGTATAGTTTTCTGTAATTTGTCCTTTTGTGTTCCATGGACGAAAGAATTTCACACATTGTTGACGACATGAGGGTGAGTTTAATTTTTGGGAGAACTAATCCTTTAAATGATTCTGAAAGCACAATCATCATTAATAATACAACAGAATGACTTCTAATCAGGGTAACAGCAGGCTGCATTGATTGCAAGTGTATGGACATTATTGGTTCAGCAGGGGGGAAAGTAGCTTACTTACAAATTTAGTCTTTGGTCTGATTGCACTCTGTGATAGGATGTGTTACAGATACTGGTTTAGGCAGCAAAAGCTTGTCATCAAATTTTATGCAATTTAAATATGTGGACCTTGATTTCTTAAAGGGTTAGTTCACCCAAAAATGAAAATTCTGTCATTAATTACTCACCCTCACATAATTCCAGACCCGTAAGACCTTTATTCATCTTCGGAACACAAATTAGGATATTTTTGATGAAATCTGAGAAGTATATGACTCGTATATAGACAGAAATAAAATCTGACGTAGAACCTGGAAGCACTGAACGTTACAGTGTCGGAGTATGACACAGAAGACAAGATATTGTCGAATAAAGTCGTTATTTTTGTTTTGTTTTTGTGCACAAAAAGTATTCTGGTCGCTTCATAAAATTAAGGTTGAACCACTGCAGTCACGTCGACTGTTTTAACAATGTCTTTAGTACCTTGAAAGTGGTGGTCAAATTGCTGTCTACGGACGAGTCATATACCTCTTGGATTTCATCAAAAATATCTTAATTTGTGTTCCGAGGATAAACAAAGGTCTAACGGGTTTGGGACGACATGAGGGCGAGTAATTAATGACATAATTTTAATTTTTGGGAGAACTAACTCTTTAAGCAAGACACATGAAAATGTATTTGCTCTTTCACTTTAGGGACAGATGGCCATATTCTGTGACAGAAAGACCCCCTGTGCCTTCCCCAGGACATACTGATGATGATGATGAAGGTGATGATAGTGATGAGGTGGAGGGACTAGAGAGAGATGAGGATCATGTGTATCAGTCCCTTGAGAGGCAGAGCAGAGCTGATGACATAAATGTTGTTTACGCCGTGCCATTAAAACACAGGAAGGTACAGTCTGTATCTGTTTAGCTGCTTTTTCACCATCTGGCCGAACGGTTCTTAGAATGGTAAGGAACGGTTCCAGTTGTGTTTCCACTTGAGCCTGGTACAGCACGGCACGATTACAAACCATTCTCTGCCCGAAATTCTTGGCACAGTTGTCTAACGTTGTCAGTCAGGATTGGTCACTTGTCTATTGCCTGGCTACCAGTTTCTCTGTAGCTGGCTAAGCGCTCGACATAAACACAAATTAATAATTAAAGAAATATCTGATCATCCTCCATAACACGGTTTTACATCTCATATCATCAGTAATCTGTTGCGTTACCAAGGCAAAGACTGACACTTTTGTATTACGTTCCAGTGGAAAATGAACCATAACCGTACCAGCTGGCCCGGATCGGCACGGAATGGTATGGTTACGCAATGAGAACCATTCGGCCCGATGGTGGAAATGGGGCTTTTGTTTGTTTTATTGGGTCTGTATGTGGAAGTGCTTTGGCCTGTTATGCATTTGATTCATTTACTAATATTCACCATGAGGTGGAGCTGCTGATTTATTCAAATCCTGCTCTAAATCAAAATCTAGTCTGAGATCGTAAAGAGATATGAATTAAAATCTGATTCAATATATTTTTTATAGCTTGTGATGTTTAACCACTGCTTACAGCAGCATTTATGCTGATCATATAATATTTATAAAGTTGACTGACTAAGTGAATCTCTTTTTCAGGACGAGACCAATTCAGACGTTGATGAAGAGACAGAAGACTCTGCATTCGATATTGTGTCTCCCCTACAGACTGAAGGTTTGGAATAACAAAGATTGTTTTCTTAAAAAGAAGTGTATATATATATATTAGTTTCTTATAGCAAGGCATCATTTATTTATTTTAAATGTTTTCTCTCTCTCTCTCTCTCTCTATATATATATATATATATATATATATATATATATATATAATATAAAAGACTAAATATAAATAAATATTAACATCTCAAATCTTATTATTACACTTCAGTGACATCATTGACTTTGAGAGCCATGGTAATTTTGCAGCTTGATGGCTATAATTGATAAAATTTTGTGTTTTAGAGGAAATTGTGGCGCAGGAAGAAGCAGCTGAAAAGGTAAGAGAACCTCTCATCAGATCAGCCATAATGAGAAGCTGAAGTTATTTTGATTAAGTTAATTCAGGTTTCTAAAGCTGCTGTAGGAATGTCAATTATGTTGAAGCCTAGAGTGGTCTTACCCTGGACTAAAGGTCATTCTGGCCCAGGACTCAACAAATTGTCTAAAGACAGAGGGGGAAAATCATACTGGCATAAAAGGAGAGGTTAAAGGCACCTTTAGAAACACCGAGACAGATGTTGTTGTCAGTGAAGGAGTGTTAATGAGAATCAGACATGATCAGAGAGAAAGTGGGAAGGTGTTTAGAGGGGGTGCAAAGGTGAACATGAATGTATGTGAATACATGCAAGTATTAGCTGTCAGATCAGAAAGCCACTTGCTCAATAGTGAATCAGAATGGTTGTGATGGTCTCTTGTGTCAGAAATGACTGAGATTATTAATAAACTCTCTCAGTTTATTCATGTGTGCACACACTGACCAGCCCCTTACTGTCTTATAACTCCATGTTGTCACATCAGAATACTACCATTCCTGTAGGTGCTTGGAGACCTTTACCAGAAGTTCTCAAATCTCAATTCTTAATGTGGAAAATTGCTCATTAGTAGAGTTTAACTGCTTCTAATGAGCAAGCACACTGCACTTTTCACTATTGGATATACTTAGTAATTCTGTCTGCTTACAGTCTGTTTCAGTCTTTGGTCTCTGCTATTCTGCAGTAAGAGCCCTTTAATCAGTAAGAACTTCCCTCTGTCTCCATAGCAGCCATCATTGCTACGACAACCGAGATCGGTCTCTCGTGGGAGCATGGCATCTCCAGGTACTTCCCCTCTCTGCCATACATTATCCATCACAACAACTGAACTCCACAGCAAATCATGTACAAAGTCACCTGTGCTCATTTCAAAATCTTTTTGTCAGTCCATGTGAAATGTGTCCCCTTTTTAGGAGTCCTCAAAGCTTTGAAAGAAAAGCATCATTTCGGTTTCCTTTTGACAGAGAGCAAATTAAGGACATTGTAACCATCTAATTGATGTCAAATTTATTGAAACACAGCTTTCAGCAGACTGGAGACAAATGAGGTAGTTACTGTGTGATACATTTGTGAGAGGTAATAATAATAATAAAAAAGGTTGTAATGTTTCTGCCAGTTTAACAAATGTCTTCTCATTCAGCTTCCCTCATGGGCTTATTGTTGTCAGCAATGAGATATGAGAGAGATGAGGCTATAACTATAATGACTATGAGGACAGAGACTGGAATTACCTCGACATTTGTCTTGATATATTCCCTGCTTCTCCTCTTCCTTCACTGCAGTAATTTTGAATCTTTCGATTGTCCTCAGTGGTGACAGTAAAGAGCTTTTTTTTTTAAACCCACTCCTAAAGAAGTTGTTATTAGGAAGTTGCTATTAGTTGTTTAGGTGTAGATTTAAATATAAGTATGCTGTATTCTGTGTTGGCAACAGGATTATTATCTGAAAAACTGTGCATTACTTGCTAAATACGAGGTATGTCAAAATTAGTCTTTTAGTAGTCAATTTTTTTTGTAATAAGGTAATTGGAACTGTTGTCTTTGGCCAAAACTATAACATACAATGCACCCGATAAACATTCTTAAGGTGTGTAGTATGCACATGTTTTTGTCATGTTGGCATTGCTCTTTGATCCGTTCATGCTTTGACATTTTTTCTAACTGTAAAAAATTATTTACTTAAGTATTTTTTAAAGAATTACAATTTAACCACGTGGAACAACTTTCTTGGTGCCTATAACGTTTAGACTGGAAAAAAGCCACCCAGCCAATTATATATATTTTTAACTTTTCGAATGTGACAGCACCTAATGTCATGTGGCATTCGTTAATGGCCAACAATGAGTCCACTGGTTGCACACTTAAGGATCTCAGTGGATGCAGGTCATTTTTTGCATACTATAGAGGCAAGTATGGATATCTTGGATGTGGGGAAATGCATGAATTGCTCTTAACTTGTGGTAATTAAAGAGTTAGTTCACCCAAAAATGAAAATTCTGTTTTTATTAATTTCTCACCCTCATGTTGTTTCAAAATCTTCGTTTGTCTTCAGAATTAAGATATTTTTGATGAAATCGGAGCGGTTTCTGAACCACACATAGGCAGCAACGTCATTGCAACTTTCAAGGCCCAGAAAGGTAGTAAAGACATTGTTAAAATAGTCCTTGTGACTACAGTGGTTCAACTTTAATGTTATGAAGCGACGAGGATACTTTTTGTGCACAAAAACAAAAGGAAAATAATAACTATTCAATAATTTCTTCTCTTCCCTGTCAGTCTCCTACATTGTTGACGTAGTAAACACAGTGTAGTGCTTCCGGATACTATGTCAGAACACAGACTCACTATTGGTCTACGCTGTACACGTGAGCACCATGATGCATGCGTGTGATGCTGACGCAGGGGCCGGCCAATAATGAGCCTGTGTTTTGATGTAGAACCCGGAAGTGCTGCACTGTGTGTATTACGTCAACAGTGCAGGAGACTGACAAGGAAGAGAAGAAATTAAAAAAAAAAAAAAAAAAATCTTAATTTGTGTTCCAAAGATAAACGAAGGTCTTACGGGTGTGGAACGACATGAGGGTGAGTAATTTTCATTTTTGGGTGAACAAACCCTTTAATGTTGCTCTTTTGTTATATTAACAATACACATTCAATGTGTGTTATAATGGGATTTATATATATATATACATATATATAGTTGCTTATATATAAAAATTACCAGCAAATTCCATATTTTATTCTATGGATATAATGAAGTTGGTAGCATTTAGTTTCACTCGAGAGGTAAAGTGGCAGATGCAAGCAGACCAGCATTAGTCCAGCCTAGAGGATTGCAGGAAGGATGGATTTACCCTCTAAAATAGAGTAGTTGCTGCAAAGTGATCAATGGACAACTGCCAAGGTTTTTATGCACCAGCAGAGAACGGCTGTATCACCTTTAACATCAACAGAGACTTCCAGTGAAGGAAGAATTGGACTGGGGGATGAGATTAGGATGACCTTGAGGTCTAATCTAGGGGTGGGGTTGACTCTGTAGACTGAAGATGTGGTTGAAGCAGGTGAGAAGCCATGGAGAATTTCACTGATTCAATTTCAAGTCTGTGGATGGGAAATATATGAGACTGAGTTTCAGATTCAGAAGTAATCAGACAAATGAAGGGTATGAGAGTAAAACAACTGATACAATGTGAGGTTGGTTGCCAGCTGTGTGTTTTTTGGCAGACAAAGCGATGTGAAAGATAAATGGTACAAGGAGATGTTAAAGTGAACTGGAGTTTTGGAAGGTTTATAGTCATTGCCAAATACAAGAACACTGTCTTTAGGAAATAGGAGTTGGCTAAAATTGCTTTGAGCTTATTAAAGAGAGATTCATAAACCCCTTTTACACATTAAACCTCTTTTACACATTAAACCTGATAAATTACTGTAAAAAATCACCAGATTGACCTTTCCGGTAAATGCACAAATGTGCTGTTGAAAACAAGCGTTCTGTATTTTTACCAGTAATATTCCATTTATACATCAGTACCAAAATACCAGTAAACTCTATGATGTCAATCATTGAAAATTACCCTTAAATGCTGTACCTTTTTCTTCAGCACCTTTTTCTTCATCCACCTGGATGAGGAGAAACTAATTAAACGCAAATTTTGAAAGGGTCCTGTTCATGCGTGATCTTTAAATGGTATTTACTGGTAATTTACCAGTAAAGACAGTATAGGGCTTTTCACACTGCGCTTAACCCCGGGTTATTGTCGCTCTAAACTCCGCTTTTAACCTCTGGCAAAGGATGAACTTTTCACACTTATAATTTAGAAGCGGGTTTAGCTTTGTGTTTTATCTGGGGTTATGAACCACTTTTTGCATTACAGAAAACACGAGTAAAATACTGTTTCATTCTATTCTTTATTTTAATTTCAATACATTTTCATATATTCATTTTATTCTTTTATTTTCCAAAAAGTATAAGGCAGTATAAACTAGCAGTTATAGTGGGCAATGTATAATATGAGGACGTGCAATGGTAGGGACTTTATATTAGCAGGTTGTGTGCTGCGTTCATCCAATCAATGACTTTAACAACACGCATAAGAATGTTAACCCAGGGTTTAGGAGTGTACAGTGTGAAAAGGCAGCTTATTAATACCAACGATTGTTAACCCTGGGTAAATTATGAGCAATATGAAATGTGAAGCAAGAACCATTCAGCAGGGGTTTAGAATGAAATTAACTATTTAGTAGTTACTATTAAAGGTGTACTATGTAGTTTTTTTGTCCACTAGGGGTCGGTAAACAATTGAAAACAATAACAAAGGCGTAGATCGATGACGCAGTGAATATGTAATCATGGAACCTGTCGTCATGCCGATGGATCTAATAATATTTCTGGTGAAATAATGTTTATGGATGAGTGAATGCATGTTTTTAACATGACTGTGGTATGAAGCTGGGTGTGGCCGAGAATCGTGGTCGCGATTGCTAATGAGAGACAGATATCGGTCGCATACGCGAGTCCCGGGGGATATAAAGACACAAGGACATTTCATTCTACCGAGCTACTCATAAGTGCTGAAACACTACTCTTACAGGTTAGTTTATTTGACGAATTAAAACTGTGAGGTAACGCAGCGCTGTTTCACTTGGTCTAACGTTACACTATCATACTAAACTGCATTTGAGTGTGTTGAAAGTTGTAATGTTTAGTATTAGTTTGTTATCTGTATGAGACTTAACAGTAAACTAGATCAACATTAGATTATCATACTGATGATCTGTTGAGCTATCTAACATTGATTAGTCTTATGTAGCCTACATTTGTTTACCGTCTTATAACGTGCAAGAGTGCCATCTCTGTCAAGTCAAAGCTGTCGCAAAGCTCTCATCATCTCGGAAACGCCACGCCGATATTGATCCTCGTTTTATTTCTCCTTATGTCCCAAAGTTTGCTTGCCATGGTCCATAATGTTTGAACGAAACATCAGCAGCGTGCCGCTAGCCGTTACGCAGCTGTCCGTGTCTTTTACCATGGTTACTGTGCAGGAAACCAGGAATAACGCAGATATTAAGTCATTGACGGGCGCAAGTGACAAGAGAGGGATGGGGCACTATTTAAAATTGTGATTTTTTTTTTTTTTTCTAAATTTACAAATTCTTGGAAACATTTAGGATAATGTAAGTTCACAGCTGAACGAAATATATAACACTGTGCAAGTGTTTTTTGGATATTTCAATATACAAATTTTACATATTGTACTTTTTAGTGTGAAAAGCCCTAGTGTGTGGAACGGGCTCTTATATCTCTGTTTATTAAATATATGAATACGCGTGAGAATTCCTTGACCCAAAAATAAAAAATTTACACTACCGTTCAAAAGTAAACTCATACTATTATTTAGAAAGGCTGCCTTAAATTCACAGTAAAGACATGCATAATATTACAAAAGATATTATTATTGATATTATAGGAAATATTGCTATTCTTTTGGACTTTCTATTCATCAAAGAATTCTGGAAAAAAAAAATTGTCACGGTTTCCAGGAAAAAATAAATAAATGCATCCTCAGTGAGCAAGAGATTTCTTTCAAAAACATTCCAATCCCAAACTTTTGAATGATAGTATAGAGTTTGTTTATTTAGATTATGGTCTAGCCACATGTAAGAACTACTCACTCATTTTTGATTCGTAACTTAATTTCGGCGGCAGTGGTTCAGTGGTTCATGTGGGTTGTCTACTAACCGGAAGGTTGGTGGTTCAATCCCCGGTTCCACCTGACCAAGTGTCGAGGTGTCCATGAGAAAGACACCTAACCCCAGCTGCTCCCGAGGAGCTGGATGGCGCCTTGTATGGCTGACGTCGCTGTTGGTGTATGAATGTGTGTGTGAATGGGTGAATGTGAGGCAAAAATTGTAAAGCGCTTTGGTGGCCATAGGTCTGTGAAAGCGCTATATAAATGCAGTCCATTTACCATTTACCATTTAATTTCTCTTGTACAATTACTTATTTGGCAACACTTTACAATAAGGTTCATTAGTTAACAACATTAGTTGAACTAATGAACATAAACTAATAATGAACTGTGCTTTCACAGCTTTTATTAATCTTTGTTAAAGTTAATTTCAAAATTTACTAATACATTATTAAAATCTTGTTAACATTACTTAATGAACTGTGAACTAACATGAACAAACAATGAACAACTGTATTTCCATCAACGTTAACGAAGATTAGTAAATACAGTAACAAATGTATTGCTAATGGTTAGTTCATGTTAGTTAATACATTAACTAATGTTTAACTAATGAACCTTATTGTAAAGTGTTACCACTTATTTATTCACCCAGTCAGTTTATCACTCATTTACTACTTCACTCACCTCCTGTGTTTTTCTCATGTTGTTCTTGTCAGAGCTTAATGATAACTGGAGCGCTCAGTCTCACAGATCACTGAATACTTCAAAAAGTAAAGGGACGAAGGCGAGTCCAGTGAGAGGGAAAGATAGAGACATCAGTCCAGGTGAGGGGGCTTCAACTCTACTCTTTGACATCTGACATTTCCAGCTCTTTTGTTGTTCTAATTAATCATTTTGCAGCTAAAATCTCCTTAATCATGGTAAAGTTACAGTAACGCATGGCCCGAATTGGCTTATTGCTTCAAATCAATGTTTAATAAATGATTAAATGTGTTACTGGCTGTGACTCTTAGAAAGAGACTCATCCCATTGGATTTAACTTGTCATAAAAATTCTAGGTAAAGACTAGAGCACAAAAGTTAAAAAAATTATAAGTATAAATAAGTTATTTCATAATAATAAAGGGTTAGTTCACACAAAATTGAAAATTCTGTCATTTATTACTCACCCTCATGTCGTTCTACACCCGTTAGACATCCGTTCATCTTCAGAACATAAATTAAAATATTTTTGATGAAATCTGATGGCTCAGTGAGTCCGATTGCCAGCAAGACAATTTACACTTTCAGATGCCCAGAAAGCTACTAAAAACACATTTAAAACAGTTCATGTACTGTGGTTCAGCCATAATATTATAAAGCAACGACAATACTTTTTGTGCATCAAAAAAACCAAAATAACGACTTTTCAAACATATCCAATGATGGCCGATTTCAAAACACTGCTTCGAAGCTTTATGAATTCTTTGTTTTGAATCAGTGGATCGGAGCACCGAAGTCACGTGATTTCAGTTACGAGGCTTCATTACGTCATTCACAATTTCAGTAGTTCACGTGATTTTGGCAGTTTGATACGTGAACCAAATCATTGTTTCGAAACAAAAGATTCGTAAAAAACTTCGAAGCAGTGTTTTTAAATCGGCCATCACTAGATATTGCTAAAAAGTTGTTATACCAAAAGTATTCTCATCATTTTATAATATTAAGGTTTAACTACTGTACTCACACATACTGTTTTAAACATATTTTTAGTACCTCTCTGGGCATCTGAAAGTGTTAATTACCTTGCTGGCAATAGAGGCCTCTCTGAGCCATCGGATTTGATCAAAAATATCTTAAGTTGTGTTCTGAAGATGAAGGTCTTGTGGGTGTGGAACGACATGAGGGTGAGTAATTAATGACTGAATTTTAATTTTTGGGTGAACTAACCCTTTAAGCTCGTCTCTCTCTCTAATTTATTGTTAATGCTGCTTATTTACATGAAGATATAGGATCACACAATGTGTGCATTTTAATCAGTGCTAATGTGATTTGGCTGACATTAAGCTCAGCTAGACTAATGGAATGAATGTATTGCGTAATTTCAACAGACTATACAGCGCCAGACTCATGAATGTGTATTAGAACTAAACAGATGGCCATAAACCTTCTGTTTGCGCATCAAGTGGAATTAATATAGTCCATCGTAGAAAGAAACTCAGAAAATCAGTCTCATCTTCACATAATCCTATCTTCTCATTCCTTTTTCTTCTGTCACATTTTCATTTCTTTATGTCCTGTCCATCTTCCCTCTCTCCTGTCTTTGCATTTTGTGCTGTTGTTATTGGTGCTATACTGTGCTGTGCATCTTGTTTTCCATTTTGTTTTTATACTTTGCTTTATGTTTGTCATATTCTTATGTAATTTATGCATTTCTGTTCTGTGGTTTCTATTCTGTGTGTGGATTTGCCGTGTTTTGCTCTGTGTGTGGCTGTGTGGTGCAGAGGCCAGTGAAGTGTTACGCAGTACACTAGAGGTGCAGCAAGCGCTTGTAAAGGAGCTGAGGGAGCAGACTCAAAATCTGGCTCAGGAGAAGGAGACACTGGAGAAGAGATGTTTACAACAGAATCAGCACATTGAGCATCTCCAGCAGGAGCTCTGCCACTCTCACACAGAGAGAGGAAACTCCACAGGTGCCTCCTCATTCGCTGCTACACATCCCACTGCGCTCGCAGGGGCTTATCCATTAGAGGGATAATTCCCTCAAAAATGAAAATTCTGTCATCATTTACTTAACCACTTTTTGCTCAAAATTGATGTGACTTTCTCTCTGCTGTGGAACAAGAAGTGAAAATTTTAAGAACATTCTGGCAACAGTTCAGTATAATTTATCATATGTGCTCTGGAGAGCATTTATTTACATGTTTTTGCGTCGTTGAGCAGTGTAGCCCATCCCAAATGTATCTGTTGATATCTTGAATTCAGTGGCCAATCAGAGGTAGGTAGGTTTAAGTTAGGATTTCACTGGTAAAAATTGCCAGAGCTTTTGTTTAGTGCTGAATTCTGCACGCTTGTGAATCCTTTCATTTAGAGCTGCACGATTCTGGATAAAGTAAGAATCACGATTTTTTTTTTTGTTTCAAATAGAGATTACGATTCTCCCACGATTCTGGATATACAACCAAACAAAATAACATGTAATTTACTAGAGCTTCAGACAAATTATTACAAAATTGCTGGACTCTAATTGCTGGAAAATGTTTGAATTAATTATTTAAAAATGGTTTTCAATAAATTCAGTGTCTCATTATGAATCAGTGTTTTTGAACAAATCTTTTGAATGAATGATTCATTGACAAATAAAATTTTTTAACAGTCACTTGTCGCCACCTAGAGGCGTAATGATGTAATTGATACAACTGTATTGTGACACGCCAAGCGAGTTTCAAAAGGTGGTTTGCGCTATTTTGACATAAGTTTAAAGTTTGGATATAAACATGGATATCTCTGTACTTCTGTGATAATTTGTATATTTTTAACACAGAAATAACTACTGTGTGGTTCTAAACTGCTCTCTGGCAGCATGATCACATATTTGAATGTTCCGTTATAATTTTGTCAAAGGTTTAAAAGACGCGGGCGAATCGTTGTCATTAATAAAATAAGATCACGTGGGTGCTTGAGTTGAGATCGCGATCTTATTACGATTAATCGTGCTGCTCTACTCTTGCTATAACAAAGTAAACGTGCAGTTTAGACCGCATCATTGATTATAACGGAACTATGTGAGATCGTGATTAACTAATATGAGTGACAGCTTTTTTGTGATAATAAAGGTAGTGCTCTTTACTCTCTTTATGCATCCCATACAGTGGCATATGCTTGCTTTACTTGTAATATTAACAGTGGTTCGTGAATGTATATGCCTTAATAACAAATAATTTACTGGGAGCTTTAATGCAGGGATGTGCAGGTTGTGACTGGGCGAAATGTAGCTTCAAACTATTTAATAGAAATTTCAAGTTCTGAACCTGCGGGCTTTTGTGGACAGAAGTGGGACAAAATATGAATATGTGGGACATTATTAACATTATTTTTGCGGGAGTGGGACTGAAAAATCTGTCCCACGCAGGTCTCTAAATAGGGCTCTAAAGTCACACAGTTTTTGTATGATCTCAAAAGACTTATAAAAGATATAAAAGTCTTTTGGACTATTTTAATTATGCTTTTATTAAATTAATTTTTTATGATTTTGTGTCCTTTTTGAAATTTGAGATTTCCAGTACCCATTGTACAGTAAGAGTGACAGTACAGTACAGTACTGTCTTCAAACATTCTCATTTTCTCTTTAAGGAGAAAATATTATGATGGTTTTTGAATTGCATGAGGTAAATTATGTAAATGATGACAGAATTAAAATTTTTGGGTGAACTATCCCTTTGGCAACCTACTGTGAATCTACAATGCAAATGCAGATTAGCTCTAATCTTCAGAAAAATGCCTACTTCATTTCAAGGTATTTCAAGCAGCATTTCAAATTGTACATTTTGTTGAGCTGTAAACTGAGCTGTAAAGAACCTCAAACAAGACATTTTTAGTGAAGGTAAAGTTTATTGTGTTTTGTCTTTTGCTCTTTTCATATTCAGTGGCCCCTTTATAAGGTACAACATTCTAATTCTGGAAAGGACTCCCAAAACAGCCTTACTTTTTCATGGTCCACACTGACATGATAGCATTACATGCTGCAGATATGTCAGCTGCACAATTAGGCATATTTTCACACCCTTTTTTGTGAAATAGTGTCTTGAAACTGTTGTGCATGAAAATACCAGGAGGTCAGCAGATTCTGAGATACTCAAGCCACCCCATCAGAGACAGACAATCATTCCACGGTCAAAATCAATCATGGTCGCATTTCTTCCTTGTGGTGTTGAGTTTGAACAAACACTGAAACTCTTGGCAATTGCTTTGTCCGAAATCGCCCCCGATACCCTTAAATAGGGCACTATTTGAATGGACAGCCATTTATAGTGATGTCCGAAACCATAGTGGACATTACGGAGTCCACTCATACAGTCCCACAGTGCACCGCAATAAGAGTGAGAGTTGCGAATGAATTCCTCGCGTCTGACCAGAAGGTGGTGCCCGCAGCTGAAGCTTCCAGCCTTCCACTTTTCAATGTGGCTACAGTGTATTATCATACAGGCGTAAATTCATTTGACGCGATTGTTAAATAGTTTAATTAGGTTTATGCATGTTAGTTTTCATGATGGAGCTCAAGATAAATTTTTTCATTGCTACTGGAGCTGCCAATTTGCAAAGTTTCAAATGATTATTAAACAGCCAGCACAAACTATGTAAAAGCAACAGCCCTTCTGGTCCACTCAGTGCCCGAATTCACTCACTCATTTTCATTCACTCCTTCAAGTGGACTATAATAGTGGACTAATATAGGGAATGGTGAATGAGGGTAAAGTGGGCGATTTAGAACACAGCAAATGTGTTCATGCTATGATTGCTTCTCTATGATTGGCTATCAGTTATTTTCATTGAATAGCAGGTGTACAGTTGTACCTTTTTACAGTTGTACCATTCAGTTAAGTGGCAACTGAATGTAGCATATGGGTGCTTATTAAAATACTAGAGTTTCTTTTTTTTTTTTTTATGTTATTATTTTTTTAATAAAAGGGTTATTCCACCCAAAAATGACATTTCTGGCATTAAGTACTCACGCTCATGTCGTCCCAACCCGTAAGACCTTTGTTTGTCTTCGGAACACATTAGGATATTGTTGATGAAATCTGAGGGTATCTGATCCATGCATAGGCAGTAACGTGATTGCACCTTTTGAGGTCCAGAAAGGCATTAAAGACATCGGAAAAAACGTTGAATGGAACGCGGGCTCAGTATTTGTCTACTCCTGTGTCATTAATTTTTGGGTGAACTAATCCTTTAAATATAACTTCAACTTCTTTAAAACTGTTTAGCATGGCTTCAACATTCATTGTTCCATTTTTTTTTAAAAAATGCCTTTAATATATGCATTTTATCATTCATTTTACCCTTGTCCCAGACCAAGTTAAAATTAATTATTTATATCCCAGTTATAATTAATGATTATAAATTAATTATAAAAAATAATAATTGTAAATATGACATCCCTAGGAAGGCCTTCTTTGCTGCTATACATGAGTGCAGCACATTTATATTTATTGTAAATCTCATGTTTCTATAATGAAAGACCCGCTTGAATAAAGGCTTTTCAAATTGAAGCCTTGGATGTGTTGTTCATGTTGTAGCGAGGTTAATTGTTCAGGGAAGAAGGAGGCGGAAACAGCGAATGTTCAACACACATTAATTATAAAATAAACAAATACAAAACAAAAGTAAAGGGACAGCCCTTCACGGAAGACCGCCACACACATAAACAAAACACAACGTAAAGTCCTGGCCAGGTCCTCTTTCGTCCTTCAATGTCATTGCTCCTCCTTTTATGCTCCTTGAAGCTCCTCCGTGAGAACTCGAAGCCGGTGTGGCGCGCGGGTGACGCTCATTCACACTCGCACCACCGGTCTTGCACCATTCCCACGGCTCTCGGCCTCGTCCTGCTTGCCACATGTTACAAATGTAAAACTGTAATAATTTAAAGAGGAGTGAGATAAACCATTTGAATCATTTCTATCAACGTTTGTTCACACAGCTGTCCTTCAGCTGTGGCATCATTATCATCACAACCAACAATTTATCCCCTAGTTATATTTTTACAAAAAATATTCAACCTGGTTACCAAGGAGACAGGTGTCGGTGAAGAGATGATTTATGAGATACATTCATAATCTGTGCAGAAAACAAAACAACTAAAAATCAAGAGAAATATCACTTGTGAACATATGTGAAAAAAGTCAAATATTATTGGTTTTAGGATCCTTAAATTGTATCTAGTGAAATTAGCCTTAAGGCAAGACGGTATAAAACATAATTTAAATAACATAAAAGACGAAATGAATGCTTATTTGAGATGTGATGGAAAAGAAACTTGTTCATAACTGTTCAGGTAAAAAAATATTGACAGAATTCTCACATGATACATGTACCCAAAAGTGTAAATATTCGAAGAAACACCCGTAATGTGTGCATGTCTGGGTGGGGGTTCTTGCTGTTTTAGTGCGGGGTTTTGCATAAATAAACTCTGATCTAACTATGTGCAGTTGTGTGTTTGTGTGTGTAGGTGGGAGCTCTGAGTTGCTGAGTCTGAGGCAGCAGGCTCAGGAGCTGGTGGATGAGAATGATGGGCTGAAGATGACAGTCCACCGTCTCAGTGTGGAGCTCAGCAGATACCAGGCCAGATTCCGACCACTCAACAAAGACGAGGTAAAATAGCTCACTGTACAACACTTTCGAATACTTACAACAGAGTAGTAATGCCGAATACGTAGTATTTGAAAAACAGTAGGCGAAAAGTCCTGGGATGACCTACTACTTCCGGCAAGATTCTGAAGTGCGCATTTGATGGACATTTTAGTCTCTCGTGAGGCCACAGGAGGGGATTTATGAATGGAGGTGAACTGACGCTGGTTGGTCACATGATAATGACAGCATGGTAGTTGTTTAATCAACTTCACAATGATCATGTTAGATGATAACAGGTGATTGGCACCACCAGCCTAATAGTTTGCTTTTCAGCGCAGGGTGTCAGAGTTGTCGGATTTACTACAACACGCAAATTCATCCACTTCTCTCGAAAGACATGAATGTGGCTGGTGAACTGGGAGAAGAATAGAGTAAACTATTTAGTTACCTACACAATGTATTTCTGACGTAAATAAAACACAGTGTCACATTAGAAGAGTTTTAATTGCCGCATCCATAGACAGTGTGTAAACAAATATGATTTTTTTTGCTATACGTGTATTTAAATGAAACCTAAAATAAACCATTATGTTGTTGGAAAAAAAAATTGCACAGTTGTGATATATGACAAGCACTGAGTGTGTCTGTCTTTGGCTCAACGCCAGCCAAAGCGCACACACTGATTTGGTTAGTATTTCACCCAAAGATGTAAATGTCAACATCTACTCAACCTCGTTCCAAAGCATATCACTTTCGTGCATCTTCGGGACACTAATGTGAAGATAGCCTATTTAACTGAAATCTGGGAGATTTCTGTCCCTCCATTAAAAGTCTGTTCTCCCATAACTCTGACGCTTCAAAACATTCATTAAGAATCATTAATCGAGCAGTTTAGTCTTCTGAAGAGACAATCGTTTTAAATGATGATCAGATTTAATTTAGGCTTATTCACATTATAAACACTGATCAGTGAACAATGTTTGCAGCATTCAAATTTGGTAATGGAAGTAATGTTTATATGTTATAAATGAGGTGAACTGCACTGCTGTAACAGCATTTAGCAACTGATTTAATTGTTTGGTCAGCAGGGGGCCCCCAAACTTGTGGGGCCTTACGTATTTGCGTGGTGTTTAACAACGCTGCTGATGGCAGCGTGCTTTGGAAAGAAGGTGAAAGCAGTACAGCCACGTTTTCCACTTGTTTTTAGACTCTGCTAGCAGGGAAATCTATTTAGAATGCCTTATGTTCTTAATAAAGATATCGATATTTGGAGCCAGCATATCGATTGTCGTATTGCACGGAGAAGGACAACGATATATTGCCCTATCATTATTTTGTCCCACCACAACATTTAAGTGCTTGCAAAAGAATGTGTACTTTCACATATTATGGGTAGAAAAATGCCTTAATTAAAACTCTGGAGATTCTTTGAAATTACAAATGTTTGAGTTCATGTACCGCACATTATATGTGCAGCCTCGCTTGCCTGATCTTCTCTTTTGATGCGATAGATGTGTTCTGTATGATAACTGAGGTTAATTGCTGTAAATCTGCATTGACTGATTTTGGAGCGGTGCTGAAAACTGTAGTTCATTTAGCCTTGTAACTGATGGGAAAAAAAGGGCTCTCAGAAATTCAGTAGTTTATCTGACACTGTCTTCTTTCAGTCTTGCAGGGTGTGATTAGCTAACGCCATAGTAATGATATGCAGCTTTTCCTTTCATCTCCTACTTCCTGTTTAATGCAGAGATAATAGTTTGTGGGGTATTATAATTTCAAAGGAGCATTACCAGCGAGAGGTTGAGATCAGATATGTGTGCGCACATGGAATCAGAGATTGTTTCCGCTTTACACCCTGGTGTGCAGCTATAGCCTTCTGAATGCATTAGTTATCTTCTAGTGCCTCTGAGATAGTGGGCAGCTGAGAAAATGTCCACAGCTACAAATTACGTAAACCTTTATTTAACCACATCCCTTCTAATGGATACTTTCTGAGCTTTGGTGACAATTGAATGTTTTTTAATTATGCAGGGATTTGCAAGTAGGAGCTATAATGTTCAAAAGAGCCTTGTAACTAAACAGCTGAGTTATCATAAGTTTTAATGAGCCTTTATGTATTGAATAATAAATTGAAAGCACTCAGAGGAATTGCATAACTGACCTTCGTTAACAAGCTTCAGAAGAGTTTTACAGCCAGAGAGAAGCGTGACCTCTTTGCCATCCATATTTGAAGGATCAAAGGCATCAGATTTGTCCTGCTGGTGTCATTTTATTTAGAAGGAAGGGAGAGATTGAGCTTATTTTGTATCGATTAGGGCTGTCTGAACTTTGAGCCTGTCTGCTTTGCTGGTTCACTGAGAGTGACTCTCCTGATTGCTCAGATGTATTATATCTATATAATGTATTATTATGATGTATTATAATATATTAATCTTCTTTTCATTCATCTGTACAGTACGTGGGTGCCTGACATGCTCCTCATTGAAATTTGAGCTTAGGGCTAACAGTCCATAACTGCAATGAATTAGAGATCTGCTGATCACAGAACTGAAGCTCTTTCTTAAATATTTCCCTTTTTCACAACTCAGAAGGTTAATCGATTGTTCATTCAGTGAGATTGAACATTTGACTTTGACTCTTGAGTTCTTGGTTGTTAAAAAAAATAATTAGAGCACTACACTGGTGTGTGGTTGTGCAGAAGTGAGTGAATTGGGAGAAAGGAGACAATCGGCAGGCTAAATATACACTGTCACTTTAGTTTCAGGTCAGTAGCCTGGATCTCACTCTTTTTTTTGCTCTCTCCCGCTGCCCCTCCCCGTCTCGGCACAGCAGGGTTGAAACTTAAGGAAATGTTGCATGGGCTTTAGTTAAAGAAACTAGGCTCTCTGTGTGTCCCTCTAACTCTGTCCACCAACCTCTTCTTTTTACAGTACTGTTGATTAATTCCCTTTCTAGCCTTAAGTGGATCAGTGAATGTGTCCGAACGCTCTGTTAAGGGAGCGGGCAGCAGGAAGCATGTATTGGATGTAACTCTAATTAGAGTTAAAAAAATACATTGCACACAGGATCACAGAACATTACAAGTAAAATCATTTTAGTATAAGTAGCTTTTAAAAATAATCTTATGGATCTAATGGATATAATGACCCATAATTCATTTGAACAAAATGTAATATAGGCTAATGCCTGCTTGTTTTCTTTGTTTGTAAAGGAAATATGGTGCTGGTTTATGCATGTGGCTTTTGCAGTAGTATGTATCAGCACTTAGAATCTAGCCCACTTCTCCACTGATTATTCACACAATTATAGAACACACAATTATCACACATTTTAGATTTAGAAAATAATCCAACTAAGCATTTTGATTGCGAACCCACAGGCAGCCTTTTAAAAATAAACTTTTTTTTTCTGAAAGCCACAGACAATCTGTTTAATTGTTCAATCCTCAATTGAATCCATTCCATGAAAACAACATTGGACCTATGTAATGAGAAATACTGCTTCATTTACGTTTTATTTAACATGTAAAATGTTAAAAATAAATGACCCTTTGAATTACTGAACATATTAATTTAAAGCTGTAGTGTTATTTCTGTACCACTAGTTTTCCCTGACAGATTAGCAAATAGACAGGTTTCTATAACACTCCTACATCTGGTTGGTTTTATGGGACGAGACTAAAATGTCATGTAACACGACATCAGACTTGGCAGTTGTTGCCCCACAACAGTTAAAATCTGTCTACACTGAAAGCGACAAACTGACCACTGCAAAGCACTTGGACTATGTCAGCAATAGAACAGGGAATCTGTTTACTGTCGGGAATTTGTTGCCGTGTTGCGTCGCGTGTAGACAATATCACTGATTACAACGGGTTCCATTGTCTTTTGATGTGTCGAGCTGCTCGCATCCGGTGTAGACATGGTGTAATACACTGTCATGGGTGGCGTGGTCGTTAGCCAACTATGGTTGCAAGTTCCGTCATTACCAACAAAGTTTGATGATTCAGTGTTTCTCGAAACCCTAATTCTAATGAACATTTGCAAACAGCATCGCAGTTGTGTGGTTGGTACTACAGCACATGGCTTATGGTTAGAAGCATAGTTTCTTGTTAGTGTGACTTAAGTAGATCATGCTCTTGAGCAAATAAGCAAGCTAACATGCAGAACAGTATTTCATTCTACGTCTGTTAGTTTGTGAAGAGAATGAAAGCGGCATTTCTCAGTGCAAATGTGTCAATGTGTTCTTGTAGTCCAGGAGAACCATGACGTAAGAGGGAACCCATTCGATTGAATTAAACATCTGGAAATAAAGGAAAACAATGGTTAAAAAATAAAGTTTGTTATTTACATCAATAATTGTTCTGGCTTCTCCACCTGTGTGATGTCGTTAATTACAGTTGTTGAACAAAAGCTATTCAAATGACGAATGTTGACCGAGTACTGTGGTTTTTGGATCTAGTTGTGACTAGTTATGAAATCTCTGATGCATCGTACTATGGCACTACAACAGCAAATTACATTGTTGCATGGAAAATGCACCCAGGACATCTGCCTACAACTTGCCATCTGCCCCTGTGTGTTGTAAATTTACAATTCACAATGGCAGCTTGTCCTAAAGCAACCTCTGAGCTACATCAGCTCTGAGCTGTGTGTGTGTGTGTGTGTGTGTGTGTGTGTGTGTGTTTTTCTGTCTTAAGAGGTCCATTGGCTCATGTCACTTGTGAGCTCTGAATTGGCCTCTTGCATCAGCATCCAAAAGAGGCTCATCTCTCATTGCTTTAAAGCACATATTCACACACTCGCTAAAACATGCTCCTCACTACTGTCAGACACTATTCCATCAGGTCACACATTTAATCCAATATTACTGCTAATCTCAATGATTGCATACCACACCGCTTTTACTGGGAAAGAAACTACAGGGAATATTCACACAGAATGTGTTTTTGTGTTCCACTGCACTCTTTACACATTGTTCTTTGTAAATATGCTCTAGATTAACGTGTTTGACCATTGCGCTTGTGTTTTGTAGTTTTTGCAGGGTCACAAAAGTGTTCAGTGTTCAGTGTTCTAAAAATGTCAGAAAGTTCCAATTTTAAAACGTGTCTCTCTAAGCCTTGCTTTTTTTTCTTCCATTGCACTGCCATGTGTCTGGAGTTTTTAAAAGCAAAAACACAAGGCCCATAAGTCTGTGTCATTCTTTTTTTTTCTACAGTCTGTAATTATGTTTCAGTGTAATTACAGTAATTGTAGTTCTTTTGTCACATCACAATATCTATAGGAATAAAGGAAGTGAGATAATGTGTAGGCTCAAATGCATTTTTTTCCTGAAATCCCCAGAATGCTCCGCTTAAATGCCTGCCAGTGAAAGGACCTGCACCTCCTTGGCTGGTGCGTAAACTTATTTAATTCTTTAGTTTTCATTGTGTGTTTGTTTCATATAGTCCCACATTTCCATACTGTCTCTTCCTAATGTTTCTGATTGGCATTTCATTAATTGAAGTGAAAACACTTATTTCTCACTATGTACTCATGTGCATTATTTACCATAGAGGGTGATGGGCACAATTGTCATAATATTTCACTGAAGGAAAGAAGAGAAATGCAGAAAGGCATGTTTTATTCTTTTATTTAATGCTGTGGTTGTACTTTATATTGCCTTTAGCTGGATATGAAATATTTATCACCCCTGCTGCTGGCTTATGAGGACCATCTGAATGTCAAAGACAAACTCTTCAAGTCCTGTGAGGTACGTTTTCATGTGTGCTTGTGTTAGATGGGAAAAGATAAATTCAGTGTACTCTTATTACATGTTTTTGGTGTTTAGATGTAATAATTAGTTTTCTTTTGGACAATTGAAAGTGTGTATTAAATAAAAATTAATAATTATGCTTGCTTTTATCTGTGACTTTTAAGAATTAAAAAAAAATCAGATAATGGAAAGGTAGAAAAGTATCACTTTATTGTTGTGAGTTGATGTGTAAAATCATCTATTGACTACTGTTATATTGAGGGTTTTGTCAGTTGCTGGTGTGTATAATATTAATATGCACAGATCACAGTACCAATGAGAGTGAGATGCCACCGCTAGCCTGGTAGTCTTGTAATAATGAGAGACACATAAAATGAGAATATGATGAAGTTTTTGATGCAGGCAAAATTTTTTGCCTCATTAATCATAAGATCTATATAATAATATCTCTCTAATAGTCTCTAATTTTCTGTTGTTCACTCTCTGACTGTGCTTCTCTCTCTCTCTCTCTCTCTCTCTCTCTCTCAGATATTACACACACGCACACGTTTCTTATTTTCACTTGATCTCTCTCTCGCTCTCTCTCTTTCTAACACACTTGCAGTGCAGTCAACACTCCCACCACTTACCTGTCTTGAATGCAAAGATTTTTCCATTCAGAGTCACGGTTTATTTTCTAAAGCAGTGGTTCTCAACCTTTTTTGGGCCATTATCTAGGGCTCTTGCCATCCCCCACCCACCCCCATAAAATATAGTCTAATATTCTTCCCTGAAAATTAATGTTAATTATTATTCTGTGTTTATTATACTTAGGCCTATGATTATATACAATACCATTCAAATGTTTGGGGACAGAAGAATTCTTCTTTAAAAATAAACTGATACTTTCATTCAGCAAGGATCCATTAAATTGATTCCACAATAAGTGTAATAATTTGATTTTCAAAGTTTAAGTGTAGTATTGTAGGTGACTTTACAGTGATTATAGCCTTTGATGCTGAAGTGTTTAAATTTCTATCTGACATGCCCTTTTGCTACAAAGGTTAAAGAGACTTAGAAAATCCTGTTTAGGAAATATCCATAGTGGAATTTTTGTTCTCATTCAGTCAGTCATGTTTGACGTAACATTGAACTGACGTAATGGGGTCTTACTTAGGAGCCCAATCACCTCCAAGTAGTACAAAACGAGCCAATGAGAATTGGTCAGTGAGATTTACATGCCGCACCACACCCCCGGCACATCCGGCTATAAATAGGACTGGCAAACTCACTTTCATTCATACTTTTGCTTCGGAACCGGTCGGACTACTGATCATCCCTCTCACCTACAACTTGTTGCAGTTGAGAGTGAAAACAGCAATTTTAATTGCTATCAGGGACAAGTTCCTGAAAAGAGCTATTTTAATATGTATTTCCTCGAGCTCTTTGAACTCTCGGCTGGGTGCGACAACACGGCAGCGGTGTGTATGCTGAAGAAAACGGACAGCGCAGCATCTCATCCCTCGGTGTTCCAGCTGCAGAGCAGTTCACAAAAGAGCAGCACGGGTGTCAAGCATTTTTTTCAAGACGTCTTTTCGCCTGTGTGTTTCTGGATACGATCGTTTCCTGACTTCATCTGACGGCCACGATCGCTGTCTCACGTGCCTGGGCAAACAGCACACTGCGAGAGCATGTCCATGTTGGCGTTGAGATCGCGACTTGCCTTCTTTAACACAGAAGCGCAGGTTCCCTCTGCATGAGGAGATTCAGAAGATGTGGAAGGTTCCCCACACTGCCAGAAGCCGTTGTTCTACCTCCTCCACTCTCATTACCCCCAATGTACTACCCAGTCTGCTGCCAACTGGCAGAATCGTCTGCGTCTCCCGTTCAAGGCTAGTAAGACGACAGCAGCTCTGGCTGCTAAGGCTTACTCAGCTGCTGGACATGCGGCCTCCGCCTTGCACGCCATGGCCATCTTGCAGGTTCATCAGACAAAGGCCTTAAAACAGCTGCATGAGGGTAGTTCTGAACAAGGGCTACTGCAAAAACTGCGCGCTGCGACCGACCTCGCCCTCCGGGCGATGAAATTCACAGCGTGCGCCCTGGGACAGACGATGTCCACCCTGGTGGTCTAGGAACGCTATCTTTGGTTGGACCTGGCTGAAATGAAGGACGCCGACAAAGTTTGCGTCGAAGATGAAGACTTTGCCCAGCAGTTCTCGGCAGTCCAGAAGCAGACGGAGGCCATTAGTCACATCTTGCCCTGGTGAGATGTGGCTACTGTTCCACCGCTGACTGGCCCCCAACCTGCTCATCGCCGGGGCGTCCCCCTGCGGCTGCACAGGCTCCTGTGAGACTGGAACCATCCTGTCCTCCACGAGCCCCCCACTGGAAGGCAATGCAGCCCACCCAGACTGCGGTCCTGAGGCGGGTGTCCTAGAGATGGAGGGAACTGCTCTGCTCTGCTCAGGGACAGGGCACCATATGGCACCCACGTCCCAACCTCTGGAACCTCCACGTGTGGTTCCTGGACGGGACGTGGAGGACTTAAGTGGCCTACCGCCCGTGGTAGTTGACACTATCACTTCGGCTAGAGCCCCCTCTACGAGGCACGCTTATGCTCTGCAGTGGAGTCTGTTCGCTGATTGGTGTTCTTCCCATCAGGAAGACCCCCGGAGATGCCCGGTCAGCTCAGTGCTTTCCTTCCTTCAACTTGGCGTAGAGCGGAGGCTGTCCCCCTCCACCTTGAAGGTTTATGTAGCCGCCATGGCAGCGCATCACGATGTGGTCGATGGCAGGTCACTAGGGAAGCACGATCTGATCATCAGGTTCCTGAGAGGCGCTAGGAGGTTAAACCCTCCTAGACCTCGCCTAGTTCCCTTGGGACCTTTCTGTCGCACTAGCAGGCCTACAGAAAGCTCCCGTCAAGCCCATTGAGTCAGCTGAGCTGAATCATCTGTCTCTGAAGACAGTGCTCCTGACCGCGCTCACTTCCTTTAAGAGGATAGGGGACCTGCAAGCATTTTCGGTCAGCAAATTGAGCCTGGAGTTCGGGCCGGCTCTGTCTCACGCAATCTTGAGATTCTGGCCTGGATATGTGCCCAAGGTTCCCACCATTCCCTTTCGGGACCAGGTGGTGAACCTGCAAACGCTGCCCCTGGAGGAGGCAGACCCAGCCCTTGCGTTGCTGTGTCCTGTTCACGCTCTGCACGCTTGGATCGCACGCAGAGCTTCAGAAGCTCTGAGCAGCTCTTTGTTTGCTTTGGAGGTCAGCAGAAAGGGAAGGCTGTCTCCAAGCAGAGGGTGGCCCACTGGATAGTGGATGCCATCACCTTGGCGTACGAATCTCAAGTCGAGCCGTGCCCCCTAGGGGTGAGAGCTCACTCCACTCGGGGTGTTGCTTCCTCCTGGGCATTGGCGCATGGCGCCTCTCTGGCAGACATCTGCATAGCTGCAGGCTGGGTGACACTAAACACATTTTCTAGGTTCTATAACCTCCAAGTGCACCCGGTGTCCTCCTGCATGCTGTCTACAGCTAGATAGCTATGGGAGTCCACTTGCTGTGCCATTTTCCTCTCACGAGGAGATGCAAGCACTACTCCTACTCCTCATCTTGGGCAGTCAGATGCAACGGAGGCGTCCGACGCCAGGTCCAGTACTCGTGTACATGCCTTAGTGGTCAGTCCTTGTACTGGACTAGATGTTCATATGATGTGATTCCCTTTGGGTAATCCCATATGTGTATGGTCCACGGTACGGTTTCCCTGATGGTAAACCCGTGTCTTCTCTGGGCGGCTCTGCCCTGCCACTGATGTGTAGTGTTCCTCCCTAAAACTTGGCAGGACCTACCTCAGGGAGCTTCCATATGTAAATACTGCCCAGCAGGTCAGTTCATATGGGTTCCACACGTTACCTCCCTTCGTGCATGGTGTGGTCTCCTTGTAGGGACGCTTCCCTGGGGTTTTTGGTCATGGCTGATTAAAAATGTGGGAATTGAGTCCCAAAGCACTCTTCCCCTGAGGTAAGGAACAGCAGCTTCGACCATCTCCTGAGTAAGACCCTGTCCACTCCATCCCACTGGTATGGAAGACATCCTAGGGCTTACTCCGGACGCTGGAGGGTTACGACATTTGTGGTAGCACTTGCATGGGAACGCCTAGGCCTGCCAGCATCTGCATCCCCAACGCTCATGACATGGTTCAGTTGCTATGGTGTTTTCCATTGGACCCCATTACGTCAATTTGACGTGACTGACTCAATGGGAAAGTCTAGGTTACTAATGTAACCCCTGTTCCCTGAAGGAGGGAACAGAGACGTTACGTCCCCTTGCCATAGCACTGAGTCACCACTGAACGGCTGGGATCAGTATCTCGGCTCCTCAGCAAAATATGAATAAAAGTGAGTATGCCGGTCCTATTTATACCCGGATGTGCCGGGGGTGTGGCGCGGTATGTAAATCTCCCTGGCCAATTCTCATTAGCTTGTTTTGTACCACTTGGAGGTGATTGGGCTCCCAAGCAAGACCCCATTACGTCAGTTCGACATAACGTCTCTGTTCCCTCCTTCAGGGAACGGGGGTTAGATTAGTAACCTTGACGTTCTTCCTTTACTGAAGCTCTTGAAAAGCTTTTTTGCTATGTGATTTTATCTCTAAATTGTTGGTGAATGCTTTTAATTGTCTTTCAGTGAAAAATAGTCATAGTTATTCCTTAGTTTTAGAAAATATCTTGTTTTTGAAGAATATATTGAATCCCCAGTTTAGTGCTGTCCTGATTTACACCATTAAGTCATTCGTCCATTCCATTTCAAATATTGCTCTTTTGGATGTTAGTAAGTGTGGTGTGACTTATGGTAAATATTTTTTAAAGATGGTATTTAAATTATAATACTTAACACACCCTAACCCTAACCCTAAGCATTCATAATAATTTCATATTAACAACCGGAAAACAAGAACAAGTAAAAAGCTTATCATGTTATATTGTGTCTGTGTCAGTTATAAGTTGTTTTTAGTGAAAGTTGGGCAGCTGTGCTACAGAAGGCTGACCGAAACACTCAAGTAAATAGTCATTGTTATGGAAATGATACACCGTCGATTCCAGTTGCTTGCGCTACTGACAAATGCATTTGGAACGTTCACTTTGATGTGTCCACAGATGCGCCGGTGTAGAAACTGTGTTAGAATGTTGCTGACCATTTTCTTTTACGTAGTTACAAGTTTAATCTTGTAAATATTTGGCATATATAAACAAATGCCCCCCCCAAGAACTCAACTTCCCCCTTTCAGTAATCAAGGGTTGGTTAATCATATTCATGGTTACATTTAAGTATGTTAGAAGTCAAAGACAATTTCGCACAAAAAGGCCACAATATGAAATGTCCCAGATTATCCTGGAATTTTCTGAAAAATAGTTTAAAGAGATTCTTGTGTTAAGGTGTTATTTTGAGAGCTTGCTAAGCATCAGTATGGTGAGAGCTGAGGTGACTTTTTTTCTTTCTTTTTTTTGCATTGTGTACCTGTGCTGAAGTTTCAGATGATCTCTACCTGAGATGAAATACATTTATAGATGCACTAGAGGATGTTCATGCATAACAATAACCTTACTTAAAGTATTTTAGCAGTTTGTGGATTTTTTTTTTTGGCAAAATATAATAAAAACAGCCTATGTTTCTTCTTCTGACAGGATGAACTACACAGTCTGAGAGCACGTGCAGAGGAGATCATTCAGGAAAACGAGAAACTTCATGCTCAGGTTAACAAAAGCAGCACTGTCAGCAACAAAGAATGGTTAGTTTGAGTGTGTTTCTAGTTAATGTAAAAATGTGTATGCATTTGTTTTTTGTGCCTGGGAATGAAATAACAATGGACTTAAGCTGGCATTCACTCTTGTTCTTCACTCTTCAAAATTGTAGGGGGTACGGTGAAAGGAAAAATGGCCAAGGTATTGCAATAATCCTGAGGGTGATAACAAAAACAGGGCATCTTGTCCTTGAGGCATGCCTCACTCTGCTAGCCATGCGTTTATCACAGGACTGATAGTGCCCCGTGGTCCTGTTTGATAATGGCTGACGGCCATGAGGCTGAAGTTATGAGAATAAGAGTAAGGATGTGTCAACATAGAGTGAGGATATATTTAATTTATTGGGTTGAAAACCAAGAAATGTTTTTTTTGGATATTCTGTTAACAGTTGTTGCAGATGCATTCTTCTGCCTATGCGAACAGAATAGCAGTTGTTTTTTGTCTCATGACACATACAGTGCAACCAGTGTAGTCTGATTTCCAAATGAATCACTCTTATGAATTAGTCTTTTGTAGTGAAGGAAAAGTATTCATTGCAACCAGTGTAGTTTAATCGATTCTGGTTCTGTGAATCACGTACAATTTTTACATTTTTCTATGCTATGTCAAAACTGTTAAAAGACAGTTGACAAGAAGTGAAAATTCATTTTTTTCTAAATACATGTTATCGATCATATTGTGAACAGTTCATCCATGCATACGTTTCATTCTATTTTTTTTGACCTTGTAATGTTTAATCAAAATCATAAGTCGATCTTTCTGATGAAATGGCAGACTTCTGTTTGGTGACGTATGCAAGATTTTTCCGGTCATTTAATCTGCTTAAACCTCACCCCTTTCTTAGAACCAACTGCAAGCTTGCATTCAAGTTTGCCTCCATCCAATCATCAACTGATTTAAACACTTTTTTTCTTTTACAATAATCTGTTTTACTTGGCTAGATGTCACAATACTTAAGAAAAGATATGTCCCTACTTCCATTTCATCGTGACTTAACATCTCCCCTTTTTTTTATCTCCTGCAGGTTGTTATGGGTTGTTTTTAATGCATGTTTATGTTGCTATGAGAGCAGTGTTAGCATCAGCACGTCAGACATACAGTAAAATTTCAGCTTGATACAAATACAAATTGTGGTTGGTGAAGTGTGAATGTGAAGAACATTCTTTTCAGCTTTGTTTAATTGGAATGTCAAAATGAAAACGAAAATATATATCAGCACTCCACTGCTCCCTCAACAATACTTTTTCCCTTTCTCTGAATTTCTGAATTTAAACTGTCATTGAGATGAACTGTGTGTGTGTGTGTGTGTGTTAACCCAGAGCTCAGGAAGATGGTTTGTGTTAACTGTGATTAATTTGAATGTCCTAGAGAGGTTCTAGCTTCTGTCTTTGTCTAAATTAATTGCCAGCTGTTCAGAGTCAGTTCATCTTCTTCATCAGTGAAGGATTGTTCATTCAAACACTCACACAGGTGTGTGTGTGTGTGCATTGTATGTAGGAGGCACCTGCAGGAGCAGGCTCGCCTGGTGCTGGAGGAGAATCAAGTGTTGATTGAACAGTTGGAACTACAGCATGCCAAAGCTAAAGAAGCTCACAGCAAACATACACAAGAGGGTATGTTACACACATAAACACTATATTCCCCGTTCATACCTCTTAATGGTCTTGAATTTTATTTTTCTTGTCGCCTAAGAGTCATACAAAACATCTTGTCTGACTTTGAGTGTAGTCTCATAGCAGATATAGTGTGAAATGACAGCAGCTGTTAATCAAAACTGTTATACAACAAAAACAGCTCAAGATTAATTAGTCAATATTTATTTTTATTTTTTTTTGAAGCTCCATAGATGTACTGTATTTTGTAATGACATTTACTGTCTGCAAAACTCAGTGAGTGCTTTGAAGTAGAAGAAAAAAAAATATTCTGAAATAACTCCAAAGAAAGTGTTCTTCTATGTCATTATCATTATAGTTGTGCTCTGGATTCTGCTGTTCTCCTAGAGTTAAGGCCCATTCACGGACAGTAACTGTAATGAAAACTAAAACTATAAAGTTTTATTAATCATTCTAATTTGGTGGAAATAGGGAGGTCCACATCACAACCATATTAATAATACCATAGAGGAGCCATATCGTTCACCATTAAATTTTTTTCCACCTTATTAATGATACAAATATTGATAGCCATTCAGAATCCTTTGGAAAAACAAACTAAAGAAAGCAGTTGTTGACACTATAAGAGTACAGAGTTATAAAATAAATGTGTATTACAGAAAATTGTATCAACATTAAAATCTCTGACTTTTGTTAGCAGGGGTCTTTATCGTGCTAAATGTGAGAACATTTTGACATTGTTGACATCTCTGAGATATTGAGATCTCATTTATCTTAAAGGGTTAGTCACCCAAAAATGAAAATTCTGTCATTTATTACTCACCCTCTTGACGTTCCACATCCGTAAGAACTTCGTTCATCTGCAAAACACAAATTAAGATCTTTTTGATGAAGTCTGAGAGGTTTCTGTCTCTCCATACAGATCCAACACAACTACAAAGACATCATTGAAGTACTCCACGTGACTCCAGTGGCTTAAACTCAATTTTATGAAGGGAGGTGAATGCTTTGTTTGAAAAAAAAAAAAACATCATTTACCACTTTACTTACAAAAATATTGATCTACATCGCGTTCACGATAGTTTAAAGACGCATGCACGTTGTGTTCAGACTAGAGACCTGCATTCCCTCGGGAGCTAAGGCAGCAGAGTGCAGCGCGGATTTGATGGGCACGGGCGGTAAGACGCTCATGTGTGCAAGTTGTGGGAGAATAAAATGATTTGCAGGACATCAGCAAACATCTAAATATACAATAGCTAAAAACTAATTGGCCTAAATTGTTATTCATATATTGCACAAAAGCAACAAGAACAACTAAGATAAAATGAAAACGATTTACAGTCACAGTGTTTCAACCACGGAAAGACGTTAATAAAAAGCTTGTAAACAAAGAAACATAAAGATTTACCTCAGAACAAACATATTCAGTGACCATAAACTTGAGTCAGCAAGAAAAATTAACTATAAAGAGGAGCATTTAGCTAAATATATGCACAATATTACATATTAATTACCATTTTTAATGTCCTTTTAATAGCCTATATAATGTATGCTTGAATAAATCCATCAAGTTGCAGCCAACATTTAAATGTTTAAAATTATTTCTACTCCAATTCGGTTTTTGAAATATAAAATTTATAGGCCTGTCATAACTTTGTTATTATAAAAATTTAAATTTGTGTAATTTAAGTTTGTATTTGTATTAAGTTTTTGTTTAATTTTAACCTTCAATATTAATGTAGTACCAACTGATTCCCATGTAAAAAGATCGCGATCTCAACTCAAGCACCCACGCGATCTTATTTTATTAATGACAACGATTCGCTCTCGTCTTTTAAACCTTTGACAAAATTATAACGGAACATTCAAATATGTGATCATGCTGCCAGAGAGCAGTTTAGAACCACACAGTAGTTATTTCTGTGTTAAAAATATACAAATTATCACAGAAGCACGGAGAAGTTTTACGTTAGTATATAAACACTGATGTCTATTATGGCGATCAAAATAGAGCAAACTACCTTTTGAAATGAACTTGGCTTCAAATAACGGTTGAATCAATTAAATATTATTCCACTTGGTGGCGACAAGTGACTTAATTTTTTTTTGTCATTGAATCATTCATTCGAAAGATTCGTTCAAAACCACTAATTAATCCAGTAATGAAACAAGTTTATTAATAAGTCATTAAATTCATTCAAAACAATTTTATTAAAAAAAATTAATTTAAACATTTTCCAGCAATTTATATTTAGTCAAATCCTCTAGTAAATTACATGTTATTTTGTTTGGTTGCATACTCAGAATCATGGGAGAATTGTGAATCTCTATTTGAAACCAAAAAATCATGATTCTCATTTTATTCAGAATCATGCAGCTTTATTCCCATGTATATTTTACAGCATTTGTTGATGATATACAGTATTTCCAAAATAACTGATATCAAATCGAATTGCAAGCTTGTATCAAAATACATAATTGTGATGTCAGACTGGCAGGAAATGGTGCAAAACAGGGTGATTTTGTGTCTGATAAGCCTCATCTTTTCATTGTTAATAATAGTCACCACTTGCCAGTTGATAAATCCTGTGATCCAGGGATCATATTCATAACATCTAAGGCTAAATGTAAATCTTAACTGGCTGAGTTAGATGGTGATTGACACTAAACAGTAGAAATTCAGTGCAGTCTTACAGCTGGTAAATTTCATTGGTTGTTAAAGTCTTATTTTGCTTATAGTAAATTGATATGTTGATAACGCATACATAAGCAGTCTTTCAGAATGCTCTCAATTACTTTTTCTGAACTTTCTGGATCTTGGAGTGGTAATTGTGTTGGATCTCTATGGAGAGACCTCTCAGACTTCATCAAACAGATCTTAATTTGTGTTTCAAAGATGAACTAAGGTCTTACGGATGTGGAACGACACAAGGGTAAGTAATAACTGACAGAATTTTAATTTTTGGGTGAACTAACCCTTTTAGATCCCGTACCATATTATCTACGGTGTCTTCTTCACCTTGTTCCTCACTGTCTTTATTCAGCATATGCTGTACACATATTATTTGTATAGATACAAATGTAAAGTGCTTCTATGTTTGTGTGTAGTGTATAAGGTCTCCAAACAGGTGATGTTGTTGGAGTCAGAGAAACAGGTGTTGGAAAAAGAGCTAGAGGTGGAGCGTAAAGAACACCGTGCCCTGAAGACAGAGTTTCAGAGAGTACGCTTGGCTCTAGAACACTCTGTGAGCTTGGCTGAACACAATGCTGTGTCTGACAAACTTAAAAGGTACCAGTCATGCATTTCGTAATGATTTACGAATTTTGTAATTTGGAAAGTAAGGGAAACGTGAGGAAACTTTCCTTTCTTTTCATGTTCAGTTTCTTCTAGGGGTGTAACAAAAAACCCTCATGTCACGATTTGATACATATCTCGTAATTGAACTCTCGATACAATATTATTGTGATACTCCAAGACATGGTAAAAGGATAACAAAAAATGTATTGATGATTGAAATGCTACATTTGGTATTACAGTGGGGGGTGGAAATGAATAGGCTTAATCTTGGTGCTAGTAATCCAATGCACAGGACAATGGTGACACCAGAATAAAAATATTCATGATTCTAATGCTGGAACAGATTTATTTTAGATGAATATGTTTGAACTCTGTCACTGACTAGATATATTTAAAGTAATGAAGGCCACTTTTTAGTGGTAACATAAGACATTTGGCAATACCAGGACCCACAAATATTCCCCTATTGCATTATTGTACATTTATATTCAGCATTATATATAGTAGTTTAATGTAGTACTGACACTGAAACTCTGTAAACTTGATTTTTTTTCTCACGCAGTAATTTTCATTTTGGGTGAACTATGCACTACACATACTGTCACTATCCACGATACATATTGTTGCATTTTTGTATTGCGATATATTGTGACATAAAATATTGTTACACCCCTAGTTTCTTCATTATTGATTAGTCTTATAAGACCGGATGGCTGAAGCTTTAAATGAATAAAAAAAGACAATATAAATAAAGAACAGACAGAAAAGTGTCTGGATAATAATTAATTGCTATTGATTATCTGCTAAAGTATGTGAGGGTTTGCAGCAATGTAATGAGTGAAGGAAGGTAGTACCTCTAGTGAAAAATAAATATACCAAAATGTATTACTTATGCTAAGTATATACTAAGTATACATTTACATATTTTTGTACCTAATTTAAATATGCTGCAATTGTACTTTTGGTATACTAAATTGATATACTTGAAGTACAAAATTATTTGTTCCAATTAAACAGACTTAAGTTATCCGGAAGTAGTGCTGAGGTCCAACTAAAGAGATACTTAAGTATATTTGATTTTGCTAAAATTCAATTATTGCAAGTAAACTTCATGTACTCTTTAAATATATTCAATTTAAATACTGATATTATATTAGGGATCTTACTAATAGTGATATTTAAACACATTTTAGGCATATTAACAAATCTGCATTGTGCAATAAAGAAGTAATCCAAATGAAGTTTAATTATAATATTTATATCAGCAAGTCTCCAGTGATATGTCAGTAATGTGTTTTTGGATTTGTATCATACTAAGTATGAAATAAATGTATTTTAAAAACATTTTGGTACAGTTTTTTTTCACATTCCTATAAGATACTTTACTCAAGTAACACCAATTTTAAAATTTTTCGGAGCTAACCTAGAGAAAGATAAGGGGTGGGAGAAAAATCACTTTTTTCCATTTCTTATGCAGACAATTGCAAAGGAAACAACCTACACACTGTCTGTGTGAGTGAGGTAACTAAGAGATAGAAAGAATGGAAATAGCACAGATGTACTCATCACACAGAAGGACACAAACTCATTCACACACACTCATAACTGTGGACAGTTCAAATACATGTGCGTTTGAATACAATAAAATATCCTTGTGTACCAAAGTTCTCTTAAAAGCAACCAGTGGTTTCTTTCGTAATTAAAATGAAATTAAAATTGCTTTTGAAATCAAAAAGCAAAAGGGTGCCATTTTTAATAATTAATAATAGTTATGGATAACTGCTAAAAGAGAAGAATTAACTGAACAGTTTATTCCAAGATGCCATATCAGGAAGCACAACACAAACAAAGATTCCTGAAGCACCTTGGAATAGCTTTTCACTCCATTTGTAAAGGTGAATATACTATGTGTTTTAACCTTGAATTTTTTTCTATAAGCTTTTCACTCAGTCATGTTTGTGTTTGCATTTCAGACAGCTGCAGGATCATGAGAAGGTGAAGAATTGTGAGATCGAAGAGCTGTTGGCTCGTGTGAATGCGCTGGAGGCGGAGAAAAAAACTCTGCTGCTGGACAAAACCAACCTTAACGCAGATATCAAACACTTGGAAACAGAGCTACAGCTTTCACAGCAAGCTAACAGGTGCACAACATGGACATACAATGCAAACGTGCAGAAGACGTTTTTCTTTCTTTTGTTTCCGTCTCTTAGTAAGTTCAGCTAACAATGATTTGATACCAAAACTCTGCATTTGCACTCACAATCTGGGTGAAAAAAATGCTCAGGAAAATAGCGTGAAACATTACATTTTAGTAGACTTTGTAAAGTGACAATATTGAGATGTTTCTGACTGCAAGCAGATCAGGATGAGTAATAGGCCATAGAAGCAGAGACAGATTATTTTGGCCAGAGGGCTGTAGAAACAGAAGGAGAATAGACAGGAAATGTAATAGCAGCAGCTGTGTTAGAGGAAAGATGAGAATGAAACTTTAAATCAAGCAAACAATCAATACCAGTAAACTCTGATGCAGGGGAACTGCTTGCTGAAAGATTTAGGCCACTCAGTTAGCAGCTTATAAAGGCGAGAATAAGGAATACATTTAAATGGCAGAAATTAATGAGAGGCCTTGCAGAGGAGGAGAGGCTGAGAGGTTGTAAATGTAGTGTTCATTAATTACCCCTCCCTTTTTTAACAAATTGTGACATGAAACATTTTAATTTTGGTTATACAGTTCTGTTCAAAAGTTTGGGATCTGTAAGATTTTAATATTTTTGAAGAAGTCTCTTATGGTCCCCAAGGCTGTAGCTATTTAATAAAAAATACAGTAAAACAGTAATATGTGAAATATTGTTCCAATTTAAAATAATTAAAATGTAATTTATTTCTGTGATGGCAAATCTGAATTTTCAGCATCATTACTCCAATCTTCAGTGTCACATGATGCTTCAAAAATCATTCTAATATACTGATTTGCTGCTCTAGAAATATTTCTTATTATCGTCAATGTTGAAAGTGGTTGTGCAGCTTAATATTTTTGTGGGAACTTTGATTTTCTTTTCTGGAATTTTTTTGAAGAAGAAGAATAGCAATTTCAAAAGAACAGCATTTATTTATTTGAAATAGAAATATTTGGTAACATTATAAATGTCTTTACTGTGACTTTTGATGTATTTAATGCATCCTTAATAAAACAAGATTTTATCAGCAGAACATGCTATACTAGTAAAACATGGAATAAAAAATTACCGTGAATCACGAAATGTGTTAGTATTTAGCACTATAACCTTAATAACCTTAATAAACCTTTGTACAAGGGCGTTTAGATGGTCAATCAAAATCTTAGACATCTCTTTTAATTGAATGTCCTAATGTTTTTCTTTTATATTTGTCAAAATCCTTTAAACTTTGTTTAAATTAGATTTTGAATGCCATATTTTCAGTGTGGTCTCAGACCCCACTGCTTTCTATTTTAAACTTGCATAAATACTGACTTGTGTAAGGTTTTAAATTCAGATTTTCTTTCCTGTCTTTTCATCCTCTCACTCTCTTCCCTTTAGGAAGGCTCAGAGGCGTATAAGTGTCCTGAAGCAACAGGTTGAAGACTCTTTAGAGAAAGAGCTCATCGCTCATCAGTATCTTGCCAACATTGTCACACTGGCAGAGAAAACCACCCATGAAAGAGACCAGCTCATGCACATGGTATATCTACAGAAACTCACACACATGCTGTGTGAGCTGCTAACTTTGTACATCATATGTTTTGATCTCTGGTTCTTGCAGCTCAGTCAAACAGAGAGTTTCTTCACCAGTCTTGACGTCTTAGGAATTGTAGTTAAAGATTGTGGATAATAACAGTTAATTATGACAGAATCATCAACATTGCTGAGCAGGAGAGAAATGATTGGTTACAGAAGTTACAGTTGTGCTTTTCATAACTGTACCTGTTGGAAAAATTCATCCACAAGGACTGTTGGAATAAGTTTTTTTTTATAAAGTATTAAGTAAGTGAAAAAATATTACAATAATTACTGTACTAATTATTCAGAAGGAAGTTATAATTGATCATCTTCCAATAAAAAGTCACTTAATGACAGGATGTAGTGACAGAAACGATCAGGTAGGAAAAGTGTGCTAATATGAATTAAGTGTGATCCAGATCCAGATTACTGTTTTATGAACAGTTTACACTATCCCACATCACAAATGCTCTACTTCTTGTAGTTTATGTTAACATACAAAGAATGTTTTAACCAAGGACACACTGTATTTGCTGAATTCTTCTGCCTTAAAGAGTTTACATTCAAACCCTCCATCAAATCATTTCCGCTGCAGTTTTTGTGTTTGAGGCAGAGCCTTAAGCTAAGGGATTATGAAAGTTTCATACTCCTCTTTTTACAGACAGTGAGCCTCACTGCCGCTCGGGGAAATGTTTGTACTCAACAGAATGTTAGTACCCATAAGTCTAGTTAAACTTTTAAAGATTTGCTCTGCTGCTCTTGCTTTGCTATTTTTAGCGTTTTATCAAAGTAACTGGCACCTCTCTATCTCTTTTTTTCCTTTTCCCCGGCTCTTTCCCTTGCAACTTCTCTTCAACGATGTCTGTCTTCTATGTCCCTCCTCTTCCTCTCTCTGCCTCCCTGTAGCTGTGTAACCCTTCCTGTTCCCTCTCTTCATCCTCAGGCTTCATCTCTAGAAAAAGACAAGCAGGGCGTCCTCACACGCATCATAGAAAGCACGGTCAGCCTGGGAAAGCTGCAGGAAAAAGTAAAGGTGAGGCCTGCAATTCACACACTGCAAGAGAAGTGAATTTGCCTTGCTTGAAAAGCTTTGTGTTAGAGCTTCTGATTCTGGATAGAAATTAGAAGAGGGGTTTTCATCCAGTGGGCCTCAGAAAAAACTTCCAAGGAGGCTTCAAGATGCCTTAACTTGATTTTAAAATGATACAAAATGAGTATGCAAATAAGCCAAAGCAACTAAAAATCACACTGTTACTTATTTTAATTATCTTCCTCAACAACTGTTTTATTTTTTTCTTTGAAAAATCAGAGAACCCACTGTTTGAAAAACATGGATATATGACATTTACATTTAGTCATTTAGCAGGCGCTTTTATCCAAAGCGACTTACAAGTGAGGAATACAAACAAGCGATTCTTCATGAATTGGCAAATAGGCACAGGAAGTGCTCACAATACAAGTTTCATACATTGCTCAGTACCATAAGCTAGAGTAGGAAGGGAAAAGGGAAGGATAGGGTTTTTTTTTTTTTTTTAATGAAGGGATTAAGTGTTCACGGAAGAGATGAGTTTTCAGCTGTCTCTTGAATATTGCCAGGGATTCTGCGTTCCTGATGAAAGTAGGGAGATGTTCTGGAGAGTGATTTTTTGCCTCTCTGTGACGGTACCACAAGCCTTCGTTCCTTTAGTGATCGCAAGCTTCTGGTGGGGACGTAGCGTTGTAGCAGTGTGTGGAGGTAGGAGGGTGCAGAGCCTGTGGTCGATCTGTAAGCAAGCATCAGCGCCTTGAACTTGATGCGAGCAGCAAGGGGTAGCCAGTGCAGAGAGATGAAGAGGGGCGTGACGTGGGCTCTCTTAGGCTCGTTTAAGACAAGACGTGCCGCAGCGTTCTGGATCATTTGAAGAGGTTTGATTGCACTTGACGGCAGTCCAGCCAGAAGAGCATTGCAGTAATCAAGCCTTGAAAAGACCAGGGCCTGGACAAGAAGTTGTGTTGCATGCTCAGTCAGTCAGGAACGGATTTTCCTGATGTTGTGAAGTGCAAATCTGCATGACCGCCCCGTCATTGAGATGTGGTCTCTGAAGGTCAGTTGGTCATCGAAGATAACTCCAAGATTTCTGGCCGGCTTAGATGGGGTAATGATGGTTGTACCAAACTGTATGTTGATGTCGTGTTGTAGAGTAGGAGTGGCAGGGAAGACTAAAAGCTCAGTCTTTGCCAGGTTGAGCTGCAGGTGATGTTCTTCCATCCACGTCGAGATGTCTGCCAGACAGCTTGAGATCCGTGCTGCTACTGTGGAATCATCTGGTTGGAAGGACAGGTAGAGTTGTGTGTCATCAGCATAGCAGTGGTAGGAGAAACCATGTGCCTGTATAATGGGACCTTGTGATGTAGTATAAATGGAGAATAGGAGGGGACCAAGAACTGAACCCTGAGGAACCCCAGTGATCAGTTGATGAGGTTTGGATACCTCCCCTCCCCAGGCGACTCTGAAAGACCTACCTGTGAGATAGGACTCAAACCACTGAAGCGCAGTACTTGAGATGCCAAGTGACGAGAGGGTGGACAGAAGAATTTGATGGTGTACGGTGTCGAAGGCAGCAGATAGATCCAGTAGAATGAGAACAGATGATTTGGAACCTGCCTTTGCAATTCGCAGGGATTCCGTGACAGACAGTAGCGCAGTCTCGGTGGAATGACCGCTCTTGAATCCAGATTGGTTGACGTCCAGATGGTTGTTCTGTGTGAGGAAGTATGACACCTGGTTGAACACAACTCGTTCAAGTGTTTTCGATATGAATGGTAGGAGAGAGACAGGTCTGTAATTGTCTACGAGTGATGTATTTAACGTGGGTTTTTTTTAGCAGTGGAGTTACCCGAGCCTGCTTGAATGTGGTAGGGAAAGTGCCTGTGTGGAGAGAGGAGTTAATCATGTGTGTAAGTGCTGGTAAAAGAGTGGGAGATATGGCTTGTAGAAGGTGTGAGGGGATGGGTTCTAGAGGGCAGGTGGTGGGATGAGTGGAGAGGAGAAGTTTTGATACTTCCGCCTCCGTGAGAAGAGAGAAGGAAGAGAGAAGATTAGTGGATGAGGAGAGTTCCTGTGTGAGTGGTGCAGGGAATTGGCTACTGATGGAAGATGTCTTGTCAGTGAAGAAATTGGCAAATTGATCAGCAGTTAAAGATGTGGTGGGTGGTGGTGGAGGAGGACAGAGGAGTGCGTTGAATGTCTTGAAGAGTGAGCGTGTGTTTGTAGCGCTGTTGATTTTGTCGTGGAAGTATGAGGACTTAGCTGCATGGACTCCACCAGAAAAAGATTATAGCAGGTCTTTATACGAACCTAGGTCAGATGGTTCTTGTGATTTGCGCCATTTCCTTTCTGCTGCCCTGAGTTTGGTCCGTTCTTCACGAAATGCATCGGATATCCAGGGGTTAGAAGGAGTTGATTGTGCTGGTCTGGATGACAGAGGACAGATACTGTCTAGGGAAGAAGATAAAGTGGAGCATAAAGTGTGTGTAGCAGTATTTACATCCAAAGATGAGAATTGTGTGTGTGAGCGAAGGGAGGATGACACAACAGAGGAAAGATGAGAAGGGGAAAGAGAGCGCAGGTTTCTTCTGAAGGAAACATGTGAAGTGGTTGGTGGTGCACAAATAAGTTGCAGATTGAAAGTGATGAAGAAATGGTCAGAGACGTGCAGAGGTTTGACCAGAATGTTGTCAGTGATACAGTTACGTGTGTAGATCAGGTCCAGTTGGTTGCCAGATTTGTGGGTGCTTGTGGTGATGAGTCGGTTGAAATCAAATGAGGCTAGTAGAGAGAGGAAGTCAGAAGCATAAGGTTTATCAAGGTGAATGTTGAAATCGCCCAGTAGTACAAGTGGACTGCCATCGTCTGGGAATGATGACAGCAGCATGTCCAATTCCTCGACAAAGGTACCCAATTGACCTGGGGGGCGATGGATGAGTACAAGATGAATTTTGACAGGGTTTGTAATTGTAATGGCATGAGATTCAAACGAATAGTTGTTGCATAGAGCAGAGTGAGTTAAGTATTTCTAATTGTTAGAAATGAGGAAATATTTGCCCCCTCCTCTTCCTGACTGACGAGGGCTATGAGTAAAAGTAACGAATCCATGTCGCAGTCAAGCCTAAGATATTGAAAGTACAGTTAGTGGCAAAGGCTGGAATGAAGTCAGCTTTGTTAACAGCTGACTGACAATTCCATAGGCCTACAGAAACAGAGAGAGGTTTGTTAGAAGAGGAGTAAATAGGACGCAGGTTAGTAGTGTTGACGCTTCCGCGACAGCGTGGACACACTAAATAAATATCTTTCTTACCAACGTATGAGTGGAAACAGCTGAGTCCGCCCTAACAATTAGCTCACCAAAAGAGTTTCGCCGTGAATGGGCCAAATCGAAACTACTGCAGGAAGTGCACGTACAGCACTTAAGTGCCCAACTCAGCAATGCCAAAACTAACAACCGCTACAGTTCTTCTAAATGGCAGCGAATACAATTACAAACAGATACAAGTCAAAGCGCAAACATGCAAATAAGCAGAGAATCGAAATGAATCCTTCCTAGCAGCAAATAATAACTTAGCAATAGAGCATTAAGTGCAAATAAACACTCATGCGCTCTCGCCGTCTTCAGTGATCTCACGCTTGTCCATGAGGCAGCCTAATTTTAAAAATGTGATTTATAGACCTGAAAAAGTCATGTAAATTAATGAAATCTTATAACATTTTTCTAGTTATACCAAGCTCTAAAATATCTTATTGTGCAAAAATTGTGTAAAAAAATATTTTATATATCCTTATCCTCAATCCTTATTCAGGAATTCACGAACAACTTGTAGAGTCATAGGGCCTGAATATCATTGTGAACAAACACAAAAGCAGACATACAGTACACTCACACACCAAGGTTGAGGGAATTAGCTTTAGCATTGATGGCTTTGCCTTAAAACCCTTATGAAAGATTCAACACGGAGAAAGAGAGAGTCTCAGACACACACAGAGAGAATGCTGACATGCACAGACACACGTCCTAATTAAATGACCTTGCCCATCTGACATGTCCAATAAGAGGTCAATCCAGACACACTCAAGCACCCCACACTCAGCAGGTCTATAATTAACATTTCAAATGGAGGGTTATTTTAGTTGCAGAGTGGATGTTTCCTCTTCTCCTTTAACTGCGCTTAAGTTCAGATGCCGCCTGTGTCCGTGTGGATGGAGCTCTGTGTGATTGGACGGCACTGAAAGAAAGTGTCAGTCTATATTTGTGTTATTTCCCTTGAGTGAAATCCACTTCTTGTTTATTTCTACTGTGATGGACAAACAACAGTTCGAAGTTGTTGTTTTTTTTAGCTATAAGCCAAAGGTGGATTTTATGCTGTATACATACAAATTTTGCCTATTATGTATGTATGAGCTATACACAAAAACTGCGAGCAGAGAGTGCTGTGTGGTTATTGACAGCAGAAAGAATAAGCAGATTAGTCAAAATATTTAAGAAACATTTACACAGTGGGTGACAAGAGGATGTCAAGAACTTTGTGAATAACAGGCATAATTGTGTGGAGCTTTCTGATTTTTTTTTTTGAAGTTCTGCACGGGTTCTGTCTGGGTCTGGCTATACAGTATAATTTACTGCCACTTTAAACCTGTTTATGTGTGCCATTGATTTATGAGAATGCATGTGAATGTTCTTCTGTAAAGCATTTTTCACTGGCAGCAAGTGGTGCGGCAAAGCTAAATTGCTCCCATTATAATGAACAAAGCTGTTTACGCTTTTTTTTTTGAGTACAATGCATTGTTATAGTTTTGTTGTGTCAAGTTTCACTCCTCACTTACAGTGTAGATGCAATGCAACACTATAGCAGTCGGGAAGGAAACTGTGTGTGACCTCTGTATTCTAAACCAGAAAACAAATGCAAGTATTTTTATCTTTCCTCTGCAACTTGAATGCCTGTCTGCCTGTGCTGTGATTGTATGTGGACTGTTATTAGTTTTAAAGTCACACTGCGCTATGATATTGCATGGATTAGATTAGATTATTTTATTTACCACTGTCTGGCTGGTCTCATCACAGAGAACAGAGTGACATTCCTTACATCTCTCCTGAAGTGCTCTTTTTTTTCCACTCTCTTATTTTCATTCTTTTTTCTATCCCTCTTTTCCAGAATGAAGCTTTCAACAGTGTATTATGATATAATGACTGTTTGTATGACAATACAAATTTATACAAATGCACATATATATCTGCACATCTTCCTCTCTTAGCAAAGTCGGGAGAGCAGTGCGTTGTAAAACTTCCGGAAGCCTCTCAGGCTATGTCACTGTATTTTAATGAGAACATTTACTAAATATCAAAGACGTTTTCTCACATGTATATGCACGTGTTCTCAGAGCAGACTTAACCATAAGCAAGTTAAGCACCCGCTTACAGCCCCAGGCCCCAATAAATACCCAAAAGCCTATATAGATCAAGCATATAAATTTTTTTTAATCATATTTTATATGGTCAAGATATTACATGAATGTTTTAATGTTATTATTACATCTGTGCAAATGCAGGGCCCCGCCATTCCATTATTACTCCGCATGTGCCAGTAGCTTGACACTGGCCAGAATTAGTGAAAGCTGAAGCAGAATCAGTAGCGCTAGAGCGTAAAATGCTAGCAGCAGAATGAAGTTGAAGTTAAAGTTGTCTGGAGTAAATTAATAATGAAATGCAGCTACTCCAGTGGAGCAAAAAAAAAAAAAAGGAGGAAAAAAAAACTGACAAAAAGGAATTTGGCCAAACTTCTCAGAGTTTCTTCTTTTTTTCCCCACAAAATACACAGCTATTAGCCAACACAGTCAGTGCTGCAGCAGTTCCTCTCCCACCAGACACATGGATAAGTTTTATCTCTCTCCCAGTCCTGGAAAATGACAATGTGCTGGTGAGTGTAGCCCACGAACAACATAAAGGGATGCAAACAGCACACATGCAGTGTAAATGAATGACGACCCTGCTTTCTGGCAGTACTGTGTACTGTGACCTTGCTGGCAGAGGACCAGTTAAGTTATTGTAAAATAGATTGCATTACATGAAGATTTGACACAGTTTATTTGCAAATGTAGAAATAAATGGTTGAGTGTTTTGAGAGAGCCAGCAAAAACAGGGTTACAAAAGTAAAAGAGTGCATAGTTGGTGTGTTGGGGCCCCATACCTGGAATTGCTTAGAGACCCCAAATCTTTAAGTCTGCCCCTGGGTTAGGAGGAGCCTTTGCGGACCTTACAGGAATAGTTCTTCTAAAAAATTATTCACTTGTTGTTCTAAATCTATATGACTGCTGAACACAAAATTGTTAAGAATTTTGCTGCTCGCTCTGTTCAATAGAAAAATAACAGAGAATGAGGTTTTTAAACCTCAAAAAGCACCAAAAAAGTAGTCCATTTACAGTAGTGATATCTGATTTGTGAGTGAATCATTGTTTTCAGTCAGATCTTTTTAGTGAGCCAGTTGATTCTCAGAAGTCTTCTGAATGATTCATTCACAAATCAGACCTCATCCACTTATCTCTGACTCAATAATCCGGTTACAGCAGCACAGGTTAAAACAAGATTATATAAATACTTTAATCTTATGGCTTCAGATGACTTGTATTATTATGCATGAGTCATATGGACTACTTTTATGATACTTTGAAGCTTGAAAACCTCAGTCCCCTTGGAGACTAATAGCATGGAAGAGAATAACCAGTGCAGTTCACCTTTTGTGTTCCTTTGAATAAATACAATCACACAGGTTTAGAACGACATGAGGGTGAGCAAAAAATGACAGAATTTTCATTTTTGCGTGAACTGTCCTTTTAATCATTTGGTGTATGTTTTTCAGACCCCTATGATTTTCTGTCACACTGCTTGCCCTGTTTCTCTTTTCTTCTATATTTCCTCAGCCACTTTCTCTGTCCCTTACACATTTTTTCTTTCCACCCTGTTGTGTTTATCTTCCTACTTTCTTCCATTCTCTACTCCCTCTGCCTCTCTTTGTATCTCTTCTCCCTTTTCTTTGTTTGTCTCTCTATCTTCATCCGTCTCCTGGTGGCTAATTAGACAGAACAGATGCTAGACTCACGCAGAGTAAATACCTGCAGAAAATCACAAATCACTACCTCACAGAGGAGCACAAGATGGTGAAGGAAAGTGAGATCAAGCAACTACAACACAAAACATGAAGAAAACACATAGTAAGACCCATTTCGTACCATAGACATAAGCAGTATGTAAAAAGCAATGCAGCAGCACAACTGCAACAGCTGCTGCTTTCACACTGACAACGTAAATACAATTTTAGTATTTCTTTGGTAACACTTTACAATAAGGTCTTATTGGTTATCATTAGTTAATGCATTTATTAACCTTTGTTAATGTTAGTTAATAAAAATGTTAATGTTAGTTCACTGTGCATTAACTAATGCTAACAAAAACAACTTCTGATCTGAAAAATGTATTAGCAAATGTTGAGAAATTTCATGTTTGGGTAAACTAACCCTTTAGTAAATGCTGAAAAACTTATTGGGTGAAGTGCATACAATTGTTGTAAAAAATCTGTATCCTGATGGTGGATTGCATTCTCCTTACTGCCCAGCTGAACAAACTGCCATAAGCTTCTGTTCTTCCATTTCTGCTCTTGACACACAAAGATACACACTCACAAAAGCATGAGGTATTTGTGGTCGTTCATATCATGTGGTCCATTTGCGTCTCTGTAGGAGTGCAGGCAGTGGTAGTTCATCCAGCTGAGAAATATGCTATATAACCATTTTTTTCTTACTACACATGTATACATACAGTTGTGTTCAAAATTATTCAACCCCCACTGAAATTGATTGTTTTGGCCGGTTTGACATTGATTTTGATCATTCAGTCATCCTGCTTACAATTAAATCAAAGAGGCACGTGTAGGTCAGACAAATATAACATAACATTTATAATGAAATAACCACAAATGTCTTTTCTCTGCTCACATCATTATCAGTTTTATTCAACCCCCAAGTGACATTCAATCTTAATACTTAGTACAACATCCTTTTACAGTTATAACAGCTTTTAAACGTGAAGCATAGCTTGACACAAGTGTCTTGCAGCGAGCTACGGGTATCTTCGCCCATTCATCATGGGCAAAAGCCTCCAGTTCAGTCACATTCTTAGGCTTGCGCACTGCAACTGCTTTCTTTAAGTCCCACCAGAGGTTCTCAATCGGATTTAAGTCTGGTGACTGCGATGGCCATTTCAAAATGTTCCAGCCTTTAATCTGCAACCATGCTCTAGTGGACTTGGAGGTATGCTTGGGATCATTGTCCTGTTGAAAGGTCCAACGTCTCCCAAGCCTCAGGTTTGTGACGGACTGCATCACATTGTCCTCCAATATCTCCTGGTACTGAAGAGAATTCATGGTACCTTGCACACGCTGAAGCTTCCCAGTACCTGCAGAAGCAAAACAGCCCCAAAGCATGATTGACCCCCCGCCATGCTTCACAGTAGGCAAGGTGTTCTTTTCTTCATAGACCTTGTTCTTCCTCCTCCAAACATAGCGTTGATCCATGGGCCCAAACAGTTCTAATTTTGTTTCATCAGTCCACAGAACACTATCCCAAAACTTCTGTGGTTTGTCCACATGACTTTTGGCATACTGCAGTCGACTCTTCTTATTCTTTGGAGACAGCAAGGGGGTGCGCCTGGGAGTTCTGGCATGGAGGCCTTCATTACGCAGGGTGCGCCGTATTGTCTGAGCAGAAACTTCAGTACCTACATCTGACAAATCTTTTCTCAGTTCCTCAGCAGTCACACGGGGACTTTTCTCCACTCTACGCTTCAGGTAGCGCACAGCAGTCGAAGTCAGCATCTTCTTTCTGCCACGACCAGGTAGCGTTTCAACAGTGCCCTTTGCCTTGAATTTGCGAATGATGCTTCCTATGGTGTCTCTTGGTATGTTTAACATCTTTGCAATCTTCTTATAGCCATTGCCCTTCCTGTGAAGAGTAATCACCTCTTCTCTTGTCTTCCTGGACCATTCTCTTGACTTCACCATGTTTGTAACCACACCAGTAAATGTCTAGAAGGAGCTGAGTATCACAGTCATTTTAAAGCTGCCTAATTGGTGCTTATTAGGCTTTATTGCTGCTCCCTGACATCCACAGGTGCTTTCAATACCTGATTGAAAACACTTCAATGGACCTCTGTTCTTCAGAGTGGTAGTCTTTAAGGGGTTGAATAATTGTGTCAATGAAGAATTCACAAAAGAAACATTTACTACTGTATTACAAAACCAATTGATGTCATTTTAGTTGCATATGCTTCTTTAAGAAGTCCTTGTAGGATTTCATTCTGAATTCAATTACAAATGTACTCTAAATTCTCTAAAACCATTTACAGCATTGGGGGGTTGAATAATTTTGAACACAACTGTACATATATTTTATTTCGCTTAATTCCTGCATAGTTATGATGTCCTTCTAGAGGTTTCTTTCATTCTTTTGCACAGATGGCTGAATAATAGATGAGCTGTTGGTGATTTATGGGGTATGCTCAGGCCAATCTGTAGACCTTTTCCTCATTTTCATCACTATTGCTTGAGGAAAATCTGTTGAGTTGAGATTTATTTCAACAGGATAATATGTGATTGAGTACCTCTGATGTCTCTCTAAATCGAATCGTTGAACCCCTATAATGACCTTAATTATTTAAAATGACAATTGATTTTGTTTTGTAAAATATTTTTAATCTATCAAAATATAATGAATTTAAAATTAAACATTTTTTATGTTTACTTAAAAAATATTTTTATTTTTCTTGATTTATTACTGAGACTGGCATGGTAATGGACATGGCAATTTTCTTGGTCTTGGCGGAATAGATCTGCTACACTGCTGCACAGCAAGTGCCGAGACATTCTACTGCCAATACATTCACAGACATTGCTGTGAGCATGTAAGACATGCTGCTGCTGCACATGTGAATTAACCCCCCAACAAAGCAGGAAACAAGAGAAAAGTGCAGAGCCCTCTTCAACACAAACATCTAAACAGATCATTTACAGGTTGTACAGCCAATGCCAATATAGATGTTATGCAACAGCTGAACAAAACTATTGCTATTGAAACTTTTCACCCTTCACAGTTGCACAGGGTAATGGGAGAAAAAGACAATACAAGTAAAATACACATAATGTTGAGTGAGAAAACAAGCTGCTGCATATCTGCACAATGATGACATAGAAAAGAGACAGGAAGGGATAGGAAAAAACACCCCCCTAAACAAACTGATCTTTCGCCCAGACATATACTGCTTTTTTTTTCTTTTTCTTTTTAATGGGACCACAATGTTTACTATTTATGTGTTACCTGCTACCTTCCCGACCGGCTTAGCACTAGTGACCTAAGGCTATGTGTGCCTTGGCTACCTTGCCCAATGACTTGGCAGTAGAAATGCCTGCTAGGTGTTGTTGTGAACAATAGATATAACTTTGCAAGCTGATAGAGATAGGAACCCAACCACCTGAGCAAGAAACATCAATAAGTCATTTGATAATGATTACATACACTCATATCCTTATACTCTTATTTGATAAATGAAAAGCCATTAGGAGGGATAATGAATGACAGGAGTGTGCTCTGATGCTGCATCAACATGTTAAGCATAGCGAATGAAAACATTCCCTTGAAATAAAAGAACATGTCATTACTTTTAGCTAAATATGTAATCTCGTTTGAATGTGAATGTTAATTACTTTACCATTCTCGTCGATTGCTTGGACAGCGTATACTCACAGAGACACAAACAGTAAACCATTTGCTGCTGCATAGACACAACTACATAATGCTCCAGCTTATGCTTTGTAATCACTCCACAAGACTATGAACATGTTAGTTTATGAACATCGTACTGTATTGATTGTTCGCAATCAACCACACACATTTAGCAAAGCTAATGAAAACATGGTAACACTTTACAATAAGGTTCATTAGTTAACTAATGTAGTTAACATAAACTAATAATAGAACTGCACTTACACAGCATTTAATTATCTTTGTTAATGTTAATTTCAACATTTACTAATACATTATTAAAGTCTTCTTAACATTAGTTAATGCACTGTCAACTAACATGAACAAACAGCGAACAACTATTTTTATTAACTAACGTTAATGAATATTTGTTTATGCTTTTTAAAAACATTTCTAACATAAAGCTAGTTTAAAACTTGTAAAGATAACAATTTAGCATTCCATTTTGGAATTTATAACCGGACCACACAATATGCCCAGAGATGTGGAATAAAACATCAATCACTTATCTTAGATGTTGATTCCAGATGCGTACTGAAAGTGTGCTGCAGACTACCAGTATTTGTTTGAATGTTGTGCCGCAACTCATTGGCCGCTGATGCAACAGCAACCAATCAGTTGTGCTATGTAGATAATGAAGTGATCGCTACCAAAGATCAAAGTATCAGCCTGCGCCATCTAGAGTTTCATGCCAGAACTAGGTAATTATTTGTAAAATATACCCTGACTGGCCAATTTATTAGGTGCACCTGTTCAGCTCTTCAGCAAATAGAAAGGCAACAGTAACTCAACGGAGGTTTGGAGAAGAGCATCTCTGAATGCACAACAGCAGCAGAAGACTACACCAGGTGCCACTCTTGTCAGCTAAACAGGCCACAGTTCACTCAGGCTCACTAAAATAGGAAAATAGAAGACAAAAAAAATGGTGCCTGTTCTGATGAGTTTCGATTTCTGCTGCAACATTTAGATGATAGGGTCAGAATTTGGTGTAAACAACATGAAAGCATGGATCCATCCTTGTTGCTGATGAACTTATATCGTCACACTCTACATGATTTTCACTTGCGGCTCACAAATTGCATTGAATGAACGGACACTGTAATATTACATAATATAATGTGGTGGTGGATTTTTTCCTCCGGGAAAACCAGGAATTTTTCCAGTGCCTTCTTGAATCAATGCCACAAGGAACTTAGGCAGTTTTGAAGGCAAGAGGGGATGCAACCCAGTATTAGCAAAGTGTACCTAATATAGTGGCTGGTGAGTGTATATTTCACTTTCTGAACTTTTCTGATGACTCAGGTTAGTAAATTTTGTAATGAGTCAAGTCTCCTTTATTTAAATAGTGCTACAGGTCATTTCAAAGCAGCGTCACAGTAACAGGATAACAGTCCTTAGCTTCATGTCCATAAAGATCTCTGTTATTATTTAAAAATTGTTTTTATCATTTTGTTGTTAAATATGAGTTGGAATTAGCTGAACCTCTTCAGTGAATTTGGAATTAGCTGAATTACTTTCATTCAGACAGTGTCTTTTTTCAGCAGCAGAAGCTGAGGCTTTTGTTTCTGGCATGTGAGTTCTGTTCTGTGCACACAGAAAAGTTCACATGCTTCCTTCATTTCATCGTGATGCAAGCTGTCTCTATAGTAACAGCAGGAATACAGGAGATTGGCTGACTTGAGTCTTCATATCTGCAGAGAGATCTGACAGAGCTACAGGCTGTTTTGCTTCTGCTTATGTATGTATGTACTGTATGTATGTTTGTATGTATGTATATGTATGTGTATGTGAGTGTGTGTCCCTGAGAACAGATGGAAGTAATCACTTCTTTTCTTGTCACTTCAAAAAAAATAATATATGGCCCTATAGGGAAATCAGACAGCAATTTAAATCTTTGTAATATACTGGAAATTGAAGTATTAAACATAATCATAGAGGGGGCGAAAGAAAAAGGACAAAGAGAAAGAAAGAAAAAGGGCTATTGCAGTTGTAGGCAGTGTGTTCTTTAGGGTTATTTTTGAGTTTCTCACTCTTTCCTGTGCTCTCTCAAGCTGAAGTTATGTGATAGATTGCATGAGATAGTGCGCATGATCTTTTAAGAAAATAGAAGAGCTTCATGCATGGGCTACCGAGGGGAAAAGTGTTTGTGGTTGTGTGTTCCAGCATATGAATGGCTGTAAGAGTCATTTATATTTTACTTATTCTGACTGTATCTTTTCACGTGATATCATCATAAAGACATTTAAAGGAGAGTTTTCCCAATGTAATCTTGTTCAGTATTTTAGGGATTTCATATAAAAAAGTACAAAGTAATTTTAAGAAATGGGTCATTTTTAAATAATTTAAAAAAATATATGTAATGTATTATTTTATACAGTTTATTATTTAAATACACATATACGTTCAAATATAAATACATTAAATATAAATGTATTTTAATAAATTAATAAATATTATGTTATATAAAACCATAAAACATATATCCTTGTTTTTAATAATAAAAAGTATACAAAATTTTAATGCAAATTTTTAAATCTGAACATTTGATTTTCATTTTAATGTGCTCAAAAGGCACATTGTGAAGTTAGTTACAATTGACAATCTCAATAAACCATATTCTGTTTCCCCACTCCAACATCTAAACGCATGCAATTATGTGAAAAGTTGTGTTGAGTTCCTTGCACAGTCAGGAATTTTGTGGATGATTTGTCTTGAAAATATAGCAATTTGCAGAGCTTGTGATGTGAAAAAGGCTCAGTGAATTAAAACTGACATATGGCTAGAGGAGCATTGTCAAGCTTGGTGTCTGTCTGAATTGTCAAAGAGAAAATGCGTTTGGCCCTCTTCTCAAATCACAGAGGCCCGTGGTGACGTGCGGTCAGACAGTTTTAAGTGCATTAGCCCAGATATGTAGACATACCCACCTTGTATAAATTAAGCTACTTAGTACGGCTTAGCACACCTTCTTTTACAGCTGCAACACACACACACTTTCATTCACCAACAACCCTCACTCAATTGCCACTAATTAAGATTTCAAATACAGATTTGACTGTAGCAGAAGAGCAGTGTGTGTGCGTGTGTGTGCGTGTGTGTGCGTGTGTGTTGGTGTGTGCACGTGTGCGTGCGTGTGTGTGCGTGTGTATAAGTGGGATGAACAGAGCTGTACCTCCTAAAGCAGATTCCAAAACATAAACAATTTTGAAGCGAAGACAAAGAAGGATGCATACAGAACCAGAAATGGAAAATTGGATGAATGGTTGAATTAGTGAGAGAGATGAGGAGGTGGGTGAAATAAAAGAGGGAACAAGTCTATGAAAAGGAGGGATGTGAAAGTTCCTACAAGAGGATAGAATATTGTGTCTAAATTATTCACAGGTTATTAAAATTTATGCACCACATTTGCCTGAAACGGCAGAAAAAAGATGTTGAATATTTGATTGTGTGTATAAATACAGTCCTAAATGGAATTTTGTGATGATGAGGGCTGTTTTTAGATTGCACGCTTAGCCGTTCTTCCCTGATTGGTGAATTAATTTTAGAGAATGTGGTGTGCTGTGATTAGGAGGTGGTTTGATTCTCAATTTCTTAGAAATACATTCTCATGACTTAGTTCAATTAAATTGTTGCTCAACCAACCATAGATCATGCAGATTTTCTCATTGTTTACAATGTATCACATTGATGTTCTCTGAAATTATTTGTTGGCCGGCAGACAGTTTGAAAATATTCCCGTTTTGATTCAATACAAACTCAAGGTACTGTCTATTGTTGTAGTATTGACTGAGTAAGCTATGTGTGTCTAGCTGAGTTCAAACCCTGCCACTAGTTCAAGTTCAGAATGAAGAACGGCTCTCATTGGAACTCAAGGTGAAGGCCTCATGAAGGACCTGCAGGGAGAATAATGGAGAATAACTAACATTAGGCTTGAGTGAAGGGTTACCGAGCCACTGTAGTTGTTAGAGTCAATGTTACCTTTAAAGATATAGATTTTATATAAAGGTTAAGGGTTAGAGCAAAGGTTTTATCTAAATGGCCAAGGATTTTGCAAGGGTTTTGATTAGATTTTCCTTTCAGCCAGGACTGACTGCATCACCACAACTATAGCTGCAAGATTCACTGTCATACAAAAAAGGTCACTCTCTTCAAATGCTCCTAAATACAGGCCAGGTGTTAATGAGTTTAGATAAGATATTCCACCCATCTAGTGCAATAGCACTTCCCTGCACTTGAGCACATGTGGTGTTATATAGACAGTTTGTGCTCTGTTATTGAATTCCTAGAGCGTTTGAAACATGTCAGCTCAGCCAGGAAGCCCTTTCATTTCGTGTCATGATCTCAAAGGGACATTTTCACATTCTGATGTCAGGGAGAGAGAAAATTATATTGTAGAATGAGATGGTCACGATTTGTTATGATTTCCATAGCCCTGATGAAACAACATGGCATACTCCAAAGAGTCCTGGAGGGTCTTTTCAAACACATGGACAGAACAACAACATGGGTCAAATCTCTTTATTTAAAAGTCCCCTCATACCTCAGTGCTTACCCACCCCTTCACTTTGTAATACCTACAGTAGAAGTCTTTAACCAGACAGACTATTCCAGTCTTATTAACCTGTAACGGTGCTGCTCATGGAGCCGTTTCATTGATAATCAGGGCACGTAGTTTGTCACAACAATGAGAATCAACCACAATAGAACTTTATTCCTTATGGCCCATCCACTCTGCATGGCTGTACACATAAAGTCCATCTGCTCCACTCTGATAAACTTCCACTCATGCATCATCATCTGATCTGCATGGAGAACTTTCTTAGGTCAGCTTTTTCACTTCAGAATGAGCTTGAAGGGTGTGTGCAGAAGCTATGTTAAGCTAATAGTGTTTCCTCTAGACTGACCTTCCTTTTTAATGCTTGACTCATCCTCTTATCACAGCTGCTTGTACACATCCTTTCAAAGCAAGAAGGTACAAATTGCATTTGATTTGCAGCGAGAACATTCAGATGCCTAGAGCTTATTTTTATCTCCTCTTGGTGTGGTGAGATGATGTAGCCTTATTTTCAATAGCCTGTTTCGTACCAGTCACCCCCTGTTAGAGCAGTCGCACATGCCCTGGCACAGACACTGGCAGAAGCCATAGACCAGACAGACTGTGAGACTGGACGGCACCAGGCTCACGCACACAATCCCCAGAGTCACTCTCTGGATCACCAGTAAGTAGATGCCAAGTGGCAGAGAACCAAAGTAGAAAAAGCCCAGTAGCCACACCAAGACCCTCGGAACATGATTGCAGAACTTGGATAGTGCGTCTTGGTCCACCGCACCGCTGTTGGAAGCTACGGAGACTGAGTCCAGACTCTGGTCGCCATAGTAATCAGAGCTGCCATTTTGGCTGGGCGAGCGCTGCTGATCCCGTTGCACCTCCATGATAGTGATGACCAGGCAGTTGGAGGAGTCGTGGGATGGACTCTCGTCGGAGGACAGGCTCTTGGGAGTCAGCACTACCTCCTTACTGTTGTCCGAGCTCCAGGACTTGTCAGTCACGGCCAGACGGGACATGATGATTGAGTCGTCTGGTAGCCTGGCCACTTCGTACTCACTGACCTGCGTCTCGTGACGGCAGAAAGGGCAGCTGATGGAGCTTGAGCCATCCCCAATGTCCAGGATCTTATTGAGGCATCTGGCACACACACGATGCAGACAGTCCAGAATCTTGGGTTTGCGGCTGTGTGCGTTGTAGCGCTGGTAGCAGATTTTGCACTCCAACTCATCGTTGGTGGTGCCATTGTGGCTGGTGTTAGTAGTAACGCTGGCATTAGTGGAGCCCTCCTCCGGTCCAGCCTGAGCACAGCTCATCGTGGCCTCATGCTCTGGGAAACAAGAACAGCATGTTAGCACAGAGTACAACATGTACTTATAGAGCGATACAGTATAAGCTTATTCTTTATTTCAAGGTGTAAGGATAGACTGCAGATGCCACTAAATCTAATTTCAACACATTTGTTATGCTCTTGTTAATCTTGACATTTCTGAACATAATAGTGATATATGAATCATTAACAGTTTTATGTCTGTTTGTTAATGTCGGATTTGTGGACACATTAATCCATTTAGGATAAGATGCCTACCAAAGAATTTTGGCAGAAGGTTTCTAGTGGCATGTTTTTGCTGGTGTTATCAGTATAAAAAAAATTATATATGTAAAATGATTCTTAAAATATGTGCATTATATAGGGGATAGGGAACAATTAAGACAGTGTAAAAGTGTAAATATGCTTTCCATTAAGGCAAATGAAGACCGAGTAGAATGATATCCGCGAGTCGGTGCAGACGGCAAAACGCATCAGACCCATTTGAATTCTGCACAGAATACTATAATTTTAAGCGATATGGGGGAAATTAGGAGAAACGATTAGAGATTAGAAAGAAACTGAGATTTTAGCGAGCTCAATGGCTCTGGTCGAGCTGTGATATAAAACAAATGAAAATATGAAATATTGGCTTTTTAAAAAAAGGGGAGCTGTTCGATATATCCTATATCCCATATTGCTGTTTTTATTAAGTATATGCTTAATATATTTCAGTTTTGCCATCTTTCCATGAATTGTATTAGGAATTATTAAGAAAATACATCTTTTGTATTTGAGGGGGTTTACTCATTTATGCTGTGCATTATATATTTATATATATATATGTATGTATGTATATGTGTGTGTATGTATATATATATATATATATATATATATATATATATATACATATATATTTGTCAAAATGCACATACATTTTTTGGTTTAAAATTGTTTATTAATGGCACCTTTATGTTTATATAAATAGGGCATAATTTTACCAGTAGTGGGGCAAGATAGTGTTTTATTTTGTCCTGTAATATCTAGGCTAAATGATAATTTTTGTAAATTTATTTCTCCTACTAAAATATTGGATGTACATCATCTGTCACGTGAGGTTTCTATTTTTCTATTTTTCTATGTGTTCTTGTCTCATCTGTTGTCATGGTTTCTAAGTATGTTCCCGTTTGTTTCTGGTCACTGATCACGTTATGATCACATTCTGGTCACATTTGTTAATTGATTAATTCCACCTGCTCTTTGTTTTCTCCCTTCCCTTAACCTGTGCATAAATAGCTCTCATTTTCAGTTGGTCTTTGTCCGTTCTCATCTCTTTCCTGTGCTCCTGTTTTTTTGTTTTGCTTTGTTTTCAGTTTGTTCAATAAAGTCTGACTGCTTATATATCTTCAACTTTGAACCTAGACATTGTCATCTTATACTAAACTCATCACTAACATGTTACAGTACAGAACAGTAAATGCTCACTGTTCTTAAAGGGGGCATCTGCCCCCATATTAACCTATTTAAAGTATCCCCAAGTTTAGTAGTAGTTTACTGGGTGTTTAATATTATTCATTCATTCATTCATATTAGATCTTGATTATTTTAGTTACATTACTGATTGCAGAAGCATTTTATATCACCATTCATATCTAGCTAAAATGAGCTGTCATTAAAAATGAATTACATTGACAACATTAAACAAATCCGTGAGTGACTGTTGAAGATTTCACACAACAAGAGGATCCTGCAGTGTGTTATGAAATTAAGCATTAGTGCATTGTTAGTGTCACTGTAATATACGAACACCCATGCTATTAAGTCTTCACCGGAAGCGTCCTACTGTGCCGCATGGATGTTTTCAATGTCTCATTCAGTGTGCAACTCTCCAAAGGCCTAATTAGGCTGCTTTGTTAATCGCTGTTTGTGAAATTAATTATGGAAAGAAATGTGGGATCGACATAGTGATTTTGCTTTGTTGTCTTGGGGAGCCAACTGTTTTTGTTTCCCTAATGTCACCCAGCAGTTGTCATACTGAAGAAAGAAAGAGATGCCAGTTGTTAGAGAAATAAAATAGCGGCCCTTTGGGCAAAGAGCATGGTCCTCCAGCATACAAACCTGTCTCTATTATTAATGACAACAATGCCCATGCATAATTGTATTTCTGAGAGGAATTTGTTTTGCTTTGCTGGATAGAAAAGTATAGCCAGCAGAGGCCGTCAGTAGAAGCCCAATAAGGAAACAGGCTTGTAGGCTATTTAGGGTTAAAACTGTATTAGCAGAGGCTTTTCAAATTACCAGTTAACAGAGTCATTGTTTTCAGTCCCTGTTTTGAAACTGATTTTTTTTTTTTTGCATGTCAGTGTTATTAAAATAAAAACCTTCACATGAATTGAACTATTATGGATATTGATCCATATTGAATGAGAATGGCATTGATTGATGTAGTAATGGTAATGTACTGCAGTATTTGTGAATGCAGTGTCTATTGGGGCATGAAAGATTTTCTTTTTCCCGTCTGTTCTTCTCTCCCTTCTCTCCTTTCTCCTGGCAGTAACGACATATGGCGTTTTAAAATGCTTTTCAGAGGACAGTTGTGTTCTGGTCTGAAAGGTCATCTTATTTCAAATCTAATATAAGATGCTCATTTGTTGCTCAAATGGACAAAAACAATTTTGTGATTGTAATATTATCTCACAAAAAGCATCGAAATAGGGGCCTAATGAATGTCATGGATTGTAAATGTAACAGGGTCCATTTCATGTCACTCAGGAGAGCAACATGTTGATGTGTACTTGGAAATCTTCCTGGAAAAATCTGTTAGTAGAAGGATGAGTTGGCAGAAGTATAATCAGAATGTTTTACAGTGTTTTTCTATTCTAAAATGAAATTGTATATTTGAGACAACACTATTATTAGTGTCGGAAAACTCTGTCAGAGATTCTGTCATAATGACATATCAAACATCTGAAAACACAGGCAAATATTTATTGAATTATTTATTTTTTTTTGCTTAAATACAACACCACTATGCAAAGTGAGCAAAAACAGACCCCATTTTGAATATTTCAAGAGCCTCACTCCTTAAAAGAGTAAATGTGTGGAAAATGCTATAAGGCATGCTATACATGCTATAAGGCTGTCAGCCGACATCGCTATGATTTGACATGTTCTTCTTTCACCTGCATGGAAACATTAACTGACATTTACATTAACATTAATTTCTGAATTGCTTTTTAGATAGAATGATTTAATATTTCCTTGTAATTATGGTACTGCTTTGAGCCTGACTGCAGGTTTCCCATTCTCCTAAACTAACAGTGCAGTCTAGTTAGTTAATAGGAACTTGCTGAGTCCCGCTTGATATCAAAGCTCAACTCTACACAGTGAAGCAGACACATGCTCTGCGGTTTTGTCAGCACACATGGGGACACCATTTTATTCTTTTATTTAGGGCTAGGCATTGACACAAATTTCACATATTGATTTGATTTTGATTCACAAGCTGAATGAAGATGAAGCTGATATTCCCCCTCTGGGGTGGTCGCTCATACTGAGTTGGATTCAGAGTTGATGGCCGTGCTTTCCCGGGCCACTGCAGGAATCGTGTTTCAATGGAACCCTCCTCCTTGCTCTGAGCTTTCATGGTTGGACGATTAGTTCCTGGTGCATGGCGTCGTTCACAGCCATGTCCTGCCCCAGTACCTTTCTTCCCGGAGGTGCATGAGGAGATCCCGAAATCGTGGAAGGAACCTTTTACTCCCTGAAGTCACTTCACAGCCTCCTCCACTCTCACTACCCTTGATGGTGTGGCTGCCAGGGGGTATGTGAAGATTCCACAGGTGGAGCGTGCACTTGTGCCCAAAAATTGCTGCCACCTAGAGGAACCTTCTGAGTCCAGTGCCACTGGACAGGCCGCCTCCATCCTGTATGTGATGGCCGTCCTGCAAGTCCATCAGGCCAAAGCACTCAAAGATGCAAAACTGCACGTGGCAACTGACTCTAATCTCTGGTTGACCAAAGGTCACAGCGCAGGCCCTCGGCCAGACAATTTTCAGTTTTCCAGTTGGTCCAGACTTTTCTCAACAGTTATTGTCAGTCCAAAAGCAGACGAAGGCCATCAAGCACATTTTGCCCTGTCATGATACCACTGCCACCAGGCCGTTGCGGGCTGGCCCCCAGTCTGCTCATCACCGATCTGATGGGCAGTGTGCCACTGCAGGCTCTGCAGTCGAGAACCCCGCAGGATGGTGATGCAGCCCGTCCCACGGACTAACCAGAGATGAGTTTGTTTGTCCCCTTTTTTATTTGAAAGATTTCATTTCTGACCCAACAGCCAGCTATACCTAAACTTTCAATAAAAGAGCAGTTTCCTTAGTCTCTGGGTAATACTGGGCATGGTCTGGCAGTGAGCGATGCTACACTTCCTCACGACCAGCCTCAAAACAACCCCCATCCCCCTGATTCGCTACAAGCCAAGAGGATTTGAGGGCGTGCTGCTTGCTGCTTCTTCACACATCTCTAGCCACCCTCTCGTGGGATCCTCACAGGTATGTCGGTTGTCCCTCTGGTGCTGCTTCACTTGCTCTGGCTAGCATGTCCCAGCCTGTTCTGCTGACTCATTTCCACAATCAGACTCGGCTACTTGATTCAGGTCGCTAGGCATCCACCCAGGTTCAGTGGCATCCTATTTACCTTGGTGCCAGGCAATGATGCCCCTGTCCTGTGAGCGGAGATTGCGGTCCTCTTGCCGAAGAATCCAATAGAGCCTGTCCCTCTAGGTTTTACAGTACTTATTTTATCATACCCAAGAAAGGTGGTGGGTTATGGCCGATCTTGGATTTGCGAGTCATGAACCCTTCACAAGCTCCCGTTCAAAATGCTAATGCAGAAATGCATTTTCACATGCATTCGCCTCCAAGATCATTTTCCAGTGATTTACCTGAAGAACGTGTATTTCCACATCTCGATTCTGCCTCAACACAGACCATTTCTTCACCTAGCATTTGAGGGTCGGGCATACTAGTACAACTAGTACCTCCCCTTTGTTGGTCACCATTTACATCTGTCTGTGGGCAAATATTTAAGCAATGAAAAGTTTTAAAAAGAGCTTGTGACTAAACCTTGTAACTAAAAACCTAAAACTCAGTCAAACGTCATAACTTCATAGTGAATGAAGAGTCAGTACCACACAGCTTGGAGATTCTCTGCTTTTCTGCTATCCAAGGTAAATAAAGAACTGGTTCTTTGAAAAAGAACAGCATTTTCTTTACTCAAAAACACTTGGCAAACTCCCAGGAGAATGGAGACTCCATCCCAAGGTTTGCAAAGCTGATCTGGAGTCAATTCAGGGACACATAGGTAGACCTGTTTGCTTCCGAGGAATCCTCCAACTGTCTGCTTTTTTTCTCCCTGACCGAAGCACCCCTAAGCATGGATATGCTGGCACACAGCTGGCCCAGGGGCCTATGCAAATATGTGTTTCCCCCACTGAGCCTGCTTGCACAGGCACTGTGCATTGTGACAGAGGAGCAGGTCTTTGATGGTTGCTGATTCCCCTAAGAAAGAGCCTTCTTTCTCAGGGACAGGGCACCAAATGGCACCCACCTCCAGACCTATGGAAAATCCATGTGTTGATTCTGGACAGGACGTGGAGGACTTAAGTGGCCTACCATGTTGTTAGACACTATCACTAAAGCCAGAGAGTTCCCCAATTGGCGAACCCTGGATTAAGTTTCCTCCAGGCATCCTTCCGCAGTCAGATGTGGCAGAGGCGTACACCGCCCGCCCAGTACTTAAAGGGTTAGTTCACCCAAAATAAAACTTTCTGTCATTAATTACTCCCCATCATCTCGTTCCAATCCCATAAAACCTTTGTTCATCTTCATCAAATTCATCTTCACCTTTGTTCATCTTCACCTTTGTTCAATCAACACAAATTAAGATATTTTTGGTGAAATTCAGGAGCTTCTGACCTTCCTATACTCAGCAATGTCATAACCAATTTCAAGGCCCAGAAAGGAAGGAAAGACATCGTTAAAATAGTCCTTGTGACTACAGTGGTTCAACCTTAATGTTATGAAGTGACGAGAATACTTTTTGTGCGCAAAAACAAAACAAAAAAAATGACTTTATTCAACAATTTCTTCTCTGTCAGTTTCCGACACTGTTGACGTTGTATTCACAGCACAATACTTCCAGGTTCTATGTCAGAATGCAGGCTCAGTATTGCCAGGCAATGCACACGTGAGCACCACGACATGCGTTTGCTGTTAATGCAGGAGCTAGCCAATAATGAGCTAGCATCCTTCCATGATATGGTTTCCCTCTTGGTAAACCCGTGTATTTACCTTGATAGAATCTGCTCTGCCCTGTCTCTGCATCTGTAGTAGTTCCATCCCTTCCTAGGCAGGACCTATCGCAGAGTCATATTTAGCACTGCCTCAGGGGTCAGTCCATATGTGTATTACCATATATGAATTTTCTATGGGTAGGATATGACCTCCATATCGTTCCTCTCCACCTGGACTAGGTATGTTCATACACTGGTCATTTATACACTGGTCACGGCTGAAAAAAATACAAAGAGAGCCGAAACACTCTTTCCGTGAAGTAAACATACAAAAAGAACAGCAGCTAATGACCATCTCAATGGTAAGCCCTGTCCATTCCACTCCTTAGGCATGGAGGACTAAGATTTTGGGCTTACGTGGGGCACTGGGTAGGTTACGACTTAGCGAGAGCAGTTGCCAAAACTCGTAACACACTTCAGTGGTTGTGGTGCTTTCCATAGGGACCCCATTTGTCAGTCAACACTACACAGTAACTGACACATAGGGAATGTCTTGGTTATTGTCATAACCCTCATTCCCTAATGAAGGGAATGGACTTATTATGTCCCTCTTGCTGCAACCCTGAACTACCCCGCTGAATAGCCAGAATAGCCGTCTTGGCTGCTCAGCATAAACCTAATGAGTGGATGCATGCTGCCATCTAATATACCCATATGTACGGGGAGTAGCTTTCTATGCAAATTTCACTCGCTAATTTCATTTTTCTAAAACTCAGAGGTGATTGGGGCTTCCAAGTGAGACCCCATTTGTCAGTGGACATAGCGTCTCTGTTCCCTCCAAGAACGACAAAACTACTTTTATTTTTTCAATTTAGTAATGAAATTTACAGAATTTGAAAGTTGAATGTTTGTTATCAAAAGTAACAAAGCAACTGCGATTTATTAGGTGGGAGGCGATTTTAAAGTCTTTACTGTCACAATATATAACAGCCCAGCACCATGAAAATGTTCTTTATTCAAACTAGTCTTTATTTACCTTCATTGTATTACAATACCTGTTAGTATTGTCCTGTGAATGAAAGCCATTGGGGTTCACCATTGTTTTATGTTTTGTGTACCACATAAGATATAAAGTCATACAGGTTTGGAATGACATGAGGGTGAGTTAATGATGACAGAATTTTCATTTTTGAGTAAACTACCCTTTAAGATAAAATAAAACACTTAGGTGGCTTACACTATATATTGTGTAAACACTTAGTATCTCTTGTAATCATACTCCAGGAGATGTGCATTGTGTGATCTGTGAATCAAAGCTCCTTATTGAATGAATGTCAGCAAGACATCACATACAGCAACATGCACAGTTCATTAAGTCGCTTTTAAGTGCAATCACTTGGACTTCTTAAATTTAGTCGCCTCATTCATCTTACCCTCCAGAGACCTGAGAATCCAAAGTCAATTCAATTATTTAGACCATCTTGTATATGCAAGTTAAAAGGGGTGAGAGTGAGTGGGAAAAGAGGAACTGTGAGTGCTTGTCTGTTTTAACAATAAGGTAATGCTATGTAAAGCTGTATTCAGTCATTTATAGATTATAAATACCGTATGAACAGTGAGCAACAAAGGGAAGCTCACTGAATGCTGGGATTTTCTTTTAAGGCACATGCATAATTGTTAATATTTCATTACCCAAGGCTGTGGTTTGAAATCCTGTGTGACTGATCCTGTTTTCTGAAGTCAGACTCATTCAAGTTCCTTGGGATAAATTTCTAAATTAGTATCTTTATCAGTATTCTATATTGGCTGATTGTCTAAAGTCTGGCATTAAGTGTATTAAGCCAAAGAGGGTGGTGTTTCTGTCAAGCCGAAACCAAATAAATCTGTATTTTCTGTATTATTATCATATTATCATCATCTCATAACTGTGAGATTCAATATGATCATTCTTTCACTAATAATATTATACTCCATCCTTTTGTACTGAATGTAATCATTTACCTCATTGGGTTGGACAGCAGATCTTATGAACAGGCAGTAATGTCTATGTAACTTCTGTAATTCTTGCAGTTACAGGGTAGGGATTCAGAGCACAGAAAATAAGTCTGCTACATTTCACTCACTTATAGGAAATTGTCACAAATCAAGAAATACCTCAGTGACAGACAATACTTGGCACCCCATCATGCTCTCATTCATACTAGCTATTCATACAACTCTGTGTTGAGCTATGACAGTGATTACTGAGATTAAAAGTTGTTAGATCACAAATTTGCCTGGTCTGTGCTCAATCATCTGTCATTTCACAGATATTTTAACTGTGAATCAGGCTCAGGGTGCAAATATACATACACTCTCTTGTGCTGTATCTTCAACTGGTGCACAGCAGTGAAAAAGTGTTTCCTGCCTGCTCTGTCCAATTTTTGCTACTCACTGTCATCTTAAAGAGAATAAGACTGGATTCAACTTGCAATGAGTTTTGCACAGTTAGAGAATCTGAAATGCTAGTATTGCAGTAACATGTTTGCGTCTGTGGAGAGATTGTAATGGAATGAAAGGATGGAGACTGATAGAGTGAACTGATCTTTTAAGAAGACAGTAGAAGTGTTTTTTGTTGAACCCTGTTCAAAAGCAGACTGCTGGTCTGTGCTGCTAATCTATTCTGCCAGCTAAAATAATTGGATCCACACAGTATGTCAGGCAAATTGATTAGGACCATGTCATTATTCCTGTACTCTGAGGACAAGAGAAAGACATGTGTTTGCTACGACTGTGAGAGAATCTTCATATACACATTGGTGAACATCTGTTCCTGCTCATCAGCTTCTGTCAAAAGGTTAAATGTTTGTTTGCATGCTTGAGACTAAATGCATGCCATGTTATGTGGATTGCATATGTGCATGTGTGTTCATCTGTATGCGAAAAGATAATGAATTCATAGTTTGCCGTTGCTGTGTTGGCATACTTGTTTAACTGATTGTGTCTTGACAGGGAGTTTGATACACTCATAAATAAGAGTGGTTCTTTCTAGTAAATCATAAACATTCAGCACAACCAGTGTAGTATGATTCCCAAATGAAGAACTCAAGTGGTTTTTGTTTTTTTATAAAGTTATCTTGCACTTTCCTAAATGACTTGTGATCCTCACAGGTTTCAGTTGCATTAACTGTGTGTGTTACTGACATACTGTGTGGACGGTTTGTTTTTGTTTTAGCACCCTATCAACCTGGTACTCTTAGTGAAACATGGGTTTCAAGAAAAAAACCTTAAAGCTGTCACTAAGTATTTCCCTTAATTGCTTAAGTGTTCCCTTAAGTTCTGCTATGCGTTGCAACAAAGTCCTTTGTAATCATTTAGCATTGAAAAAATTAAGGGATCAAAACAGATCCATGAAGGCATCTGCTGAACTCAAACATCGTCAGTTAACATGATTTCATGTTAACTGAGGATGAGGAAGTACCGATGTGTATTTTTAGCGATCAAAATAAGCCTGTTGAAACTATTACGTGAAACAGTGTGTATTGTAAAAAATAAAATTTAATGAACACAGCATATTCATATTTTTATCACTTCCACTATGCACTTGAATTAACTATCTCATGCCAGGCTTTTGTCTTGTGCACAAGAGTGACTGACTATAGCGGCAGGCTTGGGTGTTTCCCCCAAAAACTTTTTTTTTTTTTTTATCATTGGTCCAGTTTGGTTTAGATTTGTTTTTCGTGCACAGAACTAGGCGTCGAGCCATGCCGCATATACAGGTGCTGGTCATATAATTAGAATACCATCAAAAAGTTGATTTATTTCACTAATTCCATTCAAAAAGTGAAACTTGTATATTATATTCATTCATTACACACAGACTGATACATTTCAAATGTTTATTTCTTTTAATTTTGATGATTATAACTGACAACTAAGGAAAATCCCAAATTCAGTATCTCAGAAAATTAGAATATTACTTAAGACCAATACAAAGAAAGGATTTTTAGAAATCTTGGCCAACTGAAAAGTATGAACATGAAAAGTATGAGCATGTACAGCACTCAATACTTAGTTGGGGCTCCTTTTGCCTGAATTACTGCAGCAATGCAGCATAAACATGTGTGTGAACTTTAGTATGCTCGGTGTCGTCTGCCAGGCTGCCTTTAATAATCTCCATAACTCAAATATTGTAGAATAGTTGTTTAGTAAATGTTAAACTTTTCCTTTATGTTAAAAAGTCCGTTGTGTTCTGTTTATTGTGGAAGATTTTGTAATTATAGCAACTGCTTCTCCATTGCTGTGTTTTGCCAGATAATATTGGGAAATACTTAGTATAAACATTTAGGTAAGCATGACAGTTAAGACGTTTGTTGCAACACTCTTAAAGAAATCCCTTGCCTCAGGGATTTTTTTCCCCTCAGGGATACCCTTAAGAGGTTTCATGCAACCAGGCCCTGATGCATATGGGGTTAGGTGCTTTGTTTTTAGGTGTGTACTGTATAAAAGAAGTTTAGAAACCATCAAGTGTGACGGTTTTAGTATATAAAAGATTACTCACTAACAATTTTAGATTAAAGTGGTGATATCTAGACTAGAGGACTGAAACTAAATCAGATTATTCGTTCAGTTTTATCTTTCTGTAATGTTCCAGCAGTACCATACATCTTATACGTATATCTCCATGATCACATAGACAATATTAGTGAAAATGCTGTAGGTGTAAAAGTCTTCATCCTCCTCACTCAAACAGGGCAGGCAGAGTAAAAATGACATGGATCACCTATCCAGTCTTTTTGTAAGTAACGAGTCCCTAAGGGAGGTAGCTGCTGTGTAGTGTGTGTGTGTGTGTGTGTGTGTGTGTATGTGTGTGTGGACGGGTATTCCTTACATTTCTTAAGTAAAACCAGAAAATCATGACATTGTGGGGACCTTTTGTTGGTCCCCACAAGGAAACAAGCTTATAAATCATATAGAATTATCTTTTTTGAAAATTTAAAATAGCAGAATGTTTTCTGTGATGGGTAGGTTTAGGGGTAGGGGTGGAGTAGGGGGACAGAATGTAAAGTTTCTACAGTATAAAAACCATTACGCCTACAACATGTCTCTGTGTGTGTCATTTGTAGCAGCCCTAACTCACAAGTCCCTAAGCAGGACCCTTGACTTCAAAGATGCTTTTGTAATCAGAATTACAAAAAAGGCTCTGTAGGCTTGGTGTCTAAGTGGAAGCTACATGAGAGATAGGGAATAGATTTGAGGGAACAAGTGATTTTTTTATTTTTAGAGTGAGCAAACATTTAGGTGAGATAAATGTAATTTAAAACACTAATCCCCCATAAGAGTCACCTAGAGTCCCCCCTCCCCCCTCCCATTTTCCAAAATTAAATTCAGCAACTGTATAAACATTACTGTTGTTCACACCCTGGGGTAGACCTAATGGTGTAAATCAACAAGCCACCTTATATGATTTAAAACAACACAACTTGAGACTGAACATATGCTCCAAAGCCTTTTCCCGTTTTAACATATAACATTTTAATTTGAAAGCCTTGCAACATCTGTATTCAGTTTGAATATTTTTTTTTTATCTTTGTAGCAAATTTCTTTGTGCTTATTTCACAAATTTTCAATAGTATCTCACTAAAAAGGCATAAATACTACATCTGAAATTGCATTCTCTTACTCTTAAAAAATAAATGTACTTTATAATTAACATTTATTTACAGAGGAAACTAAGATAATTTTTTTTATTGAAAGAAATTAATACTTTTTTCAACAAGGATACATTGAATTGATCAAAAGTGACAGTAAAGTGACTGTCTTCAGCTTTGCCATCACAATAAATTACATTTTAAAATATAGCTGCAAGCAGCAGTTAATGGGCTTCAAGCGTTTTAAGACCTTCATACCATCTATGCTGTTAGTGTTTAGGCCAGGGTTCCTCAAATCTGTCCCTGGAGGGTCTCTGTTCCATAGAGTTTAGCTCAAATCCTGATCAAACTCCCCTACCTGTAATCATCTAGTTATTCTGAAGACTTTGATTAGCTTGTTCAAGTATGTTTGATTAGGGCTGCAACTAAACTCTGCAGGGCAGTGGCCCTCCAGGACCAGATCTGAGGAACCCTGGTCTGGGCCAACCCAAAATGTAAAGCTGACAGCCTCATATATCCATGACGGAGAATACTGTTATGTAACTGCTCCAAAACTTTGGGTTGAGGATACACATGCAGCATTTATTAATGGGTAATCCAAAGATATAATCCAGTAAACAGGCAAGACGTAATAAACACACGGTAAACTGTCCAAACAATCACAGGGTACCGGAACCCAGGCAGACAGAAAAATCCAAGAGCAGGTAGAGATCAAAACCATGAACACGGGATCAAATGACAGAATGCTCTGAATTGCAGTTGTAACTTTAAACAGGACTTCGCGATGAATGAGCAGACAGGGTTTAAATAGACAGAGTTACCAAGTTAATGAGTAGCAGCTGAATGCAATCACATATGATGAGTCTGGGCAAAGGATTATGGGAAATGATGTTCTTGATACAATGACAATGATCTTGGGAGGAGTGCCCTCTAGTGAATATCAAGGGCATTCCGGCTAGTTATTGTGACAAATATGCTATAACGCATACACAAAAGAATGCAAGTTTTAAAGGTGCAGTGTGTAGATTTTAGCGCTATCTAGTGGTGAGGTTGCGAATTGAAACCAACTGCTCAGCATCGTGCCCAACCCTCCCTTTCGAAGCACTTTAGAGAAGCTACGGTGGCAGACACAAAGACAAAGATGTCATTTTCTGAGACAGCAGCCAGTCAAGCAATTAGGTTTCTTCTTTCTTCTAACAAAGAATGGTATCTGCTTCTAATAATCCAGATTACTACTATTGCTTCTTATTTGTGTATATTTAACGTAGTGACGATGCAAGCTGTCTCTAAAACAATGGCGGCATAGTGACGAAACGTGCTCTGTAGAGCAGTCTGTCCATTTAGGGTTACTGTAGAAGGATGTTGGTGCAAAATGATGACTTGACGTGGAGGGGGGTGTATGTAGAGAGAAATGGCTCATTCTAAGTATTCTACTTAACATTTCGTTATGTAAGGTCTTTACACAAACATAGTTATGTATATTATATTGCATTTCTATCAAAACGTCCTCCTAAATTTTACACATTGCACCTTAAAACCATAATTCTTAACACTCACTAAGCATGCTTACACACACACATATACGAATACACTAGGGTTGGGTACCTATATGACCGTTATGTACCCAGACCGAATCAGAACGCAGATTTCAGTGCCTCATTTCAGGGCCACTTAAATGCCTGAGTTGTCAATTTAAATATTCAGTTCATCACATCAACAGGGCCATGAGTCAAACAACCCCACCGAGTTTCCTTTCAATCAGGCTCTGTTAACCTGTCTAATAGGTGCCCAAATTTCATTGGCCAATGACAGCCATGTTTTTTGAGATACATGAATATCCTCATAAATCATCATGGCAACTCAAGTCAATCGGACAAATGCGTAGTTATAGCTGTTTTTATGTTTAATTCGTATTATAGCACCACCAAGTGATGAATCACTGTGGATTACTTTTTTTGTGTGACCACAGAATGTGCTTGTACATGAGTTTAACAAGTTTGGTGAAAATATCTCATTGCATTCAAGAGTTATAGTCATTTTAGTGAAAGTGTGTAGATAGATTTATCTTCAATGACCACCTGACCTTCAGAGACCACATCTCAAAGATAGCTCGGTCATGCAGATTTCAGGAAAATCAGGCCCTTTCTGTCTGAGCATGCAATACAACTTCTCGTCCAGGCCCTGGTCATTTCTAGGCTTGATTACTGCAATGCTCTTCTGGCTGGACTGCCGTCAAGTGCAATCAAACCTCTTCAAATGATCCAGAACGCTGCTGCACATCTTGTCTTGTCTTCAACGAGCTCAAGAGAGCCCATGTCACGCCTCTCTACATCTCTCTGCACTGCCTACCCCTTGCTGCTCGCATCAAGCTTCAAGGCGTTGACGCTTACAGATCCACCACAGGCTCTGCACCCTCCTACCTCCACTCACTGTTACAACTCTACGTCCCCACCAGAAGCCTGCGATCACTAAAGGAGTGAAGGCTTGAGGTACCATCACAGAGAGGCACAAAATCACTTTCCAGAACATTCTCGTTCACTGTTCCCTGCTGGTGGAATGATCTTCCTACCTTCATCAGGAATGCTGAATCCCTGGCAATATTCAAAAGACAGCTGAAAACTCATTTTTTTCGTGAGCACTTAATCCCTTCATTAAAAGAAAAATTCAGCAGGGTCACATTAGTACAAAAGATTCACTGACAAGACTAGAAACATCGGTCGAAGAATTGAAAGATCAGATAACAAAGTTGGAAACGCGTATCACGGAGGCTGAGGAGCATATTAGTAATAGCGAGGACTCCATAATGTGTCACAGGAGGGCGATTCAATACCTGCTACAATGAGAGGTGGAACTATCCGCCAGGTGTGGTGATCTGCATAACAGATCTAAAACAAAATCTGCCAAGTGCCTGAAAATGGTGAAGAAGGGAAAAATCCAGTTGCTTTCGTGAAAGACCTACTCACTTCAACTCTAAACTCTCTCCTCGACGTGGACATAAAGGGCTCACAGAGCTTTGGCTCCCAAGCCAAAAGAAATGGAACCACCCAGATCAATAGTAGTAAAATTCACTGAGTTTACAGTGAAAGAAGCGATTTTGCGACAGGCCTGGGTGCAAAAACAAGTCATGTATAATAAAAAGCAAATTTATTTCGACAACGATTACTCTCCGGATCTGCAGAGAAGAAGGGCTCAGGTGTGAGACCTGATCAGACAACTCAAGAAGAAGGACATTACAACACGGAGTTTCTACCCTGCACAACTGAAGATCAGCCTGAATACTGGTGAAAACTTCCTCTACTTTGACGGATGCCTTGCCAACACTACAGGAGCTTGGTATCAAGACGTAAATGGGGGAACGTGATGCATTGGAGATGGAGTTGTCAAAAACCCTGTGGCAGACACGGAGAGGAGGCCACCGCCGGATTAATCAAGCAACGCTGTTGGACATGGATGTTAAAGTTTTCTTTCCTGGGTAGATGATATAGCTAGCTGTATTGTATTCATAAAAAATGCAGGCAAGATATATAATTATTGCTCCTTTTCCCCTCCCCTTCGCCGTGAAAGTCAGGTAAGAACTCATAGTTGTTAATGGGAGGGCTGTAATAGAGACTGTATTGTGATTGACATTTATACCTTGACTACATTAGGACTGGTAATTTTTTTTTTTTGGTTATTTCAATAATAGTGGACATAAAACCTTTAACGACTGGATGACGCTCACCCATTGGGCCGCGGACCCCGACCCCCCCCCCCCCCGGAGCTATTTCTAAGGCATGGTCGCACACACGCAAAGTGTTATTTTTTTTCCTCAGCGAGACTGAGTCCCAACTCTATACCCACTTTCAATCAGGTGTTGAAAAACTGTTTGTCTTTTTGTTCTGACGAATTATTTTTGTGCAAAGTGCAAATAATTGGATGTGAAGTTCAATCTGACGTTCAAGGTCATTGTTCCCTATTCCTTGATGGCTGTAATGCTTTAAATGTAAACTTAAATAGACTCACTAATTGTGACCAGCCCAAAGTGGCAATGTAAGAAGGCTTTCATTTTTTTATATATATATATTTTAATATTAATATATTAATATTATTTTTTATTATTTTATTTTCTTTCTTTTTTTTAATTAATTTGTACCAAATGAAGATTGCCTTTATTTTTTTAAAGAAAATCTCACTTGTGGCAGATAAAGCAGAGGGGATTTTAGTGATAGGTAGAGACTTCAAATGTGTTTTAAACCTGTACATGGACAGGTTGACAATAGAAAAGAGACCCCAATCATGTAAAACAAATACAGCTTTGGGGATGATGAACGAGATAGGGTTGGTTAACATTTGGAGATTCCTTCATCCAAAAGAAAAAGACTTTACATTTATGTCATTAACACACAGCAGTTATTCTAGACTGGATTTTTTTCTGCAATTCAAAAAAAGAAAGTGCAGATTACTGTGTCAGGTCATGGTCCTGTTATTTTAAAACAGGCAAAAAAAAACAGTTTAAATGCTGGAGAATAAATATCTCAATATTGAGCAACGAAACACAAACAGGAAATACACGGGGAATGGGATAATTATATTAAAATAAATGTTCATGGATCTGTTTCTCCTTCTGTGTTGTGGGATGCAGCCAAAGCAGTAATAAGGGGAAAGACTATTGCACTTACATCCAGAATAAAAAAGCAAAGGGAACTTAAACGATTGGAAATAGAGAAAGAAATAAAGAGTTTGGAATGCAAACATAATAACGTTTTTAGATCTATTGAAGCAAAATAGACAGAAATTGGATGACTTGTTAACTTAAAAGGCAGAGGGGGCTCTAAGATATACAAGCAGAAAATATTATGAATTTGGTAATAGAGCAAGCTGGCTACTTGCTTTCCAACTACATAAAGCCCAGTCTAGAAGACTTGTCCCGAAAATTGGACATCCATATACTGGTATTATAACATCACAACCTAAAGAAATTGCAGATGCATTTAAAGATTATTATAAAAAACTATATGAAGGGGAATAAACAGACAAATAATGAAGAAAATAAATTCTGAAAAAATAGGAAAAGAAAAATTAGTCCCATTACAGAGGATGAAAATAAGAAAAACACCGGGAGTAGATGGCTTCCCTGGAGAAATCTGTGTTGAACGTGTAATTAGAGAAAGGAGATTCTCCAAAATCATGAGCTGTGGCAGTAATAACAGTTATACATAAAGCTGGGAAAGACTCCACTCATTGTACAGGTTAAAGGCCTATAAGCCTTCTCTACCAGGATCTAAAAATTTTAAACTCAATTTTAGCGGAAAGGATTCAAATGTATATTAGAAAACTTGTGAAGCCAGACCAGACAGGATTTATTAGTGGACGCTAAGATACTGATAAAGGAGAGCTCTAAATATACAGATAATTGCCGCAAAAAGAAAGACTCCCTCAATGTTACTTAGTTTAGATGCGGAAAAGGCATTCGATAGATTGAATTGGACATATTTAAACAAATATTGGTGTACATGGGGTTTCATGACACATTTATAAGATAGATACAAATATTTCTATCATAATCCTAAATCAAGAATTAGGGGGAATGGCCACTGTTCAGAATTATTTGATCTTGGGAAGGGAACAAGACAGGTGATGCTATCTCCTCTGTTTTGTTCGCTGGGACACGAGGGTGAGTAATTAATGACAGAATTTTCATTTTTGGGTGAATTAACCCTTTAATGATTTTCTGATGTCTAAATATGGTTTCAAATGCATTATTGAGGTTGAGTGAAAAACCTGGGACTAGTTTGGAAAAGTAGTTTTTTTTTTTTTAAATATTCTCGAATATTTAACAAACAATTTGATTGACAGCAGTGGTTCTTGAGGCAAAATTGTTCAGAATGAAATCTATCATAGGATATGAATATTGTTTATGTGTGAAACGTTGCGTACCATACAAACAATTACGTTTATTCATAAAATGCATTGTCGCCAAGTGGCCAAGCTTCGCAATTTTTTACTGTGACCTCAGATTGAGCTCATACACGTGTACCGATTTTGGTGAAAATATCTTTCCATTTCAGTAAAAGTAATATTTCTGCACTAATTTGGTTCCAATCAGGCAAAAATCCTAGGACTAGTTCGCAAAAGTAGGTTTCAGACAAAATCTAAGATGGCAGAAAATTTTATTCATACATTTAATATTGAACATATACATTTTATTGGAGAGCAAGGATCATTTTATTGAGTCAAGGATTCTAATGATATAAGACACTTGAGTCTGTGCACTTTTGGATTGCTGTTAGCAGCCCTTCATGCTTGAATCCCTAATGATGATGATGATGATAATAATACAAATCTTAACAATTACAATAATGTTTCAGTGATTTAATCCCTAAATATGTTAAAATATAAAACAGAATTTTAAATTGTAATAATATTCAACAATATTACTTCTTTTACTGTGTTTTTGCTCAAATAAATGCAGTCTTGGTGCTTTTTCAAAAGCAATAAAAATATCACTGAAATGTTTCCCAAAATTTTGAACGGTAGTCCATATCTATATATTTTATTATTTCAATGCAGTTATATTCTTATATATATATATATATATATATATATATATATATAATTGATTATAACCACAGAATGGCAGAATATAGTATCTGTTTATTGTGTTTAAAATCAGTTTAATATTTGTAATGCATATTTAGAAAAGTGCAAGGAAATTAAATTTAGCCCTTACCTTCCACACTTGTCTTCTTCATTAAACATCACCAGTTTACAGTACACATAGTTTTGTCAATTATAAACATTTATTACCTTCTTTAAAAGGCCTGAAAAATCAGCTGTGAAATCCAAAAATATGATAAACAAGCTATAGGCTTTGGGCAACCCAAAAGCTTAGTCATCTGAAAAGAAACTACAAACCAAAGTATTATAAGTCTTTTTCATATCCAGAAATATACCTGGGGCCAAATTCATGAAGCAATTTAAGAATAAAGTTAAGAATATTTTGTATGACCAAAATCATTTCTTAAGAATGTTCTTATCGTTTTCCTTAAGATTTTTCTAAAGCTTAAGAATAAACTTAAGAGTAATTTGAATTTCTGAAAAGAATGTTATTGAAAATTATCGTAAAATTTGGATAACCTACAACTTGTCTTAAATTCCCAAATCTAAGATGTTCAATTAATTTATGGGGTTGTTTAAATATTAAGCATTAGAACATAATACTGGCTCCAAATAATGCATATTACTAGTCATTGCTAGTGCTCTGATGTGACACCAATGACCTATAATGTAAGCAATGGGGAAGCCATAATTATACCTGACATAACTTTTTTGCCTAAAAGTTTTTTCCGCCAAAAGTTTGGAAGCACATTCATACAAGACATGTTCATTCTAGAGAGAGCTCAAACAATTGCATCCTATACAAAAAGACGATCTTTGAGGTGTTTCATTGAGTTGATAAGTTAAGTTTTTTCCTACAAAGAAAAAAAATTGTTAATCTGACCCCTGGTTGATTTGCAGTTGACAGAGTGAACTTCCCAAAGGTTCCCCTACAGTGTTTAGCCTCATTCTAACCACTGTCTGAAAGAATCTGGCCATAAGTAAGGCGTATTCATTTTGACAACACTAGATTTGACATATCATTAGGATTCCTTAAGAGCTTTTAAGAGGAAGTATTGTATGGAAAAGCTCCATTTTGGGCAGTGTATGAATTTTACCAAAGACAGAAGAACAGAAGTGAAATATCCAAACAGCAAATAGATTTACCATGATGGTGAGAATTTCTAAAGAAAGCAAGCATTGCTGAAGAGCAGTATGGCCAGAAGCTTGCTATCACAAGCTCAAATTGAATATATGACTATCTTATAAATAAAATGTCACAAACTGAAATTACATTAGCACCATCTTTACAATAGTGCAGATCATTCATTGCAGTCCACCAAAGTCACTGAAATCGCTTCATGTTGGCACACTTGTTTGCAATATTAGTTCCGGTACTCCTTATTGGTTTTGTGGTTTGTCTGGTGGCTGCTCAGATGCTCTTTAACACGATCAAGACAACACTAATATCTCTAGAAGAGAAGGGACGAGAGAACCAGAGAGACTCAGAATTGCTGTAATTGAAAACTCACACAAACATGCTCTGAAAGAGCTGTTGACTGAGACTTGTTTGTGTGAAGTGTTATTGATCCATATATGAGGGAAAGACTGGACCCTATTTGTTCTAAAACCCCACAGAGTACAGTCAAACCACTCCCTCTCTTACACACACACACACGCACACACACACGCACAATCCCGCTTTCTCCACACATGCTCATTTTCTGCTCAAAACAGATATGATAACAGGGGGGTCCATTAAAAACATTAGCATTGCTAATCAGCTCTCTAAACGCAGTGTTTTCGCGCTTATATGCATATGGAAATATTCCTCCTGGATAATATTAAGTCTTCATTTGTGCATTCCTTCTTCTGGGTTTTGATCTCTGAAGAAAATCACAATTGTGCCTAGCATCAGTTACCAAGGAGCACAACCCTCAGTATCAACTTATCTGACGCTCTGTTTATTTTCTGTTTTCTTCTTTTTTGCCCTTCTATCCATTTGTCTGTCTCTCTTGTTTTTTTTTTGCTCTTAATTGTTTCTCAGATATCTGTCTGAGAAATATCCTCCCCGGTGTCATGTATTTACAATAAGACATTTATGGTCTGAGCATATCTGACTACTCTCATGTACTCATGCGGCTGTAATTGTCTCATTGCCCTTTGCTATGTGAAGATGAGTTATATCAACAGGCTGCCTCTCCCTAGAAACCCCAGGAGCTGCGCAAATGTGTGTGTTTGTTTATCTAAATAGCTCACATCTGTTTTAGCAGCAGACAGGCCAACATCTGTTCCTCTCCGTAATGCATCTGCCCTGAGTCTGCAGTTCAACATATCACTGCAATATCCCAACACATCAGATCTCTGCTTCATTCATCTCCATTAATTGTATTTCCTTCAACCTGTTTTTTTTTTTTTTTTTTTTTTTGTGAATGAATGTTCATTTTTCATCCACAAGGTAACCAGCTGGGGGTAAAATATTCCCTCATAAATGTTTTCAACCTCAGCTATTAAACTATAAATTCAGACCTTCTCCATTGCTCCTATACCCTCCCTTTTCTTCAGCATTCCTCTCTTTACAGGTATTAATAGTTTGTCACTTTTCCTGCATTGGCTAGACTTCATCTAATCCAGACAGATGAACATGTCTCTACACACATTAGCTCTCTTTCTAGTCTTACCGTGCTGTGTAGTCTCTGTCTCTGGCTCCTCCAGGGTTGTTTGAGTTATTTTGTTTTCCTTTGATTTTTTTTTTTTTTTTTATTAGTTTAAGTGGTACTCCACGGTTCCTCAGTGCTCTCCAGCACAACTGTTTTCATATCTCTCTCCCGGCCACCCTAGGTGTACAAGCAGCAGGCGTCAGCAAATGTAAATGCGCTGGGTCACCGTCTGCGCGAGCAGGAGGAAGACTTTGCGGGAAAAGCAGCGAGTTATCAACGAGAGATCCGGCACCTGCAGAGCCAACTAAGAGACAGACAGGAACAACTGCACGGAGCTCTGCAGCAGAAGAGGTGATCCTCTCACACATACGCACACACACACGCGCTCTCTCGCTCTCTCCCCCTCTTGCTTTCTGTGAATAGAGGGATGCAGCAGAAGAGGTGAGAGCAGTAGTGGAGCAGCTGTCACAAAGGCACAAACCAATAACAGACAGCGGAAAGAGAGAGAGAGAGAGAGAGAGAAAGGAGGAGCTCTAGACAAGCTGGCACAGCTGCAGGCTCATCTGTCTAAATGTTCCATGTAGTCTAATAATTTTGAGCTCTCATAATTATATTTGCTTTTCTTTAATTTGCCCCCTTTTCTCTCATACCTATTTATTCTTGCAGTTTATTTTTAGTTTTGGGTTTATAAGACAAGTATTACAGTTTCTACAAAAAGATTCAGTCTTTTATGTGTAACTGTGTGTGTGTGTGTGTATATATACAATATATATATCCAATTGTGTGTATATATTACTATATATATATATATATATATATATATATATATATATACACACACACACATATATTTATTTAATTAAAAATAAAATAAATTAACCTACAATTAATTAGTGATTGAAAAATTGCTCATTGTTAGTTAATTATAACTAATTTAAGAAACAAACTGGTGTTTTACCTTTAATTTATTTTATTTTTTCAAATAATGTTTTGTAAATAGTACAAAATTCTATGTTCGTGGGTCTGTGTTTTCTTGCAGATGCCACAGGTAGCCTTGTAGCAGAAGAGGAAAATATAGTTAAAAGGAAAAATGGGTTTTACATTTTCTTACAATGTCTTGAAAAACATCCTTTCCACTTTTTAAAATTATTACCACTTCTTCAGGGCTGACAGGACCCAATAGATATTATATTACAACTCACAGAGCAGCATTTTCAAGGTTGTTGTGGTGCTGTTTATGGTACAGAGTAGAGCTGTTGTTATTTTGTTGTAAGTCATACGTCACACGATTTTCACGAAGTTCAGTAACATGCTCTGTAGAACATCAGTGTGAGTGTGTATGAACCAACTGAACCATAATAATAGGAATGTAATTATTGCTTTAAAGGTTTGGACAGATTTAACAGATTTTATTTTTTTAACATTTGTTTGGTAACAGTTTACAATAAGGTTCATTAGTTAAAATTAGTTAACATGAACTAATAATAAACTCTGCTTACACAGCATTTTAATCTTTGTTAATGTTAACTTCTACATTTACTAATACATTATTAAAATCTTGTTAACATTACTTAATGAACTGTGAACTAACATAAACAATGAACAACTGTATTTACATCAACGTTAACGAAGATTAGTAAATACAGTAACAAATGTATTGCTAATGGTTAGTTCATGTTAGTTAATTCGTTAACTAATGTTTAACTAATGAACCTCATTGTGAAGTGTTACCATTGTTTTTATGTGTGTGCGTGTGTGTATATACTGTATTAATAATGTACTATATTAATAATATACATGTGACACGTAAGTGCACACAACACTTGGATATCAATAGTCTACACTAGACAGGACAGAGACAAGTCAAGGCAGGGTACAGTGTTCAGCTAAGGACAGACGCACACTGATGGACTCAGATCTGCTCTGCTGTCTGGGCCGCTCATCCTCACAAACTATGACACACTATATTCTTGTTCAGAATTTGAGCCATAACCAACTCAACTCAGCTCCTCTGCTTGAAGTGTACTCGCTCGCCCATTAAACGCTTACAGCCTCTCTCTCTTTCTCTCGTGGTCTCAACCTTACATCAAAGCTCATTTTGAAGTCAGTTCCCCTCCCAAGCCTGAGTGTGAGGGTTTTAAATGTCAGCTTTGATACGTCAGTTAAATACTTCTACTGCAGAAGAATTTGTTTTTATGCATGTGTTTGACATTGTGAAGAATATGAATAGGAAATGGCAACTCCGTTGTTAATATTCACTATTCACCCTCTTACTATGCAGCTGTTCTCCCATCTGCTTCAACCATTTGTTTTTTTTGTCTCGAATGTTTTTGACATTTAATTTTGACATCAAATTCAGTGAATGAAGGAGCTGTTTTTCAGGAAGAGATGTGGCATTATTTGGCTGTAAAACCTATGGTAATTCACCAAATGATCATGTCTGTGGTGGCAGAATAGGGCTATCACCACAGCTCATGATGCTGCCGTCACACACTGTTTCTCTGTTTTCCTCTCTTTCTTCATGAGTGTGTTTATAAGTGTTTGATGGCATGTTCTCTGGTCTAGTGCTGTGTTTGTTTGTAACTGTATGTGTTGATTTCTTTTAACACTGTAATTATTCTCTTGTTAGCTGTGTGGCATGCTTTTCCTTCATGTGTGAATGATTCATAGACACTTACTCAACTGGGCCCTCCTGGGACCTTTTCAGTACAAACAGTTTGCATACACACAAATGGCAGATTTATTAAAACATATGCCGTGTTCATGAGCTTCCTTAATAGCTATTAAAAATGACACAAAAATTGAAAAAATTAAAAAAAATCATTTACTCACCCCCATGTTGCTACAAACCTCATGGCTTCATTTACATATCAAAATACATTAAAAACTTTACGATTGTGAAACGTGCAATTCAAAATAACTTTTCTAATTTACAATGTAATTAATTCCTTTGATAGCAAAGTTGAATTTTCAGCATCATTACGCCAGTCTTCATGATCCTTCAGAAATCACTCTAATATGCTGATTTGCTGAAAAGAAACATTTCTTATTATTATCAATGTTTCAATATTTTTGTGGAAACTGATTTTTTTCCAGTATTGTTTGATGAGTAGAAAGTTTAAAAGAATAACATTTTTTTGGAATAGAAATCTTTTGCAACACAATAATTGTCTTCAATTTTGATCAGTATCAATTTCTTTAAAAAAAAAAAAAAAAAATCTTACTGACCTCAAACTGTTTAACAGTAATTTAGTTTGAATAACTGTTTATATTTATATGATGCAAGTCAGTGCGATCTAAAACAACCTTGAACCCTATTGATTTATATTGTATTGACAAAAACAACGTTTTTCAAAATATCTTCTTTTGTGTTGAGCAAAAGAAAGAAAGTCATAGAGGATTGGAATGACACGAGGGATGGGTAAATTATGACAGAATTTTCATTTTCAGGTGGTCCTGTGTGGGGGTGAGTGAGAGAGAAAAAGTTCAAGTGTGGGCCAAAGGTGGCACTCATGGAGATCTGGAAAGATCTAGCCTGGCTAAACTTGCTGCTTATATTGCTTCTGTAGGCTGCTGAAACATTAGCTTCCAATCACATAGAGATTATTGTGTGTGCTCTGAGATTTGTGTGTGAGAATGAGACATAAAAATCTCTGTTATATACTGAAATGTCACCAGGCTATGTGAGTGAGAACAGAAGGTAGAGAGAGAATGAAAAGGGAAAAGAAAGGGAAGATTAATGGACATATATCTAAATTACACATGAGCGCTTTGAAAAATTACATAGTCTTCCCCCTCGTTTTATTATTATGGGCATGTGATGTGTCATTTATTGTAAATCATTCTTCCTCTCCCAGCAGTGTTGAATGACCCCAGGGCACAGGACACCTCTTTCATTTCTAAAACATTCTAATTTTTATGTAATCCTAATTTTCTCTCACTGTTAATCCTTCTTAATCCTGCCCCTCATTTCTCTTTTCCTCACCTGTCTTTTTTTTTTATTTGTTTATTAACTACAGTTTAATGCATGGGACAGACTCTCATGACTAAAGTTCTCAGCTTGAGATGAACATGGCTGTATTTTGTATCGCTTTGTTGAGTCGACTGAAATGAATGCTGGACTTGTCATTCTAATAATGTGTAAACCATTTTTGCAGAAAATTACAGTTTTGTGGATTTATCAGTTATCTGGCATTGATTGAAAGGAAACTATGTGTGGATCTAAAAAAAAAAGTAGAGGCACATTTACCTTACAGCGTATAAAAAACAGAAATGTTTGTGTTTACCTCTCTTGTCATGTTAGTGTTTTAAAAATGAAGGAGTCTGAAAAGTTTTTTTGTATTTTGTAGGTCAGGATGGTGTAAGTGATTTTAGCAGAACTGACAGCTCAAAACACACAAATGCTTCAGCATATGTTTCACATTTCTCTGCTTGGAATTAGTTTTTATGTGTATTTACATCTGGGTATTTTTTCCTCATTAGAGAAACGCACACACACACACACACACACAAGTAATGCAATTAAAGACCTGTAGCACTAGTATTCTCACCCTGTCAGCCTGACCCTACCGCACTTAATGACACTCAGTTTTCTCTGGGTACAGATGGGTCGTGACATGTTAAAACATTAATTTGCTTACTAGCCATTCTGTATGAGCTTAGACCTTGCACCTTACATTCTGCATGTTGCTCTGCAGTGCTGGAGGTCAGATGAAACATTGATTTAATTTCCAAACACTCAGCGTAGAAAATTGCTGTCTCAGGATTAAATAAAATGACATTTCTAATTATGTCTATCACATACAAATTATGGCCGCTATTGCCTTGCAGTAACATTCAGTCTTTGTCGTTCTCTCACACATGTGAGTGTATAGGTTTGTGTTCTTGTGGGTGCATGTGCTGGCCCATGTGCATTTATCCGCTCCAGTATGGGTGAATCATCTCTCATTATGTCTGTAATCCATTACACACTACTAATGAGTTACATTAAGAGTGTCGTATGTGTGTTTATTGGATTAATGCTGCTGATTGGCCATTTGTGCACCTATTTTAACTATGTAATGTACAGAAGAAAAATGAACAGATGAGACTGTAAAATGTATATATTTTGAAGAAATATTAGTATCAGCAATAAAAATGATTAAAATAGGTTCTCTCAGTGCTCTCCACCATACAGTCAGCAACATGTCATATACTGGGAATGTGGGAGAAATCAAATGTAGGAAAACCTCTAATAGAATTAGGTATGTTTAGAAAGAAAAAACTGACCCGCTTTATATTGTATTTAACTATTGTATAACGTTTTAAAACCTTGTATTGTCTTTGAAGTGTTAAAGGGATGGTTCACCCAAAAATCAAATATTCTCTCATCATTTACTCACTCTCAAGTTGTTCCAAACCTGTATGAATGTCTGTCTTCTGCTGAACACAAAGAAGATATTTTAAAGAATACAGGTAATCAAACAGTTGATGACTTCAATAGCAAAAATACTTTGGAAGTCAATCGGTCCCATCCACTATTTGGTTACAGACATTCTTCAAAATATCTACTTTTGTGTTCAGCAGAACTAAGAAATTCACATTTGGGTGAGTAAATGAGGGTGAAGGTGAGTAAATGATGACAGAAGTTTCATTTTTGGGTGAACTATCCCTTTAACTACTATGTAACTTTGAAATTAGTCATTTGACACAATGCAATATTTTAAAAAAAATATTAGTCTGGGAGCTTATTGGAGTGTTTCTGATCTATCAACACACACATAATTATTAGGGTACGTATGTCATCAAAATACCCCTATTGGTCCAATTGATTAAGGGAATCATTGTCCAGTAAAGATTAGGCAAGTTGAACCGTAATAGTATACCATCCAGTATTCAAGAAGTATCTTGTACCCCCCCCCCAACCTAAGTAATGTGTAACTTACACATTAACTAAGTGGTATATTCACTAGTGTGTTCATATAGTAAGTACATGGAAACAGGACTGTAAAATGAAGTGCACCCTTGTACACATAAGTACTACATAGTTACCGTCTAAATACCATTAGTAACTACAGTAACGTGTCGGTTAGTGACCATATACGGACACTATAATTAAGTGCCCGTTATTACCCAACACTTGTCTATAGGTACAAAGTAGTTACCATGTATGTACTACTGCGGCACACCACACCCCAGCTGTAGGTGGAGAGGAGAGAGAGTGATATAGCCAATTCAGTGGATTGGGATTATAAGCAGGCCATAATTGGTAAGTGCAGCAGTGTTTCTTATTAGTTTCCATGTACATACTTGTCAGGAAGTACCTTGTGTTACCACTCGTTTTGAACAAACCAATGGGGTGTGTATGAAACTCAAAAGCAAAGACCAGGAGACTTGGGTCTATATTCAGCAGGATTCTTTATTGAGAACGTGCTGTTGGTCACTGCAGTCATTAAGTCCAACTAAGGCAGTGATACATTGTAGTTTATATACATTTTAGGGACCAGTGTTCAGAAATTGAGACAAAGCACATCAAACAAAAAAATGAAGTATACAGTTATAGCAATCCATCCCAGACTCTAGAGCAGGGATTGGCAACCTTTTTGTCATGAAGTGCCATTTTTAAGTTTCCGAGTTAATCACTGTGCCACAACCCCTGTATAAATACACATAAACATATTTTAAATATTCATATTGGCTAACATAGAAATAGTGCAGAACCATAAATATTTCTGAAGAAATGTTGTTTTACATTTGTCAAAATCCTTTAATCTGATTGTTTTCAGGTTTACATTATACTTTGAAGAACAGATTTCCAATGGGCCTATTTACCTTGTCATTCATGCACTGTTAATCATTTTAACTGATCGGATAGCTATCTGTTTTGTTAAAACTATTCCATTTACACTTGACATAGGCCTAAATGTGAAAACAAAATATAAATTTAATCTTCAATTCCCAAGCTATATGCAAATTTTGTGTCAAAGAAACCAGGATATGAGCTTCATTTTGTTTATCATATGCCAATTTCAAGATCAAAGACCACAATTGGAAAGAGAGAGCAGCATCAGCACAGCTAAGATAATTTAGTACCACTTCTAATGAAGACGACTGTGTGTTGAGCTTCAGGATGTGATGCTGAATTTTCCATTTGTGGCAGTTAGCATGTCATCTTTCTGAATAATGCTCTGCTGCTTCACTGCGGCGACCGTATTGCTGTCTTATCTGGGTACCGCAAGTCCTTATTACACATTCGTGCATGTTTAGTTTTTAACCGTTTTATTTGGAGAAAAATTTACATTTTGAGGTTAGGCTCTGGCTCGGAGGTGCCAATTCATGTGTCAAAATGATTCTTCATGCTCTCTGAACCATTTTTTCACAAATGTAACCTGATGAATATTGGCATTATCATCCAGGAATATGGCCATAATGCATCTTCCTGCATGGTTGTTTAAGACAAGAAAACCTACACACTCATCTTTTAGGGTTAAAAGAATCGTTTCCAAACATAAAATATGCTACATAACATAATAATCACTGTAATAATGATCCAGTCATAGAGGGGGGGGGGGGGGCAGTGTATATAATACATGTAATTTATATAAATACAATTTTTTTGTGAAAATAAAAAACAAAACAAATTTTTAAAAAAGTGTAGCCGAACTTGTAACTGGTCATCTCACCATGTCTCCCACTGGTGCCCTCTCAAAGACACTATGAGGAAGAAACCATTCACCAGTAAATTACAGCTTGGTTGTTCTGACGTAGATTAAATATATGGCATCATTCAAAGTGGCTTTTACACACAGTGACACAGCAGAATGTACCACAACCTCATTACTCAAATTACTACTTCTCCCATGAACCTACTTCCTAGTGCAGCGTTCACAAAGTACTCTCCCATCTCTCTCATTTCTTTTTTAATCTCATCTAGAAGACTTTGATGCTAAAACCAGCACGGTCAATACTGATCTCTCTCTCATCTTTCATCTCCTGACGTTCAGCACTCAGACGTGTCACTTCTTTCCTTCACGCCCACTCATGCCCGTCTCTCCGGTCCTATTCCCACTCTCTTTTTGGCAACTGGGTCATGAGAATCAGAGTGAAAGCAAACACTAGCAATCGATTAGATGGTGAGAGAAGGACTTGTAGGAAGCACAAATTGAATTGAATTAACTGAATGATTAGTATTTTCTGTTTTTGTGTATTTAAAAAGGATAATATTAGAGCAGAAAAATGTAATTTACCTAGAAACAGTTTCTACCAATGTTTATTCCTGTATGTACTGTTGATGTACACTGATCAGAATCTATGCAACCATTAATATTACAGTTTTATCATATAGGTTAATGATGCTTTCAGTTAATTATTGTAGTATTCTCAGCTCCATTTTCAGCACAGACAATGCACAAAAGTCTGACGATTCCATTTGGAATATACATGTATATGCTTATACATTCAGATGTGATATTAGTTTGTCAGACATGTCTTCCCTACTAATCTGTCCGTCTGTTTATTTGTCCCTCACTTCTACCCTCTCTGCATCACTCTGTCCTACTGTCTGTTCCCCTGTCTGACACTATTGATCAGCTATGACCCACCCACTGGCTGCAATCTCTCTCTGTTTCTCTCTCTCTGTTATAAATCTCTAAGGTGACAGGGGCAGGATAGCTGTGTGCCTAGATAAGGCCTTGTTTGACTTTTGCTGAGACAGCACAATATGTGATGAATAGAGAGGAGGAAGGAGAGAGAAAAAGGGCACCTGCAAGGAGAAAAAAAAGAGTCTTGAGGTGAGAATCTCATTAGGTATTCAAGTATGCCTGAAAACAAGATTAAAAATATACATAGCCATATTTATCTGACTCTTTGTCAGAATGTGAAAAGAACAGCCTCAGGCAATTTATGACAATACATCAATGACAAAATTATGTATAATATTCAGTATAAGGACTGAATAATTTTTTTAAATGACATTTTTGATAACAGTTCGATTCCAAAACGGAGGTTTAAGCTTAAGGATCCAGAAATGTTGTGGTGGTGAAAGTAAAGCTATTGGACATTTTGTTGGACTGTCAGTTCTTTTGTGTTAATGAATGAATGAATGAGGCATTTATATATATTGCTTTCTTATGTTTCACTGTACACCCAAAGCGCTTTACAATCATATTTGGGGTCTCTTCTCAACCACCATTAGTGAGCAGCATCAACTTGGATGGTGCGACGGCAGCCACAGTACAATGGCTTCAGTGCACTCACCACACACCAGCTGTAGGTGGAGAGGAGAGAGAGTGATATAGCCAATTCAGTGGATTGGGATTATTAGGAGGCCATAATTGGTAAGGGCCAATGGAGGGAATTTGGCCTGGCCACCGGGGATTACACCCCTACTCTTTTATGAGAAGTGCCAAGTTTTCCTCCACAGGGCATCTTTGTGGACATAAGGCTTTGTGGACTTTGTGGCTAATATACAGTGGGTACGGAAAGTATTCAGACCCCCTTAAATGTTTCACTCTTTGTTATATTGCAGCCATTTGCTAAAATCTTTTAAGTTCATTTTTTTCCTCGTTAATGTACACACAGCACCCCATATTGACAGAAAAACACAGAATTGTTGACATTTTTGCCGATTTATTAAAAAAGAAAAACTGAAATATCACATGGTCCTAAGTATTCAGACCCTTTGCTGTGACACTTATATATTTAACTCGGTGCTGTCCATTTCTTCTGATCATCCTTGAGATGGTTCTACACCTTCATTTGAGTCCAGCTGTGTTTGATTATACTGATTGGACTTGATTAGGAAAGCCACACACCTGTCTATATAAGACCTTACAGCTCACATTGCATGTCAGAGCAAATGAGAATCGTGAGGTCAAAGGAACTGCTTGAAGAGCTCAGAGACAGAATTGTGGCAAGGCACAGATCTGGCCAAGGTTACAAAAAAATTGCTGCTGCACTTAAGGTTCCTAAGAGCACAGTGGCCTCCATAAGCCTTAAATGGAAGACATTTGGGACGACCAGAACCCTTCCTAGAGCTGGCTGTCCGGCCAAACTGAGCTATCGGGGGAGAAGAGCCTTGGTGAGAGAGGTAAAGAAGAACCCAAAGATCACTGTGGCTGAGCTCCAGAGATGCAGTCGGGAGATGGGAGGAAGTTGTTGAAAGTCAACCATCACTGTAGCCCTCCACCAGTCGGGGCTTTATGGCAGAGTGGCCCGAAGGAAGCCTCTCCTCAGTACAAGACACATGAAAGCCTGCATGGAGTTTGCTAAAAAAACACCTGAAGGACTCCAAGATGGTGAGAAATACGATTCTCTGGTCTGATGAGACCAAGATAGAACTTTTTGGCCTTAATTCTAAGTGGTATGTGTGGAGAAAACCAGGCACTGCTCATCACCTGTGCAATGCAGTCCCAACAGTGAAGCAAGGTGGTGGCAGCATCATGCTGTGGGGGTGTTTTTCAGCTGCAGGGACAGGACGACTGGTTGCAATCGAGGGAAAGATGAATGCGGCCAAGTACAAGGATATCCTGGACGAAAACCTTCTCCAGAGTGAACCTCAGACTGGGCCGAAGGTTTACCTTCCAACAAGACAATGACCCTAAGCACACAGCTAAAATAATGAAGGAGTGGCTTCACAACAACTCCGTGACTGTTCTTGAATGGCCCAGCCAGAGCCCTGACTTAAACCCAATTGAGCATCTCTGGAGAGACCTAAAAATGGCTGTCCACCAACGTTTACCATCCAACCTGACAGAACTGGAGAGGATCTGCAAGGAGGAATGGCAGAGGATCCCCAAATCCAGGTGTGAAAAACTTGTTGCATCTTTCTCAAAAAGACTCATGGCTGTATTAGATCAAAAGGGTGCTTCTACTAAATACTGAGCAAAGAGTCTGAATGCTTAGGACCATGTGATATTCCAGTTTTTCTTTTTTAATAAATCTGCAAAAATGTCAAAATTTTTTTTTACTTAAATCATTCTAGCAAATGACTGCAATATAACAAAGAGTGAAAATTTAAGGGGGTCTGAATACTTTCCGTACCCACTGTAGGTGTTGATGAGCCTTTTTTGTGATGGATGCTTTGTGCTCAGTGCAGGTGAGTTTAGAAGTGAGGGTGACCCCTACGAATCTAAAGCTGGTACTTTATCCCTTCTAATATAAATGGGTATGTGTACCTTATAATGCTTCCTAAAGTCAATCACCGGATCCTTTGTTATTCTGACATTAAGAGACTGGTTGTTGTTCTGGCACCATTGTCTCTAGAGGCTCACCTCTTCTCTGTAGGCTGCCTCATTGTCATTGGTGATCAGACCAACAATGGTGGTATCGTCAGCAAATTTAATAATGGAATTGGAGCTGTGAATGGCCACATAATCATGTCACCAGACCACCAATCGTCCTCACCAGACCAGTGGGGGGGTCAGTGGCGAAGAGGTTTTACTGCCTGTCCGCACACACTGGGGATTTTTGGTGAGAAAATTCAAGATCCAATTGCACAATGTGGCACTTAGTCCCAGATCTAGCAGCTTGTAAATCAGCTTGGTTGGGATGAAAGAATAAAATACAGAGCTATAATCCACAAATAATAGCCTCACGTAGCAGTTTTTATTGTCCAGGTGACTCAGTGGTGTGAAGCGTGTGCAAAATCGCATCCCCCGTTGATCTATTGTGTCGGTAGGTGAATTGCTGTGGATCTACAGCAGTGGCGCCTTAATGACTATTTTCCCATGGTCCCATTAAGTAGCGACCCACTTTTTTTAGGAATATATATACATTTATATGTATGTATGTATGTGTGTGTGTGTGTGTGTGTGTGTGTATATATATATATATATATATATATATATCTCGATTCATGTGGATTATATTTAAGAGGCACCTTCGTTTAAACTACCTTTCAGAACTACTCGGGATAGTAGATGGAACTGTCATTGTACCAACCGAGCCATTGCTGAATCTTCACGAAAGTTTATAATTTGCTCGTGTTTAAAGCCTTGAACAGCAGCGCCCCGTGCACACATCTCAAACTGTGTCTGTTAGATAACACTGGAGAATAGAGCGTTATGAATCATTCTTCACACACACAGTAGCTGAAATTTAAAACTGTTAAAAAAAAATGCTCAATAAACTGCTGCATATAAGCACTGTGACTCTGTGTGTATGTATGTATGTATGTATATACATATAAAACTGGCACATATATATATACAGTTTTTTGACATTACACATTTTAGCACAGAAGCCTAAAATACTTTATTGTTGTCATGTTATAAGCTGTCATTAGACTACTGTGATTTTTTTATAGTATTATTTTTTTTTATTATTATTTGTGGATGTTCCAATCCAGGGTTCAATTTTAAATAATTGTTTGTTATATATTTTGGTTGCAGTTGTGAGTTAATAAAAATTTAACTGGTTGTGTAAAATAGGCACATATCGAAATATCGATCGATACACCCCTGAGTTGAATCATATCATAATCGTATTGCAGAACTTTCTGAGGTATTGGACAATATTGTACCGCTGGCTATGAGAATTGATATTCTATTGAATTGTGATGAACCGTCCGATTTACACCCCTAGTTGGCATGGCTAAAAGTGAATCTCACTTCTGCGGCAGAGACGGTTAAACTGGAAACATGCAATGCTGCATGAGCTCGCATAGGAGGGTCATTATTTACGAGCTCGAAAATGCGCATAGAACATGTTCAGTTCATCATGGAGAGACTCACCAGCAGCTGTAAATATCCGCATCTGCGATTTGTAGTCCATTATGGTTTGAATCCCTTGCCACATCTAATGCGTCAGATGTCAAATTTGACACAGGGGCACACACTTCCTAAAATCCTTGTTAGGATTCTCCATTTTAGATCCTGCCTTCACATTGTGCTAACAACACAATGGCTCCTGGAGACAAAAGCTGATGACGTGCACTATGGATGCCCTCTTGTACTTTCAATCAGATTGGAGTGTTTTCACACATGCTTCAGACACCGGTTACGCTGATTGCATTCCCATAGGGCCTATTCAAGATGCCGTGAAGAGTTCCCATTCGAAAGGGAACATGAATTTGATGATCAGAAATGTTCATACATAAGCATGTTTTGTTCTGTTTCTTAGGTACGTGGTGTTTGAAGCAGTGTGAGAGATGAGTTTGTCCAAGTCTTGACACTGCTTAAGTTTGTCCGAGATGCTGTGTATTGACGCAGGCAGAGAAGATAGCAGCTTAAAAGCTATCTTAATAACACAGACTAGAAACCCGCAAAGTGAAGGGCAGTTACAGAGATGACTCGCCACTTTCCACACAGTGACAGAGAAAGAGATAGAAAGCTTGTCGTAAACCTTGTGTGTGAGTGCATGTGGAAGCGGTGATGTGCGTCAACAGATGGTTGGGCTAATTGATCTATCATTACGATAGCTTAAACCCCTCTGCCGCTCGGTCATCTCCTTCGTTCTCTCTTTCTGTTCATGTTTGTGCCTCAGCACATTTCCAGTTAATACCTGTTATTATTGCACAGCTGAGCCCTCAGAATCCTGGTGAGTGAATCCACTGCTAGAGGGTACAAAATGACTGAAAGGTCACAGAGTGTGTGTGTTTATGTGTATTTTGAATGCTTGTGTGTGTTTGCTGGAGTGTGTAGCAAGACATTCTCCCTTTTTAGAGCACTTGATGGTACAAGAGAGCTTTTATTTGAATCAGGAAAGCCTAGCTATACCGCAATGATACAAGTCTCTCTCTCTCTCTCTCTCTCTCTCTCTCTCTCTCTCTCTCTCTTTCTTTCTCAGAGAAGTGGAAGGTGAACTAGAGGTGGTTTGGGAGGCAGCGACCAGAGAGAGTCAGCGCTTGAGAGAGGTGGTGTTGAGAAGCAGTCCAGCCACCGTGGCTCCAGCCCTACACAGCACTTCCGGCAAATCTCCTGCCAGGATCCCCCATGTAAAAGATCATTTGTCCTGCTTGCTGTCCTCTCCCTTCACCTTCAGACAGAGTCGTCTGCCACATCCTTTACAGTGCAGCCCCATGTTTGACTCCGATTCCGACCAGCACCAGAATCCATCATCTGATGAGAGCGACAAGAGCGGACGGGACTCCTAATAATTCCATATTCTCCTTAAATACATGTTTTGAGTTCAGGAATTAATTTTAATGATTTACCTAAGCTTAATGTTTTTTCATGTAAAATACATGAAGTCCTTAAATACACAACCTTGCTTTCTCTTAACTTTGACAAATGTGCTTTGATGCTTTTTTACAACATCAGTGTTTTCGATTATTAATGTTTATCCTGTGGATGGAGAACGTTACAATGTTTATTCACCTACTGAGCTCATTTCAGAAAGCATTTGTGATAGAGCAGTTCCAGCAGAGGATAAACAAAATAACAGGAAATTCTGTTACACAAGCCATACGATGAATGATTGAGAAACAGAAATCTCTCTTATTTCTTCTCTAGGATGAAGGCTTTACACAACAGATTGCACTAAGGTTGTCCCACATAATTTTCTTTTAATAAGGACAAAGTACGGTATACAATAATATAATTGGCATCCCTGTTTGTACATTTTTTGCTCATGACCTGCACTGAGCTCATCTCTTTGCTGTTCCAAATTATTCCTATTGTTCCAAACACAAATGAAGATCTTTTTGATGAAATCTGAGAGCTTTCTACCCCTTATTGACAGCAATGCAACTACCATTTTGACTCTTCAAAAAGTTCATTAGGAGATCATAAAACTAATCCATATGAATTGAGCAGTTTAGTCGAAATTGTCACAATTTATTCATTTATTTATTTATTTTTCAAACAATATTTCAATCATTTCCCAATGGACATAACCATGTCCCGACCTACATATTTTTCTCATGCTTTCCATCCACTTTTTTTTAGGCAAAAAAAAAAGATTTTATATACGTTACCTTTTTTGTAATTTTGAGGGGACAAAAGGAACATAAATAAATCTTGTTCCTTGGAGGGTTTTTTTTAAACACCTCCTATATATGACACTAATGTGAGGTTCTCCTGAGGAGAGAAATTCTTAATTCCATAAAAAAAAAGAGAAATATTCAGTTCTAAAGCCTACGCTGTGGTCAGGACAAAACTAGCAAGACGCAGCAATAAAACCAGACAGTGACGATATTGCAAAACACCTCATCGATTTAAAAAAGTGCCTGTCTGACTGTTACAGCATAAGGACAGTCCAATAGTTCTCTCCATAATGGCACTGCAATAATTTAGAGCAAAATTATAACCAAGCATTGACTACACCCAAAGCAAACCGCATTCAGGACGTTTGTTGTAACAGTGTCACAGAACTGCAGTACGTGTGCATGTGCGTGAGCTCACAAAAGAAATGGAGCACTACTGGTTGCAGTATTGATTATAAATTTCATAGATTAGCAGTTATGTAGCATTTCAACTTCTAGTTAACAGTTTATTAATTAATTGCAGTACATCTTAATTGGTTTTATTTTTTATTAGGACTGCTGTTCATTGGAGCATGTTTGTGATAATATATGTATGTGGTAGAATGTTTTTGTTAATGTCACAGATTTATTTTAGAAAGCAAATCTCTCTGATAGTGCAGCCCAGTGAACTGGAGAGTTGGGACAGACCTGAAGTGCTTTGGTATGAGTTATAAATCATGAATCTGTGTTTTAGGATGAAATGTAGGACGACTGTCTGCAAATAGCTACAACTTATCACTTGTAAGTTGTACAAAAGCGTTAGCGGTGTGTGTGTGTGTGTGTGAGAGAGAGAGAGAGAGAGAGAGTGTGAGTGTGAGTGTGTGTTTATATGCTTATGAGAATGAGAAGCATTGCTCCTCAGGCACAGGTCACTTGTTCCCTTTCACAGACCCAGTGGACTGAAGCTCTGACAGCAGAGAAAAATGATGAGGATATCTTATACTATTGCTGCACCTCTAATTCCCTCACACCCAGTGAGCAAAACATACACACACACACATAACAACTCTCTGTCTGTCTTATTCTCCCCCATTCTGTAAATTCATTCATATCACTCACCCTCTCATTTCTCATCAGTTTTGAGAATAGAAAGACATTTTCGATCCTCAAGGCTTTCTACTGGAATTCCTCATTTACATTTACTCCTTGAATCCAAAAGCGAGGAATACAATAGTACAACTAAAATGATGCACATGAATGACAGAACTGGCCTGTTTCATCAATGGAGCTAATAGAAGATACGAAAAGTAGTGCTGCCATCTGCTGGACATTATTAAACCAGCAAGGCTTTCAATTAAACAAATGTCAAAAACCCTAATGAGTAACTAGAAATACAGTTAAAACCACAAAGACCACCTATTGAATAATATAGAGAAAAATACAGTTTTGGAGAAACACAGACTTGATTAATCTGCAAATTTCTGATGAGCCTGTGGCAGATTTTGTGACAGGCTACCTAGATAGATTACATAAACATCAAAGCTTATACTCAGACTCTGAGGATTTCAAGGTCCTGCTGAACAGTTAAAGCCCCTGAAAAGTTTAAGACCTGTCCTCTGGGTCTAGAGTTATGGTTTGTTCCTTATCTAGGTTAGCATCTCAGTGTAAGGTCAGCTGGATCCCTTTCAAGCGCTCAATCACACCATTGTTGTGCTCTTGTGAATGGAGATTTCCTAAAGTAGGCTATTATTACCATGACTTCATGTGATTTAATACAGACTAATTTAATAATATTTATTACATCACATCCTGTAGGCTACCACTTACTAAATTTTACCAATGTAACCATAGATACTTGTTTTACAACCATAATAAATTTGAATATGGGATTTCCTTTCATATAGTGTCTGTTTCATTTTGCCAGTTGTGGCAAATTCAGTTAATTCACTAAATGAAACCCTGTCATTTAAACTGACTCCAGAATTTCATTTTCTCATCTTTTGAGCCACAATTATAGGGTTTTTGATAACGCAACACATACTCGCACTCAAATCTTTCTAGCAGCTTCACTTTAACTGTAACTGATGGGTTATCAAATCACTCCGTCTCATAAACAAAACAATAAAACATGGACATGTCACTTTATGACGTCAGTAAATATTTAGATAACTTAAAAAAAAAACTGCTTAAATGGAGCTTGTATACTTATTATGCTCATATTAAAAGAATTCAAGTTAATGAAATAGTTTGATAATTCATTTTGAAAAGATTTTCTCTATGAATATTCAGACATTAGATTGAGAATGAGTTGCATAAACATGAAGTCCATCTGAGATGTTTTCTCTGGGTTTCAGCGTTGCACGTGAAGGAAGGATGTGCAAAGCCAGTCATTTGTGACGGGGCCGGGTTAATTGTTAGCTGCTCGGATGCCACCCAGAATGTGTGTGTGTGTGTGTGTGTGTGTGTGTGTGATCCCTGCTGTTATGGCTTGAAGATTCAGATCTGAGTTTGGGATAAGTAGCAGCCCATCTAAAGGTCATAAATCATATAAAGATTTCACCTTATATATTTGTAAAAATTTTATATAATTGGCTTGCATGTCCTTGGAATTTCCTTGATGAAAACTGAATGAAAGTACAAGAATAATGTTGCTTTGTGGTGGAAGTAGATCAATGTTGTGCTGTGTCATTCAGCCATGACATTTTCACTTTGCTTATAACTATTACGAACTGTTTTATTTCAAGGTTAATTCATTTTTATCATTTTGAAGATTGGCAATGAGAACACTGTCTAATTTATAGCCAAATGACAGATATGTGTTTATATCATTTGTAGGGTGCAGAATGTGGAGACGAGTAATTGTTGATGCACTGGGGTAGTTAAATAGTAACATAGCACGTTGCTGGAAGAGCTGTGCTGTCATTTGAGTAAAAACTGTACAATACGGTTACAATACAGTAACATTATGTTATGTTAATACATTATATATATAAACTAGCATTAACTAACAATGAACAACCGTCTTACAGTGTTTAGCGTTCTTCATTGTTAATTTCTACATCTTTTACTACATCTGTAACAATTCAAGTTGAATAAACTAACATTTATGAATGTATTATGAACAAACATGAATAATAAACAATCGTACACTTATGAGTACTTTGTCATATCAAGTATTTCTATGTATAATAATATAACAGAGAGCTATTAAATGCCTGACTCCCTTTGAAACTATTGCCATAGAGATACGGCTCAGCTTTTGAACTCGACAAATGAAAAGGAGAGACCGGAATGATGAGTACATCAGTCTGACTGTAAAGTGTATAGTATGTTCAGGTTGATCTCAAAGCCAAAAAGTGTCCCAATTAGCCTGAATTCACCCTATGTGGTATTTATAATACCATACGAGATCATGGAGCTTTACAGGCATGTATTTATTTGAGCAGTGGCTTGTACTGAGTTTCATTGGCAGTGCTTTTGATCTAAGCCTGTGTTCTGGTCTATCCTTGGCTTCACACTGTCACCCCCTCTTTCCAACCAAACCATATCAAGTGTCTCTTTCAAAGAGGTATTGTGTTGGTCAGAGCCTGCTCACCTCTAGCCAATCCTGGTCCCTCTCCTCCTCCTTGTCACGTGTTTGCTTCAATCACGGTCAGCCAGGAGAATGACTGAACACTGAAGGTCCCACCCACTTTTGTTGGTTATTAAACACATGAATTTGCAAATGGATCAAAACTTATCTGCTGGAAAAACTGAAAGCATTGCAGTTTTGTCTTTCGCCTCACGCCTCGAGGTAAACATGATTCTCATATGACGGTGGAATTGGTGGCACAGAAAGTAAGCTTGAGTTAACTTATAGTTTGTCTTTGCTGAATGAAAAAAATTGCACTCAGAAAAATATTTAATGCATTTTTTTTTTTTGTTAAAATATTGAAGCAAAGTTATAGATAATGTGATATTTATTTTGAGTAGTGAAAAATATTTTCTATAAGTATGATAAATGTTTGGCAGAAAAAGAAGTTTGTTTACACTGTAAATCTTAACGTTAAGTATTTACAGAGGTACACAATGGACCAGACACATAATGGCAGCACGGATGAATCTCTCCAAGTCTCCAAATAAAAAGGAAAATACCTTTCAATTTACGGATGATATTTTTTTTTTTAGTTTAGTATCAGTAGCTGCTTGTGGTAATCAGGCAAGACACTGTCTTAATTACAGATGAGATACAGTATCATCTGTGTAGAATGAGAAAGCACATTCTTTGAGATGACAAAGGTCTTTAGATGACTTTATTAGCAAAGTACGTGATGCACAAATAAGTAGAACTTTAAGAGAAGTTTAATCATTTAACTGAATGATGTATGCATACTTTTGCTGGGTTTATAGCAGTATTTTAATATTTATTTTTTATTAGCCGATATATTTTTGTACTCATTTTCCTTGAGATTTTTTGCAGCCAATTCTAGTCTTTGCTTCTTGACTAGAGTATAAACTGAACCTTTGACTATCGCACTGCAGTTGCTAGGAGACAAAATGGTCTGAATTGAAGTTCATGTGGAGCAGATGTTATTGTGTGTGAATAAACAGATCTGTCAGAGAGCTCATAACACTGAAAACACTATAATGTCTTTAACTTGGCCTTCAGGATTAGTACTGACATGATGAACTACACAAGCAAGCACAAGACATCAAAACAACAAGAATAAATGTGCTGTATTCCTTAGATATCTATCTGTCTTTTAGTAAATTTTGTTCTCTTTTATTTACTATTTAACTTAATGATTTTCAACTGATATGTAACCGAGTTTGTAGTAAAGAGTATACTGTAGTTCTGTTTGTATTTAATCAGGCTGACTGCACAAAATTCAAACTGGACTGTTGATCCTGTGAAAGATGGAGGATCTGAAAAAGGCGAGCACTCACAATGGGAGCGTCCCAGAGGCTCCTGGAGCCAAAAAGCATGAGCAGGCAAAAGCAGCAGTTCTGCATCAGAATGTGAGTATGAGAGAATCTTACTCTTTATGGGCACATTACACAGAAGAATGTGAAGAATGTTTAATGATCACTGGTTTCCGTCCAGAGTCGATGCATGTGGGCGTGAGAGTAAGTGTGTGAAGGGTTTAACTGTGGGTTGACCTGGCGGTGCCTGTCACCATCACTGCGGTGTAATTCCCTCCCTTCCTGACCCATCTATTCGAGTATTCATCTCTTTTTTTGTAACTCTCACCAATGACAAGTTTAGCTATTTATACTGTAAGTAAATCTGCGTACATAAGGACAAGAATGGCCACTAAAACTATCGCAACCCTTGTTCTTTATGTTGACTTATATTTAGACATGGCAATCAGATAATATTAATAGAAGCCTCATCTTCCCTTAAAGTGGTTTGAGGTCATTTAGATCAAATGTAGTGTAATAAATCTGGCTGATATGGGAGGTTGAATTATTATTTGTTATGGCAGTTCTATAAAATAAAACACTAAAAACTAAAATCACTAAATGCTACATATGGGATATTTATGTTGAGATATGCTAAATTATTCATGTTTTAAGGATTAACTTTAATGGCTAAGGTAACCTAAATGTAAAAATAGATTAAAGAAGAATCCAACAGATACGATCAAATAAAAAATCCCTCAAATCAGCTGACCAGCCCATGTGGTGTCGATATATCATGCATCCCTAATTTTAACATCACATTACTTAATCACTCCCTAACCTTTTAACCTTAACCCTGTCTGAATGTCTCAGGTGGGTCTTGTAAGTGGCATCTGTCTGATAGTGGGAACAATGATCGGCTCAGGGATCTTCATTTCTCCCAAAGCGGTTCTGGAGGGAACTGGAGCCGTGGGCCCATGTCTGTGTGTGTGGGCGGCTTGCGGAGTACTGGCTACAATGGGTCTGTATCCACAAAACAAACACATTATCTATGAGTTTACATAAAAGCCTTGAGACGCCTGATAAACCCTCATTACAAAGATAAATGGGTGAGATTAAGCACAATCACCTCATGCATCATGTCATATTTGTCTCACCATATTTCTGAATGCAATGCAAAATACAATCCTTTTCTTTGATGTGTAAGTTTAAATGTCCAAAGGTTACTGCTTCATTAATTTGTGATATGCTTTATTGCTAACACTTTGCAATGAGGTTCGTTCAGTTCGTTAATGCATTAAGTTGGTCTAATAAACTAACAATGAATAGTATTTTTACAGCATATAAGCAGCATGTAATATAATTTAAAATTAAGTTAATGTTAAATTATTTAGTGCTTTATTTTTGTTCATAATACATAAATGCATTGTAAAAAGATTTTGACAGTTGAGATGTTAAATATTGTTAGTTCATCATACCCAATGCATTAAATAGTGTTAATGTATTGAATCTTATTGTAAAGTCGTTTATTTTGCTCCATTCGTTGAAGCTGTTGTTTTACCACATTGTGTCACAAATATGTAAATCTAAACTAAATCTTTATTTTATCCAGCACTTTCTGCTGAGATTATAGTTGGGCAAAGTCAAGGAGGTTAATCAGATATGTTCACTCACTCAGAAACCCTCAGTCAGACTTTTAAAGTCACATACTGTTCGGGAAAATTCCCAAGACACAGAAATCCTCTTTAGTTTAATTCTGACTCTGCTTGCAGAAGACCTTTCGGTAGCGGACTCATTGACCTCAACTTGAACACTGAGAAACTAAGAGGTTTGCATGTGTGTGCAGGGGCCCTCTGCTATGCCGAGCTAGGCACAATGATCATGAAGTCTGGTGGTGAGTATCCGTACCTGATGGAGGGCTTTGGGCCAGTGGCGGCATACCTATATTCCTGGACCACAATCATCGTGTTGAAGCCTTCGTCATTTGCCATCATTGCCATGAGTTTTGCCGAGTACGCCTCCACTCCATTTTACCCAGGATGCACTCCTCCTCAAGTGGTTACCAAATGCCTGGCTGCCGCTTGTATCTGTATGTACATGTCTATCTCTTTCTATTCCAATGTCATTATTTTGTCTAACCCTCACTTTGTTCTCTCATCAGTAATAATTACCCTCGTCAACTGCCTGAGTGTGAAGCTGGCCTACAGAGTCCAGAACTTTTTCACAGCAGCCAAACTCTTGATTATTGCTATTATCGTGGTTTCCGGCATCGTTCTGTTGGCTCAAGGTATCTCTCTGTTCCTTGAGAACAATCAAACCTGCTTTTACCCCATCTCGTGTCTCATTGCCAGATCTGTTTTTGTGACATTCATGTGATATGCAGGGCTGGGTAGGTTACTTTTAAAATGTATTTCACTACAGATTACAAAATACATGCTTTAAAAAGTAATTTGTAACGTATTTCGTTACATTACTCAAGTTTAGTAACTTAATCTAAATATTTTAGAATACTTTGGAATACTAATAAGTGTGAAACAAACACAAAAAAGGGTAATTCTCACAATTCTGACTTTTTTCCTCAGAATTGCGTGGTATAAAGTTGCAATTGTGAGTTGTAAAGTCAGAATTATGAGATGTAAACTGACAATATTGAGAAGTCAGAATTATAAGATATGAACTCACAATATTGAGAAAAGTCAGAATTATGAGATGTAAACTGACAATATTGAGAAAAGTCAAAAATATGAGATATAAACTCACATTCTAAATTCACAATTGCAAGAAAAAAAGTCAGTATTGCAAGTTCAATATCTCCCAATTCTGACTTTATAACTTGTAATCTCGCAATTCTGAGAAAAAGAAGTCAGAATTGTGAAATGCAAACTCACAATTGTGAGGGGAAAAAAACAAATTCTGGGAAAAAGTTGCAGTGACCTTTTTTACAATTATAAAATGACTCATAAACAACCATCACAAAACATGAAAACAGTCATGATAGGACAGTTAAGTTGACAGTTGACTTTTTATAAATTCAGTCATTTTGTCTTGTTCAGGACAGTACTAAATAAAAATAACAACATTTTTATGGTCCCTCTTAAAAGTATTAAAATGTTGGTGAAATTTAACTCCGCTTTTTCAGACTGTCAGAGTCAGAGAATCACCAATTGCTGTTTAAATGACATTAAAATTCAAAGTAATCACTTTGGTAATCTAAAATACTTTTCAGATGTAACTGTAATCTGATTACCACCCATTTAAAATGTAACTGTAATGAAATACAGTTACTCACATTTTGTATTTTAAATACATAACTAAGTTACTTCGTTACTCCCCAACCCTGGTGATATGACATTAGTTTTTATTGACTGACTTATGCGACTTTGAAAAGGACAGCAGGATCTTCTTATTCAGTTGAAGGGACTGGGATCAAATACATTTTGATAACTGAAAAATAAAATTTCTTTATCTGTTATGTTGAGAAAGATTACTCATTGTAGACTATGCCCAGGGATTAGTGTAGATGTGTGTTTGATAAGGTGACCTCTGTAAATGTTCAATGTAAGATCAATAAAATGTGTCTTTTTATTGTGTTATAATTGTTTTTTAGGCAATACACAGAATCTTAAAGACCCATTTGCTGGGGCAAAAACATCATTTGGAGCAATTGGCCTTGCATTTTACAATGGTCTCTGGGCTTATGATGGATGGTAAAGTATTGATGAGCTCATATAATGTTACATATGTAGCAAATGAGGCTTATGTTAAGCAGCAGTGTACATCTTTTTGAAACTTTTAATACACATATGGTAGATTCATAGAATCAACATTCTTGTGTGCTCTCAGCACTAGGAATCATTCACACCATCTAATGATAAAGGGAATTATAATTACATAATGAAAAGGGAAACTGAATGCTTGTCAAACTTTAAATGCAGTAGGATCTGTTTTTAGTGGCCCGGACTTTCACCATTCATCTTTATCATTCTGAGAGAAGCATGTACAAAACTAGAAGTCAGCTTAAGTCAGCTATGGCAATACATGTCAAAGTTCTCTTTTCTGTCTTCATAGGAATCAGCTTAACTTCATAACCGAAGAGCTGAAAAATCCATACAAGTGAGATACATAATTTCGTCCCTGTTTCCCCCATTAAATCAAGCCTGCCATAGTTTCAGTGTTATATATATATATATATATATATATATATATATATATATATATATATTATTAATGTGTGTGTGTATTTATTTATTTATTTATTTTTTTAACAGAAACCTTCCCCTGGCAATCCTTATTGGGATTCCCCTGGTTGCAGTGTGTTATATATTTGTCAACATTGCATATTTCACTGTCATGACCCCTGTTGAACTTCTGCAGTCTCCTGCCGTTGCTGTGGTGAGTGTGTTTTACAGTCATAGTCATAATTCCCACTTCCATGGAAAACCTGGAAATATCAGGGAATTTTAAATGTGTTTCAAACCTTTAAACTCTAATTTCTACAAAGAATACATATTTTCCCTAAATATGTAATCAGCCAACAATTTTTTTTTTTTTTTTCAAGGACAATTTCTAAAAATGTATTTTTAAAAATCTTTTACTAAATCATTGGGCTCTCCACAGACCTTTGGTGACAGAGTTCTGTACCCATTATCATGGGTTGTGCCTCTATTTGTGGTCTTTTCCACTTTTGGAGCAGCCAATGGGAGCTGTTTCACTGCAGGCAGGTTAGGAGCTGTTTTATAGAAATTTGCACACTGGATTAAGTGCGTTCTGAACAGTTTTCTGAGCCAGATCTTTACTGTCTGATGTGTCTGTTTGTACCTGTTAGGTTGACATATGTGGCAGGACGGGAGGGACACATGGTTAGGATCATGTCGTACATCAGTGTGAAACGTTACACACCTTCTCCAGCTCTGATGTTTAATGTAAGTCTCATGTAATATTCCATATTCAACACTTTTTTTTCTGTTTTCGGACATATCACTGTTTTTGCGATATTACATCAATTATGAGAATGTTTTAAACACATTAACATTATATTAGTTTTGTGAAAAAGTTGTTCTTTTTGTGATTTGCAGGGCTTCCTGGCAATCATCTACATCATCCCAACAGACATAAACACTCTCATCAATTACTTCAGTTTTGCTCAGTGGGCTTTCTACGGGCTCACGTGTCTTGTGCTCATCGTTATGCGATTCACTAGAAAGGACCTTCAGAGACCTGTCAAGGTTAGAGCACATTAAATATGGTGACACCACATCATGTGGCTGTATAAAAGAACTATCATTCAGCATAATCATTTAGCAGATGCTATTATTAAAATTACGAAGCTGTTCGTCATCAGACCCTACAATAAACTCAAAGGCAACTTTCAAGAGTAGCCAGAGTAGAAGCTAGAAGTTTATCATAGCAAGTGCCTTTGTTTATGGTTTTGATTTAATTTAGTACTTGCAGTAATTGATTGTTTCTTTCCTGACTATTGCAGTAAAAGCATTTTGGATCACAAATTCTGTCTGTATTTACATTGTCCACATATAGTTTCTATTATCGATTGTTGAAGACATTTGAAATTAAATGGAAAAATGCAGCTCTGTGGCATGGACTGAATCAAACATGAATCTAATCTATTGTAAAATGGCTACCCAACATGAAAATGTTTTCCTTTTGTTCCTCTCAGGTGCCGATAGTCATTCCTGCTTTGGTAGTGATTGTGTCCTGTTACCTGGTTCTTGCTCCCATCATAGACAAGCCTGAGTGGGAGTACCTGTACTGCACAGTGTTCATAATCGGCGGTCTTCTCTTATATGTACCCTTCATTTACTACAAAGTCAACTGGACTCGCCGCATCATGAGTAAGTAACTGGAAATGACACATTTGGGTATATTCCAGGGAGCAAAATGTACATTTGTCTTGACCCTTGATAAATATATAATTATATGTGTTTGTTTCTTTTCTGAATAATATGCAACTTTTAAGGCTTTTTTTAGTGGATGCTCACCATTACCAGAAACATTTATTTAATAAATGGCTCGATCATTAAACAGTAACTCTTCTCAAATGCTAAATTCTTATATCCGTTAACACTCACAGGGCCACTCACTATGCACCTTCAGCTGCTACTGCAAGTCGTTCCACCTGAAAAGATTGAGTGACAGATGTCAAACTGGAGGAAAGACAGACGTAATAGCCAGCAATGGACAACAGATTGATCCATGGAAATGTGGATAAAGGATTCTTAAAGGGAACACGACTGCATATTGACAGTTTTTCTTATTAATAATATTATTATTATTCTTAATGCAAGTCCATCCATTGTTTTACAATGTATTAAAATTCTTTCCCAGGTCACAGGGATGTTTTTAATTTCAAGAATAACACAACACTTCCATGAATGTCTGTACATTCTGACAACTTCCAGTTTGTCTAATTTATAATTGTGTAATTATATAAGTTTTTTTGTACAGGGTAGCAATGATATTTTTTCCAAGTTCCTCCAACTCAAATGTATTAATTGTGTTAATATATTGAGACTCATTTATTCATAGTTGAAGAATTGTAGTAATCTAAGTCTTTAGATGGCCTATTTTAGTTGTAGCTACTTGTAAATGAGTGGAACAATGAGCTTCTCAAAGTAAAAATCACATTCATTTTCTCCACAGGTGAACTGATTTTTAACAATAACTTTTAAAAAACGAGCTATTGTAAGCTATGATGATGCTTTTGTTGAGGCATGTTTTAATATGCACACATTTTTTAACTGTTTACTGTGTATTTTCAATTCAGTGGCGATTTAATGCAGTGATCCAGGCAGACGAGCAATGATTATGTTTTCAGATCAAATTTTATTAAATAAAATGTAAAATTATAAAGACAATAAATGAATCAATTTTAAATATAAAATTGTGATAAAGTTGTAGTTAATCGATTATAATAAAATCCAAAGTAGTGTGTCTTACAGATGAGGTTCAGAGTACAGAAAGGCCCAAAAGAAGATTTTTGCCGAATCAAAAGAGAGACAAGAAAGAGGCCCCGAGTCTTCTGACACTAAACATTCTGCTGTGCTTATTAAACAGGAAGGAAATAGGGAAAGTGGGACTAGTTCTTTTGCAAACATTTGGATGAATTCAAGACAAGATGTGGCAGATCTGATCAGGTCACCATGCTCTTGTAATATAGCAGATCTTGCATCATCTCATGTCTGCAGAGATGGAAACAGACATTTTTATACTAAAGTACAGCACTGATGGAAAATACACCCACTTGATCTTACAAACAAAAAAAAAAAATCTTACATTTGAAAACAATTAAACAGATCAGAGCATATAGTAGAATATATGTAAATGATTAAAGAAATCAACATGTAAAACAATAAAACATAACATGAGGCATAAAAAGGATCAAGAATTCATTAAGAAAAGATTAATAAGATTCATAACAAGGAACAGTTCATAAAAGAAATGAATAAAAGACATCAATAAAACGAATGAAATTGAATGAACTCAAATATGAAAGATTTCGCACACACCTATCCCCCACTTGAGACTATCAAGAATAATCTTTTGAACAAAAGTCGAATTTCAATACATCGCATAATACTTGGTTCAAAATTCAGTGTATATAAGGTTCCGGTTACCTCTCAAATCCCAACTCGATGTATATGACCTGACCTGACCTGACGAGGGCCCCTCAAAGAAAACTCCTGATGTCCCCTGGACTTCTGCTGGGACTACTGAACGTAGAGCTGCGGCGTTCCCCGTGCAACACTGTCTAAGCCGGGATGTCCAAACTTGATCTTGGAGGGTCACTGTCCTGCAGAGTTTAGCTCTAACTTGCCTCAACACACCTGCCTGGAAGTTTTGTACGCTTGGCAAGACCTTGATCAGCTGGTTCAGGGGTGTTTAACTCGGGTTGGAGCTGAAATCTCAGGACAGTGGCCCTCCAGGACCTGGATTGGACACCCCTGGTCTAAATGTTTGGAATAATACAGACTGCGGTCAACAAATCCCATTTTTTCAGTATCTGATTTAAAGAAATTATATTTTAGGCCACACTCAACAATTTATTTGACATTAGTCTGGAATAATTTTTAACTGTCAGACATGTTAAGTGGTAGGCCTATTCAGGACTTATCTGGATTGACAGGCCATCACACAGTTCATTAGACATGGATTTTATAGTTATTGTTGGACTTTGTTGTAATCATAAATCAACACATTCAATCGATTATAATTGTAGTATAATAAAAACGTCCTGATGTGAATGTAGCAAAGTTATGAAAAGCTAGCGTTCTTCCCTCGCTGTAGAGGGCGCTCAATCACCAAATACATAATAAATATATTCTTATTTTCTCTGTGCTGTCCTTCATGCCCTATGTGGTTGTGTCCATAGACATAATAAAATACATAGCCGCCATATTGTGCAGGGCAACGTTCCCATAACGCTCATAACTGGAATTGAGAAAAATGCCTGTTTGTGTTGCTTGGGGCTGTACAAATCACCGCACAATTGAATACAGGTCTCGAGGAATAACCTTTCACAGGTAAGGCTGAACATTGTTTCTGGTTGTATTTGGTCATTATATAATTATGTTGATAGTAGTTGACCACCGGAGTCAGTCAGAAAATAGCTAGCGATGTCGCCAATTACCTGTGAAAGTTGAGACATGAGCTTACATGATTTATATTATAGTTTTAGAATATATTATCTTATTTTATTTTATAAACTAAATTTCCTGAAGTTTAAATATGCATCTTTATTTTCTTAAAACTGACTTTTAAGACAAACACTCGTTTCGGTTAGGTGACTGAGTTTTTGTGAATTACTGTAATGTTAGTTAGTTGGCTAGCTTACTTTCTCACACATTGAAGGTTTCCCAGAGACAAAGAGTTGAGGAGACAGTGGGAAGTAGTTATAAGAAGGGAAGTTTTTTCCAGCCTGTGTCATTTGTATTTGACGATTTGCTTCATTTTCACAATGGTGGTCAATTCTAAACACAAGAAAAGCTAAAATGGGTTAAAAGACAGAAAATGCCTTTTCCACAATAAGAAATCTTTTTTCATTTATTGTGAATGATCTCAGAATGGGCGTCTTCACCATTCTTATCCAAGAATAAAGCAGCCAAATACGGGAAAAGTCTGAGCTTTGACTATAAAAATAAATATTTTTTAAAAGTCTACTATCGAGGTTTTAAGTAACTAGAGATGGAACTTTTTGTACATCATAAACCACTGAAATCGGTTGATAAATGTAAACCTTATTTTCGCTTTTATCCAGAAAAACTGCAGCTCGCCAGTTTACTTGCATTGGTTTACAGTGCAGTCTTGCCCTCAGCAATATGGCGGACGCGTTGACGTATCACTGCAACGTTCCCAAGCAGCCAATGGGGAATCTATGTATTTTATTATGTCTATGGTTGTGTCTAGAAGGGAAACAGCTACGGCCGGAAGTGAGGCAAAATCTCAGGATAAATAACAGTAAATTAAATGTGCTACTTATTAAATTGTGTTTTATTAACATCAACACCTACCCCAACCCTAACCTTACAATACTGGAAATACAGTTATTAAATTAAATGACGCAATATTGATGTGCGCATGCCCAGTGGCCGTAGCTGTATCCCTTCTAGTCTTTGACCGACGGCCTAAAGTTTAGGGATAAGGTGTAGTGTAACTGAACATTTAAGGGGAGGCCAAGATGAACACGGCGCTTAAGCACTGGAGAGAGGCGGCGACAGTGATTTTGGCGGCCGGGCTGAGACGCACTCAGACTGCGGACTTCCTTAAAGCAGGTCTGGAGAAAGTCACTGATGCAGCGCACAAACCTGCCTTCGATTATCAGGTGCTGCTGCTGAAACGCAGCGGTCACAGCGGCTTCATGCCCAATGCCTACGTGTTTCCCGGGGGGCTGGTGGATTCGTCTGACTTCTCCAGCGAGTGGCAGGAGATCTTTAAAGCCTTTACGGAAGAGCCCAACTACGGCATTGGCGTTGTGAAGCAGCCGCCGGCGACCAGGCCACCCATTTTCGCCACTGACAGAGCTCAGCTGGGATCTCCCATCCCGGGAGATGTGGCTTTCAGGATATGTGCGGTGAGAGAGACGTTTGAGGAGTCCGGAGTGCTCCTCGCGGTTCCCAAGCACGAGGAAAGCGGGGTTCGCGTGCACACAGATGACGCTCATGACCGCGACACCCAGCCGAGCCTGAGCAGAGTGAGCGGACTGTGGAGTAAAGACGTGCTGTCAAAGTGGAGAGCTCTGGTTATTGGCAACTCGTCGAATTTTATTAAGATGTGCAGGGAGTTGCAGTGTCTGCCCAACATCTGGGCTCTGCATGAATGGGGGAACTGGCTGACACCCATAGGCGTGTATGACAAACAGAGGCGCTACGACACCGCGTTTTACATCTGCTGCCTTCACGAGACTCCATACACGCTTCAAGACGAGAAGGAAATCGTTCATTTTAAGGTGCGTTTCGAATGGTATGGTTACACACGTACATTTAAAATTCTTCTCGGCAGACACTTAATGAACGTGTATGTTATCACTTGATGTCAATTTGTGTCTAGCTAGCTAAATAACTGAAAAGACGTTGCTTGTAAATGTCAACATATTTCCTGGAGCGACCTCATTAATATTCATAAGGCAAGCCGCTCATTCGCCAGCTACACCGCGCCCACTCAACGCTGTTCAGCAAGTGGCTAAACGTAACAGAACGTAATTAATATTCATGTACCAGGTCATTCCCATAGTAGCCGATGTCTTGGCCTGATGAGGACAACTGATGCTTGACTGTTGGGAAATAACACAACTCCCTTGTCTCTCAGTGGTCCACTCCCTCAGAAGTCCTACAGAGCTACAAATCAAAAGAAATTTGGATAGCTCCACCTCAGTTTTACGACCTTGGACGAATGTGCCATTTTCCAGCTCTCCGAGATCTCCATCGCTTTGCCTGGCAGAGGTCTGTGGAGGGATGTGAGCAGTGGCTCCCTATTCACCTGGTGTTATCGGACTGCTTTGCAAATATTTTACCAGGTAAATGCCAGATAATAAATTCCTATCGATGTCTGCTAAATGTCGCCTCTTGATGGGACAAAGGAGTGTTGTGACTAAGGAACCTAAACACAAAACTGAACTTTTTTTTTCCTCACTTAACTGATACATAGGGGACGCTCTGTACCCAGAGGAAGTGGACACTTCTGGAAATAGTGGTGGTGTGATGAAAATTGAGAAAAGTCTTGAAGAGCTCCAGCGGGACAGTGCAAAGATGCACCGTATTGTCGGACAGGATCCGTATTCAATATCTATCCATATGAACATCAGACCCAAGTATAACCACCTGCCGCCGCTTTGCGGTGAAGATGTGGGTGGCGCCTCCAAAAACAGTAGTAAACTCTGACACTTGCAGGACTGATGGAAACACTAGACGAGTTTTTAAATGGTTAATCAACACGTTGATGTGGCCCTTGACCTATGCAATGAAGTTTGATTATATGTTTCCTTTAACTTGTCAAAGAAAAAACAAAATGACCTCTTTGCTGTGATGACAATATATTTTTGAAATTGATCATGAACGCTAAAAGATTGTTCTGGCTCTTGTCTATATTGTAACACCACAGAGTACGGGTCATAATACCAACAGATTCAAAAAGTGTAACAGCTATTCAAGCTTGAATTGTCACATTTGCTCATTATTGCAGCTGAGATGGTAAAGCCAAACTGTGACCAGTGTATATCCGTGTCAGCTTTTCCATGCTTTGTTTGCAGAATACATGACTCTAAAACAACCTGAAAAGTGTAGTGTACAAATAGTACAATTTGTCTGATTGGCAAGCATATAGATAACCAATTACAAGGAATTTTACTGTAACAAATATTGCAAACTTAATATTGGCTAGAAAGACATTTCCTGATTCACTTTTTATTGTACTTTGAACACCTTAGATTTAAATGTCAAATTATTTGATTAAAAAAAAAAAAGAACATGTACATTTCTAGCATTTTTAAGTTGAGAAAACAAATGAATTCAGACACAATGTGTGTGGATCTTTTCAAACAGTTTAATCATACATAAACTAAAACTACCAGATGACTGCTTTGTATGTGTCCACTTTCTAGATTGCTGTAGAGACAGTAGCATGAAATCCTGAACCAACTTAATACAACACGCTTGTTTCAGACATCTAATAAACTCTGCACTCTCTACACTTCCAATGAAAACCACACAACTTGAATGACAAAACGACTAAAAAAAAAAAAAAAAAAAACATCTGTTAAAGGCTGTTTTGTGGAGTTGATTTTTTTTTGTTTGTGGTTTGGTTATTTTGTACAGGTTGATGTTTGGTCATTGTGTTACAGTCTACATGCTTCTACTTACTGGGACTTACATTGTGAAACAACTTATGAAGTAGAAAAGGCAAAATCTGTACAAATCTTAAATGTTAAATACAATCACTCTGTACCAGTAATGACAAACATCCCACAGGAAATTCTCAGAATACATATAAACTCACAAAACAGCAGCTTAAAATCTAAATAGAAAACAACCACCTCAACTCCCAATTAGATTAGTCTGTCAGAATACATTTAAAAAAACAAACTGTAGCTCTTCATCCATGGAGGCATGTTGGACATTAGAGTGTTGCCCCGCAAACTAAAGGTTTAGGGGGCAAAGCTGCAGTTGAGCTCTACCAATCAGTCCAGAATCCCAGAACTTCACAACTTGTACAGATGCCAGAATAGGAAAAAAAACAAATGCCTGCAAGCCGAGTGTAAAACAGACCAACTGTATGGTTATAACAAATTATTATTAACTGAACAACATCTTAAGAAGAACATGTGTTTTTGCTGTTGTAGGCACAATCATTTATATCCAAAGACTCATGAAATTCACTTCCATTTTTGTAACAAGCATACATTAAAATCTCACCTTTTAACCCATAACCTAAACACACATTGTATTTTTTTTGTTGTTGTTAATCTTTAACCATCAAAATGAGACCACATGTCATAAACATGATATGAATCATACTGCAAATGTAACCAACAGCAACATGCAAAACTTTTGGCACCACTTTATTCATCTTGACTTTTTGAAACAGAACTAGATCACATTTTGCTGAGGATTTCAGTGCACTTACAAAAAAAACAAACAAAAAAAAAAAACATGCATGCTTAATATTTACCTATGACAATAAATTCAACTCTGCTCATTCTATGCATTATTTCAGACTAATCCTGATTTTCACACAATAGGAAATGAAAAACATGTGCCTATGTTGGCTCGACACAAAGAAGAAAAAGGCAATTCAAGTGTCTATTGTATTGTCACTCTGTTAATAAAAACTCCCAAAATTACATCATGCCAACTAACCTAACACAAAATTACAAAGTTTATCCTCGATTTCAGCAAAATGTGACAAACATCCTCTAAAAGGTTTAGAACTAACAAGTGAGAGAAAGGGAAACACACCCACACTTGAACACACAAAAGTGATTCTATAAACTGAATGGCTGCTTTGAGAAAAAAAAAAGAAAAAAAAAAAAAGTACAATTAGAAGCGCTAGGAAGACTGCTTAAAACAATAAAAATCAATAAAGAAAAATCTGAAAAACAATGAAAATTAAAAGCTTCTGCAAAAATCTAGTGGTTATGTTTGTACGTTCTAGAAAAATAGACTCTTTGCTCAATTTTCATGAAACTTTTTACACTTTTAGCAGTCTTTCTAATGCTCCCATTGGCAGCACAAATGACAGAAATGAACATCACACAAAGAAACAAACAAAATAAGTAATCAATAAGCGTCAAAAGTTAACAAAAAAGGTCAAGTGTGAAATTTCAAGCGTCAGAGAAGCGAAGAGGACAACGGACTGGACGATGAACTTTTGACGTCACATCGACATGCTAGGCAAACGATGACAAACGGGCACGAAGATATCTAGAACAAAAACAAAAAAAACGAATAACAAACCTAGGTTAAAGCACAACGGAAAAAGGAGAGGGGATGAAAAATAAAATCATGAATGATTATTTTTACATGTGAGGGGGGGGGGGGGGGGAGGCTTTCAAAGATGCACATGATCTAAACACAAAACACTGAATGCAACACAGGAAACAATGAAGAAAAGTGGGAAGAAATAGGGAAAGGTAAGCACCATGCCAATAGTGAACAAAGGGAGTAACATTAAAGAACAACATCGAGAGAACACAACCTGCCTACTACAGCTACGACAACAACAACAACATCTGAACTCAAATGAAAATGTTCAACTTCTCACAACCACATTTTGATTTTAGACCAAGGGAAAGAGAGAAACGAACAGAAAAATTGTGCTTCAATGTTTCAGCTCTTTCAGTGAAAGTCTTTTTATTTTGTGCTTCAACTTTGAATTGTGTGGGACTGTGGAATAATGCATATTTGGAGCTGCTCATATTGGTTCTTATTCACAAAACACCTGCCATGGGTAACACAAATTCAGCTACATTGAACTCTGTGAAGGACAACAACATGATGGGACACAGAGCGAGTAACAGAGCATCATCGTAAAACGTGTACAGAAATTTAAGACTTGATGTGTTTGGCACATATGTGGAACTACTCTGCACCTGCGAGCTCTTTTAAGGCTCACAGATCTGCAGACCTTTACACAAACGCCAGTCAACCTGCTCTGGATAAAAGAAACAAAACTATGAAAAGATTCTGTCTAACAAACAAAAAATCCCTGCCTAGAACAAGTTCACAAGAATCTTTGGATTGTTCAAAATGGTGATTCATGGTGCAACTCGGACACGTCTGAGGCCTTCGCATTTTTCTTCCACTGAATGGTTTTTGTAGTTTGTTTTTTCATGTAAATCTCGTGTTTATTTGAACAGAGGCACAGATCAGGGACTGGGCATTCCCTGGACTAGCATCTAAACACTTTAAGATGGGGTTCACACCTGGGTTCAGTCTAAAGCGTCTCTAACGTATGAAACTAACTGAAAGGCATACAGACCGGCATATCTGTACAAGTCGCAATAGTGGCACACATTTCCTCACCTGGATTGAGAAGTGAGTCCGTACTTGATTGTGAGGTTTACAAGAATTGGCTTCTTTGCAATTAAATCAGTGAAAATAAAAAGCACCATTAATAAATACAAGCATGTCAAACAGTGATGACAATAGTGAGGTAAATGTCAAAAAAAAAAAAAATAATTGTCTAATACAATTTTTACTAATTGCAATTCCGAGCTCAAGTTATGCTGTGAGGAAATAAACGAATGACTTCTGATTAAAGCACATTTCAGCATTCGTCATTGCACATGTAATGTACTTAGTTTAGAGATATTACACTGAGTGAGTAAGAACTTTAGACTGAACCATGGATCTGCTTCAGACTTAAATTCTTGATACAATTTTTTTTTTACTAAACAGACAACACTACAACTAGTGAAAAGGGCCACACATCAGTTGTTTAAACAATCAGTGAATGCATCCACAAAACTTCACATAAGGATTCTACAAAAACACTGTTGAATCTTTTGAGTGATTTTTTTTTTTTAAACAACCGTTTTAATTCAGAGAAATTATTTAGGCAATATTATAAAACCTCTATAAAAATAGAAAAGGCATAATAGGCTAAGTAATATACACTATCTGGATAATGTTTTCTTAATTTCCATAAAAACAATCTTCTCACCTAACGACCCTGCAGGACTCAGATTGGCATTAACGTTTGATTACGTTTGAACACTTATTTACTGCCATTATCAACTAAATCCAGCTGCATGGAGTAACTCAAATACACGATCACAAGGTCAACTTTGAGTCTGATGAGTCTCGATATCCCAGGGTGCAAGAGACGACCTGCATAAAAATAAAATACTTCTTGAACTCTCCCACAAAATGTTGGGAAACTTAACTTTCAAAAAGCTCAAATTATTCGGACAATTAAGTGGCCTTAAATTCAGCACTTGTAAACTTCCTTTCCTGTCTGTTCTTGGCAATATCCTCTCTCACCCTTTTCCAGAATGCAAATATTGCTAAACGCTTCAAGAACAACCTCTTGAATTGAGGTGTAGGATAATGTATCAAATGACCATCAAAATAAAATTCATGTTGTAGATTGTGTCATTGCTCAAAAAATCTATACAAATGCCATTTAAATCCATATGTGCTATCATGTGATTCTTCAGCAACTTTCAAAGAATAATAAAATAATAATAATAATAATAATAAATGTGGGTCCAAAAAAAAAAAAAAAACATTTTGCTTTTGTTTGAGGCTTTTAAGAAAGGATTCATGAACTGAAATGAAGCACTCCATTACTCATTTCATCATTCAGGTATTTTCATGTGCCAGGTGAATAGAATAATGGGCAAGTAGTTTTGGTCTGACAGAATGGTGAGAATGTCCTGAGAGTAAGTGTAGCATCTCCAGCAAACTAGCAATACTGAATGATTAACCACTATCTATGAACCAGCATGTGATATAATACCCTTACTTAGTGTTTGTCTTTTTAGAATGTAAAAATATGAAGGTGAATAAAAACAAGCAAAAAGCATCATCATTACTGTTGTTAGCTGAGCCCTCCAACAGAACACATAAAACAGACTTTGAAGCAATGTTACATCACCCTCATTGTGAAGACACAGATACATTAAAAAATAAATAAATAAATTAGTGAAATAAATAAATGAATTAAATAAAAAAGGCATCCATGAAAACAGAGTCTAGTGGAGTGCAGCCTGAACTTCCAGATGCTCAAAACAATATTCAGGTGACCGATTGATTATCTTTTGCACCGATGCAGCAAGCCTCCTTCATTTTCTAGAAAGGCAGCATTGTAGGAGGCATCAGCATTACACCGTCCGAATGTACTACAAGAGTCTAGTGTAAACACAGGAGAACATCTACAAGGGCCAGACCGTGGTGATCAACAGTCTAAGGGACCGAAAGCAGTCACGCAGGCTGGCTTTCATTGTGCAACATCCTTCGACGCAAGATTTAGATTTATACACAGCAAACTTGTAATATGGCACGAAAAAAAAAAAAAAGACTTGAGGGAAAACAGAAGATCAATAAAACAATTAGATATATAAATGTGGGGGGAAAAAAACTCATTTCTCCTTGGAACAAATTCATAAATGTTAACAATTTTGCATGTTGTCTTTGTTTTTAAGGTTAAGAGAGAAGATATTTAGGAAAGGCCAGAGAAGTAAAAGGATTAGGAAAGGCAGGTGTTAAGGGTGGATGGGGTCATTATAACTTTCCAACGTCACACTCCACTTACCAGAAAAACATTTTCAAACCAAGTCCATTTGAGAGTTAAAGCACTCAGTATGGCTTGCTGTCATTTTTGGATCGTTTAAGTTGCACCTTCAGCCGCTTCATTCCAATCTGAAAACCGTTCATTGACTGAATGGCCGCCTGGGACGAAACTGGATTGTCGTAACTTACAAAGCCTAGAAGACAAAAAAGGGGGGTTTGGGGGTGAGGTGAACTGTTACCCATATTTACCCACAGCTCAGAATATACATCCAAGAGTATGGACACACCAAACCGACGCCAAAGATCTAGATAAAAATCCCTGATAAAAACCGGTCGCCGCACGCCACCTGCATTGGGCCAAAAAAAAACAACAAACTGAACCACCAAGAGATCTACAACCAACTGTCAACCAACAAGTGCGTTCCGTTTCGTGTGGTTATTTCTTTTATATTTATTCGTAATTCAGAAAGGGAGACTGCACAAACCGTAAACAAAACCATGCGTACAGTTTTGAATATCATTTATGCTGATCACTTTCTATACTCTGCTCAAGTTAATATTTTTTAATTCTCACTCGGCTCAAGTTAATATTAAACATTGGCTCAGAAACACTCAGGTACACGACCAAAGATTAGAACAGCCTTCTGTTTGTACCACCTTGTAGGGATGCGCGATATAGATTTTCCCAATACCAGTTTATATTTTATTTCAAACGGTATGATATCATGATTTTGCTCATTTCAGTATGTGCTGCTGTTCCGAAGTTCACCGCTAGCTGGCAGTGTGCGAAACTGGCAAATGTGACAACATAGAGGAACAAAATAGATAAAGCAGTTGAATCTCACTCAACACACCTAAAACTAACAAATAATGAGAGCAGTAGACGTATAATTTGGAATTACTTTGCTTATAAAATGATGAAGAACCATCAAACCTTGCCGAGCATCTGTCACTTGCCCATCCTGACTTGTACAAGACGATACAAGATCGACAGAAGACTAGAGCCATCGGTGCAGAACACACTGGGAAAACTTAAAAAACGGTCTGAAGTTGCCTGACGGATGTCGGCTTGGTGTGTCCTGGGCTTAAGGATTTAAAAAAAAAAAAAAAAAAAAAAAATCAAGACGAGCACAGTGTTTCTGGAACGGAGCTCGACTCACCGAAACACTTGCTAAGGTTGGTCTGTTTGTCAATGAAGACCTTGGCAGAGATAACATTGCCGAAAGGCATAAACATCTGCAGCAAATCCTGATCACCAAACTCCTGTGGCAGATGGTAGATGAATAAGTTTGCTCCTTCGGGGCCTTTAGAAAGACAAAGAGAAAGAAAAAAAGATAACTTTTGTCTGCCTAGCAACCTTTTTATTTCCAATGAAGGTTCAACATTTATTCTCCTTGACTAGATAAAAGAATAATCTGTGTTAAATACAACTCAAACATGTTGCCGATTACCACCGAAAATAGAGATGTCCCACAACTTGATAAAAACTATCAGACTGGACTGTTTGCATTTTGTTACAGCATTTTAATTGAATTCAGTAAAACATTTCTATTGTTTGATTTGTACGGTTGCATAAATTGCCCTTTTGAAGTGGGAATACATTTCTGTTTTTGTGTTACTGCCATAACTACCATGGGCAAGTTTAGCTCCAGATTGAAATTCTTTACATATCTTCTAACAGACTTGAAATTATAGTTGAGTGAGTTAATTGCCTAAAATATATTATATAAAGGATCATAAAATATCTGGCCTTGCTGAACTAAAATAGTAAAAATGAAGTAAAATGTTTGTTTTTTTAGGTTTAATATCCACTAACATTCAACAGTCGTGTCATTAAGATTTTTTTTAAACAAAATTTTCAGCAATTAAATCAGCATTAAATTCATCAAATGTGACCGTAAAGATGTCTATACTTTTCAGATAGGCTTGAAGTTGTATTTAACCCAGAAAGCTCCTTGAATTCATTGGCAGAGAGCTGCTGGTATGGATCTCCACATACTTTTAAACAAACCAAAATGTAGAAAATGGACATTGTGGAGTGATTATGATCTCTTACCGGCACTCTGATTGGGACTTGCTGTTGCAGCATATTTAAAACAAGAATGAATCCTTAAGATGGTGATCACAAGAGCCACGTCAACACACGCACACACACACAGAAAAGCATCACGGGCCAACACATACCCCAAGAGCTGACCCTGCTAGCATAAACTAGCAGTTTTTCCTAAACAGCTGCTCAAAGATGATCAGACCTCCATGTACTCACCTTCTTTCTGGCTTCCAGCGGCACTAACGTTCTGCTGGGACAGTAAACTCTGACTGTAGAGGCTTGGCAGAGCGGCAGCGGCATACTGCTGGATCCCGGAATAGGCTGCCTGAGTCAGAGCCTCCATAGTGCTGCCCGAGCCGTTAGAGAGACCTCCACTGCCTAGACCACCATTCAGAGCAGCCATGCCTGTGCACACAGAACACAAGTGGTCAGTGTTCAACACTGGTGTAAATGAATGTGGTTTGAGTCATCCGTTTACAAAACATTTATGACCCCAGAGGTACTTCAAAATACTTAAGACCACATCACGTTGATACTGTAAACACTAACGCAACCTCATGAATGTATGAACAAACAACTTTGTGTGCTTTTTTTTTGGCGATGTGTCTCAGCATAATGTGATCACGTCACCCGAGATGGATTTTAATAACATGGGAAAACAGGAACTTTGGCAGCACCATCTGACCGCATACAAAAGCAAAAACAATAAACGTTTCTTCTTCCTTACTTGCTAGGGAGCTCATGTTGAGACCTGCTCCAGCACCCGCAGCAAGAGACTGAAGAGCACCTAAAGACGCCATGGGGTTCACAGAAGAACTAGTACTGGAGGTGGGTGAAGAGCCTGCTGTGAGGAGGAGAGAAAACAAGAACCCGGTCTGACACATTTATTAAGCCATCAGACATTTTTCCAATTCACAATTAACAAGCTCTCATTACACAGACATGTAGAGCAAATGAGACAGAAGAAACAGCAGACAGCAATGAGAGCAGTCATGTATTTCACAGTGCAAAAAGAGAACAAGTTGAATCACAAAGACAGCACTATGAAGCAAATGATGGGAATTATCAAGAGTCAATGCATAGACTGATGCATGAACACCAAAAGATGTTTAAACATTACACATTTGTTTAGGTTTGGAGAAATTGGTAACACTTTAGTATCAATTTTATTACATTAGCCGTCATTAAATGGTTAGTTCACCCAAAAATAATTTCTTTCATTAATAACTCGCCTGTGTCATTTCACACTTTCGTTCATCTTCGGAAGGCAAATAAGATATTTTTGATGAAATCTGAACCAAACGTGTGCAATGAAGTAGGTGCCTCTTTTGAGGTCCGGGAAGTTATTAGAGACAGTTAAAATAGTACACGTGACTAGTGTTTCAAAAACAAAAGCAAAAATAATGACTTCAACAATATTTTTTCTCTTTCCTGTCAGTCTTCTACGCTGTTGACGTAGTGAATGCAGTGCAGCGCTTCATGTTCTATGCCAGAACGATAACTCAGTATTGGCCGGCTCCAGCGCCAGCATCACAACCATGTGTTGTGCTGCTCATGTGTACAGTGTACGTTAGGATGGAAATATGGAAGAGCTGCACTGCATTCACTACGTCAACAACGTAGGAAACTGACAGGGAAGAGAATTTTTTTGTTTTGTTTTTGTGCACAAAAAGTATTCTCGTCGAATAATAATTACGGTTGAACCACTGCAGTCAGATTGACTATTTTAACAATGTCTTTAATAACTTTCTGGACCTCAAAAGGTGCAACGATGTTGCAGCCTATGTGTGACTGAGAAACCCTCGGATGTCATCAAAAATATCACAATTTGTGTTCTGAAGATGAACGAAGGTCTTACGGGTTTGGGCTCTAACATGAGGGTGAGTACTTAATGACTTAATTTCCCTTTTGGATGAACTAACCCTTTAACAACGAACAATTCTTTTGTATGCAAATAACATGAAGCATAAAATAACAGTTCATAGATTATGAATGAACAAATTAATGAAAAATAGCATATTTAAAATTCAACATTAACCTAAATAAATAAAAATGACACGTTATTGTAATTTTTTACCCTCTTCAGCTAAGATATATATATATAGAGAGATATATATATAAACAAAATAAAATATATAATATATATAATAAATAAAATCAATTTAAAATAATAAAAAAGGTAAAAAGTTTAACTAAAGCAAACATTTTGAACTGAAATTTGTGAAATTTTAAAACTTCTGCAGAGCAATTCTATTTCACAGACTGATAAAAAGCAAAAGTTAAGGACAGGAGGAGGAGATTAAAAAGCGGGACCAACCCTTGTAGGCGTCCCAGGCAGATTGAGCGTGCTGTCCGGAAGGCGTACCTGAGCTGGTGAGGACGCTGAGAGGGGAGCTGGAGGTGGTCAGAGCACTGCTACCTGTGGGTGTGGCTTGTGTAGCACTCGCTGCTGCTGCTAATGCAGCCAGATTCTGCATGGCATTCAGACCTGCCGCAGATCACAGACCATCCATAATATCAAGATTTCAAGAACTACACAACACCACACACTTCATCCTCATCAACATTCACATGCACAACCTCCTTTTATCGTCCTAAAGCGAATACAGTCAGAACTGATGATATTAACAGCATTACAACTGAGACAGTGGCTAGCCAACTATCATTTCTAGTGGGTCTGATTGAAGCGAAGCCTGTCAGACTCTCACCTGACATTGGATGGAGATTGTTGAGCGCATTTCCAGAGGACGCAGACTGCTGTAGAAGCTGCAAATAAAGCTAGACATTACATCAAAACAGAGAACAGAGAGAGTCAGGACTGCATCCAGGACTGTGATGGAGAGGAGAGGAGAGGAGAGGAGAGGAGAGGAGAGGAGAGGAGAGGAGAGGAGAGGAGAGGAGAGGAGAGGAGAGGAGAGGAGAGGAGAGGAGAGGAGGAGAGAGGATAAATCAGGCAACAAGGCAAAATAAATTCAAGCAGGAGCACGTGTGGACAAGACAGAAACAAAAAAAAAAAAAAAAAAAAAAAAAAAAGAGTGAAATGTGGACATTAAAGAGCTATAAGAAATTATAAAGGGGACTGGGGGAAGAATTAGAAGGGGGAAAAGATAAAAGGTAGAAGAAGTTTTCACAGCACACCCATGGAGCAGCACTAACACATTCAAACAGAGCTACACATCTATGCCGGCCCACATGAGGAAACAACCAATTAAACAGTAACTTGAGGAGTTTTGGGAGTAACCAATCAGGATTTTGAGAAGCCAAATTAAATGCAGCTAAATATTGGCCAAACACAGACATGCAGCCCATGTGCTCAAACACAGCAGAAAAACACAGCAACCTTTTTAAAGCAAATTGGATTCTTGGATTATAAGGCCCTCACAGAATCTAATCTAACCACTACAGATGCAAATAATAATGCATTATTGTTCGGGTAAATCAAAATGCATTTTAGATGAAGCTAGGAGTGTCGCAATATACCGGCATTGATAATAGTGACATTTAATAAAAATAAACCAATCAAATATTGACATGTTAATACCACACCTATGATAATATTGTAATTAATCCAGAAATCTGGTTGACACTCCAACATAGGAGGTGGCGGTATTGCACCTTAACACTTGACCTATCATAAAACAGGAAGAAAACAAAAGTTGACGACGCAGTGTAGAGCTACTACTGCCGCACAAAATAACGTCACGAGGAGATGACAGACGAAAGCGAGAAGCTCTACCAGCACCAGACAAGTGTGAGCTTGTTAGTGTGGGAACACAAAACATACCAAGTTAAAGATTAATTTGACTGCTATCAGTCAAATTAATCTTTACCTTTTTGTGCGTAACAAGTTTTCTTCTTCTTTCAAAATTTCTAGATATTGCGATGATACTATGATAATCATTTAGTGAAACTGATATTGTGACAGCCCTAGATGGAGCAAAGACCAGCTCTCCTATACTAAAATGTTTTCATTCTACATGGGCTTCACAGTTTATGCAGTGCAGTTTGCATGTTTTAGAGAGTCCTCAACAGTGGCGCGGTTTCTACGTGCATAGACCTCAGAAGCAACAGGATCGGTCCCGTGTACTCACTGCAAGGTACTGTGGCCCGAGAGAGTTCAGTCCTGTAAGGTTTCCCCACATGGAGGCAGCATTGAGCTGTTGCATCTGTTGCTGCAGCTGCTGGGTGATACGTTTCTGTTCTTTATCCTTCTGCGTGTCTGCAAACTTCACCACAATGGGAGAAGAACAGCCCTAAGGGACACATAGAATTTAATTTAGGAACAAATAAAAAGGGAAAGTGACCAATAAAACCAAAAGTATTAATGAACAGCAAGTTACTATGCGTTTAAGCAGCATCTCAGCCTTTTTCATAATACACTACTGTTCAGCTTTGGGACAGTATGATTCTCTCTTTTTTGGAAGAAATTAATACTTTTGATCAATTTGCATCCTTGCAGAATCAAAGACATTTATAAATGTTTCAAATAAATGCTGTTCTTTTAAACTGAGAAAAAACAAAGACAAAATAAAACAACTTTCTAACGGTATTAACTTATACTTTGGTAGAATGGTAGAAACAACACTTTGCTGCATACTATGATACAATGCATTGGGGCATAGGCATTTCTCTCTCAAGCACAGAAATATAAAGCTGAAATGCAGAAATTGTATGAATGTATGTGTAAATATGTGTTTACCTCCATGGTCTGTGACTGGTGCATTGATTTGATGGCAGACTGGGCCATCTGTCTCGCTGTGAATGTGACGAAGGCACAGCCTGTGGACACAGATTTGACAAGAAAGATAGATGATCACAAAAGGACACCAACTTCAACTTAAACTAGAAACATAAATCCATGAACTAGAAGTACTCATGAAACAATCATGCATAACTGCTCATCAAAAACTGGCTCGATTCAGGCCTGGTCTCTTTGGAAAAACGGTCCGAGGGTGCCGAGTCAAAATGGGTTGTGTTCCAATTACTTATGCAGTTCCCATGGTGATGGACAGCAAGTTTACTCAAGCCATTTCTAAAATAAATAGCGTGGGCCTGAATGTGCTTTAAGTTCCCTTGGTTACACGTTGGTTAAGTTAAGTGACTTTCTACGTCAGGTAAAAGACAGCTAGAAACTAGGAGACATGGGCAAGACAAAAAAAAAAAACAACAACTGGATGATTGATCAAAAGGGACCATGTATATATTCTCAATTTGTTGCATGCAGTTACGGTTATATAACCTCATATCAGTTGTCATGTTGAGTTTGGGATGAATGAAGCCATTTTCATTTGGGCCGACAGGGGTCAATTGAGTCTCATTTTTCTCTGATGGGTTGTGTCTGCAACTATTAGTTACGCATAACACTACCTCCTCGAAATAACTTAAATGAGAGAGGGCCGAGCGACTGATGAAGATGTCGTTTAGTGTGTTACCAGTGCACTGAGGGAAAGACTGCAGAGCGGTGTATATTTTCTTTTCGCTGTTGATAGTGACAATATAACAGGCGTTTGAGAGTTCTTACCGCGGCTCAGTCCATCAGGGCCTCTCAGTATACGGCACTCCTCAATTTGACCGTATGGAGAAAACATGAGCCTTATGTCATTCTCATTACACTTCTTTGAAATCATTCCAACAAACAGCTTTCTATCTTCTACCGCTGAAACACAAGAAAAATGTGTTATGGCAGCACTAACTCTCCACAGCTGTTCAACAGTCTTTGTGAACATTTCCTCAAGCAATACACTCCTGTTCAAATGTTTGGGGCAGGTAAGATTTTGTAATGTTTTAAAAGAGGTCTCTTATGCTAACCAAGGCTGCATTTATTTAATTTAAAATACAGTCACAGTAATATTGTGAAATTATTACAAATCAGAATAACTTTGGCAAAGCTGAATTTATCATTAATACGATCCTTCACAAATCATTCTAATATACTAATTTGGTACTCAAGAAAACGTATGATGAAACAAATGTTGAACAGTTGTTGCGGCTTAATTTTTGTGAAACTGTGATACTTGTTCAGGATTCTTTAAACGTTTGAACAAAGGTGTATGTGAATAAAGGACTGTTGTAATACTGTAGTACATTCAAGTCACTCACCATTGTTTTTTTCACTGTCTGCAGGCTTCATCTGTATGGGATGATGCATCTGTACAGAAAAAAAAAGTGTGACTTAACACTGACATTTTCCAGCCCCCATGAGAAAAAGCTGTTTGAAAAGCTTTAACAGTTCCTTTGGGTGTACTGAAAAAGCTTTTATAAAAGTGTCAATACATGTGTAGCTTTGATGCATTTTTAAGAGCAAAGAGAAGGCCAGCTCATCTGAAGACACACGATAAATGGATTATTGATAAAGTAAAATAAAAGTAGATCCTTTTCTCACCCCTGGAAGAATCTTCATGTTGTGAAGGGCATTTTGTGCTTCTAATGCAGATTTACGGGTGTAATATGTGACAAAACAACAACCTGCAAATGCAATAAATGGTCTATGAACCATGACCAAGATGACAACTTTCCACTGATCCAATCTCTAGAACTCCTTTCCAAATCCTAGTGAGCAGCATTTTAAGGAATTGTTGGCACATTCCCAACATGAGGACTGTTTCAAAAAGTAAGCAACTCAATTTCGCTGCCACATAATTGTTTAGTCAAAGTTTTTTTTTTAAACAGCACTGCATGTGTGCACGCACTATGAGCTCACTAGGTTTTGGAAGAGACCATATAAGTATATAAATCTGCAGTGACTGTCAAGTATACCTTTACTCTGTGGGGGGTTCTGACTCCTGTCTCGAAGAACATTGATTTCATAAACTGCACCATAGGGCTCAAACAGCTCACGCAGCTGATCCTCTGACCACGTCCGGGGGATCTGACCCACAAACATCTTTATAGCATCAATGTCGGGCTGGTCTGGGTGGTCCAGAGACCCATTCATCTTCTTGGTTCTACAGAAAAGAAAAAAAAAAAAAACTAAGTCTGTTTGGCGGGTCTTAAGGACATGGCCCTCACTGTCTCCAGTTTCTCTGACAGATGATGATACTCAAACACAATCCGCATTAAAAGGATCTCATATCGTGCCCACTGCCCAAGTATGAAAACCCCAAAATTACAACTAGACTTATTTACCAACAGCGCACCAGTATTAGGCCGATTTGTCTGGCTGATTAATGGGATGACTTTTTTTAGACCGAGCTTTGATTTGACATAACAGTCATCCCTTGGCCAGCTTTTCTCAGACTGAGATTGAGCAAATATCAGTCCAAATAAATATCATTTAAACAACTGTGTACATCTTTTTTGGGATTACAAAAATGCTTTTGTAAATACTTTGTATTGTACTACATAATTACATGTACCAGATCTCAGCGCCAGTATCGGCCATTAAAAAAAAAAAACCATATTGGTTGACCACTGGTCCATACTCACCAACATGATCATTCAGACAGTTTCTTTTACATATTAATTCGATTTCTTGTTAAACTTATAGCTGTGTGAATAAAAATTGTGAATGCTGCAGAGCATTGGTCTAAAACTGTTCTCATATAAAAAAAAAAAAAACTTTAATACCGCTGCCTTACTAGAGATTAGCAATGCTAGCAGAAAAAAGTCCTAAAGCATTCACAGCTTTATAATTCTTCAGCCATTACCTGAAGTGGAAAAATAAGAGTAAAATCCCTGCTCAAACAACATATATGAAGCCTTAAATGGTCAAGCAATAACTGAAACATGTTCACGCACTAATGGTATACAAATAACTGGATTTGAAGTCGTGATGAAACGGAAGCAGCGACAGATCATTTCTTAAGTATTGTGACAAGCATTGGAGTTCAAGATTATCGAAAAAGAACCAAAAAAAATGGCTTGGTTCTATACATCAGTTGTTAATCGTTGAGATGTGGCTGTTACACTCAAAAAACAAACAAAAAAAAACTGATGAAATATTACAAGGATGCACAATAACATGGATTTAGAAAATAGATTTGGACTTAAATCAATAACCCGTTTGTGTTCCACTGTAATGCCCTCGGTACAGATACCTTTTAAAAGACACCAAAACCATGCATATACTCCAAATGGTTTAAGAACAACATGCAATTTACTTTGGATATGCCTTTGTTTGGCGTTAAAGGCCAATTTTACAGGAATGCTAAGGGGATAAAAATCACAAAAAAGGACATTAAAAAGAGAAAGGACAAATTCAGATATCACAAAAGAATATCAAAGTCTGTGATGAGAAAGAGTTGAGAGACTATACTGCTTGACAGAGCGGGGCATGAGAGGAAGCAGCCAGTGACGTCACCGGACAGGCCTGAAGCATGGCTTCATCACTCTCTTTAGCAGCTGCTGATCAGTGGAGTGACGGATCACTTTAAGAAAACAGCATTGTCCTGCTGACAAAGAGCAGCATTAGCCAGCAGCTAAAAGCCAGATTAATGGCTTTTATTGATCAGAGGACAGCAGAGCTTATAAAACCTTCCACTTTGTCGATTTTCCAGCAACCAGAACTTGTTCAGACAAGCAGATAACAGATTCTCTAGAAGATCATCCAATCTGTGCCAGAGGAATATTGGGCGTTCACTAGGACAAAATGATTTTAGGATTGAAGATTCTTTCCCAGAGAAGGGACCAGTTCCTGACTCTTGGGAAGAAGCCAGTCAAAAAACATCAGAACAAAGTTGGAGAAGATTCTACTGATTCAACAAAAACTTCTAAATGTGAATGGAAGATCAATCTGACAAATAGGAAGGAGATAGTTAAGACTGTAGTCATCTCTTTACCACAGCTGCAAATTAATATGAATAGTTTATGAATGCAGCCTTCAATCTGAAGACTATTGGCAACAATGAACTCTGTTCTTTTTATGTTTTTTGTTGTGCAAGAGATGCAGAGAAGGCAATTTACCATAGCTCTAGCTTAGTCAACAGTTTCTAGCCCTGTTCGAAGTTATCGCAGACAACCCTTGTGACCAAGACAAAACACTGAAACATTATTGAAGCATCCTGCAACAAAAGAATGAACTCATCTGTAAAGCTATAAATAATATCAGGGGCAATACATCCTATCCTATAAACAGACAGGGAACAGGCACTCAAGATGGCCGAGCAAGAAGTAAAACAAGAATTTCACTTTCCTTTTTAAAAAAAAAAAAAAAAAAATGTTGAGAATGTTAAACCTTAACCTGCTCTTCATGAGTGACTAAATCATTGACTGAGAAATATTTGAGAGCACATTAACAACCATTTACAATGCTTAAAAAAAAAACAACAAAAAAAAACATCCTACTTCTCAGATTTTTACCATCCTTTTATGTCTTTCTTGGGCAGCAGTACAAAGATTATGAAAGGTCCCTTTATCTTCATTCAGCAGACCTAAATAATAGATAACATCTAAATGTATCACACACAAAGTATTGATGGTGAGATGTTTCAGAGAGGGCTGGAGGAAACATTATGAATGACAATAAAGTCTAATAATATATATTTTTTTAAAAAAACAATATGTTTACTACAGGATAATGAAGTAAACAAACTAGCCTCATTGCAGATTCCTAATGGGCATTGACTTTCAGCTCTGAAAACACTGCCTGACATTTACAATCACTGGCCTTTCAGCTCAGAGCAAGTAGTAAACAAACCAGTAAATCACTTACAAAGCACCATAATTAATGAAATTAAACAGTCCCTGAACTTAATAAAAATATATTCCACCTTTAATACAGCGAGCATCAAATCAAAGGACAGCTTAAGGTATTGGAGTGAAACCCAAATCAAGTTACGCCAAGCTAAACAGTAAAGTCTGTACTCACACTGGGTTGGAACTCAAACTGCAATGGTCCACCATCATCTCTGGTAGAAAATCCAGCTTAAAGGAAGCCATTTTCTTCAGTACTTCACCACTCAGTAAGTCTCAAATGAACGCTGACAGAATCCACAAAAACAGCAGACTTCTTCACACTTAAACACTAAAACAGTCACAGCAACTATCTGTCAAGTACAATGTCTCTCAAGGTTCAGAAGTCGTAAGAAGTGACATGGGAACAGCTGGGAGAGAAAGGGAAGCGTACACCTCATGGAGGCTGATCAGACCCCACAAAACTCAAATCGACATGGAGCAAAGAGAGACAACGATGAGGCTCGGCACTGTGCTGGATGACAAACATAGGCCGTAGCTCTGGTCACTGGGCTGGGACTGAGGATTAGGACAGGCCCGACAGGCAACTAAAAGCTGCACCCCTGCTCCCACAAAGGAAAGTGCTGATGGAGGGGGACTTTTTTGTGAGTTTTTCTCTTAGCAAAGCAGAACGGAGTGCAGTGTCAGATAAATAAAGTGTCAGATTGATGCTGATAAGCGTGAGTGAGCGGCAGGAATGAATGGGGACAGGCAGCTCTCTGGTAATCCCCGAGCTGAAGAGCCCCCCAGGACACAATCGTGTTCCGGCAGCGGGCCACGAACGGTGCACTGTTCCAGCATGGAGGGGTGGCGGAAGGGAGGGAGGAACGGGCTGCTAGGGTCATGCAACAAGGGTCATGTTATAAGCTCACAGTAAAAGGTGTCAAACAAAACAAGCCACAGGCAGGCTGAGGTCTACTATTTGGTCTTGTTTAGCACAAACACCAATGGACCTACAAAAAGTAATCGCAAACTACAACATCACCTTATTTGCCAAAAAAAAATAAAAGGTTATATAGTTCATAAAATGCTGATTCATTCAGAATGTAAATATCATGTATACAGTAACATGTAAAAGAACATGCTTCCAAAAATAAGCAATTCATCAGAATGTAATTATTTTTTCTTCCTCAACGGCCTGTCAGATATTCAAATAGGCCATGACATCATCGCTAGTCATGCAGTGACATCTGGTGTGCTGTTCACTGCAGGTATGCTTACTATTTAGAAAAAGAAAATGACAAAGTAAGAGCAAGTTATTTTTTCCTTCTCATTTCAGCTTCAAAGAGAAGGTGCTTGAAAGACTTGTTTCCCACTGAGGGAAAACCTGTAGATGGAGGGTATCCTCACACCCCTGGGGTAAAAGGATGTGGAGTGTATGTGTTCTTACCCGCCAAGGGCAGGTACTTCCACAGCAGGAAGGGAAAGCTCGCATTGAGGTTGCCCGATCTGCGTTGTGGTCAGGTAGAGGGCTTCAGCGTCGATGCTATCCATCCAGTGACTTTGTTAAATGCTACAGAAACACACCAAACATTACAGGACACACACATCAGACACACATACACAGGTAAACACAAACTGGAAGGGAAAAAGAAATAACAAGAGAGACGTCTTCTGACAGAATAGACAGCATGCAAACCTGTCACAAGAACTGCATGCACACAGAAAACACATATGTAAATGACAGACTATAATCTGAGAGGAAGCTGTTCTCACTTTTATTGGAGGTAATCAGTTTGTCGAGGCTAAAATGCAAAGGTTTCTCACATTACAAGGGGGAAAAAAGGGTCTCCATTGGTTAGAATTCATTGAATTAGAATAAGCTCAGACCAAACTAGATGTTAAGCCCAAAGTACATTTTCAATTTACTTTTAACAAAAGTTACTGAGAGTATATATGACTGTAACAACAGAGTAAGAATATTTTACACAGTGCTGAGAAACAAAATATAATGTCTTGGATACACAACCAGTATCAAAAAAGACTCATATCAGATCAAATAAATCAGGTCATAGAAAATACAACCGATACATCAGTACCATACTATCAGTGTTTATAATATAGACAGAAATAAACAAGTGCATTGACTCACTGTGAAGGCAAAACAACCAGGAACATTGTGCCAGGCCATATAATAATAGTGGCCTTTAACAACAGATTTTACAACACTACGCATCATGACTGACTTTTAAAAACTGGGAATCATACACTAAATGACTAAGGATCATACTGTACCAGACTTTTAAGTCATTATGAACAGAACAAACTCACTGAAAAATGCGTGCTGGATTTCTAGGAGATGTGTGACAAAAGAAAATAATGTGTGTTCTAAAATCAGCTCAAAATATCAAACATGTTTTATACCCTGACTGGATGAAATCAAACTTTGGAAAAAAAAAAAAAGTCTGTGACCATCACACAGCACATGATTTTCTGTGAAATCCGTAAGTTCAAATCTGCAGACTGACTTCCGGCAACTAGCATCAACTTGTCCAGACTGTAAATCGGGGCAAAAGTCACGTAGTATATGCCAGCCATTAAACAGCAAATGTAACATTTGCTTGACACCAAAAGTTTACGCTATTTCTGAACTACGGTAAGGCTACCAAATCACAACTAGCAAAGCTACAACTTTTGTTTGGCTTCCTGCTTCCCAACACTGCACATCAATAATTTATCTTCCCTTGCCATGCAGCTGTGATGTGGCTTCTGACCCTGGGTGAGTAGTGAGAACGCTCCAAGACCATAAGCCATAGCATGTTTTAATGACTGCCGAGTGACTATGTGGCTTATTCATGGACTGTCTATGTAAGGGAGTGTTATAGGCCTTTGGGGTGGAGAGGGTAGAGGTTGGGGGGGGCAGAACATATGGTCAGCACAGTTCATCTAACAACAAACTCACTCTCGAACACCGGCACAGACATAGAACACTGTGGACAAATGGAGTTATACCGAAGCATCTGGAATGACCCAGCAGCTGAGAATACAACACAGGAGTGGGGTGGGGGGGGTTCACATATGAAATCGCGATTCTGTCTTCTATCGATTCATAAATACTGTAAATGTCTGTTAATTATGTGATGTTGACAGAACAAAGAACAGTGCACGGACAGTTCAGAGCGTGCACAGGCATGCAATGGGGGAAAATTAAGCTTACTTGACAACAATGAGTCCAATATATATTTTTTTTAATGAATAGAAAATAGCATTAAATAATGTATAATTACTGGCACATCAAGCTTTTTTTGTACTTTTTACACATGAGAACTGTGTTCAACATGGTGGTAAAGAACAGTGCATGCTTGTAAAAGTGAATTAAAATATCCTGTATCTGAGGCTGAATCACTAAATATTAAAAATACAACCGTACGCATTATATTTTTCTAACTCCAAAAGATCGACCACAGATCCGAACCAGCTGACAACCACACATTTTAATGATGTAAAAGACGCACGCGTGCTCAAGCCATGAGAGGCGAATTTGAAAGGCTGAGCAGAGACAGCGTCTCAGTCACCACCGGGGCTTGTGTAAATAAATAATGCAGTTTACCTTATAATAATGCAGTCTAAATAACTCCACTAACAGTAGCTGCTTTTCAGTTTGCATACTGCTGCTTCCCTCTCCTCATTAAAGCCCCAGTAAAGGACTGCCAGATATCACAAAAAAGCCCCTTAAAAAGCCAGTTTAAATGAACAGACAAAGCAAAGCGAACAAATAAACAATTTCACTAGTATTACCAATATCATAAATTTAAATGCAGGAAATGTAATTTATTATGAATAAAATAGTTCAACATAAAATATTTAGATACTATAAATTGAAGTAGAACTAAAACATGAGATTGAAAATTAATTCAACAGAACTTGTAAAGTTTAATTACAACTATGAGTTGTATTTAAATATCAATCAATTGGGGGCAGAGCTTTTCTTGTATATAAGGAGGGGTGCTTCAAGGAAAAAAAATAAAATAAGCCTAGTTATTGTTTTTAATACATACAACCTTAATAAATAAGGTTAAGACACAAAAAGCTACTAGATTAACTCACTTTTAAAATAGTTAGAAAAGTAAACAGCAAGTAATAAAATAGGAACAAATAATCAAATTACAAGTAATAGCACAAATAAGCAACATAAACATGAAATTTGCTTTTCAGGTGCTCTGGGGACATCAGACTTATTTTACATCTTGCAAAAAGGGGCATAAAAAGGTCACTTTTAGTCGAATCATGAGATTCCAAAAGGACCCCACACCTACAGGACACTACCTCCATCCTGTTCCTCTCTGTAACTGTATGACTTCAAAAATAACTCATACTACTACATCCTGATCAGAGCAGCATCCCACGCCAGCCGTTCAGAATGTCAAGGGTCATAAACCCGTGACCTACACGCACTGCTCACTCACTGTCCAAAACAGAAGGTTACTTCATGGCAGAAATTAACACAGCTACAGTTCTATTCAAATTAGAAAAAAAAGTGTCCAAATGAAGTTGTTCTCCTGGTTCACTTCACTGCCTTGAGTACATATTTGATTTCTGTGATGTGCAGGGAATTAGACGCCACAGCAGGACAGTAAAAAAAAAAAAAAAAAAAGAAAGCATCTTTGCCACGATCCAAAGCAGCTTAGAGAACTCAATCAGGTATAAAAATCATCCATTGGTGCATTAATCCTCCATTAATTCTGTTGTCCTGAAGATCACACACATACTAGGAGTTTCACAAGCTCTATGTTCACCATTATATAGTTGCTGAGGTCTGATTGGTTAGCGTTAGGACAGCGTGCTGTCCTTCAGACCAGTTAAATAAAGCGAATCTAGATTTGAAAGCGCACACTGATTGCTGAATCACTTTGATAATGAAAATACAGTTTAGTGAAAGATATGCTGAAATCTGACGTATACGCATTATGAGAATACTATTATAAGAAATTGTAAATTCTTTGTGCATTAGTTGCCACAGAAAGAGTTCACACAAGTTGTTATATTACTTTTATGTTGTATATATGCAATTAAACAACCAAACGCGATTATTAACCCACTAGCAAAGCGCTTCAGTTTGTGGGGTCACTAGCTCATCAGCATCAACTCAAAGGCAATCCCCAACATTGACAATGATTGAGCTATTTGAGCGAGTCATATTCAATGTTTTTAGACGTATTAGTTTTTTTTTTTCAAAAAGACTGATGATATTAATACAGCAGGGTTATTTTTTAGTTAGGGCTGCACGATATTGAAAATATTTGATAGAAATGCAAATGTGATGTAATAAGCCATTAATATGATATTTATAAAAATAATAATAAAATATGCTCCAAGAATAATGCTTTAAAGCTGCAATATGTAAAAAAAAAAAATAAATATTGCAGTAAAACATCCAAAAACCACTAGTGTTCAGTTGAGTACTTATAATATCCCAAATGAGATGTGAATGAGATGAGAGAGGAAAAAAAATAAATAAATAAATAGCAATTTTAACCAAAGATCCGGGACGTGTGAGGGAGTCGCCTCAAAATGGTATCATATCCACGTTAACCTCGGTTTCTGGTTTTATTTTGTAAAAACCATAGAAACACAGAAGACTATTTAATATATATTACACGTGGGAACATGGACAAGGGAACATCTGTTTTGATACATTTACAGACAGAAAACGAATTATTATAATATAGCTCAACGAGTTTAGTCTTGCCGTTTAAATCTGATTTTCTGCGAGAACCATGCTGTACCATGCCTCAGAGAAAAACACTATTTTTTCAAGTAGCTAACACAGCATAATCAGATGCAGCTTTAACAGTAATACAGAATTTTCTCCATCACACAATACATTTTAAAATTAATTGCATGCCATTTATCAAGACAAGCCATGCAGAATTTAATATGATATTCTAATATTGATCTAGCTTACTGCAGTGTGCAACAAGTGTCTCACAGCAGACGGCAAGCGAACGCACAGAGTAATGCTATAACATTATTTTCAACACAGTCAAATGTATCTAATATGATAAACAGAGCTGCGCTACCTCATAATCATGACCAGAGAAGCGGAAGCAGCGGCCTTGTTCAGCTCCCACAACACTCAGTGCTGCTCTGCTTCATACTACAGTAACGTTAATAAATCGCATCCAGGAACATGATTTCGGCCCGAGTCCCATCCCAATTCTTTTCCACCAGCTGTGAGGTGAAGAGCACATGACCCAAGAACTGTTTTACTGTAGTTTTAGCAACAAAAAGTGCAATTTTAATGTCAGCTAAACCAGGGGGTTTAGGGCTTCAGTTAGGCCTACATTAACAGAAGTTAATGTGTGTATATAAAAAAAAAAAGAAAAAAAAACCCACTGCTTAGTATTCAATGTATGAATTAAATGTATACTGATTCCTAAAAGCTACAAAAGTTATTCAGTCAAGAGAAACGAGTGATTTTCTCTATCTATTGTTGTTTGATTAACATTAAAGGTAGGGTAGGGGAATTTTTTTAATCAACACTTGTTGGATGTGAAGAGTTGACCAGTATAACAATCAATGACAGAACTGGTCTAAATATTTAAAAACATACATATATCTTCTATGGAAGTCTCAGGACCAGAAAATGTTTGTCCAATCATTACATATGGTCCCTAATGCAATGATACGACGTGCCCTACACCTGCCAGTCAACATATGCATTTCCATACCTCCATGCACCCTGCTCACGCAGACATCAAACGTCATCAGTACGTTCTGTAAGACTATGCAGAGTTCTAGAAAGACAGTGACCAGGTGCTGTAAAAAACCTGCAGCCACCTTTTACAGTTCCTCAAAAACAACGAGCTTATGCTGCTTTCCGGGCATGTCATAATCATAATTACGAGACATGACATTCTACCCAGAGCTATTCACATCCTCAGAGTCAGATGTTTGAGTTTCTATGTCAACACTATCAACACCGAACTGAATTTGCAGCAGTCAGGTGGTACAAGCAAGAGCTCTGTAAATCACAATCTGAGGCAAATTAAGTTTACGCCATCTCTGCAAAGTGTTTTGAAGGTGGCATGGCTTTGGAGATGCTCAGAAAGGAAGGTGGGATCTAATGCTTTCAAAATATAGCCTTCTACTGCAAGGCTCTCTGAAATTGCATAACCTACCTATAAGCACAAGGACGGAAGTATGTATTTTAGGCTGCTGTCACTTTAAGAGCTGCATGGATCGAATATATTGCAACATACACACCTTCTTCCTCAACTGTTTAGTCCACTTAAACTGACTCTGTTTAAGTTTAATCCTCACCAAGATGAGCATTTTGACAACTCTGTGTGTGTTTGGCCATATAAGCTGTGGAAGAGAACTGACTTCATAAATCACACGCTGTCCTAGAGGCAGCTTTCTGTGAGTGAGTACTTTGCTTAACATTAAGTTGTGTCCCGTCTTCTCTCTGCGTCGACCTAAAACTTGGGCTTTTTGTAACCGTTGAGTAATAAAATCATGCAGTCATCGCGAGCCATTGCAATACGTACATTTAAGACACTTCGATATATCATGCAGCCCTAATGAGAACACTATAGAACGTTGTGACTTCTTTGTGCTTTAGTTGCCCGTGTTTCAGTGCAGCAATTCCTTTCAGCACTACGGAAGAGCAGAATGTTCTCTATGGACTTGTTCAGGTTTAGAAAGGTGACAAGGAGTACAAGCAGCCACAGCAGCAAAGCCTGTAGGCATGTCAAGTACATTCAAAAATAAACTTTCACTATACCAGCAAAGTATATGTATATACTATGTTTAATAGTCATGTTTAATCAAAGCTTTTCAATCTTCTGTTTATTCAGCTACAGTGATATGACGCATGTTATCTTCGTCTGCTGCAGGGCTTATTTTGAGTTCAACGCAAGAGCGCCCTCTGGCTTTCAGATGGAGAAGTATTTACTACTGATCACAGAGCCATACAGCTCTGACAAGCTGCGCATTAAATAACAATAGGCATTGCCTTAATTTGAGGATTATGAAAAGCTTCAGGAGTCAGCTGAACACGGCACGTCTGCAGCAGACAGGGCAAAATCAAAAACACAAAAGGCAACAAACATGGCCGAATCATTTAGCAAGAAAGTTCCTTATCACAGAAAAAGTGACAGATGGAAAGATAACAAAACGCTGTCACCAATTACATTGCCAAATAAAACAAAATATCGTCTGATTATCGTTATCGGAAAAATCTTAGAAAATATCAAGATGTCATTTATCATCAATATCGCACACCCCTATTTCAGCCAATCAAATTTTGCTCATATTCAAACATATTGCTCATATTGCACAGTGGTTCTCAACAAGGGGGTCTAAACAAACTTCCAAGGGGACCTCAGGATAACTTAATTATTGAAAAATGAGAAAAGCATGAAATTAAGCTAAAACTAAAAATCATGATAGTTCTTATTTGGTTATTTTTATAATGAATATATTCTAGCTTAAGTAATGAGCTATATTCTAGTTATGACAAGCTCTAAAATATTTAAAAGGCGCAATGTGTAATATTTAGGAGAATCTATTGACAGAAATGCAATATGATATACATAACTATCTTTTGAGTGGTGTATAAAGACCTTACATAATGGACAGTTATGCATTTATTACCTTAGAATGAGCCATTTCTATTTACATACACCACGGGTCCCCCCTCCATGTCAAGTTGTCAATTTGTGCCGGTATGTTTCTACAGTAACCCTAAATGGACAGACTGCGCTACAGAGCACGTTTTTGTCTCCATGTTTGTTGGTGTTTTTAGAGGCAGCTTGCATCATCACTGAGTTGAGTACACATGAAGTAGTAGTAGTGGTGGTGGTTGTCTGGTTTATTAGAAGCAAAGACTGTTCTTTATTAGAATTAAGAAACCCGATTGCTTGCCTGGCTATCTGCGGTCTCGCACATCTTTGTCTTCGTGACGGCCACCGTAGCTTCTCTGTAAGTGCATCGCAAGGGAGGGTGAGCACGGTGCTGAGAAGTTGGTTGCAATTCGCAAACGTCACCGGTAGATATGGCTATAAGTTACACACTTCACCTTTAATATTTTATGTAGAAACTATGAGCGATTGGTGCTTGATGTAAAAAGGTAGAGATCCACTGTTCCAACATTATTTTTGTCTCAGTGAAGCACACCGTTCTGGTTAATGGGCCTCATTCGTGAAACTTTCCTAAATAAGTCGAGTAATTTACGTATAAAAGGGACCTTTCCGAAAACAACAGATTTGATAGTTAAACGTAAATTCATTTGTAAATAGGGTGAGTGTGGACGATCATTCACAATTAGCATAATCCCTGGCCATGAATTACAACTATTAAAATTACGTGTCTAGGAATGCTGTGGAATCTTCAGGACTCCCTTCTTAGATTTGGTCCGAGTATATTGCATAAAATGCAAAAGAGACTAATAGGCCGTATGCCTAACAACAACAACAAAAAAATACAATTAACGTGTGTCCACCAAAGCCTTTTAGTTAGCTGAAACAAAAATGCCAGCTGGTGGGGCCTGAAAGCACTTGAGGAGCAGCGTTTTCCCAGCTGAGATGCTTTGGTTGCTGTGATTTGGAATATCCACGGCAGTAATGGTTTGCTAGCATCTCATTTTATAGAACATTACTGAATAAAAAAATGCAGTAGGTTGTTTGGTCGTTGTACAAGTAGGATAGTGGGTGGACTATTTGTTCCACCTCCTCCAATATGATTGGTGTAAATTTATTTCATACCAACTATCATTTTGAAAATACAAACATTTTCATGAATCAGAAAATTTGTCAGAATGGCTTTACCAACAATTTACACAAATCCGTTCTGCTCATGTTTCATGAATGAGGCCCCACGATTTCATCACAATGCCAAAATTTCAGTGCATCACTAGTGTCTACCATATTTGTGCGTAAATCAATGTTTATGTGAATAAAAGCCTAAATTAAATCTGTTCAAAGTGTGTTTCTTCAGAAGACTTGGATTAAATCACTCAATTCATATGGATTGCTTTTACAAAGTGTTTATGTATTTTCTGAAGCATCAAAGTTTTGGTTGTGTGAATCAATGTAAAGACAAAAGTGATGAGAGAGTATTAACAATTCGTGATCCAAAGATAAAGGTCTTACCGGGTTGGAACAACATAACGGTGAGTAAAACTTAATTTTTTGGTGAACTATCCTTTTAATGTGTGCATTCTAGGAACACCTCAAAAGTATTTAATTCAGACTAAGAGGTTTTTGTGACAGTCTCAGTAAAGTGGTCTTTTTGAACTGAGAAAATTGAGTTCGATTTATTTCAAAGATCAAGAATAATTTGTTTTTTCATGACATGGCCTCTTTAAACACTACCATATGGCAAGAGAGAGTGCTTTGTGGACATTTCCCGTTTTCTTTCTGAACTGTTTGTCAATTTTGGACTGTTACAGTGAGACTCATTCGGCCTGCTGCACAATCACCTGTTTCACTGCCAAACTGCAGAAAATTCTCACAGCCAGATCAACCTCTGACCACCATAATAAACTCCTGCTCAAATTCATGTCCAACAGAAACAGGCTGTGTCTTAGGATACTGAAATGCGTAATGTAATAATTGCACAAACAAAAACTAACACAGAGCAACCACTAAAGGCACCCACACACTACAAGATAATCGAACAGATACACTACAGTTTACTTTAATCAGATTCGTGATTGAATTTGCTCGAAGGCACACAGTTCTCAAAATGTGAACATTGGGAAAGATTTCTGGGGAGAGATTTCTAACAGAAATGTGGGGGGACAAACTCACACTCACTCTGTAGATAGTCACTTGGAACGAAACAATAAACGAAACGAAAAAGCATAGTGACGGGAGACGAAAGCATAACGTGACTTCATCCGAACCCTTTTCCCCCTGCAAATTTTCTTAAAGAAGTTCAAACACTACCATATCTGCTTGCCCGCCATCCAATATGTTTGTCTACTCTAAAGTCACATTTGACCACGAGAGATTGGCAAGATATCCTGCGTTCACAGTCGGGACTCTGGTTGTGCATGAATGAAGTCCGTTAGTGTGTGGAGTGCCGTCTTGTCCATGTCACAGCCCTCTACAAGCTATAGGAACATAACTGTTACATTTTTTTATCATCATGTTTTCAGGGTTGCCAACTTTTCAGTTTAATTTGGAGTGAGAATTATAGAGGGGGATGGGGGCTACAATAATTTTTATTAGTGCTTGACACTAATTTCAAGATTTCAATTCATAAGCTTGGGATAGTTACAATACAATAGTAGTGATTCAATATGGGTAAATATCAGGTCATTAGCTAGCTACATGTTAATTTTTCTCTCAACTAATGCTGTAAATATACAGGGAGCCCTGTCAGCTGATATTAAAGGTTAAAATTAACAACTCAACTTAATAATAGTAATATTAGACATTTAGATCTGCTTCATGCGCACAAATACCATGTTTCACAATGTTGCCTAAACCGCTTCGGTGATCACACTGGTGGGGGTCAGCAGCCATATACAGTGACCTTGCACGGTATGGGGAAATGTGATTGATACAGACTAGTCCAATCAAGGTAGCAGGTCTTCATTGGTTTAATTAAAACCCATAACTTGTCAATACACGCATCTAACTTCATGCAGCGTTGAGTAGACAGAATGGTGTATGACAACAAAATACCGCGATTGAAAAATCTTTTATCGTGGGCCTTAATGCATGGGCAGCATCCAAAGTGAAGACATGTATAATAAGAGATAGTACATGCAACACAGAAGAAGAAAATAAAATGTAATGAGATACATGTAACAATACTGTCATTTATTGGAGATGTTTAAATGTATAGAAATAATTATTTAGGGATTTATTGGCATTCATTAGCCACATTAGCAGGAGCACAAACAGGAATGTTCCCGACAGGTGCTGCTGACCTCCATGTGGTAAATCCCTCCTGGAGAGCGTTGTCATGATTTAACAGCTGCCATGGTGCAGCAACTGTCTGACATGAACTTACCGCAGTGAAATCTGACAGAAGTCAAAGCTAAAGAGCTTTTTGCCTGAAAGCATTAGTATGTCAAGTACAAAATGAAACTGAACACGTTCAGTGGCTCAGTACAAGTATTTTAGTCCCCTCACGAGTGTCTTAAAGGTAAAGCAGTAGATGATTGATGGCTCCTTTAAAGAGCCTGCACTCTGACACACATCCCTTTCCCCCTGTAATGGAGACATAAACCCCCCTGACTTTGCGCTAAGCACTCAAACTCACGCCTACAATTGCACTCTAGACTCTCCAACCGAACGCTCTTCAGAAAACCCTCAGTATTTATGTGAATACACACTCAAATATGAGCAGAGTCTGTTGGAACAGTCAGCCCTCAGTTGCAGATAATGGGGGTGTTGCCATAAAGGACAGAAATCCAACTGCAAAGAACAACCTACTATAGCTGCATCAACTCAGAAGTGTGTGTGCGCACTAACAAGTAACCAAGGAAACGGATTGTCTTCAATTTTGAGCACTAAACACTAAGGAACAGAGAGTTCATTTCATGCAATTTTGCCTCATGCAGCTCTCTAATAGCATAGCATAAATTGACAGAAATGGAGGTGCAAAATCCTAAATGACATTGGACCTCCACATGTGTGACTAATACATCATTTAAGCTGACATAAACACACTTGACACCAACTATCTAAACACTAGCAGCACAAAAATCCAAAAACAGAGACAGTGTAAGAGTTTGACACTGGTGGCTCTCATTAAAACATCAATACTCCAGGAAGTACAAGCACTGAACGTCCAAATAGTCTGAGGAAAACAGGCCACAGCTACTAATTTCTATCACCGAGACCTGAATAGAAACCGAAGTTCAAGGATCAGTACGGTTTTGTTTTACACAGTGAAGTTCTCAACAGGAATGTGATCAGGCTTGAAAGTAAACTGAAAATAAACTCATTTGCGACCTCTCAAACTAATCTTTTGGCTGAACATTTGTGTGCACTGTCAGATGGTTCTAGTCAAATCATGTTCTTCTGAGCACCAGGCATTTGGAATATGAATACCTACCTTTCCCACATTCACACATGACATTGTGACGCCTCTCTTAACAAACAGTCCATTGTAACAGACCCTAAGACAAAAGTGAGATCCACTTACCCTCTCTGTGGCCTTGCTATTATGAAACGTTGCTCCCGTCAACCTGCAAAAAGAACAGTCGCATGGTCAGACTGGCAGTTTTATCAGTAAACATCTGTTGATTCCCAGTATTTTTGGACTTGCTGTCCTTTACCTCGATTACCATGACGAGAAAAACACTGAGGCTAATTTGCGGTCTTTATGTATTATTTACACTGCATATATTAGAGTTGGGTTTTTCCCTTAATTCTCAGAGACAGAAAAATCTTACAAGAAAGTCAGATAAAAACTGAACCGGTCCATTATAACTGGCCTTTACGTAATGAAGTGGAAAAGTAGAATACAAGCATACAGCCTATTGCCCCTCTACATGAAGAAAGTATTTTCACGTTCTCACAATGCTGGCTGAACTTTTTTTTGATTTGGAGGAAATCAGACATGCCTTCATATTAATTACAACATTATGGATAAAATATCCCAATGACTTCACCCAACAATCTCAGACAGGCTAAAGAAAGCAAGTTCATTATCAAACACAGCAGAATTACACAAAAACACCAAAGATCCCAAAACATCAAGCAGAATGGACCTTCTTGCTCTTCAAGCGGTCTCATTCAATGGCATGTTAGTAGCCTGTTGCCTTTTCAATGAAAAGTTTTTCCCTACAAGTCTCCCATTATAGACAAAACTGTAGTTTCTGTATCAAGCGACAACTGAAGGTGGCAACACCGGTCACATCATAAAGCCTTCCCAAAAGAACACATTTGATTCCCAATGCATTAAACACAGACTAGTCCTGCTATAGGACTATAATGCGGATTCCTCAACTCATTTTTAAAAAGCTTTATGTGTTAAACCTACACAAAGGTTTGGCTTGGGACTGTCAATTATGAAGCTCTTATCAAATGATAGTGAGAGTTCACGTGACAGTCCTGAACAGCAGCTCAACCCAGCAGGCCAGACTCACTTCTCACATTTTGCTGACATTCTTTCTGGAAACCAGCAGCAATATGAGCAACATTCAAATTTAATGATAGACATTAAATGTGATGACCCCAGAAGTACTGTTGCGTGTTGTATTTATATTTGATCAACACGTTAGCTTTGAAAATGCAAGTAAAAGTCACGTAGACATTTTATTCGCAGCCGGTACTCGGAGAGTCGCTGGTGTAACTTTTGCTGGGATCGATACTTCCTTTAAATGACGCGATTAAAGCAGACAGCTGCATGTAACTTACATAAGGAGCTTTTTTTGTTTGCTTTTTAAATGGAGAACATGACTGGCCCCGTGTGCTAAAAACTTCACACTGCTGCTAACACATTTGCTACATTGATATGAATTTAGCTGGGGAGTGACCATGCGTTTTCCAAACGGAACCTCTAGTTTCTTTATTTTCAGAGCGATCGCAGTTGAAAATACATGCGACTCTGCGCGCACATGTGCAACACAGGAAACCTGTCCGAGTTCTGCTCATCACCTGCATCTTTTTAAATTGTTGCATCATTGTTACACTTCTCAATGATGCTAAACTTAGCAGAACAGCACGCCGAAGTTACACAAGTTTAGATAACTCTTGACACAACCGTGCATTTACCGCTGATCAAAACAGCATCTGTAAGGGAATAAGCCCCGTGGGCGCGCGGTGGTCGAGCTGCTCTTACATAATGACGCATGTTAGCGCGTGCTAGCGACCGTAAACAACCACCAGTTAGCTCGCGCAGCTACGACCGTGAACAATCAACACTTACCCTCGATGCCCCCTTTTTCAAACGGAGGGAACTGAGTAGGTATGGTGTGCTGACACAGGGGAATGATTGTTTTGTGGGATTTGTGAATTAGTAGTTTTCTCTGATTACGTCTTCCCACGACAACCTACTTTCTGGGTGAAAGAGGGACGGTGCAAAATGGCTGTCTTTCCTGCATGCACCATCACATTTATTAAAAGGGGATTGGGGTGGAGCCTCTGTCGAAATGTATTGGGGAAATATGTATTTTTGGAGTCAAAACGTTGACAGACGCGACTATAATAACAAATTCTGTTGGTCTTTTATGACAAATTGCCATATAAATACTTAAAACCGTAGTTAGAAGGAATTGGTTGAAATACGCCCCCCCTTCTTAAAGAAACAGATAAGCGTTTCTCTCACGTGGTCGCTGAAATCAATAAAAGCCCAAGAGGTCTGCGTGTGACATGGAGATAAACATCAAATGTTTGTCACTGTCAGACTGGTAACGTGAATTGTGCTTTAGATGTCTGTGCAGTTGTGTTGGAATTAATATCTGTTTTTATTGCAGAATGCGTTATATAATGCATTCACAACGCCAAATAATCCTAAAAAAGCACAAATACGTTTTATCCTCACTGTAAATGTACATTAACCACGTCTTCAGACACATTATTGCTCGACTGATGTCCGTGTTTGCTCTGAACTACTGCTGTGCACGTGTAATAACAAATGCTAAATGAACTAAGAAACAGTACACCTTACTTTCCAGCTTTTCTCAGTGAAATACTAGTTATGCTTATTATTTAAGCTGCATTGTTGCATTTTTTTGTATCAATGTATTCGATTCATTTATGTTCGTTCTTAAACACCAACACACTACAAAATGGCATGAGACTCATGAGACATAAATTGTTTCTTCAGTATCAATGGGATCTGTTCAGTAGCTAAAGATAGGTGATCTTTTCCAATCGCTGGATACTATTGGAATCGAGGTAACTGTATCCAGCAAATTAACCTCCAGAACAGAAGAGGGCGGTGTCGAGGATCTCCGGCAGGCGTCAAAGAAAAGAAACTTACAGCGCGTCTCTTTCATATGCAGTGCCTTTGTAGGAGTGGTGAGAATGAAACTTCTGTAACATGTTTCGTTCTTTTACATGAGGAACAATGTCCAGTGTTCTAGCGAGGATTTTATTTTATCCCACACTCGCTTACAATGTTGTCATGGAAAAGATCACCTCCAGGGAATGGTTTAATCGCGTGGATCCGACTGTCATTCTTGGTGCTCTTCCATTCAGGTCAATGACAGAGGAGGTGACGTTTGACGTTTACTGTATTTTTAAGAATTACATATATAACTATAATGATCCTACCATCTTTATAATTTACCGAATTATCAAAACCCCAGTGCTGTTTCAGGGCTCAACAAATGCTTCTTGTCTCATTTGGCTTTAGTTGGTTCAAAAGGAGAAAGTAAGAGGAGTCATCACTATGAATGAAGAATATGAAACAAAATATTTCTGCAATTCACCTGAGGTAAGTATCTCTGCTAACTCTTTCACTCATTCTCAACTATAATCACATATGGCAATTTACACCTAAGGATGCCTATACATATATATATATATATATATATATATATATATATATATGCTGTATACATATGTATGTGTGTGTGTATACATATACATATACATATATATATATATATATATATACATATATACAGAAGTATGTATGTAAATGTGTGTGTATAATATAACAGGAGTGGCAAGCTGTTGGCGTTGAGCAGATCAGACTCGACACAGTGGACCTGATAGGTGTTCCCAGCCTAGAGCACATCCACAAGGGTGTGGACTTTGCCTTGAGACATCGAGAGCAAGGCTCTAGTGTCTATATCCACTGCAAAGCCGGCCGTTCACGCAGTGCAACTATTGCAGCTGCATACCTCATCAGGGTGGGTGTCAGTCTCTCAACCTAAACCAAGAACAATAATAAAACCAGCAGCATCAATACCAACAAAGCTGTATGTCATAGGTCACTACTACTGTAAAAAAAAAAAAAAGTGTCATTGTATGGTTGCTCATTTTTTCGCCCACTTTTTTTCATGTAGCATTGTGTAAGACACACCTGTAATTTTTTTTGTCACAATATTGTTGGTGGGGAATTTTAGAGAGGGAAAACAGATATATTGGTTAATTCAAGTGATGCTGTTCAGTTCTCCACATGAGTTGCACATACGCATGCTGAATACAAAGGGACTTTTATACTTAAGCTTCACTTCTCCTTTTTTCAGAATAAATCATAAATAATTTCACCGAGAGATGCTCAATATATTCTTTATATGAATTTGTTCTTTCTTAAACCTGAATCAACCAGTTATATGCAAATACAATTATATGCATAGCTATATATAAAACATTGACAAGGGAAAGAAAGTCAGGTAGATAAAGGTAAATGTTAGGAGACTCAAGAGTGTGACAGTCTTTGGAGTCTGAATTAGATGTGAAACCAAGGTTATAACCATGTCTTGATTGTAAGGATTTAAGGGAATAAATAAATAATAGCTGTACAATAACTACTAATCAATTTACAATATATAATATTTTTATTTTAAAATATTATAGAGTCACTCTTAATCGTGCGCCTAATGTGGCAAAAACCAACTCCATTAATGTTTCTTGTCTCATCACAGTTATGAATTAGCGTACATTAATCACAAAAATGAAAGCCCGTTTCAATAAGCAAAATTAGACAGAAAAAAAAGTTGAGTAGTTTGCATCAATGGCTATTATCCCGCTCAGTGTCTATAGTAGTTTTGGCCCTGAGTTTAACCTCTATTCTCCTTTCACAGCTACACTGCATGAGTCCAGAGGACGCCTGTAAGATGCTGGCCTCAGTCCGGCCTCATGTGCTGATCCGCTCGGCCCAGCTGGAGATGCTGCACGAGTACTATAAGCAAGTGTGTGCTTCAGAGTCCAGCTAGAAGATACACAGTGAACAAATGCTGACATTTATGCTGATTCTCATTTAAGCTAATAAGTTGTTTTTTCCTTGCTAGAGTGCATATTTTTATATATTTGTTTATGAATTTGTGTACTATACATAAATGTGAACTTTAATAATGTCCATCAACAGTTACATTGTGAATAAAACAATCTTGTAATTTCTATCACCTAAACTTTCAAACAATATTACAACAGATTTTAAAAAAACTGTGTCTGGTGATCGGTCTTAGCTAATGTATTTAATTGTTTATGGTTATCCACCGTAATGAAATAGAGAGTTTTAAATTAATCCATTTGAAATGCATTTTAATCAATATGATAAAACAATGGTATCAGTTCAGTCCAGTGACACGTAGAGCAGTAACAAAGGTTCATCACTTCTGTCTGTTTTGGGCCAGCTTCTGATTGGTACCGCAGGTTTGGTTCAGGCCAGGGCCTTCAGTCCTGCTTTCACTGTTTTGATGCAGGTGTTCTTGGGTCTTCCTCTCTTTCATTTACCCTCTGGTGTCCAGAAGAGGACAATCCGGGCAATGTCATCTTGTTTCCTCCCAATGACATGTTCAATCCATCTCCATTGTCGTCTCACACTTTCTTGTTTGCACTAGGCGAGTCGTTGTTGGTTAGAGATGGTTTAGGACCTGAAGATTTGCAGAATTCTCCGGAGGTTGTTTGTGTGGAAGGTTGATGACAATTTGATAATGTCGTTCATTGTCATTCTCCAAAATTCAGAGGCGTGAAGTAGATGGGAAAGGGCGCAGGTCTGGTTCAGTCTCACTTTAGTGTGGGTGCTGTGTTGCGAGGAGCTCCACACATTGTTCAACATACTACAGGTGTTTCTGGCCTTGCTGAGACGGTACTTAATGCCACTGCCTACTCCTCATCGAGTTGAACGGTACTGCCCAGGTAAATAAACTCCTCCATTGTGGGTAGATCATCTGTTTCTTCTACTTGGACTAGTAAGGGGTTGGAGGTCTTCAGTATCATCACCTCTGTTTTCTTCTTGCAACAATGATATGTTGTGGTCTGTTTAGTGAAAAATGTGAACAGTGTTTTTAACCCTAGAAGGCTTACTGTATCATATTTGTTACATGAGTTTTAATGCTTCTGAATTATTGATGTGATCAAAACTGCTCAAAAACCCTTTGCACACAATCTAGGTTAGGTTATAAAGCTAATAAGGGGAAACTCATTTTCCACTGTTGAAACATACACATCACAAACAGTACAATTAAACATATCCTAAAACTATAAAATAACAATTTAATATTAAATCATTTTTAAAAAGACAGTTAAAAATGCTATAAAAATACAACATGGTAAGATACAATCACTCAAAACAGTAATTTAAAAAACCTAACTGCAGTAAAGACCTTCTAAATCGCTCAGTAAAACACTGAAGCATCACTAATCTCTCACTAAATGAGCTTTCAAGTCCACTAAAGACACTATATAGTGGATGACCTTCATAACAGAATCATTTTTAGTTTTGTCCTGGTTCTCTTTTCAACAGTAAACTGGAGTAAGACCAGTAATTGAAACAGCCAATTTTATTAATCCTATTATTGTCATGCACATTAATACTACTTCACCAACAGAGCACGGCATAAAACAGAACACTGGCCAGGATCCCATGATAAAAGACATAAAGAAACTTCTTACTCATACCAAAGGATCTTAAATTCCTCAAAAGAATAATCCCGATTTTGCCTTTTTGAATACAAACTCACTATTCTTCTTCCAGTTTAATTTACTGTCCAAATGGACACCAAGATATTTATAAGACTAAACTATCTTCTGACCTTTAGTTGTCATTTGTGACAATACTGCTTCTTAATTTCTTCTAAAATCAGTAATCATCTCCTTGGTCTTCTCCACATTCAAGGTGAGTAACTGTAGTACTTCGCCTACTGCATGCCTTCCAGATAGATTGACAGTTCATATTTTTGCAATAAGTAAATTTGTAGTTTTTGTATCTTCTGGTTGTGGTGCATGTGCCTTTTAAGATGAACATTTACTTCATGGAAGCAAAGGGTTACCTGATTACAAAGAGACATCATTTTTTAGAAAAGTAATGTTAAAATGTATGTATCATCAAATATGATACAACAGACTTTTGAGGAACGTTTATTGCATTGCATTAACCCAAAACCAAACCCTCATCCTAACCCTAACTCTATAGTAAGAACATGCAGTTAATTATTATTACTCAATACTTAAATGTGTAATTACACTATAACACTGAAATAAAGTGTAACCAAAATTGAAATTGGTATTTCTCATACTATATGGACCATAAAACCTGATGTATCAAATATGATACAAATCTTAAAACATATATACACATACATATTTGTATTTTGTCTTAAAGTTCAATAAATTGTTTGGTTCGACTATTATGTTGAATAATACATGGTTCATGGCCTCGGCTGTGTCGCCTGAAGGTGGCAGCAGCGCACTGCCAAATGCAGCTGTAACCTCAGCGTTACTAAACCCGCGAGGAAGGACACAGTCAGGGGAGTAAAGATGGCGGCCTCCTTGGTTAGATTTGTCCGCGGCGGTTTTGGAAAAAGTCTAAACGGTAGGCTATAAACAAGAAAAGCACAGACATGTTCAAGATGAATTATTTACTCATTTAACCAATGTTGTCACTGTGCAGGTCCCAAACAAGATCTCCGGTGTTTTAGGCTTTTCTTCGCTGTTGACCTTTCCTCTTGCTCTAAGCAGACAGTACAAACACACAGCACGCTAATCGACTGATTTACTGTTATAATCTGAATTATGCCAATACCGCTTCTCTTATTCGTGAAATTAAGACATCACGCTTCCAGGGAGAATGTTTTTTGCGTTATTGGAAAATATCAGCAATGTCTGTAATCTGTGTTTTGAATTTCATTGGACACAAGCTACCAATTTGGCTCGTTTTGATGTGTTGATTTGAAGACGCTCTATATTGTAATGCATTGATTTCTCTCACAGTGGCTAGACAGAGCGCTGCGATTCTCCAGACAAGAACAACGACAACTGAAACCAGACGTGAGTAGATTTGTAGATGTCTGTCATTGTTGTGTATTAGCTGTCTTTAACTTCTTTGTGCTTACATGAAGTCATTGTTAGGGGCAATGTTATGATGTTCATCTTGTATTGGTGAGATGCGGTTAAGGTTGGGGACATAGGGTTGTAATATACAAATGTATATGTGATTACAGGAATGATTTAAATAAAAGTTCAATGTAAAAACATGTATTTACACAATAAGTGCATTGTATCTAATGATTAATTTTAATGTTAGTGCATAGTAGTTAAAGACATATAAGTACAACATGTGGGACTAAATGTCTTTTTTTACTTTAGCTACTGTAAGGCCCAAGGATCCAGTCACCCACACTCAGCTTTCAGAGTTTGGCGAATACATTGCAGAGATTCTTCCCAAATATGTGCAACAAGTTCAGGTCAGTTTATTCTCATGTTTATCTTTTTCCGATGACACATAAATATTAATGTACTCTGCAATTCCTCAAAAATGGCAGTATTTACAGTCTTTTGTTTGAATCTTAGGTGACCTGCTTTAATGAGCTGGAGTTAATGATCCACCCAGAAGGCATTATACCAGTTCTCACCTTCTTGAAAGATCACACAAATGCTCAGTTCAACAACATGACTGACCTGACGGCTGTGGACGTCCCTACAAGGCATTATCGCTTTGAGGTGAGCATGCTCAGTCTCATCTATGAAATGTCCATAAATATTATCTTGATTTTGTGTTTTTAGCATGTTAGATTATTGTAATAGAATTAATTGAAATAATTAATATCAATACATAAGTGCTGAGCATAATATGCATGCTTTTTTTTTTTAGCTTGGATGGCGAAAGTTATTGGCATTGGAAATGCACATCCATCAGAATCAAACATTTCTGAAACTGCTCTGTAAAGGATTGATGATTCAATTTTTTTCCTTTTCAGATTGTGTATAATTTCCTGTCTCTGCGCTACAACTCTCGCATCCGAGTGAAGACCTACACTGATGAGCTGTCTCCTCTTGACTCCTCTGTGTCTGTGCACCAGGCAGCTAACTGGTATGAGAGAGAGGTATGTGTCTCACTGAGGTTAAATGAACAAGTTTTGACATTTGTATATTTCAGACTACAAAATAGATGTCTGTTTGGTCTAGCATATGCTCAGGCACAACAAGCTGCAGTGCTCATGCAGTGGAGCCCCTGAGCTACTTCCCACCTGCTATGACACACTGCAGACTGTGAATGAGGGAGTCTTGTGGGTTGTCAATGGTCCATGAGATCATGTATCATAGCTGTGGTTGCATGCCGATGTTAAGTCTGTTTTGTCAAATTTTAGAGACCGTGTTGTTGTTTCACTCTGAAATTAATGTTTCATTACAGATTTGGGACATGTATGGAGTTTTCTTTGCAAACCATCCAGATCTGAGACGTATCTTAACAGATTATGGATTCGAAGGTCATCCATTCAGGAAAGACTTTCCTTTGTCTGGATATGTGGAGGTAAATGAGGTCAAGTCTGTTACACTCTCGTGATTTCCACCCGTCCTTCTCAGAAATTGTTTCATAGTCACACAACCATTTAAAAACAAGTCAGTAAGATGATGTTGTTGTTTTTTTCAAAGAAATTCATACTTTTATTCAGCAAGGATATATTAAATTGATCAAAAGTGACAGTAAAGACATTTATAATGTTACAAAAGAAACCTGTTTCAAATAAACACTGTTCTTTTGAGCTTTATTTTCACCAAAAAAGTATTTATCATGATTTCAACAAATGCGTTTATTATTATTATTATTCTAATTAAATATTAATAATAATATGACATGTTTATTGAGCAGCAAATCTGCATATTAGAATTATTTCTGAAGGATCATGTGACACTGAAGACTGGAGTAATGATGCTGAAAATTCAGCTTTGTTACAAGAATCATTTACATTCTGGAGTATATTAAAAGTAAACACTTTAAATGGTTAAATGTCACTATATTACTGTATTTCTGATCAAATGAATGTAGCCTTGGTGAGCATAAGAGACTTGATAAGATAAAATAAAAAGTAACCGCAAATGTTTAAATGATAGTGTATGTTCAAATCTACAGAGCGATTATGAAAAAAGGTGTGTGGATTAAATTATGTTTAGTTATTTTCTTCTTCTCTTTTTTTCTCAGGTGCGTTATGATGATGAAGTGAAGCGGGTTGTGGCTGAACCTGTCGAGCTCTCTCAGGAGTTCCGTAAGTTTGACTTGAACAGTCCATGGGAAGCATTCCCTGCATACAGGGAGCCCAAAGATGCACCCAAGCTGGAGTCTGGGGACAAGCCAGCAAAGTAACCCTTCCTCTGTGACCCTGGAGAGCTTTAATCATCAGAACATATTTATGTAAATAAGAACCTGTGCTACATCTAAATAAAACAACAAAATCACTCCTGTTTCTGCATCTCATTTCTTATTTATAAATGTCTTCTTTTTGTAATAACGCTGGTTAAAACTTTTAGTTTTGAAAATTGGTAGTTTTATCTGTGTACACAACAGACTTTCACACATAAAAATAAGCTTTATGCAGAACTCTGAATTTTCAGGATTGTTTATATTCTACAATTATAGGAATTTTTTGTTTTAAGGAATAGCAAAAGATATTCCAAATAAATATTTTTTGTGATAACACTCTGGTTGTTTAATTGAAAAAAAGTTGCAAAAATAACGCAGGCAAATATACGAGTGATACATTTGAGGTATTCTACTGAAAAGGTATTCTAGCGTGTGTATAAACAATGCTTGAATTCACTGATGTCTGATAACTGTTTTCTTACTTCTTATTTTTGTAATTCAGCAGTTAAATGTGCATGTAGACAAATGCCTCGAAGGTTCTAAATACCTGACAGGTTATTTCCAAAAAGATTTTTATCTCCAGAATTAAGAGTCTTAGCCACAAAATTGCTTAATTGCCATTCAGTAATGTCATTGCACGGAGCAAAATTATAGGTATAAAAATCTCTTCTCCATAATTAACTGGCTTTTCCATTTACCAATCTCATTACAATTTGTGGCAGCCTGCAGCTAGTGTGTTCTCATTGCTTTATGAGTGGGGTTCTGCTGCAGTCGTCGGCTCTGGCATTCATGTTTGCCTTATTGTGTCAACCCTTACATATATGTGTGTGTTTATATATATTTATATATATATATATATATATATATATATATATATATATATATATATATATATACACAAATATGCACAGGCTATTTGGTCCAAACAGTTATTACTCAACACTTTAACCCACTAATGTTGTTTTTAAAAATATTATTCTTTATAAATTTATTGCACTCAAGTTTTTTCCTCATTTTTTCCATGTTCAAAGAAGACAGTTTCAACATTTATGAAAGTATTTCTTATTTAAGAACATTCATTCAGGATGAAAGACTTATTTCCCCATCTTCCAAATTTTGTCATTTTTTTTTGTTGCAATTATAGTCGAGTGTTCTTTTTGAAGCATTGTACAGTTCGAAAATACAATATATCATTTGGTAAAATTTGAATCGAACAATTTTCTCAAATTGGAGAGGAAAAATGTCAATTTTTCAGTCAGACTCAAGTCTGGTCACTGATAAGGACATTCTAAAATAGAAACCCTCTTTTCTCCCAAGCTATTCCTTCATAGTTTTTGCTGTATGTTCTTCCAACACCATGATGATGATACAAAATGGAATTATCTGGGTGTTTCTGTTTATGGTTTGCACCAAACATAGTGTTTCACTTTCAGGGTTTTTATAACTTTAATCACACAAATTCACCTTAAAGTTCCCCAGGTATCTCCTTGATCCAGATTAATATCAGATCTGACTGATTCTAAAGATATTTGAATTTCTTCATTTCATCATCATAGAAAAATCCTTGTTCAGGATAAGATAAACAGTGTTACTCCTATCCCAATTATATGTTAAATATTGACACTATTAAAAAAAAAAAAAAAAACAAGACAAAAGAAACAGTTTACATTTAGAGTTTTTATTTGGCTTTCTTCTGAGGACTGGCTTCTTCCACAATAAGAATCCAGCGTACACTGAAACCAACTTTACGTTACTTAACAAAGTAGCTCATACTGCACATACAGAAAAGTACATTAGACCAGGCACAGAATTAGAAATGCAAACATTCACTTATATAGAAATGGATAAAAAACACAAAAGTATTTACATTTTGGAATTGTGCACTTCATATGCTTTGTCACCTAAATAAATCTTTATGGCCATATACACACAACAGCATAAACCAGAAGAATTATATAAACTGATCAATATCATTGATATTTTTTCTCCCCAAAATATAAACATCAATATTTGTTGAACAATTTTCCAAACCCATTAGCATCAGTTGGTGTACAGTGCATGTATTTGGCAGTGAAAAAAATCATTGTTCCTTTAGAAGCTGTCAGCCAGCATTCAGCAGTTTCTGACCATGTAGTGAATTTACAGAAGCGACCCTCAGTTTAAATGTGTAGTGCTGTTCCAAAACCAGACTGATTATTGACTAACTACATGAATTACATGATTTATTGGAAGGCAAATGCTGTCATCATTGTTTTTGTTTTGTGAGTGTGTGAGCGTGCCATGAACACTGATTTTACACTGGAAATAATGAATGAAAAAGCAGAAGATGGAGCTCTCGTGCAAATCTTTCGTGCAAAAGCTTAAAAGACAACACAGTTTCTTATTTGAAATATGCATGCATTTAATAAATTTATTCAATTTGAGAGAGCATGAAACACAGTTTTGAGTTGGAGCTATCTAATGAATTGCCTCTGCAGAGATAGGTGCTTTAGTGCTGCGAATTTCAGATTGTTTTATTTTTTATTAATATCTTTTAAAATGATTTATATTAATTTAAAAGTTACACATTTGTATTTTTTAATCATATTGTTGTGAGAACTTAGTATCCAAGGCCTTAAAGTCACCATGAAATCAAAATGAACAATTCTTATTTTTTTTGGAATGTTGCAGTCTTTATTATAAATCATTTCCAGATGGACAACAGGGAAGAAAAGAACATCACAATTTCCATTTCATGACGACTTTAGGGATGCTGAGTAGGCCTTGTTTAACCAATGTGTTATAGGTGCTGCTTGCTTGACTTAGTAAGTTCCTCCTCCAGCAGATAAACATTAAAAACAAGAGCTTCAGAAATTTTGCAATAACGAATCTGAAGAAGCAAACCACAAGAGTGATGGCATACAGTCTCAAGAGTGTAGAAGATTGTGTGTAGGGAACTCACACTATTTCCACAAATACCCTCCTCCAAAACCTTCCCCTTCCTAAAGACCCACAGACAGACTGGCTCCTTGACTGGCCTACAATGTCTTATCCTGTTTCTGCTGCTGAGGAGGGCTTTGGTGGAGCTCGGGATACACCAGGAAGCCAGTGAAAGTGATATACTTGGCATGATTACTGTAAGCACCAAATCCATCCCTCTGGTGGCTGTAGAGCCAGACAGTGTCTCCATCCTGCAGTGACAACATCAGACTCTGGCTCTGCAGCGCCTTCTCAGTGTCGCTGTCATCGTAGATCATGGTCTGTACCTCCAAATGGTTCTTCATCAGCTTCACTGACAGGGTCTTATGGGGCAGCTTGCCAGCATTGAAGGAGAAGTAATAGGCTCCTGGTACACTGCATTTGAATATACCAGAGCTTAAGTTGAAGTCGTTGCCGATGTTGACAAACTCAGTGTCAAAGATGATGGGCTGGTGCTCAGGGTATCCTTGATCCACTCCCACAATACTCTGAGTGCGGCCCACTGAGAATGCCGACCTCTGGTCGTCGTCTTCATCCTCTTCATTTCTCCCGTCCTCCTCTTTTATCTCTTCATTCCTTCTCTCTTCTTTCATAACCACAACAGTGTCTTTGGTAATCGTATTCTCATGCTCAGACAGTAGGTGATCGCTGATTTTCGGTGGTTGATGATCACTGTCATGGACTTTGTGTGTAGGCTCTTGGTAGCCGTACAGATCAGGGTAGATCAGGTAACCGTTGAAGGTGGTATAATGACCAGTGTTGCTGTAGATAGCATAGCGAGGGTCTCCATGAAGACGAAGCCAGACGGTGTCTCCGAAATCAAGCTGCAGCATGGCGCTCTGGCTCTGCACTTTCCGCTCTTCTCCGGCATTCTCGTCGTACACGATCGCCTGAACCTCATTGCGGTTCTTCATCAGCATGACCGACAGGTCTCGGCGTGGGAACTTCCCCACTGTGAAAGAAAAATAATATGCGCCCGGAATCCTGCAGCGGAACAAGCCGGCCTTTGGATCGAAATCGGCACCAATGTTGACGTACACCTTGTCAAAGGTGATGACCATCTTCGGCCCTCCCTCCATGCTGCTGGTACGTGCCACAGAGAACGCGGACCGCAGCTCCACGGCGTCAGACATGCGGGCGAATGCCCATGTGGTGGTCACATGACACAGCACACACAGCAGCAGGGGCCTGCTACCAGGCAGCATTGTAACTGCAGAGGGAACAAAGAATAATGTTAAGTATCATCAACCGAAGCCGTTAACATAAACAAAAACTGTTGAACACTCTAATTTAAATGATCACTTTCAGTTAAGCTTGTAAATGATAGATGCTGCTTGTTAGCGACACATGAGCTTGGAAAAAAAAGAGCAATCATTATGCATACAAGTGCCAGCGGGAGGTGGGATCAAAACACAACAGATCAGTGCCTTTAGTAGATACAGCAGGATGAGAGCTGTATTATCAGACCCTCTCTCTTTTCCCCTGAGATAAGCAGTAATAGGATACACACTGGATCAGCAGAGCACTGGAGGTGACAGAAATTTCAGATCATTTCTGCACAGCTTTCGGGGGTCCCATCCCCAAATCCCATTGCAAATATTCACCCCATCTTATAGTGCATCTAATATCATGGCGAACAGAACAAGAGGACTACAAAAACATGTGGGTATTAAAATACATTTCTGAAGCATTTTTATTTAAATCAGGAGAGCTGCTGTGAAATGACCCCATTTGTTGTGATTCATCAAATGATTCATATTAAATGCTATGAAGGGTTGGATAGGGATTGTTATAGATATGCACATAGACAAAAAAAAAAAAGGAGGAGTTTAGGTTGCATTAAGCACCTCATGTTGTGACGCAGATAGCGCCAGCCCTCCGTTCGCTGAACTACGCAGTATATATGGGATACTGCATGACACCTGCCTCCATAACATTTCTCTCTCTGGGAAACCAGCTCAACAAATTCTGTGTCCCAGAGATCCATTGTGGAGCAACACAGCTGGACTGCCTCTTTCCTTGTTTTACTGGAACAAACATCCCCCACAATCTCCAATGCCATATTTACATATTTCATTCTATTTAATAGACTTTAACAGCCACTAGACACAGATTATACTGTTGATGGTGCCTCCTGCATGAATTAAGACAAGAAACCTTAAAGCAGCAATTTCCGTTTGATTTAATGATGGATGGAGCTCATCATCCCTCTGCCACATTGAAATATGAATAAAAATGCAAAAAGGTTTTTGCTCTTAATGAGATCTCCTGAGATGCCAGAGAAGTTGGACTTCTGTTTCACGGATTGAACACTGAGCTAAGCCATGCTAAAAATAGAGCCCCACTTTCTGTTTGGTATTAGAATAGTTTAAGAATATTCATGTGAAACACACAAGTAAATCAGCAAGGGTAAGATTTTCCCAAAAATGTATCGTCTTAGCTGCCCTAAAAGCAATTATATTAAGAAGCATGTTCTGAGAAAAAATAGATTTTATATAATTGTGATGTGTATCCTTCATTTGTTTCAAACTAAATGGCTTAGTATCATGTAAATAAGTCATGAAATATTGTCACAATATTTACTACTGACTCCATACTTGTTCAACGTTTTATGTTTGTTGCGGGATATTAAAATGTGTTGGCGGTTTCAGTAACAACAACTAAATAATGTTTTCCTCCTGTTGTTTGATCTCTATTTTTAGCTGAGTGATGCTTTCATGCCCTAACAATCTGAACACAGGGGAGGGAGACATCAATATTTGTCAATGCTTTTCTTGTGTTTTCAGCTACACCTTTTTCCTCACCGAATACTGAACTACAACGCCCTCTGAGAACACATGGAGTAAACCCTTCAGCTCAGTGAAGCAAAAATACAAAATGTCTATATGTAACAGCGGAGATCAAAAATTATTTTAATGCATTTAAGGTTTCCCCTATGTTCTTTACAAATAGCTATATTTAGAATGAAACATTCACCACTTCCAGGTCTAAAACTGTTTTCAGCTGCTTATAGGCTTTGTTAACTTGTGTTTAAAATGTACTTATAATGTATAACAACTTACGCAGGTCAACTACTTGCAGGCTTAGTAATTAACACTTAGTCTTGAGTCTTGATTAAAGTTACGCTTAGTCTCAATCAGTGTTGGGTAAGTTACTTTAAAAAAGTAATTAATTACTAACTACCACTTACATCTTCAAAAGTGTAATAATACTGTACTAATTACTCTCTCTAAAAGTATTGCATTACTTATTACTAATTACTTTCTAAATCCCTTATCAACCTCAACCAGTTGAACAACACAAGGACAAACATGAAACTCCACGTTTTAACACATTTTACATTTTAATTTTTAATCTGCGTTTGTTTTTTATAGAGTTGTTCTATAATCTATACAGTATTTAGCAGTTACATCAGAAGTAACTGTAATTACATTACAAAAAAATAAATAAAAGTAAACCCTTATTTTACTTTTGCAAACATAATTAAATTACAGTAATTAATTACTTTGTCACGCCAACACTGGTCTCAATGTGTCTCCACAAAATGAACCTGATTTATTGCTGTGCTATATAAATATAAATATATAATATATAAATATATGCCAATATGCTAAAGGAACACAGTCTTAAATCTAAGAAACAAAACTGTCTTATTTAGTCAAATTTTTGTTTTATTTATAGTGACTCTCTTAAGGCCCGTTCACACCTAGACCAACATTCAGTATGTTCGAATGTCTGATGTTGTGAAGAAAACTGGTCATCCAATGAGATTTGCACTTTTAGTCATGTGCCCACAGACATGCCTCTGCTACATAAATCTATGACTTGGATAGCAGACAGTAAATATCAGAGGAAGATTTTGTGTACTATGGTAACCAGGGTATTTTTACTTCTATAAGTGTGCCACCTATTGTCATCTAGTGTAATTTTGCATTTTCATTCAGACCATCTGCAGTTTTTTCAAGTATTGGTCTGAACAGACATATCGCATGGAAAAATCTAACTGAATGTCCATGCCAAACATTTGTGTTGGTGTGAACAGGCTGGTCAGTGCTGACGTCAATCGTGCAGCAGGAATGAACTTTATATACGTAGACTGAAAATCCATTTACAGTTAGCTGACTTGCATTCTGTATATATCTCAATGCTTTTTTCTATGCTTGGTCTTTTCACAATCAGTCACCATGAAATTAAAACTGACCATGTTTATTATGAACGATTTATACATTCACATCATGTTTAAAGTCATGGATCTTTGTAATCTTCAATCAAAAACATTAACTGCCCCCTCGCAAAGACATCTCTTCTTTCCCCGGATGACGTGAGCACTGACGTAACCCCTCCCCCCCACTCCCTCCAGCAACCCTTCAACCATATGAAATTGCAGCAATCAGCAAATGACGATCCAACAATCCAATCAATTGCTGATGGACAAAATCATTTCCTACCCTACATTATTTCTCATTCAAGAATCCATTTTACTCACATATACACCACAATAGAGAAGAAAAGCTATCACAATTTCTGCTTCATGCTGACTTAAAAAATGCAGTGACCAAATGTAAATACGCCACAGAGATTGTGCTATATCACTAATTTGCAAATATACACAAACACCGATGGATGTTTCTCCATGGACTGATACTAGGTGGCCTGTAGCATCACAAAGCTTTTGCTGAGAGAGGCGATACATTATTGATATTCCAGCCCGTGGTTACAATTGCTTTTCTCACAGGAAACACAAACAGCCATCAACAGGAGCTCTAAAGTGACTTAAAGCAAAATGTGATTGCAGGTAAAGAGAACTGGACACACTTGGCCCCAGTTTGCTTTTGAAACTCCACTCAGCAAGTGAAGGGCAGTGTGTGTGACACGACTGTGGTGTTTAATGAGGGTCTATGGAGTATCGGCACACAGTGAAGAGCACAGCGCCTGTGAGCGTGTGCTCCACGGCCCAGTTATCTCCTCTCTCTTTCTCTCTCCCTTTCCCTAACAGCCTTTGGTACTACACTCTGATACTGCCACTTTCACTGAACCATTCAGCCAAAGCCACACGCACAGCCTCTATTCTGACAGCACACTCTACGCAAACAAAATACAGCAGTCTTTACAGGCATGTTGGATATAGGTGCAGGAGATAAGAAAATGATTTAGTTTTATCAATGACAGAAGCAGAACAGGAGAGAGATAAAAGACAAGTGAGGAACCATTTAAATATTGGAACGATGACAGTCACAACTCTGTGAGCGTAATGAGGGCTTGAACCCGACAGCTGGCGTCTCCCGAAACTCCCAGCGATAGACAGAGTCGGTCCTTCTCCACATTTATAGCATTCCATTAGACTAATAAGTGGTTGTAAATTGAACTACTATCAATTTGAATATTTTTCATGCTTCAATATTTCACTGTGTAATCTGTAGCAGTCGAGTTGAATAAAGTTGGGTGACGGTGCGGCTCGCCTGCTGCCATATGTGTGTGTGTGTGTGTGTGTGTAATCTGTCATCTATGACATGGGTAATGACCCAGGGTATGAACAACTTACTGCCAAACACAACACCTCTTCTGTTAGACTACGACGGAATACGTCACGAACACAGCCTACTGTTAAAATACATATAAATAATAATACCTTTCACTACTAAAAAAATTCATTCTCCTTAACACCACCTTAAAATAAATACAACATACTTTAACACTTGAAAAGGTTAAAAATATGTATTGTAATTTTATAGTCTTAAAATATGCTATTTGTACATATGCTGTTTATCAGGTATCATTAGAAATACAATAATGCCAGTGTTGTCTGTCCTTGCGCTAGATTGTGTGCATTGTGTGACTCTCCGCACATCCAATTAAACATGCTGTGGATATGATTTAAAGCTGATTAGTTTTTTTCATTTACAGTGATCCTTGCACAATAAACAGTATTGACTGAAGGTGTGAATACAAGCGCTTGTGCTCCAGATTGAATTCTGCCATGGAAACGTGCAATACCCTTCCTCTATCTTAACCTACATGCTAAGATCTATAAATAGGTAAAATGGCATTTATTGGAAAGTCAGATAGCCATTTCATACAATTTTAATGAGTTTGTCTGTGTAAATATTCACTTTGACCGGACAGCAGGCAGTTTCTGATTCCACACACACACATATGCGCAAGCTGAATGGGCTTTTAGTGTCTTCGGGGAAATCTCCCTGGCAGTGCAGATCCGTATCAGATCACTATCAGCAACAAAGAGCCTCTCTCTGTCTCTCCCTCGCTCACGATGTCCCGAGGTGATGTGGATATGAGCGTAGAGAGCATATGACCTGGCTTTGTTAGTAACAACCCCACGTGTGTTGTTTTCAAAGCGTTTAGCCAAAGGTTTACCGCTGTTGCAGCTCTCTGCTCTCTGCTATATCCAACAATAGCAACGTCAGCATCAGATAGAAGCAGTGAGCATCATCACAGAAGTAGATCAATTCCCCTCTTCTCAAATGGGAATAAAATGACAGTGACAAACCAGGACAGCTGCAGCACAGAGAGGTCCAAGACCGATCGTACAAGTTTGCACTTCTGATAGAGTATTTACGTCGATCAGATAAAAGATGAATAGAAAACGGCAGGGTGCGATAGCCACTGCATCACAAGATAGAGACGGATAAAGAGAGACCATATCCTCATGCTGTTGTTCTTACCTGTGCACTCGGATCTGCAGAAAGCAGACTTGAAGTTCCCTCGGTGGACTGAATGAAAGAGTGTCTTTTTCTCTTTTTTTCTTTCTCTCCCTTTATTCTTTTCTCTCTTGCTTCCTCTGTGTGTCGGCTCTCAACCTGCTGCTGATGTCTGGTGCAGCACACACCCACACGTTCATGTGCGCACACTCTCTCTCTCACACACACACTCACACACTCTCCAATACAGTCATTGGAGGATTTAAGAGCAATCGGGGTGCTGCAAGCTGATTGGGGGCTCTAGAGCAGACAAACGAACGGCCATTCTGGAAGGCTTATCAATAGGGAGACTCCAGGGGGTGATGTCTCTGAGTACATGAGCAAACATCTGTTTGAGAGCAAGCCAGACTGGACATGATATAATTTTGTGAATATGCAGGCGTTTACATTCACTCACTCATTATGAAAACGGATGGATTCAATAATCCTACATATGTGTATTTTCTCACAAGACCCAAGTGCAATGGCAAGCTGTAATACACACAGGCTTTAGTTTTGCCATAACAATTGTGGTAATTTCACACCTATGCACATGATAATAGTCATCACTCAGTCCTTGAGGAGAGACATGTTACACTGAGTGAGAGACTTTTGTTATTTTGTTGAGAATTTGTTAGCTATTCCACTTTATTTATTGTTTGCAATAATTTTATAATTATTATTATTATTATTTTTTAAACACAAATGACCAATCTGTTTTGGTCTCAGTGTCTGTTTATCTCTGTCTATCTTGCTTCCTTTCTCTCTCTCTGCAGGCACCATATGGACTGGGTCTATGTTCCTGTTCCCAGCAGCCCCCCCCATCCTGATCATTCTGGCACTGAGCGGATTAATCTGTTTCCATAACATTCATTCTGGCCTTCTCTCATTGTTTGCCATGATGAATGCTTGTATCAAGTCTCTGGAAGATGAGCATTTGGGACGATAATAGCTATATTTAGTTATTATACAGTAGGGTCTTCTTGCGTAATTGATTTGAAGGTGTTCATTCAGATGTGAAATTGAATCGTCCCCTTGTAAAGTGCAAAGACCGCTCAAGTCTGGAGGATTTCCATGACTTTCACATGGGTCATGTGGAGAGATGAGCTTTCTCTCTCTCTCTCTGTCTCTCTCTCCTCCTGTGACTCAGTGCTGCTTGAAATGAGCATCTGAAGAAAACAGGTTGCTCAAGCCCCTCCTCACACGGACTCAGCCGTGAAGACTAAACTGAAATGCTATTATGATGAAAGACTCGTTTCTAAACTTCAGTCACAGCCACTTTAAAGCTCTTCAGCCATCATGGTTGCCCGGTCTGAGCTCTAAATTGAGATATTTCGCTTCAACAGGTGTTTATACAGCGATATCATTCTAGCTGTCGAATTCAGAGTTCATTCACCCTGATCCAGTTTGATCTGTGAGCTACACTGCAATTAATCAAATCGTCACAATGATTCATATTTGTTTTAATTAAACAGTATCTGTTGGTTAAATCCAAGCTCTTTAATACTCAACGAGAGACATTTTAAGTGTCTGATGTCTTTGCCCTGCTTTGAGGAATGGCATTGTTATTTTTAGATCGCACACTCCTTCTAAACACAAACTCACATTTTGGAATACAGGCCTTTAAAGAGGTAATCAGATTGGTAAGAGTAAACATATTCGGCTTGCAAAGGAAGGGCTCAAGCACAAGACTCAAGTCGAAGTCAATGAAGGTGGATTTGGGTGGTGCAAGGGTAAAGAAGATTTGTTGAGTGAGGTAAGCAGCACAACCCACATTACTCTTCACAGCACTCTAATGTAATGGTTTATAATTTAGAAAATTTAAAATATTATTATTTTTCTCAAACACACCTATCTTTTCCATTAGAAGATGTAGCTTGGTGTCGAACAGATTACCATTGTGATCTCTTTGTGTGGTTTTTGGAGCATCAACCTTTGGGTTTCTATCCACTTGCATTATATGGACTCACAGGCATGGATTATTTTCCTAAAAATCTTTGTTTGAGTTCATTTTCATCTTTGGGTGCCGTATCCCTTTAAGAACAGGGTTACAAAATAGCAAAATAATAGGTCTTTATTACAGGGCTTACAAGAATAATACATAAACCGAATAAATCAAATACTAAATTTAATATTAAATATAATTGTCAAACTAAATATTATTAATATTATGCAGTATGGCACTTTTTTTTTTAAATATTACATTTTAAGTTATATTTTGATATCCATGTAAAGGTGCTACAGCTGATAAAGTACAAAAATCAACACTAAATATTCTGGGTTGTTTCAATCCATGTTTGGGTCAGATATGGAAAAACCCAACCGTTGGTTTAAAGGTAGGGTAATTTTTGGAGAGGATAGCAATAGCGATAGCAAAGCATTGAACGCTCTCCAAAGCCACCCATGCCTCCTCCAAAACATATGAACAAGTACATCAATGAGCAAACAAAAGTGTCACGAGAGATGGCGTTAAACAAAGCACATAACATTACAATAGTAATAAACATAAACAACTTAAAGAATACTGAGCTGTACTACCTGGCATACAGGTAGGTTCACTCTATCAATTTTTGGCATTGACAACTGCATTTACAGGTGTGAGTCTCGAAAATGTCTTTTATTAATATAATAACTAAATGATGTGAGAACTATTGAAAAAAATTCAAAAGAAGTCAAATTATAAAAGAAAATAATAATTTTATAAAAGCATATATTTTTTTATTTCATTATTGATGTGACCAATAGTGCTTAATATTGAATTTGAGATGGGCCATGCCAGCGCAGAATGTGGCGCAGCGAAAAAATATCTCTGATGAGCACAATCTTGGGTGATGTTTCGTGGAAAAAAAGAGAAAGAAACGATCTCCTAGATGAATTCTGTCATTAGATTTATGTGAGTGAAATAACAAACTTTGTTTGCATTAATTGTGAATGACGTTGAAATGGCCAATTGAGTGAAATGAATGTTCCGACAGTATATTCACATATAAATGCTCTATTAGCGATAGTATTGCTAAAATGTTTACAGAGTGTGTTTTTGATGAAAAAAGGGTAAATAGAAGCATTTAAAGGGGACTTGCTGTACCTTCACCGTTCTGGAATATTGCTTGAGTTAAACGATCTCCTTGGTAAGTCGATTTGTTTTGTTAATCATTACAAATCGTTATTGTTCTACAAGAGGAAAAGCAAGAGAAATTAAATTTGCGAGTGATTTTTGTATGGGAAACAATGCGTAATGATGTATTTGTTAAATAACAGCTGTGTGCTCAAGTTGTGGCGCAAAAGTGGTCAATTATATAATAATGAATATTATGTTGAAAAAAATGGTCACAGTCATTGCGTATATAAAGAAAATATTCTTTATTTGAAGAATGCATGTACATATGTTCAAGTGTGTAAAATTTATGATGTAAAATGATTAATTTATTGTCATGAGTTAAACACCTATTGTATGTTGTTACAATGAAGGTATTCATGATATTTTTGTGACCTTGTCTGTACAAGGTCAGGTTTTTTTTTATTGTTTGTATATGTGGTTCTGTCCCTTTCCGGGTTCGATTGGTGCCTGTATTCTGGATTTTTCCTGAGCTTCCAGTGGTTCTGAGGAGGGTTTGGACTGGCGAGCCTCCTTTGAGTCTATTCTTGGATTTTTTCTGTTGAGGAAAAACAAGCGTTGACACTGACTCAAACTGCGAATGGTAGGAAATTGATTAACTTTACCTTTTTTGTGTGTTTCCTGGGATGAAGACATTTTCCCTCATCAACATATAAAGGACAATTAGTTCTATCTTCGTATTTATTCAAAGGACTGTGGTTTTCTTAAAAGACTGAATACTCAAGTCAATTAGAAATTTGGGAATTTCGATTGTATTTCCTTAAATTATTGTTGTTCAATTGTGTTATTAATTGTTGTTGTATATTGCTTATTTGGGGTGTTGATATTTGACACTGACTGCTTACCAAAGACACAAGGGTATATACACATGCAACAATTGAGTGTATTTAATCTCAATAGAGATAAGTGAAACACTGCAATAGATGTAGTGAGTTGAGCTTACCTTGTTGAAACCCAAAAGAAAATTGATACCTAAAGAAACAAAGAAAACAACAGCAAGACTTGAGAAATTCTATTTTTGTCAGAAAAAGAAATACACATTTAAATTTAATTGTTTTATAACAATTAATTGAACTCACCTGATGAGTATTATTGCAAATACACATTGTGTGTGCAAACAAACATCGAGTCTGTATAGATCCATAGACCTGTAGACCATAGACCATCTCTCATACTTTGAGGATCTCATAGATCCTCTTCTTATATCATTAATTCATCTTTATCGCTAGGTTATGTACTGAAAGCTTTTAAGCTGGCTATTATCAAACCTGTTTTTAAAAAACCACAAGTTGATCCCAGAAAATAAGTCAATTACACGCTGATCTCGAATCTGCCTTTTCTATCAAAAATACTGGAAAAAGCAGCGTCATTGCAACTATGTTCCTTCTTGGAAAGAAATAGTATCTGTGAGGATTTCCAGTCAGGATTTAGACTGTATCATAGTACTGAGACTGCTCTCATTAGAGTTACAAATGATTTGCTCTTATCATCTGATCGTGGTTGTATCTATTAGTGTTACTAGACCTCAGTGCTGCTTTTGACACTATTAACCACAATATTCTTTTGAATAGACTCGAAAATTATGTTGGCATTAGTGGAATTGCTTTGGCATGGTTCAAATCATACTTATCTGACTAGTGTGTAGTAGTAAACGAAGAGATGTCATATCGATCACAAGTTCAATATGGAGTACCGCAAGGCTCAATACTAGGACTGTTGCTTTTCACTCTGTACATGCTACGCTTGGGAGATATAATTAGGAAGCATGGCATTAGGTTTCACGGCTACGCTGATGAATTTTTCAGTTTATTGGTTGGGTCTGTCCTTATTTGAACCAAATATGAGTTGAAACAACCCAGCATTTTTTTAGAGTGAATAGCATGATATCCTACTTCTCACTGGAAAAAATACCGTACAAAACACAAAATGTCTTGAGGAGCTATGTACCACCTTTTGGTTCATAAAGTGACTTGTGGAGCAATTTGTAATCTGTTTAGTCAAGAGGCAAACAAACTGTTGTTTAGCTTATTAGCATTGCTTGGAGCACTACATGAGCATGGCAGCCAGGGGAAGTTAACTGAGCAACATGAAATCAGTAATACATCCCTTCAATTTCATGCTCAGACCATGACAAGCTGCTCTGGAACGAGAGGTGCCAAACCTCATGCCTCATAGCAGCAATCCGTGACAAAAAAAAAAAAAGTCTGTGCATTTGTGTGTGTGTCATGGAGGGAGTGAGTGACAGAGAGGGAATTTTCCTTGACAGATCTCTCCAGTTACGGGGATTAGATGGAACACATTTCCTGAGCTCCAGTTTCCCACCATCCTCTCTGACACTGCTCATTTTTCTCGATCTCCTTAGAATAACTCCTTCAAAGAGAGGGGGAATGACAGAGGTAGCGAGCAAGAAAGAAATAGAATAAATAGATGCATGTTCTCAAGCATAATATACAGGCTACCAAATCTATCACCTCACCCAATTTCTATCTCTCCCCCTTTCTTTCTCACCCCATCAGTTTATCACTTCAAGCAGGGTGACTGTGTTTTATTGAGTGTTTTTTGTGCCTCGTTGGATGGCTTCTGTTAAGCTGTGTGGAATTTTCCTTGTCTGTCAGGGGATATGTTCTTTTCCTGACTGATATATTTTTAGTCAATGGCTATTCATATAATTAAAGGAATTGTGAACAAACTTTGCAGGTTGCAGAATAGCAAGGGTAATACACCATTTCGTAAAGCAAGAGTTTTCAAAGAGTTTTTGATGCTCCAAAGTATGATGAACACCTTGTGAGTGAAGGACCTCCTTCATAAAATATAAGGCTGTCAATAGAATAAAATAATTGTAATTGATCAAATGATAACTTTGTTAAATATTTTTTTCCTCAAATTTTCCACAGGCCCCAGTCACCCCCTTGTGGCCTCTTGATTGTCCCTAGAACCTAATTTGAAAACCCCAGTTATAGAGCACCAGAATTAGAGTTCATTTTGTAAAGGTATAATCTCTAAATCCTACCACACTTCTTTACACAGCTAAGTCATGAAAAGTCTGTGACTTTAGTGTAGACTAAGGTTATATTTCTAAGGTCTAAGCAATATGGATCAAAGTGCAATCAAAATTGAGAACATTACTGATTACACATTACAGTCATGAACACTCACACGTTTAATATAATTTGGATTGTTCACAAAAATGTGTATCTTCACATCTCCCAATCAGAAGATGCTTTACATCAGAGCAAAGACACACTTCCCATTAGGCCAGGAAATCTTATTGATGTGTTCATGGAGTACTAAAAAAAGTTCCCCTCCAAAAAAAAAAAAAAAAAATCAAATCAACAGCTTCCATGCCAAATAGAGATAAATAGAGAATGAGACTTGGGGGACTCACAATTGTTATGAGCATTTGTTTGAGCCTTGATCTGGTGCTCTCACTGATAAACCGCCATCTGCCACAAAGTGAGAGACCAAGGGAGAGCGAGCGCAAAAGATCAGAGAGAGAGGGAGGTAGCTTATCCAGTCCCCGGGGGACTTCTCAAACCCATTCTCACCTCCTGAGGAGCAGATGGGGGTGGAAGAGGGACAGTATTGGATGAACTAGAACACTGTTGTCTAGGAGGTGCTGCTGAAGACACTGCAGTGGATAATTGACAACCATGAATGATATTTTGTGATATTTGCTCTATTTAAGGAGAAGCTAATGAAAAAGAATGTGCTCTTTCTATTTAAAAATGTGTGGTGTGTGTGCGTTAGTTAATTTTCTGGAATTTCAGACTAAATAGGTCATGAAATTTTGTGTGTGCACATTTCGTCTGACCTATTTTTGTCAGTAATTTGTTGATTATTCTAAAACATCTGCAAATCAAAACATTTAATCAAAACTAAATTATTCTGATTCTCAACTTCTTTCCACACTTATTAATAGGAAGAATAATTATTCCATCATTATAAAATGAAATGTGTACAAATAAGCCTAGTGGATAATGCCATAGCAAACAGTCCCTTTCACAGGCAAAAGAAATAGTTCACCCAAAAATGAAAATCCTGTCATTTATTGGTGTTCCAAACCTCCATGAATTTCTTTCTTTTGTGGAAAATAAGATGATATTTTGAAAAATGACTCAAAATTGTTTTTATATCCTTACAGCATCCAAGTTAATGGAAACCAAAACTGCACGGTTTTCTTCAAAGTATCTTTTTTATGTTCCACAGATGAAAGAAAGTCAAACACATTTGCAATGACATGAAGATGAGTAAGTGACATTTTTGTGTGTGGTACCCCCTTTCACAACATCATTACTCAGGGATCACTCAAACGTGGAGGATCTTTTGTCTTTGATTAAAATTTCCCAGATGCTGTTCATAATATTGGGCTTAGGTTAGGTCAGCATTGTGAGTGATGTAAGTTTAGACAAGGAAATCCCTCTTTTACTACCAACATTCTATCTCTTTTTAAAGATGATATCATCCCATCGGTAAATGTAAGATATATCACTTTGAAGAGAGAATTCATCTCTCATAGCTCCTGTACGTGTGCTGTTGCTAAGAGACCAGCAGTCTCCCACATACCACCTCATGCATCCCCCGCGTGCGTTTTGTTTCACACCCTCTGCCAGGAGAGGGAACTGTACCTTCCTTTCGCACAACACATGGAATCTCATCTTAAAGACGAATCATACCATTCAATTGTCACAAGGGAACAAGCATTCTGACTTGCATGCATTATAAAACTGGGATGTCATTTTCTGAACAAAAATCAATATACATTACTATACTCAAAGAGCGAAAAAAATGTATGGATCAAAGAAAGATTAAAAAACAATCAAATGATCCTTTTCATAAAGTGTAATCTTTTCATAAAGGGGTTCTTCTCGAGATGCAGGCATCTTATTCAGTAGGCCATGGTGACCCTTAACTGACCTTATAACATGTAAACTTCATTGTGCTTTTGGTTCTGCCCTGTGACCTAGTTTTTCTCAGTCAATTAGTCATTTCATTCACCTATCATTCTTTAATAATCTCATTAGCTCTCTTTGTTTGATCTGCCTATTTTAGTTCTGAGTTTACTGTCATTGGTTGTCCGTCTTCGTCAATTTTATCATCTATACTGAGGGTGTTTTTTCCTGAGTATCTCCTGTCAGTTTATTAAAAAATGTTCCTGTGCAGTCCTCATCTTCGTGAGCTTTGTACCACGTTACGTGACAGACAGTGTAATTTCAAAATGTAATTTTCTGCGATTTCTTCAGAACTAAGCCAATTTCCACATAGTGCGAAAAACACTGGTCTCTCTCTACTCTGTTGCGACCTCTTCTGATGAAACACCATCTAAACACACAGCCCAAACACAGAACCCCATGTCAGACGGTGTGAGAATTTCAATGAAATGTGTCAAAATACTACAGTGGATTTAAGTGGGGTTTTTTTTTGCAAGAATCATTTTTCAAATGCAAGTAGTGACAAGATCACTCATCATTTTGAATCTGCGAAGAGTGTATTGGCTTTCTATTGACAGCATGAAAATGCTGTCAGGTCAAACTAAGAGGATTTCTCTTGGGAAAATGGCAAACCAGTCTACAGGATGTCATCAAGAGGACAGTCATCAGTATGAACACAAGAAAAAAAATGAATGTACTAATGGTGAATTAATGTCAAATTCTCTCTGATAGGAGCAAATCCTGATATCTCACCCACTTTGAAGTTTCACATCACACAGCAACTGTTCAATTTACAGTAAATTTGGTGGTTACACTCACCAGTTGTTACAGTCCTTTTAGAGGTGACTGTATTCTAACAATGTATGTTAAAAGATACATTATAAAAGGGATAAGGAGATTTTGTGTAGAATTACAGTAATTAACAGTAATTATGGGATAAGATTTTTTTTTTAGTTTATGCTTTTTTCTGACAGTATGCCTACTTTTCGGTTCTGCCAGGAAATTACCATTTTTTAAATGTTTTTTGTTTGTTTTTTTTGCTAGTACTTATATATATATATATATGTGTGTCAGAAACAATAAATAAACATTAGGCTATATGCGTTATGGTACACATGGTCTATATAGAAAAACCACACATTCTCAAACGCTAATGAGAACAAGGTAATTGACGATGCACACCTGAACTGAAACACAAATCAAATTAGTGACCATGGTGACAAACGAGTGGTGAGAAAAACTGAACAAAGGAAGGTGTGACATGAAAAAAGTCCCAAAGACACAGACGTGACAATATGATTAAAAACACTGAAGAGTTTTGATACAGTATGTATGAATAGTACCGAGCACATCTGTCTCTGGCTCAGTGCCAGCCAAAGCTAGAGCACAGATTTGAATTTAACAGTACTCTTCAAAATGATCAGACGAAATAAGTTTTGTCTTCTGTAAGCTGCATTCAAATCCATTTTATTAGTTTAAACTAAATTTTTGGAGATTTACAGTTTACATTTTTTTGTAATGAAAAGTTTAGGGAAGTGTCAAACCTTGAAACTCTGGGCCGAAAACCATGTAAGCAAATACCACATCACCTAATTACTGACCTTAGGTCAGTATCAGTCAACCTCTAGAGAACAGTGTTGAAGAATTAAGAATTATGCTTGAGTTTTCTTACTAATATGTATATAGACTACAGAACAGAAATATACTGTACATTATTATACTTTATTATTAAAAAATTAAATGTATTAATTTTATACTTAATTTAAAAATTAACGGTGTGATGCATTCACAAAAACTCACTCGAATTCTTTTTACAGTGGTACCTCGAGATACGAGTTTAATTCGTTCCAGAACCGAGCTCGTAAGTCAATCGGCTCGTATCTCAAACGAATTTCTCCCATTTAAAATAACTGAATTCGATTTAATCCGTTCCGGACCTATGAAAAATCCCCAAACCATTGTAAATTATGAATAAAGATATGTTTTTAAATAACAAATAAACATGTATAATTAACAAATACATAACAAAATATGAAATGAAGAAATAAAAGAGTTATTTAGCATAATAGTCTTACTTTGGAGACAGACGAGTGCGGCTAACGAACGTGAACGGCGAGGAGGAGGGAGGGGGGAAGGGATGTAGGCACTCTAGACACGTACGTAAACGGCGCTTTTTAAGAACTTAAAACTATTTTCCCCATGATAACACACAAAAAAGTTCAGTAATCACGCAAAAATCAAGCAAAAAAGAGTACAGTGCACAAGATACACTTTGATTCAAGCGGGTAACACGTGCGAGTGAGTGAGAGATGCTCTCGGATGATGCTCGACCCTGCGCGCCAACTAGCGGGACGCTCCGGAAACACGGCTCGTATCTCGGATTTGGGCTCGTATCTTGAACGAAAATATGGCCCGAGCTTCGGCTCGTATCTCAAAAAACTCGTATGTTAGGCTGCTCGTATCTCGAGGTACCACTGTATTTGATTTATATTGGTGAATCATTTTTCTTAATGCATTCGATAGATTAATGCAAATTCAGCACATTAGTCAACACCATCCGTGAGACTAAATTGTCCGTGAATTGTTTTCTCTGTGCTGCATGTCTGTCTCTGTGCTGCAGGGGCAGTTTAAAGTTCCCCTTACTTATTTTTGTGCTAAAAATGAAATACACATAATACTCTCGAAGGTAATGTGTACATTAGTAAAATGTTTTTAGTGTAACATTTCTTGACAGATTTGCTAGACAAAGCTATTGATAATGATAATACATGCAAGCCTTGGCCATCACTCATTTATACATCCAAAACATCTCAGGTTACGTATGTAACCCTGGTTCCCTGAATAAGGAACGAGACGCATTGGGAACGCTTCTGCGTGATTGCGTCGTGAAGCACATGTGAAATCTGTCCAATGGCGTGACGGAACATCATGGTGACGTCACAGACCAGGAAACTATAAAGCACCCCTCCAAACAAAGAATGGCAGCTTCAAATCTGGCTGAAGCAAAGCGCTCGGAGGCTTGCAGGGAGTGTGGCAACACGACGCAGCGTCTCGTTCCCTATTCAGGGAACCAGGGTTACATACGTAACCTGAGACGTTCCCTTTCATGGGAACTTCGAGCTGCGTCGAGACGCATTGGGAACCCAATACCCACTACGCCACAATGCCAAAAGCCCTGACTGTGGAGCTAAGTGAGGACGAAGACCCCGGAGTAGAGCCTAAGTCAAGGCTATAAAATCTTAGAAACGTGTGCGGAGAGGACCAGCCCGCCGCATCACACACATCTTGTAAAGATACTCCTGACAGAAGGGCTTTAGAGGCCGCCATACTCCTAGTGGAATGAGCACGGACAGTCAAAGGTGAAGGCTGTCCGGCCGACTCGTAAATAAGTGAGATGGCCTCAACCACCCACTTACTCATTCTCTGCTTAGAAGCGGGACACCCCTTCCTGGGTGACCCGAAACAGACAAACAGTTGATCTGACCTACACCACTGGGCAGCTCTGTGGACGTAGGCGTCTAGAGCCCTAACTGGGCACAGCAGATTGAGATTTTCCTGATCTGTAGTTATAAAAGGTGGAGGACAGAAGGCCTGCAGCACAATGGGCCCCACAGTATTAGTAGGGAACTTAGGCACATATCCCGGCTTGGTATGCAGGAACGCTTTCACCATACCAGGCGCAAATTCCAGACATGAAGGAGCCACAGAAAGGGCTTGAAGATCTCCAATTTTTTTAAGAGATGTAATAGCCAGGAGAAATATAGATTTTAAGGTGAGGAATTTTTCAGCTACTTCCTCCAAAGGCTCAAATGGAGCCATGGCCAGGCCCTCGAGCACTATGGCCAAATCCCAGGCAGGTGTCCTAACCCGCTGTGCAGGCCTAAGCCTCAGAGTACCACGAAGAAATCTTGTTACCAAAGGATCTCTCCCCAAAGAAGCACCACCCACAGGGAAGTGGTAAGCAGAAATGGCCGCACGTAAACCTTAAGAGTGGAGGGAGATAACCCTGCTGAGAACTTCTCCTGCAGAAATTCCAAAACTGAACCCACAGAGCAGTTAACAGGCTCAAGATGCTGTTCTGTACACCAAGACGAGAACAGCTTCCATTTAGTGGCATAAAGTCTCCTCGTAGATGGGGCTCTGGAGTGCAGAATGGTCTCTACTACCTCAGTAGAGAGACCAGACCTCATGAACTGGACCCCCTCAGGGGCCAGGCCCATAGTTTCCACAGCTCTGGTCGAGGGTGAAATATCGTGCCTCCTACTTGAGACAGGAGGTCTCGTCGAATCGGAATCTCCTAGGGAGAGCCGACCACTAGCGACGTCATGTCCGAGAACCAAACTCGGGTCGGCCAGAATGGGGCTATGAGCAATAGGCTGACCCCATCCTGACGAACCCTCTCCAGAACCCCTGGGAGCAGAGCGATCGGGGGAAAAGCATACAGGCGCCGCCTCGGCCACGCCTGCACCATAGCGTCCCACCATAGCGACCCAGCAGGGCTGGATGAGTGAGGGAGAACCATAACGGACAGTGAGTTGTCTCGAGTTGCAAACAGGTCTATCTCTGAACGACCGAATTTCTCCCATAGGAGCTCCACCACCTCGGGGTGAAGTCTCCACTCCCCGGGCCTCAGCCCCTGCCTCGACAGGACGTCTGCTCCCTGATTCAAGTGCCCTGGAATGTAAACTGCCCTAAAGGAGAGCAGTTTCCCCTGAGCCCACAGAAGGATATGCTGAGCTAATTTGCACAAGTGTCGTGACCTCAGACCCCCCTGATGGTTGATGTAAGAGACCACCGATGTGTTGTCCGTACGGACCAACACATGATGGCCCCTCAGGTCCGGCAGGAAGTGTTTGAAAGCTTGAAACACCGCCATCATTTCCAGCCGATTTATGTGCCAGTAAAGTAGATGACCCTGCCACAGACCCTGAGCTGAGCGACCACTCATGATCGCTCCCCAAACCGTGAGGGAAGCATCCGTTGTTAACATCACGCGACGACAAGGAACTCCCAACACAGGCCCTTGGGAAAGGAACCAAGGTTTCTTCCACATAACTAAGGCACGAAGGCATCGCCGCGTGACCTTGATCATGCGAAAAGGATTTCCCCTCTGTGAAAATCCCTTGGTCCTTAGCCACCACTGCAGTGGCCTCATGTACAGCAGGCCAAAAGGTATCACGTTGGACGCAGCTGCCATGAGACCCAACAGTCTCTGAAACTGTTTGACAGTGATGGACTGGCCTAGTTTTATCCCATTGACGGCTGATAGAATTGACGCAATGCGAGCTGGAGCAAGATGGGCCCGCATCGTTGTCGAATCCCATACCACGCCTAGAAAAGTGGTTCTCTGAGCTGGAAGAAGCACACTCTTTTTGGCGTTCAACCTCAACCCCAACCTTTTGATATGCGCGAGAACGAAATCTCGTTGTCGAACCGCCATGAGCTCGGATTGAGCTAAAATCTACCAATCATCGATATAATTTAATACGCGAATGCCCTGGAGTCTCAGAGGAGCCAAAGCTGCATCCACGCATTTTGTAAAGGTGCGGGGTGATAACCCTAGGCCGAATGGAAGAACCTGAAATTGATAAGCTTCGTCGCCGAAAGCAAACCTCAGGAACTTCCTGTGATGAGGATGGATGGATATGTGAAAATAAGCGTCTTTGAGGTTGATCGTTACAAACCAATCCTCGGATTTGATTTGGGAAACAATCCGTCTGAGTGTAAGCATCTTGAACTTGAGCTTTTGGACCGTAAGATTCAATAAGCGAAGATCTAAGATGGGACGCAGCCCTCCATCCTTTTTCGGAACAATGAAATAACGGCTGTAAAACCCTGACTGCTTGCTGGGAGGAGGAACCCTTTCTATAGCTCCTTTTTGCAAAAGTGTCAGAACCTCTTGTTCCAAAACCAGAGACTGCTCGGGATCCACCACAGTGGTGAGAACCCCGCTGAACCTGGGCGGGCATGACCTGAACTGGATTTTGTAGCCTCTTTCTATTATCTGCAGCACCCAAAAAGATATATTCTGTAGACATTTCCATTCTGTCAGAAAATCTACTAAGGGAACCAGTCTCTCGAGACTGGCCTCTGGTGTTATGACAGTCAGCTCGGCGCCCTGAAGCGGCGCACCGGCAGGAAACAACCGATCTGACTGTACCAGGGTTTTCCTCAGAAAACCGCTGGGGGGCTCTGCGCCCAGACACCAACTCAATGGCCGGGTTGTCAGAGAGGACCCCTGAGGGCACCGAGGAGAATTGGGCACCGTAAACTACTTTCCCCCGGTGAGGACTGCCCCCAGAGGCCTGGCGCAGTAAGCGTCAGGACCTCTTTGCCGAAGCCTTCCTAGCGATAATAACTGTCCTCAGATCAGCTTTATCTCTGGAAGGCCTCTGCTTTTTTTTTTTTTTTTTTTTTACAGTCAGCTCGGCGTCCTGAAGTGGCGCACCGGCAGGAAACAACCGATCTGACTGTACCAGGGTTTTCCTCAGAAAACCGCTGGGGGGCTCTGCGCCCAGACACATACTCAATGGACGGGTTGGCAGAACGGCCCCCTGAGGGCACCGAGGAGAAATGGGCACCGTATGATGAGGTGTACACCACTTTCCCCTGGTGATTAAACAGGCATCCAAAAATCAGAAGAGTTTAATTCTTCTGACATGAGATACAAAAAGAATAAAGCTGGTATAGTCTGCATGCAATCATAGGGAAAAGAGAGAAAGGGAAAGTCCCGTCTGCTCAGTTCCCTCCAAATATAAATATATATGTATATAATGAATTGCGGGCACATAATCTGCACACTGCCTCAGCAAACGCGAGATCCGAGCCAAATATTGCAGACACAAAATCTGCACGCTGCCTCAGCAAACGCGAGATCCGAGCCAAATATTGCAGACACAAAATCTGCACGCTGCCTCAGCAAACGTGAGATCCGAGCCACAAATTGCAGACAAGAAATCTGTACGCTGCTTCAGCAAACGCGAGATCCGAGCCACATATTATTGCAGACAAGAAATCTATGCGCTGCCTCAGCAAACTCGTGATCCGAGCCACATATTATTGCAGACAAGAAATCTACGTGCTGCCTCAGCAGACGCGAGATCCGCCACTTTAATATCCATACTAGCATCGATGCTCACTACATCCAACTCCTCAGAGCTGGATAAGTGACACCGGTGCCTCATCCCTGGGAGAAGAAACCGCAAAGCGTACTTCCCCCTGAGATGAGGCACTAGACCCGGCAGGTGAGGGCATTGAAAGCCATCTGCGAACCCCATGATTTGAGCCGCCGCTCTGCCTCGGCAGAAGCGGGACCCGAACCACGAGGAACGCGAGCCGAAGCGCCCTCCTCGAAGAACGCCCGGCGGGAACGAAGCACTTTCACTGCCATCTTATCGCAGTGAACACAGCTCCCTCGAGAGCTGACTGTGCGTGCTCCGCACCCAAACAAGCAACACAAAGCTCGTGTGTCTCCCCACTCGTAATGAAACGGGGGCAGGGAGGAACACACTTCTTGAATTGCTTTTGACTCGCCATAAGTGAAATGCTTTGTAACAAACAACAGTAAATCACAGACAGAAACACAGAGTGCTTGCTGAAGACAGAGAAGCTGCCATTCTTTGTTTGGAGGGGTGCTTTATAGTTTCCTGGTCTGTGACATCACCATGACGTTCCGTCACGCCATTGGACAGATTTCACATGTGCTTCACGACGCAATCACGCAGAAGCGTTCCCAATGCGTCTCGACGCAGCTTGAAGTTCCCATGAAAGGGAACTAAATAGAAGGGCTCTATTCTTTTGATAGAAACCTGTCACTCACAGCACTGGTAGAGCCTATTGATTCTGATGATGTCATTCTGGCTCATCTCAGTAGATGTGCCCAGTGCAGCATTATTGTTGGGAATGGGAATCATAGTGGGAAGGCCATTCTTGGAGAAAGCATATCTAATAGAGCAAGTGGCAAAGATGCAGTTAGATTCTAATCTGGTACACTTTACACAGAGAGAAACCTCATCTCCTCTCACCTCTCGTACTGCATCACAGAGCTGTAGTCATAGGGAGTTCCCTGGTTCAGGGTGTTGATTTTGTTGAAGTTGTACTTCATGTCTGATGAGCAAACAAAACATTTACTGGTGATCTCAGAAATCTGCTTGTCTAGTAGATGTGCGCTATAGCACTGAACTAGTCATTATAAATGCATTGTTCAAAAATGCTTCTGTTATTTAACATGCACCATCAAGAATGTTCTCCCAGACGACTTGGATGTGATTGTCACGGTCATTGCGGGTCTATTCGTGGTTGAAGCCGAGAGCGTGGAGCAGCTCATGCTGCACAGTGCTGTGGTAAAGGCAGCCACTGCGGGCCAGAGACACAGTCTGGGCGTAACCCTGACGACCAACGTGCGAGTAGCATCTGTGAGACAAATAATAAAATTCATCGCTTGATATGAGAGAAGGATCCTTTACCGTCATCATCCTACATCTCAAATGTGATTCTCATTCTAAGGCTTCTACTTGTCGTTTTTTTATGTTGATCATGAACTGTTCATTCTGACTTCCATTATAATCTATTTGTCTAGTTTGTGATGTTTTTCTGATTCTGATTTTAATTCTGTTGCATACCCACTGCAAGACTCAATGCTGATATAGTCTCTCTCATTGCTGCGGCGAAAGAAGCGGATACAGGAGACAGAAGAAAAAGAGTTCAGACCACGTTGAATGATCTACAGCTCACGGGAGGCTGAAATGACAAACGCTTATATGGAAATATGTGCCTTGCTTCACACTCGTATGCTTTTGCACTGATTATAAGACTGAAGCGTTAGGTTCCCTAAAATTTAGCAACAGTACAGAGTCTGTCTTATTCTGTATTCTCTTTGGGCTCTGAATGAAAAACATAAATCAAAATATTCGTGACTTACAGTAGTGGTTGGCGATGACGTAAGGTACATAAATCTTGCCGTCGCTGTATTTGGGCCAGAGGCAGCCGTAGGAGGTGCAGGGATCAGCATTTCTCTCATTCACAGCAATGTCATCCATTAGCTTGGGCTCATCAGGTTCAGGAACTAACACATAAACAGTTCATTTGGGACTTTTTAATGAAGGACAATTGCAACATACTGATGTTTTTTGGGGAGTACGTACCAATGCCTCTGTTGGCTCTGTGCAGCAGTTCAGACACAGACAGCTCAGCAGACTTGTCCTCAACTATTATAAAAACACATCAACACGCTCACTAATGAACCTTGACTTAAATCAATTCATCATGTAGAAACTGTCAATGTGTGCAGAATTGTTTCATCTCAAAACCCTTTATGATCTCATATGTACAGTTAAAGTAGTATTTGACTTACCAAGCTGAATGTGAGTAATGCCTTAACATCACACACAACACGGACATGGAAAAGAAACAAAACTCACCATTTTCCTTTTTTCATTAGCATCAGAGAGATGCAAGCATAATGCAATGCTTCATTTACAACGGATAAGTGTGTGTGTAGTCTTACCATCTCCTCAGCTCTAACAGAGAAGATGAGGAGCAGGGCCAACAGGCCAAAAGTCACCTTTGCCACAAACATTGTGTCTAAAGACCTGTGGAAAGAACAAGGGCACAGCCGTTTAGGCAAAATGCCTCAAATAAATGTCAGTTCAGTTCCTTTACTAATGTTTATCATGATATCATAATATCTATCTGAAGATTTACTTTTTTAAGCTTGTTTAACAGGACATGCAAACACTATGTAAAGAAAAGTAACAGCATAACATATGATATTCAACATAATTTCTGACTAATACTTAATTCTGTAAAACTTTAAACCCACAAGGAAGATGGTATATGAATATCTGATAAAATTGGACATGACACATTTTTAATCTAAATTATTATCACATAGTGTATGATCATTATAAACCTGTGCCTTTTCTCATCTGATGCTCAAATAATGTGACAATTTGGTAAAATATAAATGACTTTGAATAGATAGGGGAAGCATACCAGTTCTCTTACCTTAGATTTCCAAAGCTAATGCAACACTGGCCATAAGTGGGTTTTATACCAAGACATTATCAATACAAACTTTACAGATATGACCAGTAGTACAGTGAACATGCTCACAAGTTGTTTGAAAGAGAACAGGTGTGAAATTCCCTCATTTGTTGCTTCATATGAACACACGTTAGAAACAAACCTGATTACCTTTCTTATTAAATCTTATCACAGTAATCAAGAAATAATGGATGCTTTTTAACCCTTATGTTGTGTTTGGGACATTTTACACCGAGAGGATTTTCTCTTTCCTGAAAATGTTAATGTCATCTCATTGGACTATATAAACAGGGTATAACTACTTTCCCATATTTTTTTTTGGTAAAACTTGTTACACTTACGGTTTTCCCGGTCAAAAATGACCAGCCTACAAAAATAGCTTATAAATCTCTCATTATGCTATATTATCACCTGTTGTCAACTTGTTTTCTTTCTATAGGACAGGTTTTGTATTTATTTTGAAACCGATATAGGCCTCATTGATCCGAGCTCATCCACCTCAGTTTTTGAGTGAAAAAAATAATAATTTGTGGATAATTTCGTTAATATTCAATCAAATCTGAAAAAAATGTGCACTGTTCATCACACTAGTGTGCTTTAATGTTTAACCACAAAGTTTGTTTTAAAATGCTTTTATCTTTTTCAAAATGGTACAATGTCACACTTGTGATGTTCCCAGTCAAAAATGACCAGCCTGCAAAAAATAACTTATGAATCTCTCGTTGTGCTACATTATCAGCAAATATTGGATTCAGTCTTTTTGTCAACTTGTTTCTCTCAGGACAGGTTTTATATTTATTTTTGAAACTGACTGATTGTAGACCTCCTTGATCTGAGAGAAACATTTAGGTCTGGTTTCACAGACAGGGCTTAGGCTAAGCCAGGATTAGGCCTTATTTCAATTAAGACATTTAAGTAGCTTTAATAAACGCACCAGAAAAAAATACTACAAAAAAAACATTACTGGTGTTCATCTTGAGACAAAACAGTGGCTCTGACATATTTTAAGACATGTCAGTGCAAGTTCCTTTCAGTTAATGCAGCTCAAACATGCATTTTAGCCTGAGACTAGCTTAAGCTTTGTCTGTGAAACCAGCAGCATGTGTTCGTGAACATGTTTCTCATGTACACATATATGTGCTTGCAAAGATAAAGGCCTCAGACTTGTGCGTGCATGGATATATGCGTGTGTGCACACACACACACCCACATACATGTACACAAACAAACTATTTGAGTATTATAGGCTTTTTTTTTTTTCAAATCACACTGGGAGTAGAAATAGAAATTCTCAAAATTGTCACACCACATTGCACATGCAATTTATAAGTCCTGAATCCACATCTCTGGTCACAACCATTTTTAATGTTTTTTAAAAGTGGTTGTAAAGGCAGCTGGGAATAAGTTACTCAATATTAATTTCTTGTTTATTGATCTGTTGTATAAAAACAAAACCACTCTCATAATTATGCTGTTGGTGTGGGTATGAAATATGTTAAGCCTAATAAACTTTTGGAAACTGTTTGTAAAATGTTCCCATGCCAAATAAATAAAATATAACTAATACAATAAATTGTTTTCTTTACGGTCATCTTAAAAATAGCCAGCTATGGATGACATCAGAAAAATTGATTATTCACACTGGTTTATAATTATTAAATTTTTTTTTTTTTTTAAATCACAGTCAGTCAGGCCAGAGTCTTGAAAAATCAACTGACAAAGGGATTGGTGTTCTCTTTGACTGAAAATTTATTGGTGATTCAAGTAAGCACAGAAGTCAACATAAGACTTGAGTGAACTTTTGTTGCAGTTTGGGCTGCAAATCTGGGTGCTGAAGGCAAATTCTGTTGCTCCTATGAATGAGAAAACCATCAAGGTAAAAAATAAATTCAATTCAATTACACATTTCATTTAATTAATCTTTCCATTTAAATGTGTAAATAAAAAATCTGAATATTTTAATGTGAATTAAAGACCATTTGGTCATGTTTTGAAGATCTAGCCAATCCAACAATCTTCCCCCAAATGTAATGTATTTTTTAGAGTTCCAAAATGAGAAAGAAGGAGAGAAATGAATGTGTGTGTCACTCACAGCACTGGTAGAGCCTGTTGATTCTGATGATGTCATTCTGGCTCATCTCAGTAGATGTGCCCAGTGCAGCATTATTGTTGGGAATGGGAATCATAGTGGGAAGGCCATTCTTGGAGAAAGCATATCTAATAGAGCAAGTGGCAAAGATGCAGTTAGATTATAATCTGGTACACTTTACACAGAGAGAAACCTCATCTCCTCTCACCTCTCGTACTGCATCACAGAGCTGTAGTCATAGGGAGTTCCCTGGTTCAGGGTGTTGATTTTGTCAAAGTTGTACTTCATGTCTGATGAGCAAACAAAACATTTACTGGTGATCTCAGAAATCTGTTGTACTAAATAAGATGACCTAACAACACTATATACACGTATTCTTCTTTCAACAAAAGCAGTACCATCAAGGATGTTCTCCCAAACGACTTGGATGTGATTGTCACGGTCATTGCGGGTCTGTTCGTGGTTGAAGCCGAGAGCGTGGAGCAGCTCATGCTGCACAGTGCTGTGGTAAAGGCAGCCACTGCGGGCCAGAGACACAGTCTGGGCGTAACCCTGACGACCAACGTACGAGTAGCATCTGTGAGACAGAGATCCACAAATTGTACATTTTTGACCCATCTCAGATATTATCTTTATCATCTTGATCTACTCTTCATCACAAAATGCATTTTGACTTTGATGCATTTAGACTTTTGTATAGATCCGCCTTGCCTCTGCCTTGTCATGAAACTATTTCTGTGTTGCTTTTTCTGATGTTGGTTTTAGTTGTGTTATGTACCCACTGCGAGACTCAATGCTGATATAGTCTCTTTCATTGCTGCGGGGAAAGAAGCGGATACAAGTGCTGTAGGAGAAAGAGTCCAGACCACGTTGGATGATCTCCAGCTCACGGGAGGCTGAAAGGGCAAAGAGGTCAGAGCTTGCTACTATGGACAGGATCATTCTTTCATTATGTCTCAGTAGCGTGCATGAGGTACTTTCAAGACTTCAGCAAGAGTCCAGAATTTGGCCTACGTTTTTTTCTTTATGTAATGAGAAAAAACATAAATCAAAATATTCGTGACTTACAGTAGTGGTTAGCGATGACGTAAGGTACATAAATCTTGCCGTCGCTGTATTTGGGCCAGAGGCAGCCGTAGGAGGTGCAGGGATCAGCATTTCTCTCATTCACAGCAATGTCATCCATTAGCTTGGGCTCATCAGGTTCAGGAACTAACACATAAACAGTTCATTTGAGCCTTTTTAATGAAGGACAATTGCAACATACTGATGTTTTTTGGTGAGTACGTACCAATGCCTCTGTTGGCTCTGTGCAGCAGTTCAGACACAGACAGCTCAGCAGACTTGTCCTCAACTATTATAAAAACACATCAACACGCTCACATTTACTTCAGTCAATTGTGTCTTTGCTGAATTATTTAATATTTTATCTCAAAGCTTTTTTACAATCTCATATGCTACAGTATATGACTTACCAGGCTGAATGTGAGTTAAGCCATAACACCACACACAACATGGACATGGAGAAGAAATATTTAGACATTAAGTGATGTCAAATCAAATGACATTAGTATGCAATTAGTATGCGTGGTGCATGTATAAATATGTGTTTTACCTTCCCCTCAGCTGAGAAGACCAGCAGCAGGGCCAACAGGCCAAAAGTAACCTTCGTCACGAACATGGCAGCCAATGATCTATAATAAGAGAGATAAAAGACCTGCAAAAAGAACCAAGACACAGATGTTTGGTGAGACAGAATTTACAGATAAGTACACTATTTGTCATGTGAGACCTGAAATCTCACATAGAATACGAAGCCATGATAAGTATAATTTTAAAATGAAATAAAAAGTACAGATGGACACCATAATGTTATCAAATGGTGCACAACATATTTAAGTTTTTCTTCCTCATTTCCTATTCTGCTCAAACAATCTAGCAACGTCAAAATGGAAATCTGCTTGAACAGACACCTAAAACATACCACTGTTCTCACCTCAGTCCCTCAAGATTCATAGAGCAACACATTTTATACCCTGGTTCGAGTCCATATCAAACTGACCTTTACAAATATGGGCAAAAGAGTTTGAGATTTGTTTAACCTTGTTTGAAAAAGAACAGGTGTGAAATTCCCTTCATAGGAGCATGTGTCATAAACAACTGTAAGAACTGTAAGATTTTTTTAATGTTTTTAAAAGAAGTTTCTTCTGCTCACTAAGGCTTCATTTATTTAACCCAAAATACAGCAAAAACTGTAATATTGTGAAATATATTTACAATTTAAAATAACTGTTTATTTCTGTGATGGCAAAGCTGAATTTTCAGCATCATTCTTCCAGTCTTCAGTGTCACATGATCCTTCAGAAATCATTCTAATATGCTTATTTGCTGTTCAAGAAACATTTATTATAGTTATCAATGTTGAAAACAGTTGTGTAATTTTTTTGTTTTTTCAGGATTATTGGGAAATGCTCAAAACAGTACTTGCTGATATGAACAGAAACATTATCTTTGAAACGTTCAAAGAAAACTGATAAAAATGCAAGTGTTTTTTTTTTTCATAACTCAGTGAGTTCAGTCTTGTGTAACCTTCAATCTTCACTGAAGAACAGGTGTGAATTTCCCTGTCACAGTATGGTGCCATCACATGCAGACAAACCAGAAACAGTAAGAGTTTTTACTTCATTAAGTATCCAGTCATCCTTACTTATTTTAACTTTCCTATTAATTTTCTTTCTTGAATGTAATCATCCATTAGCTTAGAAGTTCAGTTATCCAGAAAATCCTATTACATACTTTGCTACATTTTAACCCCTGCATATCTAGAGGTGTGTTACTTGGACAGAGCCACATTAGTGCTATTTTTATATTAATATTTGAATGGCTGGCAATGAATTTACTGTACTGTTCCACTTTTATACTGTATAATAAGTGCTACCATATCACTGAACAATGACTTCACCATGTCCACACATGAACATAAGCCCAATGTTTTATCATTACTCATTTCTAAAATGCCCTTTAATTACATATGGATAATATTATGTTGAATTAATGTAAAATATTTGAACTCGGCAGAAGGTATAAACAAATTTTATTATAAAAAAAGGTACAAAAGCTGTCAATGGAAAGTCCCCTTTAAAAGATACTACATTTCAATAAATAGTAAAATTCCATCAAATTGAATCCCTACATATTATTATTATGAATTGAAAATTTTAAATAAACTAGAGCTTAATAAAACATTTTGTAAAAATCTTAATGGAACATTTTCATTTTTTTTTTAAATTTATGAATACGAATCACATGAACTCAATGATCCATCACTATACAAAATGTTCTTTTAAGCTCTAGTTTTTTTTTACTCATTTAAAATTCTTAATTGATAATATAAATAATATGTAAGGACTATTCAATTCCATAACTGACATGCGTAAATCTTAAGAAACAGGCTAAATGTGTTTTAGGTACTAATATGTACCTTTTAAGACACTAATATGTGCAGTTTAGGGGTAGATAAGGTACAAAGATGCTCTCTTTGAAAGGGCACCACCCCAGTGTCAGCTTTGGTACGATTTTAAATTATTTTAATTAAGTCAATAATACCTTGACATTTGTTTGTTAATAATTCCTAATCTGTACAGTTAACATAGTGCTTTTGTTGTGTTGAGGGTTCTATGACAGTAATAATCATAATAATGCCTCCAATGCCTAATAATCTAACATGATTTAGTCTACAGATTAATAATAGGCCCTATAAATAATGTATTTCATTTGTTACAATATTCAGAAGAAAATCATACCATTTATTGAGAAGACAATCAATTTAACATTCATTACTTAGATTTTTATAGCTTTCGTTGATAGTAAGTTAATATTTTTATAGTTTTCGTTGATTGTTGATAGCCTTAGCTGATGCCTGTGCCTTCTCCCCATTTGCACCTGTTATTTGTTACATTCAGAGGTTTAACTTTACAAATCACAAACTCATAATTTACTTGCACTTGACCACTAGAGTGAGATGGTCCAAAAGGTTTTGTCCTTTTTAGTCACTCTTGTGGTTAAAACTGTATTTGTGCCATTAGCCAATTTCTTGTGTCAGTTTCATTTTTCAACATTGTTCTGTCAGTTCCTATACACCTACATCTGTCTTCCTCAAAACCACAGGGTGTGCGAAGCAATGCTTCCAACCAGTCAGATGTGTGCAATGGAAGGGCCATCTGATGATGAGTTCTTTTATGTGACATTTAGGAATAGATGAATCTGGTTTTGTGCACTGTGTGATTCACAATGTGCCTTTCAATGTGCCTTGTGTCTTCAGGATCTTTAAAGAAGCCAAACATTTTGGTTTTATCATGACTAAACGTGACATCTTGTGGTTAATTGAGTTATTTTATTTATTCATGTAATAATATGTTTCTGTGGTCAGATAAGGGAAATGATGTGAATTAGTGCATCATGTGAATGAATGAGAATGCTTGTATAGAAGTGTGTGAGCATTTCTCATTTAATTGCAGAATCATGTAGCTATATTGTTGAAAGTTTTCTTTGATGTAGATTTTAGATTTATGTCATATAAAGATGCTGCTGCTTTTTTCTGAAAAGTGTGATATTGCTCTGTGTATTGAGAACATACAGTTAATGTGGTTATTGTACTGTAGTATCAGTCATTTTTACACTGTACAAGTCTGGAATAATTACTTTTTTTGAAAGTCTCTTATGCTCATCATGGCAACATTTCATTAGTTTATTACTGATCAAAACTACAGTAAAAACTGTAATATTGTGAAATATTATTGCAATTTAAAATAACTGCCTTCTCTTCTATATTTCGAAATGTAATTTATTCCTGTGATACAAAGCTGAATTTTCAGCAGCCATTACTCTTCAGTCACATGATGCTTCAGAAATCATTCTTTTAATGTTAATATCAAGACAACAACACTGTTGATTGCATTAACCAGCTTTACTACTGAAAAAGAATTGCCAAAAAAGGAAAAAAGACAAGCTGTTATTAAAAAAAAAAAAAATCCTGTCACAGAGGCCATCAATCATAGGGGTGTTGTATGTATGCATGTTATATATTATATTAGCAACATCTCGTTTTAAAGAAATTTTTTAATTCACATTGTTTGCTCCTTTTGTTGATTTGTCACATGCATCTGATACTGGAACATTATTATATTTATTATCATTATCTTATCTTTTATGTACTGAGAAGTATCTGAGTTTAGGATGTATAATAATAGAGCAAGTAAAATAATTTGACAATGTGATAAAAGGAAAGCTTAAAAAAGAAGAATGCTAGGAAAAAAAGGATGAACTTAGTAATCAAACACATTCTTCATACAGCCCATCAGCACTTTTCTTAACCTGAGAGAGAGAGAGAAAAAACAATGAATATGAAATGAAAGACATGAATTTGTTATGATAAGAGTTACAATAATTATAAATCCCACTATAAAGACCACCAGCCTGCTCAACATGCTTAGCTGTTTTTTTTTTTTTGGTTTTTTTTTATTCAAATGACAGGAAAGGCTGAACGTACTGCAGTAGAGTCTGTTAATGCGTAGGATGTCATTGGGGCTCATTTCTCGAGCTTGACCAATCACAGCGTTACTGTCAGGAACTGGAATCATGGTTGGCTCATTATTCCTGGAGAAAGCTTTCCTAAAACCACACACATAAAGAAACAACAGTAAACATTGTTTACTATGTTTTTAGCATATCCAATATATTTATATATTATGTATTATTATTATTAATTATTATTATGATTATTATTTTCCCCCACTGAACTACAAGAATGCTTACCTTGAATAGTGCATCACAGAGTTGTAGTCATAGGGGGTACCCAGATTGTTGGTTTCTACTCTATTGAAATTGTGCTGCATTTCTGTTACAGTGCACAGGAAAGTATCAGGAACTATAATTGTAAATCTGGTAAAAATACAGTGAAGTTTAATCTAGACTACAGGACATACAATTGAGACTAAATGTATTATGCCCTGTTTTATGTATTTTGTTTTCTTATTGTTTGTTCTGTTTTATTATCTTTTTTTAACTTTTGCAGTCTGCTTAATCACTTCTTAATATTCATACTTATTCCTTTTCATTCTATATATTTATACAATGTACTACTTATATTCATACATATATTATATATTTTAAAGACATATTTACATGTTTGTAAACCATTTTTAAAAGGTAAAAATTTTTAAAAAATTTTACAGTTTCTCTAAAGAATTCTAAACAAAAATACCAGGAATGATGTTCTGATAAAGGATTCGGATGTGTTTGTCACGGTCACTGCGGTTCTGTTCATGATGAAACCCGAGAGCATGAAGGAGTTCGTGCTGAACAATACTGTGATAGACACAGCCAAAACGTTGGAGAGAAACGACCTGTTCTCCTCTTTGGCGCCCCAAATATGAATAGCATCTGTCAACAACATAATACATCAGGTTCTAAATTTATGTGAAGGGCAAGCACATTTACCATATACAAAAAAAATTGGATAGAAATCATCCTTGATAGATTTACCCTGAATTAGACCGTATTTGGAGAAAGTGCCTCTGCCCTTGATGAGGTATGAATCGAATGCAGGAAACCGCCGCAAAAGATTGCATACCTCTTTTAATCACTGTTATATCCTCTTGAGCTGTGGAAGAAACAGACTGTTGAACAGAACATGTGACACTGATGAGATGTTATCAAATTTAGTGAACATTGCCACTTACAGTACTGATTGGAGATGACGTAGGGCACATACACTAATCCATCTCTGCTTCTCTCCCATTTGCATCCACGAGCAGTACATGGATCTGCATTCTGGAGCCCTCTTGCTACGGCGATGTCTCCAAACATGATCAAAGGCCTATCCAGTCCCAGTCCTGCGTGGTATAGTATAATGCACAAAAATTCAGTATGTTGATTCTGGTGATATAATTGTTTTAATTGATAAAGAGAGTTGAGGAGTTTGCCATTAACTGCTACACAAAAGATGTGCCTACACAATCAATTTATAGGCTTCAAACTCATACCTGCATGTTTGTTGGTTTCAGTTATAATTGACACTGGTATATCATCTTTCTCAGTGATGTTACCTGAGATATGAATCAGTAAATTATTAATGAAACACTGCAAAATTACATGTTACTTTTTTCTTTCTGTGCATCTTACCAGTCTTCCCGGAGATTTTTTCAATTAAATCCTGTTTAAGAATTTTAAACATGTATATTAGAAACCAGTGGTTAAAAATGAAATTTGCTTCCATTGGGAAGATGCTGATGCTATAATTTTCCATGTCAGATATTGTTGACTGTTCTTACCTGGATAGTACGACTCTGAGCAGGAACAGAGCTCAGCAGTAGAGAGATGACCACCACCAACAAGTACATGATGAGAGCTTTCTGAGAAACGTCTGGGTCAAACAGAGCTGGCAGTTATATACTCTTCTGAAAGCCTTAACTTCCTTTTTTGTGCAATAACCCAGCCTTCAAGAATTCAGCGCTAAAATACCACACGGTTTAAAAGCAGAAATATGCTTATATTTGAACAAACACTTCAATGAGTAATTCAGTTTTGAATTAATGATTTTTATTTGTGCTGTAATGTTGTAAATCATTCTTTTAAAATCGATGTCTGGCAATCCACAATAGGAGATTGGCCTTTTCTTACATGGCTCGTAAAATGTTGACTAGCCTTCTTGACAATTTATGAGACTATATTTTTTTAATACATGTATTATAAACCTATTGATTTTATTTAATATAGTTTTATGGTTGGAACCCATTTTGCCTTCAGAACTGTCTTGATTCTCTGTGCCATAGATTCAACAAGGCGCTGGAAACATTCCTCTGAGATTTTTGTCCATATGGACGTGATAGCTTTGCACAGTTGCTGCAGATTTGTCAATGATTCGAGATCTGGTGATTTGTGAAGGAAATTTGAGTATAGTGAACTCTTTGTCATGTTTAAGGAACTGGTTTGAGATGATTTGAGCTTTGTGACATGACTTTATCCTGCTGGAAGTAGCCATCAGAAGATGAGTACACTGGGATGGTCATAAAGGGATGGACATGATCAGCAAAATGCAAGCTGTGGCATTTAAACATTGCTCAATTGGTAATAACGGGCCCATGTTAAAATATCCCTTGGATCCCTGTCATCACCACCAGCAGCAGCCTGAACCGTTGATACAAGGTAGGATGGATCCATGTTTTCATGTTGTTAATGGCAAATTCTGATCTTACCATCTAAAATGTTACGACACTCATCAGACCAACGTTTTTTCAATTGTAGCCTCAGTTTCCTGCTTTTAGCTGACGGTGTGGTCTTCTGCTGCTGAAGCCCTTCTCCTTCAAGGTTATGTTGTGTGTTCAGAGATACTCTTCTTCAGACCTTGGTTGTAATGAGTCAAACTAGACTCAAACTAATCTGGCCATTCTCCTCTGACTTCTGGCATCAACAAGGCATTTTCGCCCACAGAACTGCCGCTCACTGGATATTCTTTTTTTACACTATTCTCTGTAAACCCTAGAGATGGTTGTGCATTAAAATCCCAGAAAATCAGCAGTTTCTGAAATACTCAGAACAACGTGTCTGTTACCAACAACGATGCCACGTTCAAAGTCACGTAAATCACCTTTCTTCCTCCATTCTGATGCTCAGTTTGAGTTTCAGCAGATCGTCTTTTCGTCTTGACAATTTACTGCTAATTATTTCTATAGGTAAATGTCTGTAGATTTTTATTAAGACAGAAACTTAACCATTATTCGGTAATACTTTACAATAGGGTTCAATAGTTAAACATTAGTTAATGTGTTAACTAACATGAGCAATACATTTGTTACTGTATTTACTAATCTTCGTTAATTAGTTAATGGAAATACAGTTGTTCATTGTTTGTTCATGAGAGTTCACAGTGCATTAACTAATGTAACAAGATTTTAATAATGTATTTGTTAATGTTAATTTCAACATTTACTAAGATTAATAAATGCTGTAGGAGTGCAGTTCATTATTAGATCATGTTAACTAATGTTGTTAATTAATGTCAACTAATAAACCTTATTGTAAAGTGTTACCCATTATTCTTCATAGAGTATCTTTATGTTGTAAGCTGTTGGGAAACTTTTTCAAACAAAATTTGCATTTTCAAACTGCAATACCTCCCCACAGCAGACCATGAACCTGGTTTACAAAGAGGAAGTGTTTATGTCTCTGGTTTACTCTTTACCAGTTGTTGAGTCAAGTGATTTACATTTTCTACCCAAAGAGGATGTGGAAATATTTCAAAAGATGCCTTGCACAAACTTTACCGTTCTACATATTGATCCAAAACATTTGCCCCATCAAATTTCACCATTTAACAGACCCTCATTTCAAAAGAAGAGGACCTTGAGCAAACCTTTCAATGTAGGAGAGGGCTGATCGCTGACACACAAACAATAAGATAGACGAAGAGCAATGTTATGTATTTCTTTTATTCAGCTGTGTGTTTTAGAACATTCCATTTCTATATGCCAAACTACCTAAAAGTTGCAACCCTCAAATGATTTAAAAACTGAAATAAAAACAGCCCCAACTCTAAGGGTTTGTAAAATGATGCTAATCAAATCACATAAACTGAAACTGTGAAGTATTTAGTCCTCCATGAATAGTGAAATGTCATTTTTCAAAGTTTTCCAAGTTTGTTAACATAAAAACTAACTTTTGTCCTATTCTGAAAAAAGAACCATGTATACATACAAAATATAAATGCATTTCCTTATCAATGTTATTCAAAGCGGACAGAAATTTCACCCTGTGCTGACAAAGCTTTCAAAATGTTATTCTTTTAAATGAATTAATAAGAGAAAGAAGGACTTAAGACAAACTGCAGTAGAGTCTGTTAACACGCAGAATATCATTTGAACTCATTTTCTCAGTTCGGCCAATAGACACGCCACTGTCAGGAATAGGGATGATGGTTGGCTGTCTGTTCTTGGAGAAGGCAAACCTGAAACCACAGAAACACACTCTAGTAACACATTCCAGAGGCACACTTGTTTAGTTGTTCCAACAATGTGTGTGGTATCGATAGAAGATATATATTTCTGACTAAACTGCAGGAAAACTTGCCTCCCATAGTGCATCACAGAGTTGTAGTCATAGGCAGTCTCCAGGTTGTTAGTCTTGATTTTGTCAAAGTTACGCTCCTGCCCTAATAGCAATCAAAAACAATAGTCAGTCATATTAAAAATCATTAAATGCTCTAATCTCCTATTTCTGCATAAAAACGCAATAGCACAAACTTTAGTGACTTTTAGCTGCATTTTACAGCAAAAGCTTCTTCACACTCATTGAAAAGATTTGTAACTACAGTATAAAGGTTTTAGAACACAACCTGCCGAAGAAATGTGTACTAATCAGATGTACCAGGAATGATGTTTTTAAAAAGGATTTGGACGTGATTGTCGCGATCACTGCGGTTGTGTTCGTGGTGAAAGCCCAGCGTGTGAAGCAGCTCATGCTGCACTATATTGAGGGAGATGCATCCAACACGGTCCAGAGACACAGTCTGACCTCCAATGCGACGGCCCACAAAAGAGTAGCACCTATGGATCACACATAATGGAAGAATTCAAACATTACATATAGAATTCAGTACACATACTATGAGCACCATTTTCCTGGAGGAACCTGACATTACAGTATGTGGCTTGCTCATGCCTCCTTTTACGTATCAACCAGCAGCACTTACTTCACCTCACCACACTTAACATTTACAGGACTGACATAAACTCATACTATGTAAAGCCTTCATTCAATTAAATGTAGTTGATTTTAAGTCACTGATATGAAAACAACTGACTCCAAAAGCTTCATTGTATTTTTTTTGGTTTTAAACCCATGTGAACATTAGCCATTCTCAGTCCTCTAAACAGATTTGATCTGAAGGGTACAAAGCATGTGGCCATTGCTCCTGTGCTTGACAGTTATAGGATAGCATAATAACTTGATTTCATGGAACATCTGCATTTTAAACAAGATTGCGTTGAGTCTGCAGTACATAAATCTGCAAGTTTAAGTAAATCTTACATCTTAATGAAAAATCACAATTAATACAAGGCTCCAATTTATAATTAAGTAAATTTTTAAGTATAAATATAGAGCAACAGCAATTGTGTTATAAATGAAAATCTGATTTTTACCCCGAATTAGACTTTATGTTGATATAGTCCCTCTCTGTTGTGCGAGGCTTGAAGCGAATGCAGGTCGATTTCTCAAAAGATCTCATGCCTTGAAAAATGACATCCTTCTCCCGGGAGGCTGTTGGAGAGTTCAGAGATTAAAAATGGCTTGAACAGTTATGATGTAGAACAAGGTTTTGAGTGAGCTAAGAGCCGTCACTCACAGTATTCATCAGAGATGACATAGGGCACATGGACTTTTCCACTTTTGCTTCTTTCCCATTTACACCCACGAGCTGAGCATGGATTTGCCATTTCTAAGCCTGTTGGTACAGCGATGTCTCCAAACATGATTGAGGGCTCATCCAGTCCCTGTCCTGTATGGTATATAGCACAGAAATTCACTTAATATGCTAATTCTGAGAACATCATAATGAGCTTGTACAGAGGAACAGCCCAGGACGGCTATACAAAAGTAAGATGTTACATTCCTCATCTAAGATAGTTAATAACATTATTTCCTTTCTTCTGTTTAGCGGTGATCAATGTCCTCTCTTTATTTAACTGCTGACATAAAAAAAAAACTTACCAAATAGCATGTCCACTTACCTGCATGTTTGTTGGTCCTTTCAATTATAGCTGACACTGATATCTCATCTTGTCTAGGGCTGTTATCTGAGAACCGGGGTTAGTTTATTAAAGCATTAGAATATAAAGATTTTAATTATACTGCACATGGCAATTTGTCATATTACTGAACATAATTTCTTACCAATCTCCTCAGAGCTCTTTTCAAAGATGTCCTGTTTACGCATAAACATTTTGAACATATGATGGTTAGATATCTCCTATATATAAAAATGAAAAAAGTTCAACAGTGGGAGGCTACTGATATTGTTTTCCATTTCACCTATTACTGACATGTCTGTTCTTACCTCAGAATGACTCTGGGCTTTAAAAGAGCTCATCAGAAGACAGATGACCACCACCAACAGAAACATCATGAGAGCTCCCAGAAAAGCTGTTCTGGATCATATACAGATACATGTGGAGCTGAGGAAGTTTTTTGTTTATAATGGAAAAGTAAATATATCAGACTTAGAAAGAAAGAAAACTTTCCTCTCTGCAAATGGAGATTTCCAACCTGACAAATCAATATTACAAAAAAGCTGGATTCTTCTTTTCAAACTAACAATATGTTTTGAACAAAATCCTTACATGAGAAAAGAGATAAGAAAAAAGATAAATCCTTAAATAGATAAATCAAAAGTAACTCAATGTATGACATTTTTGATTACACTTACTGCTGAGCATCTTCATAAGTTACATGTACCTTTTCAGCCTATACGTGCATTATGATTGTTCAAATTATCCATTATTTAGATTTTTTGATAAATCACTTTTGCATTCTGAAATGTAAACTGAAATGTCCTCTGATTCGCCCCATTACAAATATTTCTGTATCTCATCCCTGTTGAGTAAGAGATAAAAAGAAAAGGCACTCACCTCACCTTGGTGTAAATGTTCAGAATGAATCCAGCGCCCTGCTTAGTCTCTTAAATGCTCGTCATTAAAATTTAATTCCACCACCTGTCAAATTAGACTTTACAGACGATTTATGAAACCACTTAATGATTCAGAGATGTACAGATATACAGTTCTGTCTGATGAAAGAGTAGCTTGGCACCAGGCTTATAACACAACATTAACCTATTCAGCCCCATACTGAAATAAAATGATAAAATGATATAGACATTTCTTTACTTTACAGGGAAAAATCCTTCTGCTGAGATTTTAGCTGGTGTCTGTTTTCAGGACTCATGCAAACAATGTAAACAGAAACATGAAATGATGAACAAGAATATGAAATTTTTATATATTAACTTCAAAGGTACACTCTGTCATGAAAATGGCGAAGTTTAAAGCTACTCTGAGCTGGGTCATATTTTAGCACTGCCACTTGGGAGCAGGCAGAGCTAAAATATGTAGCATTGAAAATATGTATGTATTAAAAACAACCTAAAATATATTTAAAATAACTCATTTACATGATAAGTGGTGTTCTGTTCAAAAAATCCTTTCATGTTACTAGAGTAGAGAAAAACCCTCACAACTCTCATGGGCCTACTTTTCTTGCACACAGCTGTGCCTGTTAATGTGGTGTAAGAGTGCGCCACCTGCCGGATAATGAAGAAAAAGCTCAAAGCCCCAGTCAGGTGATCAATGTAGACAAGTAACCTCATCACGTGATAAGTCAGTGTTGCCATGTCTACTTTTTATAAGCGACTTTGCTCTTGTTATTTATTAACTCGCTTATAAATATAGGATATGCGTTGCGGTTTTTTAGCAATTAAGGATAAAGTAACGTATTGGGTCTTATTTTGCCCAGGTACTGCACGAAAGTATGGGAAACCATTAATAACAGTTGTCACCTGTGGTTCAGCAGCTTTCTATAGAATATAACATGATTAATCGGTTGGATTTGTTTTTGCTTTCTCCAGCCCCTCACTTTCCCCATTATACTTCACCCACAGGTGTGAGAGAGGGAGAAATGTATTCATTGATTTCATTAGAAAGTTGTAGGCTGAATGCAGTTTTTTTTTTTTTTTGCGTTGTTAAATTATATAATAAGATCAATGAAATCTGGCAATCATCGGCAGTACAATAGCGGAAACCAATTGTTTGGTCCTGTTGCTCGCGAGGAAAATCGCTTATTTTAGGCTTCGATTTTAATGCTAATTTTGTTTGGGTTTTTTTATTTATTTAACGAGATCTGGCAACACTGTTTTGCGCGCATCACCACCAGCGGACCTTCTCTGTCAAGGAGGGGGACGTTTCGGATTGTCTTGGTAATGGCGGACACATGTGGCCAAGTCCTCCTTGGGTCTGGACTAACAGTCCTTTCCCACCCTCTTATGTACATCAAGGTTTTAGTTCAGGTAAGATTTACACCGTAATGACAGCAGCAGTAAGTTCACGACTGCACATGCGCTGCTGTCGAGCAGTTTCGATAGCATGTTGATAAATGTTAGCCAGTTGGTTTGTTAACAGTAACCTGTGTAATACATACGGTAATATTTCCTTCTGAGACATGAGCATCTTTGTGTGCAGTAGATCTGTTTACAGGGATAAAGGTGTTTTGTGGTTATTAGCTGTTCGAGCAGGGTTATTGACCGCTGTCTATCTAATGTGTGAGTTAATTCGCTGAAAGGTCAACCTGTAAGATCTGTCAGGAATCATTTTATAGCAATTGTAGCACATATATACCAACAACTCGTACTATTCTAATGTCCGATCTTATGCCCTCTGACAGCAGTGAGAGCAGCTCATTCACACCAGTGTCTGATGTCATTCAGTGTTGTGGGACAGCACGTCTGTCTTTCTGGCTATTGATTAAATTTACTGCAGGCCAATGTGGTTTTTGTTAACATTAAGGCAGTGTGCTCTACATTTACACCGTATTGCAGTCTGATAAGCTGTGTATCTACGGTGTAGTAGGCAAACCGATGCCACCCCATTTGTTTTGTGTAAAAGTGAAAGTAAATTGATTCTGCCAAATAACACAAGCTTAATGAGGTTTATATTCAATATTTCCCATTGTTTTCTTCTGATGTATAACGACAGGTTTTCACTGCAAATATTATAAAAGTCTGCCTTTCTTCCAATTCAGATATTGTATAATAATACAATACTGCAAGACGGGGCCTTGTGTTTACATATGCTTACTTTCAGGGACAATAAAATGTATTGTGACTCAATTTCACACCCGTCTTTAATGGCACACTCATTTTTTGTCTTTGCAAATATAGGTTGGACATGAACCTCTTCCTCCTACTCTAGGCAGGAATATGTTTGGTCGACAAGTGTACCAGCTTCCAGGGCTCTTTGCATATGGTAAGATTAAGCGAATGGTCGCTTCTACAATGTGTCTACATGGCATTCATTTATATGGTCTCCAGCGTGATTAAGAAGTCTGGAAAATGCACAAATTTCTTATGCATGCATTTGTGTCTTTCAGCCAAACACATCATCAAAACTGATGGTAAATCAGGCCTGTTTAAGGGTCTCACTCCGAGGCTTTGTGCTGGGACCATTGGCACCATTGTCCACAGTAAAGTCTTGCAGGTATGATATGCACACCATGTTCTTCAGAGGTTTATTTCTTGTAGACCTCTTTGATAAGAAAGTGTCCGCTAAGAATGGAAATAGAAAGTTTTTTTTTATCATACAGAATATGCTAAGAATGTATTGACTGCGTAAGATACCAGAGAACTTTTTGGAAGTTTTAGTTCAGACTATGAAGCCATTCATTTGGAGGATATCAAACATGTTTGATATTTTGAGCTTTTAGAGCCCTCTGTCCTAACTACGAATTGTTTTCATATACTATAGCAAAAAGGCACATGTTTCTGTGAGTTTTCTGTGTTTGGAGTGGCTTAATAGTCTGAAAGTGTAGGTGTGTAAGCCTGGCGTTGAGTGTATGATGCCCAGTTTTCACTGTAACCATTAACATCCAGCTTTAGTTAGATTTCTGTAGCTGTGGTCTGTGCAGGGTGTTGCTGGCTGTATGTTGTTCAGACTGTTGCAATGTGACGTATGTTGATCTGGCTGGCCACAGTTGAACAGAAGTTATTTATACTCCGTTTTATCTGACTCTAACCTTTTGTTATAACCCACAGAAGTGCCAGGAGGAAAAAATTGAGGTAAGAACACAATCATGTGTACGGAAGTGTTATTTTAGTGCTTGAATCTGCACATGAATCCCCCCCTCCCTTTGTTTTCTTCAACTTTGGCTGTCATTGCTGCAGTCTTTTGCACATTTGTGTGTGAGGTGATATAATGGCATGCATCTCTTCTCTTCACCCTCTCAGGTGTTGGGAAGCGGCCAGAAAGCAGAGGATGGTTCTTTGCAACATGTAGTAAATGAGGTGAAACGCATAAAACAGAATTATGACTGTATGTAATTCTTGTATGTAGGTGAAGGCCTGGTCACACACGGTTAAGTCTGATGTGACTTAACCGGAAATAAAATATTTCAAAAAGAGACTTTTATGATTGCACCATTCATTGTTTTTTCTACTTTCCTCTTCATTTTATTCTTTGTCTTCTCAGACTACTAAAGAGATGATTGCACGCTCATGTGCTACAATTGTCACGCACCCTTTTCACGGTAAATACAGTAAATACAATAAATAGCATGTTTATGATTTGAATCTCACTGTTCTCTCAGTCTGTGAGTGTCAACTGTTGTCTTTTTTCCATGCCAGTGATCACTCTCAGATGCATGGTCCAATTTATTGGTAGAGAAGCCAAATACAGGTCAGTCATTTTCTTTTCTGGGATTCCACATTTTCTTCTCAGCATCACACATTTAATTTTTTTTGTTGTTGTTCCTTCCAGTGGCGTCTTTGACTCCATAGTTACCATCTACAGGGAAGAGGGAATCCTGGGTTTTTTTGCGTAAGTTCAAAGTTCAAAATTTTCAAATCAAGAAGTCTGTGGTTTGCCTCATGATGCTGTTGTACTATTTTAAATGCATGACACCATGTTAAAACTGCAATATTTGAGGTGGGATACATATATGTGAGAAAATCAGTCAAACCTCACTAGTCATCTTCAGTGTTAAATAAATAATGTAACCCTGTCTTTAATTTCACTATTATTGCATTTTTCCAATCCACAGTGGCATCATTCCTCGTTTATTGGGTGATGCTCTGTCCCTCTGGATCTGCAACATGCTTGCTCACTTCATAAACACATACGCTATAGACGACTCGGTACGTAAGCACACACAATCTCATGTGTGAACAACAAACCATCTTTCCCCTAGATTTAAACAAAAATTCAGTGTTATAAGAATGTGAGATACTTTTCATCTTTCAGTATTTGTTTCATCATTGCTTAGTGTTTTGATAGAACAACAATTGTACTTATGTAGCGATCATAATTGCATTGAATGTACTGAGTTTGATTATCCTGTTGTGCCTGTCTCAGACGAGTCATACAGGAGAGATTAAGAACTGCTCTCAAGCTGTGACCGGGGTAAGTCATCTGACACACGCTATTCACCTGATCAGTGGGAAGCGCTAAGTATCGTTTGATTCTGTGGTTATGAGTAAGCACAGCACTGATATATTTTGTAACGTGTGCAATGAGCACTTAGGGCGCCTACTCATTAGAAGACTTGGACTGACGGAAAAGAATGCCAAGCTCATTTATCAGGGTGTGGAAAGATAAGTTGTGATTGCAATAGATTTGCAGTCAGAACTCTATGTAGTTGCCCTTCTGTTGCTTAGTGAAAAAGTGCTCTGTTTGCTCCGTCTCGCATGCATGCAAAAAGAGAAGGCAACAGACTTGCACATCACATAGAATTAATAACATAATTTAAAAACACTCATGAGCCCAGCAGACCATCAACAGTATAACCTGAGGAAAGATATGAGCAGTCGTCTTTGACTGTTTTGAGTTCATTTTGTTAAACAGATAAAAATATTTAATAATTTAGTAAATTTTAGTCACTTTATATTATTATTAGTATTATTTTATTAGTAATATGGTTAGGATTAGGGGGTGATTTAGGCCTATGCTTCTCAAACCTCAAACCAGGCAGGTTTGAGAAGCACTGGTTTAGGGTTAGTTGCATGTAATCATGCACAATTTATAGTAATTGCTATAGTACCTGTAACATGTAACAAGGACGCTGTAAAATAAAGTGGATTACACTTTATTTTAAGGTCAGTATTACAGTGTAATTATACACTTAAGTACTGAGTAATAATAATTAACTGCATGTATTTACTCTAGGGTTAGGGTGAGGGTTTGGTTTAGGGTTAATTGGATGTAATTATGCATTATTTCTAGTTATTACTACAGTAAATACATGTAACGTGTAACAATGACACTGTAAAATAGTATTACCATAAAGTGTCAGTAAATTTTTAAAAAGCTGCATTTTGTATTTTTCAGATCGTTCCTATACACCTAAATTGTATTTCTAAAAGTGTGTGCAACTACCAATATAAATAAGATGTCAAAAATTAAAATATAGAAGTAAAAAAGGATGACAGCTAAACGGCTAAATCTGAGAGATATGTTTTGCTTCATATGTGTGTGGTTATGTGTGTCTGGAGAGTAAAATAATAAAAAAAAAAACTAGCCAATGGCAGTTCTATTTCCAATAGTGTTTTGATGACGGACTAGGCTTTGCTATTGCTCTCATTCTAACATATTTTTCTCTTTTTGTTTTTGACATTTACTCAGTTTTTCGCAAGTATGCTGACATATCCATTTGTATTGGTGTCCAACCTGATGGCAGTAAATAACTGTGGGTAAGGGATTTTGTGTGACTCCAGTGGAAGCATTTGTGAATGACATTAAAGGAGACTTTATTATACATGAATAGTGAGTCAGTAGTCAGAGATCTGGTTTCTTAGCTTCATAAGCTTGTAAACTTGTTCTGTAACTATATGGTAGCTAACATGTATTCACTGCTTCTCCTTTGTCAAAAATTTCATGTACTGACATGTACCTGTATTTGCTGAACTGATCCGTACAATACTTAAGACTAATGGAGATATTGTTGTAAACGGATAATAATCTGTTAGTAATGTTTCTCCTGATCTGACCCAGGCTGGCTGGAGGTCTGCCACCTTACGCTGCCATTTATCCCAACTGGCTCCACTGCTGGGGTCACCTGAGCCGAGAGGTGAGCTATTTTGTTGTTGTTGTTGTTGTTGTTTTTAAATGAGTTACTGGTAATGGGGATTTGAATTTTGTTAACTGGGCTTGAATGTCTGGGTTCTTCCCCTGATGATTGTCTTCTAATGTTAATTGGAATCTCACTAGGCTAATCTAATTAAAGAGCTAATAGAATTAAATCCGCACACTACTGTAATAATGAGTTTAACTACGTTACTGCGTAAAACCACCAAAAATAGTTGTATTCTAGTTAGCTGGATCTGTTTCCGTTGCTGAAGATGTTTCTCTTGTTGTCCTAATAAGTTTGTGTTGGATGAGTGGCAGTGACATCTTGAGCAACAGTAGAAAAACCAATCAACAAAACATTTTTCTCTGTGACCTAATAACTAAAGAAACTGTCAGATAATCTAATTCTGGTTTCCCCTCTCTCCTTGTGTGTCTCAGGGCAACATGAGCAGAGGCAACAGTCTGTTCTTCAGAAAGTTGCCTGCAGGGAAGATGTATGCCATTGAGCAGAAGAGATTTTTTTGAATGGGAAGCTATCAGCATAGTCTATAATTATGATAATATAATTGAGCTGGCCCACAAAGTTGGACTCCTAATCCTTCGTATGCACTTGTTTAAGATGACAAACTTTTTTTGATAATCAGTCTGCATCAGCCTCCAGGATTATTACTATTAATTGATCTGTACCTTTCCACTACATTGTGATTTTGCTTTGATTTGAAATCATGAAGAGCTTTATTTTAATACCCAGGGATTTGTATACATAACCACAGTGTAATTTCAGTGAAGAAGCACTCAAGGGCGCTCTAGACCATCTGTGCCTGAATCCAGTACAGGCCCCTTACACCTGTTTTTTTTTTGTGCTCAGCCATAATGCTCGTCAGTAAAAAGGTAATTATAGATCTGCGTTTGTCTCTACTGGTTCATGCACGAACTGACAAACTAGATATTCTCTGTCCTGTTAATAGCAGACTGCACCTTGAGCCACTGTATTGTCTCCCTGATGTCTACCAAATGTGTTTTGCATAACTTTTTTTGCTAAGCTTGACCCCCATCTTGGACATTTTGACAGATAGGCCTTTTGTGGTTTCATATCAGTGAGTTTGGAGTTTGTGTTGTGGAGGTTGACTTCTACCCGCTTCTCCATTAGAGCTCCAGTCCAGTCAGAAACTGTTGAGATTTTTATTTCTAATGACATTCAAAAGGACCCAAATAAATGTGAGAATGCTTTTTTTGGTCTTTGTCTTAGCTGTCCATCATCTGCACAAAATCCTCTTGCTTAACATACAGAAACATTTCATGAACTAGCTGTCACATTGTGTTTCATCATTTTACATTTTATTGTCATTTTGCAGAAAACAAATACAGGGTAAATGAAAATAGTCTAAGAAGAACTGCAAATTTAGTTTACATAAAGCTTGGAATACATTACACAACTTTGCACAGAATTCTTTGCCACAATTTGCAGTTTGGAAAAGTTTATGCTAGTTACAAAAAGTCAGAGCCAGTCTGCAGATTTTAGGCAGGCAAAGTTTACAGATTTATTTTTAAGCTTCAGACTGATTCCCATCAGTTATCAAACCGCTGATATTTTCATTTTAGAAGACAATGGGTCTCATTCACTAATAATTGTGTGTATCATTGTCGTATTTGTATGCACCGGAGAACTTCCACGAAAAAATCTCAGCCTAAGTCACACAAAACGCATGCGTACGCACATTAATTTCTTAACCTTGTTCTTATTTTAGTGAATTGGAGTATGGAGGGTATGCATTTACATCACTTTCCTGCTGGACTGATTGGCAAAAGAAGCTGCATGACTAGATTTAATAGGGCAAACTGCGAAAACGGGAGTAAAACAAACGATTACACTAAAGGTTGGGCTCGAAAGTGTTCTTTATAACATGTTAAAGAAACCTAATCCATGGATGTTGACATGCAGCCAGGAATCATGTATCCTGACACTTATATGTGTGCCTGATTTCGACGGTGGGGAAATGCATAATGCAAATCTACTTGTGAACGCTTTAGGTAGGTCTAAATCGGAGTGATCACTTGTACCAATGTCATATATATATGTATATATATATAGATCGTCATATAGTCCAGCCCTAACGCTTGTATAATTTTTGTCAGTGTTTATTTAAAACACCCAATTATGCAGAATATACGATGGTAAATATTTGTCAACGCAATATGTAACGATACAATATATAGGGTATGATTTAACTCCAGAATCCAACATTTTGACACAAAATGATAACTGCAAATCCACGTTTATCTATCTGGAGTCCAGTTGTTTATGTAAATTGCAGCAATCCATTTGCTTATTTCTGTAGGTTTCAGCAGTCTGTAAAATTAAACCTCAGATTTTGTCAAATGTCATGTCACGTCTGCAGAGCCAGCTTGATGTCACGTCACGTTACGTTATGCCTGCAGTGACGTGACATCAAGCTGGTTTTGCAGACGTGACGTGACATCAAGCTGGTTCTGCAGACATTACGTGACATGACGTGACATCAAGCTGGCTCTGCAGACGTTACGTGACGTGACATCAAGCTGGTTCTGCAGACGTGACGTCAAGCTGGCTCTGTATACATGACGTGACGTGACATCAAGCTGGCTCTGCAGACGTGGCGTGACATGACATCAAGCTGGCTCTGCAGACGTGGCGTGACATGACATCAAGCTGGCTCTGCAGACGTGACGTGACATCAAGCTGGCTCTGCAGACGTTACGTGACATCAAGCTGGTTCTGCAGACGTGACGTGACATCAAGCTGGCTCTGTAGACGTGACGTGACATCAAGCTGGCTCTGCAGACGTGACGTGACATCAAGCTGGCTCTGTAGACATGACGTGACGTGACATCAAGCTGGCTCTGTAGACATGACGTGACATCAAGCTGGCTCTGTAGACGTGACGTGACATCAAGCTGGCTCTGCAGACGTTACGTGACATCAAGCTGGTTCTGCAGACGTGACGTTACGTGACATCAAGCTGGTTCTGCAGACGTGACGTTACGTGACATCAAGCTGGTTCTGCAGACGTGACGTTACGTGACATCAAGCTGGTTCTGTAGACGTGACGTGACATCAAGCTGGTTCTGCAGACGTGACATGACGTCAAGCTGGCTCTGTATACATGACGTGACGTGACATCAAGCTGGCTCTGCAGACGTGGCGTGACATGACATCAAGCTGGCTCTGCAGACGTGACGTGACATCAAGCTGGCTCTGTAGACATGACGTTACGTGACATCAAGCTGGTTCTGCAGACATGACGTTACGTGACATCAAGCTGGTTCTGCAGACGTGACGTTACGTGACATCAAGCTGGTTCTGTAGACGTGACATGACGTCAAGCTGGCTCTGTATACGTGACGTGACATCAAGCTGGCTCTGCAGACGTGGCGTGACATGACATCAAGCTGGCTCTGCAGACGTGACGTGACATCAAGCTGGCTCTGTAGACATGACGTTACGTGACATCAAGCTGGTTCTGCAGACGTGACGTGACATCAAGCTGGCTCTGTGGACGTGACGTGATGTGACATCAAGCTGGCTCTGTAGACGTGACGTGACATCAAGCTGGCTCTGCAGACATGACGTGACGTGACATCAAGCTGGCTCTGTAGACGTGACGTGACATCAAGCTGGCTCTGTAGACGTGACGTGACATCAAGCTGGCTCTGCAGACGTTACGTGACATCAAGCTGGTTCTGCAGACGTGACGTTACGTGACATCAAGCTGGTTCTGCAGACGTGACGTTACGTGACATCAAGCTGGTTCTGTAGACGTGACGTTACGTGACATCAAGCTGGTTCTGTAGACGTGACGTTACGTGACATCAAGCTGGTTCTGTAGACGTGACGTGACATCAAGCTGGCTCTGCAGACGTGACATCAAGCTGGCTCTGCAGACGTGACGTGACATCAAGCTGGTTCTGCAGACGTGACGTGACATCAAGCTGGCTCTGCAGACGTGACATCAAGCTGGCTCTGCAGACGTGACGTGACATCAAGCTGGCTCTGTAGACATGACGTGACGTGACATCAAGCTGGTTCTGTAGACATGACGTGACGTGACATCAAGCTGGTTCTGCAGACATGACGTGACATCAAGCTGGCTCTGCAGACGTGACGTGACATCAAGCTGGTTCTGCAGACGTGACGTGACATCAAGCTGGCTCTGTAGACATGACGTGACGTGACATCAAGCTGGTTCTGCAGACATGACGTGACATCAAGCTGGCTCTGCAGACGTGACGTGACATCAAGCTGGTTCTGCAGACGTGACGTGACATCAAGCTGGCTCTGTAGACATGACGTGACGTGACATCAAGCTGGTTCTGCAGACGTGACGTGACATCAAGCTGGCTCTGTAGACATGACGTGACGTGACATCAAGCTGGCTCTGTAGACATGACGTGACGTGACATCAAGCTGGCTCTGTAGACATGACGTGACGTGACATCAAGCTGGTTCTGCAGACGTGACGTGACATCAAGCTGGCTCTGCAGACGTGACATGGCACTGAATCCTCCTACTGTCCATTCTACACAGCTCAACACAGCTGTTCCAATTCTGCAGCTTTATTTTGATGAAGCAGCTGACCACCATGAACACCTTCACCTGTCTTTGCCATGAATGAGGTTGCTCCAGGGGGATCATCCCTGTAATAAGTGCACTGCAAGTTGCTTTGGATAAAAGCATCTGCCAAATGCATAACAGTAAATAAATGTGAATGTGATTTTTGTAAATCCTTTTTTGTTAAGTGTTTTGGCCACAAACACTCAGTTAAGCTGCTTATTTCTTGAAGTTTACTTTTTCAATGTACTACTATAATATAAATGCATACATACATATATTTATTACAGTTTCTGTTTGGGGGGCTTAAAGGGTTAGTTCATCCAAACATATAAATTCAGTTGTTACTTACTCGCCTTCAAGTTGTTCAATCCTTTAATTCAATCAATAAAGAGTGATTTTGGTCAAGTTTGTCCTGCTGGTTTCGTTTTCCCACAAATGCCGCCGTCACCTTGCCTTGCAGGTCCTGCTCCACCAAAAAAGCTCTGCAGCAAATGCACAGAAATCAAGAATCAGAAAAGTTTGAAATAACAATAATTAAAATAAACTAAAATTTATGATTTAAAAAGATTTTTTATTATTATTAATTTCTGTACTATACTCACTCAGAGGAATGATGAAGGAATTGACTGCAGCATTCCTTCACCAACTTCTCTCCACTGGATAAACACGTGTTCATCTGTCCCTGTAACATCCTCACAAGATTCAAGTTACTCTGTGATTTCTGTGCTCAATACTGCATTTAAATTGTTGAGGTAGTTGCTGATGTGTTAACTGACTTTTTATCCAATACAAATGTTCCCTAATTTATCAACAGTACAAACAGACAACAGATAAAATAGATAACTTATGTCTAGTTACTTGTACATTTGTTTATTTACATTACTTAGATTCATGTAAAGTAAGCATTGTTTTATTCTACATAATAGTACACATAAATCACTGAGATGTCTATTTCATTTCATTCTTGTGATGTACTCATCATCTGCAATACTGAATATAATACAATATAATGCAATACTTCAATACTGAATATTTTCTTGTCAGATGTTAAATAAACATTTAGTAAGCGTCTTCATGATATATATGGTTTGGAATGTATGTAAATCCACTTTGGTGACACATGTGAGCTTACTAGAGCTCCCCTGTTAGCTGTACGTAATAAAACGTGTATTTACAGCAAAACCACAACTATCCTATACTGCCTAGCGTCTTTACACCTTCAACACTTCAACAGTTTACTCTACAGTAGCTCAACAAATGCGATTTTAACACAAGGAACCATGTTTTTGGTTTTCAATAATCACATTTGAAAACATCCACGCCTCTTTTCTCCTCCATGTTTGATTAGAAGTATCTTCTCCCGTGGCCTCCTGGGATAGAAAAGTATCGAGAGGGGGGTTCAATCTTCAATTGGCTGGCAGGAGCCAACACTGGCAGGTCACGTGACCCAGCAGGCTCAAACTGGCGTGAAACTAGTAAAATGCCGCAATACCACCACTCTTGCTGCATGGAAATACATTATTTTATATAAATATATTCTTATGACTATATATTTTTTGTATAATTGACATTTTAGGGGGGGTTATCCCAATTAAAGCAGTCAAATGACCGTGATCACGACCGGCAACCTACTGACCCTCAATCCAGCCAGCCGCGGTAAAGCTGCGAGTATAATTAGTATTGGATGCATTTGTGTTTTTTTAATAACATTTTCTTCACGAGTTATTGATCCGGGAAGTTCGAATATTTGAATATATTCCCAACTTTACTGAACTCCTTAAGCACTGACCGAATTTCCTTATATTTGAGTCAAACTCTTGTGTGTATTAATGCGCGGAGCTGACTGAAACACTACTGCCAGCCAGAGGGACATTAATCAGGAAGGTTTCGTCCGAGCTTACAACAGGTTTTGCAAGGGGACGATAATATCTTTGCGTGGGAACACAAACATCTTTGGGAGAGAATGCATTTTTTTTTTTTAAATTCCTCCCATTCCTCCCCCTTTTTTCCACCACCATATGGTTCTAGACATTTGGAGGCCCCCCACTCCACAGCCCTCCTACTAATAAACACTGAAAACAAATATTATTTCTTACCTTTTTATTTAACATCTGTTATTAAAATTTGTATATTTTATTTTTATGTCCATATTAATAAGGTAATCTCTTATTTGTTTGTTGGGGATGCTATCATATTTTTTGTTTGTTTTCTTGTTTGTTTGGGGGTTTTTTTGTAGTAATTTTTTTCAGTAATTTATTTACCCTAACACACTCTACAGGGCTAAAGTAAAATGAAAGAAAAGGAAAACCGCTTCAGTAAATGAACATCATTCCTTAATCATTTTTTTGGACAGGACTTCCCCCTCCTATTGATTTATTGCAGTGGCATAAATACCTTAAATATGTATTATACACTCTTAAAAATAAAGGTTCCAAAAGGGAGTATTTACAGTGATGCCATAAAAGAACTCTTTTTCCATAGAATCGTTCAGTGGACAGTGGTTCATAGAACCATTTTTTTCTTACTGTGAAGCACATTCTAAAACAAGAAACTGTTTTTTCCCACAGTAAAGAACCTGTTATGGGAAGGTTCCATGGATTGTAAATGTTCTTCATGTATCAACCTATACAAATCAACTGCTAGTGAAAGAGAGAGAGAGGCAAACTACTGAGCAGAAATACTTAATTACTTCATAAAATTGTATGCTTATTTTTCATTAAATATAACAAAATGATTTATGTTTAGAAAACTGAAATTAAGTATCTAAGTATCTACTATCTTAGAGCAGTAATGTAAACAACAGCAAATGATCTACCTGGAGGTCGACAGAACACGTTTATTTTTAGAATACATTACAATTATCAAAAGAGATGATGACAACTCGCACAGATACGTTACGAACTGCACTTCTTCACGTGCCTGTTTTTGCTTTGCACGAAGGATGTTCATTTCGGCGCCATTATAATTCAGTGTCTTTAAGTCAGTCAGCTGCAGAAAAGTTGCAATTTTGTACCTTTTTTTTCATATATTCAGAAGGTGGGACACACTTTGATACAGTGACAATAGTTGATTTCATTACAGCTGAAAGTCACTGTGAATTCATCTATATCCAATAGAAAAAGAGCCTAGTATTTTGCTCCCCCATGTTACGGTAATGGAGGCCCCTCCTCCACAACCGAGGCCCTAGGCAATTGCCTACTCTGCCTGTAGGTAGCGCCGGCCCTGCATATGATGCAAGAATACATGAGGGTGATGATTTTTTAAATATGTACTAACAACTATGGATTTAATTTGAACTATGGGTCTTTAACAGGGGACCTGCCAATTATCACTTGATGATGTAAAAGGTTTGTGGAAAAAACATGCATTACATTACATGATTAGAATCAACCAAAACTGAGCTAAAGTAGTTAAGCTTATTGTTTAATAGTCATGTCTAATAGTCTGATGTAAAAACTTAAATATACAATTATATGGCTTTGTACATCAATATTTTAATGCCTCTGAAATCAACACATCAAGCAAGAAAATATCCTGCTTTTTTGGTGAGAATTAAAGAAGCACTCAATTATTTGTTTTGTTTGTTTGTTTTCTGGTCAACATGGATCAGTTGGTCATGTGATCTCAACATGAGGTGACCCTCTTTTTAAACCTATTTTATCCAATACTATAGTACTCAAAAGTATTATTGTTATTTATTTGTAAAAAAAAAAAAAGAAAGAAAAGAAAACAACAACAAAAAACGCTTTTTGCATTTTATAAACGAGGCCCAAGTCAGAGAGCAAACGAATGAGTCCCTAGCAGTTTTCATCCGCCCCAGCTGGGGGCAGTGACGCTCTCTGACGCAATCCACAAAAACACGTTCCTGAGAAGAAGCAGCATTTCAAGATGTCGTCGCTGAATGACAGATCAGTTTGGGATGAGGTGGAGGTCTGTTTTTGTGTTTTTTTTGGGGGGGGTTCTATTCTATTTTCCAAAACTAGTTAATGTTGTTCATTACGTGTATAAATATGCTGTTTGTTTGGAAGAAACGTGTTTAAATGACATTTTAGTTCCGGCATTGTGTCTGACGGTTTCTAATGGAAGAGCATAGCATGACACAGTAAATTTCATTTTGCTTCATTCACACATTTTTTCATTCACAAGTTTGCACATACATGCCTCAGATCATTGAGCGTGATAAATAATGACCGAGCAACTCTGATTTTAATTCGGTCCAATATTACAGAATGATCGCAAAACATCTTTAGTAAAAGTGTGATGATAGCTTGCTAGGATAACCTTAGCAGAGGTAAGCTAACGGTGATCATGGTAACCGATGTTTTCTTCCGCTCATTAAGTTTTATCAGATGTTCTCTGAGTATTACTTTTCATTATCGTGATCTAATGAACTTTATGAGGTTAGTGTTTGGAAGAATTAAAAACAAGCAGACGTGCTCATGAATAAAGAATCTTCATCACACAACCTGTATTTTATAGGATGGCATCGGCGAGGAAGTTCTTAAGATGTCCACTGAAGAGATTGTTCAGAGGACTCGTCTTTTGGACAGTGAGATCAAGGTACCCTTCATACTATAAATCAGATTGTTTTCAGTGTCTGCAAGCAGTTCTGTGTCTCATTATAATGTATATGATTTCAGATCATGAAAAGTGAAGTTCTGCGTGTCACTCATGAGCTGCAGGCCATGAAAGACAAAATCAAGGAAAACACAGAGAAAATCAAAGTGAACAAGACTCTGCCCTACCTCGTCTCTAACGTCATAGAGGTAAAATATCTGCCAGAACGGGAAGTAAGGAGCTTTTTTAATGGGTCTGTGTATGGGATTTAAAGTTTGTATGCTTTGTGTTTTTGGATGGAAGCTGCTGGATGTAGACCCTAATGACCAGGAAGAGGATGGGGCCAACATTGATCTGGACTCACAGAGGAAGGGCAAATGTGCCGTCATCAAAACCTCCACACGGCAGGTGAGTTACATAGATTATATGAACAGTCTTGTCGCGTGGCTCACCCTCATGCTTTTCTTTTCTTCTTTACAAACATTTTCCAGTACCTCTGTGTAGGTTCTAGATTCGAGTAATTTTGTCTTTTTTTTTTCTAACTTTTTGTCTCGAGTTTTAGGGTGTATGACATATAGAGTAGCGATGCACTGAAATTTCAGCAACCAATTTTTGGTTTTGGAGGGCTGAAATAATTGACCATAATAGTGACATTTAAGTAGCACTTCTCTGATGATGATTTGACTGTGTCCGCGTCTATTTTTTTGCACACTATATGGATAAGCAACAGGTAGACATGTAAGCTGTGTGGACGGCTAGACGCACTTCAATGTGGCCAAAATTATTCTTGACTAGCGCTGTGTGTAAAATTTGATCAGTTGAAATATTGAACTTTACAATGATTGGTTTAATATAACACCCTGAACAGCATACCAAGTTCAGTTACCCAAATTTAATTACCAAGGCTTTATTTCTATAAAAATTAATTTCTGTGTATCACTAATACTTAGTGCTATAATTGCAGACCTATTTCCTGCCTGTGATTGGTTTGGTGGATGCTGAGAAACTGAAACCGGGTGATCTTGTGGTGAGTGAAAATTAATATCCCTTGACAGATTTGTGCAAGATGCTTAGTATTAAATAATGTTGTTTAAAAATGTCTGTTTTGCCTTGAAATGTGTTGAATGTGCTTCTGGACCTGTTTACAGGGTGTGAATAAGGACTCCTATCTGATTTTGGAGACTCTACCCACCGAGTATGACTCTAGAGTTAAGGCTATGGAAGTGGATGAGAGGCCCACAGAGCAGTACAGTGACATTGGTGGCCTTGACAAACAAATCCAAGAGGTACGTACTGGCTGATAAATTGCCTCATTCCAGTCACCAGAAGTAGCTCATAATGACAGTTTGGCAGTTACTGAGTTCACTGCTCTTCTCTTTGCAGCTGGTGGAGGCAATTGTTCTGCCCATGAACCACAAGGAGAAGTTTGAGAATCTGGGTATCCAACCACCAAAGGGAGTTCTGATGTATGGACCACCTGGCACAGGAAAGACCTTGCTGGCCAGAGCCTGTGCAGCCCAAACCAAGGTGCAGTGTCTCTGAGCGAGAGAGAAAGAGAGTGCAGTGCTCTGCTGAATTTATAACGGATAACAAATTACAGTGTGATATATTAACTTCACTACAGTTTTTGTGTTGGTGCCTTACACTTTACCTCACTTTGGTCCTTTCTAAGGCAACATTTTTGAAGTTGGCTGGCCCTCAGCTGGTGCAGATGTTTATTGGTGATGGTGCCAAACTGGTGCGTGATGCATTTGCTCTTGCCAAGGAGAAAGCTCCCTCCATCATCTTTATTGATGAGCTAGACGCTATTGGCACCAAGCGCTTTGACAGTGAGAAGGCCGGAGACAGAGAGGTGCAGAGGACCATGCTGGAGCTGCTCAATCAGTTAGATGGCTTCCAGCCCAACATGCAAGTGAAGGTACACACTTGTGCCCATAGTCTACTCTGTCACAAACGTGGGCCTGTCAGCCTTATATTGCAATGTGTTTTTTCTTGTTTCCTCCAAGGTTATTGCTGCCACTAACAGGGTGGATATCCTGGACCCTGCTCTGCTGCGTTCAGGTCGTCTGGATCGTAAGATTGAGTTCCCCATGCCCAACGAAGAGGCTCGTGCTCGTATTATGCAGATCCATTCACGCAAGATGAACGTCTGGTATGGAGCATTCGTTCTTTTGCGCCGCAGTTGGTCTTAGGTGTTGTGACGACACAATATACTTTTAATTTATTTATTAATGGGTTGAGCTTTTGTTTGCTTTAGTGAATGACCATTTAAAAGTACATGCACAGATGAGACACTTGTAGTGGTAGAGCAGTAATTGAAACTTGAAGTTGAATGCAAATCAAGCTTTGATATTTAATGTTTTATTGCCTTTTTAGATTGCATGATAGTTATTTGTCAATATTTTAAACTAAAGTGCAACTTTTATGTAAATTTGAATTAGAATTCTATAAAATCTTAAAATGAGTGTTCTTTTCTATTATTTATTGCATTATCCCTTTATTTCTTTGTGTGCCATAGTCCTGATGTGAACTATGAAGAATTGGCTCGCTGTACTGATGACTTCAATGGAGCTCAGTGTAAAGCGGTGTGTGTTGAGGCTGTAAGTATGATCATTGCAACCTTTAATTAATTTACTGCTTATATCTTTTTTGTGTGGTGCTGTTAAGATTGTGGTTAAGTCCCTGGACTTGGATGTCATTTGTGTGACAATTTGATTTCAAAAAGGGGAAACATTTGTGTTTTAAAAAGTATTCCGGTCCTTCACATGTTTTAATGCAAGATACAACCCATCTGACGATATCATTCGCAGTTGTGGCCTGAAGGTTAGAGAGTCTGACTTGTAGCCTGAAGGTTGTGGGTTCAAGTCAATGAACAGTGCTCTCTTCCACTCTCATTACCCACAAACTGAGGTGCGCCTGAGCAAGGCACCTAACCCCCAAACTACCTGGGAGTTGCAGGGGAAAAAATGGCTGGCACTGCTCTGTGTGTGTGTTCAATACTCACTGCTGTGTGTGATGAGTGAAGTGCAGAGCACAAATTCCGAATATGAGACATGTCACTTCTTGTTTAATGCACAATGCTTGCATAACAGAATCTGAATCAAACACTTTAATGCTATACTTAAACTCTTTTATGGGAATAGTCATTGCTCTTGAATGTTATTACATGTTAAATGTGTATTGTTCAATTTTTTGCGTTAGGGCATGATTGCTCTGCGGCGTGGGGCCACTGAACTGAACCATGAGGACTACATGGAGGGCATTCTGGAGGTGCAGGCGAAGAAGAAGGCCAATCTGCAATACTATGCTTAATGCAGTAGAGGGCTGTGTGTGTGTGTGTGTGTGTGTGTGTGCAAGTGTGTGCGTATGTGAGCGTGTAAGTGGTCCAACAGCAGGATCAGGCACACCTGTAAACCTGTGCTGCTAAGATCCAGTACTGTTCTGAGTAAAGACCTGGTTCTGATAGAAACGGATCAGCCAAATTTAGACTGGACTGCCTCACAGTGATGACCTTATGGAATATTTTTCAGTTAAACTTTGTCTCTCAATTCAGTAAAACACAAACCTTTTTTCCATTATTTGTTTGTGCCTTTTTTTCTATGAAATGTTATGTTTCTGCATGTCACCACTGTTATTATTAGAGATTTGGAAATTTTGTAGTCAAGCTGTCCCATTTTTATTTATTTATTTAGTGTAATTTCTGCTCCACTGGTGTTGCAACAATGCAACGATGACTGATTTCAAACACTCCCAATCTGCCATTGGTCATACAGTGTCCAATCCAAACTAAATTAGGAAAGGAAACCACCTACATTTTCTTATTTATTTTTTGTACAAATTTACATTTAAACATACAAAAATACATGCCTGCTGACCCTGCAAGTCATTGATATGACTAAATAGACTCAGTTTTATTTTACATAATAATAATAATTAATAAAAAATATTTCATATAAGGGCAAATAACATACTGAAGCTGTTCATAATTCAGCACCAAGCCCACACTGCAGTTGTTACACCAGTTTGATGGGAGGTACAGTTTTATTTATCTAAAACTTATTAGCTCCTCTTCACTCTGGCATAATGTCATGGGAAAAACGTTCACTGGATCCTGTCTGTTTATCGGTTCCCACACTATGCTGGCAGCTTGCTTTCTCGAGGGGGTGAAGTTCATGCTAAATCTCACAGATTAATGGAAAAAATGATCTGATTCTCACAGTCCTGTTTAAGAATTTTCCACAGAAATCGTTTAGCTCGGTCTCAGAGTCTGTTTGCACCTCTTCATTGCTCATCTCTGCTAACTGTCACTTCATGTGTCCCAGATGGTATTGGTGAACTCTTGCGTTGTTCTTCCTGTCCTCCCTTCTGACCTCTGCATTTGACCCATACGCACACGAGCAGACCACTGCAGTGTTTCCGGAGTGCTGGGTCACAGCAAGCGTACAACAGAGGGTTCAAACAGCTGTTTATGTAGCCCAGACAGATGGAGTATGGATGGGCTGCCACCAACCACTGGTCAAAACTGCAGGAAAAGGGAAGGATGCCCAGCTCCACCATAGCAGAGAGTGTCTTGTTGGTGTGGAAGGGTAGCCAGCAGAGGAAGAAGGCCAGCACAAGAGTGATGATGATGCGGAGGAGCCTGCGTTGGCGCGTATGATCGGGGCGCACGCCCAGGCTGAAGTGTCGGGAAAGGAGACGCCCCAGCCAGCCGTAGCAGAGTAGAAGCACTATGAGAGGTAACAGAAAGCCAAGAAGAGTTGATTTTAACCCCAAAGCTGCTGACCACATCAGTTCCGCCTGCTCAGTAGCTGCTGGGTCAAGTTCACTTGAGATCAAACTGGAGTAGTCCATATCACACAAGCAGGTGGACGCATGTCCTTCCTGTCCCTCGCCATCAGCTCCCATTTCCAAGTCCACCTCCCTAACAGTCCGCAGAAGCAGAGCAGGAAGTGCCAGGATTCCAGCCGCCAGCCACACGATACCCACAATCCACTTGGCACGTGTGGTTGACCGTCCCTGCTTTGAGCTGTTGCCCCGTTGTCGTATGATGACGCAGTAACGCTCCACGCTAAGCCCAGTCAGAGAAAACACACTCGCATACATGTTCAGTGCCACAATGTAACTGCTCACCTGACACAGAACACGGCCGAAGGGCCAGTGGTAGCCCATCGCTGTGTATGTCGCCCACAAAGGCAGGGTCATGACAAAGGCCAGGTCAGCCAACGCTAGACTGGCTATTAAAGACTCTGTCACTGAACGAGAAGATGTGGGGGAGCGACAAGGAGGAGGATCAGAGGTCTGGGAAGATTTGGAGCAGCTGCCAATTCTCCCGCGGCCTCTCACTTGGCGGTCCAGGTACACCCATAGCACTAAGCCATTACCCAGGGAGCCCACGACAAACACCAAGAGGTACACACTCGGAATCAGCACCCAAGTTGGAGACCATTCACTGTAGTCACATGAGGGAAAGGGAGACAGTGAAGGGAAGGGCTGAGACCCAGACATCTGAGAGCCACACACTTGCACCTAGCGCAAAAAGCAAGTAGATGGCATGCGCAGGAAAGACGGAACAGAGCTTTTAAAGGGATCTAAAAGGGAAGAATGATTTGGCACAGTGATAGTTTTCAAGAAAAGCTTCTTTCTGAACTGATGATTGGATGACCTTTATATCCTTGTCTTTCACCCAGATTCTTGTTTGTTTAATATTTAGAAGCTTCCCACAAATGAGCTGAAAGTGTCAGTGACTTTTCCTTCTTCCTCAATCCTCTTTGATTTCTGCGAGATATCCCTTAAAGACAAAAGGAAAAAAAAGTTATTGGAAGCTGTACATTAAAAATAGATGAGAAAGAACATTATTTCTGGTTGTATCCCTTCATTCTCAAACTAAATAACCACAATGGCTTATACACTGTATGGGCAAAAAAAAAAAAAGGTGTACATTCTAATGAGTTGCTGGACTGCCTTTAGCTTTGATTGTGCATTCGTTGTGGAATTGTTTCAAGAAACTTATGCAACATCAACACATTTATTTCCAGCAAGAGTTGCATTAATTTTTGGCTGATATCTTATATTGACAATGGAAGAGTCAAACAACTCTGTAAAGTTTACTCCAGCACATTCCAAACATTTTCAATGGATTGAAGTCAGGACTCTGTGGTGGCCAATTCATGTGTGAAAATTATTCCTCATGCTCCCTGAACCAGATTTCCACCATTTTAGCCCAATGAATCTTAATTGCCACCCTTAAATATAGCTGGGATACCTCTTCCAACATGGCTTTTTAACAAATGAAAAGAATACTGCACACATACTGCACCAGTTAGGGTTAAAATAATTGATGCCAAACACATAACATGTCAGGAACATATTAATCATTGCAATAATAATCCAATCATACACTCTGAAGTATTTGCTTATTTAAATACAAACAGCAACTTTTTTTTTGGCCAGGCAGTGTATGTTACACTTTCTGTATTTAACTTCTGCTTTATCTTGTGTACAAATCTTGAAACATTGTGGCTCATGATAAGCTGGTTGTAATGCCCTAGAGAAAAGTGTCTGCTAAATCAATAAATATAAATAAAACAGAACATTAATTAAATCAATCACTATATGGCAAATCTTCTCTTTTGTCTAATATAAAACCTGAATGATGTTCATACTACATATATAGGAAAAGCTGCAATAAAAGGTAGACCACAAAAGCAATGCTCAGGTGAAAATCAAACATGAACCAAAGAATTTCATACCTGCTTTTCCTGAGGGTTTGTCTCTGCTTCTGTTATTAAATGTGTCCAATCCCTTCTTCTGTGTGACTGGTCTCTCACTGTTTTCAAATTGTCTTTTTGAAGGAAGAACGTAAGTCAATCTGTATTCACGGTTTTCTCTTGATCTTCCTCAGCATCTTCCTCTCCTAGAATTGAATTCCTTCTGTGTCTCACCTACTGGGGAAGTGTCTGCTCTTTAAAGACCTTCTCCTCTTTGTGTCCATTCCCATTTCTGTTCTGTCCTCCTCCTCTCTCACAGGACCACCCCGCAGCAGTTTTGTGAGATCTTCAAACAGTCCCCCTGCACTTAAACAGACTGAGCAAACTCAGAACACCTCAGGCTTGAAAGAAGCTTTATACACATGACAATGTCTTTCACCATAGCAAACAGCAAACCTCTGACCACTACATACATGAGGTTGTATTAGCAAATATAGTACGCATTCTTACAAACAATGGATTACCTAAAACATTGGGAGGTCAGGAAATCAGAGACATTATGTGTGGCCCATTGTTGTATAAACTGTGTTCATTGAATCAAAATGATTCAATGAATAAAAATTATACCACGAAAAGTTCATTTGAATACATTTGCATGAGAGCACGTTCCTGAAGAGTTTGACACACGTTAATGGTGTAATAATACATTTGTCACCATATCTACTTTCCTGAAGCTCTAAAGAAATACAATGTTAAAATGTTTGGAAACATGATAGATTATCTTATAAACAATCAGTCTCAAATAACCACATTTACGTGAACTGTTTACCTGCCTCTGTTTAACTAATACATTTATTGAGTTGGTTCTATTTGAGCTCAGCTGCATGTCTGAGATCCTGTTTGAACAGTTTGAGCAGTCTGAGTGTTATGTTGTTTAAACACTTCCAAAGCTCAGGGATTGCTGTGGGATTTGTGTGTTTGCATGTTGAGAGTCTCAATAAGAATGAAAAAAGGGAAAGTTTTTGTTTCAAAGAAAATCTTGACAAGAGTCAACAGGGCAGCTATTTATGAGGCAACAATGACAGTGCAAATATTTGAAAAAAAAAACAATTGTGTTTTTTCAAACTAATAGTAATGAATATGTGCAACACTCAATCGTCAGGAGCTGTTGCTCACACAGAGTTTTATCAGCAGTGTTACAGATAAAATGTTCTGTTGGCATCTCCATTTGAACTAGTGTAGACCAATTACTCAATAAAACAAAAAACATTGAGCCAATGGGAGGCTCATCCTAGATATTTTATCTTGTGCCCAATGATTTTAAGTAACAGCTTTGGTTACTGCATGCTATACATATGTATATTTCACACTATCCCCTCAGTGCCAGTAAGACATTCATAGGTTTTCCTCTCTTGGCCCTAATTGAGTTCAGCTGTACAAACAGTAAGGGTCTGTAAAGAAGTCATGAGGTCATATATATATCTGACATGAGTTAAACACTCTGTTCCAAAAGCAGTGGGTCAAACTATAAATTGTCATACCTCATGCAAAACATGTTAGGAAAACAGAATAGACCAACAATAACTTAAGAAGTATTCAAAAGTAAGTCTAGTTTTCTTTTTCATTTATAGCAAGCAAAATGGCTATTGAGCACTTGTAAAAACACTTTTGCTGTTTGGCCAAAAAGCAGGGCTGTTTGTGATGCATCTATTTTTGTGTTCCAAGAAGAGGGGAAAAAAGTGACATGAGACTGGAAAAAATGATGTGTGGAGGAGGGTGTAACTCAACTGGACAACAAAGGCAGCACAGCAAATTACTGAATAAAGGGACTTTAAGACATCCACATCCACATCCACAGATTTCAGCGATCCACATCTTTTATATTACAGTGGATTTGTAAAAATTCTTAAAACATTTTCCAACTTTGATGTGGAACACATAGTCTCAATCAATAGCAATAATCTGTTCAAGTCCATTTTGAAACACATTTATGACAGGAATTTGTTATTTTAATTTGGCAGTGCAGTCTCTTAGTTCAATAATGTGTGAATCAATTGCATTTAATTTAGATTAACCAATATGGGGTATCGTCATTTATGACGCAAAATGCAATAATAATGTTGCAATAATACAACAACAACAAAAAAATTAATAATATCATACAACATCCCCTTTAGCCAATAAAATGAAAATCTACCCAGCTAAAACATTTTGTTATAAGAACGTTCTCTAAATGTTCTACTTAATCGCTGAGCAAAGAGGACACTGACAATGTATGAAACAGTTTCATATTTAAAATATTGTAATTTTTTAAAGAAGTTTAAACAATAAATACCGTATAGTGGCTCTTTAATGTGTCGTGACAGATCGCTGTAGCTCCTTCAAACGGCTCGTGAACCAACATCTCTTCATACTAGTTCCTTGATAGCATCAAATAAACATGAATGGACATCAGAAGGAATGTTGTTTCAACCGCGGAAAGACGTGAGTACACACAATATTTGAAATTCAAGTTCACTAATGTTAATTTATTATACTCCCCTGACTGCTTTGTCAGATAAAATGGTGGATTTGGGGTTATGATTGGTCAGGTCGCCTGTTTTCAAAGGGTCAAATTGATTAAGTGAATCATTGTCCAGTAAAGATTAGGCAAGTTGAACCCCAACAGTATACCATTCAGTACTCAAGAAGTATCTTGCACCATGCTCCACCTGCCACCTGCCACTCCACCTGCCACCTACCACTCGACCTGCCACTCCATCTGCCTCTCCACCTGCCATCTGCCACTCCATCTGCCTCTCCACCTGCCACCTACCACTCAACCTGCCACCTACCACTCGACCTGCCGCTTGCCACTCCAACAGCCACCTGCCACTCCACCTGCCACCTGCCACTCCAACAGCCACCTGCCACTCCACCTGCCGCTTGCCACTCCAACAGCCACCTGCCACTCCACCTGCCACCTGCCACTCCAACAGCCACCTGCCACTCCACCTGCCACTTGCCACTCCACCTGCCACCTGCAACTCCAACAGCCACCTGCCACTCCACCTGCCGCTTGCCACTCCAACAGCCACCTGCCACTCCACCTGCCACCTGCCACTCCAACAGCCACCTGCCACTCCACCTGCCACCTACCACTCCAACAGCCACCTGCCACTCCACCTGCCACCTACCACTCCACCTGCCACCTACCACTCAACCTGCCACCACACCACCTGCCAATCCACCTGCCACCTGCCACTCCACCTGCCACCTCCCTCTCCAACAGCCACCTGCCAGTAGTAAATATGCTACATGAACTGTCAAAAAATGATTAATGGCTTTGACCTTTGACCCCTGTCAAATGATTAATGACTTTGACCTCATTGACCCCTTCCCTCCGGGGGTTGACCATTGTTTCACCCCATGACCTGTGGGGTATGGATAATTGATAATTGAATTAAGGATAATTGATAATTAGATGAGGGATAATTTTTTTATGACTTTGACCGCCATAATTGAGGGTAAATTCCGGGTCACGGGGATGGGTCACACACTCGGGTCACAGAGGTGGGTCACATGTCCGGGTCACATGAACGACGGCATCTGCATTCCGGCTCATGGGTCTCTCATCTCGTCCTTCTCTGTGCAAGTGACAAAAATAAGTTTCTAATCATTTCAAAAAGTTGATTGAAAACATTCCCTTCTTCAAAAGACGATAAATAAAAATATATAACTGTATGTAAGGATCAATACAATAACAAACATGAATAAATAAAACATTTACCGCAGTTTTAGTTAAATATCTCACATTTTTGAAAGAGCTCCTTACTTGTTGATGTCCTGAAATGGTTTACAAGCGCTATTAGTTTATGCTGAAATCTAAAATCTCTCTGACGGACTCTCCAAAGAGCTCCTTCCAGCCGTGCTGTGAAATGCAGGACAGAGGGGGAGACTGGTGGAAGGATGAAACATTTGTTTTGTTCATGCTAACTGTATTTCAAAGCATAAATGTTCCTTTATGAGATCTCAAAGATGGTCAGTTTTGTTCCTTTAGGAGATTTCAATAACAGTCGGTTTTGTTCCTTCATGAGGTTTCAGTGATGGTCATCTTCGTTCCTTTAAGAGATTTCAGTGACAGTCAGTTTCGTTCCTTTATAAGATCTCAATGACAGTCGGTTTTGTTCTTTTACAAGTTTTCAGTGACAGTCAGTTTTGTTCCTTTGCAACATTTCAGTGACAGTCGTCTTTATTCCTTTATGAGATCTCAATGATGGGTTTTGTTCCTTCACGACATTTCAATGGTAGTCAGTTTTGTTCCTTTATGAGTTTCGGTGACGGTCTGGTTTTTTCCTTTACGAGATTTCAATGATAGTCGTTTTGTTACTTTCAATTATTTCAATGACAGACGGTTTTGTTCCTCTGCGAAATTTCAGTATCGGTCGGTTTTGTTCCTTTACGAGATCTCAAAGACGGTCAGTTTGTTCCTTTAGAAAATTTCAGTGTCGGTTAATTTTGTTCTTTTATGAGATTTCAATAACAGTCGCACACAAGTGGCAGGTGGCAGGTCGAGTGGTAGATGGCAGGTCGAATGGCAGGTGGCAGGTCGAGTGGCAGGTGGCAGGTCGAATGGCAGGTGGCAGGTCGAGTGGCAGGTGGCAGGTCGAATGGCAGGTGGCAGGTCGAGTGGCAGGTGGCAGGTCGAGTGGCAGATGGCAGGTCGAATGGCAGGTGGCAGGTCGAGTGGCAGGTGGCAGGTCGAATGGCAGATGGCAGGTCGAATGGCAGGTGGCAGGTCGAGTGGCAGATGGCAGGTCGAATGGCAGGTGGCAGGTCGAGTGGCAGGTGGCAGGTCGAATGGCAGATGGCAGGTCGAATGGCAGGTGGCAGGTCGAGTGGCAGATGGCAGGTCGAATGGCAGGTGGCAGGTCGAGTGGCAGATGGCAGGTCGAATGGCAGGTGGCAGGTCGAGTGGCAGATGGCAGGTCGAATGGCAGGTGGCAGGTCGAGTGGCAGGTGGCAGGTCGAATGGCAGGTGGCAGGTCGAGTGGCAGGTCAAGTGGCAGGTGGCAGGTGGAGTGGCAGGTGGCAGGTCGAGTGGCAGGTGGCATTTTTTCCGTTCCCAGAACCAAGACTGAACATTTAGAGAACGTTCTTATAAAATTCTGTTAGCTAAATAATATTTATATATTTATTCATTAAGTAATTTAATTAACTAAAACTGCTTTTATAGAAAAAACACTCCTGGGGAAAAAAGCACTTGATTATTTACTTTAAATAATGTGGTGTTGCAATGATATTTGCTAATCATGGGGGCAGCCTGTCCCTGAATCTTTTTCAATGGCGTTATCTAATCGTCCCCTTGGAATTATTAGCTTCTTTTCTGCATTCTGAGCAGTTTTGAGATATTGAGCTTCCAAGTTTTTGCATTCCATTTGACTTTTTATTTAGAGAACAAAAAGGTTCTAGTCCCAAAATATACCCAACTAAAGACAAAATCACATAATGTAAATAATTTGTCACAGAATAAGAATATGTGAATAACTCAATTTTGACAAAAATGTAAGATAGAATCTTATAATTCCAAGGGGGATGTAATATTTAAATCATGTGCTTAACATTGCCTGAAGAGACATCATGTTTGGTACATCATAAATTACACACAGTCATACCTCAAATTTGAAAGCAGCTTAATAACAAGAAACTATAAAGAGTGTGACGGCTCAGTGAGTAGTTTGGTGTTTGTCCCTGAGATACAGGTGATTGCTGGAGGGCGTGACTCTACACCTGAATTAAATCATGGCACTTTAAAAGTGACTGAGGCAAACAGAGGTTGTTGTGTGCTTCAGTAGAACAGATGGTAGGTGGGGATTACGAGAGACCACAGCCGCATTGGAGTTCTGGTTTGAGCCATCCTCCCCTTTTGTGTTTTGTACTTTACATTATGTTTGGTTTGAACTGATGTCACTTCTTTGATACTTACATTCACATGTTTACATGCTGATTAACATTTACACTGATTATATTGATATTACACGTTTATTTCTTTAGTTAAATAAATCTTATTGTTTATGCAGCAGTTGTGTGTGGCGTCTCCCTACGCTCTAAGATTAGAATCGTAACAACATCTATATAAAGACTACAGATTATATACTATATATACACATTATGTAAAAGTCTTAGGCACATTAGTATTTTCTTTTTCTTCATGTAATCCCAGACAGTCTCAATGATGTTGAGATCGGATCTCCGTGTGGAGCATACCAGCTCATTGTTACTAAAAATCTCACCAGATTATTACAGTTAATGGCAAAATGAATGTTTGGAAATGTAAACTCTTATTACCTACTGACACATTACAGCAAAAGATATAAATATACATATACATATACATATACACACTGTATGCTTTATAGCCCTAGTTTTATTAGAAATGAGATGCACTCTCATTTTGCATAAAACTGCATGTTCCTTTTATTGGTCACAAAAAGGTTCAGTAAGTTTTGCTGGCAATAGTGGTAACAAGAAGCTAATCAGTACACTGAAAAGTCTACATGTCTACATCACACAATGTTTTTCAAGTGATTTTAAGTTTTTAAAAAGACCTTCATATAGATGGCAGAGGAAAAGCAGGTATAAAGGGCATTTATAAAAAATGACAGGGATATGACACATTAACTCTTTGAAAAACTCAGCATCAGAATCCTCACAACCCACTCAGCTGTACCACTTTTCTGGGTAAAAGGATTAGCTGTGAAAGAGTACACATACACAATGAGAGCAATATTTTAACACAATAAATTATAATTAGACGTCTTTCACTATTAAGTGCAAAATGGAAAAAAATACAAGCTTTAGCGTACAAGCTTTAGCATTGTGAACACAGTTTAAACATACAGCTGAGATTTAAGCTGTGAATGCTTCTTTGACCACTTAACTCAAGATATAGAAGATCTCTGCATTCTCACTGCATGATACCACTACCAGCTTTACAAGGAACAATGCAGAAGCACTTGTGTTTGTGATGTTTTAGAGAACACCCCACCAGAAGAGTGCTAGTGAGAGCAGTATTCCCAGCACAGAGCGGCTGGACACTGACACAGGTGCTGTGTTACACAGGTCAGAGGTACAGCAGGAGTACTTGAAGCTGGAAATTTTGGGAAATTTCTCAGCAATGGTGCTTTGAACACAATCAGAGTACTTTATACACTGCCTGTATGTGTCGCCACCTAAAAAAAAAGGAAAGTGGAAACTTGTCAAAAAACATGAAAAGTCAAAGGGTCATGGGAAAGGGGGGCCATTTTGACAATTTGTTAGAGTACAGAAAGACTTTTTTAAGTATGAGTGAGCTGACACCTCTCTCGTAGACGGACACGCAGGCGTCATCATAGTAGCAGTCTCGAATTTTAGTGCATGTGCCCGAGTAGTCCTTACAACTGTAACATTTAATTGCAGAGCCTTAAGAGAAAGAGACAGAGAATTTTTTGCAAGAATAATAATGCAAAATAGGACAAAAACTCATCTTATGCACTGTGAAAACATGATCAATGGAAATACATACCAAACCCCACCAACGCCAGAACGAACACCACACACACTCCAACAGAAACTTTCATAATGCCTTCAGTTTACAAGTCTAATCATGACAAAGAGAGAAAGGGGAACTGAACTGAACTGGTGCAACTGAATGTTCATCATAAATTTAGATTTAAAAAAAAGAAAATCATCATAAATTTAGTTTTCTAAACTCAAACCTTCACATTCAGAATATGATCAGATCCTAAAGGGAATAAAGCAGCTCAAAGGTTCATGCGATGAACACCTTCCTTTGCTCAAGCAGCCCAATGTACTGTCCCAAAAATGCTTAACAGGATATTTCACCCAAATATGTTATCATTTACTCACCATCATTATATTCCAAACTTATATGACTTTCTTTCTTTTGTACAGCATAAATGAAGATTTGCTTTCCACAGAAGTATGAAAGTCACACAGGTTTGGAAGAACATTATACTGAGTAAATGATGACAGAGGTTTCATTTTTATGATAACTAACATAATTCTGGTAGGAGAAAGTGGGTGATTTAAGGAGTATATGGTTTTGCCAAGATAAATCCAGTTTTGGCCAATGATCTGGCGAAAATGACCTATTAGCTACTACCATTATTACTGCAACTACAACTATTATTGTTGTTCGCTTTATTATAATATACTGTTGTGTTATTAGTTTTTTGGACCGTACAATTCTGAACATGTCAGCCTAGTACATCCTTAAACATTTATAGCTAATATAATAATTAACAATATATATAATAATGAACATATAGCCTGTTTATATTTATGGCATTATACTTAGCACAATGTGACATTTATGAAAAAATTGGCTACACTTGTTCTGAGAACACATTTCAACTTTTCAGTTAAAACTTCACAAATACTTGATGTTCTGGTCTTAATGTATGCCAGTTTTTTTCAATTGTTTACCCAACAATTTATTTTGAATAGGATTCACACAAAAATCCCAATTTAATAATAATAATATTTTGTCATGAGTGTTTGCACTGAAACTGAACCAGTGACAGCTTGTCTCCCTTTTATTAAATTATAGATTAATTGATTTTCTTGTCAGAGTTTAGTAAGAATTTACAGAATTAACTTTTTTTTTTTACACATTTTATAGTCATATAAAACATGAACCATACCTGAAATAATTAAAACATCACACATTTTATAACTGTCTACTATAACCATAAAAAAAAGAATGTCTATGAAAAAACTAAATGTGTAAAACGGTAATAGTTTTTAAAATGTTGTCCAATTGCCATCTAAATCAGCCAAGCTCACAGGCGAAGAATGTCCTTAAGCAGAATGCTGTTATCTTTCAGTTACTGTTCAGTAGTCTTACCCCAAATGTGAAGAAGGAATCCAACCACAGAGACATCCAAACCAGTCTGAAAACTGAAGAGCTTGAGCCCGCTCACTCTTCTTTAAACACGCCCACAGTGCTCTACAATGGGTTTTTGTGTCCTTTTCATTGTATACCTACATAGGGTCCTAACATATTTAAACGTAATAGATTAGCAAGTGGTATGTGTAAAAGAAAAAAGTAATATCACTATAATAAATCATTAAGTTGATTAATCACAAAGTAATGTACTGTACATCAGCAGCAGACACAGTGACCCTGAAACAAAGCTATTCATTGGAATAATTTTGTTAGTACAACATTGTGATTTCTGTAACTTTAATTCCAATGTTATTCTGTTCTTAGGAATGAAACTGCAGCCTTCTCTAAGATCCTCACTCAATCCTGTAGTCAAAAGCTGAATATTAATCTTTTTCACTCTTTCCATTCCTCAGTTTCATCAATACCGCCAGGAGCCAAAATCTCGCCGTTCAACATACATGAACAAGATTTATATTCTTACTTGCATGAACAAGATGTAAAGATGGTTCACAAATTTTTTTTTCTTCTCTTAATAATTCTAATTTTTAACCTTTTCTGACTATCTGTCGACTGTCCCTGTTGATTCAGCACTAACAGCACTCCTGACTTCATACTACATACACATGCCATCAGTTTCTCTTATTCTTCTTAGACATTCCTCTCCCCCCATGTTTGGGTCAAATATGCACAAACCCCACCTTTTTGAAATTAGATTTTTTAAAATTCATATTTGACCCAAACATGGTTTGAAACAACCCTGCATTTTAAGAGTGTTCTTATAAGATTTATATTCTTATGTTTATGTAATTAAATAGAATTAATTACGCAATATATAAAATAATTCTTCCACAACCCTTTGACTACACGGGTCATGCTTCAGACATTGGTTTACTGAATGGGTCATTGCCGGACGCAGGGTCACACAAGGATTCATTCTGCTGTGGCGTAAGAACAGAAGAAAACCTTTTAAGGTCTTAAAGGGATAGATCACACATGCAAATTTCTTCATCATTTACTCACCCTCATGTCTTACTTCTGCTCTGTGGAACATAAAATATATTTTGAAGAACTGTTTTGTCCATATAATGAAAGTCAGTAGGGTCCAAAACAACACTGGACCCCATTCACTCTTATTGCACAGACATGATCAAAATCTAGGCATTAAATATAAACTGGTTCAATCATTTGAATTGATGTGTAATGAATAGTCTGATTAAGTCTGAAGTACTTAAGATAAGTTACAGAAATGTTGCAATTTCTTCCTTTCAGAATAGTTCAGAATGAACGAGTAAAGAGATGAGTGGGGATGTGGGCCAAAAAACAAAAAACAACCCAAATGGCGTAACAAAGAAACATCAGTCTGACTACAACAAGGCCTCTTCAACATGTTGCCATGACAACTGACACTAACAGGGTGGGTTAGGGTTTGGGTCAGAGTGAGAGAAATGACTCTACGTTTTGTGTTGTGAGAACAATAAGTGTTTTCAAACAGAGGTATTCAAGAGACAATAGTACTGTGGCTGGCAGGAGAAACATATTCTGATCAATGACATCTTTGTATATCGATAGTAGAAAGTATCCTGATCACGAGGAGAACGTAAACAAATAATGGATAGTGATACACCAGTCTTGATACACCATTACCCTTTTATTTACACCAAATAATAATAATAAAAAACTTATACAAAAAAAGAAGAAAAAAAAAAAGTTATTTACTAATCTGGGAGGTTCGACAGGGCTAACCAGAGAACATAATAGCAAACTGTTGAAAAATCCCACTGCACAGCATTATTTTACAAAGATGATAACATATCAATTGCAGTTATAAACATGAAAATCAAAATCATACATATCTTTAGGCAAGATTACCTCACATTGCCATTATTAGGAAGGGAGAAGGGAGGAAAAAAGCAGGGAAATTCTTGAGTTTGCCCCCATTTCAATCTGAAAACTGAGCCGTAAATAACAACAAATACATTTTTCTGATCCTTTACCTCTTACACAGGATTTTAAGGGAAAAGGTCATAACAATGCCATAAACTTATCATAAAATTATCTTATCTTGCTATTCACAGCAGTCTGTGTAACCTCCAGCCCTTAAGATGAGATAAAAATATTCTCCTTTACACCAATGTGCTCTGGGTGACCTTCAGCTAACCAACACAGAGCACTAGAACAAGTAATGATTACTTGTGCAGGTTAGCTGATGTTTGCATGAACTGGCTGGTTTGGGTCTATGTGCTTTTTACTCATCTTTGAATAAACCAGTTTCACTTTACGAGGTCTGGACCTCAGCCTGTCCCTGAAACCCTCTGTACGGACGACACAGCCACAAACATATATACACAAGCACATCCACGCTACACAATACCTGAGGCCTTGTGGAGGAAATGAATGGGACTGATTCATTTTTGCCTTTCTGCGAAATATGCTACTCACACACACACACACACATCTGATTCTGTGTGTGTGCACTCTGCTAACAGTAGTGTCATACTTTCTGCTCATCATCTTACTGCAATTGTAAGGTCTTAAAGGGATAGTTCAAAAATGCAAATTGTGTCATTTACTCACCCACGTGTCGTTCCAAATTTGTATGACTTTCTTACTTTTGTGAAACAAAAATTTTGAAGAAATTTTAATTTATCCATACAATTAAAGTCAGTGGGGTCCAAAACAACACTGGTCCCCACTGACTTTCATTGCATGGACAAAAATATATACATTCTTTTGTGTTTGACAGGAGACAGAAACACATACAGGTTTGGAATGACAAAATGGTGAGTAAATTTCAATTTTCGGCTGAACTATCCCTTTAAATAAGTGGCAGGTCACTGTGAATCCTAGGCAAGAAGAGCCAATCTCACACACATTCAATAAACTCCCTCAATCTCACTCAATCACAAAACACACTTGCAGACTCAAACACACATACAATGATCTCACGCATCCACAGGCGCACACAGACACAACCACTCCACAACCAGACACATGCCCTCACAAACTGGAAAAAGAGGTGACAGGCACAAAGGCGCTCTACAATAAACAATGGATGCCTAAAAGCTCCGTTTGTCCTCCTGCTCTCCTGTTTGTATGAGAGTGTCTATGCATCAGTATCTGTGGGTGGGTGTTGGCCGGGGGGCATGACAAAGTGCATCAGACATGTCGAGGGCAGCGCCCTCCTGGGTCAGCCATGTTCATGCCACGCATTTCTCCCTCCTCATAGTCATCTGTGTCCGATGAATTGTCATCATCATAAGGAGCAGACACCTCACTGACTGAGCTCTAAATGAGAGAGAAAAACAGAACGAGGGATTTAAAATGACAAATGTACACACATTACAACCTTGGATATTCTTTTTTCTTGGATATAACAGAAAGACATAAAAGCAACTTACCGACCGTACCATTGAGTCACGGAATGGTGGGCAAACCATGTGGAATCGTGGGATTGATACGTCAAACACTTCCTCTTTGTTCTTGAGCCGGTGGAATGTGTAGTGGCCTTCCATGTACTCGGAAGTGGTGGAAAACGTGGTACAGCTGGCATACTCGTGAACTTTACCGGGTGTCATCACTGGAAACTCACCTGCACGTACATCACACGCAAAAATAACAGATGCAGGGCGTTCTTTAAAAAGTTGAGCAATTGACACACTATAAATTATAAGGTCTGAAAGATACTGTCAGAATGTCTCATCATGATAATTCAACATATCTGTTACCAGTGCGAACTGTTCTAGTTTACTAGTTACAGGGATGGGCTCTTACCCACGACGCCAGGGCCTCGGACCTCCTCCACATTTCCATTTGCATTCGTGATCTTCCAGTACCGACTGTCTAGCTGGCATGCATTCTCTGGCAGGGCCGACTTTGCCATCTCAATCCTGTTGCATGGCACAGCTCAGAGGTCATAAGTTCAGCTCATTGTATAATCCTATGTCAAGTCTTAGCACAGCTGCGTTGCATTACAGCAAGTTACAGCAGAAAGCAGCTTTAAAATTTCACTAACTTGATCTTTATTTACAAATTCCACACTGACATCTCAACTTTTTGGTAAGACAGCAGCACTGGGAGAAGAAATAGAGGAGGTGTGGTAGTAGGGGTGTGAAATATTATGTATCTTCTAAGTTAGTATCGTAATTATCATTTTAACAATGTGCAATTTGCCCCCACCCCACACACCCACACACAGTTTTTGTCTTATATGTACACCAAATATACTTATATTTATTCTGAATATTTATTTATCTTGATGACTAATGTCATATTGACTTTACTAAATAGTTAAACAATACGTTAGCATTGTGAGTTACATTTTAGACATACTGTCAATTCTATCAGGACCACTATGGTCAAATATGCTTGATAATTGCATAAAGTTTGTTTCGGCGATATGGCTCTGTTCTGGGCAAGAACTCCCTGCGCATTCATGCAGCCTAGCATGAATAAGAGCAGGGAGAGTAGCAATAACCCTCCTAGGTTAAACAGAACAGAACCAACATATGTGCAGATATCATTAATATCAATTATTTAATATGGAGGAGGGTATTTAGCCACTGATAATAGTGAAGAGCTTATATATTGATGCCGTGATAGGCGTCGTATTCCTATAGGTAGACTTGAGTCACCGGGGAGTCAGCTGATGCCAGCTTGAGTGATGTGACCTGCCAGAACTGACACTGCAGTTGATTACTGTCAATATTGTCTGTTTTTGTTTTATTTTGTCAATGGAAATGTTTTGGAATGAAACCACAGCACTACTGTTTTGCACCTCAGAGCAACACATTGTGGGGCTTCATTATTGAATGAATTTGCGTTTTAAATTAGTTTAATTACTGAATGGATCAGCGATTTTAACAAATGGGTTTAATGAACGATTAAATGACCGAATAAATCTGATGTTTGAACAAATCATTTGAATGAATGACTGGTTTAAAGGTTCATGGTATTGCCAGTTTAACTTTTTTTTTTTCAATCACTTCACATTTAAATATTAAATAAAAAAAAAGCAATCAAATAGCATTGTTTTTGCAATTGTAAATGCAGTGTAAAATAATCCTCCGCTTGCTCGGTCTGCTCATGGCAGCTCGCTCAATCCAGAATGCCGTTTGTGATGTGCTGGTTTGAGAATATGTGAAATAAGAAATAGATCTAAGGTTATGGAGCTCAAATATTGCTTTAATAAAGTTGCGAACCTTACATACATTAATGCACAATAAACATCAAAATTAAGAACAAAGAAGAAGAGAGTGTGGAGAACCTGACTTAGCAAAGATTAATTTTGTGAAGTTATTTTTTGTTTTTGCTAAGGAGTGTGAACGCTACATGAGTGGAGCATTCACTTGAGCTGTGAGCGACTGAGCAGAGCGCACTGGCATGGAGCGGAATATTGAGCGAAGCGTCACACAGCGCCGCTCACATGCTCTGGTGTAAAACACATCTAAATGCCACTTCAGATGCAGCTTCTGGGGCATTTCTGCAGTGCAAAGATGGATTTTGTTTATACATTTGCATATATCCGCCTCTAGAGCAAGACATTGCATCATAGGTCCTGACCACTGGAGTTCAGTTACTTAATGCCTGACACCTGTCTGCATCAGACGGGAATGTCAACAATCCATTATAATCACTGTTGTTGTCTACACTGGATACAGTATAGAGATGTACTGTTTACTTACTGGTGTGCTCAAGTCTGCTGACATCAGGGCAAATGAAAGTGTAAATGAACATTCACATTGATGTTTCCTGTTTAAACAGGTTGTTTGCATCTTTAAAAGGTCAACCGTATTTATTTTTAATGGCAGGCCAGAGTATGCCAGAGGATTATGTTTGTTCAGAGCATTTGACCTCACTTGTTTTGTAAAAGGGTCATAGTTTAATAGTTTAATAATACTTTTTCTGCATATACATTTGTTTAGGGGTTTTTTGTGATTTTTTTAATCAGCATAAACATATATAGCCTGATGCAGATTACCAAAGCCAAATTAACATGTGTGTGCATTTGTGAAGTACCTGATTCTATAGGTGAAGAAAAAGTGTGGCGGATGGACAGAACTGAGCTCTGGCAGGAAGGAGGTAGAAACTGATACGGTGATGTCACCAGTCGTTGCCACACAGCGTTTGTCATGAACATACCTGAACAAACACGAAGGGGGTAAAATGTAAAGTGGCATTATAATATGCTTTTGTGATTTCATATTCTGAGTCATAAGTTAGTAAGTATAAGATAACAAAAAGGTGCACCACCTGAAGATCTGGTCTCGAATGATGGGGTATTCTCCTGTTACAACATTGTCAACGTAGGAAGTAAACCACTCAGTAAAGTTAGAACCTGATAAAAAGAAAGGAAAGGATAGATCATATAATCTGAATTGGCCCATAAAACTGCAATGCATTAATGCAGCCTTAGTGTTACCAGTAATAAACATGTCAATCGCTGAGGGATCTTGCGCCAATTGATCCTGTGAAGAAAAAGCATAAAACAGAATAAGCAAGAAGGGCTGTATTAGACAGGAAGAAAAAAGAGCACCCCTCACTGGTCAAAGTGTAACAACACAAGAAAAATCCCTCTCTTATCTAGCGGAGACCTCCACATGCAAAAGCAGACTCGTATCTGATGTGGTGAACTTCTTCACCTCCTATCAGTCACGTTCCAGTTGGGAGGCACTTAACATTTACCATCTGGCCTTTAGCTACTATATAACCTCTGGCTGCCCCCTTAAAAGACAATCTGCATCACAATTGCACTTTTCAGAATTGTTTACCAGCCCTGCTTGAGTGTGTGTTTATGCATAGTAGATTGTTGTGGTCTGAGGGTGGTGATCTAACCGGGCATTGATAGAAGATCTCACTGCGTGTTCGTCCCTCTGTGCTCTCCAGGGCCATGTACTGGCTGAGGCCGGTATGAAAGCAAAACGTGAGTGGGAGACACTGCCGCATGCCCTTCCTCTGCTGAAATCCCCCTGCCGCTGTCTCAATATCCAACAGGTCTTCTGAGCGATAGTGATTGGACAAAGCCATGCTGCCCATGAGCCTGTGGTGAGGAGGAGTAGAGGAAGAGAACTTTGTCAACTTGTGTGTATAATTATTATTCAAATAATTTATGAGCATTTAACTAAATACTTTAATTATATAATAACATTTTAAGAGTTAAAAAGTACATTTAAAAAAAAAAAAACTTTTAAATGGGATTCTGATATGATCAAGGATATTTTTGTAAGTCTTACCCAGGAACCACCAGTTTTTGTCCATTGTGTATTCTATAGGAGCAACGGTAGTCATTAGGGAGTTTGCAGCCAATCTGGGCCTCAATGGCGTCTAGCTCTTCCTCCCTCACTCCCTCTTCTCAGAGAAAGGAAAACAAAACTCTCAGTAGACAACACTCATATTATGAAAATGAACACCCATAGTTTTTCAAAATATGATTGGATGAGACCTTTAAGTGAAGCTATCATTCGAGGACATTTCTGATTCAGGTAGTTTTTCAGTCCATCCCAGGCTTTCTTGAGAGTGCTGTAATAGTCGATGTAACGGCCCAGATCAGAATAATATTCCCGAAACAGCTCCTTCCAAGCCAGGCCTCGGTGGGTTTTGTCTGCCCTGAAAAACAACAACAACAAAAAAAACACCACCATATTTTGATTAAAACAAATCAAAAAATGCAACAAAAAAATGCATGTGTTATAAAATGAATCTAATTATTATGAGGGCATTATGAGTGTGCTTACTCCGTTAGGAGCCAGTATTTCTGACAAAGTCTCTTCCATAGGGGGTTATGACCGGTCAGATCATTGAGTCGACGACTTACAAAACTGCAACTGAGAAAAAAAACAAACAAGTTTCAGTACAACAGGCGCTTTTGACTACTTGAGATCTTGAAAAAAATGAAACATATTTAGACCATGCTTCATCTATTAACCTTTGTGCTGTTGAAAACCTGTGTTGAAACACCTTTTGTGTTCTGCCTTTTAAAATTGCTTGTAAATCGCTTGTTATGCTTATATTATCACCAAATATTGGAGTCAATCTTTTTGTAAACTTGGTTTCTTTCAATTAGGACAGGTTTTGTATTTCTTTTTGGAAGCGATTGATAGTAGGCCTTGTGGATCTGAGCTTACGCACCTCAGTTTTTGAGTGAACAAAAAGCATTATTTGTGGATACATGTCAATATTCAACAAAATATGGAAACAATTCTGCACAAAATGGAACAAACACTTGTGGTGTTCTTGGTAAAAAATTACAAACAAACAAAAAACTTAAAATTCTCCAGTTATGCCATATTATCACCAAATATTGGATTAAATCTTTTTGTCAACTTATTTTCTTTAAATCAGGACAGGTTTTTTTTTTATTTTTTTGAAACCAATTGATAGCAGGCCTCATTGAGCTGGAGAAAAAGTTCAACTCTGAGGAAAAGAAAGCCTTTAATACTCAAAACAGTTTGTTTGTGTACATGAATGTGTGTGTGAGTGAGGATGTATCCACGCATGCACAGGTCCGAGGCCTTTATCTTTACAAGCACACATTTACATATGTGAACATGAACATGATAAACATACTCCTGAATACTAAATGTTTCTCCCCCATTTATTTCCAATGAATGGTCATTTTTGACCAATATAAGCATAGATAAAGGAGGCCTACAATCAATAACATCCAAAAAGAAATACAAAACCTGTCCTAACTGAAAGAAAGAGTTGACAAAATATTCATAAGCAATTTTTTGTAGGTCATTTTTGACCAGGAACACCACAAGTGTAACAAGGAGGACAATATTATATTTATATGTGGAAGAAATTAGAGCCTGGGTGAGTAAAGTCAGTAAGTGAGTAATACTGACTTCAAGTGTTCTCAGAATTATCATAAATACGAGTTTCCTAGGTAAAAATTGCTCATGAACGCCCTCCCATTTTGAAACTTGAATGCGATGAGCTCGTAATCATGACTTCAGAAGTGGGAATAATAAAGTTTCTGACAGCATGTGAAGGCAGCATAAGTTTTTGCCTAATGCAATAACTAGCATTTTTGGGAAAGAGAAAATCCTCTCCGGGTCAAAATGACTCGAACACAACCGGAGGTTACAACAAAGACCTGATCATGACCTTCAAGTGGATTGTGTGTAATGTGGTACATGTAAAGGGTTATTTTGATGATGTCTGTGATGTTCATGGCATGTGATGAAAAACACAACTTACAACTCAAGTTTTTTTTATTATTTACATTTTTTCACAAACAATTTTGGCAATGGCAGGTTTTGCAATTCATGATGAAAACTCTGTCATCATTTAAGGCCCCAATATACTTAAAAATGTAAAAGAAAAAGTTAAAATTCTGGGTAGGAAACCGTGAGTGTAACGAAAGCCACTTTGGATTAAGGCACCTACCAACTGAACTAATGTAAATGTTATGATGTATCCTTTAAAACTTGATGGCAAGTGATGATTGAGTATTTTACTTCTAAACATCCAACCTTTTAAGGATGCAAACTTTAAGTAACATGAATCTTTGGTGGAATACTCAAATAAGAATATCGTTAAAAGGCGCAGGTAAAGCTTCTGTCTTTACTACAGCTTCTACAAACAGTGAGGAAACTTAGTTACACCGGCTGTGTCACACAAAGTTCCAGCTGGCCAGCGTCACGTGATCCTATTGCTCATTTCCCAGATCCAAATATTGGTTATCATAGGACAACTCAACTTGTGATCAAATCACGAGCAGCTATCTTCGGCGTGCGGCTGCAACAGAAACAATGCTTTTGTGTCGCCTGTCTATATTCATTTATAGCACCTACTGTCAACTTACATGAAGTCATGCACTTCTATCTTCAAACATTACATGCATGAGATGATGGGGTGTAACAGGTCACGCGCATTAGTGTATTTTTATAATGACTTAAAAGGGACATTAAAATCATGTCTGTCTATCAAAAGAACTTGCCTGGGTAATATCATAAGCTATTAGCATTGCCAGCTAACTGTGCAGCGGATATTATTTTTAAACCTCATTCAAGGAACAAACATGCTTATAACATCTTTGTTATTGCACGGACTGACTGAAGAAAAATGTCTACCTGATCAGATCTCGGAAGTCCAGAAATGACAGAACCAGCAGTAAGGGATCAGACGGTAAGTTATCCAGGCTGAGCGCTATGGACGTTGCCATCTTGATAGCGAGTGCAGAACCGAGCCCCGCCCCTTCACTGCGATGACAAGAGGGCGTGTCCGCACGCTGCTCTGTTATCAAATATTGCGCACATGTCGCCGCTCTTTTAACCAAGTGAAAGTGTGGCTTCTTACTAGAATTAAGAAGAACATTTTATTCAAAGATTCTGTTTTCGATTTCTCTTAACGATCCTTAAGTATTCTTAAGTTGTTTTTTGTAGAAAAAAATATATAAAAAAAAAAAAAAAAAAAAAATAATATATATATATATATATATATATATAAAACACATAATATAAAAATAATAATATAATATTATTAATAATAATATGTATGTATGTATGTAAATTCACGGGCATTTACGCTGCGTGAGGGAGAATGCCGTGATGAGTAAAAATGATTTAAATGTAGCTGAAAACTTCAAATTCATTTATTTTTGTGTTTATTTCATTAGCTATGAAAAATATAAAAGTAAATGCCTTATACAAAAGTAATTTCTTGAAAAATATAATTTAAAAGAAATTAGAAACAAATGTGGTTCCTAATTTACTTTTAAATTATTATTTTTTTATTTTCAACCATAAACAAAAACCATATTCAATTAATTAAATTTATCTTTAATCTTTGAGGTAAAATAACAATAGGTTATTCATAACTTATTCAGTTTAAGTTTTGCTTAATGCATTGCAGTTTTTGAGTTAATATCCCATTTTGTATTAAGTGATATTAACTTTAAAAAAAAAAAAAAAAAAAAAAGTTAAATGAACTCATTTCATTTAGTGACTTCCAGTGTTAGGTTTTACAGTGTACATGCATATATAACCTACAGTAATTTAACACAATGTAAACTATTAAATAATGTGTTAACACAGACTACGTAATGGCTTTTTGGGTGGCATCAATGCACTGCAACTGTTAAATAACATAGTTTAAATTAAGATAAAAAATATTTATTCATTAGTCTTGTTTATAATGAACCTATTTCCCAGATTTCAACAAATCTAATCATCTGTATATTAATTACAGAGTCATATGATACAACACTAATTTAGAGCTCAACATAATGAAAGCAATAAACAGCGGAGAGTTCCTAAACAGATTCATAAGTCATTTGCTAAAAACAATCGGCTCAGAGAATCAGACAACACTGCTCACTTTATTGGACCCACAAATACATATAGCTGCAGAATAATATATAATTTAATAGCAAAGGTTGTATTATATGAAGACAACTTTGGCGTTCATTCACCTTGTCAAATGCTTTGTTAGGCTGCAATGATCCGTTTATGTTTTATATCACCTCAAGATGGCGTCCCAGATCCATTTTCTCTCTGGTGTTCTCAAGGTCAAAGCGATCAAACATTGCCGCTCTATGCATTTCAATTTCAGACAGCTCCATCTTTTTAAAGGAGCGAGTGGCAAATCTTAAAAATATTTCCAAAAGCAGTAAAATAAGTAAGAACTGGCCTCATTAAATAATATTAATCTCCAATCCTACAATGCCTTAAATTGTTTAGGCCTACGTCTCTCTCCTCATCTCTCTTTCTTCATTGATGTTTCACAACGACAAATACTTATAGGCATCTGAAAACATCAGTGAAGAGGCCTTTTCTGTTATTAAAAGTCACAAAATGTCTATAAGTATACAAACCAATGTGTCAATAAGAATGTGAGATTATTAATTTTTCACCATTTGATCACATATTTGCACTCAGAAGAGTGAAGTATGACCAAAACTAGAGCCCATGCAGCTCCTGTGTGGTACCAAACAGCATCACAATAATGTATATGCCTAGAAATCAAATATGTACATTTAATAAGCATAATCATTATTACCATATTTAGAAAAACCTAACCATACCTTTAATGTTCTTTAACTCTTTAGCTAAAACAGTAGCCCATGGTGCTAGCAACACCAAGGTCGTGGGTTTGATTCCCAGGCAATGCATTAACTGATAAGTTGATTTGGATAAAAGCGCCAGTGTAAATAAAGCAGCCTGTCTTCATAACAACACTCCCACACTTCATTGCTCATTATTTTAAGAATCTTTTTATACTATGTGCGTATATGAAGCTCTGCTACAGCACACCCAGTGTGTGAAGGTGAGTTCATGCAGCTCTGACGTAAAGGCTGACGTGTAGCCACTTTGGTGATGAAGGGGGTGGGCTACAGTGACAGACTTGTTTTTGAGGAGGGGTTGCCAGCCATTTAAGCCCCTCCCCTTTGATTACCTCCCTTCTGTCTATGTCTGCCTCTCTTTCCTCCTCTCTCTCTCTCTGTCTCCCTTTTGCTCTGTCTGCCTGGCTGAGTTGGTTTCAGACAGTGCATCACACACGTGCTACTCCATGTCTCTACTATCTCTCCACTCATCTCCTCTCTCCTCCTCTCTCACCATGGAGGCACATCACTGAAGAGTGGATTGTTCCTCCTGTTTTCTCCTCTTCTCTCCTTTGCACTTCATTCTGTGTGTTTGGGTGTCTACTTCTGGGTGGGAATGCTCGTGTCTGCGACGGCGCTGTTGGGGGCTACGCTGGGTACCGTGTCTGGATTGTTGACACTGTGTGGTCTCTCCCTGCTTTGTAAGAGCTGTAAGAAGGGGAAACTTGAGAGAGGGGACGAGACTGACCCAGAGAAAGCCAAACCTAGTATCCTGCATACTCTGACACAGGTAAGACTGACACTCACTCACACACACACAGTCATGGACCAGCAACCAGATTTGATATTTAAATACAAAGGAAAGAGCTTATTGAAAGGACACAACAACACAAACAGAGATGAGAGATATTCAATGAGTGAAATGTTCTGACTCACCTGAGTGGAAGGATGGAAGTGGCGCTTACATAACGCAGGTTAGCTCTCTGAGGCAGAAACAGTGATACTGTACTGAAAAGAATTTCTTTGTGAGTAATTAAAAAAACTCTTTAGTGGATGTCATTATGGAATGATCCCCAAGTAACATTATGATGCAAATGTACTATGTATTACATAGTAAATACATTGTAAATCAGATTTAATGGCCATTGAATCTGTTATGACACCTCATTTACTGGTGCGTGGTGAGAAAAACTGGGCTGAAATTATTTGTGGAGGGTGTTTGAATTAAAGTTTCAGACATTTTTGTTTGCCATGAATGAATTTCTTTGTATTTTCCTAATGAGGATCAAAAGATGTTAATTTAATCTATACGAAGAGAAAGAGAGAAACCAGAAAGAGACATAACAAAAAGTGTCTCTTGTTACAGCCCATTTTCTGATTCTGATCTTACTATGTTGTCATAGGAAAAAGAATATCATTTCTATCTCTTTGAGGAAGAAATAGCCTACTAACATCAGCAGACTTTCAAATCAAAAGAGAAGGATGAAAATCAGCCACCAGTATCAAATCAGATCAGCTCTGTCACAGAACATTCAATTCATCCAGTAACAGACAGGTTAAGGATTGGTGAGGGACAAGTGTATTATTATTATAATCTCCAGAGTGCTTTTTATAAGAGGTAATTAGTTTAGAAATGATTTGTGCTTGCATCCATACACAAAACTACAGGCAGACATGCTCGTGTACACATATCCTCACACGCTGGTGTTGTTCAGCTTCTACTGAGGATTTTCTGAAACAGTCTAGAGTCACGACTCACATAGATGCACATACACACATGATTGTTCTTCTATTATGATGGGGGCTTTCCATTGACTTGTATTAGATTTATGTGGAGCTAATTTTATTTCCTTTCCTTTATATCCTGCCAGTAAATGTAACCCTTATTTAAATATTTTCAACATTTTAAGGTGTTTAACAAATTAAGGACCATTAAATTAATGTCCCCACAAGGACAAGGATTGCAGATATTGCCATCTTTATGGGGACATATATAGGAAACTACGTCAACTTAATATGACAGGGAACAGGAACAGAACCAAAACAAAACACAATGAAATTAAGTTCAACAGAAGAGGGAGGGTGGGGGCTCTAGAGGCAGACGAGGGGCTGGGGAAGGGTAGGAAACAGGAGATGACATCAGCCTCAGCGGCAGGAGTGTGGGCGGGGCTTTTTTCCATGCCCTCATTCTTCACAATAACATATACTGGCACAGATTATGTTGCCGCTCGCGCACCTGGTCAGACTCGGGGCGATGGTTGGCTCAATTGTGATCTCTGGTACTAACATCGTGGCAAGCTCTGGCTCCATGTTTGTGGTGGGCTCTGGCATAGGCCCGTGCAGTGTGGGAGGTGGCTGGCTGGGCTCTTTGTCCGGAGTGGGGCTGGAGATGTCCTCCTTAGCAGGGCTGATGGTAAAGAGGAGGCAAGTGTGCCTTAGTTTGCTCATTCAAGCTGGTATAATAAAATACACATAGTGAGCAGTCAGGCACTGAAGTAATGCAAGCCAGATCTAAAAAGTCTCTCATGTGGCCATCAAGGGATTGTTGCTGCTGCTCTAGGCAGAGGAAACATAATGCTGGTATGTCCATTTTAAAACAGAAAAGGCAGTTTTCTCTAATGTTGTTTGTTTCTTTTAATCTCCTGTGTTGTGCTCTTACTACAGCCACAAACAACGTTACACACACACATCAAACCACTAGACCACTAGAACAGTGGCACTAGTCCCTACCCCAATTTGATTCTGTGGAATTCCGTGTTATACAGTAAATTCATTTTTATGACAGGACACTGGAAAATCATAGGGCTCTACAACCATTCTCTCAAATTAAGAAAGAGACGATGATGATTGTGAGAGTGTAGATTTTTTAACCTCCTTTAAAGATATATCCAATTAAAATGTAAGCTGGGACAGACAAGAGCATCAGAGGCAAATGTATGAGCAAAAACTGATTCTAGCTAATTTTTCTGATTTTGTTAGATAAAAACAGCACAATGAAGACAGAAATGAGTATCTAAAGGATTATATGACTGTGTACATGTGTATTAGTATATATTTAGCATTAAGGTCAGTTTCACATCGGATTGTAAAGTAGGCGAGCACAGTCTCATTGCACCAGTATTTATTATTAATGAAGCGGGGGGCGGGGGAAGATGAGAGGAATATAAGAATATCCTCTGTCGCTCCTTTCTCTGTGCACTCTATTTCAGCATGATAACTGCCCACCTGGGGGAAATGGAGTGTTCTGGCATTGATTTTTTCATTCATGCTTGCCTGTCTCTCTCAGATTCTCTACACATCGAAACCCCAATGAAACTTGAAATTCAGCCAGTAGAATGCCCTTGTCTCATGTCTATAACATTGTTAGGTGGTTAAAATCGATGCTGATGACAGAATATGTCTGAATAATTTAAGGTTTGAGTATGAAAGAATGATTGGAATGGAATTGATTATTTTTCTCGATTGAAATTAGAAATTACTGGGGTTTTTTTTTTTTTGCTTTGGTCAGTCTAATTTTATTGAATATACTTTTTGGTTAAGATCAGTTATTATTGGAATGGTATTACTTGGTATGATCAATGGTGACTTTCCAAATGAAGTTTTATTTAGCAATGTTCGGGAGGAGCACATTCAGGTAATCAACCATTCAGCCCACGAGAAAGCCGTATGCCTAATGGTTTGAGTCATGTAACCAACTACCTTTCTTATCTATCCATTCTCTAACTAATCATATTATTTCCCTGTAGCTTATCATTTTTATTTTCTCTCTCTTCTTCGTGTACATGTTTTAGTTCAGTGTGCAGAAGTGCACTGAACCCATCCAGCCTCAAACATCTTTGAAGTTCCCAAAATTCTACCGGTCCAAACCTTCTGTCACTTCTCAAGAGGTAATAAACTACAAAGAACATGGAGCTGCCAACGACACGTCTGCTGCCAAGCTCGACACCTGTAACCAGGCAACCGAACGTGAGCAGGTCTTCTCTCTCCCACGGCAAGGTAAGCAAATAACAGCTAAAATCTAATGGAACTCACTGGAGGAGGCTGTGTGTGTGTGACTGGTTTCTCTGTGCATTCCAGTCCACTTCAGCCAGTGTGTGAAACCAGGTCATTTCAATCAGTCTGAATTCAGTAAATCTGAGGCTGATTTTATTTATGCAACTGAAAAGATTTAAATTGTGAACTATTAGTCATTTCACCCCTTAATGGATTAGATGCTTATTGGAATTTTGGCCATTAAACACCATTAACATGTTAGACACCAGTGGCATTTTTGATGCTGTTAAAAACTGTGCAGATTTTGCTCAGAGGCGAACCTCTCTTACGCATAGATTGGTCTGACTCATAGCACACAGCAACTATCACGATAAGTAAAGGTTACATACAATATATTAATTCATGATCAAGGTCCTCCTATATGAGAAAGACTTAATTTTATCCACCCACTAGCAGATGCAGAGAAAGAAAGAGAGAAAGAGAAGTGAGTGTCACCTTTTTCGAAGAATATAACAACACGTTTGTTTTTCTTCTGAATCTCGTGCTTCATGTGCAGAGTATGTTTTTATGAATTTTTACATTTTTGGACGCCCTATTCCCATTTACATTGTCTATTTTTGATCCACCAGTGAAAACAGTTCCAGACACTAAATGTCTTCAAGCAGCACTCGTGAAGGAATGAATCATAAACGAATCAATAACATTGACTGAATCAGATGAGTAAATGATTCCATGACTCTCTTTAAAATCAGTCACTTGTCACCAACTACTGGATTATCATGACCTGCAGAAAAATTCACTGAAAAATTCCCACCAATAATGCATACAAACAGTGAAATTCCCAGGAGGATCAGAACTAACTGTAGTCTGTTTTTCTGGTCTCAGGAATACAAAGGATTTTAATGAGAACCCTTCTCTTAAAATAGTCTTTATTGACTCAGAACTGAATCTACACTCATATTTATTTCCTTTACACCAGCTTCTGCAGATGAAATGTCCTGCACATCTGAGCAAACCGGTGCAATGACGACAAGTAGCTCAATCCTATATCCTAAACTGCACTTCTCAATCAGCCTGCACAAAGAGAGTGGAGAACTACACATCAGCATTGTCGAAGGTAACAAACGTGCATCTGCTCTGTTTCTAGAAAGATAGTGGGGCCCCTGTGGATCCCAGGGTGTATTGTGTAGCATCCATTTGGTGATGATAATTTACTGACAGGTGTTTCAAAAGATACATACAATAAGCGTGAACATCCTACTGTCACAGTGTAAAAATACTGTACTTTGCTTAAACATCTTCTACAGCCATATGTTCACAGTTTCACAATCTTTTTAATTTCCAGAAGGTGATCGCACACACTCACACATAAACACAGACTTGTGTTGGAATAGACTACACAACTAAAAAATTCACCATTCTTGAAGTGATCGTTCACCAAAATTTGTTCACCCACGTGTCACACCCAAAAGAAGAAATTTTCAATAATGTAGGCTACTGGTGACAAATGCATTATATAAAGATATAGGCCATATGATAACTTGGTGTGAAGAACAAATCAGTGTTGTTATTAACTAAAAAGGATAACCTAACCTAAAGGATTATTAGGAACACCTGTTCAATTTCTCATTAATGCAATTATCTAATCAACCAATCACATGGCAGTTGCTTCAATGCATTTAGGGGTGTGGTCCTGGTCAAGACAATCTCCTGAACTCCAAACTGAATGTCAGAATGGGAAAGAAAGGTGATTTAAGCAATTTTGAGCGTGGCATGGTTGTTGGTGCCAGACGGGCACGGGCAGACGGGCAGATTTCACAATCTGCTCAGTTACTGGGATTTTCACACACAACCATTTCTAGGGTTTACAAAGAATGGTGTGAAAAGGGAAAAACATCCAGTATGCGGCAGTCCTGTGGGCGAAAATGCCTTGTTGATGCTAGAGGTCAGAGGAGAATGGGCCGACTGATTCAAGCTGATAGAAGAGCAACTTTGACTGAAATAACCACTCGTTACAACCGAGGTATGCAGCAAAGCATTTGTGAAGCCACAACACAACCTTGAGGCGGATGGGCTACAACAGCAGAAGACCCCACCGGGTACCACTCATCTCCACTACAAATAGGAAAAAGAGGCTACAATTTGCATGAGCTCACCAAAATTGGACAGATGAAGACTGGAAAAATGTTGCCTTCAGACGGTAGAGTCAGAATTTGGCGTAAACAGAATGAGAACATGGATCCATCATGCTTTGTTAACACTGTGCAGGCTGGTGGTGGTGGTGTAATGGTGTGGGGCCTGTTTTCTTGGCACACTTTAGGCCCCTTAGTGCCAATTTCTTAGTACATCGTTTAAACACCACAGCCTACCTGAGCATTGTTTCTGACCATGTCCATCCCTTTATGACCACCATGTACCCATCCTCTGATGGCTACTTCCAGCAGGATAATGCACCAAGCTCGAATCATTTCAGATTGGTTTCTTGAACATGACAATGAGTTCACTGTACTAAAATGGCCCCCACAGTCACCAGATCTCAACCCAATAGAGCATCTTTGGGATGTGGTGGAACGGGAGCTTCGTGCCCTGGATGTGCATCCCACAAATCTCCATCAACTGCAAGATGCTATCCTATCAATATGGGCCAACATTTCTAAAGAATGCTTTCAGCACCTTGTTGAATCAATGCCACGTAGAATTAAGGCAGTTCTGAAGGCGAAAGGGGGTCAAACACAGTATTAGTATGGTGTTCCTAATAATCTTTTAGGTGAGTGTATATATATATATATATATACACACACACACACACACACACACACACACACATACATACATACAGGTATAAACTACTGAAAATGCGAAAAGCAGAAAACAAAACTTAAACTAAAATTAAAATGAAAGTTGAACAAAAATAAAAGCTAATAATTCATAATATTAATGAATACTATAATATTATATAATAATACTAAAATAACACTAATTCAAGATGTTATTCACTTATAATCTTTTCTTTACAGTCAGTAGTGATACTATACTTTTTAGTATCAAATGAGGCTAATCTACGTTTTTATGTAACTGATTTCAAAAAAGTTATGAACAGTATGTGATCTAAAAATGTCCAATATCCTCCAACAGGATAGTCTGAAGCTAAAAAATCTGAGAATATGCCCATCATATGCAATATTCTGTGAAATCTGTCAACAACAACTTGCCTAAATCTTCAGACTGGCTGAAAAAAAAATAAATAAATAAATAAATAAAATACCTGTGAAAAAGCCTTAACAAACAATCAACTGTACAGAGATAAACTCTAAATGAGCAGTTTTAAGGTCATCAGAAGGTCACACAACATGTGCAGATATCTGTAAAAAGTAGGTTTTGGTGTTGTACTTGTAATCCTCTTATGGGTCAGCCAGGTGTGTTGAGTTTGTGGGATAGAGGTGTCACTGTATACAGCGGTTTTGGTCTGCTTTTGAGGCTGGACCAGAGGGAGGTTTTGATATTGAAAACTCTCTGTGATTAAACCAATGTTTGAGGGAAATAAAAGCCTCTTTCAGGCAGCTTAAAGCCTCTTAATCACAGAATTACCATTTCAATGGTTGCAGCCGTGATTGATACGCATCATTATCGGTAATGAGAGTAAATGCTTTAAACTCAAAACCGCTATTCTGCTCATCCAAACAGGAAACAGCGGATCAGTTATGCTGGTTGAGCTGTAGAAAGGAATGAAAAGTGAGGAGTTAAAAAAAAGAGGATACGTGATGCTTGGTGCCTCTGTGGTTTGGAGCAGCCTCAATTTGTCATCCTGTTCCTTGTTATAATATGACTCATATTCTCTTTTTTCCGCAGCGGATAATATATCAGTGGATGCAGGATGTGAAGGTTATATATCAGGGTGTGTGAGTGTCTCTGAAGAGCAGAAGCACGCTCAGACAGCGGTCCACAAGCTGGCAGGGCATGTGCAGTGGGGAGAGGAGCTGGTGTTCACCCTGCCAGTGGAGGCCACAGAAGACACTGATGGTCTAGATGGAGAGGTGGCCCTATCCCTTCACTGCTGTGATCGATTCTCCCATAATTCTACTCTGGGCACGATGCGCTTTAAGCTGGCTGATGTAAGCATGATGTTGGATGCTGACTGCTGGGTTGACTTGCAGCCACCCAAACAGGTGAGGAACATGCTTAAAAATGTCCACAAGTGAAACATTATAGGATTAGTTCGTTGCAGAGTAACGAAATACGTGTAACTTAGTTACGTATTTAAAATACAAAATTTGGTACTTTATTTTACAGTGTCATTGTTACACGGGTTACATGTAGTTACTGCAGTAATAACTATAAATTATGCGTAATTCCTTGCAATTAACCATAATCCAAACCTCACCCTAACCCTTACCCTATAGTAAGTACATGTAGTTAATTATTACTCAGTACTTAAATATATAATTCCACTGTACACATTACACTGACACCTTAAAATAAAATGTAACCCAAAATTTGAGTAACTTTATTTCATTACAGTTACATTTTAAATTGGTGGTAATCAAATTACAGTTACATCCGAAAAGTATTTTAGATTACCAAAGTGATTTCATTGAATTTTAATGTAATTTATTTCATTTAAACATTAATGTAAACTGTGACGGGTAATTAATGTAAACAGTAATTGGTGATTCTCCGACTCTGACAGTCTGCAAAAGCATCCTAAGCTACAGTTCTGCTCATAAACTTCATAACCTTGCAGAATATGCAACATTTTAAGAATTTTAACAAAATAAGAGGGATCATAAAAATTGCATGTTATTTTTTATTTATTACTGTCCTGAATAAGCTATTTCAGATCTCAGATGTATACATATACTCCACAAGACAACATGACTGAATTTATAAAAATTCAATTGCCCCATTCAAAATCTACAAACTCTTGAATCTTAGATGTGCCTTCATTACCTGCATGATCATTTCTCACAATTCTGACTTTTTTCTGGTAAATTTCTGGACTTTTTTTTTTTGCAATTTCAACTTTATATCAAACAATTCAGAGGAAAAAGTCAGATTTTTGAGAAAACAATTCGCAATTACCTTATTTTTGTGTTAGATAATTATTAGTATTCCAAAACATGTTTAAGTATTTAGATTAAGTTAAAAAACTTGGGTAACGAAATATATTACAAATTATTTTTTAACGCATGTATTTTGTAATCTGTAGTGAAATACATTTTAAAAGTAACCTACCCAGTCCTGGTTACGCAGCATGTTTGAGCTTCCGCAAGGACCAACAGATCGCAACAGTTCACGGAAAACTGGAAATTGATTTTGAATGATAATGTCAAATCAAGTCAAGCACTTTATACAATGTAAATTGTGTCAAAGCAGCATTACAGTAATAATTGGCAAATAATTTTTGCCAATTTAATTTTTCAGCTCTTAAAGAAAATTGTGTCATTGTCCAGCTTAAATAAATTCAGTATTGATTCATTCCGTTGTAAAAATCAATATTTATTCATTTAATTTATCTATATATCAGCACTAGAGAAAACAGTGATGTAATCGTCCAGCTTAGTTCAGTTTGCATTCAATAATCAGATCAAAAAACATAACCAGCCGTGCTGTGAGCTACAAGGTAGCTAACTCATGATATTTGCTTCTGCTGAAGCCACCAGCCTGCATTATTTCAGCTTCTTTTTAAAATACCCTTGTTTAACAGTGGAATTTCTGGTGAAAAACTACATTACCCATGATGCTGTACAGAAAAACCCACCAATCAGAGAGTCGAAAAAAGCAACAAGCACCAAAAATAGCTCTTTGCTCTTTGCTCTGCGAATGACGGATGAGTTGATCGCTCTATGATCTCAAAATAATTACATTTTTATATATATGCATATTTTACAATTAACTTAAAATATATTGTTTTTATAATCAACATTTGTAAATCAGTAGTTTTATATTTCTCCATTTTTAATTTAATTATACTGTTTGCAATGCTGCATGGGATTGTAGTTCTTTCCATCACTAAAGCTGTTAAGTTCACAATCTTTGTATTTTTGTAGTATTTTCAAAAGCTTATTTGCTTCAAATCAATTTTTGTAATATTATGATTCAAAATCACTGATTAATGTTTATATGTGAATAAAAGCCTGAATTAAATCTGTTCATCAAATAAAGCAATTGAGCCTCTTCAGAAAATTTGGACTAAACCGCACGATTCATATGAATTAATCTTACGACCTCTTTATGAACTTTTTGAAGCATCAAAGTGTTAGTTACGTGGACTGTCAATGGAAGGACAGAAATCTCTGATTTTATTAAAAATATCTTAATTTGTATTCTGAAGATGAACGAAAGTCTTACAGGTGTGGAATCAGATGAGGGTGAGTAAATGATGACAGAATTTCATTTTTGGAAAGCACAAAGTCCTCTCCTAAACGGAGTTATTCTTTACATCAGTAAACACAGTTTCTAAACTCCCTGAAACACCTTGATTGAGTTTTCTTCCAGGAATGTACGTCACAATATTCTTTATTTAAATATTTCCTGCCCAAGGCATATTCAGAAAAGTGGCAAGGCCTGGTTGAGTTGCATAATAGTGTGTTGAAACTCAAGATTATGGTAAGAGCGTGGAATTTCCAAAACATGCGGGAAGTGGTCGACCAATCACAACACACTGGTCCAGCCGACCAATCAGAGCATATTGAGCTTTTCAGAAGGAGGGGCTTCACAGAGACTGGAACAAAACAGGGATGCATTTCCCGAAGCCAACTATGGTCGCAAGTGCCGTCGTTACCAATACAATTCAACAGAACTTGCGACCATATTGCCTAACGGTGCTTTAGTTACCAGCATAACATCACAGCCTTTAATAAAGTGTGACAAATGAAATAGTCAGATATTTATGAAAGAATGAACCATGCACCTCTCAGATCAACCATCATTATCTGCAATGACCTTTATTGAGAAAGTAATCTAAACCAATACCCCTTTTCTTAAAGGGCCGACATCCATTGTAACACCAGAGACATGAAGTTTTCTTTTCCTTAAAATGTGTATTTTTTAAACAATTTAATTAAATTGTAAATCTATATCATCAATATAACCACCTTATTTGTGTTGAAAATGTTTGCAGTTGACATTGTCACATTGTTGCAATTACATCACAGGATATGTTTTAGGTATGGGGATAATATGCACATTAATCTCTCAAATTCAATTAAATATGTATTTTAAAGACAACAATGTAACTTGTAATAGTGCACAAATTTTCACCCAATACAGAATTCAAATAAACAAACATTTTATGATTTATTGGTATTTAAAGTTTATTTCAGCTGTTGCAAAGTAAATACTACTAGCCACCGCAAATGAAGAATTACCCAAATATGTGCCACTAAATGCCATTTGAAATACATAATTTGAACTGATCATATTATATTATTGGACTAAACAGTGTCCAGCCTGACCTTTAAACATGTATTTGTAGGCAGAGAGATAGAAGAGTCAGCCAGGCAATCATGCTGGAGGTCTATGTTGGAATGTTATTGATGTTCCCACACAGACACACGGTATCTTTGTGGGTTTCTATTCATGGACATAATGATTTTTATATTGTACAAACTGTATTTTCTATCCTCTAACCCTACCCCTAAACCTACCTTTTTGCATTTTCAAATAAGCATCATTTAGTATGTTTATTAATCCACTTATCTTGTGGAGAATGGGACATATTGAAACACTAAAACATCTTAAGTACAGCAATAGAGGTAATACACTTTTGACACTCTTTTCATATGCCATGTTTGTACACTTGGTGCGATATGAAGACTTTATTATGGGATGCGTACTGTGTGTTTGTGTTTCTAGTACAAAGTGCACATATTGACAGAGTTTAAAAATAGCTCAGACATTTCTTTTGCACATCCACACACGCGCAGGTTACTGTGCATAAGAGAAGGTAGGAGAATAGAAAATAGAAATTTTCCTCCACACCTTGTTTACGTAAAATCAGTCACTTGGATCCCAACTCATAGATTCCTGTACACACACACACACACACACACACATATTCCACCCCCACTGCTGTGTGATCTGTTTATGATATCATAGACCTCCAAAACAGGAGATCTTTATCTGCGTCATCACACCTCCCAGAGGATCTCCGGTTCTAACAGACACACACACACACAGACATGCCTGGAATTACTAACTACCACAGGACTGCAGAGAGGAAGAAAGAGAGAGAATGAGAGAGAGGGGGGGGGGGGGGTTGTAACGCCTGAGTGGGTCTAGGTATTCGGTATGTGTGTTTGTACTATGTATGCATGTAACGCATTGGTGATGAAGAGGATGACTCGGGCTGAACCAGGTTATGAGGACCATCAGAATTATTCTGTATTTGTTCACATACAACAGGATACTCACACACTCTTCATGTTTGATTATTCAGGATAAGGCTTTGGTTTATGATGCCTTGGACTCTTTTATTTTCTACCTTCTAATCCCATTCTTGTAAACATCATTCATGAATGCGGGAATGACACAGAAACTGATGCACTGAGTATATGTGTAGAAATGTCTGCACACATTGAATATAATTTCAATTTATTTCCAGACATTATCAGTTTGAATAATGCTATGCTAATATGACTATGAATAATGAATAATAATTGCAGTACCCTAATGCTTTCCGTGTTGTTCATTTGAATAATATATATTATCAGTATGATTTGTCACTGTGTTCATCAACACTGCACTGGAGTTATATCTATCATAATGTAATATCACAATAATAAGTAATATCACAATGATTTGATAAATCAAATTCGTCAGACCTGAATCAAAAGCAGATTATATTTCAGTAAAATGTCAGGTTCTGCTCATGCTGCTGATTAAGTGGGGCTGACTGAAGGCAGGGGCAGATTTGTACAAGGTCATGATGGTTATGAAATATCATAATTCAGAGTGTTTAATCTAAGGGCTTTGCTGACAACTTGATCATTTAAAATCAGCACATTTTGCCCTGGCAGAGGAACTGGTCACATTCAGTCTGTCTCACAAATTAGAACATTTGAATGAAACGATTCTCTATGCAGTGAAAAGTCAAGTTCATTAACCTTGCAATAAAAATATGAATATGCACATTTTAAAATCTCTATTCATATGAACAGAGTTAAAAAGTAAAATTCCCTGACACAAAAATGTATTTTAAGATCAATTATTTTATGCAAAAACTTTGGCTCATGAAGCATTTCAAGACTTTCAACTCAAAGTGTCTCTTTCTTTTTCAGCAGGAAGTGGCATCATCAGCTGGAGAGCTATTATTGTCGCTCAGTTATCTGCCAGCAGCCAATAGACTTGGGGTGGTAGTAATGAAGGCTAGAGGACTTCAGTCAGACAAACTGAAAGACAACATAGGTACTTACACGTTGCTGCTAACGACACTCAAATCAATGTGAACAATAAAAACTATTAGTCACTTACATTATCATTTGTCTTATCCCAATATAACCATACTACCAGTTCTAAGATCAACAAAAAATTCTAGGAAATGAACCAGAGATTCAGCAGCTCAATAAATACATACACTACTGGTCAATAGTTTAGATTAATAATTTTGAATGTTTTTGAAAGAAGTCACCAAGACTGTATTTATTTAATCAAACATATAATAAAATCAGTAATACTGTGAAACATTATTACAATTTAATAGCACTGTTTTCTATTTGAATATATTTTAAAATGTAATTTATTCCACTGAAGGCTGCTGAAAATTCAGCTTTGTCATCACAGGAATAAATTACATTTTAAAATATATCCAAATAGAATGCAGGTAGTGTACACGCATTAAATATATTCATCCATTTTCCAAACCGCTTGTCCTAAATAAATACATTCATACAATATTAATGTCAATCTTTTACTGTACCCTGTATGTTCTCTGATAGATCTTTCAGTGAAGTTGACCTTGAAACATCAAAATGCCAAGCTGAAGAAGAAGCAGACGCGTCGAGTGAAGCACAAGATGAATCCGGTCTGGAACGAGATGATGATGTTGGAGCTTCCCAGTGAGCTACTGGCTAAATCTAGTGTGGATTTGGAGGTACTGAACCTGGCCAGTCCCGGGACCCTGCTCCCCCTGGGCCGCTGCATGCTGGGCCTCCACACCTCTGGCACTGGCCTGCAACACTGGAAACAGATGCTAGATAATCCACGCAAGCAAATTGCAATGTGGCATCCTCTATATACCTAAGAATACTGTTTAATATTCTCCAAACCACCACCTATACGCAATGATTTGTTAAACATGTGGTTGAATTTTTACAATAGTACTGTACAAAAATATGTAGTACTCCAATATAATACATATTTAAGTAGATATAATGAATGAACCCAGCTATAACTAATATGAAACTAACTTCTCTGCAGGTAAAGGCTGAACTACTTGTTACACAGTAGTTTAGAGTATTTTAATGTAAGCAGTGCTGCATTTAACTTTGGTGTTGTTGTTCATGTGTTTAAAATACTCAATGCTGTTTTAAACTGGTCCGAGTTGGAACAATCCTGAACATTATGACTGAACAACCCATTCAAACAATATAATAGAGACTGGTGAATGGCTCACACCAGGTTTGACAGAACAGACGTCCCTCATAACTCATCATAAATGAACAATCACAACAAATTTTAGGTGAAAACCATCTTTGCCAGATGAAGCCCTTATATGATCTGCAGACAGCAGCAGAATACAGAAATCAGTCTAATGTGGTCGGAACACTTAAGAGACAGAAAGCAAAGTATTCAAACATTTTTGTTTTCCTGCTATGTAGGGTTATGGATCCTCTTAGTCCCACTGTCACAGCTAGAGTCATGGAGCCATGCTCACTAACTGTTGATTGAGGCTAGTATCTTTACAGCAGTAATGCACTAAATATACAGGGTCTCATTAGGGCAGCTTTACTCTTCTCAAGATGCACGTGTAGTATAAAAATGTAAATGTATCACTGTTTTCTAATTTAAAAAAAAAAGTAAATATATATATAAATAGCAGGATATGTATACTATATATATATATATATATATATATATATATAAAACTAGGATTACTCAGTTTGGAGAGCATAAGTAATTTATGCTTTTATGCATAAGTAATTATGCATAAAGTATATCTCTTATCAGGCTACAGATCCTGATGTTGTAAAATGTTAAAATTTGGTCTCATTAAAGGGATAGTTTACCCAAAAAATACTCATCCTTGGGTTGTTTCAAACCTGTATGAATTTCTGTCTTCTGCTGACCACAAAAGAAGATATTTTGAAGAATACGGGTAGCCAAACAGTTGATGGGCCCCATTGACTTCCATATGAAAAAAAGACTATGGAAGTCAATGGGGTCCATCAACTGCTTCTTTTGTGTTCAGAAGAAGAAAGAAATTCATACAGGTTTGGAACAACTTGATGGTGAGTAAATGGTAACAGAATTTTTGGCTGAACTATCCCTTGCCCCATGAAGAAATATGGATGTTTTAACCTAAAAATCACGTAGTTTGACCTAAGTATATGCTACCTTCTCTCCATTTCCAAGCCAAATTGTAGCCAAATATAACCCAGATTTATTCCAGAAATGTATCTCTTTCACCAGGAGTGCATAATCTTGTAATAATATTTAGGCCTCTTAAACACATACTAACCACAACTGCTGACTAATGCATCCAAATGCAACTAAAACAAATTGTATGTATCTAACATTCTTGGAAGGAATGCATATTCTGTGCTATAACCAACAGAGTAGCCATTCAACCAAATGGCAAATCAAATCAATCAGTTGCATTGTGAATATTCAGCATAGTCACACAAGATATTAGCTCAAGTATTTGTTGTTTTTGTTATCTGTGACCTTATGTGTGACCTGATTACAGTAAAATCTCCAATTTGAGATCATAAATTATTAATCAGACACAAACATTGTTTTGATTCTAATAAAATCAACCTGAAGGCAGTGTTCGAAATTATGTGCGAATTTAGAATTGCTAGTAATTCAGTTAATTATTAGATCATAAAAATATCAGATGTTAATTTGGTAACACTTTACAATAAGGTTCATTAGTTAACATGAACTGCACTCATAGAGCATTTATTAATCTCTGTTAATGTCTGTTAATGCACTGTGAACATGAACAAACAATGAACAACTGTCATTAACTAATGTTAACGAAGATTGGCAAATACAGTAACAAATGTATTGCTAATGCTTAATTCATGTTAGTTAATACATTAACTAATGAACACTACTTTAAAATGTTACCGTTAATTTAATTTCAGAACTGTATTAATAAAATTCAAACTTTAAATATATTTTTAAAGGTTCCTTTAGATGAAGGGTAAATATTTAAATTTTGGGTAAATGTCTCAATTTGCCCGTTTGTTGTCTTTTCGATGCAATGGTTATCAGATTTACATCATTTCTGTGCTTGATACTTTTCCAGGGAGGGATCACTGTTAATCACTGAAATCTGATCCATCTGTATGGCTTACTGCATAACGCTGCTGATTTCATACAGACAGAAATGTATTTCTATTTTTAACCCACAGATATGCTTGAAACAAATAGCCTTGTGTTGGTGTGAAATAAAAATTCTTTTCTCAAAATGTGTTATTTCTCATGTGTGTTTGCTTGATGTCAGAAGATTTGAGGGATCTATTTATAGACACGGTCAGACTTGATAAATGACACGCAGATGAGAAAGATCGGGAAGTGACAGATATCCAGACCAACAGCACCTCCCACAAACCACAACAAATGAACACACACTGAAAAATGTGTCAGAGAGAGAGAGAGAGAGAGAGAGAGAGAGAGAGAGAGAGAGAGAGAGAGAGAATGGAAAACAAAATGGAGAGAATGTGTAAGCACAGGTGACAGCGGCACTTGATAACAGCATATTAAAGTCATCTTTCTTTTACCTGTTTTCTCCCTCTCATCCTAAAAAATGTTGTTTTGTTACATAACAGTTAATATTAATGTGTTCTGTGTGGTTACAGGGCACAGTACCCAGTCTTATTATAGTCTGTATTATCAGAATGGATGAGTCCAGCGTCTGTCTGCTGGCAGCCTTGAAAATGACACAGGAAACCAGCAGCAACTGCAATGCATCACTGATGAGCTTCTTACATAATCCCACTGATTTTAAAAAAATAAATAAATATATATAAAAAAATACTCCCACCTGCTAGATATTGCCCTGCCAGAGCTAAAAATGATTGTGCTGGCTCGCCCTTCCTGAAGGAACTGGCTGCGTGCAGTGTGAATGAATGTGAACACACTACACTTCACATGACAAATAAACGCAATATGATAGAGAAACAGAATGAAAAGAAATTGACTGCTGTCTCTGCCTTATTTCAGAAGAATTGAGCAATGAGCTCCTCAGTTTAAATAAACTCCCAAGTGAATTCATTTGTTCTGTCATCAAGTTTATTCAAATGTATGTAAAATAAAACAGTCCACATAATGCTGCACACATTCATTTAAATGGACTGAGAGGGAGAGAGAGAGGGGGGGGGGGCTCATTAAAGTTCTCATTATGGTTTTATATATGTGAAAACAGCAAAATTACAGCTCGTTATTTTCTATGCCCAGTACAAAAAATGCTGTCCTCATTCACTCTGAACACAACACTGCTTTGAACAAACCCTTCTGAAATCCCCCATCACACTGGGAGGAGTTCTTCCCCCAAAAACAACAACAAAAACACAACAACAAAAAAAAACACATGAAATATAGATGGAGGGAAAAGCTGCCCTAGAAATTTCTTTCTGATGCTGAGCGGAGTGAGGCAGGCACGAGCCTTTCTGTCAGACAAAACAAGGAGGAAAAAAAAGCTACTGAGTGAAGCTACCCGTACTGCTTTGTATCATTTCATCTGTCTCTTTCTCTCCTTTGTCTTTGTGTGGCATCAGCTGGTACAAACAGAAACAGAGGGAGAGGAGCAGAACATCTTGAACACACATAAAGACTCTTCCACCATCAAATCAAAACGGACAATTCTTGTGACACACATCCATGTGAAAAGGCTTCGAATTGATTTGCCCATTGGGAATTGATTGGAACGTTGGATCATTGTGGTTCTCATGGGATTGACAGGTTGCCCTGCCCTCTCACCAGTAAAAGTTTCATGGTGACTTTAAATTCACCATTATGAACAAACAAAAAACAGCATGAAAGATCCATGTATGGAAGAACGACATGTCTCAATAGGGGATGAAAAGTTGTTTGAGTGTGCATTTAATTAAATAAAATGTGGAGTGTGTATATGATGATATTAACTGTGAGATGATAATTGACAGGCTGGTGTCAGTGACAAAATGCATGTAATTATGTGCAATTTTATGACATAGTAATATGTCCCGAAGCTTGACAACTCTTCTGCTACACACTCAAAAGTATCTATTTTTTCTCCACAAAACAGTACATACCTTAAGGGCATAGTATAATTAGGCTAGTTGGGACACAGCATCAAAAAACAAAACAAAAAACAGATTGTTTTCAAGAATGAAACAGTTTGCCTATCTGCTTTCACAACCCTACTGGTATTCAGAACAAGACCTATATTATTTTTAAATCATGGACAACCTGATAATGCCAGCTTGTGACGTAATGACGCAAAGACAAACGGCAGCATGCTCGAATTTCCCGTCGAAACCCACCGGTACCATCCGGATTAGAAAATGTATTATAAATTTACCGATATGAATCAGGCTAAGGTAAGGAGATAGTTTTGAACAGTAATATACTTGCTCAAAAATTGATTTTGGATCATTTTTAACCAAAAAAACTGCAGCTTCAGAATATCAGGTCCTTTGAAAGCCCTCTTTTTCTAACGTACAGAAAGAGGTGGTGATTTTATATGAGAATGATTTCTATTCAACCAAGCCACCAAAAAACCTTTGAACTGATAGAGGGTTGCTACATGTTTTACAAATCACAGCTTGAAGCCACCGAGTCATGAGTCATGTGTCTGCCCTCTGAGCCTCTCCTGGGTCAGACTGATCCATGTTGCCACGGTGATGTGAGAAGGCTGAGTGATCGAGATCCTTTCTGCATTCAACACAAGGGCTTGTTGGTAATTTACAGAGGAGTGATTGCTGAACATCATCAGGGTTTTAGGCCATCTCCTCATCCTCAACAATCGACTCATTAAGAGATGTGCTAGTCATTGACTATAACAATTCGACAGACCCAAGGCTGGTTGATCAATTTAACAAGAGTTGCAAAATCAATAACTGGGATAAGGAGACAAAAGGATAAGGGAAAAGCAACAGTGAATGAAAGAAGACAAAAATAGAAACAGGCTGATCTTCAAGAAAACACACTGAGAGAATTTCAATGCAGAGATAGAACAGAAAACAAGCATTAGCTGCTTAAGACATGCTTTGATGACTATTTTGGTCAAAATAAATGTATATTAAATGTAAAAAGCTCATATTAAAGCCAAAATGTAATTCAAATTTACCCACTTTTGTAGTGCACACTCATGACCTCATTGTGCATGATTCATTGATGCATGTTATACTAATGTATTATTAGTATTAATCAAAATGTAATAACGTGCTACACCTCCAAAATGTCTTTCCTTTTTGGCCGATGAAATCCTGTCATACCCTTCCCTCCAACCACCTGGTTCCATTCTGGTATGCATCAACCACTTATAAAAGTTCCTGATATATCCTCTTTCATATGTAAATGTATTCGATTATGGAAGAAAAATAAGTTGTGAAATGGGATTTCATGTTAAAGGGTTAGTTCACTCATAAATGAAAATTATTCCATAACTTACTTACCCTCTAACCATCCTAGGTGTATATGACTTTCAGTGAAACACACTTCGAGTAATATTAAATAATGTCCTGGCTCTTCCAAGCTTTAGAATGGCAGTGAATAGTAACTCAGATTTTGAAGCCCAAAAAGCACAACCATCTATCATAAAAGTAATCCATACGGCTCCAGGGGGTTAATTAAGGCCTTCTGAAGCAAAGCGATGCATTTTTGTAAGAAAAATATCAATATTTATTACTTTATAGACTGTAATCACAGTCTATAAAGTAATAAATATTGATATTTTGTCTGTTTATATTGATCTACATTAATCTGATGTCTGTTCTCCTGCTCACGAGAGAGTCGAGTTCCGGCGTATGATGCATGATGTAGGAGTAGCGTAAGCTTAAGTGAGAGTAGATGCCTCTCACGATTCAAACAAATAGGGCTGGGCAACAAACTCAATCTCCTTTGACATTTATGTTCAAAAATTCTTGTTTTAGACTTCTAATTCGTGATTGGTGTATTATTTTGCTCTATTATTTGTGCTTCCACGTTCATCAATACGTCATGCGTCAGGTCAAAGTTCACTCTTCAGCGGGAATCGACTCGTGTACGGAAGATTTTTTTTTCTGACAAAAACCCATCGCTTTGCTTGAGAAGCCCCTGGAGTGGTATGGATTACTTTTATGATCGACTAATTTGGTTTTTAGGGCTTCAAATATTGGTTACTATTCACTCCCATTATCAAGATTCAAAGAGCCATAATATTTTTTAATATAACTCCAATTGTATTTGACTCAAAGAAGAAAGTCATACACACCTAGGATGGCTTGAGGGTCAGTAAATTGTGGGGAAAATTTCATTTTTGGGTGTGTGAATTAACCCTTTAACTCTTCCTTGTAAGAGCACTTTGGCCAGTGTGTTTAGTCAACACAAATAGCTCTGGGCATCGGACAGAACTGCACTTCTATCAAGGGATCTTTTCAAGGTCAAATTATTTTCATTTCTGCACATCAAGACCTTTTCTTATGTCCTCAAATCAATTTCCATTATTATGAAACATCCCTGGGCATATACAGTAAGTGCCACTGCGATTTAATCCAGCTATTACAGCCGTCATGGTCAACTGGTGAATACTTTACTCCACCCAGTAATCCTCTACAACTTAAACTGCTCTTCTGCGTCAAGTAGCATAACAAAAAGAAAATTTGGCCCTAGGCACAAACTTATTCATGCATATTACACTACTGTAACATTTATTTCTTTTATTATCCTAATCCTCTGCTCAGATCTCTCCATTACAGAATTACATTCATAACTAACAAGGCCAGCTTACATCATCTAGAAGTCTATTACTGTCAATGCACTTTCTTCAAAATGCATACAGCATAATGCCCTTTGAAACGTTCAATACAAAAGTAGCAAATAGCCAAATAATCTGATAGTAAACTAATGGTTTAGTTTCTGATGGGATAAGGCGGTTGTTCTGGTATACTGTGCATTTGCAAGGAAATGAGCATGTTAGACCAGGTAGAAGTTGTAGAATTTAAAACATGTAGAATGATCAGTAGATCTTATCTGACAGGAGTGCATGATAGTGTTTTGCGTTTGTTTGTACTAACAATGTAGGCAAACTGTAAAAAGCAACGTGGAACATTCAAAATACACTATATGAAAATATATTAGGAAACTGGCCAATCATAAAAGACGAAATTGTGTTTTATACTTTACACTATAATTTTCACAAACTTTGTTTGTACCTTGAGCTCCTCTCCCGCCTGAAGGCAAGAGAGTAAATGAGAGATGTGTCTCTAGCGCCACCTTGTGCTAGAAAGTCTGTCTGCCTTTGCGTTGTTTCTGAAGTAAACACTAGAAGATTAAAACATAATATTTAATTTAAAACTAAAGATTTAAACATATCTCAGAAAAAAATATTATACATATACGTTAGCAGCACATTTACAGCCAGGAAAAAAAAAAACGAAATTAAAGTTAAATAAAAATAAAGACAATTCAAAATTAAATGGGTAATAAGTAATTTATATAAACACAGAGCAAATCATAAAGAGACATTTATGCGCGTCTGAACCATTCATGAAGATTTAAAAAGTCTTTGGATTTTCTCCTAGTTCTGTAAGTAAGATAAAATCAAGGACAGACCAAGGAACCTGTATATACGACACTTTGCCAACATGTGCTAAACGCCTTTATATTATAGTCGTGAGCATCATCTTTATCTTACTTTCAAAACAAAACGAACGTTCAACTTTATTTGGAGAGGTGGAGTGCAGCTGCAGTTGTTTCTAGAGGGAACTGTTTCTCTGTAACAGTCAGCTACCTGACTTCCGGTAGATGCGCTGGAGAACGATAATTTTCCCGGAGTTTTGGATGGATAAACAAGACCTTCGAGTGGCCAATGCGCAGAGGAAATATAGCCCTGAGTTGGTTGAAAACGTTTTGTCATGATTATGTTGCTGATTCGTTATCTACTCGATGAACGCTAGTTTGTTAGCACAACCTGCATCTACAAATAAGCTTTATACATACACAGCAAAAAAAAAAACAATTTTCTGAAGATCTACGGAAAATTACAGTTTACTCCATAGTGTTGTGTCTTGCTTATGAACTGTGGAATGCATCAGACAATAATATCCACCTTCGAATATTTTTTGTCATCAGCTAGCTCTGCTCTCCATTACACTTTCTAGATTACTATCGTTACATATTGTTTTACAGACTAACAGAAGGAAAGTGAATCCATAAATTTACCATATTGTTATGAAAATTGTGCATTTAAAATGAAGAACTGCAACTTGTATCCATTCGTGTTGCATCTAGCATTGCTATTCATGGTACAAAAATGACCAATAGTTACAAACATTATTGCTATTACAGTAAAACCAGAATAAATTATAATTGGACTCTCTTTCAAACAGTGCCAAGATATATTTATCCTTTGTGGATATGAAAAACAACTATATAATAAAAGAAAGGATACATAATAGAAGGAAAAATAACGTTAATTCAATGAAAAAAAAAATGTAAATACACAGCCAAATATCATTTATCAAGAATTAGCAGCGTTTGTTATTTAAGTGTTGTCCAGCCATTCTTACATTTCACCACAGCTTTCAAAATGAAAACATGAGAGTGCCACCTTGTCTTATTGTGTTTTTTTGCCTCTCTAGTGGCAACAGGTTTGTGGAGGGATAAAGGCTCTGGGAACATGAGAGACTCCATCAGTGTGCTGAGGTCAGTACCGCGAGGGCTGACCCTGGGTCCTTCTCTGGCTGAAGATGGACAGTTAGGTCTGTGGTGTGTTGGGCGAGTGCTAGAAAAAGGCACTCTGCTCGGTCTGGAGGATCCTGAAAAAATGATCAGGAAGGAAAACGAGGAGGTATGCATACCACTATGTGAAATTTAATTTTGAACAGGCTGACAGGTTTGTTTGTTTAGCACCACTACAGCAAATATGCTCCCAAGACAATAGTTTACATAATTTACTTCTCACTTGATGTTGAATGAATATGTTTTCAGAAGCATTACTATGTTCAGATGATACCACACAAGCAGTTTTCAGAGTCAAATAAGTTGTTGTTGTGTTCTTATTCTTCAGGGATTGCCAAATACATCCCAAAATGTGTTCAAAAACGAAATCTCAGAGGAAATGTGCTGGACGAGGTAAGTTTATCCAGAATAGGCCTGCCACAATCATGAATTTTGTGCTAACAATTATTGCAATTTTAATTTTGTTTTGTTCATGTGTTGTCGTTTATTTAATCTTTTTTTGTTTGTTTGGAATAGTATATAATATAGTAATAAAATTATAATAAAACAGGCCTACGTGATTTACTTTAATATAACATATTTTTACTTTACTTTTAATATAATATAATATAATATAATATAATGATGTTCATAGTTCAGGGAGGAAGGAGGCAGGAACTAAATAAACAACAAAACAAAAGTAAAGCGCCTGCCCCTTACAGACGACTGCCGCATAGAAACATAATAAAACATGAACATAAATGTCCCAACCCTTGTCCTCTCTCGTCTTGCACTGTTGTCACTCCTCCTTTTATCCTTCCTGAGCTCCTCGAGACCGGTGTGGGACGCAGGTGATAATCATTAGCACTTGCGCAGTTGGTATCACTATGTGTTTTTACACACTGTGTGATCACTATGTGTTTATTACTAACTTGATTGTCAAGACATTATGGTCTGTCTTACAGACAGGGCTTATATTAGGCCAGAATTAAGCCTTAGTTCAATTGACCCTTTGCCGGCAGTTTGATTGACAGGCGATCTAACCAATCATAAACCCAAATCCGCCATTTTGTCTGACGGAAGGAGTCAGGGAAGTTATTAGATTAACGTGGTGAACTTTTGTGTGTACTCACGTCTTTCCGCGCTTGAAACAACATTCCTTCTGATGTCCATTCATGTTTATTTGATGCTATAAATGAACTAGAATGAAGAGATGTTGGTTCACGAGCCGATTGAAGGATCTACAGCGATCTGTCACAACACATTAAAGAGCCACTATACAGTATTTATTGTTTAAACTTCTTTAAAAAATTACGATATTTTAAATATGAAACTGTTTCATATCAAAAGTAACCTGCTCTGTCTTATCTGTCAACGCGTTGTCAGTGTCCTCTTTGCTCTGTATTTTGTGTATATGTATTTTTCACTGCGTGAGAACATGATGTGTGGCGTGAGAGCGCATGGGTTGCCGGACATAGCAACAGTAACTAAAGGGGGCGGGTCTTTGCAAAGGGTCAATTAGGGTATAGTAGAATTTTTTAAATTTTCTTTTTTAAAAAAAAAAAAAAGAAAACATCACTGGTTTGCATCTTGAGACAAAACGATGGTACTGACATATTTTAACTTATGTTAGTACAAGTTGCTTTCAATTAAAACAGCTCGAACATGCATTTTAGTCTGAGACTAGGTTTAAGCTTTGTCCGTGAAACTGGGGGTTAATAGTCAGACTTGTTTAACTACCTCCACAGGTTTGCCTGCAGCACTCAGAGTGAGGAAGAGAGCAATGTCAGTGTACTTGAGGTGGATGGAAGATTGGGCCTCAGGGTCTGTCAGGACATTCAGCCAGGAACAGAACTACTGCTCTGGGAAGATCAACAAGAAGCCTCTTTTGAAGAAGAAGTCCTGCAAGTAAAAGCCTGTGAAAACAGTAGTAGAACAAACAGAGATCAAGATAAAGCTCCAGAGGCCATCGCATTAGATCACCTCTCTGGGTGTTCATGTAAGTTTATACACTTATATGTTTATGCTGTATAAGAGGTCCATAATATGATGTTGTGCTTTTGAAAATGTGGAATCTTTTTTGTCTTCTAACAGATTCTGCCACACAAGAGAATACAAATCCTCCTATCAAGGCGAAAAATCTTGTCCAGGACTCTGGAGCCTGTAATTTCAGTGTCCTGGAGCAGAATGGGGTGGATAAGGCACATGGGGAGAAGGAAGTTGAGCAGATCAATGATCGTCCTGCAAGAGAAGAAATTCAAAGTGTCATTGTGAGTACATCACAAGCCCAGAGTTCATCAGAACATCTGAAGCCAGAGAGAAGCCTGAGAGCCAGTTCTCGCCTTGCCGCTAAACCTCGAAAAATGCACTCCTCAGCCAACCGTATCTGCAAACGACAAGATCCAAAGAACAGGTCAGACCTAAACAGCAAGAAAAAGCTCTTGAATAACAAAGACAACAGAATGCAGACACTGAATACTAATGAGCATTCCAGCATGGACCAAAATGAGCAGGATTTTCCTCACTTTACTATCCGAGAGAGGAAGTACAAATGTGACGAGTGTGACAAGAGCTTCTTTCAGCTGTGCCATCTGAAGAAACACAAATTCACACATCAAAATGAGAAGCCGTACATGTGCACTGAGTGTGGTAAACCATACAGTTCACAGGAGAGCTTCCAAGCCCACCTGCTAATGCATCGCGGTCAGAGGCCGTTTCAGTGCCAGCACTGTGACAAAAGCTATGGCTTAAAACGGGACCTCAAGGAGCACCAGGTTCTCCACTCAGGCGAGAAACCGTTTGTCTGTGACATCTGTGGAAAAGCTTTTGCTCGCCGGCCCTCGCTACGTGTCCATAAAGAAGTCCATCGGACAAAAGAGCCGGACTACCAAACTCCCAAGGTCAAGTGTCCAGAGTGCAGTAAAGAACTGGCCAATTCTGGCTCTTTGAGGAACCACATGCGTCTGCACACCGGAGAACGGCCATACATCTGCCAGCACTGTGACAAGAGCTTTCGCCAACGTGGCAATCTGCTTGGACACATGCGCATCCACACGGGAGAGAAACCCTACAAGTGCGACCACTGTGACCTGCGCTTTTCTCAAGTGCCTGAACTGCGCCGGCACCTGATTTCACACACGGGTGAGGTGTATCTGTGTCCTGTCTGTGGTAAGGCTTTACGGGACCCTCACACACTGCGGGCCCATGAACGGCTGCACACAGGAGACAGGCCCTACAAATGTGAGCAGTGTGGGAAAGGGTACACCATGGCAACCAAACTCCGGCGCCACCTAAAGTCTCACCAGGAAGAGAAACCGCATGTTTGCCAGGTGTGCGGAGCCAAATACACGATGATGCAGAGTCTACAGCGGCATCTGCAGAGTCTACATCACTCAGACTCCGGTCACGCATTGCCCACACGAGGTCGACCCAAAAGGTCAGGCCAGAAAGCAGAGGGTGAGCCAGATAGGACTGACTGCAGCAATTTGGAAGAGGGACAGACTGTGACTTATGTTCAAGCCTCAGAGGATTTCGCTATGATGTCTCACCCAGAACGTGCCATTTTGAACTCTGGTGTGTACCACCATGGCACAATTGTTTTGGAAAAAGGAACGGAGAAGGCTCTTCAACGTATTGAGCTCAGTGAGAATATCTTTGAGATTATTGTCTCTGATGAAAATACCAAGTGTATAGTTATGCAAGAACAGCCTTCTAATTGTATAGAGATTCAGCAACAGGAAGCTAATGCTGAATGCATAGTTGTGCAGGAAAATGATACCAATAGCGACTGTATTGTAGTTTCAGAGGCAGATGCTAATAGTTGTTTGGTTATATTACAAGGTCAGGATGGTCTAAGTTCAGTGGCAGAGACTGTAGAAATAGAGACAGGGCTGTGACAATAAAGTGTTTCGATCTCAAACAGAATCTCTTCACATTATGTCTCACACGAACGAAAAAACATCCTTTGTGAAATAAATGTATAAGCTATGTTGAATTTAAGTCTTGCTGTTCTTTGATTTTTAGAAGGGTTTGTGGCACGTATCAGTAAATATTGACTGTGCACAGTGGACCTTGTTTCATCACTGTTTATACAGACATTGTACAAGTACATCAGCAAAACACAGCTGCGTTTGGAAATGAGCTAATACAAGTATCTGTTGTGTTGCAAATTATTACGTCTTTCTCACGTTAACTGTTAAAGTAAAATACTATGTTTGTACTTTTTACATAAATACATGATGTTTATTATTAAGAGGAAATGATAAGCAGTAGCTACCCAGTTGATAAGAGCTAATGAAGATCTTCACCTACATAGGATCATAATTTCAAGATGAAAGATATTTCTGTTGGTTGGTTACCAAAAAGCACCCACAGTTAAAATATACTTTGTATTTAAAGAACAAAGCTCTGTGTGAAATATTTAAACCGATTTGTTTCAAGATTTTTTTCTTTTTTGTAAATTAATATAAATATTACATTTTGTTATCTTGTTTTCATTAAAAAATATCTGGTTCATGTTCCTCAGAAAGGAAAGAATGTTCCACGTTGATATGATACAGAAGAGATGGGCTCTTTTTGTGAAAAGAGTTCAGACACTTTGTTCTCTTTGAACTCTGGTAGTTCAATATTAACTCGGTGATTCCAGTAACTGCAGCTCAGGGCTTTTCTAACTGAGTGGGTGATAGATTCGATGAGACGCTCAAAGTTTTTTCAGGATTACAGGCTCAGTCATCCCCAAGAATGGGAGCAAAACGAGCACCTCTCTTTCTCTCCCTACTCTTCGGACAAGTTCTCCAGCTCACATTGTGTCATGACGGTAGGAATTTACAGAGATTTTGTCATTTACAGACATCTTTTAGCTATATGCCCTAGAAAACTAAGAACAAATGGATTCTACGATAATACATGTTAGATATAGTATGAGAGCCCAGATGTTTTTATTTATTTATTTATTTTGTTTTTGAGAAATATTGGTTTTTGTGCTTCAGTGTTCATTGACAATAAGGAGGCCTCTCAGATCATTCGGGCAAAGAGGGCTAACAGCTTTTTTGAGGAGAGGAAAAAGGGGAATCTGGAGAGAGAGTGTGTAGAAGAGATTTGTGACATGGAGGAAGCTCGAGAAGTGTTTGAGAGACCTGATAAAACGGTGAGAAATGCAATTTGTGTTGAAGACACATTAACCACATTTGAAAACATGGAAATTTTTGTTGTTGGGTTTTTTAATCAATATACAAGTATATAAAGTTTATCTTTATGAGATCACAGGCATTTGACTTGTGGTATAAATCCATCTTTCTTGTATTTTATGTTTACTGATTTGTTCCATTTCCCCTCAGGTAATTTTTTGGGCGAAATATTTGGGTAAGAATGTATATCACTTTACAGAAAGTTTCAGTATAAACAGTGACAACATTTTGTGTAAACAGTTTCTATTGAACCAGGGACAAAGTGCATTTTCACTGGCCGTGCTCAATATACAAATTAAAATGAGTGTATTAGTATCAGGGTTGCACAATGGCTAATTAAACAAAAAATAGGCCAAAACTAAAACCTGTGGGAACAGTTTAAAAGCAGCCCAATTCCACAGAAACAAAACGCCGACCTGAGAACTCTGTTAGCTGTTATATATTTTCCTTTTTTATTTATATTTTTTCCACAGGCTGTGAGGGAACAACATTAAGCAGAATACCGGCAAATATCATCAGTTTGAGAGTATGTGTGAGCACAGAGGGTAAGGGTGATACTTACTCACACAACACAGAATATGTTGGCAAAACTAAAATATGTCCTTTCATAACACAAAGTAATTTTTGGTAAAAGCTAGTGACTGATCATAACCCAATTAATTTGATGTTTGACTGACAGTGTTATTTTTGTCATTGTTCTCGTTTTTACTAGTATTTTGTATTAGTTTAAATATTTTCCATTTTCTATTTAATTTTAGTTTTTTTTTTAATTTTCCATATGGTTTTTATGAATGTTTACTTCTGTTTTAGTTATTTTAGAGCTAGTTTTAACTATTATATCACTGTTGACAGGAGACTGTTTCATTAATGTTGGCGAATCCTACTCTGGTAATGTGTCTGTCACCAAGTCTGGAAGGTCATGCCAATACTGGAAAAGCAACTTCCCTCACAGGATTCAGTATGTATTCAGTACTTCTCTCTCTTTGTTGTTCTTGTGTTGATCTACCTTTAACAGTACAGCAACTGTCATCTCTCAGTATTGGCAAAACCACCTGTTTCCCCCTTCTAGTGAATTTAATGTGACACAGAAGCAGCTACCGGAGAACTTTTGCAGAAACCCAGATAAGAGCAAGGAAGGCCCTTGGTGTTTTACAAGAGACCCGACGGTCAGGAGGGAGCCCTGTGGCATGCCAAAATGCGGTAGAGAAAATCGCTAAACCTTACTGCAAAATGTGCTGTGGTGCAATCACTAAAGCTGGCAACCAGAATCTTGAGCCATCACCGTTGTGTCATTGAACTCTGGAGAAATTATATCTGTAATAACAAGTGAACTTGATGTTGCTTTGCATCTGCTAAATGACTTCTGAATTACTAAAACACATTTTACCTTATCTGATAGCTAGTGTCACCTATCTGAGCCCTGTTTATGCTTGATCATAAATAATAAAAAAAGGTTTCTACATTTCCATTCCATCAAGTTATGCTAGTCCACCAGACTGATCATCTCACTCTTGCCTCCTCAGGTGAGACTGTTGTTCCCCCTCCGCAACCTCCTACTGTGAAATCTGAAGAGCGTTATGTCAAGAGTAAATGTCTGGCTGAAAATGGGGAGACTTACACAGGGGATTTGTCTGTGTCTCTGGGGGGTCATACATGCCTGGAATGGAGTGCAGCAGAAGTGCAAGCCTTGATTAAAGGAAAAAAGTTTCTGCCTCAAGTTCAGCTGGTTAAGAACCACTGCAGAAACCCAGATGGAGATATGGAGGGTCCCTGGTGCTACGTAAAGGAAGCAGGCGGAAACATTACCATTGATTACTGTGACTTAGAGTTGTGTGGTGAGTGAACAGAACTTCCTTCCACAAACACACACACGTTAACAACTAAAAATATTCATTTCTTCCTTTGAACTTTGGACCTTGATTGAACATGACATCTGGACCACAGTCTTTAAATTAGGATTTATTGTCATTATTTTAATGAAGCAAAAACACTTTCAAATGTTAAGGAAGTCTAAGTGCATTAGGCAAAATTCATCACACCACTGAACATCATTCTCTCTTTGTCATTCACTTTCAGATGCTCCTCTGGACAAGTTTGTGGAGGAAGGGGATGGTCGAGAGAGAACAACTCTCGAAACCAAAAGGAAATCTTTCTTTAACCCCCGCAGCTTTGGCAATGGAGAGCAAGGTAAGAGTCTGATGCCTTCACTGTCTGTGTTGTGGATGTTATCAAGTGCTTTGAGATTTTGTATAGTCAACTGATAATTAAGAGTAAACTGCTTTTTGTCAGAGTGTGGCGTGCGCCCCTTGTTTGAGAAGATCAACAAAGAAGATAAGAATGAGAAGGAGCTACTGATGTCATACTCGGGAACCAGAATAGTGGGAGGAGAGGAGGCTGAAATGGCCAGTGCTCCATGGTGAATACATCACTGGGGCTGTTTTAAATGTTCAGATATCTGGCCATTACCGATCATGTCCACAGCTAATGCTGCGTGTTGTACATTTGCAGGCAGGTGATGTTATATAAGCGTAGCCCTCAGGAGCTGCTGTGTGGAGCCAGTCTGATCAGTGATGAATGGATTCTCACCGCGGCCCACTGCATTCTCTACCCACCATGGAACAAGAACTTCACCATCAGTGATATCATCGTCCGCCTGGGAAAACACTCTCGTACCAAGTGAGCCCTCAAAAAAATTCCATAAATCATGCATATATTTCTTTTCATCTGACTGCACCGATACATACTTTGTAAAGGTCTACTTGTAAAAAGCCAAAAGCTGTGAAATATACAGTAAGTAATTTAGAAACCACAGTTTACAGGACGTTTAAACTCTTTCCTGTTTCTGTCTGAGTCAGGTATGAGAGGGGCACTGAGAAGATTGTGGCCATTGATGAAATCATTGTCCACCCTAAATATAACTGGAAGGAAAACCTGAACCGAGACATTGCTCTTCTGCACATGAAGAAGCCTGTAGTCTTTACGAGTGAGATCCACCCTGTCTGTCTGCCCACCAAGAACATTGCAAAGAAGTAAGAAAATAAAGTAGTATAATGTATATGTTTAAAGCAGCAATGAAACTGAAGTAGTGTCAGATTTGAAAACCATGGAAAAGAAAAAAAATGTAGGGATAGGGACATGGTTCTACGCATCGGTTGTTGTTTGGACAGAGGCAGATCTGAATGCAAGTTTGCAGTCAATTGTAAGAAAGGGGTGACGTTTAAGCTGACTAAATGATTAGAGAAGTCTGATGAATCATCTACAATAAGATCAATAACATGCATTTAGAAAACGTAGATTTTCACACTATAAAGATGGTAACCTCTTGAAAGGGCTCATTTTATGCATTTGTTCACCTTTATTTATGGTGAAACCTATTTTCTTGGAGAACAACAATGTTCGGAAAATGCAATTTTACCATATTTTAGTGGTTTACACATATCTGTAACTGACTGATTTTCTCTCTGAAGTTTGATGTTTGCAGGTTTCAAAGGCCGTGTAACTGGCTGGGGGAACCTCAGGGAATCATGGACATCAAACCCAACAAATCTTCCTTCGGTGTTGCAACAGATTCACTTGCCCATTGTGGACCAGAACATCTGTCGCAATTCCACCTCGGTCATCATCACTGACAACATGTTCTGTGCTGGTAATACTCATCATATTCGTCATGGTCTTTAGACCCTAGACTGTTCAGGTTCTGAGAATTTGTCAGATGCTTTTGCCCTCAAGTGTCACGGCAAGGTCATCTTTTGTTTTCTAGGTTACCTGCCAGATGATACAAAAAGAGGTGATGCTTGTGAAGGAGACAGTGGAGGGCCTTTTGTGATGAAGGTATAATAATGTATACATTCTTCTCTCCTCAAACAAGTTTGACTTACCAATGACTGATAAAGTTCTGTTTGCTGGACTCACACTACTTGTACATCTTGTCTTTTTAAAACCTATCACTTCCCACAGAGTCCTACAGATAAACGGTGGTATCAGATTGGTATTGTGTCGTGGGGAGAGGGCTGTGATCGCGATGGCAAATATGGATTCTACACGCACTTATTCCGTATGCGTCGCTGGATGAAAAAAGTCATTGACAAAACAGGCTCAGCAGATGATGAGTGATCTTCCGAGCTGGAAAGAGACCTTTGCCACACAAGAAATAAACACTTTGGTCAAATATGATCAAACCTGCAAATGGATGAATAAATCTGAATTCTTTGTATGTTGATAGCAGTGTGTGAGCATGGAGTTTCTTTCTGTGTATTGATGGTGAGAATGGGCAGGTCTCTTCTTTATAATGAAACAAATGTAATTCTAGTTCTGAGGTCAGTGAAATGAAATATCAGGTTATTGCCACAGAAATAGAGAAGGAACAGTGACATGTGACTGATCACAGTTGTAAGGGTGTGATTACAACACACACACCAAAGATGCTCCTTTTTTCTTTGTTGAGATGCTTTAAAAGAAGAAAAACGCTAGCAATTAAAAGACCATAGATGTTACTATTAGTTAATTAGCATTTAGTATTTGGAATGCAGAGAAAATTAGTATTAAGATTAATTTTAAAAAGGTATTTTGTGAGGCTGTGCATTTTCACTGAATTGAACACTGAATCCTCTTATTACCAATTTCCTCTATTTCACACCAAAATGTCACGCAATGCTAAAATAAATGTAGTTTCAGGGTAATCGCAAGAAATACAGCTTATGTTTATTATTTTTACATTTCTGGACATGGTTTTGGGGTTTGTAACTTATATTCTTTATCCAGCATGATTCTTGTTTATTATTTGAGTTATTTCCCCATTGTATCTTCCACCCCACCAAGTGGTCCACTTCATGAAAAGACATATTATAACACCCACAAACTGAAATGCTTAATATATCATTTTAATTCATTAAAAGACCATGTGTTGCTTTGTGTTGCTAAGATACACCGGTCCCTGAATGAAGGGGCGTTGACATGGAGGACATTTTAAATTGCATTTAAATTGCATTAAAACGTGTGTATATATATATATATATATATATATATATATATATATATATATATATATATATATATATATATATATATATATTAATCCCGTTCAAGATCATTTCCTAATAAGTGGCCTATTGTACCTGTAGTTCAACCAATAGTTATAATGGCAACATATTTTTGGGGGTGTGGCCATACGTTCTCCTCCTGCTGCATCCGGGCTGTTTACACTGAACTACACGGATCGCAAACCGGAAGTCCCTAATGAAATTCGCAAGATTGACAGTTGTGAAGACTTCAATAGGGAACGCTGAAAATTAGGTAAACTCATTTCTCCTTATTTGACTTCACAAAACCTGCAAGGGTCTGCTCAGTGTTTCCTCTGCTCAGATAAGCCTCTATCCGTGCGGCGTGGAAACACTAGTTAGAATTTCCGTTCTGTTAAGTCAAGATGAAACAGGTTTGCAGCTAGTTAGCTTAGCAGACTGTCGACTGATCAAAACGAGACAATATGTGCAGCATTTTGCTTTAACGCCATCACTGAGATGTAATCTGTTGCGTTTTGTGTAAATCACATGTCTGCATGTTGACTCTGTTGTTGCTGAGTACACACACGGTTCCGTGTCCAGATGTCGCGTTTCCTTAGAAACGCTGTGGAACCGACAGCATCTGTCCTGAGAGCTCTCGACGTGTTTCACTACACCAGACGACGAGAAAGAGAGTAACCGCGTCTGCGCTCACATTCACTGTCCTTTTTTTACGCCTTTAGGGAATCTTTATTTGGTGTTGACTACGTATGCTGCAGTGTAACATGTTATATTCAATCTAAAAACATTTCAAACAGCCATTTGTTCTTTATTATTGTTGTTGTTGTTATTATTAAGCAGTTTTTACGGCCTCATATTAATTGAGAGACATGTATGGAGTCACCCCAGGGTCACGTAGAATGAACCAGTAATGGTAAATCTTTAACTATCTTCACCGTTTTAACCTAAAATCTACTCATTTACTAATGCGATCATCTGTTGTGTTTTCTGTCCTCTGGATTCATGTGTGGATGGCGACGACACTGCAGAGATTTGCTGAAGCTCGCCACACACGTGCTTCGCCCTGCAGATTATTCTGCGGTAGATGTGCTGACCACATCTGAACTAATGCTAAATGGCTCCCTAGACCAGAAACAAAACAGATAATTATTGCATTGGCAATCGATTTTTAGCAGACGTTTGGGAACTTATGAACGGGCATTGCTGGTATGAGCGGCGTCTGACAGAAGACACTGCTGATCTGCCACAGATTAACTGAGGACGAGAAAGCAAGCTATGAGGACAGATCTCAGTGTTTTTTTCCCCCCTGTATTAATATTGGAGACCTTTTATAAGTAATAGTGAAATCTTTGTACCTTGTTTGTTTATAAGGTCATAAGGTACACTGGCAATTATTTATATATATGTTATTGTGGTCTTTATTTATGAAGTCTTTTAGAAAGCATATAGTTTATTTTGGAGGTGTTGGGGTTTCTTAAGCTCTCTTTAGGTTCTTTGTTTCTGTCTGAAGTGCTGGTTGACTTCACTGAAGCCTCTGAAGCACAACTGTGAATGAGGCGCATTGTTTTTGCTGATGATCTTGTGAACTGTGTGATGAATTAGAGAACCATTGTAGAACAGGACTGATTTTGGACGAGTGCTGTTTGGTCAGAACAAAAGGTTATATGATCATGTTCTGACATCAAAGATGGTTGAGCAAATAGCTACTCAAGAGGAGCTTCTCTATGTGATTTCTATGACTGTAGTCAGATTGACATCAGCATTTACAACAAGGCTACATATCTGAGATAAGACACATTCTTTAATCAGAGCAACAGATCAGTCTTCACTTCACGTCACCTGAAGAATGTTGTGTTATCTCGTATGGATGTGGGTGTGAAGGCTGTCTGTCACAGATCTTAGTAAATGTGAAGCTGGCTCCGCTATAGGGTAAAGGATATAAATAGGAGCATAGGGTAAGACTGAAATTTCTTGTTAGTATACGGGTGGACGGCCACATTGCCGCATGACACCAAAGCGAGGGGACTGTCACAGCAGATCACTGTCTGAGTCCTACTGACGCCTGCATTAGTCGCCTTACAGCTACACGCACGGATTCACGATGCCACAGTATTTTCATGCTAAAAGAATAGTTACAAAATGTAATTATAACATATAAATAATATTGTTAGAATTTAGTTTTAGTTTAGTTCCTCAAAGCTTGACCCTGCTGACACGAGAAGATTGATATTGTGATAATAATGATTATGGCTAATAAAAACACTTGAAGGTGTGGGTTATTTACATTGCATAGGGGAGTAATGTTCTTTTATGTGTTTTAGTGTGTTAATTCCTGTTGATTAATGCAAAAACTTAATGTAAGACTAGTGATGTTGTTCACTGCATCAGTCCACTACATGGTTTTCTCAATGAAATCTATGGGCAAGCTTTCACATAGATGCACTTTGTACTGTTTTATGAATAGCTCACCAAATGGTTTTAATGGTTGATAGTTTGCTTACTGTACGATGGAGTGTAGATGGAAGCTTGTGATTATGTGATCTGGAAACAAATCCTTTTTTAAATCATGATGGATTTAATGGACCTGATTTGCAAATTTAACAAAATCGAATGCAATGCAAAAAACTGGTTACTGGTTCTTTTGAATGCAAAATTAATGCAGTGAAGAAATTAAATAGTTGGTCAACTATTAGTTGTCCAAGACAGCACAGAAGCAAAAGCTCAGTTGTTTCCCTTTATTCCACAACTGCTTAATATCCCATTAGCTGTGTCATTTATGAATATAAACATATCCTAATAATAGAAATATTTATTTCAATGCTGGTTTCGCTATTACAAAGCTGTTGTATGAGGCTGAATTGGCTGCGCTTTAAATAATGGAAAAATTTGGTAACACTTTATTTTATAGTGCTATTGTTACATGTATTTACTATGGTAATAACTAGAAGTTATACATAATTGACCCTTCGCAAAACCTGTTGCTATGTTCGACAACCCTTGCTCTCTCACACCACATATCATGTTCTCCTGCAGTGAAAAATACATCGCGGAGCAAACAGGACAATGACAACGTATGAAACAGTTTCATATTTAAAATATTGTCATTTTTTAAAGCAGTTTAATTACACTGTAATACAGACTGACGCCTTAAAAAAAAAGTGTAACCAAAAATTCTATAATTTTGTGCATGGGCACTTGCGTTATTGTAAATGCTCTTGATACAGTGTAATTATACTTTTAAGTACTGAGTAATATTTATTAAGAACATGTACTTACAATAGCTATAGGATTAGGGTTTAGTTTGGGGTTAGTCGCATGTAATGCAGAATTTACTGTTATTGCTACAGTTAGCCTTGTACTTGTAAAATAACAAGGATGCTGTTAAATAAAGAGTTACCTAAATGAGGCAGAAAACGAAATCAATATTGGCCTGTTTCTGATGTTGTTATGTAATCATTACTGTGCCTTCCTTTATTATGAAAAGTGCTTCCCTTAAACAATCCTCACAGGGATTGATTCATAGATAGCAGGACTGTGTTACGAAACAAACTCAAAAGACCTGTTCAGCATTTGTCATTGTGGTCACCCATGTGAATTAGCCAGTTACTGATCAAGCATGTCTTTGCGTGGGAAAACGCTACGTTTGCACATGCTTTTGTTGGGCAGACAGGAACCTAATGTGAAGCGAACTGAGCTTTTGCAGATCTCAGTATAATGTTATGTGTTATAGTATTGTACTGTTCTGTGTCTAACTGTTGTGTGTGAATTGTGTTGTTTTAGAGGACCATCATGTCCTCTGACTTGCTGGTGGACCTTCAAGATGATCTGGTAGGAGATGACTCTCCTAGTGCTGCCCTGGACCAGCTCAAACTGGTACAGGACAAACAGTGGCTACCAGATGACCCTGTTAGCCTGAGCAAATCCGGTGAGTGGAAATTGTGTGTGTCATAAAGGATAACAATGATGTTTAAATGTCTCTTTTTGCAGAATTATACTGAACGTTTTGGAAAATAAAGCCATGTGAGAAAAAGGAAGTAATTGCCAGGAACTCTACCATTTTATCATGAAATGTAATCATATGCTTGTTATATTTAGAAGCAAGTGAAACCTTCCATTTGACATAATTGTCACGGGCTATTTAAGAGCCAGCAGAGAACTCAAGTAGTCATGCAGCATTAGTCATACAGCACACACACAACACATGCATACATCCGGAAACACACTTTACCACTCTTACCAAGGAGAGTACTATGACTGGACGGGTGTGTTAAATCCTGTGTAATTCCTTTGCCAGTGAAGCTCGGATGCTTCAATAAAGTAGAATGAGAGTGATCTGAGAGGCTGACTTTCTCTATTGCCGTAAACTCTATAACATGTGTTTGCTAAACTGGATGTTTCCATGCAGGGTTTGGCATTGATTTTGCTCACCAGTCACTGCCTGTGGCTAGTGGTTTTCCAAAGTTGAATTCCCAAAATGTAAATAATTTTAGCAAAATTGCTATTGATATGCTGTCGGTATGACCAACGGACATTTCATGGTCCTTTATAGTCTCGAATTTAAAATTGATTATCCCAACCACAAAAGAGCAAACACTGTGAGCAGGTAGTGCTCATGGGAGTTGTAGTTTCATAGTGTCACATTGTAATTATTTTATTATTTCAGATGCAGTTTGAGAAGACTGCAATTAAAATAATATATATGTTGGTGGGTGTTATTGTAGTTTCCATGTTTCATCTCTGACTGTAATACTGTAGACATTACAGAATATTTCCATGGCTTACTTTTAATCCATAACAGACATTAATATAATCCGTATCATTAATGTGTATCATTTTACATTCAAATGATATTTTAGGATCCCACGAAGAGTCTGTAAAATTGCATTTTTTTAAAAAAAAATTTGTTTGAAGTTTATTATTCATTATATTCTTTCCTGCAGCTTCAGACATTAAAAGTCTCGGTGACACATCACATCTGTCCTGGGACGACCCCTTCTATGACATCGCCAGGCATCAGATTGTGGAGGTGGCAGGTGAGGCGCTATTAATGCGTAAGCGTCACCAGCTAACATTTATTCTAGTTCTAATGTTCTTAATCTTTCTCTTTCTTTGTAGGTGATGATAACTTTGGTCGGAAGGTCATCGTTTTTAACGCTTGTCGCATGCCCCCCCATCATCAGCTGGATCATCATAAGCTTCTCATGTAGGCATGACTGCTCTTAATTGATTTATGTGCTTCATTTGTAGATGCATCAAGCTGGGCTTAATACACTGCATCAGCTATGCATTGCCTTTTTTCCTGAATATGGGTGGTTGACATGGTTTTCGTTTTTGTTATCATGAGGTGTGACATTTGGTATGACATTTAAAATAATAGTTTGATCGTTGTAAATGGTGTGAGTAAAAGTTTTATTAAATTGTGGTGCAATTCTATTCACCAGATTCATATACTTAATATGAAACTAATTTCAGTAGATTAAAATGAATGTAACTTTTATAAAAATGTATAATACACAGTATGTCAGATCATTTTGCAGTTTCTATAAATATAGTTTGACTAAATTTTTCATTTCATATTCTCAAGGTTATCGATTCTCCATTGTTTGCATAAATGTCAACCACTTAGTATATGCCAAGTAATGAATCAATCATATGTTCAGTGGGTCAAAGCACCATAATGATCTAAGACATGGAAGTTTTTAATGAAGTGAAATCGAGAAGGACGTCTTACATCTGTTTAGTTCCTTTTTCTGAACTTCAGTAGTTGTCTGAGAGGATAATGGCATGTGTAATGAAAACTACAGCAAATTTGACAGACTCTTAAGTGTATAAATGAAACCTGAAGTTTCAGTAGTTGACAGATGACTCACAAATCAAACATAGTGTTAGTTCTTGCATCAGCTGACTCTCAGCTGATCTACGTCTACCTATAGGAATGTGACGCCTATCACAGCATCCCTATATATAAGGTCCATTCAGTATTATCAGCAGCTTTATCACAGTTGCTCAGGAGCTAATTACTCCGTCCCCAGCTTCTCCTGTCAGGACTTGGCCTTTTGATATTCCTCTTCAAATCATGAATTTTTTCTTGAATTATGTTGTTCATTAAATTATTGAACATTAATGATATCTTGGTTCTGTTCTGTTTAACCTAAAGGGGGGTATCACTGCCCTCCCTGCTCTTATCCATTCTGGGCTGCATGGATGGGCAGGGAGTTCTTATCCAGAACAGAACCATACCACCAATCCATGGTCCTGACAGAAATTCTCATAAAGGCAGATCTTCTTTCTGTTTGTTTTAGTGTCTAATGTGAAGTTTTTGTTTGGTGTGTGTTTATTGATTGATTGATATTTTTTTGTGCAGGTATTTGAAGCAGACTCTTGATAAGTATGTGGAGAGTGATTATACCCTCATCTACTTCCATCATGGATTGACCAGTGAGAACAAGCCCTCTCTCAGCTGGCTTCGAGATGCCTATCGGGAGTTTGACAGGAAGTGAGTGATGCTTTTGTTAGTGAGTGGTTCATGAGTGCTTTAACAGCAGTAAACAAGAGCAATTGGTTCTCATTGGTTCTCTCAAGCTTCAGTTTCGCTGTCTGTTGCAGGTATAAGAAAAACATCAAGGCGCTGTACATCGTCCATCCCACCATGTTTATCAGAACCATCCTTATTCTCTTCAAACCCATCATCAGGTCAGCGCCACACTGTGCTCAATATGCTGATCTTCGGTCTTCAATGTCTTCAATAAGCTTCTATTTTATTGTGTATTTGATCGTATTCTATTAGATCTGTACTGTAGGCTGAGTTTCCCAGCCTTTATTCTATACTTTATTTTACAGCTTTAAGTTTGGCCAGAAGATAAATTACATAAATTATTTGAGTGAGCTGGAGGAGGTTGTGAAGTGTGATCAGCTGGTGATTCCCAACAGAGTCAGAGAGTAAGAAATTATATATAGACTTTCATGCTTTCATATATGCAGTTGTACTTGGATCATTTTTAGCCCAGAAGAAATTCAGTCAAAAGTAAAGAGTTTCTTTGTGTAGGTATGATGATAAGATCCGTCTGTCCCTGAAGCCGTCTGTCGTCCCTGGACCGATCTCCCCCCCCCGTAGTCCTCCTCTTCCTTTCCAGCAGTTTGGTGTCCCGCTTTCAGAGTGAGTTTTCCTTATACTTTTCCTCTCACGTCCGATACAGCTTCTGTTACTGCCGAAAAGCAAGAAGCACACCTTCATTCATGAGTTAGGACTGAATGTACTCTTAATCCTGCCATTGCCATTTAAGGGTTTTTTGGAGGAGCTTTGCTTATTGAAATGATGTAATTGATATGTTTTGTTGTTGTTTGTAATCAGATTGAGACACAGGGCGGAAGACTCCGAGGGAATTCCACTAGTCATGCGTGATACTATTGGATACCTGCAGGAGAATGGTTGGTCTTTTACTACTTTATTTAGATTTTATTGCCTTCATGGGTTGAAATTGTCTGTTTAGCTCACAGTCATAGGAATGCTATGCAGATTTTTGTAAATGTATTTATTTATTTGCTTTGCTTATTCAAGAATGTGAATTTCATTACCATCTTCATTTGTAGGTCTCCAGACGGAGGGAATATTCCGGCGTTCTGCAAATGTTTCTTTGGTTAAGGAAATTAAGCAGAAATATAACTCTGGTAAAGTCATGTGATGGTCTATACACTTTTCCTGCTCATAAAATCGATGGGCATCAGTCCTCAGAATGTTGCATGTGTGTGTGTCTGTAGGAGAGGAAGTGAGTTACTCTCAGCTGGACAATGTTCACTTGGCAGCTGTGATTCTAAAGATGTTCCTCAGAGAACTGCCAGAGCCGCTCCTCACCTATCAGCTCTACAATGACATTGTCAACTTCCACAGTGAGAACACAAACATACAATACACTCGCATACCCACCTCCACATACCAGCAGCTTTCAGAAAACTCACACACGCAAACACATCTGTACACCTCCTACACCGACTTTTGTTGACTGATTTGCTAAAACATATTTTTGCATACAAACTATTTACAGTTAGCAATGAAAGGGACAAATGCCCCCACACGCTTTGACATAAACATAGTTTGCATTCCTTGTGTTGTTAGATGTTGACACGGAGTCTCAGGCAGAAAGAATTCGGAACATGCTGATATCGCTTCCTGAGGAGAACTATGCATCACTGCGCTTCCTCATACAGTTCCTTGCTCAGGTAATACTCTTCATAATTAGCAATTTTCCACAAATTTTTTTACGTACATTTTTAAAATATTTTATAATTGACATATTTTATATTTAGAACTTATTTTTAATGTTTAACATTTTATGTTAAATGTATTTACTATTATACTTCTTCAGATATTTCAGCAATTTCAGGCTAGCTAGTTTTGAAAGCATAAGAGCCCACCCTCCCTTCAGAGCATCTCCAAAGCCACACCTCCTTTAAATCTCATGAACGCATACAGAGACGTCCTTAAATTACCTCATGTCTCAAAGCACATAACATTACAATAATAATGAACGTAAACTTACAGAGCTCTAGCTACCTCCTGACTGTTGCAGATTCATTTCGGTGTTGATAGTGTTGACATAGAAACGCATTAAATACGAGTCTGAGGATGTGAACAGCTCCTGGTAGAATGTCAGATGTTGCTATCTTGTAATTATGGCTATGACATGGCGTGAATGCAGCATAAGCTCATTTTTTTGGTTCAGGAGGAACTGTAAAAGGCGGCTTCTGTTTCTTTGGTGCTCTGTGACTGTCTACAACTCTGCATAGCCTTTCAGAACGTGCTGATGACCAAATGCAAGGATTGGACGAACATTTTTTGGTCCTGTAACTTCCAAGTTTTACAATTTAGACCACTTCTGTTATTGATTGCTATCAGGATGTGAAGAGAGTTTCAACCTGTATAACAAAAATGTTTATAAAACAAATTGCCTACTCTACCTTTAAATGTAGTGTGTAATATGGCTGCTGCGAACAATGTCTATTTTGCTCCACCTTCAAACACTGTAGTTGTAGCTGAGGCCTGGAAGAGTTTGGTTGAGCATGTCGAGAAGATTCTGTTTTCTGTGCTGCAAAAGCAAGTTGCGTGCTCTTCTAAAGGATGAGGACCCGGGCTCGATTTGACCTTAAATTTGACCTTGGATGCATGTAAACCTGCTGTTGGAGACCCCCAAAACAAAATTAGGAACCTTTAAAATGGCATAATAAGGGCACTTTAAATAATGATTCTATTTATTAAAGTTTTCTCCACACATAATTTCTTTATTATTATTAAAAGTTCATACAGGTAACTTGATAATTATACAGGTAAACTCAATGTAGCCATAAATATCCCCATTAATCAATCTTGCTCAGTATTGTTTTTCCTACGTTCTCCTTTAAGCCCATTAGTGTTTCTGATCTTTATTGTTATTGATGTGCAGGTATCTGCTGAGAGTGACGTCAATAAGATGACCAATGCCAACCTGGCCGTGGTGTTTGGACCCAACTTGCTGTGGGGGCAGGATGCTTCCATGACACTCAGCGCAATCGGACCAATCAACAACTTCACCCGCATCCTGCTTGACCTATATCAGGAGGTCTTCGTTCAGTGAGGAGCAGGAGAACTTTTCGTGTTGACTCCGCCCCGGTTATTGTTCCACCCCGTTCCATAGCTTTGCTCCTCTGCTGTGTCCCGTCCTTAGTGTCCCCCTCAGTATTGCCAAATGCATGAGTATTTCAACTGGGTGAAGCTACACAAAAAAGGATTCTAGAAGGTGCAGAGCAGTCTTTCACAAAATTTTAGGCTGTGGTTAAATTCTGACAATCATCTTTTCTCTCCTGCAGAAGTCATGTAGCTGCTGTCAGACATAATGGTACTGCACGGGCACAAGAGTTTTATAAGGTCTGTTAGCAGAGGCCTAAATCAATAAACCAACAAAGAGTACAGGTAGCCATTTTTATTTTTTCGTAGCTCATCAGCTGTACTTTGGATATTGTTTGTTCGACTTGACCGGTGTGAGTTAATTTTATTTTTCCGAGAAGAAAAATTAGACAATGCACATGTCCTCTATTTTTGTAAGCCATAGTTGGCACAAGCTATGGACAAGTATAAAGCACTACTACTCAAACTTGAAACACTTATTTTAAACATTCTTCTTTCTTATTACATAAAGTATATAGTATTATGCATTGTCTTAAAGAGCTTTCATTCAGGCTTCATTTATATTATAAGATCATTGTATTATTATTTCTATTGTCCGTTCCATCTTTTTTCTTTTTTTTTTCTCGCTGTCTCAGTGTTTCCAGGAACAGGGCAGATACTTTTATGGCCAGCATAAATTTCCTGATGCTGAAGCAGATTGCGAGAAGCACTCTGGCAGTAATTCTTTTTGTATGCATATATATATGTATATATATATATATATATATATAAAATATATAATATATAATATATATATATGCATATATAATCTGCCAATAGTCACCCTTCTCCATGTATGTGTGGAGTTTTGTGTATTGTGTGTGTAGTCTTTTCAGTAATGCTGTTCTATTACATTATACCCCAGACAAATTCATTTTGGCCAAAGATTATATGGCTAAAATGGTTATGTGCTAAAAAAAAATAAATAAATAAAAAATTAACTAGAAGACCAAACAAAATTAGGAATAGCAAACAACAATTTGATGTCATTTTGTACTCTTAGTAAAATTGTGGGTTTTATCCATTAGGAAATATGTCATAGTGCGATGAGTTATTGCTGGTGTCTCGAGTACATAAAAACTAAGTACAGCAACATTTCAGTTGTATCACAGGGCTCTGTATGTGGAGTGAGAGTTTCCCTTTCTCTTTAATTTCATAATTAATGGTTATGAACTGTCAGGATTTTGCACAAAGGAGGCTTGATTCATGATCTGAAGTCCAAAAGAACCATAAAGCAGGTACTTGGGTACTAATTATTTAGCACTAATGAGTTGTGTCATATGCCTTGATATTGAATTGTAACTGTTTACTGTGTCATGCAAACGTCCTATTCATGTCAATACATCTGAGAATTGACATGTGAACCAGTGGCTTAAATAGTTTTAGACAAGCTCCCTCAAACCCACGTGTCTGTGTGCCTTACTGGAGTGAACTGGCGATGCTGTTGAATTGAATTCCCCTTCTTTGGCCAGATCTGTGAACTTTGTGCCATTCTGTTGTATCTGTATCAAAACGCATACCTGTTTACCTGTACTGTAGACGTGTATCTCTGGTTTCCAGGTGGAACTTTGCATTACTTCTTTTGTGAAGGTTCTTCCATTTTGGCTGTTAAAATGTATTCTGTGCTTTTGAAATCTTTACTTTTGTATATCATGTTGTGAATTCAGAGTAATAAATTGTTAGAGGTGGTGTAACATTTTTTTCCCTTTTTGTGGGTTTGTTTTTTAAGCTTTAGAACATCCCCAGATTGGGGTGAGCACAAAGATACAGAACAGCCATTTAATTGACCCTTCACCGATGGCCAATCATAACCCTGAATCCACCATTTTGTCCGACAAAGCAGTCAGGGGAGTTAGTAGATTAACATTGGTGAACTTGAACTTCTGCGCTTGAAACAACATTGCTTCTGATGTTTATTTGATGCTATAATAAATTAACTAGTATGAAGAGAAGATCGGTTCACGAACCGTTTGAAGGATCTGTCACGACATATTAAGGAGCCACTATACGGTATTTATTGTTTAAAATTATTAAAAAAATTACATGATTTTAAATATGAAACTGTTTCATATCAAAAGTAACCTGCTCTGTCTTGTCTGTTGACGCGTTGTCGGTGTCCTCTTTGCTCCTCGATGTATTTTTCACTGCGGAGAACATGATGTGTGGCGTGAGAGCGCATGGCTTGTCGGACATAGCAACAGTAACTGAAGGGGGCGGGTCTTTGCGAAGGGTTAATTGCCTCTTATATTTTGTCCCAGTAATAGCTAACTAACCTGGGAGTATAATAACTGTATTTAAATGTATTTATTATCAGTTTATTTAATACTTTGGAACACAGTCATTGCCAATAACATCATCTAGAAAGTCAAATAGCATATAAACTAAGAATACAAACAGGAATACAGACGCAGAAAGATAATTTTATATTTTAAGTAATTACATATGATTATGTATATATATATATATATATATATACACACATATACATACATACATATACAGTCAGGCTGTTTCAAGTATTAAAAATACACAATAATGTTTTGAGGTAGGCTGCATATAAAATGAATCTTGTACAGGACAGAACTGTGTTGTTTTTTTGAGGTTGGCATGTTCTAATGTCCTGCTTATAAATGTGCATGTGAGTGTATTTGACAGAGCAGAGAAGTGGGTAATGGTAATTTGTGTGCATGTCTACAATGTGACAGAGACTGTGTGATGATGTGTATGCACTGTTCCTGTAAGGAGCAGATTCTCTGGCTTCTCCAACCCAGCTGAAGCTCAGTTTCAGGGGCAGTAGAGCTCACCAGAGGAAACAGAGCCTTGCTGACCTGCAAGGAACAAAAAGTTCCAGAAGCAGTTTTAAATACCCAGGTATAACCTACATCCAGTACTTCAACATACTCTGTGCAGCGATGTTTCTCTCTTTACCTGCTCTAGGCCAGTGAAGGCCACCCCAAGGTTCACTCCATTTCGGAAGAACGTCAGTGTTCCAGCACTCAAGTCCAGCAGAATTCCGATGACTGTATTTATTTCATAAAAAGGCTCTGTGTATTTTTGACTCTTTCCATTATGCCAGATGAAGCCTTTGTATGATAGGCCCCAACTCTCACTGTCGATGCCTTCGAAGAAAGAATTGGACAATCATAACGGTACAGTAAACAGTTTCAGAGGTTCAAAGAAAAGTGTTGTGTTCTTTTTATGGTCCTCTTGTTTCCTCCCTTGTTAATCGAAGAGGCGTTGATGGGAACATTCCTGTTTAATAATTAGATTATGTAATTCATTTAAATCAACCTGAGTGAGTCATGTGCAGCTCCATATTCGCTATTTCGATCATGCTGCATGATTTTGGCCATAACACATTGATTATCTCCCTGAAATTTGGGTGAACAATGTGGGCATTTCTAAAATAAACATGACTGTTCTCACCTATTAGGTTAACGAACCTTTGGTCCCCTGTGTGAAGCAGTGCATTTTGGGTACCAACCCCCACCATCACGGAGCTTCCATATGGAGGCTCAAGGAACTCAATCTCCCAGTAATGCTCACCATAAGTGAAACCTTATGCAGAAATATGTGTTATTCTTAATGAAAACGACTAGAGAATACTCTACTACTCTAGAGCATTATAAAAACATTAATAGCATTAGTGCAAACAAGCCCTGTGTATGATCACTGCACGTCTATATACTCTGTATGACCCTGATTAAATGTAACATTGTACATTAATATTATAATACTTGAGAAAAACAAAAACAGCGCTATTCACTCAATAGTTTCACCTTTGCTGCCTCTGACCCCTGCGGTACCCTGACTGTCCAGCAGAGGGCTGACATGAAAATACACGGCCTGTCGACACACAGACAGATGAGCATCAGGAGATTTACTGTCCGGATCCCATTCCCAACTCTCCCAAGTGTGATCTCTAAACGAGCGCAACATTTGTTCTCTAAAACACAAAACATACACATCATTCACTATGTAGTAAGGGGGCAAAAAGAAAAGAAAAAAAACCACCTCCCCACATTACCAAAACCAAAAATAATTCTCTCATTAGAATAATTTTAAGTTAAATATACATATAAGGTATGTAATACTTAACGTTAAAGTTATTACATTAAGACGACTGATAATACCATGAGTAATCTAGCCTATTTCTTGACATTTTAAAGTGGAGACCCATCAGACTGGCGAGCACGACGCACACAGCACGCAGGCTACCAAGATACTATAAACAAATGTAACGTAGTACGTGACTTACCAAGTGTACGTCAAGTTACGCAACCCGAAGAAATGAAGAGCAACTAACTTACTTAGGCATTAAAATCCGAAGGAAGAAGGAAGTCTGCACGGTCTCCTTTAAATATGGGTGTTCAGAGAAAAATATTTCACAACTGCTGTCAAAACAACTGGGTTTATCCTAATATGGAAGTAGGCGTGTTTGAGCCATTGCGCTCATGACGTGCCTTACTAGTGTTCTAGGAACGATTCGAAAGCCAAACCTTCGCCATTCTATTGGGTGGCCGTCGAGCTCGCATATATTCATTAACTAATGCAACTCCAAAGTTTGCCTCAAGGAGACAATGTTTTTTTTTACCATTGTAGGATATAGAAGAGGAAAAACAGGCTGTGTGTAATAAATCAGTTTATAACACAACATTTACATGCCATATTAACAAAGTGAGGGGGAGAAGACACTTAAAATAATTAAAGAAGGTCCAGCTCCTGACTTGCCAACCAAAGCTTTAAAAAAGAAAGGAAACATTGCTCACCATTCAAAGACCTGACAAGCAGTAATGATAAACTATCCCTAATTAAAGAAAGGATTAAAAGTTATGGTAAAAAGCATTTACAGGAAGCAGGTAAGCAGACACAGACTCGCAATTCACTGTTGTCAATGTTCACTGTAGTGTCGTTCATGTGCAAGCCTCTAAAACAAAACTGGACATATGCTCAGATTTTCCTTTACATTGATGCTGTAAAGACTTCAGATAGTGTCAGTGACCAGTCGGTGTGCTGGATGTGTTGTCATGATGAGCAAAACAAAAATAAAGGCTGGTACAGGTTTATACATTCATTACAGTGAGCATTACTTACACAGTTCTGCTATCTTAATAAATATAAGGGTGGGAGAATTAATGTCGCTCTTCCTTTAACAGATGCGGTCACCATGCCAGTGGATTCATCTTATGCTGTACCTCAGTTCACTTTTTTCCTTAAATGATGATTCTCTTCATAGACCATTGCACATGGTAAAACTGACACTAAACATGGTTAATGAAGACATCCGATGAAAGATGCCTCAGTGAAGGTAGCAGGACGAGTAAAGAGGTTGTGAAGGATGCAATCTCTGTTCTGTTTTATTGTAGGGTGTCCACAAACGCATCAAACTCGTCAATGTTCTTCTCATAAATGGCCAGTTTCTCTGGAAGAGAGTCCTGCAAAAATACATGTTCACCAAACATTTAACTATAAACACATTACAATGTTACAGACATTAAAACATTGTGCTACAACATGAATATAATGAATCAGTCACCCTACAGTACAGTTTCTAAAAGAACGACACATAAATAACACTTGCAATTATTTAATAGTTCTTAATTTTACTGTCCACACAATTACATTTTTATATTAAGATTTTAAAACCAACCCTGATTTGGTGCTAAAAAATTTAATCATACCTATATGAACATATTCTCATGCCTTTCTTGCATTAAAGGGCATCCTCCCCCATTTAGGCTGCAAAAATGTATAGTATGTGCTGTGACGTGAATATTTGTTTGTTTCTCACCAAGTCCTCAGCCATAGACTGAGCGCTGACATCGATGGACAGGCTTGCGAGTTGAGGAGGATTTTGAAACTCTCTGTAGAAAGTGCCAAGATCCATTGGCAGAAGGTCGTCCTTAGAGAAAGCTGGTTTCTGTTTGGCACACATAAACACAGAACTGGTCATTATGAACCATATCTGCCTATTACCTTATACTTCTTAGAAGGTTTGACTAAATAAGACAATCAATACTTGCTTGTTTACACAATTAGTTTCGTAGTCCAAACCTCATGTTCCAGCTGCCCACACTAAACAAGTCTTTTTTCGTTTTCTCTAACCTTTGTATTGATTATTAATTCACTTCTCTGATCAAATCAGTTATGCTCTGCCATGCATAAACAGACTTGAATAATAACATGATCAAGCAGCTCTCTTTTGGGCCTTTCTGGGGCAACATCAACTAGCTTCAAAGACGTCCATTTGGTATGGGATACTGAATCATTTAACACTAGTATTTATGAAATAAAAATACAGAAGGGTAAAGTCTTCCTTAGATTTATTAAACACCAATCTGAAGCTTTTTCTCAGGTCAGAGTCTAAGCTTCTTTTCAGATGAATAATTGACTCTTCTGGATCACTAGACGCTCTGTCAAGGGCTTCATAATCTTCTTTCTGCTGTCAACCCTCTCAAATGAGGAGCTAAAAACAATAAAATGCCTACCAGTACCCATCTCTCTAATGATTCTGATCAGTCCACCATTCACTCAATGTTTTGCTAATGCTGCGCCTTTCAATCTGCTCGCTGTAATTCAGTTCTCAATATCTGTAGGGGGAAGTAGAGCTTGATAACTATTTTGTTTATTATGTGGTGGTGCACCTACAAAGTCAACCATGACAAAGTCATCATGTGGCTGTCCCCCGCTGTGGCTCGAGCTGTTTGAGTGCAGGCTGCCTTGCAAAGGAGATGAAGGGGCTGGAGATGGAGGAGGGTGCACCTGCAAACAGAGGAAAAACATGAGGAGACAGTGGAGGATGCAGCTGCACGCTAAGGACATGTTTGGTTTGCTTAATCTGCATTATATAAATATGGGTGTTTTTTTGGTTTCAATACCATTGGGTCGTTCTCCTCCAGGTCATAGACTCTTGGAGCGAACGCAGCAAAAGGAAGATCCAGATTGTTTGTCGTCACCTGGAGTAACACATGTTCACAAAACATCAGAATGCATTTTTAAGGTCTGGCATGGGCTTGCCCCAAATTCGTTAAATAAATGCATTATAAAAGTGGACAGATTGTGGCATAGGTACTAGGACTATCATTAGAGAAATTTGCGAGGTGCCATACAGGCAAACAACTTTTGGACAAAAAGCATTGTCTGTAATAGTGAGCAATTATTGGAATAGCTTACCGTGGTCAGTAAGACAGTGTTCTACATATTACTCTTTTAAAGATCACCTTAAATAAGTGGCTTATGTGGAACCAGATGTGTAAACATTTTACTGAGGTATTTGTCCATTACTGTCTGTATACTTGAGTATGTGTCCTTGTGTGTACCTGCCTAGGGACTACAGAGGAAAATTAGCAATGTTGTTATAATCCAGCTTGTTTACATTTTGTATTTTATACTAATGTCCCCATCAAAGAAATAAACAGATAAAATGTTTTGCCTCCCACTGAACATGAAGTTGACTTTGTTCTTTGTGTTTGCTGCACTTAACAGTAACATTTTATATACGTTATTAGCAAGTCTTGGCTAATAAATATTAAGGTTACATTGCCTGACATTTTTAATGTTACAAAAGATTTGTATTTCAAATAAATGCTGTTCTTCTGAACTTTCTATTCATCAAAGTATTCTGAAAAAAATGTATCACGGTTTCCTCAAAAATATTTAGACAGACACAAGTATTTTCAACATTGATAATAAATGTTTCTTGAGCATCAAATCGTCATATCAGAATGATTTCTGAAGGATCACGTGACTCTGAAGACTGGAGCAATGATGCTGAAAATTCAGCTTTGCTGTCACAGGTATAAATTGCATTTTAAAATATATTAAAATAGAAAACATAATATTAATAATAATAATAATATTATATATTTTTTAATTATTTTTGATTAAATTCAGCCCTGGTGAACATAAGAGACTTCTTTCAAAAACAATAAATTACCTCACAGACCCCAACATTTTGAACGGTAATTCTTTGCTTAACAAATCAGTAGTTCATGTAAAAAGAAAAAGAATTTATATGAGAACAAATCATTTCAATGTACATTAACTGATGATGTAATGTTTGTTCTGAAGGTTACTATAAATTATAAGTGTATTCTTACCTGAGTGGTGGCTTTGTTGACGAAAGCTCCAACTTTCCTGGTAAAGGTTGTCTCTAAAGCATTAGAGGGGGACACAGTCTTCACGTCGCTAACAAAAAACACACACACGGAATCAAAATTTGCTGAATTGACAAATTAAAAACAAAAAAAACAAAACAGTATTGAACAGAATCTCTACACACTCTTACCTGCTACAGGATGTGGGCGGTGCCGGTTGAGGGGACTGTCCAGTGGGGCATGATGGGATACGACCGTGCTCAGCTGCGGTGCCATGATTAGGTTGGGCCGGCACCTGCGGGACTCCGCCTTCTTTACCCGGCCCGGCCATCTGATTAGTTAGATAAACACACACATGGCTACCTCGGTCAGAGCAGAATGACATACAAACACAAACATACACACACACAATTCTGTAGACAGGTGCAAGCAATTCCCAGCAGCTGGTCTACATCAGAAAGGACGAAAGACATTAAGTTAGGACAGAGAGGGTGGGGCCTCTGAATGTGTGTGAACCGTACCTGGTGAGGATGTGCAGCAGCAGTACAAGCCGTAGGATGGCACAAATCCACAGTTCCCAGGGCAGGAGTCTGATATGACAGACGAGAGCTGTACAGCTGAGAGAAAGAGAGAGATTCATGTCACAATAGGAGTCAAATGTCAGATTAAGAGCCCTTTTAAACTCCGGTCCTGTATAAACCTCACTGCAGAGCAGAGAGCAGAAGGGAACAGAGAAGTGGTCAGAGCAAACACAATAATGCTTCAAATAAAACAGCAGGCAAGTGAGCTCAAGGAGAAAGTAGCAGTGATTGCAGAGTGCAAACAATCTCTTGGGTGGGTATTACTGTATAACCCTCTTAATTAAAAGGTTATACAAGGTTATGAAAGGTAAGCAGTGGAGTATAGGTTACTGGGCCAGGCCACACACACTTTGTAATTAATCTACCAGCTGCATGCGTGTACACACACTTACACACACACACACTGGACTCACTTGCTGTGAGATGCCAAGCCCCACGAGGGGAACCTTCAGTGTGGCCATCAGAGCCGGCTTAGGTGTCTTAAAATGTGCCTTAGTTACAGTACACACACACTACATGCACACAGAAGAAAGAAAGAAAGAGAGAAAGGAAGAAAAACAAGGGCAACAGAAATGAAAGCACTACCACAGAAAGAGATAACGGGGAGAGAATCTGATGCCATGGCCACATGAATGACCCATACTGAATTTCTTTAGATTAGTCTCCTGCACCCTGAAGTACTACACAGTACAGCAAGACAAATGTTATTTAGTATTATTCATATACTACACTAAACCCTTTTAATATCTATTAATACTTTAAAGTGACTTTTATTGTTATACTTTCAATTTTTATTTTAATCTTAGTTCACATTTATAGTAATTTTGTTGTTTGTCTTTTTATTACTTTTTTATTTCTATTTCAGTTTCATTTGTAGTCATTTAATTTTTAATCTTTAATTTTAGTAAGTTTTATTCCAGTTTTAGAAATTGTATTATTTCAACTTATTTCAGTGAGTTTCCAAGGCAAAAAATTATTTTACATTTTTTAGGTTTAAGTTTTTTTTCATTACTGAAAACAATTTTTAGTTAACCACAACACAATTAAGGACACCAGTCTAACCAAACACAGTAGAAAATAATGAAGAAAAAAAACACTTTAGAATAGAGAGGATTTTTACTACACAGCAGTCTCAGATCATATTCATGACTGGAGGAATACAAAAAAAAATCATAATCATATACAAAGAATGAGACCTGTTCATCAGCTACTGAAGACTCATGAATGAGAACAGCTTATCCATTAAGAGAATTTAACAGTTAATCTCTTAATGGCAGGCTGCACTGCACCTGTATTGAGGCTTGACCTGGGGGGTATTCCAGAAAGCAGGTTATGTGACATACCCAGGTATGTTTAAGAGTAAGTAAGCTGATAACCTCAACTTTTGTTTCCAAAAACAAAGGTAACTTTCAGGGTATGCAAGTAGCCATAGAAACGTACTCTCTGAACATAACCTGCTCCGGAACAGGTCATGTTCCAGACTTAGTTTGCTTAAGCAGTATTCAGATGCGTGTTATTTAATTAATATAGTTATATTAATGTAACTAAATTCGTTAAATAGTTACAGTTAGATATATAACACTATATTATACAATACATACATACATACATGTATATAATAGTGATTTTATATATATATATATATATATATATATTTATTAGGCAGTATTATAATGTTACAATGTTTATTCAATTCTAATATATGTATTTTATTGTAAGCTCACACATGATCTGCTTTTTTCCTTTTTATAACAGGACGTTTTCTATATTATAATTTCTATAATAAAATACATATGCAATATCTTATTAAATATTTAGCATCAAACAAACAATATCATTCTTATTCCCAGTGAATAAAAATTACTTTTTCAATAAAAAGATTGAAAAAAATTATTACACAATCATTGGCGATGTGCACTGAGTAGGCTATGAAAATCTCCATTAAAATGAAGAAGGAAGTAAATGGCGCGCTTTTTCTTAGCGTCTGTTTCCATGATGAATTTCTTGTGTGTTAACCGGGAACATATTCTCGTTTGGCTGAACTTACATACTGATGCATTTTTGGAACCAGCGTACCTCGAGTAAGCAAGGTTTGGGTTAATCAACCGAGAGTTCAGGGTACATGTGACGGTAAGTTAGCTTTGCTTTCTGGAATACCCCCCGGTACAAGGATGGTGGTAAAGGGTGACTTTTGATGGGACAGATGAGTAGGTGATAGTGACGGCATTACCTGTGATGGTGGGGAGGTGGAAAATGATGTGGTGCACACCTCCTGAGAGTCTTCTATTCCTGCATAAGTTCCTCCCTCATCTTCTCCAGGTGCTCTAAGAGAGAGAAATGAGACAAGAGGTTAAGAGAGCAGAGATATCAGTTTGAATCTCTGTGCTATCAGTATGTTGAAGTGAATCACTGGTATTAATAGTTTAATTTTAACTCATCTTGAGTGCTTGAAAAAAACACAAACACACACACACACACACACACAAATAACAAACATATTTAACCATAGTTAAAAAGGCTCGATACAGCTGACACTATTTCATAGGTCTATTGCACAACTTTCTACTGTAACAACAAAATATTAAAAAAATATAAATATAATAATAAAAACAATACTGGTGATATTCTATACTGCCATATTATTAATGTTGAAAACAGTTGTGCTGCTTAGTATTTTTGTGGAAACATTTTTTCAGAATTCTTTGATTAATAGATCATTTTTTTCCCCAAAAGTTAAACATTTTAAAGTAAAAAAAAAAAAAAACTAAATTTTTTTGCAAAAGTTTTACCTGTCACTTTTGATCAATGTAATGAGACCTCGCTGAATAAATGTTTTAATTTCTTTCAAAATAATAATAAAATAACATAATAGTTGAAAACAAAATCTTACTGATCCCAAACTTTTGAATGGTAGTGTATCTATCTATATTATGATTTTTATGCACCTGTAACTGCAAGGATGCATGTGTGCCATATTAGTGAAGGGACGCTCCACAAAATGATCAATGATGATACCCATGATGGGGCCTGTCCGCTCAAACTGCCTGTGAGAAAACACAAAGACAACATCTTGCACAAAACCACTACAAAAACAACCTTTTAAATGTATTGCATACAAGAAGCTGTAATGTATACCTTGAAGACATGAGGGCCAAATTAGTGCGGTATGCACAGGACAAAGTGATGGTGCCTATGGGAGTGCCTACAACACCCACCCGCACTGACTGGAACCCTGCAGAGAGACATGAAGAATATGAACAAATACACAGCTCTGTAGAGAACATCGACATGTCTCTTATTAGTATATTGAAGTGAGTTCCTCGCAGTATTACCTTCCCCAAGACCTGTCAGCTGGACATCTCCAAAATAAATCCTATCAAAAAGATTATTAAGTAAATTTAATTCAACATAAATTTAGTTCAACAGTGTGAATATTGCAACATTTATTAGTTATGAAATGACCTCAGTTCAAATATAAAGCAGCTCTGCAGAAAAGCTCAAATCAGTTAGCATTGATTCAGTTTAGTTTGATGCATGAAATCACGTATTAGGCACTATGGGGCTTTGTGGAGAATAGAAAAAAGTGTGTTGAGTACCTGTAGAGTATGACATAATCATGGCCTTGTTTACGTGAAAGCTTGTAAGCAGGTGTCACCCTTGTGATGGCCAGTAAAGACTTGAGCAGCAGAGACAGACGATTATAAACTGTATAGGACACTTTAATGTCCCTATCACACCTGGGAAAAAACGCAAATCCTAGTTATGTCCTGGTGTATGTTTATAATGTATCAATCTCTACAGAGAGCTGTTGACAGCTGAATGTGTACTGAGTATGCTTACTTTTCATTCATTTCCAAACACCATGTCTCCAGCTCCATGGAGTCTCCCTGCATGGGTAAACACAACTCATTAATACTCAAGTAAAAATCTCTTTAAATTAGACATGTTTATCAAGATACTGTTATTATATGGATGGTGAACTAAAACAAAGTCTAGACCTCTGAGGTTTTGAGGGAGATCTCCACACACATGGACCGGCCGATGCCAGGCAGCTGTCCAGCAAGAGCTTTTTTTGCCTCATGAGTCACCTCAGGGATGTCTTTTATTGCCAGATTAAACTGAGAGAGAACATAAAGAAACACAAAGAGTTCATGTTAGTTCATGATGTAAAGAAAACAGGGCCCTTTGAATAAGAAGCATCCTGAACATGTCTTACCCAGTCTGAACCCGTTGGTGATGAAGATGAGCAAGTGGTGATCTTCTCTCCAAGTCGAGCTTGAACTATAACCTGCACCGTCTGAAAGACACAGAGGTAAAGCATAAGACATCATCACCCTTTCGACAGGAATACCAGATTTCACAGATGCAACAAAACATTAGCATTGTTTTGTTTAATGCAATCACCTTCAAGGCGAAGAATTTGATGAATTTATCCAGGTCTTTCTTGTCCTGTGGGCTCAGATCACTATCCATTGTCGCATAAGCCTAAGGCATACAAACGAAAGACAGTTTTCTCATTTAACAGTGGAAAAGCTGATTTTACTTTACAAATAGTAGAACAGTAATTGAAAAGGTATATAACAGACAATTGAAAATCAGGTCATTTAGTAGGATGCAACCCTTAAGAACAATGTACATTTATTTTTTAAAAATTGGAAAATATTTTAAAAACATAACACACAACATCTACAAGATGACGATTTATCGGCCAAAGTGTTATCAAAGCAAATAAATAGAAATTATTCAGAGAGGTCAACTTACTCCACTCCGGGAGCAAGAAAACCCCCACGGGTAAACTTTTACACAATGAATGAATGACTTGCTATCATTCTTATTAATGTAAATATTCTTTCTTTTAAGTGTTATTAATGTAAAATACTAAGTCATGTATTCTATTTAAAATTCTATTTTGACGATTTAGTTGAACATTTGACTAACTGATTACAGACAAAGCAGAATTCCAGTGAAAGACACAACTAAAAAAATCAATTTATTCTATTACTTATATACAGACACATTTTTTAATTGAAGATGTCAATAACAACACTGAATTCAAACTGGTTTCACTGAGTTATCATATTGGTTTTATAAATAGTGAAAATGTCTGAAATGTACACCTCTGACTCATGGAATTATTGAATAAATACTAATATAATAATATGTTATTACATTATTATACTATTATGTAATAACAATTAGAATAAAATGCCACTAGTGCCTTCTATGTCAGTTCTGATGGCAGAATTATATTTTCACTTTAAAGTAAAAACAATATATATATATTTTTTTTTTACTCCACAAAATCCACAAACATTAATTTGTCCACAAATTCCACATTAACAAAGACATGAAACTTTGATGTTCAACATCCTACAATGACCCCAGATCAGTACTTTACGGAGGCATAAAACTGGACTGGTTAACCTCAAAGCTGTTTCAATTGACTAAACAGTTGAAGTTCAGATGACATAACAAAATGAAGAAGAGCATAGCCGTTTATCAACTGTGTTGAGTTGGGATTTTGTGCCATGCATGTATGGTCAAAAGAAAAAAACATGGCGATGGTGCTCTTCTTTTGCACTGAGCATGCACTCAACAGAAAACAATAACAACAACACTCGTCTCTTCAAAAACACCTTTATAACAATCAGCTGACAAGCTGACAATTAGTTCACCCGAGTAGATATTTGAAAACAGCAGACTCGACATTTGTTTCTGAAAGCCAAACATCTTAAGTTGTTTATAATCATGTCTGTGCAGCCAATGCTAACATCTTAGCAAAACGCGCGCATACTTACAGCTCATCACAGAGTGGAGATTCAACTGTTAACACGTAGAGTATGACGTTAACGGTGCAATACACCGTGGCTGACTGTGTGAAACGATATATACAGCCTAAACGATCCTGTATTTTCAATTAATCACATCGCAGCACCAAAAGATCACACACTGAACGGCGCACCATTTCTGTTTATTTTTGCTTGTTTGGCTAGGTCAGGAATGACGTGTTGCCTGTACCGATTCAACCACACCACTTTCGTTATTTAGTGAAATATGGTTAAATACATCTGATGACTGTATGCAATTGCACATATAATATGTTATAATTTAATATGCATCACCCCGCTCTTATTTTTTTTTGTAAAAAAATATATATAATAAATACAAATTTCGAAAGTGCAGATTATGAACAGGTAAATTGTTATGGCTGTGGCGTCACATTTCAATGTTGGCGGATACAAACAATCCCCGGTGCTGGTAACATTCAACTCATTTTACTCACCTAATTGCTTCCTCTACCTTTGTGCTTATCCAATAGATAGATACTTTGTTCACCGTGAGATAATTTATATCAAGTGTTAATGACGTTCTGTTTTGTGTGACATACTGTACTGTGCTCGTTACCAGGCGACGAACTGAATTATTTAACCAGCTCAGTTTAATTGCGATAAATGCCATTATAAAAATATATGAATGGATAGGCTCTAGGCTTTAGCAGCCTCACATCAATGCAGGAACATTTAGCACTTTTCGTTCCAATACCAATTGCTTTTCTATGGAGTGCTTATGTTAATTCATATATATATATATATATATATATATATATATATATATATATATATATATATATATATCATTCCAAAGCAGCCTAGTGTATGGGTGTATGATGGTTTATTTATGGAATTGTGTGACCCACACAAAGTGTGTACACACTTGTTTTTTATTTTCTCTGAAGTCTGAAAATGTTATAAGTTCAATTATTATATTACATTATTTTTTATGCAGTGTGCAAATTAAATGTATATTGGTTTGTATGGACAGAGAAAAAAAGGACTCTTATTTTGATATTTTGGCCCGGGAGTTGCGAATGGACTGGTGAACTGCGCAAACTCCCTCAGTCTTTTCATTTTTTCCTGTTTTCACAGGTAAAAGCGGTGGAATTATAAGAGAAACTGATAGATATTGAACAGTGATTACACTAATAGGATGTATGATAAAGGTGAAGTGTTTAATGTGATTTATCATCTGACGTTTTGTTTTCCTAATGCATGTTCTCTCTTTAATATGAGGAAAATGACCTAAATGTTCTCCAGTGGTCATTATGCCCAACTAAGAAGTTTAATCAATTGTGTGCGGGTTAAAAAAATGTTTAATTGTTCAAGTTACTGTCTAAAACAGAGGGTTGAATGTCTCTGGGAAGCTCGTTCTGTTGGCGCGTTTGGCGCGCTTGGCGGTCACGTGACCGGGCATTGAGGGAGGAGTAGAAAAGCACACTAGATGAGTTCCTCCATTACAGATAAATTGTAAAATAGTAAATTGTGTTATTGTTGACAATATACAATATATTTAGAATATATAATATTTCTAAGAAGACAGTGGTCTAAGATATATACTTTACACACACACACACACATATATATATATATATATATATATAATGAGTAAATTTAATATTTCTAAGTCACATGGTCTTATTAAATGTTAGTATTGATGTTTATAAAATATCTATGGAGTGTTCAGGTGTCAACAAAAGAGTGAATTGAAGATAAGAAAGATTGTAAAATATGATTTATTGTGATACGTGACATTAAAGTGATGGAAAAGAAAGGAAGACACAAAAGAATGTAAAGCAAAGCTTTAAAAACAATATGTACTTGAAGTTGATTGTGCACTAAATAAATATAACAACAGGGAGCTGTGAAAGAGCAGACGCGACTCTCAGTCTTTTCATTTTATCCTGTTTTCACAGTAATCTGTCTGACGGATCTCCGGAGGCGGGGCCTGCAACAATTGCATGACATTCACATGTGCCATTTGTCCATAGATCCACCTGAGTGTTTGGAATGGCTATCTCTATTACAATTCTAGACTGTGACCTGCTGCTGCACGGTCGTGGGCACAAAACACTAGATCGATTTGATATCGAGACCGTGTCGGATGAATTTCTGCTGACAACATTTGGCTTCCCACGTGAGTTCATTTATTACCTGGTGGAACTTCTAAAGGACAGCTTGTTGAGACGGACACAGAGGTCACGAGCCATCAGCCCAGATGTTCAGATACTTGCAGCGCTGGGATTCTACACAACGGGGTCCTTCCAGAGCAAGATGGGAGATGCGATTGGCATCAGCCAGGCCTCCATGAGTCGTTGCGTCTCTAACGTCACTAAAGCTCTGATTGAGAAAGCACCAGAGTTTATTGGTTTCACTAGGGATGAGGCCACCAGGCAGCAGTGTAAAGAAGAGTTTTACCGAATAGCAGGGATTCCCAACGTCATGGGAGTAGTGGACTGTGCACATATAGCCATTAAAGCTCCCAATGCAGATGACTCTTCCTATGTAAATAAAAAAGGATTTCACTCAATCAATTGCCAATTGGTATGCGATGCCAGAGGACTGCTGCTGAGTGCTGAGACACATTGGCCGGGTAGTCTGACTGACAGAGCTGTCTTCAAGCAGTCCAGTGTGGCAAAGCTGTTTGAAGAGCAAGACAATGATGACGGGTGGCTTTTAGGTGAGACCCATAGTTTGATTGCCATGGTGACTTTTACTTGACGTATTTACATGTGTAAATGTCAGTGTGTATTGATGATGTGATGATGTCTTTTGCTGTCTCTGTCCTCCAGGTGACAACCGTTACCCTCTAAAGAAGTGGCTGATGACTCCAGTGCAGAGTCCGGAGTCTCCTGCTGACTACCGCTATAACCTGGCCCACACAACAACACACGAGATTGTGGACCGCACGTTCAGAGCCATTCAGACACGTTTCCGGTGCCTGGATGGGGCAAAGGGTTACCTGCAGTATTCCCCAGAGAAATGCTCCAATATCATCCAGGCCTGTTGCGTGCTACATAACATTTCCCTGCAGTCCGGCCTTGATGCCTGGACTTTTGAGAGGACTGAGGCCACGGACCAATCAGGGGAGGACATCGATCCCACTGACACTGTCGACCCAGAGGCTCTGAGAGTTCGACAGGAACTCATCCAAAATCATTTCAGTTAGGATGGAATATGGGATTCACCGTTTAATTGTTTTAAAGATACAATGCCATTGTCTTCTTGTATTCTAACATTTTGTTAATGAATAGTTATTAGCTATCCCTTTATGAATGTGTTATTTGTTATTCTGTGTTGTCCTGTGAATGAACACACACACACACACACACACACACAATGCAAAGCTGGAACCTTTTTTAACTTAATCATTTACTAGTACTTTACAAAAAATGAGATGAAAATAGACAGGGGCTTTTATTACAAACTATTGTCATTTTAACATCCACTTTGATATTTTACTTAAAAAAAGTCAGTGACTTGTAAAAAGATAATAAATCAATAAATAACTCAACAGAAGTATCTCTGTTTATATCTCGGTCAGATGGACTGTTTGTTTGAAAACTTGCTTTGAACGTCTTACTTTCCAAATAAGGCAAGGCTCTTAGAGCTAGTTATTTATGATATCGGCTCTTGAGATTATTAATTATTTTTTTAGCATATTTCATCAGAAAAACTTAACTATCAGGAGTTTCGTCCTCACAGATGATGCTCTTTAATCTGAGTAAAAGATATATCGGGGCAAGAATATAAAGGTTTTAATTTTATCCCGGGCTAATTAATGGTTTTGTTGGCGGCAAGACCAAGTAGACTGTCTGCTGCTCCGGAGGCGCGACTGTCAAAGGCGATAAATCAGCCGGCTGTTTAATGAGTCCTGCAGTCGAGCCCGGTGATGAATGTGTGGAATAAGAATAGAGAGCGCGCTGAACAATGACGTGCTGTCCGCTGAGTGTGTGTGTGTGTGTGTGTGTGTGTGTTTCTAATGTCATTACTAAAAGACAGACGGAGAGCGCAGACGCAGCAGAATCTGCAGCACATGAACACAATGATTCTGAGTCAAGCCGCTCAGTTGTGCTTCGCACTTTGAACAACTTTCGGGAGCAAAGTAAGTTTTTCAGGGATGCTTTGTTTCATTTCTTAACATAGTGCCTTGTATTTTAACTTTGTGTTAGATTCAGATTTGCCGCAGTTATCTCTCATGTTTAGCCACGCCTAACCTGTTACACACATTAACTGCTGTCATTCATGTGTCCTCAGACTGCCTCTGTGAGTGTTCATATTATATCAGATTAAATATTATTCACAGTGATCATGTCAGAGTCTGTCCGGAAGATGCTGAGGGCGAAGCTCGTGGTGCTGGGAAGAGATAACTGTGGGAAGACAGGTACAACTGCAGGTTTTTTGGGGTTCAATGATTATAGATTGGTATTTAATTTAATTACTCAGTTTTTCTCTTTTGAACTTCAGCTCTGTGTGTCAGATTCATCACCAGGCGATTTATTGGAGAGTATGAGCACAAGAGGGGTAACACAAATGAAATGCATATACACTGATGCAAAAAACACACCTCCCCATTGTAAAGCAACAGAATATAACCATTTTCACTCTGGAAACTAGTGCTGTGCATCATGTGACGTCATACTTTTTGTGTCTCTTAGAGGTCACCTACAGGTGTCAGAAAATTGTGGACAAGGAGACGCTTGAACTGGAGATTTTAGACACTGTTAATAAGGTACAGTGTGCCTGAGTTTAGATCCTACAATATGTTGCTATTCTGTACCTTCTTACCTATTAAGGGACCATCTCTTTGTGACTGTGTCTCGGCCGCCGTGCTGTTTTACACGCATATTCATCCACAAACTCAAAGTAGGACGGCAGGATGATCTTGCCTTGTCAAACGGCTGATGAGACACAGGACTCTCTGAACCATTCCATTCCTTTCATGTCTGCAGTGCTGAATCTGAGGCTGCTGGAGCGGCTTTAACAGCCTGCCTGCCATTGATCATGTTACACAGCAGAGCGGCACTTGTTAATTCATAGGATTGGGCTGAAGCATTGCCATCTGTGTGAGTGCAGTAGAGTAGCGGTTCTGTTAGTTTGGATGATGTGAAACAGCCAGTACCTGTGAGCTGATGATATATATATATATATATATATCATTTATTCATTCTCATGTTGTTACAAACCTGACTGTGGAACACAAAAGAATGTTTCTGTCCATATATTAAAGCGTTGTATGATTGTTTTTTTTCTATACAATGAAAGACCATTGACTTTCATTATATGGGAAAAAAAGGTATTTTTCAAAATATCTTCTTTTGTGTTCCACAGGTCCCAATAAGGTCATAAATGTTTGGAACAACATAAGGGTGAGTAAATAATTTAAACTTTGGGGTAAACTATCCTTTTAAATAATGAGAAATTGTGCAGTGCAGTGGGACTCAAAGACCAGGATTGAGAACTGTATTTAAGAAGCAAGAGGTTTTGTTTTGTGTGGATTTAGTTCACCAGAATTTCCTTCGAAATGACTTCTGTGAAAGTCTAGATGTGCGTCACCTCCATTCTCACAGCATCGCACGTATTAAATCACATGCAGGAGATGAAGAACTATTCAAATGTGTGAATCTGTTTGTGTTCAGGAGTGTGTAGGACCTGCTGCGTCTTCTCTGGAGAGTTCCATTAAATGGGGTGATGGGTTTCTCATTATGTACTCCGTGACGGACCGCAGCAGTTTTGAGGCTGTGTCGCGCCTGAAAAGACTGATTGACCACGTTAAACAAACACTCGGTAAGGCCGGTCAGACTGTGTATGCGAATGATCACTATGGGAGCATAGTGACTGAGGACAAATAGTAACAATGTTCTGCTTTTAGCACTTCTGCGAGCAGTCATGTTTATGTGTATGGACCCTCCAAATAGTGAATTGCGCTGTTATCCGTCAGTGTGACTCAGCCTGCCTTAATTGGTCTCAGTTCAGAGATTTCACCTCAGGCATGAACTCTTAATATAGTACACTGCAGTCTGTGATTGTGAGTTGGTAAATGACAGATAGATACGTGGAAAGAGAGAGAAAGTATCACAACACTGCAGTCTTTTATTATACCATCCATCTCCAGGTACTGTCATTTTAATGGCAGTCTGTTCTTCTTCATAGCTACAGCATCCATTACATCACCCTTTGTATGTGTGTGCGTCTTCCAGGTATTCCAACTGTCATCGTTGCCAATAAATGTGACATGGAGAACGGCCGAGAGGTGAGGACAGACGAGGGACAGGTTTTAGCCTCAGACCTGAGGTTAGTACACGTTGCTCACACTGATAACTGCAGTTTTATGATAGTAGGAATGTTAGACGGTATGAAGTATATACGAATATAGGTTCATATAACTGAATTGTTTAACCCTAGAATGCTTAAAGGGGTCAAATTAAACTAGTAGGGTGTGTTTTTTTTCTGAATTTTTTTTTTCAATAAAATACTTTCATTTATTGATGTTCCACGTGTTCCTCATAAGTCTTATATGTATTTACAAATGTGTTTGTTGTAGGTTCATAAAATATTAACTTTTTTCATTTCAATACCCCAAAGCAAATGGAGAGAATGACCCGTGTGAATTCAAAATAATAATATTTTGTTAATAGTAATATTTTAAAATGTTTTGTTAATAAAATGTAACTTTTTGTCAATAAAAAAGTAATTACAATTAATTTCTATACGCTCCATGGATTACTCAATTTCCAAAATTAAAATATGGGGAATTTTATTACTACAGAATTTTGTCATAATAATAATAATAATAATAATAATAATAATAATAAGAGAACCACTTCACTATCAGATAATCACTTCAAGTCAAAATTCTAAACACTTATTAGATGATCTTGTTACGTCACTTACTATTTGGATTTGAAGATTTTGCTGTGTGTGTTAAAGTGAAGGTTTCACTGGTGACGTAGGTGCAGTTTCTTTGAGCTGTCTGTAGCCGAGGACACTTCAGCAGTGGAGGCTGCGTTCGGGCAGCTGGTGCGTGAAGTGCGTCAGGAGTTTCAGCGCCACCTGGTGGCTATGGACAAGCGCTCACGGATGCTGCAGATGAGACATGCACTCAAAAACAAACTCACACGGAGTAAAACCATGCAGTGGTGACAAGAATGCAGTTCAGACCACCTGACAACAATAATGCTGTATTCTGTCATGACCTTTCAGAGAAGAACAAGTTTTTTGGGTTTCCAAAAAATGTCTATGTTGATTTATGACTCGACTTATATGGTAGGAAAAAGCAACAATGTGTATTTAAAGGTGCAATGTGTAACTTCTGTGCGACTGGCAGCACCAAATTGAATTGCGAAAACAATGACTGCTAAAACGGACTAACAGGTAGTCCCAACTCAAACATTTGCAACTGATTGAGCCAGAAGCTGATGTGTCGGGAAAAACACAAAACAATGTTGATGCCCTGCAAATATCAACCTCTGTGCATTAAACTGGTTTAAGAGTAAGTATGTTTAACATCTAAAAATGATCCTTTTGACCACTTGAGCTCAGTATACCGCTTTTGCATCACTTTAAGTGGAAGCTTTCCTGTGCAACATTCATTCTGTATTTAAATTTCATTTTATGTGAAGTCATAAATGCTTATTTATATGCACTGGATTCATTATTAAGTCATGCCTAAAATGGCAGATGATCTATGTCTTATGACTTGGTATTTTAATGCTGTTTTGATCCAATTTCATTCTTATGTGCCTTTGTGAGATTGAAATGTCATGAGGGAACAGAACCAATTATATGGTGTTTTCCATTTGAGGCAGCTGTTTTTAGACTTTCTACATTCTGGCAGTGCACAATCCACTTTGTGGACTAAAATATTTCCAAAATGGGTTACAGCACAGTCTATCACAAGGCCAATCTTTGTATTATATATTGTGGAGGTATTCTTCAAATGTACATTAGTATGCGTGTTAATATATCCATTTGTTGCTTCAATGTAAAATATCTAGAGAGAAAAAACAGACTATTTTAATTTACAATTTTATTTAGCAAAAATGGTAAAAATAAATAAATACAAATTGATCAAATGCTCCAGTAATAACCAGCCTCCTCAACAGAAAGAATTCATTAAGTTATATATTCAAATAACTTACACATGGACTTGAATTCTATGAGAAAAGGTAAACGGACATCAGGCAACACACAAGATTAAGAAACAAAACATACAAAATGTAAAAAAGTAAAATGAAACAAAAGAGCAATACACATCCCTTTCAAAAACTATTTTGAAATAATCTAGACACTTTTTATACAACAAATTGATGTAAATTGTTCTTAATTTATAGTTAAGGACATTAGATTAAGGACTGATATTTTCACGTTGCAATAATCTATCCTTGATTTTACTTGAGGGTTTCATCAACCTGAATGAGGTAACAGCATGAGGTGTAAGAACATGACTCTTCATTAGCATTACTATGTGAATGTTGAAAAAAAAATGAACTAAAGCCTGAGCTCTCGGTAAACACTATAAGATCTGAGGAAATCAGATTTCACACACTTCAGGACACAATACCCAATTCTCATGTGTAAGGAACATGAATGAGGAGACAAAGTAGATTCCCATCTAGCTCATCGGAGAACATCTGTCGCAGAACCACTGTCAGTCCTACTAGCCATATCTGGCCCTAAAGGATGGGAGATGACATTTGTAAATGTCACATCTGATGAGCATTTATGTAAGGGCTCTTTTCCCTTTTCTTTCTTTTTTCAGTGCAGTGGAAAACCTGACATACCATTAAACCACCAAACAGAACGCAGCTTCTCTGCCTGTCACTTTGAAATTTTCACAATTGTGATGAAATGCTTTTAATATGAACTTTTATCAGACAAAATGTGTGATTGCTGAAACATCTGTGGAATTAGGAACCATGTACTATTACTATTTTGGTAAGAGTAGGGTGCGGTTTCAAATTCAGCACTAGTATCCTCTTGGAAACACAGATGCAATATAAAAGGGCAGATACTGCTGACTGGGATGGAATTGGACAACTAAAAGTTTTTATAAAAAGGTGAACGAACATACCAGCAATTCATTTAGTGTTTTGTTAAAAGACGTAAGCACTTCAGAGTTCTTCTGTGTAGTGGTCAGATTCACTATAGGCAGCGCAGGCACTGTCCTCACTAACACAACCAGAATGATCACACACTGTATGACAAAGTAGGTTCTGTTACCGAAAAGGGAATAAACACTCGATTTGCTGACAACTGACTAAGACACCGACAAGTCATAACACTACTATGAAACAGCCTAACATAGTCTATAGAACTTAAGGCAACCAATACACAGAGGCTACTGCAGGTCAGAGCTGCGTGTTCAGCATCGAAAGCACTCACAAACCTGAAATGAAGATGTAAACACTGTAGATACTTCTGTCTTTTATATCAAAAGCGACACACCCCTTGTGTGTTTGACACCACCGTGTTACTTGATTATTTCTTGTGCTTTATTGAAAAAAAAAAAAAAAAACCCTATGGATGTGTCATCTTGGCACGTGATACAGTGTTGAAGCTACCGCGGCTGTATCTCAGGTGTTAGAAGTGTTTGTCTGTGCTTGTTCAGAGAGCATCCAGAGCTCCGATATGGTTCTAGAAATGCAATTTGTGAAGAAAGTAAAGCGTTAACAGAACAGCCCCTAGGAGACAATAGTGAAGTAGTTGCGCTAGGCACGTATAACGTACGCCTGCTGTGTTGTGCTTTTGGACAGGTTTACAGAACAGTGTTATCACCTAGTAAAGTGACACTATGCGTGTTAAAACGATACAGAACAGAAGCCCTTAAATTGGCCCATAAGCATAACGTTACTGGCACACCGGTTTTACTGGATATTTCTGACTGCGTGATTCCTCGTAAGTCATTGGACGAGGCATGAGACCCCTGCTACAGTCTGGGTAAAGAAAAAAGAAAATCCCCTGGATGTGGAAATGGAGTGAGAGTGATGTGAGAGAAGTCTCAAATCATTCCCTTCTGTGACTGCGCTCTCAGTAAATCACATCTGTTCAGTAGATAAGGCATGGTCAGAATTTACCTCACAGACACTTCAGGACTGACACTACAAATACTACTATACTACTCTTTAATATCTATTTAATGTTTAGAGTAACGTAACAGAACAGTTCCCTGTGGCATCGATTATTTGGCAGAACCGATCTACGGAATATTTTTGTAAGAAAGAAGAAAATTATAAATAAGGTCATGTGTAAAAAATAGCAAAACATATTTACAGAACTGTTGTTTTCGGTTTTTAAAAACACCACAAAATAGACAAATGCAAATGATAATAGTTAAACCTCCAGCAGAACGCCTGGAAGACCTGTATTTCTGTCAGTGTGTGATAAAGAACCTCTTTTAGCGATCCATGTTCCGCCCTGGAGACGCAACAACTGAAAACTAGACGAAACAACTGCACCTCGGCTGCGTTTCACAGACAAAACGGACAATAAACTCCTCGACACGTCATATCTTATGTCTTCGATCAGAGCTACAGGACCTGATAGGAAGCTGCACTACTCATCTAGCAGGACGAGACCTTCACTCGACCCAGCCTTCAGAAGCTTTCCCACTCAGAGGTGCTATGGCAACTGTATCAGGCACACAATGGTGTGATATCTTTAAATTTTATTACTCTTTTCTATATCATTATTCTTTGTAGAAATCTTTTCGGTGTGCATACATTAGCATACACATTGCTGGTACTTTAGGAACCTCCTTCCTGCATGTAGTAAATGGCACTATGGATTTTCTTTCCCTCATAGATATAAGAGATGAAGCAACAACACAAAACAACAACACTGTTAACTGGCACGCTTTGGGCCCGAACTGCAGCGGAGTGGTCAATGCTATTTTACCCCCTCGGTCACTTCTGTAAGGGGTACGATTGGGCCGAGGAGAGCCTGTGGGATGACGCTGAGGTCACTGTTGTTATTGTTTTTATGTTTTTTTGTATTCTCCTCCCCTGCAGACATGGCTCCATTGGTACTCAGAACCGCCTGGTTACTGCTGTTATTGCTGAAAGCTGCTGCGTTTGTATTTGTAGGTTCGCTCCTGCTTCTGGACGTGCTGATGATTTGTCCGCTCTCCTCACTGCCCTCATCTCTCTTTAGGCTTGCAGCCTCTGCGTTATTATTCGTGGCGATCTGGTTTAAGGTATCGCTTGTGTTTGTGAGGGTGCTAATTATCATCATAGCTTCTGAGGAGCTTGTTGTGGTATTTGTGTTGTTGTTTGTGTCTGTGGTAACCGCACTGGAGCTGCTGGCTTTGGAAGCTCCATTGTGGGACATTTCTCCATTAGCCATGACCCCAGGGCAGATGAAGGGAGACAATTGGATCCCTCTGATCAGACGCACTAACCCTCTCATCTTCTCAAGTGAAGCCTCCATCTCTCTCTGCTGGTCCAGGACACTGCTCTTGCTGTCCATACATCTCTGTGCAAGGAGAGAGGATACAGTGCTGCTTACTCAGAAAACCAAAATCCCATCATTATATAGTTATGGAGGTAGGGGATAATAAATCAACTCTTAATAACTTAATGCATCACAGTTAGATTAGTAATTTCAGTGGTATGACTCATTGTGCAGAGGAAAAAGTGGATGATATGAACTTAAAAGGCTACTTCACCACTGTCAAAATGGGCTTTCAATAAAACTTGTCTGCCTATCGAGTAGAAAGGAGAATTTATTTTTTAAATTGGTGCTACCTGACTAGAGAAAACAAAGAAAAAAGGCTGTTGTCTTCCCTTTTGCTAGGTATGTTGTCATCCAAAGCCACTCCCATCAGTCTGCTATGGATACACCAGACCACCAAACACCAAACTTTTTTTAGGCTGCTGTCACTTTAAGAGCTGCAATTATCCAACGTACTGTTACATGCGCATTTTCTTTCTCAACTATTTAGGTTCACTTAAGACATAACCGACTATGTTTCACAATGATATGTGCCTACATGGTAGAGCTGCACGATTCTGGATAAAATGAGAATCACGATTTTTTGGTTTCAAATAGAGATCCCGATTGTCCCACGATTCTGAATATACAACCAAACAAAATAACATGTAATTTACTAGAGGATCTGACAAAATATAAATTGCTGGATTGTAATTGCTGGAAAATGTTTGAATGAATTATTTTTTTTTAAATGTTTTTGAATGAATTCAAAGACTCATTAATAAACTTGTTTCATTACTGGATTAATCAGAGTTTTTGAACAAATCTTTTGAATAAATGATTCAATGACAAAAAAATATAAGTCACTTGTTGCCACCAATTGGAATAAGATTTAATTGATACAACCGTTATTTGACGCTCCAAGTTCATTTCAAAAGGTAGTTTGCTCTATTTGGCGCTATCGTAGACATCGGTGTTTATATTCTAACTTAAAACTTAATTTGTATATTTGTAACACAGAAATAACTAATATGTGGTTGAAAACTGCTCTCTCTGGCAGCACAAACACATATTTGAATATTCCAGTATGATTTGATCAAAGGTTTAAAAGACACAAGCGAATTGATGTCATTAATAAAATAAGATTGTATGGGTGCTTGAATCGAGATTGCGATCTTTTTTATGATTAATCGTACAGCTTGACTATATTTATGTCACATTTTGACATAATTTTGTGGGAATTTGTCTGTTCAAGCAAGAAGACATCAAAAAGATCTCGATGTAATAGACTTCTTGAAAACGTCATGTGACTGTACCGCCTTCCTATAATAATGTAGGGAACCACTCGTAATACATAATTCATGAAACAGTTCATGTATTTCCTTGTTTAATTCAATTGATGCATATGTGCTAAGTGAACAACCAGCAATCAAGAGCATGTAGAAGTGTGTGCGCTGCACTCTCTCTTTACTTCAGTTAACATTAGTAATTGCTCCTCATTTTACTTTCAATGCTATTGCCATATTGCCAGGCAGTGGCAAAAGGCCACAAAGAATCGTAAAAATGGAGAGAACACCAAAATGGAAAATTTGAAAAGCCTCAAAGTTTATAGTCAATATTGTCAATCTGGATGACCAAACAGTGTTTTAGGACAAACAGAGGGGAAATACTGAAAGGAACTACTGTTCTATCAGTTTCACCCAACAACTGAAACAAAACACTGTCACGAATTGGCAAGAAAGCTGTTGCCATAGTGTTCCTTTTTTACCATAATGCTGTTTAAAGAGTAGATAAAATATGATACAATTTTCAGTGTTTAAACTTTTTTTGTTTAAATTTAGTTAATAACCCTCTGTCGACCCAACTGTGGCGGAGATACAAAAATTTGGAAGTATAATAAAAAAAAAAAGTTTTTTTTGCTAACAATTATGAATTTCAAACATGAATTTCTCGGTCCAGGTAACACAGAGAGAAAATAAACATTGTTAATTTATACACACTACCATATACACTACCGGAAGTTTAACAATACAAAGTGGGTTGAAAATTGGTTACACTTTACACTTTAAGCCACACTTTAAGCATTCTCTCACCGTTATAGAGTTGCTGAGCTGTCTGACTTGGTGTTCTAGTGTCTCCCTCTCCTGCCGCAGCTCTGCACTCCATCTCTTCAGACGATCTTTCTCTCCCTCTTTAGCTGCAGGGAAATCAGTGCATGAGTAAATCTTAACAGAATGAACAAATTGGGATCTAGAAATAAAAATCATGTCATTTTCCCAACAGAAAAATAAATTTTTAACAAATCTGTGCAAACTTTCTAAGACAGACCTACCACGAGCATGGTAGAAACCAAAGGTCACCACAGGGTGCGACACAGTGACCTTCAGGGGTCAGAGAGCGGGGGTTGGGGATATCTTTTGTCCATCTTGGTTAATGTTAATGGTAGCACTTTACAATAATGTTCATTAGTTAAACATTAGTTAATGTATTAACTAACATGAACTAACCATTAGCAATACATTCATTACTGCATTTACTAATCTTCGTTAACGTTAGTTAATGAAAATACAGTTGTTCATTGTTTTTTCATGTTAGTTCACAGTGCATTAACTAGTTAACAAGATTTTAATAATGCATTAGTAAATGTTGAAATTAACATTAACAAATATTAATAAATGCTGTAGAAGTGCAGTTCATTATTAGTTCATGTTAATGAATGTAGTTAACTAATGTTAATTAATGAACCTTATTGTAAAGTGTTACCATGTTAATTAATTATAAATACGCTTTTGTCCATTGTCAGATCATGTTAATTCTTAATGATGCTGCATAACTTGATTTAAATATTAAAAAAGGAATCAGTCCAATGATGATTCTGATAGAAAACTACTGTTACTATAGTTTGCTTTGTTCATTCAGTTAAACAGCATTAAGCAAATTAGCATTTTCTAGCATTTTCCTATTCACTATAACTGCTCAGGTAATGTCAACGGTATAAAAAATTCCAGCGATGGCCAAAATTACAATATAAAATCAGTACAGCTATAGACATGTATCATAATTTTTAGAAGTAAAGCTTCATAATACAAGTGGACTTTTTCTACAATGTTTTTGACATCCTTCAGGGGGACAAAAACTTTAAGCCTTATTTTAAATCACAACCTGAAGGCCTGTTCACACTTAAGACAACAGTTTGGTGTGAAAAACATTTTAATTTGAATTTAATGGAAGTTAATGTGTCTAATCAGACTGTCACAAACATAAGCATGATGTCAATGTGAATAATTTTTTAAGAGTGGTCTGGTCAAAAATCAAAGTTTGTAATGTGATTAATTTCAGAGCTGGTTGGTTTGGTCCATGACTTGAAGAATTAAAACAATGAATGAAAAAATACTGCCAGAACCAAAGCTACAGAAAAAGTAAGTGGTTGCTTACAGTTTTTCCAAAGATCAGAGGTTTACTGATGCATTTCATAAGTGACTTATAACAAGAGACTTTCTTTTTTTAAACTTCTAACTCAAGATATTTTAAAGCAATCTTACATCACATTGCAGGTCCACTGTTCTAGATAGCATCAGTTGTATGTGAAACTTCTCACCTGCTTTATAGGAGATGTAGGAATGGACAATAGCAAGAGTCCCAGGCCACTCAATGGCATCTTCCTTCTGCAGATTCTGAAGAAAAGATGTACTGAATATTACTGAAATACACAACTGTTAACAGTCTACCTTCAAAGTGCTGCAAAACATGAAAACATGAAAATTCAAAATCAATATGGAAATGAATGCATAGTAGAGAACAAATGAAGTGGCAGGAAATGAAGCTACCTAAACTTACAAAGTTTTGAGCAGTCTTGATACAAATTTCTGGTTTTCAATGTGGCCCTGCATCAAATCCTTCCTACTTCAGGGGTCCTACGCAGCAGAATTGTGGCGTTTCGGGCAGATATGCATTCCCTTAAGAAGCCCAGATGATTTATATGCGAGCAAGTATCACATTTGAGATGCTGCCCACTCCATCTCATGACATTAGCCGCTAAATACTGACTCATCAATCAAAACCTTATTTTAATACTTATTAGCCCCTTTCACACAGAGTTTCCAGAAAATACACTGATAATGTGTCCCGGGATTTGTCCAGGGTTCTTTTGATTTTGGTTCATTCACAATGACAGTGATTTTGTTGTCATTGAGTCTCGAGAAACCACACTCGTGCATTTTTTTTCTGCATTCTGATTCGATCATAAACTAGCGCATCACATACCATTCCACTAAGCTGGCAAATGATCTCCGCTTCTGTCACTACAACACACCCCTTACGGGATTGGCCTGCACTTTGTTCACACAGGGCGCATTGCTGTGTGTGAGCGGTATGAGCATGTACAAGATCAGAATGCGCAGACATAAGCCTGCCTTCTCCATTCATCAGCACTGGAGCTATGCATGTACTATTGCATACTATAGTGACTGCTATCCTATAAATCTTGTGTTTTTAAGAGCAAAATCCCATTCTGTGTGATCATCGTCTTATGGCTCGTCAAGTAAGAAAAAAAATGTAACTTAAACACTTCTCATCCAGGTGGATAGATCAAACAGCTCAAAGTTTAAATGTAATTTCTGGTGAATGACAAAACAGAGTTTACTGGTATTTTGGTACTGTGAATGGTATCTTACCAGTAAAGAGAAGCAATATCGTTGCTTGTGTGAACAGCACATTTGTGTAATTACCGGAAAAGTCGTTTTGGTCATGGTACATTAATTTACAGGATTGCTGTGAAAGGGGCCATTTTCTCTATTCCATTGTAAATGGAGCTTGTTTTTTTTTTAAAAAAAAAACATTTTTTGGTGGATCTGAGTAAAACAGTTGCCTCTTTGCCCTCCATTTCATCAGACTTTATTACAAAGCCGTTCATATTAAAAGTTTCTATATTGAAAGAAAATAACCTGCAAGAGTAGCCAATTAAGCTCCCCCTATAAAGACTTTCTGCTTTGTAAGACCAATAAAAAGTGAAACATGATATGGCATAGGACAAAAAAATGAATTATGAGAGTGAAAGTGAATGGCAATGAATCCCTAACATAAATGTTTCTCAGTTACCTGAGACTCTTAATTCACCTCTGTTACCACTAGATGTTGCTGGTGAGCATGGTGAACACTGGGATAGGGAAGTCTGAATTGTTTCTCAGTAACTGTAGTGGACTATCACAGCTACTTACATCCCCTGCTGAGCTGGGGCTGGGTGAGGGTGAATGTGATGGAAGGGTGAGTGAGAGGGCAGGGGAGAATGGGCTGCCCGCGGTGGGCCGTTGTAGGTCTGGGAAGGTAGAATGATGGCTGCTGGTGGTTGGGGGGAGGGGCCCCCGCTCCACAATACTGCAGTTTTTAGAAAGGCGACCTGGGTGAGATGAAACAAAGGACAAACAAAACACAAAAAGAAAAGAAAAAGAAAAGGAAGACAAAACATTGGTGTATCATACCTCTGACAAGCTGTCCTCATTGGCTAGGGTAGCAGGAAGGAGCGGGTGGGGGTGGTGGTTGGGAGGAAGAGAGCATCGTTAGATCACAAAAGGAAGCATTGCATGCTGGGTAACAACACATTCTGCAAAAGCTGGCCTCAAATCAGCTGATAAAAGGCAGAAGGCATTACATTTAGGCAGATGGGGATAAGAAATGCCAATAACAAAGAAGGATCAGAGGGCAACGATTCAAAGAAGCTTATCCAGGCATCAAGAAGCTTATTTTCATCTACAGCTAACACAGATGCTGTCAAATGTTAAGGCAAGCCACATTCAACATCATAAATCAACATATTATGCACATTTATGTGTGCACTGGGCAATAACAGAGCAAGTATGGAAAATACTAACAGCACCATTACAATACACATGGTAACAGTTTCAATGTCACAAAAAAATAAAATCATTATTTTAAATTAGGTATATTCAATTTTACACACAGACCCAATTCAATAGTTATATTCAACGAAATAATATACAGGTGCTGGTCATATAATTAGAATATCATCAAAAAGTTGATTTATTTCACTAATTCCATTCAAAAAGTGAAACTTGTGTATTATATTCATTCATTACACACAGACTGATATCTTTCAATGTTTATTTCTTTTCATTTTTGATGATTATAACTGAAAACTAAGGAAAATCCCAAATTCAGTATCTCAGAAAATTAGAATATTGTGAAAAGGTTCAATACTGAAGACACCTGGTGCCACACTCTAATCAGCTAATTAACTCAAAACACCTGCAAAGGCCTTTAAATGGTCTCTCAGTCTAGTTCTGTAGGCTACACAATCATGGGGAAGACTGCTGACTTGACAGTTGTCCAAAAGACGACCATTGACACCTTTCACGAGGAGGGCAAGACACAAAAGATCATTGCAAAAGAGGCTGGCTGTTCACAGAGCTCTGTGTCCAAGCACATTAATAGAGAGGTGAAGGGAAGGAAAAGATATGGTAGAAAAAAAGTGTACAAGCAATAGGGATAACCGCACCCTGGAGAGGATTGTGAAACAAAACCCATTCAAAAATGTAGGGGAGATTCACAAAGAGTGGACTGCAGCTGCAATCAATGCTTCAAGAACCACTACGCACGGACGTATGCAAGACATGGGTTTCAGCTGTCGCATTCCTTGTCAAGCCACTCTTGAACAACAGACAGCGTCAGAAGCGTCTCGCCTGGGCTAAAGACAAAAAGGACTGGACTGCTGCTGAGTGGTCCAAAGTTATGTTCTCTGATGAAAGTAAATTTTAAATTTCCTTTGGAAATCAGGGTTCCAGAGTCTGGAAGAAGAGAGGAGAGGCACACAATCCATGTTGCTTGAGGTCCAGTGTAAAGTTTTCACAGTCAGTGATATTTGGGGTGCCATGTCATCTGCTGGTCTTGGTCCACTGTGTTTTCTGAGGTCCAAGGTCAACGCAGCCGTATACCAGGAAGTTTTAGAGCACTTCATACTTCCTGCTGCTGACCAACTTTATGGAGATGCAAATTTCACTTTCCAACAGGACGTGGCACCGCCACACAGTGCCAAAGCAACGAGTACCTGGTTTAAGGACCATGGTATCCCTGTTCTTAATTGGCCAGCAAACTCGCCTGACCTTAACCCCCTCGAAAATCTATGAGGTATTGTGAAGAGGAAGATGCGATATGCCAGACCCAACAATGCAGAAGAGCTGAAGGCCACTATCAGAGCAACCTGGGCTCTCAGAACACCTGAGCAGTGCCACAGACTGATCGACTCCGTATTGCTGCAGTAATTCAGGCAAAAGGAGCCCCAACTAAGTATTGAGTGCTGTACATGCTCATACTTTTCATGTTCATACTTTTCAGTTGGCCAAGATTTCTAAAAATCCTTTCTTTGTATTGGTCTTAAGTAATATTCTAATTTTCTGAGATAATGAATTTGGGATTTTCCTTAGTTGTCAGTTATAATCATCAAAATGAAAAGTAATAAACATTTGAAATATATCAGTCTGTGTGTAATGCATGAATATAATATACAAGTTTCACTTTTTGAATGGAATTAGTGAAATAAATCAACTTTTTGATAATATTCTAATTATATGACCAGCACCTGTATGGTTGGAGCCTTGGTCCAAAATGTCTTCGAGATCAATTTAAGAGATCCAAAAACAGATACAGTTTATTTAGCTCCTCATGAACAAAGAAAAACTACTGGATAATTAAAATGGAGAATTTTAACTGCCTCTCAAACAAATATATAACCTACATTTTTAAAACGAGAACTTTTTCGATCAAAAAGCATAATTTTGGCTTTATTGAAAGTTATTCTGATTCTGATATTTGCCTCAAGGAACGTCTACACTGCTTCAGTTGATCCTAAAATGAATACGGTGTCGTCATTTACTCATCCCATGTTAAAAGATATTTTAAAGAAGAGGTTTTTTTTTGTCTATTACAATGAAAAACAATGGGGTCCAATGCAATGCTGTTTAGGACCCTGCTGACTTTCTATTATATGAACAATAATAATTGAAAAAAATCTTTAAAATATCTTCTATCTTGTTCCACAGAAGAAAGCCATACATGAGATGAGTAATTGATAACAGTTTTAACCTCCGAGTCAACTATCCCATTAATATGCAACAGTTTTGGGTGAACTTTGAAGTGCAATGGAAAGATTGGTCATATCAACATATCAAAAAAATATCTTTGGCAAACTGTAATGTTGCATTTTTGTACTCAAGTTTTTCCAATACAAATACTAATGGTACACTAATGATGCAGCATTGTCACACCTTTAAGATGTGCATAGCTTACCTAATTGTAAATCTATAAAGTAGGCTGAGAACATTGTCTGAGTCTTTTACTAATGCATACACTTTTACAGCAGCCCGAAGACAGTAATTATCCCACTTAACACACTGCAGGGTCATTTCTTCCTGCCTCACACATACACTCCAGGGCCACTCCACAGCAGAGTGCCTGTAAGCACATTACATAATCAAACAGTCATTACTGCTGAATGTGTGCTTGTGTGAGACAGTGAGAGACTGACTGATGGGAGCAAAGAAGAGTGGATGGGTTCAGGTGTAGAAAAAGGGCTTAAAGCACTGAATGATTGGCTAGACTGATTATGAATGCTAAGGCACATTTGTCATAGATATGGATAATATCTAACCAGTGTTGTGAAAAGCTTGTTCGCATTTAGTTTTCAACCGATACTACCTAAATTTAGTAGGAAGTAAAAGATATTTAATACTTCTTAGCAAACTTTTTGTCACTATGATGTTGACTTGTATTGTTCCTGGGTGCAAGAATTCAAAGAGTAAACATTTAGCGGGAGGGAGTTACTTTCGATTTCCAGTGAAGGTCCCAGCACGTTGTAGGCTGTGAATAAAGGCTGCAAGAATCATAAATATGGAGAGAACACCGTAATGGAAAATCTGAAAAACCTCTGAGTTTGTAGTCAGCATTTCAAAATGGATGACCACGAACAGTGTTTTAGGACAAACAGAGGGGAAAACTGAAAGAAATAGTCAGTCAGTCAGTTTGTTCAATTCTACCATAATGCTGTGTAGATAAAGCATGATACATATTTCAGTGTTTAAACCTACCCTTACAATGTTAAAAACCCCTTTGTCAACCCGACTGTCCGTGTGCGGGGATACAAAAATGCATAAGTGTAATCTGTAGTTTTGTTTTCAAAGTGTCAGCACATAACAAGACTTCCGTCTATCTACTGCAAATGCACTGCAAACGTTCTAAAGAACACAGGAGTAGAAATATGAATACGAGATATACATTCTCTCTGCCTGCAGTGGAAAGTGATTATGTGAACACACACAAACAGATAGTACTTTTGTCGAATCACGCCGTTAATAGCGGTTCACTTAACGCAATTTAGTACAATTGCATTCACATCAGCAGTGAACAGTACCCAAGATCACCCTTTTTATGTTCGGAAAACAACATTCACATCATCCAAACGAACCAAACTCTGACATCAATCGCAAGTGCTTGTGTGAAAGAACCCTAAGTCTCTATAGATATGGTTCAAGTCTCTCTTTCACAAATATGATTTGGAGCAAGACTATTTAAGAGCTATAAAAAGGAAAAAAAAAATGAAATTATCAGTAATAAGTAAACTAAACATTTTTCAGTGATGTCATTTTATAGATTGCTGATTATACAATTTTTTCATTCACCAGATGAATACAAGTATCTAATAACGGCACAGAGAGAGAAAGTGTGACTGGCTGAACTCACCTCTCTTCCTGCTGGACTGGTTTATGGAACTCAGATACGAAACAGAGCTTTTTTTCCGCTGAAACACACACAAGCACGGTTCATTCCATCAGATATCTCCAATCTGTTTGCACTGAACAGCTCATTTAATGCATGTGTATGTTTGTACCTCTGGTTCAAACATGGCTCCGCTATATATTGGATTTGCTGTTGTACGTCTCTTACGCTCCTGACGCCTGCTCTGAATCTCTAAATAAACAAAGCGGGAAAGGTCAATACACATTCATTCACGCACGCAAACAAACACACACACAGACACATTTCATTCTCCTGACCTTCTAAATAGTCACGAGTGACCAGTCCCAGAGACAACATGAAGGCCAGTTTCTGTGGAAAGAATGCATGCAATTATCTCAGTAATGTTCATAATCTACATCACCACGCACATCATTATCTTCATTATAAACATACAAGTACTTTACCAGAGGGCTCTCCTGATGTTTGGATGAAGGAGTGTGTGTGTTGGTGGGAGCAGGTGAAGATGGCGTTTCTAAGGACAGTGGAGGAGAAGTGTGTGTAGGCGTGTCTGGAGAGTTGAGCAATGAAATCTTTGGCTCTGTCCCATATTCCACTGTGGGTATCTGAAGCAGAAACAAAGATGTATTAATACATACACTACAATTCAAAAGTTTAGGGTCAGCAAGTTTTTTTAGTGTTTTTGAAGGAAGTCTCTTAGGGTACATTCACAATTTCAGATCAATTATTTGTGTATGCTATGGAATCTGATCTAAATTATTGTCTGTCCAATATGCAATTGTTCAGATCCAACGTATGTCCCATGCCGCTCTTTCGTTTTCAGGAAAATCTGCATTAATTTCTATGGCAATGACATTGTGATTGTAGTTATATGCCAAAAACAATAACAACCACTCCAACATGGAGGGGTTTGCAATAAAGATGTCTCATTTAAAACATGTCCGCACTGGACAACTGCATCTTATGAGGCAGCGGCAGAAACGTAGTAGGGCAAGAGGGTGGTATGAGTGGCTTTATTTTGTGCTGCCGTCTACCCTGGTCTCAAAACATCTCTGCATTATATTGCCATTTTCTGCTCTTATGGCACTTTGCAACAACAAAACCTTGTTTCCGCAGCGACTTTCTGCATGTTTCCTATAACAACTGATGTTTACATTTTTTGTGGCGTGAGAAAGTCTCATGTACCACGCAAAATTCGATCTGGGGTGCGTTTCCCAAAAGCATCGTTGGCTCACTAACATCGCAAGTTCCGTCATTACTAACATAGTTCAGCGATTTGCTTTTTTTCCAAAACCATCATTCAAACAAACATTCGCAAACTGCATCACAAATTCGTGTGGTTAGAAGCATAGTTTCTTGTTTTTGTGACATGTGGATTTAATAAATCATTATCTTGAGCAAAATAAGCAAGCTGACATTAAGCACAATGTACATCTTTCGAATAAATACAATAAATAAATGTCATTTACATCTTTTAGATTGTCAATAGATTTAAAGCACCGTTTCTGAAGAGTGTGCATTTGCAAACATGTTCTAGTACGTAAGAACGAGCCTAAGATTGAATCTGGAAATAAAGCAAAATAACTGAGAAAAATGAGATTAATCCTCAGATGCCATGTCCGTAATTTATAGCAAAATATCTTATACCGTAAGATATGTTAAAATGTAATTTATTCTTGTGATGCAAAGCTGAATTTTCAGAGGCCGTTACTTCAGTCTTACTTCAGCGTTACAAGATCCTTCAGAAACCATTGTAATATCTTGATTTGGTGCTCAAGAAACATTTCTAACTATTATCAATATTGAAAACAGTTGGGTTGCTCAATATTTTTGTTTAAACCAGCACATTTGGACATTTGTTTCAAGATTATTTGATGAATATAAATTTCAAAAGAACAGCATTTCTTTAAAAATATTAATCATCATTTGTCTTTACTATCACTTTGCTGAATACAAGTATTAATTAAAAGTATTAATTTCTTTGGGTTGGGTGAGTGTGAATTTCCCTCACCGTGTTGTCAGAGCTTGGGCTGTTGTGAGGTAACTGCTGTATGTGTGTCTGCACAGGCGGCTGTATGTGTGTAGATGGGGAAATCAGGATGCTTGTGTTGTTAGAGCTGTTGGGGCAGGGCAGGCCGTTGAGGATACGCATCTGCTGGACGTGACCAGAGGAAGGGAGGGCAGTGCTCAGTAACACTGGTGACTGCAGGGTCTGCACAGAGACCTGACCAGCAGCTGGAGACAAAGATGCTGGAGGTTTTGGTCTGACCTGCTCACACACACACAGGAAAAAGAAGATAATTATTTGTGGAATGACTGGAGAAATCAAAACCTAAGTAGTGAAAAAATGACTAAGGTATCAGAAAAATGATGCCTAATGCAGTGGTTTAACAGCAGCAGCCCTTTCACATTTAGACTCTAGTCTTACACAAATATGTTCCCTACTATTCCACAATACCACTAACACCAGCTCCACTCCAATCCAAATAAAATATATCTACATATTGACTGTTATTTTATCATTAATTACAATAAGACCATGTTTAATTATTTTTTTAATTATTTGTTATGCATAAACCTTATCTCTTGGTTTGCATCCATCAGGTTCTGATTAAAAAGAGAAAATAAATTAGATGAAGTACTTTTAATAAACCGAAACCTTTATTAAAAGTATGTAATTTGCAGTATTGATTAAAAAAAAATTCAGCCAAAACGAAAATATTATTATATAAACAATCAAAAGTTTGGGGTAGGTAAGATATTTTTGAATGAAATTAAAAGTTGGTTTTATTCATCAAGGACACACTAAATTGATAAAAAGTGACAGTAAAGACCTTTATAATGTTACAAAAGATTTCTGTTTCAAATAAATGCAGTTCTTTTTCACAAAATTAAGCAGCACAGCTATTCTCGACATTGATGATGATAAAAAAAAAATCATTATACAAATCAGTATATTAGAATTACTTCATGGTTCATGTGACACTGAAGACTGGAGTAATGATGCTGAAAATTCAGCATTGCCATCAAATGAATAAATGCTATTTTAAAATACACTCAATTAGAAAGTTATTTGAAACTGTAAAAATATTTCACAATAATTACTGTTTTAACTGTATTTTTGATAAGATAAATACAGTCTTGGTGAGCTTAAGAGACTTCATCTTACCAACCCAAAACATTTGCCAACCAATTTATGCGTACACACAACATATACCACAGAGAATAGCACAGAACAGCACAGAATACTGCTGGAGAGAGATCAGGGTTAAGGATCAATTACTGTAGGGTCAAAAGCAACAACCAAAGCAGGGATTGCAAATGTCACGACTATGCAAGCACACAGAAATTAAATCCAGAGCAAGAAAACAAGATGGGGCAAGAATAAAATATCACACAGAAAAGTAACACCTGCGGTTGAAAAAAAAAAATCAAGACACATAGATACACTAACACTCAGCAGTGAGGGTTTTTCACTAGTCCAGCCAGGCATTAGGGTGTGAAGGGTTTCTATGGAAACAAACCTGCAGTAGAGTGGCTGGCCGAGTTGTCTGTCTGGTTGGTGGGACAAACTGAGGAACTTTGATTGGTTGGGAGGCAGCTTGCACCTGTGACAAGACCGCCCATTTAGAAACCCTTACTTAACTAACCTGTCCAACATATATCCTACAACAAATAACTTCAACCATTTAAGCCACAGAATAGAGGCAGATGTAATATAACCAACCCTGAGCTCTTGGGATCCAAATTAAATCAGACAGCCTGAAATTTCTTCCCACCTCACATGCAGTTTGCAAAATAAAAGGGAATAAGAAAACAAAAATCTTCTTGTTCTGAAACAAGAGACTCAAAACAGCTTGGAGAAATACTTACAACAACGGTGCTATTGGATATGACTCGTACTGGTTCTGCTCCTTGACTGGTCGGTTGGATGACCGGTTGGAAGTTTACTGGGGACTTTTGAGGATCTGAACTTGGAGGGCCTGCCAGGAGTGTGTTGCCAAGGGTTGTAACCACGGTGATAGTAGGTGCTGGTGTCATGATGATAGGTGAGGTGGATGTGGCAGCTCTCAGCACCAGAGGTAGAGTCTTTGAAGCAATGACAGGGGGCACAGAGCTCTACAGTATTACAAACACACACCGTTGGAAACATGTTCATTTTTTTCTTTTATATGTAAGGTTTTCTCACTGAACCTAATGATCTGTCCCTCATCTCCTCATAATGAAAAAAGCAACTGTCAAAAAACAATGTTACAGGTGCTACCATGAGTATAATTGTCATTTTTGCCTCAATGACAAATCTAAAAAGAAAATGGCATATGTCAGACCTTTTTTTTTTTTTTTTAGCAAATACTAAATAAATATTTATTATCTCCTCCACTGGCCAGTTCGCAATCCCCCACCCCCAAACCGAACCGTACTGAAAAACTTAAATCATTACACCCCTAGCAGCTATTGAGTCTCTCAGGATCAGCTAAATTCATGAATAAATCATTCAGATCACTGACACAAAAGAACTGATTCGTAGAATCTACTTCTCATGAACTTTCATGAATATGCCAAAGAGAGCAAGGGCAGATGTCAAGTGGATAACCAAATTAAACTTTCAGCCTGTTCCTCACACAAAGCAATAATTTGACTCTAGGAGTGACTTCACATGGACCACCTTTATGGCGCTTTCGTGTCCTGTCTGAAGCCTGAAATCCTCAGTGCTTAGCCTAATTGCACATAAAAGCAGAACCAATACATTAATAAACATTTCAGAATTATTTTTCTATATGGTCCATGGACCATCTATATTGACATTTTTATTGGGGGTTTTTTTGGTAATTTTGGCACTTGACAGCCCAGGTCTTCATACATTTTGTATTCTCCAACAAAAACAAATGGGTTTGGAAAAACATGAGAGCGAGTAAATCATAGCAGAAGTTTTAGTTTGGGTGAACTATTCATTTAAATGTTCAGCAATGACAAGGCTTTTTGTCTTTAAAGAGGTCCCATACGGAGTCCTAATGTACTTGACAAAGTTTCCTGTGTGTTGTGTACCTGTGAAGTAGTGAGGCTGGCAGCAGGCAGAGGCGTCTGTGTCTGTGTGATGAGCAAGGTAGACATTTGTCCATCGGCTTGCAGCGTCTGCAGCTTCATATCTTCCTGTTTCACCAGGAGATCTCTTCTTAACTGCTCCACAACCTTTTTCTGAGGGAGAAAGAGAGAACAAGTGCCTGTTCATTTTTTTGTGTGTTCTGTCACTCGTACCTACAATAAAGTCTCTCTCACTCACACTTTCTTTCTGCCTGCTGTTGATAAGAGTTTGTCATGTTGGATTTAGGCCCATTTGCACTGACAGCAAGTGGGAACATGGAGTCCCTACAGTCCAACATCACTCTCTGGACCTTCAAAAATACCAGTAAATCGGTTCTGGCAATTTACTAGTAAAGGAAGTTGTAACATTACCAGCAAATTACTGGTATGATCGCAGAATGAAGATTACCGGTATGATCACGTACAAAGTCAGAACGCACCGACGTAAGAAGTCTGTTTTGGGTTGATCATAAAGTTCTCATGGAGATGTTATTAGAGTAAGCTCCGCTGCGTTTTAATAGTTTTTCTATGTTAATATGCGCTAGCTGGACATCACTGACTGATCATTGACCAAAGATTATTTCCTAAGACTGACATCACAGAAAACTGTATTTTGGTGCTGATGTGTGAATGGTCTCTTCCAGGTAAAAAGCCAGAACGCCATTGTTTACAGCATATTTCTGTATTTACCAGTAAAGTTATTCAGGTAATTACAGGCAAATAAGAAATTATAGTGAGAAAACAGAATGTGGTTCTAAAGGCCTGTTCACACCTGGTCTCTTCAGGTGTTTTACTGAAATGGATAATGACACTAGCTATCTGATTAGTTAAAACAGTTATATTTAAATGTGTCTCCGCAAATGAATATAAATCTGAACTTCAATTCCCGCGCTATATGCATATTTAACGGAGTTCACGTCAACAAAAGCAACAGATATGAGGTGCATTTCATTTATCATCAGCTAATATCAAGATCAAAGACTCAATAGGAGAGAGAGCAGTATGAGCACTGGTAAGATAATTTAGTCTCATTACTTTTAATGAAGATGATTGTGTGTTGAGCGTCTGTGACTTACTTTCAGTTTAATTTGAAGCAGTTTTCACGTTGGCTTGCTGAAGAGATACTCAGCTACTCATCTGTGGCGATTCGTGTTGCAGTAGCAAAGTTATATCTGGCTACAACAAGATAGCCTATGACACACTCTCACGAGTTTTTTTTTTTTTTTTACCATTTTGGGAGAAGTAAAATTTACATGTGTTTTCAACTACCAGATGCATTTATACTTGTCCAGTTTCGTCTTGACTCTGGAATCTTCCTGAAGTGGTCTGAGAGCTTGGATTTAAATCCGTCTCGAAAGCGTTTCGGAGGGCAATTTACACCTCTTTTCATGGTCTTTTCATGATCGGATAGCTATCCGATCAGAGAAAACACATGAGGTGACCAGGTGTAAACAAGCCCTAAATGACATGATCATTCCTCACATACTTTCGATGCAACTCATTTGAAGCCATTCATTGTTTGTGTTACAGTTCGGCATCAAAAAACTTGCACAAACACAATGGGCACGTCTACACAAAGCAACATCAAAAGTGTATGGATCCATAACAATCATAAAGAGAAGACGGAAGGAGGGAGATATCAAAAGTTTCAGATGGCTGTAAGAGTGCCAGGCTTTTCTTAATACAGGCTACAAATGTACAGCTTGTTTGTGTTCAGCTGAGTATGTGTTGATTCTGTAACCAGTGAAGACAGAGTGACAGTTACATTAATGAATATGAACACAACCCCCCAGCACAGTCCTCTCACTGATTATAGCTTTAACAGGCTTCCTCCACCATCTGTTAGGCTCACACACTCCTAGTTCTGGGAGAATTCCACCGGACACCGAATGTGTTTGATCAAGGAAGGCAGCACACTTTATTAAATAGCGCTGCAGGCTGATACATTTCGAAATGCCGAAGCTTTGAGAGGGTTGACCTTGTGTTTCTCTTATTCCCTTTTCTCTGCAGAAAGAGAGATGAACTCAGGTGTTTTTCCTCCTGTTGATGGCAGCTGCTCTGTTCTACTACTTTAAAAAGCTTTGAGATACTAATTAAAATTCCTCTCTGCTGCCTGCAGTCTACAACACATCTTTTCTCCATCTCCTCCACAGAACTTCGGGTTCTGTACAGTTAGCTCAAACAAACAAAAGTATGCCACGTAATCACCCCCTGACATTAATCATCAGTTACAGAAATGTCAAGGAATAGGGGGAGAACAGATTTGTGCATGTGTGTGTGTTGGCAAATTGGCAACACAAAACCACAACGCGCAAATCACACCACAAATGTTCAGCACAATACAACACAAAACAATGCCATGATGTAACACAGGTTTTATAACCTAACAAGATTGCCTTGTTTGCTCGGGACACACGAGGAGGTAAAGACTTTCAGACCCCAAGTAATTGAACTGATCAAGACACATGTGTACGCTCGTAGAGAACACTGATACGGCAGCAGGTGTTCTCTCAGAGAGCAGCTCTCACCTGCCGCTCACTCAGCGCTGTGATCTTGGCCTGCAGGTCACGGAGCTGCAGCTTCAGATCTGCATTCTGTACAAAGAACACACACACTCCTCCCTGATACACTAGTCAAGCGGCCGGTATATGAGAGCGTATCGATCAAACAGTAACGGAAATGTTCAGTGAGGGAGACGCACCTGTGGATCTTGCTTCATCTGGCTCACGAGTTTCTGCAAGAAAGAGAAAAAGTTTTAGCTTTCTCAGGAGTGGAAAACAAATGCCGATGCAGTGACCTCTAGAGGACAGCTAGGGTACTGCAGCTGGAACAATTACACACTCCATCCATATGGCGTGCGGGCAGGGCGGTGGGGATACCTGATGGATCTGGATTTCCACTTTGAGTGCTTCCTGTAAATTTTGCAGTTCCATCATCAATCTCTTCTTCCCAAAACCCAACACAGCTGCCTGGCAAATAAAAGGAAGAGAGCGGATAATCATTCATTAACTGAGATGTTATTGAATGACTATATATATATATATATATATATATATATGAGTTAAGAGAGCTTTTTGCGATCTCACAGTGTGCATGACTATGCCATGACAGATCTGTTAATGTGCTTGTGCGAGTGTGTATAAATCTGCTCAGTGTTAGTAGGATATATCTCAGTGTACTGATTCAATCAGAACTACTCTCATCAAATCCTGCCTGAACACCACAGATCAAACTGAACAGCACTCTTTTGCACATACACAATCCTGTTCTCTCCCTCTGTCATTCTTCTTTGGGAGGAAATGATGCTGACACATGCATTAACTGTTTCCTTCTCTCCTCTTCAGAGCTGTGTTGCTATGCTGCCGTTTTGGGTAATAGTAATAAGTGTAGTTCAGGAAAACATTTAAATTAATTAGCTAGCCAATGAAACACAGTAAAGCTGACCATCACAGCTGTGTCAGAATGTGTGCACCCCCTTATGACAATGGTTTATTCTATACCTTCCCAACGTCTGCCGTCTTGAACACCATCCAACTGGCAGAGTGGGGGGTGGAGCTGGAATAGACAAGAGAGGATGGTAAGGAGCAAACACACAGCAGCGCTCTGGAGAGTGACAAATCTACATCATAACAATATCGAAGGCAAAAAAATGTTAGCAGGAATATTTTAAGAGGAAGCTTTGTGGATGAAGATTTGGGCTGTATGCAAAGATAACAGATTCAATCCCAAATTGTGAGGACACAGAAATTGGAAGCTTACCGGAAAATAAAGCAATCCTTCTTTATTCACTCAAGTTAAACACTCAAAGGGATAATTCACCACAAAAACGAAACTTCTGTCATCATTTACTCATCCTCATGTCGCTCCAATCCTGTGTGACTTATTTTTCCTCTGTGGGACATAAAATAATATATTTTGAAGAATGTTATTGAATCAGACTGACTTTCATTGTATGGGCAACACCTCTTCAAAATAACTTCTTTTGTGTTCGGCAAAAGAAAGATAGTCTAGAGGGTTTGGAACCACATTAGGGTGAGTAAATGAGGATCTTTGGGTGAACTATCCTTTTCAAATCAAGGTTCCTGAAACAGAAGAACTACAGATTTCTTCTGTGAAAAAGTATCCCCTGTACAGCAAGAACCTAAGTTGCTAGCACAATGTCCTGGAACAACATATTTACAGAGACACACCAAAGTCCCTTGAAGGCAAGTCAGTTCACTTGGCGGCCATATTCCTAATGCCCCCTGGCAGCTATTTCCAGCCATGCAAAAACAGCTCTAATAACTTGAATGGGGAAAGAACACAATTTACTTTTTAATAACATATTTAAAATTAGGAATAAAATCATAAATTGAGCCCAAATCAGACAAAAAGAGCATTTTTTTTGGATGGGTCCAGCTAATGACCAAGCACAATCCACATTAAACAAAGAGGCGATTGGTTCATTTAACAGCAGCCATGTTGAGAGTCCATTAAAAACTGTAAAGCAGGACAGCACCTTATATGTTTCCCTCCATTCATACATGTACAAGTGGACTGTCTCTGTCTTGTACCGTCTTTGGAGATGTATTACTTGATGCCAGTGCAAATTTACTCACTTCCTGCTTTCTGTGGTTTGTTTGAGCTGTTATTTTTTGTTCTCAGTACTTGTGTCTCACAGAATCAGTCTCTGTCTCTGCCACAGATCATCACTCTCTTCTCATCAGAATGAAAGCAGAGACTACCAGATGGGCACTCCACACACTGAGAGCTTCTCACTCATCTACAGAGTGGCATCCTTTATCTGTAGTTGCACCAGTTACTGATCTATCTGCTTTAGGACTGTATGTAGGCAAAAGAATATTTAAAAAAAACAAATACAATGAATCTCACAAACCATCAGAAAGTAGCTGAAATGTGTTCTATTAATCCGGCATTGTAAGTGTCTATATTTGTACAACAGAGCAAAAGAGGGCAATTTTCTGGGACTTGTATTCAGTAAGGGCAAACAGCCAAAGTGATCATGGCAAACACTACACCTGCCTGATCAGACTGGCACTCCATACCCTCACCTGTTGGCTCAGTAAATCTGCTGAAGCACATGTAATTCAGAGCTACTCTTAGACAAAGGGAACCTTTGATACGCCCTTTCTCGTTCTCTGTCCCCTGCTTGCACTCAAATCAAATTTAACCAAACTTTTACAATGCCTCTACTCAAAGCAGTGTTTACAATGTCACCCTGCTCTCAAAGCCGCTTCATTACCATGTAATTCACTCATGCAACACAGTCTAAATGTTTCATAGCGTTTCATAAGCTCACATGTTAATTTAATCCTTTATGATGATGAAGAAGAACAGATTGCTGTCTGCAATGACCTTTGCTGAGCTCTAAATTTTCTCTGGAATTCTGAAATAATATACATTAATGGAGAGCTGCAGAGATGACATATTTTGGTTGGCCAAAACCAGAAACAAGTTAGCATTTTAACACAACTGAAGTCATTTGACTTAATTCTCTCTGAAAATGAATGAAACATTCATTCAACAAATGAAACATGAATATTTTCATATTTTATTGTTTGACATTAAATACATAAGTATTTACGAAAGCTATATTTTTTAAAGCTTTTACTTGTCTTGATGAAGGCTAACAAGTAGCTAAGGTTGTTAGATGCATCACACTGAAAACTCATCAACTCACTTGTCTGCTTTTACAGCCTCATTGTCAAACTACTACAACGCAAATGTTCAGGGAAAATGTGTTGTGTTCATTTGTGAAGATTATCACAATGAACAAAATGTGTAAGAATCATCAACTTCTGTTGGTCTCAGAGCTTATTTTAATTCGAAAGCCAATGAAAATTTGGCCTACAAAAATACCATTAATATTAATATAGGGCATAAATATTAGAAACAAATTTGAGTTGGGGTGAAGGATGAATGTCAGATTTGTGAAGTTAGTGAGGTAAACTGGTCTTTAGAACATGCTCTTCCTGAACTTTCCACTGTATTTGTAACCTTTGCATCAGTTCATCAAAACATTTATAAGCCAAGTTTTCTCCAAAGCACTGTATGGTTGGCCAGTCTCTTCAGAACAGAGGAGCACAATCCAAATGTATAATAACTAAAATCCAACTATTATTTACAATTTTAGGGCATAGTTTTAGCTTTAAGCATATACTCTTCCAGAAAATTCCTGTCTGTGCTATATGGACCCTTTGCACGGACTGTGACGACGCGTTTTAACGGTCATCAGCATCGTAAATCTTGCAAAGTTTATTATATTTTCATTTTTTACCAAATGTATGTACATTTATAACACTATAATTAGTATTGTATAATCTTTTCATCAAATTACAAAAAAAATAGTTAACACTGCTGTGAGGGTGTTTCTAATACAGCAGCATGTGGGAGTGACGGTAAAGTTGACATCTTTCTCTCTTCTGACTGTAGAGATCAATCTCTCTCTATTTTTTTCCTCTTTTTGAAAGTTGTGAAAACACTGTTATTGAGTTTTTCATTTGCTATTAGAGAAAATGGTGACACAAAAATATATTTAATGTATTGTCTCAATCGCTTCCATAGAATTGTACCCAACTATGATGACTTCCGCTCCGAGAAACCTGGACATGTGAAAAGGGTCTTTTGGACAAAGACAACTTATTGCTGAAAGCACAAACATATATATCATGTATGTATCTGAATAGACCTTGTATCTATGACATGTTTAATCCTTAAATAGTTTGTATCCTGGGGGAAACAGATATTTGGGAGGCTGGGGGGAGGGCAGGGAGTGTGTGGGCTTGTCAAAAAAAATAAATACTGAAAAGGGGCCCTGAAACCACTCAGATCAACCAACTTTTAATATAACTCTGGCATCCTCTCATCATCTTTATGTTAAAGTCACATGACAGCAGCATGCATGAGAAGACCACTCACTTCAAGGTAAACATTTATATCTTTCACATTCCATTTACATGCAAACAAACTGTAGAACTGAGAATAAAGCAATATTATTGGAACCCTAAAAACTAACGGAGCCCTAATGTATTAAAAAATATCAATAAATTAATTTATTGCACATTAAAGCATGATGTGAGTTACTGCATGAATTTGGTGACCCGTCACAGGAAAAAAACAGGTGGAGTTAAGAGGAAGAAACAGAAAAACATGGCTGTACAGTCAACATAGTTGATAATGGAAGAGCACAGCCACACATGAATAAAACATGACCAAATTGAAGAGAAGAAAACCCTATATTCTATCATAACTTCGCACATGTATCGATTTTAAGCTAAAAAAATATATAAATTCATATATATATAAAAAGGGTGTGATTTTGATGTGGAACAACCATACTATTTGACGTCAATACAGTACCAGACCATAAGACTAAAACCCAAAACAGCACTTGTACAAAAAAAAGACCCATTGAGAGGGAGTGCGAAAGCAGCTCTTGACGGCCCGGTCGTTAAAGCGGACCGAGCGCCATGTGAAAGCTTGAGAAAGGTCATCATCATCATCATCATCCTCATTAGCGTTCCAACGCATCCACACCGGAAACCGCACCATCACTTTATATACTCACACAATCACACATCAAACTCAATACACAGGGCCTACAACTTTCCTCCACCTCATTTGAGCACAGATTTTAGGAGACTTTATTAAAGCGAGCGCGCGTTTGTGCCGATATGTCAAGGCGTGGTGCCGACAACACGAACTGGAAAAAATCTTTCATGATCACACGTCTTGTCGCCCTAGCGGCTCCTAACAATAATAGTAGCTCAACACCGCGCGAGCTGCTCGAGCTTAACATATCAAGAGTACCGATACACACTTTATCCCGTTTATTGCTCGAGATTTCGTCCCTTCTTTTAATGAATGTAAATGTAAGCGCAAAATGCATTTATAATGGCATCCCATGACTGTTTCACGGCATGGTGTGAAAACTACGGCACGCGCTGGAATCACATTTTCAACCATATTATCCCAGTTCTGTTAAGCAAGTGTCGTTTAGAGGGTGTTTGGGTGCTATTCGATGCGTTATCGTGAAACGGTTGTAAGTTATACCGTTTCGTTGACTGCAGCTGCACTCTCTCTCCTGCAACTCCTACAATAAAGAGAAATGAACAAAACCCCCCCTGCGCTGCCTCTGCGCTTTCACATCCACTCAAATCACTAGCAGCACAATCAAATAAAGAACGCCAAAAGAGTTTCAAGACACCGTTCCCAAAAGTTTACAAGATGAAGATGAAGAAAACCGAGGTGCACTTACCCTTGTACACACTCCTCCAGCAGTCAAACACCGATCTTCATACACTTACACACACACTCACCAATTATTTAAATATATATGTACAAACAGCCGGGCATTTCACCACTAAAACCCTATCCCGCGGTTGAATTCACTCCCTTTAGCGCCCTAAAGTTTTGTACTGTGTAACAGTAGGAATCTTCGCTTTGTTCGCTTGATTTTTAATCAAAAATACATAAAAAGACAGAAACTGATATACAAAACAAGAACTCTTCTTCCATCCCATTCACCCCCAGCTTCTGCGCTCGGCGTATCAATGCGCGCAGAAGAGAGATAATGGGACAGCAAAACCATGCCGTATAACGCACAAAATAACTCGTCCAACATAACACATTATACGTCACGTTGGATATTCATTTAATATTGTCGCAAACCGGGGCGAAGGAAGTATTATCGAGCACGAAAGAACACTTAGAAGAAGAGAACTAGTTTATGTAACGGTGCGGCGAATTTATTTCACTTTGCCTAAGGAACGGTTGTAGTGCGCCCCCCATTGCCTAGGGAAAAGCCCCGGATGTAAACTCAGTGAAACTCATGTTGAGTGAAGTTACAATAATGTACATCCAGCGTGGGCCAGAGATGTTGTTAGGATAACAGAGAAGACATCTGCTGTCCACGTATTCAATGAAATAACGGCATTTTTACGGAAGTCTTTATGTTTCATCCACGATCATTTCAGTAAACATATTAAATATTACTTAGACACATTCAAACACAACGTTCCAGCTCGCAATGCTGCAAACATAGGCAGAGACTAAAACATAGACGTTTTAACAATTCATTTTATTTCTAGTAGTATTGCATGTGGCGTGTCATATATTTTGGTTATTTCTTATTATTTTGCTGATGTAACTGAATACCTGTCTTTGCCAAGTGCTCTTAATGCAGTGCTATGCATTAAACAATATGTTCAATATAATACATTTCCACGGCATACTTCATTATTATATTGCTACTTATGTGCAATATAATATATGTGCCCTAGGTTCTTCTTATTTAGGCTATACTGTGAATTTGTCGTGCATGGTGTATTTTTGTATAAAGGTTGATTGGCGAGTACACACTAATTTACCCACAATTATTTTTCTTTCTTAATTTATTTGTCAGTAACTGGCAGAAATGTGACCAGTTTTCTTGAGGCATCATGAGAAGTGAACGGCAGGGGGCGACAGAGGGCTGTGTTTGTGAGCGATCGATCCTGCTCTCTCAGCACCGTTTTCTTTTCTAGGCCTTTGCCTCCTAAACTGGTCCACACTCTCCGTCATCAGTACCACTGAGTCATCGCAGTTCGCTTTGAATTATCACTCTGCAAAAAAAAAAAGAACAAGAAGTACGAACCTCAACATTTTTTACATCCATTTAATAATGAAATACAGAGCAGAGGAGTGACATCACTCTCGAGACAGTGCGAACATAACAGGCCGAGGCGGTTCAAAGTTATGATTAGATGAGAGAAGAATATTACAATTTACTAAAGAAAAAATTGCAAATGTAAACAAAAAGCTGAAAACAATGGCAAACAAGCTATTGATGTTCTAATGAATGTAATTGTGTCAGTGCTTTCCGTGTGTGTTTAATTACAGAGCTCTTCTTCGATGGTCCTTTATTCCTTTTCCCAGCACTCTTAGTTCGGAGGCAGGATGAGTTGAGGCTCTCTGTGTAGTGATCTTATATAATCCATACATTTCCAGGAGTGAGGTCAGTGAAAGTAGTTGTTTACTATTCTGGGATATGCTATGCATACTGATTCACTGCACTTACATCACGTAGAAATGTATAAACGTCACTTTAGTACCAAAGTAGCTCGGAATATACACAATGCTTGTTGTTATGAAATGTCATCTGAACAAGAAAAAATGTTCGGCGGGACTTGATTTTGTCTATTGGGAATTGACCCTTTGCAAACAGGTTGATTGACAGGCCATCTGACCAATCATATCCCTGAATCCGCCATTTTGTATGACAAAGCAGTCAGGGGAGTTAGTAGATTAACATTGGTGAACTTGAACTTGAAAAATTGTGCGTCTTTCCGTAGTTGAAACAACATTCCTTCTGATGTTCATTCATGTTTATTTGATGCTATAAATGAACTAGTGAAGAGATGTTGGTTCACAGGGCTGGGTAGGTTACTTTTAAAATGTATTTCACTACAGATTACAAAATACATGCTTTAAAAAGTAATTTGTAACGTATTTCGTTACATTACTCAAGTTTAGTAACTTAATCTAAATACTTTAGAATACTTTGGAATACTAATAAGTGTGGAACAAACACAAAAAAAGGTAATTGCGAGTTTTATATCTCATAATTCTGACTTTTTCCCTCAGAATTGTGTGATATAAAGTTGCAATTGTGAGTTATAAAGTCAGAATTATGAGATATAAACTCGCAATATTGAGAAAAGTCAAAAATATGAGATATAAACTGACAATATTGAGAAGTCAGAATTATGAGATATAAACTCACATACTAAATTCACAATTGCAAGAAAAAAAGTTAGTATTGCAAGTTTATATCTCCCAATTCTGACTTTATAACTTGCAATTGTGAGTTTAAATCTTGCAATTCTGAGAAAAGGAAGTAAGAATTGTGAAATGCAAACTCACAATTGTGAGGGGAAAAAACTAATTGTGAAAAAAGTTGCAGTGACCAGTAAATTATAAAATGACTCACAAACAACTATCACAAAACATGAAAACAGTCGTGGATCGTCAGGTCATGACAGGACAGTTAAGTTATGTTGACAGTTGGACAAGTTTTTTTATAAATTCAGTCATTTTGTCTTGTTCAGGACAGAACTAAATAAAAATAACAAAATTTTTATGGTCCCTTTTAAAAGTATTAAAATGTTGGTGAAACTTAACTCCGCTTTTTCAGACTGTCAGAGTCAGAGAATCACCAATTGCTGTTTAAATGACATTAAAATTCAAAGTAATCACTTTGGTAATCTAAAATACTTTTCAGATGTAACTGTAATTTGATTACCACCCATTTAAAATGTAACTGTAATGAAACACAGTTACACAAATTTTGTATTTTGTATACGTAACTAAGTTACTTGTATTTCGTTACTCCCCAACCCGCGCCGATTGAAGAAGCTACAGCGATCTGTCACGACACATTAAAGAGCCACTATGCGCTATTTATTGTTTAAACTTCTTTAAAAAAAATTACAATACTTTAAATATGAAACTGTTTCATATGTTGTCAGTGTCCTCTTTGCTCTGCGATATATTTTTCACTGCGTGAGAACAGGATGTGTGGTGTGAGAGAGCATGGGTTGTCGTGCATAGCAACAGGGGGCGGATTTTGCGAAGGGTCAGTTGATTGGATTGACAGATTGTCCCGCCCTCGAGCCAGTAAACACGTCATCAGAAGAGATGGCTGGGTCCAAAATCACATACTCTTTTGGGTAGGTTCTTATTTTGAATAAGTACATACTTTGTAAATGCTAAAAAATACATTCTATATAGTATGAATGTGTTTAGGATGAATGTAATTGGGACGTACTACATTCACCATGTTGTCATTATCATGATGACCGTATCAGTTGCGTCGCTACACTGCCATTCACAAATCATCTCCGTTGCCTCATAGGATACTAAAGTGTCCATTGTAGGCACACTTCAGAATCTCACCGGAAGTAGTAGGTCGTCCGGGTACTCCATGATTCTGACACTTCTTTTGTCACATACTGTTTTTTGCCTATTATAAAGTTGGGAAGTATGGGATTTCGGATGCAGCTGATGTTGTTGCAAGAGGGAAGGGGAATTATTTTGATTAAAGATTGCGAGAGCACACGAATTAAAAAAAATATATATGGCTGTGCATGAATAAATAATTTATAATAAATACTGCAATATTTCCTAAAAAAAAAAAGTCAATTTTGATTTCATGGGCACTCAAACTCCATTATCCATTGCACAGTAATACATGAGAGCAGCCATCAGAATCCAGCCTCTGCTATCAACCTTTCTTATTTCATCTAACACAATGAAAGATCAGCTGGCAGTCAGTGACTCATCCTCTTCAGCTCTTGTGTCATTGGACCTCATTGAGCGGTTTCCTCTCTGGCTGATTATGATTGGCTGTTGCGTCTGTGATCTTTGTAAAAGACATTGATAAAGTATAAAAATGGATTTTGCACTGCACCTCCAGACTAATCCGAGGTGACTGAATTAATCAAAGACTCCATTTATCAGGAAGTCCCATGCTGCCAGAGACTGAGTCAGACATTCTTTTCGTCAACATGTGTTTGCATAAACTAAAGAGCAAAAGAGGCTCTCAGTGTTAATGAAAGGACGCATGATAAGATGCTTAGCATCTTATTCCCAAACAATGTATTTAACAGTGATTATACTGTTGACTTATGTCTACTCAGACACCCTAAGAAACAAAATACTAAAACCCCTTATCAATAAATATCAATCACCACCAAGACATTATGATTAAGCAACAGCTTCTTTCCAATAGCTGTTATGGTGTATCTATTTATAATCTGACTATATCTACAGTTTGTGTACTGTATAATGTACTGTATAGTATTGGTATTGTATAGAGTGTTTCGCAGTATCACATTGTGCAGTATAAAATATACACTACCATTCAGAATTTTAGGGTCAGTAAGATTTTTAACTAATATTTTTTATTCAGCAAGGATGCATTAAATTGATCAAAAGTTGCATTAAATACATTTCGAATGTTGCAAAAGATTTCAATTTCAAATAAATGGATTCTGTTGAATTTTCTATTCACAGTGATAATAATAATAAATGTCTCTTGAGCAGCAAATCAGCATATTAGAATGATTTCTGAAGGATCATGAAGACTGGAATAATGATGCTGAAAATTCAGCTTTGACATCACAGGAATAAATTACATTTAAATATATATTATAGACAACAGTTATTTTAAATTTTAATAATTTTTCACAATATTACTGTCATAGTTATGTTCAGTTTGTTTAGTTTTCATGGACTTTTAGTTTGTATCCTCTATTCATATGTGTCTCCTTTGTGTTAGTTTCCTGCCACTCATCTGTCACCATGGACACTATCAATCATCACAGCTATTCATTTAGTTCATCACCATAGTGTATTTAAGTTAACTCTTTAGTTGTCCGGTCACATTTACATTTAGTGTGAGTTGCTCTGCTTTGCCTGTTATTTGGATTATTTATACTCCCTGTTATGTTTTGTTCCTGGTCGGTTCTTGTTTATGTGGTTATTATTTCTCCTGTGTTTTCATGTAACTTCTAAAGAGTATTAATAAAAACTGCGTTAATGAAATGATCTCCTTCGTTGAGCGCTTCATTACAGCCACTTGCGTTACAGTGTAAGATACTTCTAAAAAAAAAAAAAGTCTTACCTATCTGAGACTTTTGAATGGTAGTCTACCTTGTACAAATTTGTTGCCACCGTCTGTGTGGCAGTAAATATTCTATTCTATTCTGTTCTATTCTATCCAGTTGTGATGTCTCACGTGATGTGTCATCATTTCTAGGCATGAATGCTCTATCAGATCCTAAAAGTAAAAGGTGCTAATTTACACACACAGTGTGCTGTTGTCACAATTGGTTGTAATGCGCGCAAGATGAAGTAGAGTGCAAAACAAAACACACTTTATTAAAGAACAGACTAGGAACACACAGGAGATCACAGGAATAATAATCAGAGATAAACAACCAAATCAACATAGACGAGAACCGACAAGGTATTGAACTGAACAGGGAGTATATACTGTATATACATGGGAAACATAAAGAGACTCAGGTGATAATCAGGTGATAATAGATTTATTATTCAATGCAATGTTTCGACCAACAGGTCTTCATTAGACACAATATCCATGTGGAATATACAATCAACTCTTTATAGACAACAGGTGATCATATGTCTATCAGATGTCTATAAAGAGTTGATTGTATATTCCACATGGATATTGTGTCTAATGAAGACCTGTTGGTTGAAACATTGCATTGAATAATAAATCTATTGGAGCAGTTATTTTCAGTGTGCAGACTTCACAATTCTTTTTTTTTTTTCCTCATCTTGTTTTTGTTGATGTCCGGCACCTGAGCCCAATTAGGGTGTTTGGGATGAGCACACCTATCTCATATTTTTGATTCTTCAATAATCATAAGTAACCATAAACAAACAAGGACATAATCAGTAACCAAGGAAACAGAAACCAAAAAGAGCAGGGAAACAGGAACAAAAGGAATCCAAACAGAATTTCAAAATAAAAGGCAACATAACAGAATCTAACCGTAACAGCTGTATTATTAGCGAAGAAGCTTTAAAGGTGTGCTATAAAGGAATGTCTCATAAATGGCTGTTGAGATAGTATTCTTTCTTGAAACTGTAGAGTCTTGGACCTAGAAACAGCATCACAACGTAACAAGCAGATAGATATTTTCCTCTGACTAGACTGTAGTATTGAGAGAGATATGTGTGGTGTTAATTTGAGTGGCACAGAGTAAGCAAAGCTGCATTCAGCTGCTGAGAGTGCTGTGATCTGACATGTGCTATACTGTACTATAGCTGAACCACAGCATCACTGCTGCCTTAAACCTCTCATCAGGATTACCACATCCTTCACTCTCAACTCCAGTCACTGGACCAAACCCTCTGACCTTACTACATACAGAGAGAAAAGAAGAGATAGAATTAGGAAAAGAGATGGTTTTCTTCCATTTTGCCTACCACAGGGCCCGTTTTGCATACTGTATGTTTCTGTCTCTTACATACCCTGTAATCACTGTCTGCCTGTTTGCTTGCTGTTTCTCTCTCTCCTCTCTCTCTCTCTCTCTCTCTCTCCCTCTCTCTCTCTCTCTCTCTCTCTATCTCTCTTCTCATTTTCTTTTTAGTTAAAGTATGGTTTGTAGTGTATTTGTCATGATTGCAGAACAAGAACAAACTGAAACAGGAAAGTAATAAAACAAGAAAAACAAGAATGAATGGTGATTTGCTACACTGTAAAACAATAAGGAAACAGCCTTTTGGAGTTGAATTCAATTCATCTACTTAATTAAATGTATTCCCTAAATCTAAAATGTAATGCAAATTGTTTCCTTTATTTATATAGCTTTAAATTGGCCATAATTATGTGCTTTTATATATATATTTTTAAAGATAGGGTAGGCTACCAGGTGGTTCCAGGGAGCAAACAAAAGTGTCATAGAGAGATGGCGTTAGACTGCCTTATGTCTCAAAGCACATAACATTACAATAATAAACATAAGCAACTTAAAGAGCACTGAGCTGTACCACCTGACTGCTGCTGATTCATTTCGCCGTTGATAGTGTTGCCATTGAAACGCATAAATTCGAGTCAGGAACTGCACCAAGTATAACGTCACGGTTTCCATCTCTTCCAAATCACAGCAGTTATGGCATGAACGCAGCATAAGCTCATTGTTTTGTTTGAGGGGGAACTGTAAAAGGGGGCTGACGTCTGTCTACTCTTCATAGCATAAAACACACTGATGACGTGTGATGTCGGTGCAAGCAGGGTACGCGTGAATATACATAAGTTGACAGGCAGGTAGGACATCGTATCACTGCATTTGGACCAAATTACACTAAAATAGAAACAGTATAAACAGTGTTATGCCAGTACACAAATTGGCCTCCCACAGAACATTTTAAAATGGTAGCCAGCAGGAATCTTACCAATGCCAGCAATTCTCCAGAGATTTTCCAGTGTGAATTGTGTGAATTTTAGGGCACAATTAAATTACTCATATTTCATCCTTAATGTTTGCAACAGACTTAATGAATATAAATCCCAATAGCTAAAACTCTTTACAAGCTGTATGTTTGAAGCTGAAATGGGAAAGGCTGCTGTGAAGTGGTTTTTGGATAGCAATCAAACACACACAAAAAACCCAGAATATGAAATCATTCTAATTCTTCACATGGAAACTGACATGTCACTTGTGAATGTTTCTGCTAGAACAAATTATATTGCTTCTACACATTCGGTTATCATTTCTTTCTTTCTTTGTGTTTGGTTTGTGCACTTCTTGATTTTTTCCATTAATGTTTTCCATTAATGCTTGTATGTACATAGGTGTTTTTGTGTGTCTGCAGTTTACTTAGTACAGTTGTTCTTGCACTATCCTACTGTTTTAGCATAAAGTGTTTGTATGTTGACCTTACTTAACTTATATATATATTTTGCATTAGAAGATCAAACAAATTATTACTTTGCTCTATGCTGTTCACAAATAAATCTTCCCAGTCCTTGATCTCTGAATAAAATTACCATAATAAGAGCAGTGAGAAAGTCCTGATGACTTGGACAGAGATCCAGGCATCCCTGAGGAATATGCAGTGAGACTTCCTCTGTAAGGCCAGGGATCCCTCTTGTGGGAGTCATTTCTGACTCAATTTACAGGGGTGAAACACTGGATCATGTCAGTAAGTGCTAACATACAGCAGGGGCTACTGGTATAGATTGTGTCTGTAGGTGTATGTGCATGTGTGTTAATGTTGTGGGTTTAACAGGCACACTTTGTGGGTGATGTTCGTCTTGCTATGCTGGGGGTGATCATGCAAACCCTCACACAAATGGAACTGTTGGATATAACGTCCTGAAAAGAAGAGGGGAAGTCTGAATCATAACATTGCAGAATAGTCAGTTACATCTGTGTGGTGTGTGTGTGTAAAGAGAACTGATAGCTTTATTACTAGTCATCTCTCCATCTGTTCCTAAATGTTGTCCAGACTTGTGCTGAGTTCATCTACATTTGTTTGCAGCACATTGATGAAGAAACCAGATCAGACAAGACCAGACTTCAAATAAAAATCTCCAGACCCCACACACATTACGTAGAGGAGTTTGTCATAATAGATCAATCGTAGTGCTTCCTCACAGCACATTGCAATGTTGCACATGTAATTGAATTCTTCAGGGAGGCTAAATAGCATTGTTAGCTGCTGGACATAGTGTGGTCCGATTGGTGTGCAGGGAAAAGAGGTATAAAACTAAGTTTCATTTTTGACCAAAAAGTCATGAAAGCTATTGAGGTTGAAATAAATTTAGCACTTATGTAGTTTGAATAGGCTATTTAAAGGTATAGTTCACCCCAAAATGAAAATTCTCCCATCATTTACTTACCTCAAGTAGTTCCAAACCTGTATACATTTCTTTGTTCTGCTGTAAAAAAAGGAAGATATTTTGAAAAATGTTTGTAAAAAGCAGACCAAGGGAAAAAAAATACTATGGTAGTCAATTGGGGGCAAGATCTGTTTGGTTACTGACATTCTTCCAAATATCTTCCTTTGTGTTCAGCAGAACAAGGAAATTCATACTAGAGGGTGAATACATGATGAGAGAATTTTCATTTTTGGGTGAACTATCCCTTCAATGTATTTTAATTAGAGATTTGAAGTTTGTATTATGACGGTATATGACTTTATCATGGCAACAATTTTATTTGTCTCAATTAACTCTTTCAAAACACATGTAATTACTGTAATCATTTAAAATTATAATTAGTTTGTTTCAGTTCATTTGTGAGTGTGTACATGTTTACAAAGACTCCATATGGTTTTTTATGCATGCGATGTGACCAGTGAGTGAGTTTGTTACTGAGAGATTTTGTGCGGGCATTTTTGGAAGAGATATATGATTTGATAACAGTTAAATTCTGTTATTTTTACACAATATACTGTAAGTAGCAATGTCCAGTAAAACTAGACAGAAACCTAATTTAAGTTTACGGAAATCCAGACACCACTTTCCTCACGCTGAGAATTGAAGGAAAAAAACTATCACTGAACTAAAAGGGGAATGGAACACAATGCCTTGATTAAAAAGGGAGCCGTAACTTTATTATTTCAAGGATAATTCTCATGGTTTGGTGGACAATGTGGTCCGTGAATCACTTAGGAAAATGACAGAGCTCAGAGTGAAGTGGACTGTTTCTGGGTCAGTGTGCAGTGCTGCTTTAGTGGGGGTTTTATACTCCTCATACAGACCAGCCCCCCAGTCTTCTGCTACTATCGCCCCCCACCCCCATATACACACACACACACACACACACACCACATCAGAACCGTGCGGCCCTGTGCTCTGTTCTCCACCCTCAGAGGAGTGTATGGTAGTGCTGCTGCTGAACAGGACTGTGGGAGCAGAGAGTAGACACACCCTTCTCTCTTTCTTTCAGACAGGCAGACACAGTGACCCCATGGATTGATATAAATATCCCTCTTATTGCTGGCTGCTTCTGGGGTTGCAGCCTAAAGCGTCTCATTTTGGCTTCTGACCGAAATAACCAGTAAACCTCAGAGAATAAAAGACAGAGAGAGAGAGAAAGAGAGGGTATGTAAGGTGTGCGTCTGAGACAATGAAGTATTTGGACAGAAGAGGGAATTTACTCCAGCTGAAAGCACACTCACATAAAACTCTGAACATAACACACTTTTTCTTCTCAAACTGAGGTTCACACATTTCCATATAGCTGGAATGGAAGTATGGAAGTTAGGTCTACATTTTGGAATAATTATGATTTTTTTAAAAGTTTTTAAAGTCTCTAATGCTCACTAAGGCGGCATTTATTTGTTCAAAAATAAAGAAAAAACAGTGATATTGATGTGAAATAATATTACAGTTTTAAATAACTGTTTTCTATTTTTATATATTTTCAAATCTAAATTATTCTTGTTATGGCAAAGTATATGCCATGCATATCCTATAATAATTTACAATAATGCAGGGAATTTTATGTGTATGTATATTTATTAAAAAGGAATATATTGTTATACATTTAACGTCAAAGGTCATGTGTATTTATTTATTAAACAAAAACTATATTTTAATACATGAAAACATCCTCATTAAAATATATAAACATGATTGTTAAATCATTTTAATATATTTTGTCATATTTGTCACTTGGCAATTGGAATATACCTTAAGTGTTTTTAACGTATGATATTTCAGTCCCTGAGGTCTGAAAGATGAGTCACTTGTCTCTTTGGTTCTGGGATAAATCCCACCCCCTCCAATGACAAAGTCACATTAGAATATTACATGTTGTTTATGTGAGAGTCATTCAGGTCCGCCTCGTTTGGTGAGTGTGTTTTTCAAACTGCTCCTTTCTCATAGGCATCATAGGGAAATGTCAGGATCACACGCATCCACACGCAAATGAAAAGGTCACCCCCTCACAGCGCATTCTGTGACATCTAAGTCTGATCTGGCTCTGTCCTCCTGATGATTACATTTTCATACTGATAACACACAAACCTAACTTAACATAGAACACAGTAGTTAAACTCACACAATGATATATGTGCCGAACACACAAAACCACACTGTACAACACCATTAATCGACATAACATTTGACAACTATATTTATAAACACTTTGTAAATCTCACAAATAAATGTGGTTACATTTCAGCAAACATGCATTTTCTGTCAAGTCCCCCCATTTTAATGAAATCAAAACTCAACTAATAAAAAGGAATTCTAAATATGAGTGCAGGAATTTCACTGCATTCTGTATGTTTTGCTGAATTATACACAACAAGCATATCTATTTTACATACTAACAAACACATGAACACACACCAAATTACAAATCTGAGACATTATTTAGTACAGTTGATGATTGCACATTTTTCTGTCTTCTGTTGCTCTTCTTGCTCTGTCTCACTCTGCTATGGTGGATAAGTGTTCTCACACAGTCACAGTATGGACCGTAGGTGGCAAACAGCTCAGTGTTACTCTAATGCATGCTAAATATGGTTACACTAATTCTACCACCTTTAATTTAGTACTTGCATTTACCTCAATGCACACTAAACACAAACTCAGCAGCCATACAACCCATATCAAACAAGCTTTTGGTTATAGGTTCATGGATTTGAAAGGATTTAATTTCATATTGACAATTATCATTTATCATAACATTTTATCACCTGACTGAATTGCATCGAATTCCATAGAGCAAAACAAATTATTCAACTAATTATTCAATTATTCACATTGAATATAAGATATGTTATGGAGAATGTTTATATAATGTATAAAAAATGTAAAAACATATGGAACTTTTTTTTTACACAATGACATTATTTATAATGATTTAGCACATTTTACCCCACAGTTTCTCATTACTGTACGTTGACTTTCTCATTATGCTTTAATGATGATTCTCATTATGATCCAGAAGTTTGGGGTTGCTAAGATTTTATTTTCACAAAGACTGCATTTATTTGCTTAAAAATACTGTAAAACCTGAATGTTTTCAAATATAAAGCTGCACTTTGTGAAAAAGAGAGATATCAGCAGGATATTACTGGTCTGAACTGAATCAGGAGGCAAACAGAAGAGAGGAGAGTAAATGATGTTAGCGGTTTTCTCTGGCATCTATGCATGAATGTGATTATGTGCAAATATCTCCAGGCCCCTAACAGAAATCCAAGAAATCTCAGGTCACTGTGCATTACCCTGTGGGAATACATGTTTCGATGCACTGAAATTAAACTGTGTCTAGGTCGCTGAATAATGTTGTTTAAACGTTACAATATTCAAAGGATCTGGCTTAGGGCATGTAGCTGTCTCCGTTACTCTTTCTCTTTGTCATTTGTTTTTTTTTTTAACATGTACAACATTGTTTTCTTTTCTCATTCATCTTGTCACAGCACCCCCTATGTGTTGCGTCCTTTTTGAAACAACATTTGTTGCAATTTCATATTGTTCTCAGATCGTCTGTGATAAGAGTGCTTGTCTAAAATAAGAAATTTTCAGAACAATGTTTTAGCCTAAAAAACCTCCCTGGTGATGACTAACAGACTGACTCACTGTTGTGCACACATTGCAACCCGGCTAAAAGATGCATAAATCAGAGGCAGCAGAACAGAGGAGTATGTTCTTTCCCTCCAGAGATTGATAGTCTATTTTTAAACAAGTGATGCAATGTTTAGCCCTACCATTTGAAAAAATAACAGTATAATCAATTTCTTGCATTAGAAAATTGGTTCTCAACTGGTTTTGACCAAATGACCCAATATAGTACCAAAATGATTTCTCATACAGAATTTAGCAAAAGCAATCTTAAAACTAAACATTGAAATCTATTAAAATGACCATGTTCTGTATGGGTAAATGACAAGAAATGTCATTTGACCATAGGTCATTTCTCAACAATTGTGCTGCTTAATATTTTTTGTGGAAACCATGATCATTTTTTTAGGACTTTTAGGACCTCCGACTAGAATGTCCAACAAAACATCTGATTAATCAAAAAAATGTTGTCTAATGTTCAGTAGTTTACTTCTGGTAAAACTGAGGAAAAGACTAAACAGACAAACAAAACTGACTAAACAGAACAAACAAACAAAAACAGCAGAAGAATTGAAGAGCTCCACACTGAGGCGGTCAACCAGTGCCATTTTGATTTATTTTTTTATTCATTTTTTTTTTTTCAAATGATGTGTTAATCTCCTAAACACTTGTATATGACATCTTTTGTGAATACATATCATTTCTGTTTTTCTCTGTCTTCGTTATTTCATCTTCTTTTCTTTTCTCTCTCTGTACATTGTTCTTCTCATTTCATGCTTGAATGTTCATTCATCAGTCCTGCTCTAGCTGTTGTCATAGTGTCGCTGGCTCTTCTTACACTGGACTGCTTTGTAAACTACGTAAGTATGATACCAGCTAGCAGCTACGGTCACGACATTGTGAGTCAGGTACGGTCAGCTTGTCACCTGCTTCCAGACGTCATGGAAACACTGATTATTACTGCAGCATACGTGAAATGAATGCTTGACATGAACAAAATATTTTCTTCTCCCTCATAATGTTTTTTTTGTTTCCTTCCCTCTGTCAGTATTTTACTCTGTTGCTCTTGTTATGGTGCAGTTCACTGCACTGCAGTTTCTTTGACCCTCTCAGTACAAACAGATCCCATGTTCTTTAATGCAAGTGTGGTTGTCATGGATACAGTAGCTAGATAGCCTGTCATGGATTTTGAACACTGCTCAGAATCACAGAACGGCACCTCAGAGGCAAGATCATACCAGTGCAGCTATTAACAGCGCACCTGTTAGGTCTCATTAACTTTGACTGAGTCCTGTGTAATGCAACACTGCTTTTGCCAAAGGATTCAGCCTCCACATAATTACAGACTTTCACTGAATCAAAGCCAGGAACACTAAAATAATCGTGAAATCATGTTGTCTTCATATGAATGGGGCAAAATGTGAGAACATCAACACAGAAAACTATTGAGAGGTATTTGCTTTTCTTAGAGGACTTACAATCCCTTTTTGCATTTTCAACTTTCTTTAGTGTGTAATGTTGCTGTTTGAACATGAAATAGGTCTACAAAGCACAAAGTCCTCTCCAAAGGGAGTTATTATCTGTACTGTTTCTAAAATCCCTGAAACACTTCAGTGCTTCATAGAGTTGAAGCATTGTCACATGCTTCAGACACCAGTGACGCTGGTGGCGTCAACTCCATGATGAAGCAACTCATTCCCCTTCTCAGGGAACCGGTTGCATACACAACCAAGACATTTTCTTTTGGACCCGTAAACATCACAGTATACTTTATTTAAATAATTCCCACCCAAGGCACACACAAGTTATGGTAAGGGGCATGACATTTCCAAAACACACTTGAAGTGGTTGACCAATCACAGCACACTGGTCTGGAAGACCAATCAGAGCATGTTGCTCTTTTCTGAGGTAGGGGTTACATAGAGACAGGAACTACCCAGAGTGTTACAGACAGACTGAAAAGAGAGGTGTTGCACCAATGTAAAACATGTGAAAAAAATATGTTTGTTTTTTTGTTTTTTTAACATTCAAGTATGATATTCTAGTAGACCCCAAAAACAAAATCAAGACTTTGTAAAAGGGCATAATGTGGCTTCTTTAAAGGTGTCATTAATTGAGAAATGAAATTTTCCTTGTCATTGTACTGTAAAAATATCATGTAAGTTTCAGAACTCAAAACTTCCTTGTTAGTCCAAAAACAGCTTTTATTGAAACCAAGCTCAGAAAACAACTAATTTCAGATTTTGTGTTTTTTTAAAAAACAAGTGTGTCCAGGGCTTGACATTACCATCCGCCAAAAAGGGGTGATTTTCAGCATTGGTGTGTAACTCCTACTAACCACTTTGGTGGGTTGAATTTTATATTTAATATACATGTTTTTAATTGAAGTCTTTTAAAAAGGTATCTGAAATAATAAAGTGTTGTCAAAAATATTGATTTTTTTGGTACACATTGATAATAGAATTTCTGAAACGCTTCCGGTACTCATTTTCCGCAGAAAAGATACACGATATCAGCTGTGTTTTCTCTCTCACTCATATCTCCGACAGAGATTTGACACACAAACCCGCCTCCCTCCGCCTCGTTTAATTTGCTCCAGATGACGTGTGATGATGATGATGCGGATTATTATACCCACAGATTTTGCTCACACCCAAATTGCACACACATGAAGCCACCTCCTGTACTAGAGTTTTAACAGTGAAGCACACACACACACACACACACACACACACAAAGATGTCAAAATGCCGCTCTTGCCGAACTTATTGATGTCATAATTATGGCCAGTGAAAATGCTGAGAGGCTAGTAACTTTGGAAAACCACTAGCCACAGTGGTTGGTTAGCAAAATAGTTAATGCTGCACATTTTATGGAGGACAGCTTCCATAAGCTAAGAGACTACAATGCTGGCTACGCACATTAATTTCTTTTGAAACTGTTCCTACTTTGTCAGGACAATCAGTTTTTAATGGATCACAATCTGTAAGTATGTTTTATTATTTGTTATTGTGTTTTTTATTAACAGTTCCAATTATAAGTTTTATGTTGTTTCTATGATGTAAACAAAAGGCAAAGCTGTTTGGATCTGTTAGATAATATTAAAGTGTTCATGTTGTGTTTAGCAACTGGGCTCTCACTTTTGAATGCACTTGCTTTTGAATGACTGTTCACCAATCCTTAGGAAATTACCACTCTGAAACGTCCTGTAAAATCCTTGCCTGTAAAGATTCTGTATGATCCTCTTGTTCATAAACATTCTCAGTGTCTGAATTGAGCTTGAATTGGTATGGCAAAACTGATACCATTGTTAATATTTACACCTGAGCAAATGAAATGTCTCAGGTTACACATGTAACCATGGTTCCCTGAGAAGGGGAATGAGATGGTGCTATGGGTAGTGCCTCTGGCTTGACCAGTTTCTGAAGCATGAGTCTAAGCAGCATGAGCCTCCATGCTGAGGGGATGTGTGCCCTATTGGCTGACATTAAAGTCAAAGACTCAAAGGAGTCCCCATCCCCAAGGTGCACACCAGCATCATAATGAATTCCCTGTGGCCAGAGCCCATGCTACTATACCCTTTTACAGGCAAGCTCAAGAGCTTGGTATTCCTAAAAACACATTTAGTGTGAATATCGTCAAAGACCAGAGCTTCTTGAGAACGGAAACCTAAACATGACTCTAGAAGAGAGGAGGCCTAACTACAATCTCTATTCAGGCCAGCATCCAGGGAGGTTCACAGAGAGCCTAACACTCAAAACATCTGTTCAGATAGCCCTGAAGAGTGATGGCCTCAAATAAGAGGACTAGCAACACTCTAACCAAAAGGCACTAGCCAATAGTCTAATTGGCCCCCAATTCAAAGCAAGAGGAGGCCAACCAAACTCATCCTTAAAGACAGTTTATCAAGGTGGCCTCGAAGAGGGCCGAACACTTGATGTCACTACCTGACTGGAGCTCAGATGAGTGGAGGCCAGTTTACCTAGGCGGCCTCACTGAGGGTCAGCAAAACTTGAGGAGTGGAGGCCTCACAGTGGGACTCTTTTTTCAAGTGGAAGCCTAACAATGCTCCAGACCTAAACCACAGGCCAAGGAGGCTCACAGAGAGCCTAACAACTTGGTCTAATTCAAAGGAGGGAAGCCTCACCGTACTATATCCTTTGCCCAAAACAGCTTCCCAAGGAGGCTCGATAAGCCTAACAACTCAAACCACTAATCAGCTGGAGCTCATAGGGGGAACTCAGACGCTTATAATAACTCTCTAGAGCGAGAAGAGGCCACACAATGCTTCCTTAAAGCAGTGGCCAAAGTGGCTTGCAAGGATGGAGGCCTCAACATGACGACTCTTTAAAGCGAGAAGAGGCCTAACTGCATCCTTTACTCATAACAGCTGACCAAGGAGGTTCACAGAGAGCATAACTACTTGATTATGCTAATTGTGTCAAGCTCTGGGGAGCAGAAGCCTCAGTAGATCAACTCTCCATACCGAGAGGAAGCCCATCAATGCTCCAATGTAAAGACAGCAATCAAGAAAGCTCAGAGAGAGCATAACTACTTAACTTACTTACTCAACAAAAGGAAAACGTCCTGTTCGACTCGACCGTACTCTGCCTCACACTCAATCTCTCTTCACTGTAATGGCAGCAATGGGACTTGAACCACGCAGTGCAGACGCTCTCATCCCTTAAGAGAGAGTCAAGCCTAGGTGGAACCAAATACTGCAACTGCATCTCAAAAAGCGTGCATTTAACCTCAAGTGCACTAGTTCAAACATCAGATTCTATCACGAAAAGATAGAAAAGAATCATATGAAAACAGACACAAATGCATCGCTATGAGTGCAACTTCCCTGAGAGCTGAACGTTTTGTCTTTAAAATATGACTCTACAAATGACAATGTATTCGTTTTTTTCACTTTATCGAAAAGGATGAACTATGAATATATTAATGTGTGTCAAACAATGATACATTCATTCATAATTCCGTTTACATAAAACACTGTAAGTCATCCTTCATCTATTATAACTGTGGTAACTTGAAGTACTTAAGCTTTATTTGCCACAGCCAAAATAAAGCATAATAATAATGTAATATGCATAAATGTTTTACATTGTTGGCAAATGTTTCAACTATGTAATGAGATATTTTTCAACATCAGATGTTTTCAAAACAATTCCACACATGTAATGCTGCGGACGTTCAAAATTATTTTAATTTGCAAAATTGTTATCCAATCATACAAGTGGGCACTCATAGTTCTAAATAGTGTTCCTCCATGTCAGCTTTTGACACCTCTGTGACACCTGATGACACACATGATATGTGCGTTATGTGTCTTGGTGAGGAGCATGCACGCGCAGTCCTTGAGGGGGCTGTTTGTGTGCATTACAAATAGGTGGTGAAGAGATGAGTACAGGATGTGGTAAAGGGCTGGTGACAGGATGTGGTGAAGGGAGGACGACGATCCCCTGGCAGTGATGGTAGAGATAGTCTGCTGGCATAGACCCAGAGCTACCTAGTGCTGACAGCCCATGGCAGAGATGAGGGAGGGGGGAGCCAAGATGTTGCTAGCTTGGCTGTTGATATCTGGGTGACGACCGACGGAGACAGAGCCAGTGGATTCGCAGGCGCAGGCCGAGGGTCAGGGAGCTGAACAACATCGCTGGTGCAGGAGACCATAGGTGGGAGTGATTTAGGAGTGTCATAGGTGGAGCCAGAGTCCCCGAGGGCTGGGATAACAATGGTGTGAGCAAGGATAGAGGTGATAACAGTTGACAGTTAGGAGGAACCTGCTGCAGCGGCCCGTAAGTCCGTGGCGGAAGAGGTGTGATGACTGACCAAGAGGGAGCCGGTGGGACGAGGGAACCCAGAGGAGCCACTAGACTGAGGGTCTCTGGTGCAGGCGAAGGTGGGAGGAGCCAAGACAAAGCCAACAGATTGACGGGCGGAGATGTGAAAGAGAGTGAAGAGATCCTCAGAGATGGAGATGGAGCTGAAGGATCCTCCTGGATAGGCGCTGCTGATGGTTGCTCGACCTGTGGCTCTATGTCCTTGACGGTGCAGGGCTGCAAGCATCCTGCAGCGATGGGACTGGAGGATTGGCTGAGCTCTGTGGTGGTGCCGATGAAACTTGAGAGGATGAAGGTAATCATGACACCTTTCACACTGGATAGAGTAAAAAATATTTCCCAGTTCTCAGTAGATAATACTGATGACATAGATATTGGGTGGGATCGGGTGGGAGTTGACAAGTCTCCTTTGAAGTTTATCAGCCAGTCCTTCTGTTGCCTCGACTGGTGGTGTCTCGGACTCACACCCCTGGTCAGATCCAAACTGGGGCACTTCTTCCTGGGCAATGACAAGCTCTGTCCCCTTATCCTCCGGCTCTGGCTCGCTCAAAGGTTAAATGATAATTCCAAAGGCAGGCAAACAGGTAGCATCACACACTTAACTTAGACATGACTGCACAGAGAATGAATGTGTGGGTACAACTTAAATAGGAAGCACAAACGAGGATGATTAATCAAACACAGCTGACACAGAGTGGGAAAACTGAACAATGAAACAAATAAGGTGAATGAAAACTAACTAAAGGTCCATGACAACAAAACTAAACATAACAAACTGGTGACAATTAGTTGAGAGATTTTTTTTCTCTTGAGAAAATGTGCCATGTACTGTACCTGACATATAGGATATCCAAAATAACTTGATATCAAATCAAATTGCAAGCTTGTGAATCTAAATGAATAACTATGTTGACAGACTGGCAGGAAATGGTGAAAAACAGAAAAAAAAGCCCAAACAGGGTGATATTGTGACATACTGATAAACCTCATCTTTCCATTGTTAATAATAGTTACAACTTGCACTCTTAAATGTGCATTGAAAATTCCCAGCTGATAAAATCTATGATCCAGGGATCATATTCATATAACATCTAAGGCTAAATGTAGATCTTAACTGCCTGACTAGGGAGGGGGGATTTTCACTAAACAGTGGAAAATCAGTCCAGTCTCCCCAGCTGTAAATGTAATTGGCTGTTAAAGTCCTGTGTTGCTTATAGTAAATTGACATGTTGATAACATGCAGAAAAGCATTCTTTCAGAATGCACTCAATTACATGTAGCTTAGATCAGTTGCATACTATATGCATTAGTGAGTGTGATGATGCTTATGGGGTGTCACTCTGGGTGAGTATGAGGCTGGGAGGGAAAAATTACAGTATATTCACTCAATTTCTCCATATATCTCCATGCAGCATACAATATGTTAGCTGTTTCTGACATTATTAGTGCGTCCTGACTTCGGAAAATGAGCTCTTGAAGCTCCGCCCTCAGGGTGAAGCAGCTCATTTGCATTTAAAGGGACACTCAAAACCCCCCAAAAAGTTGCAATTTTAACATGATATAAAAAATTATCTGTGGGGTATGTTGAGCTGAAACTTCACGTACACACTCTGTGGACATTAGAGACTTATTTTAAATCTTGTAAAAAGGGTCATAATATGTGCCCTTTAAATAAACCAGCATGCAGCATAACTGTGTTTTTCAGCTCATCATTGACTGAAGCACAGGCTCCTGTACAATGGTAACCCTGGTATAACTAATTAATTAAACTAACAGATCACTCCTATATCATCTTGTGCTTGTGTAATTGAGACTTAGTGATGAACACCTGCTGTTAACAAGCAGGATCACTGAAGAATAGAAACAAGAGCAGAAAAAAGAGACGAGCAGAAACACAAGAACAACAACAGACTTCCAGCCACAGCCTTAGATGAAATCAACTGAAGATAAAAGAAGACAATAAATCTCTCAAGATCTCAGCAGAGGATTAAACAACAAAAAGAGTATTGTAGTTTCACTCATTACTAACCAGATTGACTTCATTTCTGTCAGACGTTTACAGAGGTTCTTATTGAGAACAATCACAGCTTTGACGTTACCATGATGGAGATCTGTGTTTGCTTTAGTTAGGGTTGGAAATGAAAGAAAATAACCAGGCAATTCAGGGACATAATTTATTAATGCTGCAATGTATGTTGGGAGTCATGGATGATTGTTATTATGCTGGATTATTATTATTATATGCTGAGCCCAACTAAAGTAAACACTGATCTCTATCATGGTAACATCAAATGAAACAATAAAACAACATCTAAACCTGTTACTTTTTAATAAGAACTTCTATAGACATATGACAAAAGTTAAGTCAGTCTGGTTTGTGGAGTTTGTGGAGCTGATTAATCAGATCTCGAGAGATTTAATGTCTTCTTTTAGCTTCAGTTGATTTAATCTTTTTCTGTTCTTCTTGTTTCTCTTTCCTTCATTTATTCTGCTGGTTAACAGCAGGTGTTCATCAGTGTCTGAATTCACACACATGTTTTAATTCACTCTTTCAAATGGACTATATTAGTAAACTAATGTTGGGAATAGTGAATGAGGGTATAGGGTGTGATTTGGAACACAGTCTGTAGAATTTGAGCGCTATTAATTAATGGTATAGTGCTGTAGGCTACTTTCTCAAAAAATGTGTGGTTAGGTCTCCTCTCAATTTAGAGAGTCATTATGCTGAGACCTCTGCTCCTAGAGCTCGTCAGTTAATTGTCGTGTTTAGACTCACTCTTCGGACACTGGTCATGCCAGAAGCATTCCCCATAGTGCCCTCATGGGGACGCAGCATTTTGTTCCTTATTCTCAGGGAACCATGGTTACATACATGAGACGTTGTTATGTATAAATCTTGATAACATAATAAGTGGACCTCAGAGAACATTATAACATTTTTATTAAATGCAGTTCATGACCCCTTTAAACAAAAACTCAAATTAAATTCATTGTTATCTCATTGGATTTAATCTGAAATCTTGTGAAAGTTAAATATTTGTAGATGGTTCTGATCTAAGCCACACCTGCCCTGGCTGTTGTTGGACATTTCTTCTTTTCTCTTTCAATGACCCTCTCACACCCGACTCACTGAAATATTGAACTACATTGATGGCTATCGGCCCTGCTTGTTTCAGCAAGAAAGGCTGGGTTTCACAGGCCTGCTTTGTCAGAGGGCCCGGAGCTGTGATAGGCAGTACAGAAGGATTGTTCTCGGAGGCTGCTCGCTGATTGTGTGTCCTGACCTTCCTGTCTTCAGTACCCAGGCTCAGTTATCTGGTTTCAGTAGGTATATGGAAACTCCTTCACCTGTGGCTATGATGTTACATACAGTAAAGAATTGAGAGATTGAAAGAGAATTTTACTCTGTTTATCTGAACACTGGGGCATTCAGATTGAATAAGTATGTTTATTTTGAGTCTGTGCAAGATTTGCACTTCTGTTATTTAAGGTGCAAACTTGAATTTTGTGCAAAGGCGGGTGCACTCTGTGCGATTTTGGCCACAATTTGGTCGTCTGAGACAAATTTTTAGAATTCTAAAAGATTACTATAATCCTAGGCTAAAATCTGTAGTCTTTGTTCATTAGTTTGACATGTTCACCAATAGCTGATTAATGACCATTACGATCAAATTTGACCTGAGACGAAACTCTGGCAGTGTCAGAAGATTTGGTGCACATACCTGCAGTGTGACTTCTCCTACGACGCAGGTCAAATTGTCTTTGTTTTTCAAGACAAGCTATGATCAAAATTTATAGATATCTTTGTTAACCACCGTTTCAGTGCTGTGTATAAATGCAGCTCAAAGTTGCCAAATGTGTATGGGCTGATGTTGTAAAACTCCGGACAAGTTTTCATGCGCGCATCCGTTTTTAACGCGTCTTGACTGTCGTAAAGTCTAACTTAAATGACAGCTGAGATCACACATGTGATATGAGGATCATGTACGTACAGTCTGACAAGCAAAAATCGTAAAGGACTATTATAAATCGCAGTGTGCACCCGGCTTAAGAGACATACACATGAACTATCTTTGCCCTCTCAAGGTGACACAGAAGTTGTATTAAGTGACAAATGTTTTAGTGACAAATGCATTTAGACTGCATAACATTTCAAATACATGAATATGAAATTATACTTTTAATAGGAAACTAAAACCACTTGTAGGTGGTGGTAAATCACCTTATCACAGTCTTAATCATTGAATCATTAACTCAACATATTACTTATAAATACTGATTCATTTAGGAAAAAATACCTTTTTCTTTTTTGTTCACTATTAATGTCAGATGTATAAACTTAAACGGAGACATATTTTTCACATTCACTTACAATTTACTTTATTTTTCACAATGCAGATTTAACTTAAAAACAAACAAACAAAAAACTGGCTTGCAGTCCTTAGTTTAAGAACCTCTGTGTTAGAGAACTGAATGATTATGACTTTGATTGCTTGTGCTGGGGTTAGTTTTCAAAGATGAGGTTGCTGTTGTGTGCCTGTGTGATATTTGTGCATGTTTGTCCACATAAGAATCATCCTGTGATTCACTGCTCACCTGACAGAGATCTTGAATATTCTGTTGCATCTACATAACTGAGTGACAGTGGTGATACAGGTGCAAAGAGAGAGAGAAAAAAAAGGAGTGTTGGCCCTCACTCATAACACAGACAGAGAGTAATGCTATAATCACATGCCACTCAGAGTGTACACTCTAGTCTGTAATTACGGAGTGAAGGCTCAACGGTGCTTTTTGAAAAAGGGATGATCATCTCTGCTTCGTTTCTCGCTGCGTTGTGCGTTGCAGTGTCACCCGTGCCCTCTGGATAGCAGTGCGTGTGAGCGTAAATGGCTGTGCGTGATTAGTGAAGAATATGAAGAATGGATGGAGGGGAGATAATGAATAAATAAGATGAAGCGGTGGGAACAGAGAGCAAAGACACTGATGCCTCTGTCAGCTGTATTGTACTCTCAAGCCCTCTCATCAGCACATCCCCTCAAAGACCTGCGAGCAGCGCACAACCATAACCTTACTCCTCAGCAACATTAGCATTAGCGGAGCAGGGAGCATATTAGTATTCTAATTAGTTAATTAAGAGACAAAAATGTCTGGATTATGCATTGAATGTTCACCTTTATTTCCTGTCCCTGACATTCAGTACTGTCTCCCGGTTGTGCTGCAGACATCATGAAATTTAACTGATTTGAATTAGATCAGCTAAACCAGTACAGTGAAGCTTTTATTATAAAACAATCTGCTTCTTTTTTGTTATTACAAGAATATTAATGTTTTTGTTTGCGTATAGTGCTCATGGAAATGATCTCTTGTAGACTGTTGTACCCTAAAGCATAGATATTGCTTTCTGACAAGTGAAAATGAATCTTTTTCATTCGGTTTTCCAACAAGTCATTCTGAATTTCTCTTCCTCATTCTTTTTCCCCTTATTCACAGGTGACTCCATTACACAAATATCATACCATTATTACCCTCTGCTCTGGAGACATATGAAAGCGGGATAGAGAAACAGAGTTGAAGTGTGTAAATTTTGGGGCCATCATGTATATGAAACGGAATGTCAAAAACAATGACTTTCAAACAGGTTTCCCAAACAGATTTCTCAAACACTCACCTTGTCTGTCATTGGTTTGCCAAACAGATTGTCTCTACCCATTTTGTGAGCAGTGTTAGGGAAAGTTACTTTTAAATATAATGCATTACAACATTGCGTAAAAAAGAATTGTTTTAAGTTATTTTTATGGAAATTTGTGTCTGTAAAGTAGAGGGTGCCGCTCAAAAAAGCCTTTCAACTGTGCTGCTATTCTGGATTGAAGAAGAATAGTAAAAACAAAAACAATTATGAAACATAAATGTGATGTTTATATAAAAATAAAGTCATTTTTGCTTATTAGAATAGTTGAATTGGATCATTGAAGGACAGCAGCAAAGACATTGGTTAATAAAGTGAGATTAATTAAAGTTTACTTGTGTAATTTTTAACATTTAGGGTTAATTATTGCAGGTTAGTGTAATATTTTAAGTTTAAGTCTGTTTTGGACTCTCTGTTTGTTCATTTTATCACATGTCCTCCTTTGTTTAGTTTTTCCCGCCACTCTTTTGGTGTTGTTTGTATATGATGTTGAATTTCTCCACGTTCTCCTGAGTATTATTCATTGAAGTCTGTTTATTCTGATTCTTCTTCGTCGTGCTCTTCAACTAGTACGTAAAATTTGCATTTCACTTTTTTTAATTAATTTTGAGGAATACTGAATCTGTTTTTGTGTGAGTGAGATGAGTAAATACTTTCTCAAAGTTAGTCTAGAACTGCAATAACCATCATGTTTACACAGAGCACACGTCTCTGCACTTACTCACAATTTCTCTTAACATGGGGACAAGAGGTGTTAGTCAATAAATAGGAAAACAAAGTAACTTCCATTACTTATATGAAAAAGTACTCAGATATTTTGTTATAAATTTAAAAGAAATTTATTAATACATTTAAAAAAAATACCTTGTCTTGTGTTCCACTGAAGAAAAAAGTCACACAGGCTTGCAGCAAAAGGGTGAGTAAATCACTGATTTATTTAAGTAAACTATCCTTTTAACTTAAAAAATACGCTTTAAACTTGTGAAAATAGAAAACAAGCACAACTCTTAAGGCTAGTTCAAACTGCACTGACAAACTAAAACAAGTAGTCAGGTTTTGTCGGATCAATATTTTACCCCTGTCGGCATCGGTTGCCATTGTTTGCCCCTTGTTTTTGCCAATTGAACATGTTCAATCGGTGTTTGTCGGGACGTGTAATGTCTTAGAAGTGACTAACTGTAATTTTTTGATTGTCTGTCTATTGGTACGGTGTATATAAGAGAGAGATAATCTCTTTCAAACGTTAATTAAAGGCAAAAGAAATTGACTATTGTCATTTATGTAACCATATTTAATTTTACTCTGGCTCTGTGATGTCACTTTAGTGGTTTCCCTTATAGAATTGTAATTAGAGCTGGTTTGTATGATACTTTCGAGATAATATATTTCAAAGTATATTTAATAGTATTCTATACAGCGAGTATCTCAGCATGACTGAAAAGCTGCTGATCAGAGAGGCGTGTGTGGGGATGAGGATGGGGGGTTGGAATTTGCAGACCATGTGGAGACACAGGGCAGTAAATAAAGTGAAACCTCATGGTTGCTTTGCTTAATGGTGTTTTTCCAGCATGTCACCTTCCACATACTGTTTATGGGATGTGTGTGTGTGTGTGTGTGTGTGTGTGCGCGCGCGTGTGTTTATTGCACAGGGGGAGGACGGAAGCTTCACATGACCATAAAAACCATACGGACAGGAGAGCTGACCAGGTGTGAGGGTTACCACGACAACTACAAAGAGAGAGAGCGAGCTCTCCAGTGTTTACAGGCTGTTTGACGTCAGAGAGATTCTTAATCTGTGGAAATAAGAGGATGCAGTTTAGCTCAAAATATCACTGTTTCACCTGCATCACATGCACGACTAGAGGACTATCGTATTTTCACAGTGTGGTAGGGTTTTGGTCAGTGATAATGTGAGATTTCTGTGTGAATCATCATGATATCATTTGATGACTCTTTAATGTCTGTGTTTTATATTATCATTTTCTAAATTAAATTACTTTTAAAACTATTTATGACTTAGCTGACTGTCACACTGATTTCTAACTTATTTGTATGATAATACAAAGTCATAGATTTTTCTTTTGATCACCACCAACCCATAATAATTGGTAAACCCTGGGACTGCAATGAAAATGACACATTTACAATCCCAGATATGGGAAACCTGTAAAATAGAGACAATAATTATCATCTAATTGTACTCTATCACCATTGTATCCTTGAGCTAACCTTAAGGTTCACATGTAAAATCAACCATAACAACCATGGGTAATTCATAATAATCATTGATATCTCCACCTTCACTTGTTTGAAAAACAACTGGACAACAGGAGTTACATAACACAAAATCATTTTGTAATCATATGTAATGAGTAGAAGGTTGGATGTGAATTGAAAAATGACACCTTTCACTGGATATAGAAATTCCATTATTGAAGAGGAGGTTTCTATAAAACTAGGACAACTGGAAAGAAAGAGAATGACAGAGAAAAAGCAGGAAAGAGAGCTGTAACATTACCTGAGGTAAAGTTATGGTGAGAAAACTCTGCCAATGAGGAAAAGAATTTCTCAGTATTAGGTTTCATCCTTATAAACTCTTGTGTGAACCCAGCACACTTGATCTGAAATGATTTCTCATCACTTGAATTGACTCTTAGCACTCCATAGACAAGAGCAAATAATCGGAAAGAGGAGAGCAAGCACCCAAATTGGTATGATTCAATGGAATCAATCTATGTAATCAGACACTGAATCATCTTCATCATCTTCCACTCATGTATGTGTCTTATCCCCCCAGTGAACTGATGCATTGCAGTTACATAACTGGAAAGTTATCCAATCAGAGAGAGATAAATTGTCATTCAAAATTATGAAGAAATAGGTTGTGTGAAGAATACGCAGAGGAATATTGGTGCCTGACCCTCTCTACTTTATAATCCAGACACTAACCCGTTTTAATGTTAGTTCCTAAATTTAATCTAGATATTAAAATGAGTTTATAGGCTAGCTCACATTTAAGACTGTTATTGTCAGGACAGTATATTTACTGCAGAGTGAGGAATTTAACATATAAAACAAGACCTTTGAAGTTATATCTATTTACATGTGTCCTCTTGCATTGTAAAATTCATATTTCAGCAATAAACTCTGAGATCAATTTTAATCTCCACCTTTAAAGTGCCTTGCATTAATTTAACATGACTAATGTTTCTGTCATGAAAACATTTTACAGTTAGTTTTCAAAGTGAAATTCAGGTTTGGGTAAGGCTGCATGCTCTGCAGTATTAAGTCTCTCATGTGCGTCAATGGCTGAAGCGCTCGGAAAGCGTCGCGCTGTCTCTTTAAAAGAAGTGAAAGGTGGGTGTTACCGTGGGGCTCAAAGAGCGAGAGTGGGGCGGGGACAACATTAAATATGTATCAGTCTAGTTACCCCTCAGAGGCTTAACGCAGATGAATGATACAGAGTTGGAAGAGCCACACACGGCCACATCGTTTTAATCACGTCCAATTTATCCGACACTTCCAGAGAAGTGTAAATGGGCAGACTATAGGCGCTCAGTGGATGAAGGCGTCTTGACAGAGCAGACGAGCGCACGTCGCTTAAAACATCGCGATTTTTGAATCGGAATTCAACAAATTTGCAACCAATCTCACCTTTGAGATATTAGTTTTTTTTCCCAAGCCTTTTTTATTCACAGCCGATATGGACACCATATTGGACAACTTCGGGTCGGACAAACTTTTTCCCAATTCCAACCTGTTGGACCTAGAGGATCTGAATGAGAGCGATTTCTTATCCAATGTGGTAAGTCAAACCTCCACATCTTCCATCATTATTAACAGCAGCAGAAAAGGGGAAGGCATAGTCTGTTTATCATTTTGAACAATATTTTTCCTGCCCTCGTATTTTGACTTTTATGTCATATTTGAATTTTTTTCTGTTATTATCACTAGATTAGAGAAATGTATGCTCATGCTTATATTACATTATTTACATCAGCTGTACATTTATTAATGTATTGTCAAACTGACCATGAAGTGATCAGGCAGGATCTTTAATTCAAACACATACATATATGTTACCTGTGTTTATTTCTGTTTATTTGTCTCACATGTCTGTGCTGTTGTGCTGCAAATTAAACATAAACAATGGCAGAAGTTCTCAAGCTGTGAAGTTTGCCCAGCTGCGGACAGATAGGGTCACTTCCCAACTTCAACCGGACCTTTGGGTAGCGGGGGGGAGGTCTCGTTGATGTGTTATTTATTCAAACCACGCCCACATACCCTATCATGCTGTTTAACTAAATCACACCCATACAGCAGTTCCTAACCCCGCCCACGGATCGCTTCATCCTGTTTCTCGTGTCTGGCCGCAACCGGTGAATTAAGATGCTCAGGATATTGGAATTTGAAGTCTATTTGCTCTCACTTTTTGAGGTAGAAGCACAACTGACGAGTTTACCTGGTACTGTAGAGAGAGTGAGAAAACTAATTTATTGGAGAAGCTATTATTTCGTAAACCATCACGTTAGTTTTGTACACTTAAAGTATCTGTATATGCTCAAACTATCCCAATGAAAAATAATATACCAATATTACTTAATCTTAGGTGATATTGGCAGTTAAGTTCATGCTGTGAGGTAAAGGATGTATGTGTGGTAAGTTGGGGCAAACAAATTGCACAACAACAACAAAAAAACATGCATCTCCCTCGTGAAGACATCAGAAGTTATCATACGAAGGAATATTTGTACCAGTTTTTGTATACCATATATTTGTATACCAGTCTCGAAATTTTTATAAAGGTCTGCAGTGAATTAGCCTACGACTGGGGCCCAAAACGAAAACTGTTGATCAATGTGTTGGAAATAAAAAGTATTATAAAAGTGGTCTCTCCAGCTCATGCACTATTTTTCAAGTCTCCTTAAACCAAAGACTAATTCAGCCCCTGTTCAACCCAAGAAAAAGAGACCGACCAGTTATTATTCCTAATGTGTTCCATGGAAGAAATCAAGTCATACAGGTTTAGAGGGATGAGAGTGGATAAATGAAGACTGTATTTACATTTTTCATAACCTTGTCCTTTAATTGGGTCAGTTGGAAAGTAGTGTTTGGGTTGTTAATGCATTTCATTTGAAGCTAGCAGTCCTATGAGCATATGATCCATTAGGAGCCCAGGACACTTCTGCAGTTTCCACAGTGATTCAGACACTCCTGTGGCTAATGCTTCTGACTGACACACATTCATGCTGAGGTCCTTTTAATCCCTTCCCAGAGAGACGGAGAGAGAGAGGGAAAGAGACATCACAAATGTCACTATTATGATCCTCAGATGAGATGGAACAGTTTTGACCTTTGTTTTAAAAGGGAGCATCTTAGGATCTCTTTGAGATGGACAGACTAGAGATGTGTACTGCAGCCTGAGCCTAAATGCTGTTTTCTATAATACAGAGTGGTTTGCATATATGATTAATTATAGAATGTATCATGCCTCCTTAATATAGATGCAGTGGTCAGATAGATGGACAGAGGTAGCTGTCATGGCAGTGACCTGCTTTTTGACAAATTTCATCTAAAATAATTTCAAAGGAATAATTCACCCAAAAATGAAAATTCTGCCATCAGTTGCTCACTCTCATGCCTTTCAAAACCTGTATGATATTCATTTTAATGCGGAACACACACACAAAACAGGATAGGATAATTTGAAGAGAGTTTGTAACCAGTTTTGGTGACCATTGGCTTCCATTGTATGGGCAAAATTTTTATATGATGGTTGAAATATATATTTACAGTTGTACAGGCAAATGGATGGATAGATAGATAGATAGATAGATAGATAGATAGATAGATAGATAGATAGATAGATAGATAGATAGATAGAAAGTTGAAGAGTTTTTTTTTTTTTTTTTTACAACTCTGTTCATTGTTGAGGGTATTTACTGGGAAGTATTCAATCCAGATGTCCCTCATTGAGTAACAGCTGTGCTCCAGTTTGCTCTGTAAGGACCTGACTGAGGGGAGAGTGATGATAGTGAAAAGAGAGAGAGGATTGTGAGTGAAGGAGGCTCATTCACAGTCCCTGATAGCAGTCTGTGTATGTGTGTATAAGCGTATGCTTTGCTCCTGTGTGGGTGTGTGAATAGACGTCTGTGAAAGACCACTCCAGACCCTACATGGTCCCCCACTCTACTCTTTGGTGTGTGTATGTGTGTGTGTGTGTGTGTGTGAGACACTGGCCCTTGAAGGCTCAGTGAATGACTGCCTTGTGCCCTCAGAGAGGAAGCTGCTCTCCCTGCTCCTGGGTTATTACACACTGGTTTCTGACTCCTGTGTGTTTTTTTGTTAATTCATTCTGCCATTATATTTGTAAATGTTAGTGGGTTGTTTCAGCACTGTTGAACTGAGATATTTATAACCTGGAATTCCTCCATAGTATGAGTATGTATGTGTGTGGTGGAGGGGGGACTAAATATCCCCAATATAAGGTTAGTAAAACTTCAAATTACCTACACGCCACGATGAGGACCAATCAAGGGTCCAACAAGGAAAACTGCTTGAAGTGATAGTTTACAAAAAAAATGAAAATTTGTCATTATTTACGCACCTTTATGTTGCTGCAGACCAGAATGACTTCATTCAAACAGTGTAATGAATGTATCTGAATTTTCTGAAGGGCAAATAAGTATTATAAAAGTGGTTCATTCAACTCATACACTAACAAATATTCTGAAGTCACGTGTAATCATCAGACATAAGTCATTTTTCATTGATAATTTAACAGGAGGAACCAATTATTTGAAGAAAGAAAGAAAAATTGGTTCAACAATCTTGCTTTACATTTGGTTCAATGAAATAAAGGAAGTCATATGACTGTGGAACAACAGAAAGATTAGCAGAGTAAATTATGACAGAATTTGAGGTTTTGTTTGAACTAATCTTCTACTAAACATGACAAATAATGCTTTAATAAAAATATAAGAATGCAAATATACTTGTGTTGTCTTTAGGAATAGCAGAGAAAAAATGGCTCAGAATAAAAACTAGACATCGATGAAAAGTCTTTGCAATGATTAAAAAACGCGCGTGCATGTACGTGTGCACGTCTGGCTGTTTAAATCATGACTTTAGCGTAATTGCATGGTTTGTGCTGAAAGGTGGAAATCAGCATGTCTCGCTCTACTGTGTGTTAAAGCTAAGATCACAGAGAGGATCTGTGAACCACAACAGCACAGAAAAACCTCAGGCTTTAATTATTTAAATGGCTTTATTATATATCTAGTTCATCCTTTATACAAAGGGAGCTGATGTGACACTGTCTCTGTCTGTGAATTTATATTATTTTGATACTGCTGGTTTTTTTTGCCCATATTTGTAAACAGAGAACGGCTCCGGTGACAGAGAATGATTCACATTGTTAATCTCATAAACAGGAGGCTCGGATCTGTCTCTTTCGCACTAATAAGTGAAGACATTTATTAATCTGGATATACGAGTCAGACATCTGCTGGTTAAAGGTGTTTGATCTCACTCTGTAGTCAAAACAATCTGCAATAAGATACAGATATTTTAATTACAGACTTACATACTTATAAAGTCAATGAAATCAGTCTCTCTCATTTACTCTAGTGTTGGTTAATCGTTGGCACAGAGTATGTCATACCACAGGAATATGAGTGAATGCATGCAAAAAAAATTCAAAGAGGAAATTTGTTTCATTAATATGCAAATCAGTCTGACTACTTTTACCTGTTCATTAACTTTCCACACTTGATGAAAAAACAGAAACCTGAATAGCAGTAGCTAGGGCGCTCTGATGATTTCCCTCTTTCTTCCGTGTTCCGAAGAGAAGTAGATGAGTCAGATTCAAGACCATTCTTTTGAAGCACATGGCATGTCTAAACGCTCCCGAAGAAGACTGCAGATGAAATCTACAGGTTTGGCAGGTCTCACCTGTCCTAAAGGTTGTTTCTGCTTGGCTAGTTTATCTTGTACACTCTGAGCCTGAAGAGACTGTCAGCATGGACACCATGTGTGATATCTTATGCATTTGATACATTTAATGTGTATCCTAGAAGACATGGAGACTATCTATGATGGATAGGAGGAGTGCAGGAAAGGCAACACATCCCTCCAGAATTTTCTCGGAGATGTACTGGAGGCTTCTGATGGAACATCAGAAAGAGATAGAGAAATAGAGAAAAGTAAGAGGTTGCATAATCTTCAGAATGACTATAGGCCAACGATAAAGATAGTAGGGAGAAAGCTCTAACTGTTACTCTCATCATAACTCTCAACATCTGCGAGCTACAATTAAGATGACTGTAAAGAACGAAAGAATTATGACACTCTGGGTGTGAGACAGAAATAGAGGCCACAGAAGTTCAACTCTATGATCTTGGAGTTTCATTCATATAGCAGCCACATGATTTAGCCCACATCTCTCAGACTGTAGCGAAATGAGGGTAAAGACTTTTAAAAAGACAGTTTTTCACCACTGTGGGAATCTAGAGATTCATCACCTGATCTAAATTCATTTACTCTATATCTGTAATTCTCACATAGGAGCCTATAGTTTTCACCCAAATTCCTCATCAGTTCTGCTAAGGAAAATGTATTGGACGATCACTCCCAGCTGTTACGTAATTTTGTCATTATGTATTGCTAAGTAAAGGTTAAGGCTGTTGTTGTCATGCCTTTGGCTTGGGTTTTAAATCTGCTCAGATGATGGACACAAATAGAGAGGACAGAGATCATTTGAAGTATGTTCTTACGTGAGCACACATTCGCACACGCACAAAATAACTAAATCAGCAGTTAGTGCGTCAAGCCTTAAAGGTGTGTTAACCTTGATCCTGCCAAACCAGATCGTTTCATTTCTTTCAAATTGCTGCATGCTTTGAATAGTTGTGGAACATTTGTAAAATACATTATAGACCAACAATTGTTCACCGATAATAGTGGGCGCTGACTGTTCCCACCCTTGCACCTGAAAAGAACATCTAAATATCTATCTATCTATCTATCTATCTATCTATATATATATATATATATATATATATATATTAATATGTATGTGATATCATATTTAATATTATATTTATTATGTATTATATAATTAAATTAAGTTGTATTGAAATGAAAAGACATTCTAGACATATTTTAGTGCTTAGTGATACAGTTGCGTGTCTGTGGTTGGAGAACAGAAGATTTTCATTTTAAAGTGATTTACATATTTAATTGCTTTGAAGTGCTAAAATAGCACATATTAATTATTCTTCATTCCTCTCCTCAGCTGATGTTTAGTTCACTGACATGCCAGAACTCCTCCTGCTCTCCAGGCACTCTCTTTATCTTTAACTATCTCTGTCGTTCTCTTGAGGGGCTGCAGAGAACTGTCCATCAACTGCTCTGTTCAGTGACCCCTTAAAATGTATTAGATTTAACCTGCCAAGAGAGTCCTGTCTGCGATGAATTATAGAAGTAAACTGCGAGCTGGTGTCATGATGGGGTAGTTATAAGGGTATAGGGTATACCCTGTCATAAGGGTAGTTGTGGCCTAGTGGTGAGGGAGTCGGGCTTGTAATCTGAAGGTTGCCAGTTCGATTCCCACACCGACAGGAATTGAAAGTGGGGATTGTGAATAAACAGCACTCTCTCCACCTTCGATACCATGACTAAAGTGCCCTTGAGCAAGGCACCTAACCCCTAATTGTTCCCCTTGTAAGTCGCTTTGGATAAAAGCGTCTGCTAAATGATGAAAAATGGAAAAAAATGGAAATGATGGACGGAAGATTCCAATATATCCAGTTTAGTGTGCCTCTCTCTTCCCCTTCATTGAGAAAATGATCAGCAGTGGTAGGAAGCAAGTCAAGTTAATGTCTTATTTATATCTATCACACTCATCTATAGCTTTAGTCAAATCCTATCAGGGTGTTATTGCAACTCAGATGTTGGCCTGAATTACTGCCAAACGCCTGATCAAACAGGAAAGTCTGAGCTGGAACACATTACGTTACAGTGGTTCAGAGCAAGAATTTCCAGAACTGCACTCTTGGTTTGTGCAGAGTGTGTCTTTTGACTTCTTACCTAAGATATAAGAGCATGTATACCTTGTCCTTCACATGTGGAAAGACATTCTTAGCCACATTCTAAGCCAGTGAACCCTGCAGAGACACATGTGTACCCACTCTTAGCTCCATCTCACCCCTTAGGCTCTGAATAAACATGTCAGGTGGGTGTCAGTGTTTGCAGGAACATGTCGTCACATTACCTTGTGGTCCCTAGCTCAGAATTCCACCATTGTCTTCCCAGGCTCCCTGTCTACTGAGGATCAAAGACACAGCTGATTATGTTAATTACATAATGACTTTTAATTCCAGAGGCGGTTTTGCATATGGCATATAACAAAGATGCTAATAACTTTGGATAATGGATAATGGATAATGGATAATGCAATGGATAATGTTTTTAATTCCTATAACAATTCCTAAGGAAGCACTTTTCTGCCCCAGAGTAAAAAAAAAAAAAAAAAAAAAAAAAAAATATATATATATATATATATATATATATATATATATATATATATATATATTATAATTTTGATTTTATTCTTCATTGCATCTTTATATTTCTCAACTGCACTTTTATTTCTCTGCAACTTTATCATAATTATCTCATAATTGTGACTTTGTCTCACAATGGTTGTGACTTTATATCTCACAGTAGTTATTTTATTTCACATTATGTGACTTTGCAACTTTATTCTCGTAATTACAGCTTTATTTTTCCATAATTGTGAGTTAGTTTCTCATTATTGTCACTCATATCACTCAATGTGACTCTCACAAATTTGACTGTATTAATTGTAGTTGTGACTTTATATCTCACAATTTTGACTTTTTTATTATTGTGATTTTATATTTCACAATTTCTAGTAACTATGACTTTATATCTGGAATTTTATTTTTCAAAAACCTGACTTTATATCTCAAAAATGCTCATTTATTTTTACATGAACTCTTTACATTTTACAATTGTGACTTTGTTTCTCATTATTGAGATTTCATATCCCACAGTGTTAGTCTCGCAAATTTGGCCATTTCTTGTAGTTGTGACTTCATACGCTCAATAGTCATCTTAATAATATATTAAAAGAGAAACAAAGCCTCTACTTTTCCTTGCTGTGGTCAGTCTGGGACAGACTAGACTAACATAGCTCTTTGGTTTGTATACAGGATATTCTTCTGCCCAGAGCTGTTTTGCCACGGGCTCTTTTGAGAGAGCCAATTTCGGCTGGCAAAATTACAGAGTGCAGGGAGCCCTCTGAAGGGGGGAAGGGGAACGCATCTGGAGACCCCCTCCTCTCCCGAAATGCAACAGTAGCAGAAAATACAGGGTGGTTATGGGGATTCCTTGCCTCTTAGGATATCCCTTTAGTTCACATATTCCATCTGAAAGTTACAGTTGGCTTCACTGTTGCCGTTTCTTTTTCACTTATGAAAATCCAGTTCAAATTTGTCTACATTTCTCTCATACTCGACCTCTCTGCCATCAGAGCTCCTCTGTTTTGTGGCCCTCAGTGGCTCCTGTCTGGAGGTGGGGCTTCTGTGGTCATGGTTCTCTTGCTCTGTGGCTGACAGCAAAACGTAAGAAAAATCTGGAACTGGAATTAAGAACCAGAGGAAAGCAAGAGGGGGAAGGGACCAAAGAGTTGTATTTGGAAAGTTAGAATGGGAGGAAGAAGAAAGTGAGAGAAAGAGAGGAAAAGAGAGAGAGAGAGAGGGGAGTGAGGGAGCAGGAGGAGAGCAGGGACTAGAATAAAACCTCACGCGCAGACTTCAGAACCAACACTTCAATCTCCTCAACTATCTTATCAGTACTGCATTGAAAAAGAGTTGAATACACAAGAACCGGCTTCCTTTCAAATTCTTTTGGTGAGAAACCCGTGTGACCTGATCTCTAGAGAGGTGGGTCGGACTGTGGTGTCTGTGTCTGGTGGCAGGCTTACAGACTGCAGCTGTGAACTTGACGCCATTCCTGTAATCTAAATCAGCCCTCACCTGTGAACACCTGCAGAGGCCTGGCTCCCTCGCTCGCCTTCACCTGCAAATGCACACGTCCCCCCCTCTCTCACGCGTCTGAGTCATCATGCATGCTGAGCGGATCATAATTAGCGTTAGTTCATGACTCTCCACCCTGACCCATCTCTGATCTCTCACAGCTGCCTGCTGGAATCTGAATTTGAGAATATGGCTTTAAAGAGCAGATGTGCTGATTTGGAAACGATATGACTGTAAAGATGCATCTTAACCCCACTTTTTTCCATTTATATTTAGGTCAAACACGCCAGATCCAGTACAGATGAGAATAGTTCATGCATGCCTCTTGGAAGAGAAAGCTCTAAATATTTAGATATGTAAATAAATAAAACTGATCGGCTCATGCTGTGGCTAAAGCTGATATTCATGCTTCACATGAGGGAACCATATTTTTAAATGCATCAATGACTAGTGTAAACACTAAACATCTGCAATCTCCATCTTCAGTGCAAAAACTTCTCGCCCTCTCCCCCTCACTCTTTTTTGCCACTCTGAGAATGAATCTCCTCGTTGTGACTCATTGTTCTCAGAAATAACTCTTCTGCTCAGCGAGAGGCACATATTCCCAAACATTGTGGGCTAGGCTGTGTTCCCAATTCCACTGCTGCTGAATGATTTTTATCAGCATATTTATTTTTCCAAAGACTAATGTGTTATTTTCATGTGCACCGAGCTGCTCCGTGCGCACCCTGCACTCCAGCTCCAAAATGACAAGCTCCCCTATCCTCATTTGCATACTGAGCTCCGATTGGCTGGACTGCAGCTGGAGGTCTGGAATAAGGGAATGGAATGCAGTGAGTCGAGCAGGCGTGCAGTTTACCAGCCCGCTTAGACCCGGACATGACCCAAACGTTACTTCAAGAAAATGGATCAGATGGAAAAAATAGGGCATTTCTCAGTCTGCACACACATTTCTTGCAGTGCTGCAGCTGTGGTTCCTTTTCCACCTCGGTTGGAGGAGTGCCGAAGTGACAAACCAGAAATATTTTAAATGACAGTACTTGCTATAGTAGTGACTAAATGAATTGCCATATATTATTATATGTAATTTATTACTTTATTACCATTTTTTTCAGAATTTTCAAATGAAGTGTGTAAAAATTTCCTGATAGCCTGCACTTGTCTGTTTTCTTTGATGTGTGCATACTCCTTTTGTTTCAATGCCTTATGAAGCTCTAGTACTGTTGAAGGCCTTCTTTATATAAAATGCAGAAATACGACTTCCTTGTTGTGCTCATTACAGCATAGATAAAATCATTATCATCCTCTGTGTTAATTTGCACAAGACTAAGAACACGGATGTCACAGCAAAGAGCTCAAAAGCCCCGGCCGCAGTGATAATTGTGAATGCATAGTGTACTGTGATGTAGTTTGCTTCAAGTGTATGGTACACATGTGAAGGGTTTGATAGGTCTGTAGTTGGATAGGACTATCTGATCCAATAAGGCTGCTTATTACCCACCTGACCACTGATATATTTTGGAATGTCAGGTGGTATTATACCAATGCCAATTTGAATATCAAATTTGCTGTTGTTGTTTTAATTCCTCAACATAACATGTTCCTTCTGTCTACATTTTAAAGGATTAGTTCAGGTCAAATGTAAAATTTCCTGATAATGTACTCACCCCCATGTCATGTAAGATATTTATGTCTTTCTTTCTTCAGTCGAAAAGAAATTATGTTTTTTTTTGAGAAAAACATTCCAGGACTTTTCACAATATAGTGGAATTCAATGGCTACCAACATGTTGAAGTTTCAATGCAGCTTTAAAGGCTTCTACACGATCTCAGAGGAGGAATAAGGGTCTTATCTAGTGAGTCATTTTTCTAAAATCTAACCCTAATGACAGAGACACACTCTCCCAGTTCTTCCAAGTTCTTCTGGAATTCTTCCTTATAGGAGCTTTCCAGATGTGGAATTTCAGGACTCTTGCATCAGCACCCCAGTATTGCATCATTACCGTTGGCCCCGTAAGTTCAACTGAAAATCAGACAGAAAAAAACTTTTAACTGACACTTGTCATAACAGGAAAGCGCTCTACATACAGATAAAGCCGATTAGAGAAGTATTCTGACTGTCTGCTCCGATAACAGACAGGACCTCACAGACAGAAAAGTTGTACACGTGAAAGGTTTCTACCAAAGGTCCTTCGTATTATGTTTCCATTTTGCATTAAGGTAGTACATTAATTGACAACAAATTTTAGGCACAATTAAGCAACTTAAAAGATATACCAGCATGCAGCTCACAGTTGTGAAATTGCACCTTCAGTTTGGATAAAATCAAGTCTGTAAACATATCCACCCCACACATCCAGGAGCAGGAACATTTGACGAACATCAAAGTTTTAGGGTGGGTGTGTTTACACGGTCATTCTCAACTGTAGTGATTAGCTCAGCACTGATGGCAGGAGAGCTGCGTCAACTCTATCATCAGGGTGTTCCCAGGATGTCATTCATCAAACAATACGGATAACTGTCATTGCAACATTTGTTTCCTCTGCTTATACATCCATTTGGTGACGAACAAGTTTTACCAGATACCGCAAACTACATTCTTATAAATAAACCATTTTTGTTTTTTGTGTGAAGAACATTTTCAATATCCAATGAACCTTTTTTCCACTATAAACAACCATTTATAGAATGGAAAGGTTCTATGGATGTTAAAAGTTCTTCATGGAACTATCAATACCAATAAAGAACCTTTATTTTTTTAACAGTGTACAGTTCTCAATTCAGGTTTGTTGTTTTGGAGGCTCGGTTTGATAGACTGTGGACAGCCAGAGTAAACAGTCACAACAGCACAGCTTTCCCAGTCTTTTCTTGTAAGTCTTGCAGTGGTTAGGGGTTTGTGTGGGAACTCGCACAGGTGCGGGGAGTGTGGATGTGTGCGTATGTGTGATTATGTGGATGGTATCTGGTTTATATGCTCACTGCCCTACAGGTGTGCCATTCACACACCTGTCCCCGCTCACCAGGATGTAAACATGATCAGGTCCTCTCACACCTTTGTCACACCCTCGCTTTGCAAACACATATTCACATACCCCAGTGCGGAAACACGTGCACACGTTCTCCCATTGATATTGTGATGAAACATTCTAAATGCATAGAAATATTTTTTTTTTAGGTCTACCATTCAGAAACACACTTTAAGCTAAATGATAGGAGGGGTTTATCACTGTTTGTCTACATTTTAACAGTGACTATTTAAATGAACATTTTAAAAGAAGCTGTATATCAAATTTAGCCTCTTAAGATGTTATTTGAATTGATATTTGCTTATCATAACATGATCAGGGAGTGGGATGAATTCAGCTAAATTATTATTTGTCCTTGCATGATTTTAATAATTTTTTTGGACACTGATTAGCTTCCACAAAAGTGGTCTCTAGACTTCCTGAGGCCACATATATACCCAATCTATATATATACCCCTGTTTACACCATTAAGATACGTTTTGGTCAATTGGATCACAAGTGGATGACGCTAAATACAGGTGTAAATGGGGTCTAAAACGTTTGTTGTCCACTTTCGACCACTTCCAGAGGTAGTCGAAAACACAATAGACGCTCGCGTGGTCAAATTCGTTCGAACAGCGCAGAAGACTGTCTACTCTCCACCTACTGACCTAGTACATAAATTTTATGGGATGCGTGCTAGCCAGACAGGATTTAAACTTTGTCGGCTGGAGACACAAGTTTTGTTTGAAGATGAAAAACGTAACAAGCACAATGTTCTCTCACCTTTCCTGATTTCTAACACACACTCACCGTGTCCGGCTTGGTCTTGTGGCTATCAGAGCAGAAACGAAAGCTGCTGCTGTATTTGTGTTTTTCCATTGGTTTCATATGTAAATGCTGTGAGCTTATTTCATCCATTAGATTGAAAGATCTGAAAAAGCCCATATATTTACCCACACATGGACCCTCCCCTCGAAGAAATGAGTGGTTGAAAGTGGACAAAAATGACAGATTGAGACACCAGGTGTAAACGGGAATGTGTCCCCCTTGTCTACTTATGATCAGTTTGACCAAAACACATTAATTCCAGGTGTAAACAGGGCAATTAACAAAATAGTTATAAAATTATCTTTTTTTTCATTTCACATAAAATTTATCTTTTTTTTTGTGGTCTCTCCCCTTTAGCACTTCTCCGAACAGATGGAGGACTTCTCCAATGACCTTTTCAGCAGTTTCTTTGATGATCATCTGTTGGCGGAGAGGAATCCATTGTTAGATATGGATCTGGACCCTCCAAACCCAGCCATCCAGGCAGAACACAGCTACTCTCTCAGCGGGGACTCTGCCCCTCAGAGCCCCTCCATGCCCATCAAATCAGATGATGATGCAGGTTAGCAACCAGCTTAACATAACATTCTTTCCTCTTCTTTCTTGTCTATCCATGCTAAAAATCAGCTCTCTGTGCTAGATTATCAGGAGAAGATTTTACAGTCCTGATAAACGACATATATCAAAGAATCATCAATCAGCAGATTTGTTTTTCTGTTAAGTCTCTTTCTTTTCTCTGCATCTCTCCTCCTTATCACCCGGAGCACCCGTGCAGCACAGGGTTCCTTGACAAAGCTCTAGCCAAGAGCTCAGTCTTCCATTGGAAGCTGGGAATTCCAGGAAGACAGCCAACACTCACACTCGCTCACTCTTTCTGTCAGTTCGTCCGTCTGTCTCTTTCTTTTTCTCACACATGCCACGATCAGGCCAAGGAACTGTAGACGTCCATAAAATAAAAAAGGGATCTGGTTTCCAGCTTCAGATGGAGAATTTGGTGGGGGTGGCTCCGAGAGTTGCATCATCCTGAACTTAGGTTGACTATGCGAAGAGAGTGTGTGCGCAGACTGCGCCTTCTTTCCAGTCAGGCTTTAAATCAACAAAGCCTTAAAGAAGCATGGAGCTGCTGCAGGATTTCTCGATCCATTTAGCCAGACTTTACTGCTCTGAGCATCCAAAATGAAAGTCTCTCTGAACAATCTTTTTTCTTTCTCTGTGCCTTCTAGTTCAAACTGACAGAAAAATGTCCAAACATGTTCCTTTAGGATTACAGCGGCAGTTAAAGTTTAGCAGGGTGCGACTTCTTGTTAAAAAAGCAGAGAGGAGGATATCTGAACAAGATTGTCATTGTAGAAATACAGTGTAATACAGACAATGTTGAAATACAGTGTAATTCATATAAAAAGAAATGTATGAAATGAAAATAATTGTTTAAACTGAATTAACTCAATTTTAACAATTGATTTGACAATAAAGTAAATTATACAATTTGTAGTCATGAGGTATTAAGATTAGCTGTCAAACATATTTCAGCCATCTACACAGACAAAACTATATTATCTCCATTCCATCTGTGTCGGGGATAAGTCGTAGTGTTTAGTTGTAGTGCATGTTTTGCTAAGATGCTTGCAACACTGAAAATCTGTAACACATGGTAAAATCTGTTTTGGTCTCGTGAAAGAGTAGTGGTAGCAACAGGCCAACTACAGATAATCTTGCCTCGTGCCGAGAATGGAAATAACTAGTAAAACTATTTACCTGGCATTTATAAACATTAAACCTAAAATTATTATTAAAATTAACGTGATACTAATCCAGTATTAAGTACATTTTAAAAGTAAATAAGTTGCAAAGATCTGTTTGGGAGTACCATCCCAGTGACAAGCTGTTGTACAATTTTTTCTTTGCGAGTGTAGGGTGTTTAGATGACCACAATGATTTCAGGTGTTTCAGTAGTATGTGATATCCCCTCTGACCCATAAACCTGCCCCTATAAAGACTGTCAGTCGCTTAAGGAGGCAGTTAAAGTAAGCACTGACTGGTTCACTAGTTTGTCTCCTGTAGCTCTGCAGTAACTTTAAACCCGCTAATGAGCATCGCTCTTCCGTCTCTGCTGGCCTAGAGTTGCCCCACTAGGATACCTGCTGTCCTGAGAGACATCAAAGCCTTACAGTGCCCTATGGGCAAGACCCAGTAGCGTATAAGGAGGGACTTTGGCGATTTGCATGTAAAATTAAAACCATTTTTGTCCACTTTTTGTTTTTGTAGTTCTGAGCCACACATAAAGAAACAGTGACAAGTATGTTTACATGCACAGTTATAATCTAGCTGCAGCAGGTTTTTGCCTAATCGAGCTACAGTCTTCACCTGTCTGTTGGAGTATACATGACACCTGCGTCTTTCAGAATTTTTTGCAGATTACTGATTACCATACAAACATGCAGAACAAACCGAGCTGCTGTCGCCTTATCTAGATCTGATAGTCTGACTTTGCTGACTTTGACTGCTATGATTTGAATCAAATTAAAGAGTTTATATGACATTTAAAAAAAGACGAAATACTGCTGTACTCCATCTGAAAGAAAGCTGTTTATGTGAATGTTAAAATTGATGTGAAGGACTATATCACTGCATTGGATCTACATGTTTAAAATGTTTGTGTTGTGTTTAGGATGTTGGACACCATTATGGTGTACTACTAAACAGGTTCAAACAGGTCATTCAGCCTGCTCAGAAAGCTTTTGCTGGTCGGCTAGCTTCATACGCAAAGTGTTTCAATTTATGCTGGCCACCATCAAACCCAGGTTGGTTTATAATGCTGGTTTGGTGCTGGTGTAAGCTGGTCTTTTCTTTGATGAGCATGAACTCTTTTTTTTTAGGATATAAAGAGAGTGAAGATGAGAATGAGACATTCCTTATAGATCCAAGAGATGGAGATGACCCCTCTGACATATCAGATTTTTTGAGAAAGTGTGTATTTGGTCTAATCATGTTTGAAAAAGCTGTAAACAAAACTAATCCCTCATTCACAATAGAGACTGTACATAAGAGTGTGTTTGCTTTATTGCACCCTGGTGAAGAACAGAGTCTTAAGGTGTAATCTGCCTACTGGTTTGATAGTTTGGGCACTTTTTCAGAGGTTCCCCACAGACAAAGAACTATGAAGTATAAAATCTAGTGCTCTCCACAGAACAGTAGAACTCCTAAAGAGCTTTGCTCTCCTGTTGTAATCAGACTCCTGCTGATGTCCTTCCCTAACAGAGGACTAACATGAAAAACCTGCCATCCTTCTTTTACAAGGCCGCATAATGTTTTATCGATCCTGCAGTGGAGCCTCCACACGAATGCTACCAAGGGCGATGTGATAACGAGGGCTGCCACAATTTGCAGCTCTTTCCTCCCCTTTGAAGCGTCCAGACATGTAGAGCTGTTCTCTAGCCACCCTACATGCCCTCAATCTCTCACCTGCCCCCAACCACCCCATGGGCTTTTGTGTTAACAGTGTAAAGTGAAGCCGTTTTGCTTTAACCTTCCGGCCATTAACTGAGTCTGTCCTCCTCACCTGCATCATAACAGCTCCTATATGAAACCCCCTCCATGGGGTCTGGAGTGTGAAATTCATCACTTTCCAGAAAATATCACTTTGATTACATTGTGCTGTATGACGTTACAATCCTGCATGATGTTTTAATAGTCATTTCAATTAAATCATTTATCAATATAAATGTATATATATATATATATATATATATACAGCTCTGGAAAAAATTAAGAGACCACTGCAAAATTATCAGTTTCTCTGGGTTTACTATTTATAGGTATGTGTTTGGGTAAAATTAACATTTTTGTTTTATTCTATAAACTACTGACATTTTTCCCAAATTCCAAATAAAAATATTGTAATTTAGAGCATTTATTTACCAAAAGCAACAACTGGTCAAAATAACAAAAAATATGCAGTGGTCTCTTAATTTTTTCCAGAGCTGTATATATATATATATATATATATATATATATATATATATATTGGTTGTCAATGGATTATTTTTTTTGTATTCTAATTAATTAATCAAATTAAATAAATGAAAAACCCTCCAAATGAAGATAATTCAAATGCATTGTGATAATCTAAAGCACTGAATAGGCAAAAAGTAATTATGTTGTTTTGTTTTCATATCATTGTACATAAGCTTATCAGTGGCTTACAGTCCACAGCGTTTTACAATTGTATTTTTCCAATGGGGACTTGGGGGACTTTGTGGATGTCTTTAGCTGTTGTGTTACTTCTCTTGCCATAAGTACCATGTTTTTAAGACTGTGTCAACTATCAAGTTAAAAAGAGTGCTTTGAGTAACCAGCATTCTGTTTTATTCTGTTGCTCTCCCTGTTTATAATGTTGTGTCTTCTGGGAGACTTTAGTTATTAAATACTGTCATTCCATATCTTTACCCCAAGATCATTTCAACAAAACCATTACAACTTAACAGTCTTTTTTTGAGCATGTTATTTCTCTCCTCAGAATCAGAAGGGATGTGGTCGTTCAGTCAGGATCTCACAGCCATTCTAGTGAAGCAGGAGCCCACCCTGATGTCAGAGAACTGCCCTGATACAGCGCCCCCTCTGGCCAACACCAGCACCTGCTCACAGCCCCTCACTCTTGCCCCTCCACCACAGAGGAACCACAAAGGGGAAAAAGTAAGAGAGGAAGTTATTACAGTTCTCTTTTTAACACTAAAACAATTATTCTTCATAGTCATCTTACCATGGCGGTACCCAGCTTTGAGGTTCTCAAGGTCCGGACCTCTGTATGTCTTCTGAGGTGTATAATAGTTATTAAATAATTGCATAATAATAACTGTACTTTGGTGCTGCAAAGATATTGTACAATGGTTAAATAACCTACTTTCTCATGAGGTGATCAGTGCTTGTCAATGTCAAAATGACTGAGATGGCCAATCAAATCAAAGAAAACAGGCATTACGTTACTTTTTACTGAATCATGAGTGTGATTTCCATCACAATGTTTCAATTTTAATGGTCAAAAATGTATATATTAAATGTAAGAAAGTTTAATGTTTGACAGCTGTGTTACAATAGAAATGTTAAAACTACAGACACTAGTATCCGGGGATGCAAACGACCCAACCGGAGCTGTTTTCAGCCTATTAGGCATAAGAATAAACGTGTGCATATTGTGAATGATTTTAATGAACTTGGTTAAATTTTTTGATAGCCTTTTAGGAAATTAATTTATCGTCCTCAGACCTACACTAGAACATGCTAAAATGTGTGGCTTTGATAAGTGTCTTTATGCACACTAAAAAATGCTGGGTTGTTTCAACCCAAATTTGGGTCAAAAATGGACAAGTGTAGGTTATGGGTAGGACAATCAATAAAAAATATTTCCAAATAGATAAAATGCATTACTTTACAACAAATTCTAGTTTTAAACTATTTTTTCTTTATTCATCTCCTACTTTATTCCTTTAATTTTCCATTTTTGACAAGAACCCCCCAAGTCCAGGCCTTGTCTGTGCTCAAAATTTAAAGCAACAATTCAATAAAATCATGAAAATTATTTTATAATTCTGTTTACCTATTAAAATTTTGTCATTAAAAACCCAAATACTATTTTTCATTACATTTTTCATGACTATAGGTTTTAAAGCTATTGTTATCAAATTTCTGCCCTCCAGAAATCTTAAGGGAAATCAAAATCTTTCCTCCCCCACCACAAACAAGCTCAGTTTTTATACCTCAATATTTTTAAACCCTGCAAACAGGCATGCATTATACCACTAATACTGAAAAATATCTAATGATGGTGAACCTTGCATGCACTGTGCACCAGAGGGACCATTGTGTTCCTATGACAATGAAAACCACACGGACACACACATGCATCATGTGCACTTTTGCTCAGCTGGCAGTTTGCTCCACTTCTCTGCCCAGTGAACATGTTCACAGTACGAGTGCGTGTGTGAGGAGTTGAACTCACTGAAGCATGGGAATCGGCTCCAGCAGCATCAGCGTTGAGTTGAGAGTAGATTAGTTCTCTGTGGCTGCTGAGGCCTTACGGATCTGGCAACGACTCTCTGAGCATCAGAGCCACAGAACTGCTCTCTTCTTCCTGACTTGACTCTAACTCAGGCCAGACTTTCCACGAGCTCCCATAAACTCTCGGGGAGCTGGATTATAGCAGTTTTGTGCTGTGGGAAGATACCTGATAAGCAAACACACAGAATGAGGGCTTAAACGTTCTTTGCTTGGAATTAGCAATGAAGTGCTGTAAATAATTTATCTAGATGAAATAATATTCTGGATGGATGGGGTTATATAAGCACGTGTCCTTTATTTAAGAAGGGCAGCAAGACACACACATGGCGTAAAGCTGTTCTGACTTCCCACTGGGTTCAGCTGGACTGTCAGTGCAGCTGTACTGGAGAGTGTCCTCATAGAGACAGTGAGACCGTGTGCCACAGGAAGAGCAGCTCTCGCCAGATAAACACAAACCATATATAACATGGCATTAAAAAATGGTGCACCATAATAACTATAATTCATGAACTGCATATATTACATAATTCTCAGGCACTGCATTGGAACCTTTTTAAGGCCACCTTGGAATGTTGAAGTAATCCAAGTTCTTGGTCCAACTAAAACTGAATATGACCTGATTTTTCTGTAGTTTAATTTTAATGAAGCTTGACAAGAAGCGGAGGAAGGTACATTTTATGAGCTATTTGAAGTATGTTTGCATATGCAGTTTGGAAAGATTCATTTTTTTGTGTATTTACAGTTTATTTGTATCTATATTATTTTATAAAACTATAAGATAAACTACTTTTTTCGAGCCTACTAATTAGCAGAGAAGTACTGTAGGGATTTCCGACACATGGATTGTCTTTATGAGTGACTCTTTGAATCATTGACTTTACCGTTTTGTTCAAAACACTGATTAATTCTGCAACTAAACAAGTGATTGTCTTCATGAGTGCGTCATTGAATCATTGACTCAGCTGATTCATTAAAGAACACTGATACATTTAGGAACATTTAGGAAACGATTATTTTTGCTTTGGTTTTGTCTGGAACAACTTTTGTTGGCAGAGCAGTAAATGGCGATATTGTGTCTAAAATGTACATTTCTCAACATAAACTTGTTTATTGAATTTTTTTAGAAAAACTGTTTACACTGTTTGTCTGAATATTAATTGCATATCAGCACTGGAGCTCGCGTGATTCTGTGTACGTAATTTTCAGTCTCTGAATACACAAAAGGATACATTCATAACATGGAAACCCCAGATAGGACAGTGTAATGACTTACAGCATTGCAACTTATAGTATAGACTGACAACTTTCTAGCCAGTAATGCACCTCTGTAATAGTTACGTTTTACAGTAGATGTATTCAAACTTTTTTGTTCCATGGCCTTTAACCAGCTCAAGTTGGTGGGCAATTCTGTCTGCTGACCCGAAAATAATGAGAGGGGGGCGTGAAGAGAAGCGAAGGGTACAGCAGCCCCTCTGATCTGAGGCTCATGTCACCTCTCTTTGTACATGATGGTTGGTCGTTGGCCAGACTGTGTGTGGTTAGCAGGCGGGTAGCCTTTGCTCTGTCAGTGTAAACAGTTTGAGTCTGCCTTCAGCTGTGTTTACTGTCTCAGACATCCAGCATGGAGCACATTTAGTCCAGTACCTTAACAGTTCAGTACCATCAAATATCATCAAATACTACAGACCCCTGCAGCCTGATATCATCAAAGACCCTCAGATAAAGCTGAATGATGTCTTTGTCCCATATATTGCTGTATCATGCATTTAGGAAACAGACAGGATGTTTCTTTGAAAAATACTTAAGTGTATAAACGTCTATTATGTGGTTTGTAGTCATTGTGAATTCCATTTTACTACTTGAATGTGATGCATCTCTGAGGGAAACGGGATAAGTAAATTGAATTGAACTTAAATTAAATTTATCAGCAGCAAAAATGTAATTTTAGAGGAGAGCAACACTGCTAAGATTGCTATAATTTTTATTAAAGACAAAACATACATAGATGAATTGTTTGAGATTATGAACAGGCATTAAATAGTGCATTACATTTAGATTCCATGTTTACATTTAATGATTGTTTTGTTGTTTTTCTTCTTATTCTGTTAGAGTTCCAAAAGCCTGAGCTCAAACTCCATTCCTGCCATCAAAGCAGAGCCCAGAGAGGTGAACCAGTTCCTCAGTGTGCCCTCAGGTGAGTCTGCAATCTCTCTTCAGTCTTGCTGTCAAACAGCTTGGTCTTTATGATGAAGCTGTGTGACCAAGGGAGGCTTGCTGGTTTAGCTAGTTAAGAAGCCTACCATACTGAGCACTACCACAAACACTACCATATGAGCAACCTATGCTGGGGGCCAGCACTGAAAACACTGCAATTCTGGACTTTTCAACAGGACTGTCCTCTAAAAAAAAGGCTAAAAAGCAATCACAGTAAACCTCTACTTTAGGTACACTACAACAAGCTAATGTGCTCAACATATAGCACTTAGTTGCCACATACAGTATAGAAAATTAGCCCTCTTTTATTCTGCTCCCTCACTCTTCGGGGTTATAAATACTCTAATGGTGTGTTTCTTTTCCAGAGGAAATGAGGCTTAGTGTGAGTGTTTCTTTATTTAACTTTTGCATGTGTTTGACAATCTCTCAGATCTCAGCTTTAGCTCTTACTGAATGGTCTATTGGTGAAAACAGTTCTGATGTGACCTCTGACGGTTGCATTTTAGACCCTGGTATTGTCTGAATACTGTGGTAAAATGTATTTATCTACATTTTTTTTTAGGTTGGTGCATGTCTGTGTTAGTGTGTGTGTGTGTGTGTGTGTGTGTGTGTGTGTGTGTGTATGTATGTGCGTGTGTATTTTTGTATGCACATAAGCATTTGCTCATGGTATAGTTCCATGTATCGCCATGTACTGTACTGTACATTAGCGTTCAAAAGTTTGGGGTCGATAAGATATTGTTTTAAATGTTTTTGAAAGAAGTCTCTTATGCTCACCAAGACTGCATTTATTTAATCAAAAATACAGTAAAACAGTATAATATTGTGAAGTATGATTAAAATTTAAAATTTCTTTCCATTTTCTATTTTCATATAAAATGTAATTTATTCCTGTAATGGCGAAGCTGAATTGTCAGCAGCTATTACTCCAGCTACTCACATGATCCTTCAGAAATCATTCTAATAAGCTGATTTGTTGCTCATGAAACATTTATTATTATTATGTCAAAAACGGTTGTACTGATTTTTTCAGGATTCTTTGTTGAAAAGAAAGTTAGAAAGAACAGCTCATCCTTGCTGAATAAAAATATTCATTTCTTTAAAAATGACCCCAAACATTTGAATGGTAGTAACTGGATTGTTATGATATTGATAAGTTAGATCTCAAACTGCATACATAGATTTTGCTGGTATTTAATACAATCTCGTACTAGACAACTTTTAGAATCTGAGCTCTTAATACTAAGATTTCAAGTTAAGTCCTACCTCTACGACCATTGTGTTGCCAAGAAAAGGCACTAAAAATACTAAAAAGGCACTAAAAGTTTCTCCAGTCTGACTGTCCCCTCAATATACCATACGTCATTTTAGATGAAAATCTACTAATGGCAAGCAACCTATAACACCTGCAGGCGTTGTGTGTGCGCTGTCTATCTGGCAGGATGGCGTTCTTTTATTCTGCTCATCCAGAAACAACAGCATTAAAGCAGTGCTGCGTATATGCTGGGACATCGCCAGGCCAAACACATGATGACTCCAACACTCACCACCACACTTTGTTTAATTGTGCATGCATGTGCTGTGTGGGAAATGCCCAAAGGATTAGACTTTATTGGCTTTTCTTGATGACAGGTGAATGGACTGAATTTCAGTTTCACACTTTGGCCTGTCGTTGCACAAAGATTCATTGCCCATTTTAACTCTGACAGTTTTGACAGATTGGCGTCTATGTGTAGAGTGTTTATGGAATCAAACCTGATCAATGAAATGCTTCAATGTGAATGTCAGAAATGAATGAATCGCAGGTGTTTAAGGTGCGTCAAGATTATCTCCGTGTTCCCAACAGAAGAACATCTGCGGTTGCCGCCCACTCCTCCCAGCAGCCATGGAAGCGACAGCGATGGGTCCCAGAGCCCACATTCACTGCCACCATTAAGCCCTGGCCAGCTGCAGAGCCCACATTCACTGCCTCCCTCCAGCCCGGCCCGGCTCCAGGCCCGATCCTCCACAGCCATCTCCTCATCCCCTCTCCTCACTGCCCCGCATGTGAGTCACACGCAATGCAGCATGTGACACGGCATGCTCATTATATACAATCCAAATGGACATTTTTATACACATACATTTTTAGCACAAATATACAGAGTTTAAAAGCCTGTCTTGTGTTGTAAATCAGAAGCTGCAAGGAACCTCAGGCCCTTTGATGCTGACAGAGGAAGAGAAGAGGACTTTGATCGCTGAGGGATATCCTGTCCCCAACAAACTACCACTCACCAAAACCGAGGAGAAAGCCCTCAAACGGGTGCGCAGGAAAATAAAAAACAAGGTATTACTTATGATCACATACTATTAATATCAATTCAGTATATATATATAATGCTAAAGTATAAAATATAAAAAATATAAAATATATATATATATATGCTAAAGTAGATGCATATTTTTGTCTTAGATCTCTGCACAGGAAAGCCGCAGGAAGAAGAAGGAATATGTGGAGTGTTTGGAGAAAAAGTAATTCCACCATTTTATTATCTCTCCCACTTATTGCTTTCTTCTCTACCCTTTCCACTCCCTCTCTCCCTTTCTGACTGCTTTCCTTTTCTCCATTGCTCTTTTTTTTCTCGTCCCCCCTTTTACATTGTTTGTCTAGCACTAGCATCCACTCTCTCTGTGCCTTCATCCTTCTTTTTCTTTGTTGACCTCGTCTCCTTTAATCCTCTCTTCTCTCTCACCCTCTCCCTGCAAAATACTCTATTTCTTGCTTGCTGTTTTATGGTTTTTGTTGTGTGAATGCGGCCAATGGCTAAAGTCCATGCACTCATTGGGGTGTGTGTACGTTTGCATGAGTCATTTTCCCTTTTGTGCTGCTATTAGGCTCTCAGGGTTTGGATAATGTGCTGGAGAGACTGGACTCACAGTGGACACATACACTGTTTTTCCATCGTGCTCCCGTCAGTCATGCTGACAGGATTATATATGGTCAAACATGTGGAAACAATTTATTTGTGTGTGTCAATCTGTCATTGTGACCGTGTGCAATAAAACTTTCTCTCCTCCTCAGAGTGGAGAACTACACTTCAGAGAACAATGAGCTTTGGAAAAAAGTTGAGACGCTTGAGAATGCCAACAGGTGAGATACCATATGTGTGCTTTGTTTAATCACAGTGAATACTTTATAGGTGGATTTTAATCAATTTAATTGTAACCGTATTTGCGATAAGTGTACGCAGCAGCTTCTTTGCTGTCAGCAGGTGTTGTTAAGTCAGTCCAGATGCATGCAGGTCTTAGCCTCCCCTTCCGATCATATAGAGCAGCACCTTTTCATTCTCTCCTGGGTGGCCTAGTTAGAACATAGGCGCTGTCGACAGGGTGCTGTCTGTTCCTACTGTTTATAGAGACAGAAAGCACCATGGGGTATTTGGTGTTATCAAAGTCAGCTTTTTTGTGGATTAACTGTAAAACCTTTTTGAAGACAACAGCTCTTAAATGGGTAGTTCACGCAAAATGAAAATTCAAAATTCTCTCATCATTTACTGACTCTAATGTTGTTCTGTGGAACATAAAAAGTTATTTTGAAGAATGGTTCAGGTTTTTCTTTCTTTTTTTGCTCGGTATAATTAAAGTCAATGGGGTGCAGTGATTATTGGTGCACCACAACTCATTCTTCAAAATATTTTCTTTTATGTATTGTACAAGAAAATAAACCATACTGGTTTGCCCAATGTTTAGAAATGTAATTTTGGTGTGAACAATCCCTTTAACGAAAACGTGCAAGAAAGTATCGTGGTTTGAAATACATTAGAATATCATGTCAATACCATAGTATATGAATACAGTAATCATGTCAATACCATAGTATATGAATACAGTAATCATTCAATACCATAGTATATGAATACAGTAATCATTCAATACCATAGGATATGAATACAGTAATCATTCAATACCATCATAGGATATGAATACAGTAATCATTCAATACCATAGTATATGAATACAGTAATCTTTCAATACCATAGTATAGCATCATGTGCTGTAGGATTTTAAGTTGTTTTCTCAACTTAACAAATGTAGCCTTGGTGACCATAAGTGACTTTAATCAAAAACAATTTAAAAAATCTTACCTACCCCAGACTTTTGAATGGTGTATATATGTAAATGAATAGTGGGGCTTTTTATAGAGGATTGGCTCATGCCCTTTATTAACAACACACTTAAAGTAGCACGCAGCACCCTGCCTGCCTGCCCCTCATTACAGGATAAAGAGACTGTGTGTGTTGGCTCTCTGCCGATTCTTATTAGGGTAGAGCCTTCTGACTTATCAAAGAGAATTCAAAGAGACAGCAGGGGGAGTTTGTGTTTGTGTGTTAGTGGGTGGGTTATATATTAATCTGAAGAAAACTGTTTATATGATCAAATTGAGATGATTATTGCTAGGTTAGTAGGGCGGTCTGAGCCCCTCTCACCACTGAAAACATACTGTGAACTAGACACATTATGACTGATTCTGTATGTGTATGTTTTTGTGAAAACTAATATAAGTTGCTTTGTTTTGGAGTGATGTTGCCAAGTGAAAAAGCACTTAACTCCAAGAGTTCAGAGGAACTGTCTTCGTTACAAGTGTACTGTATGTTGTTTTGGATAAAAGAGTCTGCTAAATAATGAAACACTACAGTAGCCTTTTTATTGTTTTCAAACATGTTGCAATAGCTCTCTCTGGTGTTGAAGCTCTCCATCATGTGATGTTGCTTTTTACTCCACTAGAGGGAGCTCAATGTCCTTTTGTATTACCACAGAATAATTTCTTCTGAGAAAGTCTGTTCATCTATATATTATATAATGTGGCATACAATATGCAATAAACAATTCAAACAGTATTAAACTACATTGTTTTACATTTACAATTTGCATTTGACAGACACTTTTAATCTAATGCAACTTAAAGGCCATTGAATGTATAGATTTTATCGGTTCATTTATTGCTTGGGAAACGAACTCATGACCATGGCTTTTTTTTATATCATATATAATATATATATCATAGCTATATGTCATATTACCTCACTGCTTTGCTTTCTTTTAAGTTCAGTTGAGATATACAGTTACATTTTAATGTTATTTTGTGTAAAATTGTGATCATATAACCAGTCAAAAGATTATTAAGAAGAAGACTGATTTAAATTCGGGTTCATGCATAACACTGAAAATAGAAGGCGTTATCTCATGTAGTGTGCTCTACTTATGTCCTGAACATGCTGTAAATGTACTAGGTCATCCAGGTATTCCATTCAGATTCCAAAGTGTCCCTGTAGTGCGCATACTGCAAAAATAGTACGGGTAGTATGCCATTATATCATACTCACAGATCCCGTGGTTATACGTATTGTATTTATGCATGTCATGCATTGTTTAAGAGGGCAAAAGGGGAAGAGTATGTTTGATTGGCCTCTGAAGAAGGAAGTAATTGAAGGGTAAATCAATTAACAGCCACTGCACGCTTACAACAGCGTTGTTGAGGAGGTGGAGTGCGTTTTGTGTGGGAGAGACTGTGTGAGTGGTGTGAAGGGGAGTTCAGTTTATGTAACACTGTGGCGAGTAAGAACTGTATTATCCTCGCATGCTCTCTGAGCTTAAGAATACGAAGATCCTGCTGTTACAAAACGGCACAGAGAAGAACACACAGCCTGCGAACAGATACGCTGCCTACACGCTGAACTGAAGACTTTACTAATCATTTTTCTTTTGTTATGCATTTCTGTGTCATCCATAGGTCTCTACTCCAACAGCTACAAAGACTTCAGGCTCTAGTGAGCGGGAAAGTGCCTCGATCCTGCAAGATCGCCTCCACGCAAACCGGAACCTGCCTTATGGTATATACACACACACATACACTGTACAAACACACGCATTTATTCCAACGCACTCGTATTCACACACACATTTACTTTGTGTTTCTTTTCAGTCTTAATGAAACATCTAGGCCTGGTTTCACAGACAGGGCTTAGATTAAGCCAGGATTAGGCCTTAGTTCAATTAAGACATTTAAGGATATTTCATAAATGTACCTTTAAATAGAAACATTACTGGTGTGCATCTTGAGACAAAACAATGGTACTGACATATTTTAAGATATGTCAATGCTTTCCATTAAAACAGCTCAAACATGCATTTTAATCTGGGACTAGGTTTAAGCCTCGTCTATGAAACCGGGGGCTTGTCTATTTAGTTTAGTCCTTCTTTGACCCTGTGCATGTAAAGGCAGGTCAGCACTGCTCTGACAGCTGTAGTGCAAGTAGATTACAGTGGGGCGGTGTGCTCACCGTGTGTGTGGTTCCTCCTCCTGGCCAGGTGGTGGCGCTGTGTTTTGTGTTGGTGCTGGGCTCGTTGGCTCCCTGCCTGCCCGAGCTCTCCCTCTACTCTTCCTCCTTATCCTCATCATCCTCACACACGGTGAAGTCCGCACCGCTGCCCTCAGGTGACCTCTACACCACCAGCCAGGGTATGTTTCATCCCTGCCCCTAATGTATGAGTCGAAATCATCAACTTTCATTGTGTATTTTGCATGATATGATTACATTTCTCTGCCTATTCGCAAAGCGTATATTTGTAGGTCATCTGGCTTTCAGACACATTCAATTATCCAGGCAGATAATGGCTATGTCTTTGACAGCACCTACTTCATTCCCCCCACAAGAGACTGAAAGGGTGTGAGGCCGTCTCTCTTATAAAGGTTATTAGCGGAGCTCCTGGGCCGACTGTGCCCATTCTCACCCCCAAATTACTGTCAGACATCCCAGAGAGTTTTAGATTGAAATCATTACTTCCCTTTGAGCAGATTTTACAATCCTCTTTCAACTTTACGACACACGCCGAGCTGCATCTCTTTCGGCTCTATCAAAGCTGTGCTTGAAAGAAGCTTCAGATGCCTCATCCATTTTCACAAGGGCCCTACAGACTCGGCCTGTGGACGATGGTGACGGGTTGCTGTAGTAACCAAAAATCATAGAAGCCTTAATGTGTATTGGTTCGCCTACAAGAGTAGCACACTCTAAATCTTGCTCTTTCCTTTTCTCTTAAACACGCTCTTCGAGTCCAAAACACGCTTCTCTTCACTCTACATATCTCATGAGAATCAATGTAAGCAAGTCATGCAAGACATGTGACATAAGTAACTCTGTTCTCTCTCTCTCTCTCTCTCTCTGTGTGTAGTCCGCTCCCGCAGCTTGCTCTTCTATGACGAGGGTGGCCCAGTGGAGGACGGCCACAGGGGCGTGCTGAGTGTGGAGAGGATGGAGGGGGTGCCGCGACACGTACAGGACCTGAAGGACAGCCACGAGCAGGATCATTCTGCTCTCGTGAGCAGGTACTTGAGCCAGGCTCAACCAGAGCCTGCAAACTACAGCAACACATCCGCGGCCCCTCTCCATCCCCCCGAACCACACTTCCACTCGAGGTGAGACATACACTCACGGTACTTTTAATACAGGTTTAGTTTGTGGCATCTTAATTTTTAAGGATGTACTGACATTAAAATAATTTACTATTTATAAAATCATTTAATATAGTTATTTATGGTCGATAACTGATAAATATTTTTAAAAAAATTAAATACTTTGTAAATTAAAAATTAAACACTAATTAATTCAATGGTTTTAAATGCTACAAAATAATTTAGGCATCACATTGTAATGTACAGTATAACAAAGTAATTGGATATTCATTTTGAAATAGTGGTATTAAATTGTTAATGTTTTTAATTTGATTGTTAGATAACTATTGTTTAAAAGTTTGGGGTCAGTAAGATATTTTGTTTTTATTTGAAAAATTTGTTCAGCAAGGACATATTAAATTGATCAAAAGTGACAGTAAAAACTGAAATAGTTACAAAATTCTTTGCTTTTCTATTTATTTAGCTTTCTAGCCATCATCAAAAAAAAAAACTGAATACAGTTTCCATAAAAGTATTAAGCAGCACAACTGTTTTCAACATTTTTTCCCTGACAGGAATACATTACATTTAAAAATATATTCAAATAGAAAACAGCTATTTTAAATTGTAATGTTATTACACAATCTTTTTGGTTTTGCTGTTTTTATCAAATAAACGCAGTCTTGTTGAGTATAAAAAACTTAAAAAAAACATAAAAAATGTTTCTGACCCCAAACATCCCTATGAATAATTCGTAATTGTCCCTTTCTTTCTCAGAAAGCGGGATCCTGAGGGAGGAGCTGAATACTTCTAACCCCTCTGTGTGGAGTTGCCTCTGTCACCCAGGCCTCCACTGAAATCTAATGATCCTGGACTACTCGGCCCTCGACCCTAACCGTTACAGATCCTGAGTCTCCTGACCTGCCCTAAAAAACCAACAAGCCTCATGACCACCATCCGACTCGCCTGACATGCATTCCAATGACATTCAGCCCCAGAACTGTGAGAAGAGAAATGTGTCCATCCATACACTGAAACTCCCCTTTACCAGCAAGCACTGAGTTTAAGGACTAAGAGAGAGAAGAGAGGATGTGGGCGGTTGTACATGCTGCTCTGTTTTAGATGGATGTGAGCCTGCAGCTCTAAATTCACTAAACACTTCACACACAGGGTGTGGGAGGGAAAGTTCATGAGTGTTTGTTTTGCTTTTCCTAAAATGCCATGAGACTGTCCATTTACTACATATCCTTACTTAAACTCCAAAGAACTTCTTTTTTTTCTTTTTATAACGCTTTTTTTAATCTCTGAATGTTTTCCAGCAGGTGTAATCACAGGTGCCTGATGTACTTTGCGGTTTTACAAAGCTTGTTTTGACAGGATTTTCTTCCTCTGCCATCTTGGCTTTTTTTCCTAATAAGTTTAAGCTGGATTGCACTTGTTTTGCACTAGGAAATCTAATTGATTTAAGTGCCTTCACATTCTTTTTCACGTAGTCATATTTAAGATGCTCCTAACCGTATATTTCCCTCTTAAACCTGTTTTACTTTGCTTACTTTTATTGATGCGTTCTATTTTATTTTTGTTTTCTACTTTTAAAAGGCAGAGGCTTTTGTACTGAATTTAAAATTTTATCCATAATATATTCTAGTATTGGCAGCATCCAAAAAAGAGCATATTTATTTTATGCACAAAAAAATGATGAAAGTTATTGTGTTTTTTTAAATGAAAGATGATGTAAAGTTTACATGATCTTGTTGTCATAACTGTTAAACAGTTTTTTTCTGTTATCTTTATTTCTGTGTAAAGAAAGTTTTGTATATATAGAGAAAAATGAACAGGGCCGATCAAATCCTGTGCGTGTTTAACCATGTTCAATCTCTGAGGAATTCTGCGCAATCCACATGAATTCATTAAAAACATTGGCTAAAAGGTGAAAACAAACAGCTATTAAAAATTAATATTATTTAAAAGCGGATTTTCTGATAATGGAATACGTCTTATTAATGTTAGTCTAGACTCGTGAGCGAACTGTTTGACCACTGTAAAATTTACCACAAATATCTGGGAGTTGATAGTGCAGTTGTGTAAATATGCTTTACAAAAGTCTGTTTTTTCTTTTTAATGTTATAAATGTCTGTGCTTAGAAATAATTTGTTAATCATAAAATCTTTTGAGTACTTTTGTTAAATCATTTTCATGTCCTCTGTTGCTTCAGCCACAATATTGTTTTTATTGTACAGCAAGAGATAACCACTGATAGACATGATATTTTATTGCCTCTTATTAAATTATAGTAATGAAAGTGGTTGTCACAAAAGAATCTGTCGAATGACTCTGGTGTATGTGCCATAACACAATGAAAAACTGTGTTGGCTGTTAATGACATGGAAGAACAATACTGTTGATAACATCTTATTATCAGCATAAAACTAAATTCATCGTAGTTTCAAAGAGCTTAATGACAGCAGTTTTCATCCTGGCCTCTGTTTCATTCATTTCACCCATCGATGTGTAATAATAATATTGAACTGGAAAAACATTAAGTGTTGATTTGAATGTTTCTAAGACAATAAATGTAAACTTTATGACTTCATTGCACATACTGTCCACAGACAATTAGTCTCAAACCTGGAACTCCAGAATATCTGAGCATTCTGGAATTGAATCTAATGCCCAGTGTGACGATGGAGTTTATGCTTTTAAATGTAATTGTCGCTTGGATCATCTGTATCTCTGCCCTTTTTGCCCTTTGTACATATGGCTGATGATAAATGTTGGTTGTAAATATGGAGGACGTATTTTTATATTTCCGATGCATTTTTGGTAATCACCATGCGGTTTGGGTTTATTAGTATCTGTGTATGGATCTCTGTATGTATCTATGCTCTGAACCTCTTGCTTTTCCTGTCTGATCTAAAGTAGAGTTAGAATGAAGCAAAATACAAAATTTGCAGATGCAATCTATTGTCTCCTGTGTTTTTTTTCCTTGTTATACTTTCTTTATGCACAATTTAGAACATTATTATTGTTTATTATTATTAACTTAAACGGTTGGTGGGTTGGTGGGTGTGAAGTGATTTTTAGGCTCTGCAAATTGTATTTTCATACTATGGCCACCAGGTGTCAGCACTCTGTTTACCATACAATAGTGCAATATTTTGTCTGTTTTTCATGTTTTATTGGACTGTTAAGACAATATGACCAGACTTATTATTGTGCTATTAAATGAAAAGCTTGCTTTTTTGGTAGATTTTAATAGTTTTATGGTTTTGATATATTTGAAAAATAATCTCTTCCGAAATATCAGTGAATTTCTGGAATTGCATTCAAAACAATCTAGGCATATATCAGTGAATTACACACACAATATCACATACTAACATGTTGCTCAGATAAACAGTACTGTCTGAGTGGATGACATGATAAACAAGACTGAACAAATTTCCGTTCAAACTGGTAAATCGAGTTTAAATTCATTTTGTGATGAACATCTGTGACGAATAGAGGTCTATGGATCGTGAAAAGAAGAGGTACATGAAACTACAAAATACATGAAACTGTTGAAGATGCACAAGTAAACTCTTTACTAGATTAACTGATGTTTAGGCCTGAGTCATTAAACACTGTCAGCATGAGCGCGTAGGATTGAGTACTACAACATTACATTTTAAAAAACAGCTTCAGGCCACCTATGAATATTTCTATGTTTTATGTAGTTCCTGCAGATTAGTTATGCGGTAAGAATCTATTCTGTGGCATCTGGACATTTTGCTCTGCGGTTTTCATATTGATTCCACTTGATGAGTTCAGGCCTCTTCCAGTAATCTGACCCCTCTAAACTCTTGTACTCTCTTTAATTCATTCTGACATAATATTACTGACAAAATAATGACAAAACCATACGTCCCTCATTTAGTAAGCACAGTTAAATTGGGCTCCATCTTGACAATGAGATTTGCAGATAGATGAAGGTTATCTCTTTTCTCTGTGTTTTTTTTTCTAGATTTTTCAGCAGAGACATCAGCTAGTTTGTGTTATACAGATTCTTGTTTTAAGAACACTTAAACAGTTCTCATATAGGTTGTGCTGTAGACCCACAGAGAAATAAAACCCAGGGAGAGAGAGTGAGAGTAAGAGAGAGATGGAGGATAAAGAAATGGGGAGAAGAGGAGGAGGAGGAGGAGGAGGAGGAGGAAAAGAACATAGGCTGTTTTCCTCCCACATAAATATCCATAGCTCCCAACCGACACCAGTATGCAGCCTGTGTGTGTGTGTGTGTGTGTGTTGTCGATACTGTTGCTCTATTTTTATTTCTTGAAAGCTGTAATAATGTTAAACTCAACAGAATCTGACAACAAATACTCAGCTGAGAAATTCAAATTCATGTACGTCTATGTGGGGATAAAAAATGGAACGGTGTCAGCAACAGTCTGGATCTAATATGAACTTTAGCTATGCTGTTAATTGAGGGAACTGCAGGTGTAAACTCATTTTCAAGAAGGCGGCATCTGTGACCATAACCCCTCAGGACTGCACTGTAAGTAAAGGACCACAGCCACTTGACTACTATGGATCATTACATTATTGTTTTTTTGTTCAAATAAGTAATAAATTAGGTTGATTCTCTAAGGAGCAACTGGGACTTGTGATGAGTTTATTTAGAAACACTCTGTTTCGTTTCAAAAGTGTTCCTATTAAATGAATTAATAAAAATATTCTTACACAATGATTTTCCTCTATTACAAAAAAATTGAACTTTCCATGGAACTCTAACAAATATAAAAATATATAATTATTTGGCGGGAAAACAAATAAATGATTTCATTCCATTTTCTTCATGGTCTTCCATGCTTTTCCTTGCTTGCACTGACTCCAGATTTTGGAGGGAACTCTGAGTTGAGGAAGGAGGTTGGTTGTTGGCTGTTAGTTCGTCTTTGCTTTGAACCTGATGTGAGCTGCAGCTGGCAGCCAGTGGAGTGAGACAGAAAGAGCCGTGCTTCAACATTTACATACCCAGAAGTGTCAATGCAGCAGCCTGGGGCAATTGGATTTGATAGATGAGAATATGTGTGAGTGTGTAATATGAAATTTTAGTCAATTTTTTTTTTTTATTATAATTATTTTTTTTATTCAGGACCACATTCTGATTACCGTGTCCTGTCATCAGATGAATGTGATTTATCCCCACACAAGCTGTTATGTCATTGGTGGAATATCAGCTTCCATTGTAGCCAGTGATGTGTGAAGTGCGGTGCCTGATGATGGCTGTAAATCTGACCTTACATTACTCTATAACATTATAACAACTAACATTTGGATATAAACGCCAGTGAAAACAAAACTACTTCAATTTTTGCTTCAATGCCCTGAATTGAGTTTTATAAAAGACATTCACACACATGCACACTATTCAAATAGAAAACAATGCTCTATTTACAAAGGCTCACTTCCTTGTTCACACAAACAGTCTCAGACATTAACAACTGACCCTTTATTAGGCCTCCCCGCTGTCAATATGACCTGTAATGTTGACAAAGTGGGTTGCTCTCACAATATTACTGCAATGATCAAAGGAATTTGGTAGTAAAGTGAATTTGATCTTTCCTGAGGTTTATTTTTAAAGTGCTGTGATTCTGTGCCAGTATGACCCTGTTGTTTAGGATTAGTGTGTGTGTGTGTGTGTGTGTCACGGCTAGAAAGAGAGAGTTCTTTCTTTATGATTGGTTGATCCTTCAGCCGCGGTTAGGTTGGGTTGGGCTTATGGGCATTCTCTCACATGATTGGCTGATTCTGAATGAGTAGTGTAGGTGGGCGGGGCTTCGTGACACAGTCAGCTGTGTGTTTCGAGGTGGTAGTAGTCTTCACCGCCGAAAGCAGGTTCAATCGTAAGGGAAGGTGATGGTCAAGTCTATCACAAACTTCCCCGAAATAACAATTCTGCTGCTATTTCACTCGTGCGACTTATAGGAAAGCACATATATCCTCTAAACTTTGGCTATACCTCTTAGTGTGGCACTTTTCCCCGTGATTAAGTTAGTTTAATAAATGGCAGAGGCACCGGACGCGACCGTTGACGGTTCGTCTCGCGCTGAGCACAGCTCCGCAGACTCGCCGACCACGGTCGTGATACCGCCGACCTTGGAGGACGTGGTGGAGGAGGAGGACGTGTTCCTTTCTGAAACCGGACACAGCGGCACAACTTTAAAACGGCGTGAGTGTTCGGGGAACGGAACTGAACGACTGGCTGTGGGGAGAGGAGGAGGGCTCAGTCCTGAAAACCAGGCAGAGAACAGCGAGTTCTTACACCTCACCATCCGGAAACAGGTGTCATACAGGTAAATCCCTCTCCCAGTAAACACGTAGAGCAATGTAAATGCAAAAAAATAAATAAATCTGATCATTGTGCTTGATTTCAAACTCCAACTCCCTCGTGTCTTATTGTAGCTTTTAGTAATTGTTCTGTTCAGTATCTTTTCAGTCATGGTTGTGTCAGTTGCAACTTGTTGAATGTTGTCGTTTTCTGAAGAAGCTGATTCTCTTTGACACTACAGGATGATCTGGATTACTGCCAGTACAAGCTGAAACCCCACACTCTTGCGACCTTCCTGTCAAACTAATAAAGTGAAACACTAACACACACATTTCTTCTTTAAACTGGACATGGTACACCAAATTTCACATTGTAGTTCGTTTTGACTGGTAGTCTATGGCGGGTTTTTAATGTGGTCCAGAGGTGCACAAGGGAGTCTAGAGAAAAACTGTAAAATGTGTAAAAATAAAAATCAAAATAATTAAATACATTCGATTAAAATAAAAATTATATTAAAAATAAAAACAACAAATAATGCACTGAATAGCACATTTATTTTACTACTATTTATTAGTACTATTATTCTTTCAGTGCATAAATTGGGTGTTTATAAAAGATAGACGCCTTTTTAAATTTTAGGTTTGGTGTCCCTCACATGAGGATAATCATATTGGCGGTTCCAGTGTCATCAAAAAGACTGAAAACCCCTGCTTTTTTTTGAGAAATTGATGACCAATTATAGCTCAAAGGAAGCAACATGGCTCTCCTGTCATCAGGGTCAGTTTATCATGACTGTAAATTAAATTACTATAGTGTCAGATGCCAGAATCTCCTTGCACATTATCAGCGTCATCCTTCTCTTTAGGGCAGCTGTCATAGGCCTGGTGTTACAGTGTATACCTGGTGACATCAGCCATGTGTTTTTGAACAGAACGCCACGTCTGACAATGTGTGTGATGGCTAGGAGTGTATGGCACTGCACGCTTCGTTACTTAGAATGCATTTGTGTGTGTACTAAGTGCTCTTAATTATTTTACTGGGGTTGCAGTGCGTTATGCTTTACTGGCCTATTTGTTATGTAGGAAAAGGCCATGCCATGTTGGGCAATAAAAGTTTGTATGTGATTGTTCCTTGCAGACACTTTGCTCTTTTCCTGATTGCTGTATCATGTTGGTTGACCGTATTGTGTTGCACTGGATGTCTTGCTCCCTTGAATAGAGACTGAAATATTTAGTTACAGTATGTAAGACGAAGTTAATTTCAACATAATGAAACATTTTTTTAAATTGAGTTAAATAATCGTATGTAAAATATTACAAATCTTTAATATTTTGTTGTGAAACATGCTTTTGTGTTGGTTGCGACATCTACAGATAAGGTTTACGACCTTTCCCCTTTCGTTTCTGTTGGACAAGCTAAAGTTGTTGTGTTACTGAAGTTCTTGACCTTTAATGGTCTGAAAAAAAGGAAGTAAATTAAAGGTTTAAATAATTTGTAAGCGCTTCCTCAGTTTTTCGCAGGCATTGGGACTGAATCTTTGGGGAATAATACAGTAGATTTGCTCTCCTCTCTTGCTTTAATCTCAAATGAAACCAGCAGCTGTGCTGATTATGTAATAATGTTCAGGGTTTTTATACTACACACAGTGTGAAGTAATGGGACTTAACTGCATATGTGTTTGGGTCTGATGGTGGATGGGTTCTTTCTGCTCTTAGTGTGTTATATAAGAGGTTAAGGGAAACCTTGTGGAATCACAGGTGGTTTTGCATTGAAGAAAGGAGGTAACAAGAGAGCCCTGTCTGACCCTGATTCATGGTGGGCAGTAGGGCTGGGACAAAATATATGGGCTCTCGATTCACCATACAATGATTCTGGATCGATTCTGATATTTTCTCTCTAATCGATTCTGATCTTAGTTTTAACAACAGATGGAGCTCTAGGCTAATTTTTAAACACACACGCCAAATGCTCACGAAGAAAAGTCCTGGACAGCGATTGCATGGACATAATAAAATACATAGACTCCCCATTGGCTTTGGAACGTTGCAGTGATACGTCAACGCGTCCGCCATATTGCTGAGGGCAAGACTGCACTGTAAACCAATGCAAGTAAACTGGCGAGCTGCGGTTGTTCTGGATAAAAGCGAAAATAACGTTTACATTTATCAACCGATTTCAGTGGTTTATGATGTACAAAAAGTTCCATCTCTAGTTACTTAAAACCTCGATAGTAGACTTTTAAAAAATATTTATTTTTATAGTCAAAGCTCAGACTTTTCCCGTATTTGGCTGCTTTATTCTTGGATAAGAATTGTGAAGACGCCCATTCTGAGATCATTCACAATAAATGAAAAAAGATTTCTTATTGTGGAAAAGGCATTTTCTGTCTTTTAACCCATTTTAGCTTTTCTTGTGTTTAGAATTGACCACCATTGTGAAAATGAAACAAATCGTCAAATACAAATGACACAGGCTGCTTGCTGTATTTTTATAGCACTAAAATGATACAGATATTTACAGATAGAAACTCCAAAACATACAATAACAAAGATAACTGATGCATCCTTTATGGTAATACAAATGATATGGTACAACTACAGTTGAATACAAATAGAAAATAAAATATAAAGTGAGAAGTAATAGTAAATAGTTTGTTGTATATAATATATATATAGGAAATAGTTTATGTTGTATATAATATAGTCAATAATAAAGTGTATAATATTGTCAATAAACAGTATACAGCAAATATAATAGTAATGAATAGTATAATTATATAATAGTATAAGTACAATAATATAATATCACAATAATATATTGATAATAGCATATAGTATATGTATAATACTAATACCGATGGTTTAGCTCCATCCCTAATCCTGACAGACCCGTCCTGTCCTGTCAAAGTCCTCCGGCTTGAAGCGCTCACTGCATAGCACAGAGAACTCGCTTGAGGAAAAAAACTTCCCTTCTTATAACTACTTCCCACTGTCTCCTCAACTGTTTGTCTCTGGGAAACCTTCAATGTGTGAGAAAGTAAGCTAGCCAACTAACTAATGTTACAATAATTCACAAAAACTCAGTCACCTAACCGAAACGAGTGTTTGTCTTAAAAGTCAGTTTTAAGAAAATATAGATGCATATTTAAATTTCAGGAAAATTGGTTTATAAAATAAGATAATATAAGCTAAAACATAAATCATGTAAACTCAACTTTCACAGGTAATTGGCGACATCGCTAGCTATTTTCTGACTGACTCCGGTGGTCAATTACTATCAACATAATTATATAATGGCCAAATACAACCAGAAACAATGTTCAGCCTTACCTGTGAAAGGTTATTCCTCGAGACATGTATTCAATTGTGCGGTGATTTGTACAGCCCCAAGCAACACAAACAGGCATTTTTTTCAATTCCTGTTATGAGCGTTATGGGAACGTTTCCCTCCACAACATGGCGGCGCCGTTGACGTACCATCCAGAGACCAATGGGGCGTCTATGTATTTTATTATGTCTATGAGCGATTGTGCGTTTGGCTAAATCATGTAAGTGGTTAAATATACTTGCACCTCAGCTCAGAATGCTTTTATGACGTGAGATTAATGTAAACAGCCCACTGCAAACACCTGGTAATTCGCTTCAACCTTTTCGAACTGTATGAAGGATTATTTTAGGTTTAAGTGTTGTGTGTGTGTAAAGGAACTGAAAGCGAGCAGAGTACGGGTGTTTTTAAAACACATACTGCCATCTGCTGTTAAAAACTAAGCTCTGAATTGAGTCGAGAGAGAATCGCAATATATCGGAAAATGTCAGAAGTGCTTCAGATTCTTTGTATCGTGAATCGAGAATCGATGTATTGTCCTAGCCCTAGTGGCCAGATGCTGTTATGTGCATATAAACCTACAGGTCACAATCAACATACTACACCAGCACCGGCAGGACAGAAAGAGGGAAGAGAAGGACAGTCAGCGCATGGCTTAGAGTTCGAAAGCAAGAGGATCACCACTCAAACAGTCGATAACAATCTGTCCCTGTAGCCGTCCACCACAGTGCTGTTGTTGTGACCTCAGTAATGTGTTTAGGGCAGTCAGCCGTGGATCATCATCATTTTAGCTCTGATTAGAGTGGGAGTTAATTAGCTGCTAAAAAAGAGCAAAATATGTGGACAGCTGCCTGTGGGAATATTAACAAAGCAAAAACAATGCAATAAATGACCATCTAGTCAACCTGAGTTTGTTGCTCTTGGTGTGCTTTGATGTAAACATCTACCAGGATGTTATATTGTAGAACCAAAACCAGTTTTTCTCTTGCAGTATTGATCTGATCTCAGTGTCTCTGCAGTCACAACTTGCTTCTTTCAGCTCTATGTTATGGTATTTGGATTGAAAAGAGCTTTAAATAAATGACAGTATATGCATTAATGAGAGTCAAGAGATTTTGTCTCTCTGCAGCACAGATTTAATAATAATGTTTATTTTAAATGGCACCTTAATTTATACAATATTAAAAAGAGTTATGATCGCAATATATCCTGAAAAGGATCTCGGTTCAGCGCTCGCGCTGACTGGCACACTGCCAAAGTGTGCGCAGATAAATACGCCTCCCTCAGAAGGCGATCGCGAATTTGGATGTGCTCGATGTTAAAGTGTTATTAAGCGTGGGTGGACGATAAACTGGCAGGCACGATTAGCCGGTAGAAATCTGTTAACTGGTGTAGATTTTGGACTGTCGTGTTTGTCGTGGTTAAGCTCACGTGAGGTTGCTATGCTGCGCGGTCATGAAAGCCCGCCCCCTTCAGTTACTGTTGCTATGTCCGACAAGCCATGCGCTCTCACGCCACACATCATGTTTTCACAGAGTGAAAAATACATGGCGGAGCAAAGAGGACTCCGACAACGCGTCAACAGACAAGAAAGAGCAGGTTACTTTTGATATGAAGTAGTTTCATATTTAAAATCGTATTTTTTTTTAAAGATGTTTAAACAATAAAGACATTGTGAATATAATGGATCGGTGCAATCAGTCTTAAAGGGACAGCATCCAAATTTACCTGCTGCCATTTTTAATTCTAAACAAAAAATGAAACAAAACAAACAAACAAAAAAAAAAATAGAGAAAATCTCTCCCTGCTTGCTTTTGTAACTTTAATAAGAATAAATGTATGTTTAATTTACACAGTAAAGACTAAGCATTGTTTTTTTTAGTTTTATTTACATTTGATTACTTTATAGGCTACATTTTATGTAGTATTTCTAGTGCTTGAAGTTTTCCAGTTAGGTCTGTTTCATCTGTCTTTGTTCTATCATGAAACTTATTAACCAATCATAACTCAGAATCCGCCATCTTATCCGACAAAGCCGTCAGGGAGTAGCCTATAGTAGATTGACGTTGGTAATCTTGAAATATTGTGCGTACTCACGTCTTTCTGCGGTTGAAACAACATTACTTCTGATGTTCATTCATGTTTATTTTATGCTATAAATGAACTAGTATGAAGAGAAGATCGGTTCATGAGCCGTTTGAAGGATCTGTCACGACACATTAAGGAGCCACTATACGGTATTTAGAGTTTAAACTGCTTTAAAAAATTACAATATTTTAAATACGGAAACTGTTTCATACGTTGTCAGTGTCCTGTTTGTTCCGCGATGTATTTTTCACTGCAGGAGAACATGATGTGTGGAGTGAGAGAGCATGGGTTGTCGGGGTTTTGCGAAGGGTCAATTGGATGAACAGAGAAAACGATTATTTAGAGAACCACAGTGAGCTACAAATGTCAATATCTATTAAAACATAGCTAGTAATACTGTACATCACATTTAGGGGCAAATGTCTGGTCCAGCTTTTTTTGTATGTTATGTCATACATACCAACATTTTTTGTTTGTTTCTCAGGATTTTTTATTTTTAAGTTGTGTATATTGGATAATTTGAAAATTCTTGCCAGATATATATATGTGTGTGTGTATGTGTGTATATATATATATATGTGTGTGTGTATGTGTGTATATATATATATATATATGTGTGTGTGTATGTGTGTATATATATATATATATGTGTGTGTATGTGTGTATATATATATATATATTTATAAGTTTCATATATATATATGCAGATAGTGACCCACTATAATACAGCTGATATCGTAGCAGAGTGTAGGTGACCAACAGCACAATGACTTTACATTTTTTTGCTTTCTAAGGAAAGATTCAATATCAGAAAAGGGCAATATGTTTACTCAGTTTCTGTCAAATAGATGTTCTAGAATACACAGTATATTTAATCTGTATTTTATGAGATCTGGTCGGGTCAAACACACATAAACACACACACAGAGCGTCACATGACTACATCACTCAGGCATAGACAGGTAAATAAAAAAACTGCTGTGAAATATGAAAATGTGCTTCCTTCGAACAGCGATGCATATGAGGATAATACATGGCATTTTAAGATGCTGCTAGCAAAATATTCAATTAGAAGCTCTTTTATTTTACAGTGATGTTTTTCATATTGTTCTTTAATTGGAAGCTATTATTGTTTACTATTGCATATTATTAAAATGCAGAGAACTAGAAAAGAAGAAAAACCCTCCCTTTACCCCGTTACCAGGCATAAAGTAGCTGTTTTGCATAACACCATCATTCAGTTCATTCAAACTATGGATAATTGTGTGGATAAAACTATGGCTAATCATTTTCAGTCTGTTACATTTCGCACAACAATTGTTGGGATAAAGTATTTCAGGGTGTTTATATTTGTTATTATTTAATTGCTTTGTCAAATTTAATGCATCACAGGCTACATCCTGTTGTCCTTAGACTCAGTCCTTATTTAATAAATTCAGCTCACAAAATCGTTGATTCCTATATGTGCTTATACATTTGAATGGATTATTAGGACTGTAGAGTAAGTGTTATAATATTGTTTTGTGTCTATCACAGTTCTTGCCTCCAACACCTCTTACTGTACCTGTGGTAAAATAACTGTAACACACCACCTCTTGAGGATTATGTCTTTATTTTAAATGCTTTAACATTAGTTGTACCTGAATGCTTAGGTTGCATGATGGATAGAACACTATATTATATTTACTGTAGCGAATCAAAGCTTAGTGGCATAAGACACAGTCCAGCACGTCTGTCAGGCTCAGACCTTGTTTTCAAGATGTACATGGAAACTGAGCAGATCTGTCTCTATACAGATGACACACCACCAGCTGGTCCTTTATGAAACCACACATGGCCCATTGAAGCAGCCTAATAACATTAAAACCACCAGACCTACATGAATTATGAATAATGGGCTTTGTAGTCTACCAGGCCTGATTAAGATGAAGGAGACGGTGATATGGTTCAGGAAGAGTCACTCATGTCTGTATCAGATTTGTCTTTGATGAAGTAGGGGGGTGGGGTGCTGCTGGCCCTGCTGGACTCTGTTTGCTATGTAGTGCATTGATTTTTCCAAAGCAGCTGTCTGCTTTACCAGGGCTGCATTCTGCATCAAGAGATTTAAATTTACCACATTATTCAATATGAAATTATACTATTATGAGAAACTTCATGGCCATGCAGGTTACTTTGGAAATGTAATCGGTGTAACAGATTACAAGTTACCCAATTTAAAATGTAATAAGTAGTGTAACTAACTATTGCTTTATTATAGTAATGTAACTAATTACAATTGATTACTTTTTGATTACTTTTCTAAATTTCTAACAAATATATTCAACTGTTAATCAGTTTCAAACATTTAAACCAGACAGGGTTAACCTTACAGTAGTTCTCAACACTTAATACTCAGACCTCTCAAATTCCTTCATCAGTTAATTTAAGATTATGATATTTTAATTATAAAGCACAGTCACTACAAAATCAGACTTGAACACCTCTTTTTACTTAGCTCGTTCTGAGGTTAAATACAGATTTAAAATCATAACGAGGTATAGTTTCATAGCTATTATACTGTTTTTGAAATCAAATCTTTGCATAGGAAACACTGGTATCTAAATGCTTGTCAAATAAGCATGAGTCCTATTTTGTGTCCTAAACTTCTGAAACGTTGGTGTCTCATAATTTAAAGCAGTCAATGCAATTGGGAAAAGAAATCAACCAAATCTGTATGTGAGTGAAAATATTCAGTTGTAACCCCATTTGTAATCGTTAGCATTTTCACAAGTAACTAATTTAATTACACATTTTTTTCTCAGTAACTGTAACAGATTAGAGTAAACGTAATTTCGTTACATGTAACCATTTACTCCCCAACACTGTTCATACTGCTCTTAACCTGTCAGATTTTTGAACATACAGTTTTTATTTTCAGCAATTAAGTTTAAAAAAGTGACTGTCAAAAAACGCTGTTGTAGAAACTACCAATTCTAACTATAACCAGCCAAATCAAGTTGCATTCATAGTCTAAAAAAGTGATTGTCTATTCAAACAGTCATCATCAGTATGAATAGACTAACACTACATACCTTACACAGTTATTGAGCTGCTAAATGTGTAATTTTTTAAAAAATGTCCTAATATCTAGAGACAACTATAAGATAGCAATTTGAAGGCTGTATAAGGACTAGATTTAACAATTTATTAACTTGTTTGTTCTAGAAACACCACTATATGGATTTAATGTAATTCACTCTGAATTTTTTTTTTTTTGAGTAAATCCAGTTGTAAAAGGCTATCACTGTACAAAACAGATTAGGATTGATGACCGCCTTAAGCTGCAGTGTGTACGTGACCTCTTAGATGCTTCTGTCTGTTAAAGATCTTCTCAGAACTTTATCCACAGTGGAGATTTTTGGTTTCCCAGAAACCAGAACACACAAGACTGTGGCTCATTAAAGCCAGATAATGACCCAGGCTTCTCTGTACTGCTGGCAGTAAGAGGATCAAAATGGGAAGAAAATCTGTTCTTCTGCAGAATAGGCCACTGCTGCAGTAATGAGGTACCTGAAAGGTCAGGTCATAAAGGGGGTTGAGGCAGTGAGTGGCAGGAAAGCCTTTTGCTGTAAAAGCAATATAATTCTGCTTAGAGACAAGTACATGTTTTCTATGTCCTATTTGACAGACATTTCATTTTAGGTAACGTGACTTTTCCTATCTCATGAACCCTGTTTCTGTCTAGGCATGATCTGACATTGAATGTTTTCTCTCTTCCTGCTAGTGAGTGTTTTTTTTCCCTCTACTGTGAATGTGCTACTATGACAGTTTCTACTGTCTACATCCATGAACAATGCAGTTACTGACAATGAAATGTCACTTCTCAACCACAACGGAAAGAGAAATTGCTGCTCTTCAGGGTAATGTTGAACATGTAGTTGAAAATCGAGCACACCTGGCCAAAAGATACCCTATAAAGTTTCACTGTTAGCTGTATGTATGTATGTGTGTGTGTGTGTTATCAATTTCATTAAGCCATTAAAATTAATATGTTGTACATCAGTACATCAGCACAATGTGTTGTACCATTGTGCATCAGTGCAATGGCACTAACATATATAATATAATATACTCAGGACGCCCAAAGCACAACTGTGCTATATGTCAGCGTGATGCCCAAGAGGCTATTCGTGCCGATTGGCACTGACATATTTTAAGATCTATCAGTGCGAGTTGCTTTCAGTTAAAACATCTCATACATGCATTTTACTTGGCTTAAAGGATTAATTCACTTCTCAATGAAAATTTCCTGATTATTTACTCTCCCCCATGTCATCCAAGATGTTCGTCTTTATTTCTTCAGTCACAAAGAAATTAAGGTTTTTGAGGAAAACATTCCAGGATTTTAATCCATATAGTGGACTTTAGTGGAGTCATCAGGTGAAAGGTCCAAATTGCAGTTTCAGTGCAGCTTCAAAGTGCTCTATGCAATCCTAGACGAAGAATGAGTTTCTTATCTATAGCGAAACGATCATTCATTCCAAAAAATGTATATACTTTTTAACCACAAATACTCACAATACACACGCTCTGTGATCTGCACGCATGTCGTAATCACATTACAAAGGTCACTTGTGACGGTGGTGAAATTACAGATCCAGTGTCTACAAAGCGAACGTGAAAAAAAAAAAAAAAACAACGATATTGGACAATTTTGAAGTTGGAGGAGAAAATGAGAAGAGTTTGTAATGAGTTAAAATGAGTTTTAAAATGAGTTTTTTGCCCTACCGCGGTATTTCCGCCACAGTGAAAATGTAGCTCAATATGGGCACAGTATATCCAGGCCACAATGGAGTTTCCTTTTTGTATATGTGTGTCTGTACTTATTCAGCTGCAAATGTCAAGTCTCATTCAGGGCTAAAGCTGGATAATGCACTGAATATTAGCAATATTCTTTGCTGACAATATAAAATGGGAATATTGCAAATAGCATTAAAATGTTAAAAGTCTAGCTTACAAATACAGTAAGCCAATTTCACTCCCCTTTTCTTATATCAGGTATGATAGCTGATTGACAGCTGCTTTCAAATGCTCCTGTGTGTATGTGTGTGAGCGCGTATGATGAGCTTCAAAAGTTTATATTTTTACGTGTTTTTGCAGCTTTGTTCAGTAACCAATGACAGACATGCCTGTTAAGCTCATGAACCAATGGCTAATCAGAGGTGACACAAAAATAAAATTAATACTATATTTCAAAAAAGATCTCTTCAGCTCTTCAGCACTCTTCAACTGTGAGTGACAGAATCTAAAACAAGAATCCAGAAAATCACATTGTATGATTTTTAAGTAATTAATTTGCATGTTATTGCATGACATAAGTATTTGATACATCAGAAAAGCGGAACTTAATATTTGGAACAGAAACCTTTGTTTGCAATTACAGAGATCATACGTTTCCTGTAGTTCTTGACCAGGTTTGCACACACTGCAGCAGGGATTTTGGCCCACTCCTCCATACAGACCTTCTCCAGATCCTTCAGGTTTAGGGGCTGTCGCTGGGCAATACAGACTTTCAGCTCCCTCCAAAGACATTGGGTTCAGGTCTGGAGACTGGCTAGGCCATGGGTCGGGTGGCTCTGTGTTTTGGGTCGTTGTCATACTGGAAGACCAAGCCACGACCCATCTTCAATGCTCTTACTGAGGGAAGGAGGTTGTTGGCCAAGATCTCACAATACATGGCCCCATCCATCCTCCCCTCAACACGGTGCAGTTGTCCTGTCCCCTTTGCAGAAGAGCATCCCCAAAGAATAATGTTTCCACCTCCATGCTTCACGGTTGGGATGGTGTTCTCGGGGTTGTACTCATCCTTCTTCCTCCAAACACGGCGAAGCTCTATTTTTGTCTCATCAGACCACATGACCTTCTCCCATTCCTCCTCTGGATCATTCAGATGGTCATTGGCAAACTTCAGACGAGCCTGGACATTCACTGGCTTGAGCAGGGGGACCTTGCGTGTGCTGTTGGATTTTAATCCATCACGGCGAAGTGTGTTACTAATGGTTTTCTTTGAGACTGTGGTCCCAGCTCTCTTCAGGTCATTGACCAGGTCCTGCTGTGTAGTTCTGGGCTGATCCCTCACCTTCCTCATGATCATTGATGCCCCACAAGGGGAGATCTTGCATGTTGCCCCAGACCGAGGGAGATTGACAGTCATCTTGAACTTCTTCCATTTTCTAATAATTGCGGCAACCGTTGTTGCCTTCTCACCAAGCTGCTTGCCTATTGTCCTGTAGCCCATCCCAGCCTTTTGCAGGTCTACAATTTTCTCCCTGATGTCCTTACACAGCTGGAGAGGTTGGAGTCTGTTTGATTGAGTGTGTGGACAGGTGTCTTTTATACAGGTAACTAGTTCAAACAGGTGCAATTAATACAGGTAATGAGTGGAGAACAGGAGGGCTTCATAAAGAAAAATTAACAGGTCTGTGAGAGCCGGAGTTCTTACTGGTTGGTAGGTGATCAAATACTTATATCATGCAATAAAATGCAAATTAATTATTTAAAAATCATACAATGTGATTTTCTGGATTCTTGTTTTAGATTCCGTCACTCACAGTTGAAGAGTACCTATGATAAAAATTACAGACTTCTACATGCTTTGTAAGTGGGTAAACCTGCAAAATCAGCAGTGTATCAAATACTTGTTCTCCCCACTGTATCTTGAATACTTTTAGAGTTACCAGCATGACAACATTTGAAAAAGAATATTTATGGCTCAGACAGGTATGTTCTATGCAACTGAGCTGATGAAAATTTAGAAAAATTAGATATATTTCTAGTTTTAACATTATTTGTTATTCATTATTCTTTAGATATTCCTCTTTAAAAGAAAAAAAAGTATGAGCTTTATGCAAAGTGACCTACATTTGGTTTTTGACCACTGAAAATTTGTACAATTTACCGATTAAGTCATAGAGCTACATTAACATGTCCATATCTCTGGGGTTGAACCATGGAGGGCCTGTAAAACGAAGATACCAAAAGGTATCAGTAAAGTTACAACAGTAAAGTTTAAGAACCAGAATCTAAAAGGATATTAAGATATCTTTAATACTTCTTGAGTTACAGCCATACAAACTTGAAGCAAATTGCTTTTTGCCAGTTTTGAACGGTCACTGTTGGCATATAATGAAACAAACATTTCTAAAGTCAACATATTTTATAGTAGGTCTCATAGTTTATGGTAGGTCACTCTGCAATAGACCTACCAATCTCTGTAAAAATACAATAGTGATGTTGCCATCTTTCTAAAGTCATTTTTACACCTCTCTAATTTGGCTCCAAATCTCAGGTGAAAATGGTCATTTTGCCCCCCCTCTACAAAATAAATGGATTACTCAGTAAATATACATTCTGTGACATTTTAATATTTTGGCTTTCTTTCAACAGAAAAAATATTAACAAAATCAAAAAATTTGAGCAGGGGACCATTGGTTGAGTTGACACAGAATGATCCCCTTGTTTTTAAACAGCAATGCTCAAAAATTCATGCAAATTATAAGCTTTTGTGATGGCGCAGCATGACAATGTCATGCGAGCATGTAACCGTGATTGAGATATGGTCCAACATCTCTCCCTGTTGACAAATTTCTATCAGTTAATTGTCTACCACTATATTGCCCAACCTTAATGCTGATATTTTAATTATATACTGTGATTTCCTTTTTTTTTTTTTTTTTAAATGTTTTTCTTTTTATTTTCTAATTATACATTGTCTTAGTACTTAGGAGTATTAAGCTACATTAAGTGTTTAATCATTTTTGGCCTTGTTTCATTGACAAACTTAGATTAAGCCAGGATTAGGTCTTAGTTCAATTAGGACGTCTAAGTAGCTTTTATAAACATGACTTAAAAAAACCATTACTGGTGTGCATCTTGAAACAAAACACTGGCGTTGACTTACTTTAAGATATATCGTTGCAAGTTGCTTTACGTTAAAACCTCTCAAACATGCATTTTAGTCTGGGACTTGTCTTAAACCTTGTTTTTGAAACCGGGGGTAAGTGTTTTCGAACGTCCCGATGTTTTTAGTTTTTGAAATACTGCGGCGACTGATGTATATCTATCACAAGTGCCCAAAACGTATTGTTCGCATATCTTTGTTTTCTTCTTTTGAGTGGTGATCTAAATATTCATGGCTTGAAACAGATGGAAAATTGACAGGCCTGTGCCACAATTTTATGGATGTTTTGCCCTCTAGGTCTCCGGGCCAGTCACGTGATTGAAAACTATGAATTTCTGACACGCCGAGAACCGTACAAATGGATTTTGAATATTCGCATTCAGCACACACAGCCTCAAGCTGATGTGGCACAGTGCTACGTGACAATGTTTGCGCCTGTTGTAGACACGATGTAAGAGCAGTAAGTGCAGACCAATTCGCATGATATGTGCAGCTTGTCTTTGTAGTTGCCTCATTTATAATGCTCTCCAGACAGAAACACTCACAAGTCTTAAAAGGCTGGATGAAGTTGGTTGTTTTGGTGTGTTTTGATGTTATCTCTTGGCAAGCTTTGTTTCGACAGCATCTCTTCACTCTGCAAATCCCAGGAAATGTCCCTGCCTCTTTTATACTCTTCCATCTCTTAAATCTCTCTCATACACTTCAATTTCTCTCAGCTGTACAGAATCTGCCCACTGTAATCCTAGTGTAAGATGGGCAAAAATAAAAACCATGTTGTGGATGTTCTGCTGAAAAGAACTGGAAAGAGAGTCGATTCAAAAAGAGAAGATTTCAATTAGGGGTCGTGGTGTGGTGTGGTGCATGGGACGGGTAAAACGGGTTATGATGACAGGAAAAAAAAAAACTAAAAAAGAGAGAGATAAGAAACCCATTTTCAATGTCATGGATTATGTCTAGTGGAGAACAAAATTCAAGAGCCTTAAAAAAGATGACCATATTGTCAGATTTGTGACCCAGTAAGGAAACAAATAAACACAGATTTCCACAGATAATCTCAGTGGAGATTATTTTAGCCGTCAGATTAGTGATCATGGCACTCAGTGAGCATTTGATCATCTCTGACAGTCATCTTGTGTGGGTTTGTGGGTTGCTCCTGAGGATAGTGCTGCAGCTAGACAGTAAGGAAGTGGGCGTTTGTTAATTGAGTCTCTCTCATTCTGTTTATTCCTCCCCCGTCTTTCCTTTATATCCTCCTCCTTTCTCTGTATCCTTGTCTGTCTTCATCTTCATCCATCTCTCATTATTGTCACACTGTTTCTCTCAGAGTGACTCTGTCTGCAGACTAGCATCGGAAGCTTAATTTTCTGTTGTTAGAGGTGTAAATAAGAAAAATATTTGGAAATTGAATTTATGCTATTTCAGTGTATCACATTTTTCTAGGCTAAACCCTCATTGTCATATGGTATGATATTGTATTGAAAATATAAATATGCCACTGTTTCTGATAATAATATAATATGTTTGACAAAAAATAGTTTTGACTGTGATTTGTGATGCCAAAAGCATATTTGTTTTTATTATTTTTAATGTCAGAAACATTCTTTTCATTCAGTGTAACACAATCAGATGATACCAGGATGTGGTTATTTACTATTTAATGTTAACATGTTATCTAATAAATTACATATGCATGAATGTGTTAGTAATAATAACAAAAATTGTATATTTCTATGGGGGGATCCCTAATAATGTACTAACAATTAGGGGTTTTGGTATTCGTCTATATATTTTTGGTAAATATTATCATTTTATGATAGACATGTCCCATTTTAGGAAAAGGTTATGAGGCAAACGTTACATCTAGACCTTTTCATGTCCAATATACAGTATTACAAGACATACACACTCACATACACATCAAAATGTACAGAAAAAACATTATACAAAATTGCATGTCACTCTGTGTGTGTTTGCTGTGTGTAAGAGTGAGCTAGAGGGTCCCAGCTGTACTGAAGGGTTTGTGTAATGGCTGTAGATTGGAGTGTATTGTTGAGTGAGTCAGCGCGCCCTGTAGGTGCTGCTTTACCAGGAGCTCTCCTCCCACAGTCTGAGCCGTCATAAAAACACCTCCTTTCCTCTGCTTTGAGCACTGACAGATTTATTGCCTAACTTTTGACATTACATAATTTTAAAGTGAGCAAGGCAATGTTGAACGCACCAGGTTCAGATCCCACAGCACCATTTTGTGGCTAAGTACTTGAGTTGGGATGTGCCGTTTTATTAGTCCTGTTCATTAGATCAAGTAGATGCCGCTGAGTGAGAAAGCAGCTGTTTTGATGTTTTCAGAATACCTAATCCTAAACCAGTCCTACTGCATGTGTGCAAGAGAGCTGGAACAAATGCGATCACAGACACATACGGAAAGGACATCACTCAGTGACTGACACAGGAGAGGCTGTGACTGAGTGCAAATTAATTATTCAAGCCTTTTCTGTACAACACAGATTACAAACACCGCTGTGTGTGAGACAGAGAGATATTTGAGTAGATGTGAAGTGTGTGCGCACTCAGTGTTTGCTCTGGAACAGAGCGAGGAGTGGGCACAGCGTGTCTCAGTGCATGTGTCCGTAGAAACTCTCTGTATTACCAGAACACATTGTTTGTAGTTTCCTCTATATTTTTGATATACTCTGTACGCATTCATTATATAATGTTTTATCTAACCTCCTCCAATTAAATCTTGAGGTCACAGTATCATATCGCAATGAAAATGCTGCAAACAAGCTAATGCAAGCCAATCACAACCGGCCTTTACGGTCTCCTAGTTAATCGATGTCTTTAGCTGATAAGCAGTCACTACAGTGACAGACACCATGGTAACTTTGGCCTTGATCTCTCTGAAACTGGAGTTCATGGACTGGAACAGTGTCGAACACACTCAGCTGTGAGAGATGCTGCAGATTCACAAACGCACTGAAATGGCAGCAGACTTTCTGATAAGTTGAACCACACATAATCTGCATCTGTAGAACAAAGTTGTACATATGAAATACTTTGGGTGACTTGACATCCAAGAACAGTATAGTACTGTGGGCTTCATGTGACACATTTTACCATATTTAAATCCATTCCTTCTGGGTTGCTGATAATTGACAGTTGTAAGTGTGCCGGTGGGCCGAGCTGCTCTTTGTGTGGAGGTTAAAAATGAGCGAACAGAATGCCACTTAAACCCAGAGGCCTTTTTATGTGTTTCTTTGTATAAATATGGAGGATTTCAGAAAAAATATTCAGTGATGCAGAAAACGCCAATGGAATCGTGGAATCCAGTTGTTAAAATGGAATTTACAGTATAATGCTGAATTTGGATGAATAAATCAAATGGTTGGGCTGGACACTTAGAGTGGGTACGGAAAGTATTCAGACCCCCTTAAATTTTTCACTCTTTGTTATATTGCAGCCATTTGCTAAAATCATCAAGTTAATTTTTTTTCCTCATTAATGCACACACAGCACCCCATATTGACAGAAAAACACAGAATTCTTGACATTTTTGCAGATTTATTAAAAAGGAAAAACTGAAATATCACATGGTCCTAAGTATTCAGACCCTTTGCTCAGTATTTAGTAGAAGCACCCTTTTGATCTAATACAGCCATGAGTCTTTTTGGGAAAGATGCAACAAGTTTTTCACAACTGGATTTGGGGATCCTCTGCCATTCCTCCTTGCAGATCCTCTCCAGTTCTGTCAGGTTGGATGGTAAACGTTGGTGGACTGCCATTTTTAGGTCTCTCCAGAGATGCTCAATTGGGTTTAAGTCAGGGCTCTGGCTGGGCCATTCAAGAACAGTCACAGAGTTGTCGTGAAGCCACTCCTTCATTATTTTAGCTGTGTGCTTAGGGTCATTGTCTTGTTGGAAGGTAAACCTTCAGCCCAGTCTGAGGTCCTGAGCACTCTGGAGAAGGTTTTCATCCAGGATATCCTTGTACTTGGCCGCATTCATCTTTCCCTCGATTGCAACCAGTCGTCCTGTCCCTGCAGCTGAAAAACTGCCACCACCATGCTTCACTGTTGGGACTGTATTGGACAGGTGATGAGCAGTGCCTGGTTTTCTTCACACATACCGCTTAGAATTTCAGGCCAAAAAGTTCTATCTTGGTCTCATCAGACCAGAGAATCTTATTTCTCACCACATTGGAGTCCTTCAGGTGTTTTTTTTTTAGCAAACTCCATGCAGGCTTTCATGTGTCTTGCACTGAGGAGAGGCTTCCGTCGGGCCACTTTGCCATAAAGCCCCGAATGGTGGAGGGCTGCAGTGATGTTTGACTTTCTACAACTTTCTCCCATCTCCCGACTGCATCTCTGGAGCTCAGCCACAGTGATCTTTGGGTTCTTCTTTACTTCTCTCACCAAGGCTCTTCTCCCCCGATAGCTCAGTTTGGCCGGACGGCAAGCTCTAGGAAGGGTTCTGGTCGTCCCAAACGTCTTCCATTTAAGGATTATGGAGGCCACTGTGCTCTTGGAAACCTTAAGTGCAGCAGAATATTTTTGTAACCTTGGCTAGATCTGTGCCTTGCCACAATTCTGTCTCTGAGCTCTTCAGGCATTTCCTTTGACCTCATGATTCTCATTTGCTCTGACATGCACTGTGAGCTGTAAGGTCTTATATAGACAGGTGTGTGGCTTTCCTAATCAAGTCCAATCAGTATAATCAAACACAGCTGGACTCAAATGAAGGTGTAGAACCATCTCAAGGATGATCAGCAGAAATGGACAGCACCCGAGTTAAATATATGTCACAGCAAAGGGTCGGAATACTTAGGACCATGTGGTATTTCAGTTTTTCTTTTTTAATAAATCTTCAAAAATGTCAAGAATTCTTTGTTTTTCTGTCAATATTGGGTGCTGTGTGTACATTAATGAGGAAAAAAATGAACTTAAATGATTTTAGCAAATGGCTGCAATATAACAAAGGATGAAAAATTTAAGGGGGTCTGAATACTTTCCGTACCCACTGTAAAGGGTTAGTTCACCTATAAAATAAAATTTCTGTCATTAATTACTCACCTTCATGTCGTTCCAAACCCGTAAGACATTCTTTCATCTACAGAACATAAATTAAGATATTTTTGATGAAATCCAACTTTTTTTATCCTCCAATAGAAAGCCCTGTAATTACCACATTCAAGGTCCAGAAAAGTAGTAAAGACATCATTAAAATAGTCCATGTGACTACAGTGGTTCAATCTTAATGTTATGAAGCGACAAGAAAACAAATAAAAACAATGACTTTATTCAACAATTTCTTCTGTCCCCTGTCGGTCTCATACACAGTTCGCAGGAGCCGGCCAATACTGAGCTGGCATTCGGACATAAACATGGAACGCTGCATTGCATCAACTGCGTACGAGACTTGACAGGGTAGAGAAGAAATTGAGATAAGAAAAGAAAGTTTTGTTTTTGTACACAAAAAGTATCCTTCACTTCATTACTTTAAGGTTGAACCACTGTAGTCACGTGGACTATTTTAACAATGTCTTTACTACTTTTCTGGGCCTCAAATGATGGCAATTACGTTGCTTTCTATTGGGGAATAAAAAACCTTGGATTACGGGTATTACGGGTTTGGAACGACATGAGGGTGAGTAATTAATGACAGAATTCCATTTTTGAAATTACTTATTTGAACTTATTTACTACTTTGAAACAACTTAAACTTTGTGTACATTTAAAATGACAGCAAAACATTTTTCTTTTGTAAAATAAAGAAAACAAGCAGGATGCGCTTCTGGCGTATCAGTCTCCATTAACTAGAGTGAGTCACAAAAATGAACCAAGAAGTGTGACATAGGTTATAGTCTGGAAAATATGGTTGCCTTGCAAATTATTTCTTGGATCCAAAAAAATTAAAACAATTACAATTAAAATTTCCAGTTTTTTGGAAAAATCGCTAATTTCATAGGGCCCTATTTTTGAGCCTATAATGCCTCAGTGCTCATTCATTGTAAATACATGGATAAGAGCAGTCAGCACAGTTCTTCAAAAACTTTTTTTTATTGTTCCATTGAAAAAAAAAAAAAAAACTAACCCAGGTTTGGAACAACAGGATCGAGAGATGGAAAAGGTATAGCAAAAGAGGTTACTGTACCATCAGTAAAGAAGAGTACATTCTCCCCCTTGTGGGGAGAGAGGAGATGAGAGGGACAGGACTTCCAGGGTCTTTCTATACCGTTCTGTCCTGTCCTTTTATATCTTAGACTTGGAGTATTTATTTTTGAGTTTAATGATTTTTAGTAATCTGGTCATTACTAGCTGATGTTTATTCAGTTGTGGGATGGTGTGTTTGCATAGGTATGTCTAGCTAAGTTATAGTACATTTCTTTCAGTGTTGTGAAGCCTTCTCACTTTTGCTAAGGTAACACAATCTGCAACTAGATTATGAGGATAAAAAGTGAAATTCAGTGATGCTTGATTATGGAAACACTTCTCTTGTGTAATGGGTTAGTATGAAATCAAAGTCCACTAACTACAAACAAATATTTGTAATTTTGTGATTTGTTATAGTAAAAATTTGGATTGGTACTTAAGCCACCAGTGTCACCAATGTGCGCAGGGATTTTTTGAGATAACAAAACCATAAATTTTTAAGTATATTTAAGTTTTTGTCAAAATGAACAAAATGCACATCTCTAATAAAAATGGAGAATGTACAGTGGAAATGGACAACAGTATTTACTTTATAAAATAACTTAAGCTATGTATCTATAGGTATGATTTTATGTTTTATGTGTGCAGTGTGACAAAGGAAGTATTGCACTTCATCTCTTTTCATGCGTTGAGTTCAAGATCAAGCCACTTTCCTCTGTAAAAAAGCAGGGCGAGACTATGTGTGTGTGTGTGTGTGTTTGGGGCTATCCTTTTAGAGTACTAAAAATAGTTTCCTGCAGGACCCTGCTCTCAGTGTGAGTGTGTGCCTGTGGTCTGTAACTCATATTCTATTTGAGGCAGATTCTTTTGCCAGAACCAAGTTTCACCCCTGACCCATGTCTCTTTCTCTGTCTTACACACATACAACACTAACACAAACGTAAACTCACATAAGGAAGTATCACAACAGGAAGTAGGGGGTGTTGGGGAAGAAAGAGGCAGTGAGGCACAGGCTGTGAGGGTCAGTTGTTGTCTACACTAGCTGTGTGTATGAGAGTAAGTTGATTCAATCTGGCAGGCCTGAAAGAAAGAGAGAAATGTGGGCTCACAGGGGGAAATGGGTCTTGCCCCCCACCCCTCCGCCTCAACCTCACCACAGGTAAGACTAAACTACACCTGCTTGTGTGTCCATGTGCTCAACTTTTGATGACCCATGCTGCTTGTGCCAGCTGCAGGATCTGGTAGTAAGAACATTTCACTGCCTACTTTCTGTGGGAAAAACAGAACGCCAAAAGAATAGTATGTCTAAATGTATAGTATTCGAAAACAGGCGAAGTATCAAAGTATCCGGATGACATACCTATATTCTGGAGTGCACACTTTACTATCCTGAGAGGCCACAGTACATACGTATATTGTACATCCAAATACTACCCATGTACATACCACATAGAACACATTTTTTAACACATGTTGTATGTGCTCAGTATGTGATTTCGGGGGCAGCTTCTGTATAGTCTTGTAGCAATAGCTACAGAGTGTATAAACTTCTGTAAATGTGGAAGTGGGTAACTTTATTTATCCAGTAACTTTATTTAACTGTTATCTGGCACTCATGGCTGATAGAAGCGTGTTACTTGTATTTATTAAATTTATGCATTTGAGGATATGCAGCTATTAATACTGTTTGTTTGTGTGAAGTTTATTAAATATGAGCCATTTTTATGACTATATGCTGCTTTTTTGTTGAAAGCAAAGTTCTGAAACGTTACAAAAATTCAGGTTAAGAATATTTACATTTTACATTTAAGCTTTTACCCAAAGCAACTGACATTGCATTGAAATACATTGCATTTTATCAATCAAGCATTCCTAAGGAGTTGAACCCCAGGCATTGCCATTGCTAGTGTCATAAAATGCATGTAAATGTTAATGCCACTTTTGCATGTCATTCAGCATTCTCACAAGAACTAGCACGGTGTGCATGTAAACATACTCATTGTATATGGCTTCTGTTTAAACTTATAGCTGGTTGTTCTGTTTTTTTGAATGTTTTAGCCCAGATGTGGTTACTACCAAACCTGCACATAGGAACTGTCTGTCACCACCAGCATTTATCTCAGAATCTCAAGGCGGGTGTGTGCATGTGTGCATGTGTGCATGTGTGCGTGTGCGTGCGTGCGTGCGTGCGTGTGTGCGTGTGTGCGAGTGTGTGAGTGTGTGAGTGTGTGAGTGTGTGAGTGTGTGAGTGTGTGAGTGTGTGAGTGTGTGAGTGTGTGAGTGTGTGAGTGTTTGAGTGTGTGCGTGTGTGCGAGTCTGTTGAGTGTTTGTGTGTGAGTGAATGTGGGAGTTTGTGTGCGAGTGTGTGCGCGTGTGTGTGCGTGTGTGTGTGTGTGTGTGAGAGTCAGTGAGTGTATTTGTGTATTTGTGTGTTTGTGTGTGTGTGAGTGTGTGAGTCTGTGTGTGTGTGTTTGTGTGGTGTGTGTGAGAGTGTGTGTGAGTGTGAGAGTGTGTGAAAATGTGTGAGAAATGTGGGTTTGTTGGATATTTCTATCTATGTAAAGAGAGATTACACAGTTTAGTAATTAGTTCCAGTTGTTGTATTTATTGTGGGAACACAGTATTTGGCCTTAGTTCAGTTCAAGTCAAGTCACCTTTATTTATATAGCACTTTTTACAATGCAGATTGTGTCAAAACAGCTTTGCAGTTATAACAGGAACAAAATTTCTACACAGCAGCTCTAGAAGAGAATGGTGTCGTTGTCCTGCTTAAGTAAGTTCAGTGTTGATTCATTCCGTTGTAAAAATTATTAGTCATTCATTTAGTTCATTTATCTATACAACAGCTCTGGAGAAAACAGTGATGTCATTGTCCAGCTCAGTTCAGTTTACATAAAATGGTGTCCTTGCATCAGATCAGTTATATTGTTGCAATATTAAGATGATCAGATGATCCTAGATGCCTCAAATTAACCACAAATTATATGATTTTCACTGTGTTATAAATATTACAATGAAATATTACAATAATCTATGAATACACATCTATCACAAACTTGTGTAAGTGTAACTTGATTTAACATGGTTTAACTTTATTAAACATGGTTTAAAAGGATTATAACCACAGTGAGAAAATGCCTGCAGGCGTGCAGTTGCTCAATGTAACCACAAGGTGGAAATCCAGTCTAGAGATGCAGAAAATCATAATTTAGAAATTGTTTTAGACTCAAGACTGTGAAATGGGTCATTTGATGCTTGAATTAAGGTGCTTTAATGGAGTGTGTCCTGCTGTGATGAGTATGAATTGATTTGAGGTGGAAGTTTCTCCCTGCTGTTTCTGGTGGGATAGGCTGAATCCAGGTTACAGTGGATCCTACTTGTTACTCCTACACAGTTATATTTCTACCTACCTATCATTTTAGCTGCCCAATATTACCTTAGCTCTCGCTCTATTTCTTTCACCCCCTCCTCTCTCTCTCTCTCTCTCTCTCTTTTCTCTCTTCTCTCTCTCTCTCTCTCTCTCTCTCTCTTTTCTCTCTGTCTCCCTCTCTCTCTCTCTCTCTTCTCTCTTTTCTCTCTCTGTCTCTCTCTCTCTCTTTTCTCTCTCTGTCTCTCTCTCTCTGTCTCTGTCACTCTCTCTCTCTCTCTCTCTCTCTCTCTCTCTCTCTCTCTCTCTCTCTCTCTCTCTCTCTCTCTCTCTCTCTTACAAGCGCACACACATATTGCTAAGAGAAGAATGGCAGGAAACAATATCTGGTTTGTGGTCCAACTGTAATTGTATACGACTCCCATTTTAGTGACATCATTTCCTTCCTTCACAGGAAGTCTGTAGTGAGTGTGAACAGGAGGTGTAGCAGAGAGGAATCATTCTGCTATCTTGTTTTGTTGACATGTTTATAGTACACACATAGGCTACTATGACCTAATGAGATTACTTCCCTGCTGGTTCTTGTGGTTCTGTCCTCTGTCTTATTTTAGTATCATAGAGATTCTGTTTTCATTTGAATTTAAACTAATTTTATTTTAATTTAATTTAGTAATTTTGCTTTTAAAAATTAAATGTCCATATAGTTTTCTATCGAGTTAAACTGGATGTTGATGCTTATAAAATTATGAAATAATTATTATATTTATAAAATAATGAAGTTATAAAATAATTGTATTTTCTTTCAGTTAATGTTTATTTCAAGTGACTATATATATATATATATATATATATATATATATATATATATGTATGTATGTATGCATTTATATATTTATTAATATATTTATATTTATATATATTCATGGTTTTAGTTAACCATAATAACCATTGTCCGCGATATATCAGTGGAGGAAATATGACACTATACTGAATTGTATTTTGGTTGTTGATGTTTATGTAACTGTATTTGACAGAAATCAATAACCAAAAACCTGAGGCAATATCTCTTTCCATCTTTTCCTCTCATATCTTTTGCATTTTTTCTTTTTTCCAGTGTCAAACTGAATTTATACTATAAGATAAGATATACTATAAGATCCTCCTCCTACCTGCTGTCCTGTTACAAGTGTGCTTGCACAGCCGCAAATGCATTGTTCTCTCTCTCTCTCTCTTCCTCTCTCTCTTCCTCTCTCTCTTCCTCTCTCTCTCTCTCTCTCTTCCCCTCTCTCTCTCTCTCTCTCTCTCTCTCTCTCTTCCTCTCTCTCTTCCTCTCTCTCTCTCTCTCTCTCTCTCTCTCTCTCTCTCCCTCTCTCTCTTCCTCTCTCTCTTCCTCTCTCTCTTCCTCTCTCTCTCTCTCTCTCTCTCTCTCTCTCTCTCTCTCTCTCTCTCTCTCTCTCTCTCTCTCTCTCTCTCTCTCTCTCTCTCTCTCTCTCTCTCTGTGTGTGTGTGTGTGTTGTTTTACGTTATGCTGCTTCTGTGACCTCAGTCACACCTTTTATCATTGGCCAGTTCTACACAGAGATTATTTCCAAATAACCCCTTCAACTCAAGGCAGCCATTTGTCTGTGAGTGATATTTGTGAGCAAAACTAGATGGACCACAGGTCTGGTCTGTAAACTGTGAGCTGCTTTTTTTCATTGTCAGAGATCACTTTTTCTTTTAGAGTTTCTATCATAGAGAGAAAGACAGATAGATTGTGAGATAGATGTAAACAAGTAAGGTAGAAAAAATCAGGCACCTGCAAGGACAGCTATATTTGGGGTCCTATGAATGAGTCTCTTCTGAGTTTGACACTTCCTGGTGTGGTGCAATGTTTGTGAGTGCAGCCGGCAGCTAGAGCGTATGTGTATGCGCCTGCAAAGATGCGCGTGTGAGTGCAAGAGACTGCCACCATGGAAGGAGAACAGTAGATAAGCGCTTGAGAGAGAGAAAGACATGAAGAGAGGTCTGAAGGAATACCCTTTGCCTTATGGCTCTGCTTAGACCGGGACTCTAAGAACTTCCTGAGAGAGAGAGAGAGAGAGAGAGAGAGAGAGAGAGGAAGAGAGGAAGGAAAGAGAGGAGTAGGGGGGAGGAATGTTGGGGTTTGCTTATAGGATTAAGTGTCTTAAAGGCGGATGGGAAACGGATCACACGTGGAAGTCTGCAAGGATCTGGAACACTGAGCTCTGTTCGCATTGTCCTCCCTCTCTTTCTGAGAGACGGAGAGCAGGATGGTGCGACCCTTCTCTTCTAGCTTTTCTCGTCATGAGGACTCTCTGACTGCATGACTTTGGGATTGGTTACTATTGTTTGATTGACGGCCAAGGCTCCTGATGGAGCAGGAGCTAGGAGCAGGTTCGCAGGACAGGGAAGAGGTCACAACCTCTCTGGCCTCCACGTCCGCTTCTTCATCCAATTCTGACCTGCCATCCAACCTCTTGCCCGAGGGTGAAAGAGTCGCGGCAGGGCGCCGGCATAGCAGCAGGACTTTTTCAGGGTTACGGCTGTTTGGAAGGAGGTGAGTCGAACACACACCTGATGAGTGCGTTCTGAGCTCACTGTAGTTCACTTGCGTTTGTCTATATGTAGATGTAAAGAAAAATTGTATTTATGGGAACTTGCGGAGAGCGTGTGTGTGTGTGTGTGCGGGTGCTCAAGTTTCCATTCAATGTTTCCATCTCAAACCTGAGCCCTGTAATGTGTGTTTGCAGTAACAATGTGCCTGTAACACAGTGCATGTTACCTAACCAGACTGTGGCTGTGTGTTTGCTCACTGACAGTTTGTGTTGTGTTCAGACTGGGCGTAGTTCTGGTGTTCTGGTAGCAACAGCTAATCTATATAATAAAAAATAATCAGCAACGTATCTGATTGTCATTTAATCGCATCTGTGCGCTGTTAATGAAAGACATCTGTCAGTCTCGTTATTTTACAATAGTGAATAATGAATTTCTATGGACAACACAAGTCTGGAAAACAGTGGAGGACGTGCAAAAAAATTCAGACTAAATTTATATATTTTTTAAAAATATTTTGTTAAACATTTAATGTGTTTAAATTTCTACTTGTAAAACATATGTTTTTATGAGAGCAGTAACAGTAAAGACACCATCGTAATGGAGTATATGAGTGAGTTTGTGTTCCTCCTACCATACCAGTTAACATTTTGTATGTGCTTTTGTCTTTCTGAATTATCATTTATAATTTACTTTCAGATGGTAAGCAATCCGTTTAAATTTTAACCCCTTTTTTGCACACAATGTTTATTTGCACATATGGTTTAGAGATACATTCACTATATTTGTTTTCATTGGCTTCTATTTCAGCTGACAGCTCATATTGTTTTGTGTAATACTAAAAATTTTAATTTCAGCTATATATCATTGTGCATTACTTTTAATATGAAAGCAACAGTGGATAATTTACCTCAGATGTTGAAAATCTTGAGAGAGTCTGCCCACGCATTCTTTTAATTGTGGGTGATTTGATTTTGTCATGTCTGGTGTGGACAGACAAATTGCATTGTGCTAATTAAAACACTGTATTAGGCTGGCCGTCCATCCAGGGTTTTTCCCTGCCTTCAGCCCGAGACGCTGGGATAGGCTTCAGCACCCCCGTGACCCTGCACAGGACAGGTTCTGAGAATGGCTTAATGGATGGATGAATGCGTTTGAGTTTGTCTTGAGTAGTCATCCTTGGGTTAGTCATCTTCTATTTTTAATCTGGTTTCTTCCTATCCATCAAACGATTTTAAAGAGCAAACAGAACATGATGGACTGATAAGCGAGTGAGAGAGAGAGGTGGATGGTAGGATGTGCAGACTCATCCCATCCTTCAGAATATGCTTTGAAAAACATTCATAACATGTACATAATGATGTAGAGCATAAAGAGATCAGAGAGTGATTAGTTATGTCGTAGAGTGTGGAAAGAATTTGCTCGGCTAAAATGATGCATGTTGATTTTAGCTCTATAAGGTTTGTCTAAAGTCTTTTCAGCATGACAACATTTTTATCACCTCGATTACCTCTTGCCTTCTCAGCTCTGCATGTGTTCCCACTGATGAGACGGCTCCTGCTGTGTGCTTTTGTTTCGAGCTTATTAATTGATGTGTGAAGATGATCAGAGATGTGAGAAGAGGATGTCAATCAGACTGAATTATTAACTTTCACTGGAGGAGCTTGGTTTCTCTGGAATCACTTTATTCTTAGACAGATCACAGTAATAATAAAGACCAAAGCGAGTATATATCTATGTATGTGTGTGGGTAAAATGAGTGTGTCTTCACTAGGTGGTATTTGAGAGATTTATACTGAAGAAATGTAAAATCTGCTTTAAAGAAAGGCCATCATTTATATTTTAACTTTCCCTGCTCACACCCCTCTCTCTCTCTCTCTCTCTCTCTCTCTCTCTCTCTCTCTCTCTGTATTTGTTTACTCTCATTTTGTGTCTTTACATTTCCATACATCTAGAGCATCTGTGACATCAGAGATGACATTAAGCAAAAATAGGAGCGAGTGTGTGTAATTACATTAACCTTAGTGCACTTTAGGGCATGATGGGATATTTCTGATCATGCCCTGGAACTCTCTGTGTCACCATGGCAACCCTATGTCGGGCTGGAAGAACTCAGTGGAGACGCATTTATCATGTGAGACTCCAGATATCTGGGTCATCTCCACATATAACTCTGTGTGACAAATAAGTCATGGGAACAGTTGACAATACTGACTCACGTGCTGTATGTGTCAATGTCTGATGTCCTCTCTCCTCGTACTTTTGTAAGTGTGTGTATGGACTTAATCTAAGAGACAATTTACAATTTAGCATGCTGTTGTCCTCAAATTTGGGTCTTGCTACTGTATATACTGAATGATTGCCTGAACACTAGGGATGTGACGGTGAGAATTTTTCCACCGGTTATTCGACATGTGACAACACCAGTGATACTAGTGTCATGGGGGGCAGTGACACCAATATTACCTCTTACCTCGAATGCTGGTGCGGCCGTGTGCATTTTACTTTCACTTTCAAATTAGCTGCAAATTAGACAACAAAACAGAACAACGACAAACTCGCTTATATTAAACTACGTTTATTAACAAAACAAATAAGAGTACACCATGCTAGGCCTAATATAAAAGGAGGCTAACTTACACAACATTTATAAAAAAACGAAAATCAACCGTGGAAACTGTGGAACCAAATAAGGAACAGAACATTTAAGTTCTTTAGTCAAGAGCAGTCAGTAATTCTCTCTCTTAGGTTTGCTCTTTGATTAACATTAATGACACTTTAAGATCTGCTGCTGCACACGACGCAAATCTGACACACGTCCCATTTTCTCACAGATCTTTACGTTCCTTTAAGACTTAATTTAACTCATTTAAGACCATTCATATGAGGCCACTCGACAAAACATTTTGGCATAATTTATGTGTGTTATATGGTTTGTTCAAGCACAGAAGAGAACTCCATGTTGGCGCGAATTAAAAGAGACCAGTTTTATGATTTTCATGAACAAACTCATGATGACCGTCCTCTCTGTTTCATAACTTTCTTGCAAAATTTCATAACTTTCTTGCAAGCTGATCTATGGGTTGCCATATATTCAATTGTGGAGGAAGAAGGAGGAATATTAATAATGAGAACACTAACAGATAACAGATAAGTTATGGGTGTAACTTCCGTTAAGCTGTAAACAATTTAATCAAAAATCCTTAATCAAAAATGTTCATTTTGTCATTTTGACAGATAATAAATTGCATTTACCTGTGAAAACAAACCTGGACAGAGACGTGATGATTTGAGGAGAAAAACAAGAGATTCTTCATGCATTCATGTGAATTATTCCTGGAATATATCGTAAATTAAATCGGGAGAACAGACCATAAATGTGCAGTTGTGTGTTGTCCTTTGTTATACTATTACAGCGGAAAGCAAAGGGTAAAAAATAATAATCATGAGGAAAATAATGTAGCGACTGAAAAGAGCTCTTGCCATAGATATTCTTGTTAAAACATGTCACGTCAAAATACCGAGCGCTGCGTTATTCTCATGATATCTGAAAATAAAGCGTGAAGGAAAATTGACTGATCCTTCAGACTGACGTATGAATTTTATTTGTTGGACAACCTTTGTGATTTGAAATGATTTGTTTCAATCTTTTTGAAAGGAAGGATTCTTATAATAAGTGAACATATCAACACTGCAAAAGAGCTCTCAGCAAAGGAGCCTTGCAAACATAAACAAAACATGAAACCTCTGTTTTGTTAAAATTGCCTAACATAACAAGTCTTTGGTGGCTGTAGTATCACTTTGGTCAAAAACAGTGGGTTGCAAACACACGAGATGCCAGAACGTTGCTATGGTTTTCATTATCAGTCAGTCGGCATAATTACGCAAAAGAGTCATGTTCCGTAGACTCAGAACAATAATTTAGGGCTCTCACTCTCGTATTTAAATGGCAGTTGTCACTCCTGAAATTTCAGTGTATACATGGCGAATGCCACAAAATAAGCAACTGGTCAGTATTTAGACTGATTTAAGTCTCACTAACTTTGACTTGCTAGGATTCTGCTAGTGATTCAGTAAGTCGATGTCAAACTGAAGAGTTCAACACAAATTCATGTACATTTTTAAATGATGAAATGATGCCATATGTTACCTGCTATATGCAGCTGTGATTCATTTGGCCTATAAGCTGTAGTGTAAAACAGGCAGGATTAAATTTTTGCCAGAACAATCCAGATCCACTACCTCCAGAGCTGGATCTGGCACCTATTCATCTCCCACACGCCACTGATTTATGCTATGACTTGTATGCGTGTTTCATTAACAATAAGGCGCTTCAAGTTGTCCATTACTTGTATAATTACAAGTTATGCAATTCTGTAAAAAGTGTTTTTGTTTTCACTGAACAGACACTTTTTAGAAAACACTATGTTAGTGCAATCTCCACCACAAGCGAGCGTCATAACATGTTTTTCTAGATATAATCAAGAAAGAACCTTAATCAACAATGAAGTCTACTTTGTTTGCAGTGTAGGGAGCTTGAGTCTGATGAGAGCAATGATGTTTTGTCATCACAACATTCTTTTAAATTTCTTGATTTTTTTTTTCTTTATAGTACAAAATACCAGGGAGATGGATAAGGATTAATAAATTAGAATAGTGAATCCAGCATGCTTTTAATCTGTTTTCCTATGCACATCTTCACGAGAACATTTTAATTTTTTGTGCTTGTGATCAGTAAGGGAGTGAGAGATGGGAAAGGAGGTGGAGAGGCAGGACAAGATGGACAGTAAGTGCACTTGAAGTAATTTGTGCCATTATATCTACAGATTCCTGTGTGTTTGACAGCACATTGAGTTGCTCATTTGAACGGAGGAACTATATTCTTAAAGCTGGACTGAGAACAGTGTTCAGATTGTAGATATGCCAGCTGTAGTGGTCAGTGCAGAACCGAAGATGATCTGCCCTGTGTCCTCTCTTTGCGCTCTTCTCTCTCTGTGCTTCCCTGCATGATGGCCTATTCAGAACTGCAGCAGAAGCCACAGAACTGAGCATCCATCTGTCAGCACCTCACCTTGCCTCTCTCTGCAAACTGAGAGAGACGGAGCGAAGGAGACTGGAGGACGGGTTTTGTCAGTTTATTTAGAGTCATCTTGCGTTTATGTCTATTAATAGCCACATCTTGCAAATGTGTGCCTATGTGGTGTGTGTAAATGTGTATGTGTGAGCTAGCTCAACAGATTTGTGTTCCTGATATATAGCATGACAGTTGGATGTCTTAAATGTGTGGACGCTCACACACTACGGGCTGCAGTGGTGTCTTTTCTTTAACAGCAGAGAGAGATGAAGTGAAACTAATAAAGGAATGCAATTGTAAAGAGCAGACACTCTGTGTTAATCTGTCAGTGTCGAACAGGAATGCAGGATGATATCAAAGCCATCCTGCTCCAGTAGCAACATTTGTTTGAAATACTGTAGACATCTTTTTTAACATTATAAATGTCCTACTGACCCCAGACTTTTGAACAGTAGTGTAAACTAATTAAAAATCACCAATATATTATATTTGCTATTGAATAAATGATCAATTTAAAAGTAAAATGTGTGTGTATGTGTATGTATATGTATATGTGTATATATATATATATATATATATATATATATATATATATATATATATATATATATATATAAATATATAAATAAAAAACCAATAAATTGCAACTGTATTATCAGAGGAAACATTTTAGCTGTGCGCATTTTATATTTGATGGTTTGACTAACCTTATTGACTTTTAGCTGGTAAAGAAACTTTTTTTTTTATAGGCAGGCTGCTTCTCTTTTTCTATGATGCAGACAGCACCATATGGAGCCGAAGCAAGAGGGGGCGTAGAAGCATAATGCTGGTAGCCGCTTGGAAAAAGTTACCTGCTAGGTTACAATTCAATTCCACTGAAAGGCGTGGATCAGATAGTGGGCGCAACGCTGTGAAACGGTGCCACAGTTGAGTACGAGAAGAGTGTGTGCATCTCACTTTATGTATGTGTGGGCGTCCCACTGCCACCCTAGGCGACTGCCGATGCCGCTTACACCAGCATCTTGTCGTACTGGTAACATGGAGAGCTGTGCACAAATCCTGCTCAGTAATTCTGATCTCCATCAAAGTGGCTTTAAGCGAGGTCTTCACTCAACAGTTATTGTTTTTTGTCTTTATTTATTTTTGGGAATTACACATAGTGCTTATTTTTGCAGTTCTTAAAAAGTATTTTGTACTTGCCAAAACCAATTTTTAGTGGCATTTTTCTCTTCTTTGGCTTTGTTGGATAGAACAGGAGGAGACAGGAAGACCGTAGAGTAGACAGGAAGCAATGGGAGAGGTGAACAGGATCAGGAAAGGACCTCAAGCCAGGACTCAAACTTGTGTCGCCTGAAGTGCTACTGCTCCATATGTCAGAGCACTGTCCACAAGGCTATGGCTCTGAAAAAATTGTCAGATGGTGAGAGTTAAACATGCAGCCAGTAAAGCATATATTAATGGTTCGGTTATAAATTACTAGAGCTCTTGGATAATGGATTAACTAAACCAAAACATGCACTGCCTGATTTAGATATGAAGTGCTTTATGGTTTTCTATTGCTCAGTGTTAACTGATGAACTAAAGCATCAACTAAACACACACAAAAGGAAAACGCTACACACACATAAAGGAAGTTCTGATCTATGAGCTGACTGAGGAAGTAAATCATTGTTCACCATTTGTGTTTTATAGCAGAGCGGTGTGTTTTCATGTGTCTAAAGGTGGGTGGATGTCTGTAGGTTAAAGGGACGGAGGTTTGGGCTCAAACTGAGTTTTTCTGTTCAGTTCTCTCATCTCATTTTCTAGCTACCTCTTTTAACCTGTTTATTTGATTGAAGTGATTGAATGTATTGCTCTAAAAAGGATAACTTTCTTTGTCATGATTTACAATGATTCTAGCAGAAGCCTAACAGAACATAAAATTAACCTATCATGCCAAGTATCTAGTTGAAAAACTTTTCGCAGTAAAACATATTTTAATAATTGACTAATTTCAACTTTAATTGCAATAAAAGGAAACTCAAGCTTCAAAAAAGATACAAAAGCTCTATAAAAGTATCATAAAAGTGGTCTATATGACTCATGCACTACTCCAAGCCATGTGATAGCTACGTGTGACATAAATTTACAATGTTGCTCAATTCTCTTCTGAAAATGCTTCTATTTTACATTTTCTTACTTAATTTTATTGTTGTTGTTGTTCATAAAAAATATATTGGATTTATTTGAGAATATCTTTTATTCTTTTTTGATACATTTCCTTTCAGTAGAAGCAAGGGAATGCTTTTTTGAGTTGTATTGATAGTTTACTCTTATGTGCAGAAGGTCCCATGCCCATAACATCCGTGACATAGATCCTATTCATCTAAAGGGTAGTTGAGTTGAGATCCATATGCACACAGTCATGGGCTAATGTCTTTTTGTGTGTTGTGTTTGAGCACACCTGTGTTGGTTTAAGCAGATGGTAAGAAGAGGCGTGTCATTAATTTGACATTTTCTGCCTGTCCGTCATGTGTAAAAATAAATACCTCTCTTACTAATGTGTCCTTCTTTAGAGCAGGGTTTCTCAAACCTGTCCTGCAGTACCACCAGCCCTGCACATTTTGTATGCCTCCCTATATCTGACACACCCATTTCAGGTCTTTCAGTCTCTACCAATGAGCTCATGAGTTGAATTAGGTGTGATAGATGAGTGAGACATACAAAATGTGCAAGGTTGGTGTTACTCTAGAGCAGTGGTTCCCAACCATGTTCCTGGAGCCCCCCCAACACTGCACATTTTGCAGGGCCCTTTCATCTGACACACCCATTTCAGGTCTTGGAGTCAATTTCAATTTCAGTAGTAGTGAAATTGTCAATAGCAGTGAAATTGCACATGTCTCCACACTATAATACCACAGCAAAAACTAATTTGCTATTGAAAACAGTAAGGATGCATTAAATTGATCAAAAGTGACACCAAAGACATTTATAATGTTAAAAGATTTGTTTCAAATAAATGCTGTTCTTTTAAACTTTCTGTTTGTCAAAGAATACTGAAAAAACAAATGAAAAACGAATGTTTTTAACTCTAATAATAGGAAATATCTTGAGCAGCAAATCAGCATATTCTAATGATTTCTAAAGGATCATGTGACACTGAAGACTGGAGTAATGATGCTGAAAATTCAGCTTTGCCTTCGCAGGGATAAATTACATTTTAAAATAATTTGAAATGTGTTTTTACTGTATTTTTTATTAAATGAATGCAACCTTGGTGAGCATAAGAGACTTTCAAATACAATTAAAAACCGTACTGACCCCAAACCTGTGAACGTAATGAAGTAAACAGTAATAAAGAAAAAAGACATTAATTATGAGTGTTCATTTGTTTTCACTTTTTCTTGTCAATATTGTTGTTTGATTAGATATTTGGAGATTTATCCAACTGTACTTGGGGGTGTGTATGTATGTATATATATATATATATATAATATATATATATATATATATATATATATATAAAATGTAAACACACACAAGCATATCGGCTGAGAACCAAACTACTGGTGTTTTTGACATCACTGCTCTTCCTCTGGGAATAGCAGCCATCTGCCATTGCAACAGCCTCTGATCTTGTTCCCTGTTAACACACACACACACACACACACACACACACACACACACACACACACACACACACACACACAGTTATTCTCTCAATAAGGTCACCAACCACTATATTTTCCAGTCACACATATTTGTGACATTTCCTTCACTATATTTTTCTGTCACTATAGTTTCCTGTCCTGTCTCTCCATGTCTATCAATCCATGTCTTATTATTCAAAGGTAAAGATAAAGGGACATCAAAATAACCAAAAAAAATTATCAGATTTTCTCTTGAAGTCATTGAATGTCCTGTCTTTTTGTGTCTGCATTTGTCTTTTTGTGTGTGGAGTGTCCTGTTGGATTTGTTTTGTGGTTCCCCTGTTGAAACCACGAGAGTGTACAGCAATTATGAGACAAAAAAAGAAAGATCTGTTGGAAAAAGGAAATGGATAAAAAAAGAGGGGTAGTTTTTTTTTTGCTATCAGCCATGTTTAAAATCTCATTACTATATCAAAGATGAAGCAGGGATGCTGTTAAATGTCTGTTAAATGTTAGTTGTAAGATGGACTGTGTCTGTTGATGTAACCTGACAGAATCAGGGTGATCAATATCTACCACTTCCTCAACAGAGAGGGATCTTGGTTGTAATCAGAGGAGGATGAATTTCAGCTGCACATTTGCTAAAAGCTCTGATGACAGCTGTCAGTTAGAATTTGCGGAGCCATTGTGATTGCTGATCTTATAACAGTCATGAAAGATGCTGCTTTTTAACAGCATGTTAGCTTCGATTACATGGCCATGAAGACTCTGGAGTCTCTGTATGTCGGGCTCTGACTGAGGAGCTAAATAATAGGTCTGTTTGCAGGAAGTTTGGTGTTTTTAAGCATTATGCTTCTCCAGATGGTGTGTATATGTGTGTGTTTGATTGTTTATTGGTCATGTTGAAGCAGCACAAGAGAAGGTAATGTTGGTTAGAGTAATTTTCTTTCCCAAAGAACAGATATTAGAAGATACTGTAGGTAAAGCAGAAAAAATCAGAATATGACCAATTCATTATTATGGTTTATAATAAAAGAAAAAATGGTTAAGGTTACTAAGGTTTCATGAAAACAATAGAGGTCTATGGTATGTTCACATTTGGATAATTGGTTAAACATACTAAATAGGAATGGGTATCAATACAGATTTCCAGATTTGTCAGTTCAGTTTGAAATGGGTCTTCTCAGGGCATTGTCCTGTTGCACTACATATTACATTACATTGTGGTTTGCTGCCATCTACTGGAGGGTACATCCTAGCTGAACTGAAGTGGTATAGTACCGTTCAAAAGAATGGGGGCAGTGAGCTTTTTAGATGTTTTTGAAAGAAGTCTCACCAAGGCTGCTTTTTTTTTTTTTTTGATCAATTACAGTAAAAACATATAACATATATAACCGTTTTCTCTTTAGTTTCATACAATCCTTCAGAAATCTGCTGATTTGGTGTTCCTAATATTTTTGTGGATTTTTTTTTCAGGATTCTTTGAATAGGAAGTTCAAACAGCATTTATTTGATATAGAATTTGTTGTAAGAGAATAATGACTTTACTGTCACTTTTGATCAGTTTAATGCATATTTGCCCACATTGTTGGGGAAAGTTACTTTTAAAAGTAATGCATTACAATATTGCATTACTCCCTAAAAAGTAACTAATTGCATTACTTAGTTACTTTTTTTTAGAAGTAAGGAGTTACATTACTTTTGTGCTATTTTTTTCTCAACTCTGCTGGGCTTGCTTGTTTGTTTTTTAATAATAACAAAAAAAAAAAGCTATTTTTTGTTAAGGCCCTTTCACACCAAAAGTGAAATGAATAAGCCTCAGGCTGAAGAAAATGCATATTTACACCTGGACAATAGTGGGCGTAGCTCAGAAAACATTTCAATAACTATAATATCCATCATGTTGACAGCCCACACAACACCCCTGCACTTTATTTCTTTCAACATGGGGACAGGAGAGCTGTCAGTCAATAAATGTGAAAAAGTAACTTGCATCAAAAAGTAACGTTGCATTAAAAGTAACATAGATATTTTGTTCTAAATTTAAAAAATATGCATTACTTTACTAGTTACTTGAAAAAGTAATCTGATTACGTAACTTGTAATGCGTTACCCCCAACACTGTTTGCAATTCTTTTGAGAACTTGGCATCTAATGATGATCATTTTGAGAGGAGTTTGATATCTGAGCACACAGGAACAGAATGATGCACATTAAATCAAAACTTCAAGACTCTCTCAGGTAGTTACACCTGTAATGCCTGCTTCTGACCAGCAGATGCCTCCCTTTCTTAAAATTGGTGACAACCTGTATGCTCATGATCTGTGAGGAGGAGAACGGCTGATTAGATGGCATATGAAGATTGGGCTGTCAGAGGAAATGTGACTGACAGCTGGCATTAGGCTGTAGCTGACATGATTATCAGCCTTACACCCAGACAGAAGCAATGAAAGTTGCTGTGGAAGACAGTTAAGTGACGTCTGAGATGGCACGTTCAGTTCACACATGACAAAATAAATATACACGCAGCTCCTGTTCCTTGTTTGCATGGTGACTCACGCTCCCTCTCATTCCTCCCACTCCTGCACTCAGAGATGGAGTTCTAAATATAATCCCCTTGTCTGGTTTATGAAATGCTAATGTAAAATCCTTCTGTCTTGAACTATCAAGACTATCAAATAACCGTGTTTAATTCGTGTCTGTTGAGCAGTGTAACAATGTAGCAGTAAGCAGTGTAGCAGCCACAAATACTCTGAGCAGCACCTTTACCATATATGGCGGAGGCAGACGCATAGTTCATCAAACGGCTTTTTGTTAGAGCATCTGCATAGAACAGATTCTGTTTGTGTGTGCACATGCATATCGACGGAGTCGGGGTGAAGTGTTTGTGTGGGTTCAGGTGTGGGGGAAGGAAGTGTACTGTGTGTGAATGCATGTGCGGCTGTTTCAGTAAACGCTTTTTTAGTTTCTGCCCCCAATTACTCATAGCTCACAGCATCCCTTGCATTGTTAAACATGTGGGTACTTTTTATGATGAAAGCCAAACTTACCCTAATTGTATTCAATACAATTCCCCAAAAATAACCCTATGAAAACCAAAAACCTTTTAAGGTATAAGAATTGCTTATTCTTTAATGTTATTAAACTTGTACTTAACAACTATTTGAATTTTTTTTCAAAAACTTTGTTTTTATTATAAATGGTGTTTAATTAAAAAAAGTTGTGTGGAAAAACACTTCCTGAAGCTGAAATAGCGAGCCTGACGCTTACATTGCAAGATCATGAGTTTGATTCCCACCAAACTAAACATGCATGAACTGATAAATATATGCCTTCTATGCAAGTTGTTCAGATGAAAGTGTAGGGTAGTTTAGAAACTGACATAACAAAATATGTTTTTATTTCAGGAGCTGAAATTTTGTGTGCACATTCCGTTAAAGTGTTGACAACTTGCAGGAATGTTCGTAACTCTAAAATAAAAACATCACAGGTTAAACTGTATTTCTGACAACCAAAAAAAAAATGAAAATAGGCCAAATTGATCTACAACACAGTATTTCAGTTTCTTCGCAAGCTTCTTGTGCATTTTTGGAAACAAACTATGAAACTTAGAGCATGGCTGTGTTTTTGTGTGTGTGTGTTAGATGCAGTAAACTGCTATGTCTCAGATGGGTCTGTCAGTTATCATAAGACAAAAAAGCTATTGCGGTCCAACCACATGGACAGCGTCCTGACGTACACACACATACTGCTTGCGGCAGTGGCATCACACTCTGATCAAAGGGACTGTTGGCGTCTCTCTGTCACATCAGAGTTAAGAGACCGTCACGGAGGCATACACCCTTTCCTCCGGCACAAACATGTGCACCCATCTACGCATTCACACACACACGCTCAGACATATATATAGCTGGCTTGAGGATGTTTGTGGTTGATGTCCTCCCCATAGGAAACTGGGTTTGCATTTGTGTGTAAAATAGTAACCTTGCTCTTGGGTCAGTGGGGGGAGTCGAGAGGATGTTAGTTGTCAAACTGGCAGTCTGGTAATTGGGGGTCTTTTTTTCTTGCTGTCACAGCTAAACATCCAGAGACAATGTATAAGTAGTGAACCATTAGTTGATTGATTCCACCCAAAGGTGTAAAAGCACGTTCAGAACTTTGTTGTTAGTTTAATCAATGTGTCCTGCTTGACACAGTGAATATGAGTTTGGAACTGGACTATATCTTTGGGAAAAAAAATAGAGTGTTTATTTTTGCAAATATGTTTGGTGCAGAAATGACACACTTAACCTTCAACACTGTAGGGCTTTCTTTCTTTCTTTGCAACAAAAAAGACATTCTGAAAAATGTCAAAAGTATTTTATTTTTTTGTCCATGCAATGTAAGGCAAATGGTTCCTGTGTCCTATGACCGTAGTGCTCTCCAAAATATCTTTCACAGAAGAAAATATTCATGCAGGTTTGGAATGGAGGAATATTCTTTTTTGGCTGATCTGTCCCATTAAGTTACAGTGTTACTGCTTGCTGAAGTCAACTTGCTGAATTTATTTACACAATAATAATATCTAGGGGTGTTTGTGTACATATTTACATCTGCTGTTACTACACGTCAACGTGTTAAAACTGAGCAAATATTTTCAAGTTTTTTCATCTACATTCATCCACATATATGGGGTGTTTGCGTCAGAGGAAGTGTGCTTCATCTGTAGGATCATTCTGCTGTCTGTGACCCCCCCCCCTCTTTCTCTCTCACCCGCTCACTTTTTGACCCTCCCACTCTCTTAGGACAGACTGCATGCTCTCTCTTTCCCCATACCCAGTCAACCTTCTTTCTGTTTCCATTCTCCTTTCTCTCTCTTATTCTCTTCCTCCTCTCTTTCTGTAAAAGTTATCTGCCGAGGAAAGAAGACATTTGGATGATTTTGACTATTCCATCAGGTTGTACATTTCTCTGACTATTCTCTCTTGAGAGCTTGAGGTTTTGTTGATCTGTAGAGGTAAGGGTGCAGTGCTGTGTCCTTCAGACTTGTGCTAATGGTGCGTGTGGAAGAGAAGACATGTGAGGTGTATTAGGTGAATCTGACGATTCTCGTGTTTGTCTGGCAAATCATCTGCAGCTTAGTTATATTGACTCTAATCTCATTGCTATCTGTCTTATTCTGTCATCAACAGTTTCTGCTGTATATAGCATTGTGTTGTATCGCCCTGTGGTTTGTAACTGTACAAAGCCAGGTGTTGTGATCGGTATTATATTTGTTTCAGAGTGAAAAGAGGATATTGCTGGCTGCTGTTGTTACCAGAACTCTTCTTAGCTCTGACAGTGAAACTCTAAAAATAGTGCATTAGTGCTGTATACTTGTTTGTGTATGTTAATAAGACACCTTGGTATGCCACAGTTTGAAAATAAAGTAAAGCGTTTTAACAGAGTCAAGCAAATGATTAAACTGCTCTGTTTATAGGCCTCTGACTGTGTGTGTGTGAGAGAGAGACACGGACAAAGAGATAACTCAAATATTTATATGCTTAAGCTTCTCATTGCACATTAGATATTTATTTTAAAAAAAGATAACTCTGATTATCTCTGTAAATTCTGATTGCATGAGCCGTGTCTGAAGCCTAAATTTCACACACACACACACACGCACACACACACACACACATACATATATATATATATATATATATATATATATATATATATATATACACACTTCCGGCTCTGGATATATCGCTAAAGGCAAGTTAGGTAAGTGAATCTATTAAGATTTTACTGGGATTTTACTATGGTTAAGGGTTTTTGCGACTTCCAATGTGGGTATTAGGTACAAGTGTGAGTTGTACCTAAAACAAAACAAAAAAAATCTGGAAAGTTTTCCTGAAGAAGTAGGAAATGAGGGCAGACTAAATGAATGAACAGTGACAACATGGGAAGAAATGAGTGAGAGGAACAGTAGCACAGGCAGTGTCGAGAATTGAGTCATTATGTGACAGCAACACTTACAGCACATATGATCGGCTACTCAAAGTACAGGATTAGTGAATTTTTCGTGTTTTATAAACTCAGAAACTGTGATATTACATGATCGATTACATTTTCTAGACATGTTTTTATGTGCATGTTTTTTATGTGAACATCTCTACTAATATTTTATTTGGACCTATCAAACTACTAAGTATATCCCGATTTAGAAATTTACCCAAGATGTGTATTATGAACTAATTAATTTATATACAATACAATTTATTAATTATTTTTTAATTATAAAATTATTTTATGTAAAATTAAGTAAATTATATATGTGAAGAATATTTATATTTGCTATTAAAAGTTAAATACGGCATTGACATTAACACCTGCCAACCTGCCAAATGCAGGTGTATTTTAGTAATGGTGGGTAACGCGGTCACCCCTACTAGCCACTTTTACGTGTTGAATTTTACATTTTAATATATAATTTTTTCAATTGTAGTCTTTTAAAAAGGCATCTGTAATAATAAACTAAGTGCAGTGTAGTGTTGTCAAAAATATTGATTTTTCGGTACATATCGATACGGAAATATCTTCCAATACTCATTTTCTGCAGAATTGATACACGATACCACCTGCACTTTCTCACTCTCTCATCTATCCAACAGCGAGTAGACGCACAAACCTGACTCCCCTCTCATTTGTTTCATTTCCTACGGATGAATATTGTTGGTGTTACAGAGCTTAAATTTCGGCATGGGATTTCGGTATCGGATCATATTGAGCATAATTTTACTCATTTCTGCAGATTTTGTGTTGCACACACATAAAGCAGTTTACTTAAACAGTCAAATACGCCAAAAAATGCCAGTCTTGGTGATTATTCAAATAAACAGTCAGTTATGTTTTAGGTGAACCTAAAACAGTTGTGAAAGAAAACACATGTGTAACAGTATAATGGATCTGTGTGTCAGGTCTTAAAGTGACAGCAGCCTAATATACCTGCTGCCAAATTATTAGATATTAAAAGTGTCTTTATGGCAGTTTTTCCCCATGGTATAGATGTCAAAATTGTGGCCAGTGAAAATGCTGAATGGCTAATAACTTTGGAAAACCACTTTTTTTTTGTTTCAAACGGAGATCACAATCCTCCCACGATTCTGAACAGATTACTAAACAAAATTATGTAATTTATTAGCGGTTCTGAAAAAAAAGTTAATTGCTGCGGACTATTTTAAAAAGGTTTAATTGGTAGACTTCAAAGACTTCAATTGACCCTTCGCAAACAGTTTGATTGACAGGCGATCTAACCAATAACAACGCAGAATCCGCCATCTTATCTGACAAAGCCGCCAGGGAGTAGCCTATAGTAGATTAACGTTGGTTAACTTGAAATATTGTGCGTACTCACGTCTTTCTGCGGTTGAAACAACATTCCTTCTGATGTTCACTCATGTTTATTTGATGCTATAAATGAACTAGTATGAAGAGATGATCGTTCACGAACTGTTTGAAGGATCTGTCACGACACATTAAGGAGCCACTATACGGTATTTAGTGTTTAGACTGCTTTAAAAAAAATGACAATATTTTGAATATGTTTCATACTTTGTCAGTGTCCTGTTTGCTCCGCGATGTATTTTTCACTGTGGGAGAACATGATGTGTGGAGTGAGAGAGCATGGGTTGTCAAGCATTGCAACACGGGGCGGGTTTTGCGAAGGGTCAATTGTTTCACAGTACTGGAATAATCATGCTCAAAGACAAATAATTGAACTTTTCACCACCTAGTGGTGTAGCAGTGTAGCTATAAATTTTTATCCCAGTACTTCTGTGATAATTTGAATCTTTGTAAAGGAAATAACAATACTGTGTGGTTAAAGGGTTAGTTCACTTTCAAATGAAAGTTACCCCAAGCTTTACTCATCCTCAAGCCATCCTAAGTGTACATGACTTTCTTCTTTCTGATGAACACAATCGGAGATATATTTTAAAAAATCTTGACTCATCCAAGATTTATAATGGCAGTGAGCGGGATTAACAGGTATGAACTGAAGAAAGTGCCTCCATCCACATCCATCCATCACAAACATACTCCACACGGCTCAAGGGGGTTAATAAAGGTTAATAAAATGCATAATTTTTTTTTTTCGTAATTTGAATACAGAAGGCGGTCTGGCACCTAGGATGGCTTGGGGTAATTCTCATTCGAAAATGAACTAATCCTTTAAAAACACTGTTTGTGAAGCTGTTTCATACCATACCGACGCAGATTTTGAATGTTCCGGTTAAAGTGAAAGACACAGGCGAATTGTTGTCTTTCAGGCTTAATGTCACGTGGATGTTGGAATTCGAGATCATAATCTTTTAATGATTAATTGTGCAATTCTATTATGTACTGATATAAAAGAGGTAGTGCAATTCTATGAGCTCATTTGAGGCATATGTACTAGAATGAAATATTCTTCTTTTGATTCTCAGTCGCCATGCAGACATACACATCCCAGAATTATCTGCGGATACACAGGCTTCATGAACATGCTTGTTTTGAGTTTCTGTATAATTAACAGGCTTTGTCAGAACTGCTGGGGATGTATGTGCATAATGACAAACTATGCATAAAATGTCTGAAAGCTTTGTTTGCCAAATTAATTAGTATTGTATCTATGCTAATCACGTAACCTGCATTTCAGCAGAAGAAATGAAGAAATGCCGAACCAGAAACCAGCTTCAAAGCTTTATATGTACCCCAATATATACATCCTCCATGTTGTAAATATCTGATTACCTGTGGAAAATTAGCAGAAAAACCCCAAAAAATCAGGATGGAGGTGTATGATTAGGACATATATACTTTGAAAATGAAAACAACATTCCACACCTTTTATTATTATATGCCATCAGTAATAGAATAGAATTTATGGGTGGACTTGGGTCATATTTGCTCACAAATTCAGTTGTAACCTACAAGCGCCCTGCAGTGATCGACACCGCCGAGGTAATAGAGAAGAGGTCGCATCTGACTCATCCACTCAGAAACACACTGAATTGAGTTTTTCAATGAATGTAGTTTCACTGAAATTCACAAAGGGATTTCATAAAAGGGACAAAGCAGCCCTTAAGCACACATAAAGGGTTATTTTTGCAGCACACACTTCAGAGTTGAACTGTGATGTTGAGACAGAGGCAAGGTCAGAGCTTCACATGTATAATGGCCTGCAACAACAAGGCAGAATGCAGTCATGGTCACCAGAAAGCGACTGCAGATGAGTGTTCATATGAAACCACAGACAGCTAAAACCAACAACCAGAAGTAGGCGTTAATCTCATCAGTGTGGCTCTGCTAGCTTGAGTCTAGCTTTCCTTTTCCCTCTTAAAAACATGCATGTGCATATGTGTGTGTAACTATTAGTCAACTTTACTGTCTAACTTACTTCTAAGGCCTGCTCTCATCTCCATTTCTCTGGTAGGTTATTACAGTTTCCCTAACAAGCACAGGTGTAGGATTATCTAATGCATTTGTGGCGAAAAGTGTGACCATCACTTTACAAAAAAAGCAACATTGGCACAGTAAATCTGTTCCACTCTGTGTATGTGACACAGAGGCATGTTATATCCCAAAACTGCCTCTGTGCTCTCATGTAAATATTTACTCAAGCTGAAACGACTGTCTCCTGCCCCTCTCTCTTTTGGCCCTTCTCTATTCCTCTCTCCCTCTTTCCGTCATGTCTGTGGTGAGCTATGGTAAACTTTAAGGCATGCTATAAGGGCGAACATTTTACTGAGGTTTTACACTTAAAAGCAGTACATTCGTTTGTACAGTACATCAACAGTAAATGAACGACAATAAATAACCATGTAAATAACCATGAGCATAACCTACATTCACATTTCAGTTATTTTCACACGGATGCAGGATGTGGAATGACAGGGTGATGAAGAGATTTCTGAAATGGAAATTGGAACATTTAGTTCATAGTTCTCTATGAATGAAAAAAACTAAGACAGTCCAATTTTGTATGTTTTTTTGTGTGCGTTGTATAAACTATTATTATAATAAATAATAAAATTACTATTATTGTAATTAATAGTTATGCTATTAATAGTATGTATATACTATTATTATAATGAATGACGGTCGGGGATCATAAAATAAAAAATCACAAAAAAATAGTGAGTAGGAACCATTTCAGATAGCACACAGATTCCAGTTTTTTTTATTATAACTTTTTAAATTGCTTTAGTTGCTTACAGGTTATGTTGTATTTGCGGAGTGTCTGGAATGTGCTGTAAAATGGGGACATTTCCAGGGACAGCTCCAATTGTGAACACCAAAAGCAAGTCCACATATCCATTATTTGTAAATGACCCATAAACGCACAAGTACAGTGTCTGTAGTGTGTGAGTGAGTGAATAAGGGGGAGACAACTGACCGCAGACAGTTTAAGTGCTTCCTCTTTCCCATGGTCTGGGGCACAGCCCAAGAGGGACAGCACTGTCATAATCGCACACATCTCACACACATCGCACAAAATCCCTAATGGCAAACAAAACATTCAGCGGCACACAGAGAATTGAGAATCCCAATGGATGGACACACATGCACCCACACATTCAGTAGCATATTGTGAAGCTCAACTCACAATAGATTTTCAACTTTTTGAGTTGGTTTGCACATGTGTGTTTGAATATCCTGCTACAGGCTTTGAAATACTGAGCTTAGAAATACTGGTTTATTCAAAGTAACAGTTATTTTGCGTACAGTATGTCATTTTCAAATACCACCATATGGGGCCTTGCTGGAAAAATTGCTGTATCTATTCAGTGAGCATGAAGAGCTCTATGTAGAGTGTCTTTTTAAGTGTATTAGTAATGGTTATAACTTTATAACACAACAATTAAGAACCCACACAACTAACTCCTTATGGCAAATATCATGTTTGGTCCTATGATTCATGCGATGTGGAAGACACAGTCAGAATCGCGGAATCCAGTCATAGAGGGAATATAGCAGAATGTCAGAGAATTTAGCAATTTTTGGATGAATAAATCAAAAGTAGGCCTGTACAATAAATAAAATAAACACGGAGCTCCAAAAGACGGCTATTTAAATGTGCGTATTTTGTGTATATCTGAATGGGTGCCGCAGTTTCATCTACTACTTCATCTCATTATACAACTGCAAGCTGTTCTAAAAATGAAAATGAAATGCCGTTCACTTCACCAGCATTTCACCATTTGATTTGATAAAAACTACTGTGATATTATTATACACACCAAAATAAGTTCGGTCTGACTTATGACAGAAATATATTACAATGGCACAGTAGAATGTACTTCTTAAAGTGATAATAATGATCATAATAATACTACTACAAAAGATTGTAAGAAAAATCACATAATAGAACATAATTTTCTGTCCATTTTTTATTTTATTTAAAAAAGCAATGTGCAGCATTTCAAAGATGAAATGAATAATTACATTTTCATTAACAAAATTGTAAGATTTATAGTTTTAATTACCCTGATTTTGATAGTAAATTTTTGTTTGGCATTAGTGTTTTTTATCTTCTATCTTGGCAGAAAAATAAAATAAAGATCCAGTACTATGATATTTCAAAATATACTATGAAATACAGCGAAACTTTCAGAATCTAGTTAGAGTGTTTAAATGTCGTGATGGAGTTTTTTTTAATAAGTGTGTGTGTGGGTGTTGGATGAGATTTGATCATTTTGGGAAAGACGAACGAAGTATCTGAAATCTAGAATCTAAAAATTTTATATTTTTAATACTTAATATTTAATATTCTTTAATATTTTAGCTGTGATGCTTTAACAAGGGTAAATTAAAAGACTCCACTAAACAGGATTTTAGCAGCCTGTTAAACTGTCAGCACAGTAAACTCTCTTCAAAAAAATTCTCTCTTAATTTATTCCCTTTTCAAGCTTTAGCGCTACAGCCATCAAACTCTGCTTGTGTAACAAATTCAGTGCCTTCAACAACACATTTCAAGACTATTTGCTGTCAGCGTTTAACTGCATGCTTGCTGTGAGCAGTTTTCCATTATAATGCACAATATTTATTGGCTTAGAGTCTTTACAGTATAGGCTAATAATTTTGTGCACTGTGTTTATAGATATTTAGACTATTTGTTAGATATTTGTTGAATATCTGTGAATTGAAGGGCTGCATTCTGTCTGCTTTTGCATCTTTTGATCTAAGATATTAAGTCACATTTTCAGAAAAAAAAGGTACAAAAGCTGTACAAAATATGCAGCCTTTACGGGTAAATACGACACAAAGGTGTACCTATTAAAAGGGTGCTGAGTGACAGCTTTTTGTAGAGTTACATATAGTTCAACTTTAAAAACACATTTTGAGACCCCTGCATACTGATCTATTTTGTTGCACTCTGCAGATCTTTGTGTCTGATGGACCCTAATAATACAGGGTTTTCTTAAGACCAACTAGACAGCTCACCGGCTGTTTGATTTTGAAAAAATTGTAGTTTTGCACACCCCTGATCAATGTAAAGAACACCTGTTCTAGACGTAATCTAATTTACTCAGACATCTGTGCAGTCTTTATCTCTTTGTCTCTTTTATTTCTGAAGTGTTCTTCAAATGTTAGATGTACTCATCTAGCAATGTGAATTTGGTTCATGCTGTCTAACACACTTTGTGTAGAGCTGTGCCTTTCGCTTCTGGACATGCTTGGATTATGTGCTTTAATGTGGTGAAACTGCTATTTTAAAGTAGCGTAGCACATCTGTAAAGGCTTACTGATAAAAAACAAAAAACAATGTATTATAACACTAGGTATAATCAAGGGCTAGTTGCATAAACATGGCCACTATGTTAAGACTGTGTCTTAAGAACTAGTCTGACCTACTAGCAGTTAGCCAAAGGAGTAATTAATCCTACTTTTCAGGTACAAATGAGTAAAAATAATAATTAATGTATTTTTAATAAACTGGAAGTCTCTATAAATTGAGATTGGTACCACTGAGCTGACAACACAACAGATTTTTCCTGACATCTGTGTGAAGTTTGCTTTTAACAGTGTGTCATTACCAGAAAGAAAAAAAAACCCTCATCATGCAAACAAGAGGTGGTCTTTGCATCTCTCACAAGGCTCTTTACAGCAGATGAACAATACTGACCTTTTAAAGTCAGCATGTGCAAAACAATGTTGAGTCCAGCACCCGTCCATAGCACTGATCAACTTGTGTTTGTGTTGTTTATGTTATACATTTACTTGTCTGATACTCTTAGTTGTTTACTCTTTTCAAACTGTTTTGATGGTACTGTCTTTATACACACAGAAGCATTTGAGATAATTATTTCACCTCAGTATCAACACTTGAAACAGCAGACAGCGTTTCTAATATCTCTGAGCAAAATGGAGGAAAGATCATCTCTATCCTGTTAAGCTGTCAAACATTAAGCATTTACATGCAAAGCCGTGCATGATACAAGAGAGTGGAAGAAGTAAAAAGTCACTGTTTGTGCTGCAAACGCCCTAACATATAAACACTTCTTACAGGCATTTGTCTCATTTACTGACGTTATTTTTATTTATTTATTTATTTATTTTATTGTGTGAACTCATTTAGTTATTGAATTTTGTGTCCATCAGCATTATTGTTGAATTATTAAAAACACAAATAATTTAACGCCGTTAAATGTTATCATCAAATCTCAGGATAAATCAAAAATTTCATACTGTGCATTCTAATGTTGTTAAGATGCCTTAATTCACCTGTAGCACACAAAAAGATTAATTTTCGTTTTTAGTGGGGCTATTTAATTTTAATTTATTTAGACAAAATAGCATGCAATTTTATCAGTTATTAGATATCAGTTTCAACCAGAATTTTAATATCAGTGCATCTTTACAATCATGACTAGCATTGTTGTATTTTACCACTGCTAATACAGTATACTAGCTGTATTTTAATATTTTAATTGTTTGTTTGTATGTGTGTGTATGTGTGTGTATATATATATATATATATATATATATATATATATATATAATATATAATATATATATATATATATATATATATATAATATATATATATATATATATATATATATATATATATATATATATATATATATATATATATAACAGAGTATAGTTAAAAATCGAGTGTTTGTGTTGTCATTTGTGCATATGTTATATGTTTAAAGTTTTGCTGAGGAAATTTTAAATGTGAAGTTTCTATTTAAAGTTGTCTCTTCTGCAACCTTAACCTTTAACTCTGAGAAGACAGCAGTTTATCACACAACACTAACCCACCCACACGCCGCCATCTCTTCTGCTTTCTTCCTCTCAGATAGGGCTTTAATCTGGTCATGGTATAAGCATTAGCTCTACTGGATTACACACACACACACACACACACACACACACACACACACACACACACAAACATACAAACACACAAACACACACACACACAGTCCTGCCCCTTAAGACGTGTGTAATCTGGTGCAGTTGAGTGTATAACAGCCTAAAATGCTTGAAAGGGTGAAGTGACAGGTTGTGTAGAGATTAATTTGAGACGTGCAGGAATGTAGTGTTGTTATGATGTTCACTGTGCACAATAAGCAGATCAGAGTACAATAGGGTCTTCCAGTTTATCACAATTTGTTTCAGCAATAGCAAAGTGTATAGACATAACATTGCTATAGATGGGATAGCTACGGAAGTATGTCTGCACATGATGGGAGACAATTATGGTATGCACATTTTGTAAATCTGTTGTCAGCAAAACACAGAAACACTCCCTGTAATTTTCTGAAAAAATAAAAGCTTGAGGTTCTAATGATAAAAGACGTAAGTATGTATAAAGTAATTGACAACGGGCCATTGATTGTCTGTATGTTTCAGTCTTGTGCAAGTTTCTGTCTATGCACAAACTTGAACACTAACTCTTTCTATTGGCATCAACGTGTGATCTATTAGTGCTTTTGCCTGGATGCTTTAGCAGACGCAACAGTAATATGAAAGGATTTCACATGAGATGAAATAACTTGGTCAATTGCAGTATATAACAAAATAATAGCAATATAATTTTTTGGCCAAATCAAGCAGTGCATGTACTTTGAAAGACGTAAGAAAACATAGCTGCAGAATGCATGAGATTTTGTGACTAGAAGTTTAAGGACCATTGTGTTCTTTAATTTAATGAGTCACGTTTCCAGTTACATGTTGGTCTAACAACCTTACCTTACATGAGTCATCCAAACCTAATTGCCTGTCTCTCATCTCTCTCACCAACTCCTTCTCTGCTGACTTCAGCCCACAGACCTCTAAGCAATATGTCAGAGCCATTTCATGTCTTATTCCCTGGTAGGCCAAGGGGGCGGCCCTTTTGAACAGACCCGCACACTTTCTGTGCCTCCATCTCTCTGTTTCGCAGTGGCAGCAGGACAGAAGATAACATTATTTTAAAATAGCAACACATGTTTGGGATATTAACAATATGTTATGAAACACGAAAGTGTTTTCTTATTATAAATAATGGTGGATGCATGCGCTAGGTCATTGGTGGAAACAGGTGCTGATCATATAATTAAAATATCATCAAAAAATTGATTTATATCACTAATTCCATTCAAAAAGTGAAACTTGTATATTATATTCATTCATTACACACAGACTGATATATTTCAAATGTTTATTTCTTTTCATTTTGATGATTATAACTGACAACTAATTAGAATATTACTTAAGACCAATACGAAGAAAGGATTTTTAGAAATCTTGGCCAACTGAAAAGTATGAACATGAAAAGTATGAGCATGTACAGCACTCAATACTTAGTTGGGCTCCTTAGTTGTCAGTTATAATCATCAAAATTAAAAGAAATAAACATTTGAAATATATCAGTCTGTGTGTAATGAATGAATATAAGAGACAAGTGATAAGTTTTACTTTTTGAATGGAATTAGTGAAATAAATCAACTTTTTGATGATGTTCTAATTATATGACCAGCACCTGTAAACATGGAATTGAATATTGTAACCTATAAATAGAAAACACTAAAGGAAAAGAAGATGGAAATTTATTATGCTCTTAATTTGTTTGCATTAAGATCCAAGTTAAATGCTAAAATTTAGCTTCATTATCACTCACAGAGATAAAAAGATGAATCTAAAAATGACAGTGGGATGTGTAGCTAAAATCTTATGCAGGTTCCTGCCACATCCTGACACATAAAATTGACCTAAAGACCAAAGGCCACAGTACCTGATACCTGTACTAATGATTGTTTGCTCATTTTACTTTTACAGCCCTTCCTCTTTGCAAAGTCTCTTCTCTGGAAATATGTTAAAAAGTGCATGTTACTGGTTTCGATTTAATCATAAACGGTCACAGTATAAGTGGACTATTGCAGTGAGGAACAATTTGAAATCAATGGAAGTCTGCAGTTCTGCCAGGCCTGCTACTTAAAGTAAAGACCACACACAACCACACAAAGCCAAGTAGTACATTTCTTGACCCTTTTGTCAGCTCTTGAATACCAAGTACAGAGTACAGTTCACACTTCACACATATATTTAGACTCATCACTTCTACTGACCTTAGCAGCGAGAACCAAAGTGACACTGAAGGCATAGACACATTTTACTGCCACTGACATTTTTACATCTAATTATTCGGCAACTAAAAACTATTTTTAGAAATAATTTATATTAAATTTTAAAGGGGTACTTCACTGCTTGCTAAATGTTCTTTCAATAAAGCTAGGATGCCTATATAAAGTACAGAGGTGAAAAATGTTTCAAAATCAGTGCGACGTAGCTAACTAGTGAGAACAAATAAAAAATGCTGTTGTGTTCCCTTTTGCCAAATAGGAAGGAAAACTTCCCGGGTGCGAGAATTCAAAGTGTAAACATTTAGGGGGAGGGAGTTGCTTTCAGTTTCCAGTGAAGCATCCAGCGTGTTGTAGGCAGTGGCTGAAGGCTGCAAAGAATTGTACATATGGAGAGAACACAGCAACAGAAAATATGTAAAACCCCTTTAGTCAACATTTCAAACTGGATGACTTGACTGCAAACACAGTGTTTTAGGCCAAATGGAGGGGAAAAACTGAAACTGCAATGTTAGGAGGAACTGAGAGCAGCAAAGCAAAACGCTGTTATTGATGCCATAGTGTTTCATTTTTACCACAATGCTGTTTAAAGAGTAGACAAAGTATGATAATTTTCAGTGATAAACCTACCCTTACGATAGCTGTTCTGGTAATAACCCTCTGTTGATCCGCTAGTGTCGTCCACCGGGAAAACGCATGGCTGACACTTTAAATTCTTACTTAAATTGACATTCGTGGACTTCTGTTTATGGAAAATGCATATTTACAGTATGAATTTTTCTTCTCTTATCGTTTATTTGCATTACAGAATAATATGTCAGTCATGTTGTGTATTTTTGACACACGGTTACTCACTGGTGACCTTTAACAGTGTGGGAATCTGATAAGGTCTGTGAGCTCAAGTGACTTATGAAACTTTAAGTTCTTTTTCAGACAAAATCAAACTGTGGTGCTTGTGTTACACACAACTGTTTCCAAAGGCTGCAGAAATTAATCCACACACTTTCGGTGTTGTTTAGACACACTATACTTAATTTGTCTGTGTATTCAATTACAAAATACTTTTTTTTTGTTAGCTTGTGTCTTTGCTATTAAATATAGATATACTGCACAGTACACTGTTTCCCCTAAGAAACATCTAATTATTCTTTATAATATCTCTTTCCTGTGTGGTTCTTTGGATGGGTATGTCGGTTTTAATTAAAGTTAAGGTCATAGATCGGGCTAAATAATAACTGATTATGAGCATTAATCCCATTTTATTCATTGAGAGTTCAGTAGGTAATCATATACACTGTTGAAATCAGATGGAGGGCTTTACTATCGATGAATGCATTCTCTCTTATCTTCTCATTATTGTTCTCCTCTGTGGCATTAGTCTAGTCTGTAAGCTTTAAGTCATACTTTTGCATTCTTTGTGTGTTTTATTTTGAGTAGCGAGTTGTTGTACTTTTCTGAGTAGTAATTCATCATTAAGGCATGGCTGTTAGTACGGGTGAGGGTGCTGGGCTGTATTAGAATTTTTGAGGTTAATCGAAGTTTAAAGTTAGACTTCCTACAGAGAAGCTTCTCAACATTGCCAGTGAAATGACAATTCTGTTGTCGTTTTTTTCACTATCATGCCATTCCAAGTCTGTATGCATTTCTCTCCACTTTCAAATGTTTATTTTTGTCCATACAATGAAAGTTAGTGGGATCCAATGATATTTTGGACCCCAGTGAATTTTCAGTTTTGGGTGAACTATCCCTTTAAGGGCACTGTTAAGAAGTCACTCTGTGGGATCAGAGAGTGGAGATGTCTTATAAATATCACCGTTAGATACACTTTCTCCAGGTAATGTTACCTGAGCTCCGTCAATTGTGATCGTGTCGGTTACGTAGCATTGCTGATTAAAGGAGGTTTCATTTTCTTGGTTACTATTCTGACAGGATGCAGATTAGGGCAGATGGTTTTCTTCAGTTTTGTCTGAGCTGCTAAATAAATCACACAGATGAGGAGAATAGAGCTGATTGAAATTGAATAGAGCTGATTGGAATTGAATAGAGCTGATTGGAGTGATTGGTGGTTGTCTGATATCCCATCATCTATTTCATCTAAAAAAGGTCAAAGGAGCAGCACTGCATTTGTGGAGACAGTCACAACACATTTGTTCATGTATGTTGTAGCCTGTGTATTGTATGTGCTGATCAACTCACTCTTGCGCCCACAGCATCCTCTGGGGAAGACATCAGTCGTGGCGTATAGCATCCAATGGAAACATTGTTTGGCCTGCGTTTCAGGCGGAAAGCCTGTGAGCCAAATGGGTGCAGGCGTTCCAGTGTGGCACTTCCAGTGAGCAAAGCTCGCCGGCGCTCCAGCGTGGGCCTGCCCTCGGCTGGCCTGGCTCATAGACGCAGGTCTAGCTCTCAGTTCCAAGCGAGCAATGTGCAGGCGGGGATCTCACAACGCAGAAGAGGACACTTCACTAGGAGGAGGTCAAGTGGTGTGACGGCCTGCCTGACCCCGAGGTTCGCTATCCGACGAAGACAGGCTGCCAAACACCGCAGCATTCACGCCCAGCTTCTGGGACCGTCGCTGCTCCTGGCTAGTGTGGTGCAGATGAGTGAAGACCACGAAAGGGAGGATAAGAGTGTAGAAGAATACTCATCTCTCTCTGATAGCAACTCTAGTCAGGAAGAGCATGAGCAAGCAAGGATTGACTTAGAGACAGAGTCTGATAAGTGTCAGACATGGTTGACTCATGGTTTGTTGGCGGGAGAAAGCATTCAGCCCCGACCCCTCATCCGTGCACCACGTTGCCTGCGACGAAACTCCTCACACTTACTTCCCGCTGAGGCAGTTTATCGAAGCCCGGCCTCTTATGGGCTATATGGCCACTACCGTAGGACCAGTCAGGCACAGGGGCTGTCTAATGTGGGTGGATTGTGGGCAGGGAGGCGAAATTCTCTTGCAGCTCGAGGACCAGTTGCACTGTACAGGACGAGCTCCCCTTGCTGGCCAGATCTCGGTCTTTCACACACACTGCAGGGAACTTACTACAACCCACAGACTGACACATGGAGCGGGTTCCTCTCGTATGTAGAGCCCTAACTACAGCTGTATGTCTTATGTTTGTGTGTTTAAAAGTTTTTTTTTTGCAAACGAAAGCTATTTGGACTTTTCTGTTGCTTAAATATTTTGTTTTGTTACTGGGGTGTGTGAGAGAGTATATATGTCCCTTTTCAAATGTGATAAGAGAAGCAAAAAAAAGGTTTTTCATCAGCACTACATAATTTCAACCCTAATGTATCCTTACATCAAACACTCCAACAGTTTTTCATTTATATTTAACATTAGTGATGTGATAATGGACCTTTTTTTTCTTTTGTTCATAGCTTTCTGACATTTTGACACTTAGAGTAGTGAGCTATAACTTCAATTATATGCACAAGAAATGAGACTGGTGGAGTCTGTGAGCAGTGTGATTTATTTTATGATATTCAGTGTCGCTAAACACAAGGGCTCAATGTATTGTCTCTGTTTCACTCTTCTTATTACTCTTGCTCCTTTAATTTTTCAAACTGAAATATCTTCTAACGAGGCATATTTAGTGTTTTTTAGTGGTTTACATGTGAGGCACACTGCTAAACAAGTCAAGTCATCTTTAAGTATCACCTTCATAGAAATAATCAGGAAAATAACAGTGCCATGCATGCTACTCTGCTGTAAATCGGCAAAATGACAATCGTGTAATTATTTGGCTCAAGTCAGTGTTGATTCAGTTTAGTTCAATAACATTGTTGATGTTGCAAATTCATTAATTATGAAACAAATTCGATTCAGCTATAAAGCAGCTTTACAGAAGAAATGTCATCATCCAGCTCAATTCAGTTCAAGTTTTTTGAAGGTTTTCTTTGTTCCAGACACATTTACTGTCCTTCTTTGTGTATGTGTATATCCGGGCTATACATTTCTGTTCATCATTATTGCTTGATGTTTTATGGGTCTGGTTTATTTTTGTTTGTTTGTAGGAAGGCCATTGCGAAGTCCGGTCTCCAGCATCTCTCATGCCAGCCCAGTGCTGCAGTGTTGGCCAAGGGGGAAACGGACAGAGAAATTCGCAGCACAGTGGACTGGAGTGTGAGTAACACAAACCCAAATAATCTTGACTTCAGATCTCCATTCACTGTACTGTTGATAGAGCTATCGTTTCTTTCTTCAGTTTCACGTTTAATTTGAGGCTTTGTGTTTGAGCAGGAATCAGCTCTTTACGGAGAGCACATCTGGTTCGAGACAAATGTCTCTGGGGACTTCTGTTACGTCGGAGAACAGCACTGTTATGCCAAGTCACTGGTTAGTGTGTGTTCTATATATAAAGGAGTGCCAGAATAAGTCCCTCTTTTTGCAAGAGTGAGTATACAGAAGAAAGTAAATAGAGGGACAAAGGTGAGATGAGACATCTTAAATGATGTCTTCCAGATGAGAGAGAATAAAGCATGGGATAAGATACGAAAGAAGGTGAGAGAGAGGATAGAAATAGATTGATGGTAAAAAGGGAAATGAGAATCTATCATTTGCACCATTTCTCTTTTTCTCTTTTATTTTTATCTCTTAGTTTAATGCTGCTCCCTGGTGGCGTACTCGCAGAATGCATTGCATATGATTTGTACTTTTAACTTTGGAATTACGTGCATCAAACCAGTTTGATTTAATTTTTTTGGTCAATTTATATCAAGTTGAGATCACCTGTGACCTCAGTCTGAATCTAATGATGTCTCTTTTCCTGTGTTTCACAGCAAAAGTCTGTTGCTCGGAAAAAATGTGCTGCTTGCAAGATCGTAGTTCACTCCATCTGCATAGAACAGCTGGAGAAGGTGAGTGCATTTCTAATGGCAACACAAAGGTAGAGACATGATCCGACTCTGCATCACAGACCATACATGTTCCTCCCTTCAGTTATTGGACTGGAATGCTCCACCTCACGGGGAGGGGCTTGATGAGGTGCCTCTCAAAGATCCTTCATTCAGAGTGAGAAACCCTCTGGCTTTTTCTCAGACTCAACTGGGGCTAATGGATCACTCACACATCTGATCTTAGCAAAGACTGGTGACTGTCTGGCCTGATAAACCTAGAAAACCCAAATAACAATGAGCACGTTTACATGCACACCAGTATGCCGATAACTCACAAAAATCAGCTTATTGAAATAACCTCAGTCCGGGTTTACATGCAAACCAATAACCAGACAACACAACTTCTGCTGCACGAGATGAGAACACATTTTTATAATTCTTTGGATCAAGAAAGAGTCTGAGTTTGCGATATATTTCCTCCTCCCTTACTGCAAAACATTTACTCTGTCTGGATGTGCTTAAATCAGCAGTAAGGACACGTTCCTGTCACACATCACACATGCATACTTCAATAAGCCGAACTAAAGCAGGGTAATGCGTTTACGTGTCGGACTAAATCGGCGTAAGTTTCCTTACTCCGATAAAGGAAAACGGGTAAACGTGTTTACATGAACATGTGCATTGTCGGCTTATTATGCATAATCGGGTTAAACGTGCAGGTAAACGCACTCATTGTCCTCTTAACATCTGAAGCCACTTTAGCTCTCAGTCCATCCAGACTGTGAAAGGGGCATGCTTTGTCTCTTTTTTATAACCTAATTGGTTTGAAGTTTAGACAAAACCTGGTTCTAATCATATACTGCAGAAAGGTTTTCTTGCCAGACATATTCTTTTTTTCACTAGTACCTTAATCACTTTCATTTTGATTGGGCAAGTCAATGTCAGGTTGTTGGGTGGAGTTTTATTTTATCCATGAGGCACAGATTCTGTGTGTTCTCAGTTCGGATTCTGGTTGGTGTCTTCGACAGTTTATGTCTGGTATATGGGGCTGATTGTGGTGAAATGATGTTTGATCAGGGATGATTTTAATCATACTTCTCACTAACCAGGCTAACAAACTCAGAGAAGATGGTAAGGCAAGTGACGCTTTTGTTTTTTGTTCTGTTTTCATATACATTTTTTTTTTTTAAAGAAATGTTGATCTCTATGGGGAATCTCCAAATCTGAGCATGTTTTCTGGAATATAGTCCAACAGTTTTGTGGTTTTGATGAGCTACTGAGCTGTTGAGGTTTAATTTAGGGTAAATGCTTAATACTACTGTAGAAAATGAGACTTCTTCTTTGTCTTTCAGATAAACTTCAGATGTAAACCGTCTTTCAGGGAGTCAGGATCGCGGAACATCCGAGAAGTGAGTTTCTTCTTTTTCTCTTCCTTTCTTTGTTTACTTTATTTCTCCCATTCTGTCTGTTTTCCAATTCTGTCAAACTAATTGTCGTAAAACCTTCATAGATTGATATAAACAGCCAACAGCGGTGAGCTGATCATTTCTATATTAAATTTTAAGATAAAAAGCTCCTCATTTTTGTTATTTATAAGTTTAAATTTGGCGTAATGCAGATGACTGAATGACCCAAGACTGTTTTACACACACTACTGTGGATGATGCTGTTTGCTGTTTACATCTTTAAATCTTGATTTTACCCGTTTTACCCTCTGTTTTCCTTTTACTCGTCCCCTATGTCACGCTCACTGCTGTAATCCGTCCCTCGTCTCCTCATCCCTATCTCTCCATTGCACTTCCGCTCCTCTGTGTGCCCTTTCTCTTCCTATCTCTCATCTTGCCTTGGTGGGTTAGCGCACATGGCGACGCAGAGCTTTCAGAGGTCACCGTGCTTTGGAGCAAATGAGAGGTGCTGCAGCTAAATATAGTGCACACACCTCTATCACACAGGTATCACACACACTCTCACCTAACTATGATGACAACATTACTTGGCTATATAAATGAGGGCTTGTACATTTCTGTTTCTGAATTAGTGTTAGTTCATTGATTTTCAACAAACTTTGTATCGTTATAATGTCAGTAGTGTATGTAAATGAACAATGTGTAATACCTGCACAGAGATATCTTCATTTATTTGTCAACAAAATTTGTCAGCTTTTGACAGCTCCAGGACTCTTGTGAAAACTACAAATCGTACATCCACTACCCCTTTAATCTGTTTTGTTTTTTTTTTTAGTCATGGTGCACCAATTTAAAAAAAAAAATAAAAAGCTTTTCTGCTGCATGGGCAGCCAAGTTTCATCAATAGCCCATAACGCCAGACGTTAATTATCTTTAAATCTGTTTATTTGCCAATATCAGATTAGCCTGAGTGGACGTTGGGTGGAGTCCATCTATTTGTGGATTTGTGTGCACAACAATGCTAGAAAAGTGTCCGAATCCACAAATGCATGTGCTGATCCACATGTCAGATAGAGTTGTGTTTGTAACATAAACAACATATTTGAAAATATTTTTTTAGCATTTTAATTGTTTGTGGTGCGTGTGTGTGTGTTTTAATTTCTCTAAATTTATTTGTGGATCTTAATCTATTTATTTGGAAATATGAAACCCCATAACCCCCAAGTATTTAAGCATACATTTGCCCACATGTGTATAGTCATTGCATCATAGCATTCAAATATAAGTTTGCACAGTGTTTAGATATATCTTCAGCGGTATTCTATTCCCATGATTTCTGTTCTGCTGTCTGCTTCTGTTCACGTGTCACACCATATCCCTAACTTTAGATTTGATCTTGATCTTGACCCCACAGCATAACCTCACACCATTCAACTGGTTTAATGTTGTATTTTTAACACAGATTGTCATAATGTATGGATGGGACAGCTATATGAAATCTTGTGTTTTGCTTTTATGATAGCCTGCAATAGTGCGACATCACTGGGTCCATCGGAGAAGACAAGAGGGTAAATGCAAACAGTGTGGAAAGGTGAGTAGAATGGATCACAAGAAGACTGTTTAGACATACAGTATGAATGAGAAATGATATGTATCACATTTCACAAGGCTAATGAATGAAATCTTAAGTTTTTAAAGTCTATAACAGAGTCTGATCTTCACCTACAGGGGTTTCAGCAGAAATTTGCCTTTCACAGTAAAGAGATTGTAGCCATTAGCTGCTCTTGGTGCAAACAAGCAGTAAGTCTCTCAGGCTGAATTCATTGCTGTGCTTTAGTATTGTAGAGTATATAAATGTGTGTAACTTTTCTCTTTCTCTTTCTGTCTGCAGTATCATAATAAGGTGACTTGCTTTATGCTGCAGCAGATAGAAGAACCGTGTTCATTAGGAGCACACGCTGCCGTTATAGTACCTCCTACCTGGGTCATACGGCTTCGCCGACCTCAGGTATAATCTATACTCTGTTACTTCTCTTTTATGGTTGTTGCATGAACGATTGAATGGGAAAACCCCACAAACTGAATTGGATAATGAATTGAATTTGGTGGCTCTGTAAATTAGTAGTGCAATTAGCATGTCTATGGCTAATTGTACATTACATGTAAAACACTAGATGTAAACACCTTCAACTCAGTGGAAACCCCAAGGAATTCTGTAAATTTTCAAAGCATTGTATTACCTGCACAAAAGCATTGTGTGAGCATTGTTTTGCTAAATAAATGTTTTTCTCTTCCCTGGATTGTTTAAAAACTAATAAAATAAATAGCTGTTCAGAACTAAATTAGAAAAAAAAGCTGTTTTTTGGATTTTAAATGCTCAGAAACGGTGGAAACAAAGAGCATTTTATGCGGAAATCTCCACTGTAGTTTACCAGTGTGTTTTTAATGAATGTGTTGAACTTGTGGATTGCTTTGAGTAATCTTACTGTACTGTTTTTCAAATGCAGTCCTCACTAAAGTCAAGCAAAAAGAAGAAACGAGCATCTTTCAAACGCAAATCCAGCAAGAAAGGAGCAGAGGTATGAGAACAAACAAGTAATAGTTTTTGTTGTTTGCCAGAGGATGATATAATTAAAGAAACAACATGTTTTTGGACTTTAGATTTTTTTTATACCCCTACTCCACCAATCCCAACCTTTCTTTCTTTCTTCCCTCCCAGGAGGCTCGATGGAAACCCTTCATAGTGAGACCTATTCCCTCTCAACTCATGAAGCCACTGCTGGTGTTTGTAAACCCAAAGAGTGGAGGAAACCAGGTATTATAATTAGCTTCTATATCAATTATAATTTAATAGTAATTATATTAACAACAATTTAGTAAACCATAAAAATAAAAATGACCTATATGAACTATTTCCCTTCTGCTCTCTCTCTTTCAGGGTGCTAAAATCATCCAGTCCTTTCTGTGGTATCTGAACCCTCGGCAGGTCTTTGATCTCAGTCAGGGGGGTCCTCAGGAAGGGTCAGTACCTGCATGTGGAATGCTTCAGAACTGGGCTTCCCAAGCTTTTTTGTCAGCTTAAACCTTTTGACATATTTTATAAGTACTACTCCAGATTTTTTAAGTTGATCACAGTTCTCTGATGTCAGTTAAAGGTCACATGTAATGGTCACACTACGTTTTGAATATTCATTTGTTTTTATTTGAAAAGTATTTATTTACAGTATAGCTGCACAATTTGGTCAAACATATATTCGGATTATTTTGTCATACATTGCATCATGCATTGATATTTTTACAAGTATGTTCATGGATTTTTGTTTTTTTTTAGCTTGGAAATGTATCGCAAAGTTCACAACTTGAGAATTTTGGCCTGTGGTGGAGATGGGACGGTGAGTGATTGTGTGCGTGTGTCTGTATGTGGCAATAATCTGCAAAGACAGTCTGTTCATCACCTTATGTAGATGTTTGGTGAATGGTTTATATAGGAATTATGTACCCCTCCAGGAGGGGTGGCACTACAGTCTTATCGTCCAGACTGAGCGTAGGAAAAGATGATTCTCCTGAGTCATAATACTGTGACACTATTCAGATGAGTCATGTGTTTGAGGAATTTTCTGACATGTAATGCTGATGTGTGTGTCCTGGTTTACCCCATGGTGTCACATCTCTGTAATCCGTTTGTGTGAGTAATTAAGAGTGTTAAAGTGGGATCTGAACTCAGTCACATTTCATATACTGACTCTGATCCATGAGAGAGAAGTTTAGGAATAATGCCTTAAGTCCAACTGAAATAAGGAGTTTAAATCCACCCGTCCTCCAACCTGCTGAACAGCTGAACTGCAGTTTTCTAAGTTAAACACTGCATATATTCATTTTGAGTTTTTTCCCCCCGTGTGGTTCTCTGGGTTGATGTGATTTTACAAAGCAAGATATTTAACTCTAACTATTATATGCCTTAAGCCATTTTTGTGTGATTTTTTTTTTTTTTTTTTTTTTTTTTTTAATTAAGTTCTCTCTTTCTCTCTCTCTCTCTCTCTCTCTCTCTCTCTCTCCTCAGGTGGGCTGGATCTTGTCCTCTCTTGATCAACTGCAGCTAAACCCTTCTCCTGCTGTGGCTGTACTTCCACTGGGCACAGGAAATGACCTTGCTAGGACTCTAAACTGGGGTGGGGTGAGTGGAAGTTGAAGTTCTGTCTGTGCACATTCATCTCAAACAATCAGAAGAACTTTATCATGTTCCTCCATAGTGAAGTCTAATATAATTCATGTAGCATAGTCTGCTCACTGTCCATTCGTAAGCATTGTTTGCTGAATGGGTATTTCTTGTACAACCATATGCTTGTAGGGTTACACAGATGAACCTCTGAGTAAAATCCTGTCTCACGTTGAGGATGGGAATATTGTACAGCTGGATCGATGGAATCTTATTGTGAAGCCCAACCCAGACGCGGGCCCAGAGGAGAGAGACGAACAGGTGACGGACAAGGTAAGAGCTTCATCTGCAGTGCTATTTTACATGCAGTCAGAAGCACATAACAGCTGTATGGTTTGCGTCAGTGTGTAAGCTGCTGAAGAGTGATCAATGTTTCTCTGCTCCACAGCTCCCTCTAGACGTCTTCAATAACTACTTCAGCCTGGGGTTTGATGCTCATGTGACTTTAGAGTTCCACGAATCTCGAGGTTGGTGTAAAGGCGCTAATCTGTGACTGTTTATTAGCCAGACAGCAGTTGTGTGAGAGTAAAGGCTTGAGTTTCTTCTATGAGGACAGATTGATTGGTGTTAATTGAGATTAATGATGGTTTGTCCTCTTACTCCACAGAGGCCAACCCTGAGAAGTTTAACAGCCGATTCAGAAACAAAATGTTCTATGCAGGGGTAAGTGATACACACACAAACTATTCTTGCATTTTAAATGCATGTTATCAATCTTATTGTGAACTATTCCTCCTTGTATGTCATTTTTTAAAATTAGTTTTGAAATTCTTAATCAAACTTGTTCTTCCAATGAAACGACAGATGTGTACAGGACTTTTCCAATCATTTAGTCCACTTAAGCCCTACCCCTTTCTTAAAATCGACTCCAAGCTTGCATTCAGATCCCCCTCCATCCAATCAACAACCAATGCATTGAATCAAGTTCCTGCCATAGATTTTTTACAATAATCCGTTCACTTGATTGTATGTCACAATACAGAAAAAAGGTTTCTTTCGCAACAATAACAATTGTAAACCCCTGTCTTAACTGCAACATTAATAAATATGACAGTGAGAGAGTGATGCAAATGATGTTTTCTTTTTCTACAGACAGCGTTTTCTGATTTCTTGATGGGCAGCTCCAAAGACCTGGCTAAACACATCAGAGTAGTGGTATGTACAGAACAACTCATTTGTGCAGAACAAGAGAGGAAAGATTGTGCTAACCAGGGTGTTTTGAAATGTAAATGAATATGCAGTGATTTTTGAGGTTTGACTCTGGAAGTCTCTGTATTTGCATGCTTGTTTGTTTGTTTGCGTTTCTTCCTCTTGAGCTTTGGGCTCTTGAGTACTGAGAGGTATTGTGTCTAAATTTGAGTTGAAACCTTTTTTCTGCTGACTGTTGGTTTGTTATGCTGACTTATTCAGTTTGTGCTGCTTTCTTCTCTCTCTCATTCTCTATAGTGTGACGGCACAGATTTGACCTCAAAAGTCCAGGATTTGAAGCTGCAATGCCTGGTCTTTCTCAATATCCCCAGGTGATGCACAAAATCTTTTTTCTGCAACAGCAGTCATTACTCCAGTCTTCAGTGTGGCATGATCCTTAAGAAATCATTCTAATATCAAGAAACATTTCTTCCATTGCTTAACATGTCACTAACGTGTACATTTTGATGTTCATGTTAATCGTAGGTACTGTGCGGGCACTATGCCATGGGGCAATCCAAGTGAGCATCATGACTTTGAGCCTCAGCGTCATGATGATGGCTGCATTGAGGTCATTGGATTCACAATGACATCACTGGTATGTCTCACCTGATTGGATAAATTTGGAAGTGAGTTTCAGTTGGATTGGTGAATTTACATTCCCTGCTTTGCTTGCTGTGACTATAGGCTACACTGCAGGTCGGAGGTCACGGTGAGAGGTTGAATCAGTGCCGTGAGGTCACCCTTACCACCTTTAAGTCAATCCCCATGCAGGTGGATGGCGAACCTTGCAAACTAGCACCATCTGTTATTCACATCTCTCTGCGAAACCAGGCCAACATGGTGCAGAAAACCAAGAGACGCACATCTATACCACTGCTCAATGAGTGAGTCAACCTTATATGATAACACACTCATTCCTGGATTCTGTGTGTAGATTAGGGCTGTCACTATATCGTATTTTCACTACACAGCTCAGGGAACAAAATAATTCACTATAACAATAAAATTACATTATCTATACAAATTTAAAAAAATGAATGCCATCACACTCACAATACTCAAAAGAGTGTAGTTGATTGTTGATCGGCAGTTTCTGCAGACTGGGGTGACTAACAGAATCTTTTCGGTGAGGGTAGACTGTCTTGCTTGTCTCTCATCTCCTCCTTCATAATTTTTTCTGACAGTAGTAATATGTTATTGGCGCTGGATTCACCCTGTTAATGGCCCTGGATCATTTATGATTTTATTTGCATTGATGTATCGAGATATCGCAATATAAAAATTTGACTGTGTCATTGATGTTAATGATGTGATTCGCGATATAGAGTTAGTTTTATCCAAGACTCCGCTTATTGTTTTTAAAAGGCATAATTCACTCAAAAATGTAAAAATGTCATCGTACTCACCCTCATGTCGTTACAAACCTATAACACTTTCGTTCATCTACCAAACTCAAATGAAGATATGTTTATGAATCCTGAGTGATTTCTTTCCCTCCATTTAAAGTCCATTCCTCTAAAACTTAAAAGATCCAAAAAATGCATCGTAAAAATAATCAGTCAAGTTCTCTAATCCAAATCCAAGTCTTCTGAAGAGACACGATATGGCTTTATATGATGGACAGATTTACAACAACGCGAATACTGTTGTAAACCCGGATGTTCAAGTGCTTGTGTGACGCGTAAAAACAACTTGAGAGTAAATGCAGAATTTACATTTTGGGAATAGTCATTTTGACACGCTTTCTTGTGATTAGAACTGTGATTGATTGCTTTGATCACCTGAAGTGCTTATACATTTCCATAACTCCTCAAAGTGAAAGCCTAAACATAATTTAAATCAGTATATCACATATTTTTAGTAGCATTACTATTAAAAGCGTTTTAGATTAGCTTATTCTTATGTGTTTAGTGCATCAATCGCAGGAGAGTTGGGTCATGAGCACTGGAAGAGTCTGTGATGATCTGAGATCCAACGAATGCCAGTTTCAGTGACATTACTATTTATAATGTTGAAAATAATGTAATGGGAGAATATTTTTTCGGTCCTGATGATAATAATAATAATTAAAAACTAAATTCTTTATTTTGGCTTAAAATATTGTGATAGTATCGTGAGTTCAGTATCTTAATTTGTGTCAGATAGCGTGAACTCAAAAACAAACCAAAGCTGGATCCAACTGCAGTGAGTTTAATAATAAAGTAAACATAATAACAAATCCAACATGGAGAACAAAGAACCAGGGAATAGAATGAGTGCACCAAACATAACATGCATGTAGGACAAGACTCAACAAGGAACACAAGAAAGACTTGGGTATTAATACACAAGGGGTAATTGGCAAACAAGACACACCTGGGATCAATCAAAAAACTAATTAACAAGAAAAACTACAAAGGACTACAAAACATGGTGTAAAACAGGAAATAACATAAGAATCTACACAAGATTGAGAATTTGTATCAAATTGTGACATGAGCTTATCGTTGCACTCCTAATTTTATCATGTGTAGTATTAACATGATTTTAATAATTAATTTTTTTAAATATCACCCTTCAATACCTGTATTTTTTGACACCTCTAGTGTGTATATGCTATTAAACAGAAGTTATGCCTTTTTTGAACGAGGCTTTTTAGAAGGGCAACATAACCAAAATCTGCATGCACACAAACACACATGTTTGAGTGCTTGGTATGAGGTGATGTTTAATAAAAAGTCAAGTGAGCAGAAAGTTAAACCGCTGGCTTGATGTCTTTTTGAGCTGTTACTGAAAGTGTGAAAATTTAGTGTGATTTACTCGTTCTCTCAGTCTCATTTCTTTTCCTTGACACTTGAAGTGAATAAATTACCCTCATAAATGGTTGCTAAGGACAGACAAGCTTGCTTAGTCCTGCTGAAATTAGATAATCGCGCTCTCTGAGGTGTTGTTAATTTCACACCTGACCGCTTCGGGCTGAACGCGTTGTATTGACAGCAGATAGGCCCATAATGAAACCATGGTTAAAAAGCTAAATATCGGAAGTGGAGACATATTTAATTAGTGTTATGACAGAAGTGCGTTTGGTGAAGTGCGAGACACTTTACCTAGCCAAGACAGCATCCTCGCTATTACATGCGGATGTTATCGAAAAGCCTCAATTTGTGCTGTACATCCTTAATTTGGATGATTTTTCTAACTGAAATATTTTTCTATCCAGTAGTCAGCAACCATTTCCAGAACGGTTACGGATCAGAGTGAGCCGTATCAGCATGCATGATTATGAAGCTCTGCACTACGACAAGGAAAAACTCAAAGAAGCTTGTGAGTATGAAACATACTCATAACATTCATACAGTTCAGCAAATGTACTGGTGATTTGAAGTATTTGCAATATTTTATTTTAAAGTCAGCATGAAACTGAAGTTGCAATAGTATTTTCTTCCCTATTGTGATGTATATCCAAGTGAAACAGCTTCTCAAACAAGAAAAAATGTAGGGTGGGACTTGATTTTGTCCCTCTGGAATTGAACAGATCATTGGATGGTTGTGGTTTGCTATTGCTGCAATCCAGTGTGAGTTACAGGATGTTCCACCCTCACGCCAGTAAACACGTCATCAGATAAGAGAAGAGATAACACTGCAAGAGGGAGGGGAAGTTATTTTGATTAAAGATTAAATGCCAACAAATTTTTTTTTTTTTGCACTTTAAAATATGCACACGGTCACTAATATTTGCATGCCTAATATGCCAAAGTGCAAAAAGTTCTTTATCTCATCACATTCAGTCATGAATTACATCAGCACAATTCGATTCAAAATGGCAAAAATTGAGAAAAAAAGTAAAATATTTTGCGTCACTAGATATTACTTTCGGTCATTTAGATGTTACTGTTTTCTTTTGTTTAACAGTCAGAAATAAAATGTTAAGGTATTTGGCTACTGAACCACATGTCTAAGTGCATACTTCAAGCTGCAGTTCTATTTCTCAACACTAGGTGTCGTCCCATTGCTACAGTGAGTGAAACTGGGGTGTATTGATGGAATTGTCACAGTTAGGTCACTGAGAATACATTCAGATTCAGCTTTATGCTGCTATTGTGTTTTGACACGGATCATTTTGTGCCGTTAATGCACCCATTTCTGGTTTTGATGATATATATATATATGCACCTGTTCTCACAAATCTATTCTCTGTAATAAATGGAAGGTATTCTGCTAGTGTGTATTAGAACATCTGTGCATGTGCGTGCGTGTGCTTGCGCGTGTGTGTGCGTGTACGCAATAGAAATAGTATGTCTTCATGTACAGTCATAATCAAGCTATCTAAGTATATATGACACAATGCGTTACAAGATAATTAAACTATTGAATATGCATTGCACATCACTTCTCTTTATCAAAAGCATTCTATGCCGAGACCAATTATAGTGTGAGTAACATGAATATATGCTTTAGTTTTACTGAAATCAAACTTTTAAAGTGCATGCAAACTGTGAGAAAGAGATTCGCTCTTAGCTGCTCATACAGTTGTTCTGTACGCTCTCCTTTGCGATTGAAAAATCGTCCCTGTTTCTATTTTGCTCACTACTGTCCGTCACTCTTCACTCTTCTGAAGAACGTTGACAATACCACCAACTCAACAGAAAGAGAGAAAGCGCAGAACAAACCTGAATTGAATTTGAAAAATGACTGTTCAGATGTTGCTAAGCAACCCAACATTCCTCAATGGAAGAGACCGCTCCCATATCTCGCTACTCTCTCTCTTTGCTCGTTTCTTCCTGCTTCCCCTCTCGTTCTCACTCTCTCGCTCCCCACTTTGTCAGAGAAACTTGCCATCCTCTTGAGAAACCTCATTTAATTTAGAAATATTACCCTGCCTCTCTGAAGCCTGTGAGACTCAGCTCAGGGTAGGACAGGGTAGGACTGCTCCTCCAGCTTTCAAACGCACAGTACTGCACCTCCATAACATTAAGGGTGGTTGAGTGTGTCACGTTACAGTTGGGATTTCAGTGTAGGTTCTATGCCTTTCACCCATTTCTTCTGAAGTGACTTGAGAATGTCCATATGCATGAGAGGACACGTGTAGCCACAGAAACCTCTGCACAAACATCATGTTTCATCAGAATCTCTCAATGACACATATGAGCAGGCCTACAGCCATGTATCTACAAAAAGCCTGCAGTGGGTTAGACTCTAGTGCAGACAAAATTGCCACATCCTCCCCATCATGTCCTATTACTGTCTGACCTTGTTTTATGAGAATCTGTGGATTAGTTTGAATGAGATTGATTGAGTCTGAGCCGGTGCATGTTGCATAAAACTGTCATAAATCATATTCATCAACGCTTCTGCTTTAAGATATATTCACAAAGATAGAGGTGAATCATCTCATACGTTTAATGATTAAGGAAAGTCTTTCTTTCTTTCTTTTTTTATTTTTACTCTTTCACCAATTGCTGATCAGTATCTCCTGAGAGGAAATATGTGGGCCAAGTTTTTCACAACACTCTGCAAACTGTTACTGTGAGAGTGATTGAAAGATTTTGTTTCTTCTCCTCATCTCTCGTTCTAACTTCTCTTTTCATTTCTTTCCATCCTGACTGCAGCGATTCCACTGGGTCTCATCGTTGTCCCGGGAGACAGTGATTTGGAAACCTGCCGAGCTCACATCGAGAGACTACAGGAGGTAAAATATGAGAGGGTGGGGTTTAACAGATGGAGTGGGGTAAAAGTGAGAAATGAAGAGGACAGGAAAAGAGAGAAGAGGAGAGAGGTGTTGGAGTTTGATTAATGATGGGAACAGTCAGTCACAGTCAGAATATAAGGTGAGAAAAGTTATACTGCACTACAGATGGCTACAGTGGTGCTCAACTGGTTTGTCCAATAGCTCATGAATTAGGTATCAAGAAATCAGGGAAGGGATAGTTTTGTCATCATTTACTCACCCTCGTGTCATTCCAAACCTGTATGGCTTTTTTTATTCTTCTGTGGAACATAAAAAAGATATTTTTAGAATGTCTGTAACCAAACAGTTCTGGTGACCATTGAATTCTATTGACTGGACAAAAAAAAAATCATCTTATGTTCAATTTTCCTTTTTGTGCATACATTTTGGCTTGATTTTGTTATCATATGGAAGGCACGAGCAGGAGAAATCTCTCTCACTATCTCTCACTCACTCACTCACGCACACACACACACACACACACACACACACACACACTTACACACACACGTTTGTTTTGCTATCAAAGTGAGGACATTCCATAGGCGTAATGGTTTTTATACTGTACAAACTGTACATACTATCCCCCTACCCCTAAACCTACCCATCACAGAAAACGAAAACATTCTGTATTTTTCTATTTTTAATAAAACATTGTTTTGTATGTTTTTAAAGCTATTTGAAAAGTGAGGACATATGAAATGTCCTCATATTTCACGTTGAAGTTGTAATACAAGTGTCATACCCATATCATTATACACATTTGTGTCCTGATATGTCACAAAAACACGCACGTGCACACACACACACACAGTTACATTTGTAAACACACAGTGTGTGTGTAAATGAGAAATGAGAAATCTTATATGATGGTGTGTGTGTATCTGAACTGATGGACTGTGTGCATGATCTGATGGGGTTTGTGTGTTTATCTAATGTAATGGGGTCTCCTGCAGGACTTTGTGTCGTGTCACCCATCTCTGCAGCGGCTGGTGCTCCAGGTGGGTAAGACACCTGTGAGAGGTGAGACAGGCACACCTGGAGCACTTTCAGGAACAATACTGGAAATACAGCCTGGATAAAGACTCTAGAAAACCAAACAGAGTGCTGTTTGTACTAAGGCCTATCAGATTTTGATGGACGTTCCTGCACAAACCCAAATAAAACTTCAGCAGCACATTTGGCTCGGAGGCATATTTACCTTGAGAGTGCGTAAAGCTCCGAAGAGATAAAATAAGCAAGAGAGTTTGTTTTCAGATTAAGCTTAACATGATCCCTAAAGCAGAGTATTCTGCAATTCATCCTAAATCTCTCCCACATAATTCTCAGAGATTAGAGCACTCTAGCGCCTCCTAGACACTAGTCTGTTTGCAGACATAAAGAACCTTCATTAGTATGGCATTCCCACATGGCAGATGTTATGGGTGAAACTTCAAATAGGCACAAATTACAGTAAATGCTTGCTAAGCTATAACCACTCGCTCAGAGCTCCGTTCCCTGGATATTTCCCCTGGATCCTAAGTGCTCCCATGTGCTTTGTGTGGATGGATGCCTTCGATCACGTTTAGCTTCTGTTGTGAATGGCAGCTTTCTTTATAGTGATGGTGCATGCAGGTGTTTTGTTCATTATGTGTTTGTGGATTGTGTAGTCTTTGTAGTTTGTATTTGACTCCGTTGCATGACTTGAATAGATCTTCAAATGGCAGTTTGGCGCTTTAGGGAAAGAGACTAATTGATGTGACAGGAAACAATGACAGGTGTGTGTGTGTGTGTGTGTGAGGTAGATATAGTGAACTTTCACACTGTTCATATGCTGTTCATTTGCTTTAAATGGCATAAACTGAAACTAATCAGAACTGTATCAACCTTTCTTCTCTTCCCATCTCCTACCCCATACTTCCTTCTCCTCTCATTCACAGGAAGGTGAAGGGGCCAAATCGAAGGCCTTATCATCTCAGAGGCTGTCCCCAAAATGGTGCTTTCTCGATTGTGAGTATTCTTTTCACAGTAGTTTGGATGATAGAATTCAGAGATTCAGATCTGGGGTACTGAACAGCAAGTGTACCATGGTGGCTCTCAAGGATGTGGGCTGGAGTTGTGTTTCTCAGTGCACAAAGCTGTTTGCAGTGAATAAAATGGCAAAGAGTTAAAGGTCAGAGATTCAAAACCATGAGTCAGACCCACAAAATATTCTCTTATCAGTGCCAGAATCAAAGCGAGGCAAAGAGGAAAAGAGAAAGAGTCATGAATCTCCATACTAAAGAACAGAATCTACTCTGACATTTCAGTGCTAATAAGGAGTGCCAGGAAGATTACTGTCAGCGGGAGAGAATCATAGCCACAGAGAAAGAGGGAGGAGCTGTTTGCATTATATTAACTGCATGTCTGACATGATGAACTCTGTGGGTATGTGTGTTCCACCATGTCACACCAGCAGGTCAGCAGGAACTTTGATAATTTATGAGAGAGGCATCATTCAGTAATGCACGTGATGTACATTTCAACACATGTTGCATACGTACATATGCAAACACCATTTGTCTTGTTTAGCATCAGCCATTGAGTTCACGAAAACATTTGGACACATAAATCATCTCTGCATCCATTAGAGGTACAATTTCTATTCATTATTTATTTATTTATTTATTTATTTATTTTTACATTTGTTTTATTTATTTTCTTATTTTCCTTTCAAGTATACTACCATTCAAAAGTTTAGGGTAAGATTTTTTTTTAAGGAAATAAATACTTTTTTTCAGCAAGGATGCATTAAATTGATTAAAAGTGACAGTAAAGAGATTTCATAGACAAGGCTTAAAGGGTTTGTTCACCCAACAATGAAAATTCTGTCATTAATTACTCACCCTCATGTCGTTCCACACCCGTAAGACTTTTGCTTATTTTTGGAACACAAATGAAGATCTTTTTGATGAAATCTGAGAGCTTTCTGTCCCCCCATAGACTGCCTTCACAACTGGAACTTTGACCCTTCAACAATTTCATAAAGAGATCGTAAAACATCCATATGTATTGAGAGGCCTAGTCCCAAACTAAAATGCACACAAAAATGCACGTAACAATGTATCCTAAAATATGTCAGTACTCCGTACCATTGTTTTGTCTTTCGATGCACACCAGTAATATTTTTTTCTAATGTTTTTTTTTTTTTTTTTTTTTTATAAAAACTACTTAAATGTCCTAATTGAACAAAGGCACAATTTTGCCTTGATCTGAACCCTGTCTGTGAAGTCAGGCCATAAGGTTACGAAAGATTTATTATTAAGCGGTTTTCACAAAAATATTAATAACTGTTTTCAATATGAATAATAATAATAGATGTTTGAAGAAATAAGAAAGAAGTCTTGAGCACCTAATCAGCATATTTGAATTATTTTTAAAGGATCATGTAGCATTGAAGACTTGAGTAATGATGCTGAAAATTCAGCTTTGCCATCACAGGGATAAAGTTTTAAAATGAATTCAAATCGAAAACAGATATTTTACATTGTAATACTATTTCACTTCTGTTGAGTCATGTCAAGTCACCTTTATTTATATAACGCTTTTTACTATGCAAATTGTGTCAAAGCAGCTTTACAATAATAATTGGCAAATAATATTTGGCTGCACAGCAGCTCTTAAAAAAAAATTGTATCATTGTCCAGCTGTGGATTAATGTCAGTTTGATGAACAGTGGAGAATCAAACTGTATAAATCTATTCATTATTGGTAAAAAGAATGCTACCTAGTAGCATGAATATACACTCATAAAGTACCATATAACTAATTTAAAAAAGAATTTTGTTGAGAGGTGCGTTGAAACATTGACGCAAGTTGTGTCTAAAGGGCCATCAGACTTCCTTTGACAGCATCTCGAGATATGGGGAGTCAGTCATCATTATACACAAATCCTCTGTGACAGCTGAGTCACATTCACATAGATCCTAAACTGCTACACATCAAATCAGTGAAGTGACAGTACATCACAATCCCCTGTTCAGTACTTGCGTCTTTCCACCCTTTTTCATCCTTTCATTCCAGTCCCTCCTTCCTCTCTTCCCACTGGCCCAGAGCAGAACTCATCTCCTCATTTTAAGACTAAAAAGCTTCTGAGGGCTTTATTACCAGAGCAGAGAGCTGCAGCATGAATCAGAGGTTTCGAGCGTGATTGTGGCAGCATTTCTGATCTCAGCTCAGTGTTATGAAGTTGCTGCCAAATAATTACCAGTTCAAGAAAGGGGAAAATCTGATTCGAGGCCAGTGTTATGGAGTTTTCATGGATCGTGGATGAGATTGTCCATGCCCCAGAGCAGCATTAAGGGGCAGGATGTCACCAGAGTGTGAGGAATCATGTGCATTCATTACTTTTGCTGCAGTTGTGTTATTTACAGGTATGAGGACAAGCTCTTGGGAATTTGTTTATGTGTGCATTTTCAGCACATGCATTCTCTTTGGGAGTAATTTGCTTTGGTGAGATGTGAGACCCGTGGCAATCTCTCTTTTCCCGCTCATTAAGACAACATGAGGGGAGTGTCACACATCTTCACAAATCCTGCAACACCATTGGTCTAAATACCTGGCATGCTTTCTTGTGGCACCCTCTGATTCGTTCAGACATCTGTTGCAGCCTTCCCACTCGAGGGCTGTCAAGAGCCGTGTCGACCGTAAACATATTTTGAGAGCTTTATTTTTTTGACGGATTTAATTCACATGCATATCAGTATACTCTAAAAAATGCTGAGAAAAAGAACTAACCAACTCGGGTCATTTTGGCAACCCAGCACGGGGTTGTTCTGGGTTGTGTCGGGTGTAATGCATTACTAACTAATTAATTACTGTAATTTTCCCTAAAGGATTACTCTTAATTTTTCTGTGATATTTTTCTGCTATACTAATCAGCCGTGGCCTAATGGTTAGAGAGTTGGACTTGTAACCCAAAAGGCTGCAGGTTCGATTTTCATTACCGGCAGGAAACGACAGAGAAGCCCTTGAGCAAGGCACCTCACCCCCAATAGCTCCCTGGACACCGCAGTGAATGTGTGTCCACAGTGTGTGTGTTCACCTCTCACTGCTTATAATGTGTGTGCACTTGCTTGGATGGGTTAAATGCAGAGGGCAAATTCCAAGTACAAGTTTCCATATTTGGCCTTCACGTGACATTTCTTTTATTTACAAGGTGAAAAATTGTTGATAAGCATGTTTTTGCTTATTTTTCCTCAGAAATAGATGCAAGTATAGGCAAAAGTAACAACACATGATAAAATAACCCAGACTTTTTCAGAGTGTACATGTACATTACTTAATCAGAGGCCTGATTTAGGTACTTATTTATGTTTACAGCTACAACCGCTGATCGATTCTACAGGATTGATCGAGCTCAAGTGAGTCCTCCATTCAATACATATAAGAGTAATTTGAGCTAAAATTGAGCAATTTTGAGTGTCCACAAACAAATCATTCACATTTGTCTGCCGTCTGTCTCAGGAACATCTTAACTACGTGACAGAGATTTCTCAGGATGAACTGTTCGTTTTGGACCCAGAACTGGTTGTCACAGAAACGGTCAGCACATCTCCAGGCATGCCAGACCTGGTGGACTCCGCTGGTGATGTCCCGTCCGATCCACGTAAATTTGCCTTCCCATCATCTTCCTCTTCTCCACCAAACTCCCCTGGACCTAGGTGAGACACCATAAATACACACATGGGCAAACACACGGGAAACTGTTTTATTGTATCCAGTGCCATTATATAAAGGATAGTTCACTCAAAAATGATTTACTTACCCTCATGTTATTCCAAACCTGTATGACTGAATTTCTGTGGAACCCAAGAAGATATTTGGAAAAATGTCTCTTTTTTTATACTATGAGGTCAATCAGGTCCAATTTTGTTTTGGGAACCAATTATATGGTCAAAAACAGTTCAAGAGAGACATTCTTTGAAATATCTTTGTACAAGTTTAAATGATGACAGAATTTTCATCTTTGGGTAACACTTTAAGCTAATCTGCCTTTCCTGTAAGTATATTGTTTTGATATATTAGTTATTTCATACAAACTTTCATACAGGAGACATGTTCAATGTCATTATTAGCTAATAACTCAGATGGCTGTTAGCTGACAGCAGCTTCTGCACCATAAAATCAGCCAACTGAGAGCAGTAAAGCATCGAGCCGCCTGGTGGCAGTGTGATTCTCACAGCTTTATTACTTTACACTACATTAACAATATTAATTCTGAAATACTGAGAACTGTTTTTTAACATCCACCTAGGGCAGTTAATAGCTGTTGCTTCTGAAAAGCTTTTAATATACAGTAAATGTACACATATGTAGGCAGGTTCATACATGAATGTCTATGCTTATTTGCACATGGGAATGAGAATGTGATTGTGAGATTGTGTGTATGTGTATAATTGTGTGGTACAGAGTGAATAAAACAGAGCATTTCCTGCAGCACAGAGCTTGATCCGATCCTCTATTTATAGCTGCCTGAAAAAGTCATACAGCACCGCAGCCCCTACTAATCTCCTCTGTGTGTGTGTGTGTGTGTGTGTGTGTGTGTGTGTGTGTGTTTGTGTTTGGCGGGGCTAAGAGAACTCAAGACAAAGACAATACAGACAGTAATTTGACTTTTTTCTGCATTTAATTTTTCTGTCTTTTTAAAGATTTAATTATTAAGTTATAAAGATTTGATCAGTTAATATTTTCCTATGTGTAAATCAATGTATTTAGCTTGGGGGCCTTCATCACACATAATTTCTATTCAGTAAATGTAAAGGGTCTGAAGGGAAAGTGCATTTGTATATTTTTATTTTATATCGTTCAGTGTTTTTTGCTCTTTTGAGCAGAACCTTCCACTAAGGTTAGTGTGAATTTCCATTGCTGGTCCAGGCTGGTTAATGCCAGTTAGTGCTAATTTCATGCTGGTGAAGCTTGTCAACATGGCTATTCTGGTGGAGCTGGTGAAGCTAGTTAGGAAGCCTGGCGGGGACACCTACATGCTAGCATTCAGTTATGGGATCAGCATCCAAAAAACAACATACTCTACCATTCAAAAGTTTGGGGTCAATAAGAATTTAAAACCTTTTCTGTTTATTAATTTATCTATAAAAAATGCATCATGATTTCCACAAAAATATTAAGCATCACATCTATTTTCAGCATTGATAATAATAAGAAATGTCTCTTGAGCAGCAAATCAGCATATTAGAATGATTTCTTAAGGATCATGCGACACTGAAGACTGGAGTAATGATGCTGAAAATTCAGCTATGTCATCACTATTACATTTTAAAATATATATAAAAAAATGTAAAAAAAAAAAAAAAATCATAACAGTACTGTTTTACTGTATTTTGATCAAATAAATACAGCCTTATGCATAAGAGACTTCTTTTTTTTTTATTTAACTCCATTCACATTTATTTGTATAGCACTTTTCACAATACATATCTTTGCAAAGCAACTTTAAATTGTATTGTAACACACTGGAGCTGGCTTAATCTCCAGTTACCTCTGGTTAGGCATCCCAAGGTAGAAACAGAAAAGCAAATGGAAGATAGTTAGTATTGCTGCTATTCATAATGCTTCGAGCAAAAAAAAAAAAAAAAAACATGTTTATGTGCATTTGATCTGGAGTACAATGTTATGACATTCATTATGTGAATGCTCGGCTAAAGAGATATGTCTTTAATCTAGATTTAAACTGAGCCCTGACCATTATCAGGAAGGCTATTCCAGAGTTTAGGAGCCAGATGAGAAAACTCCTTTAGTGGATAGAGATGGCTTACATAGGATAGAGATCCAGAGTTTCATGACCTTAAAAAGCGTGATGGATTGGTTAAATAAACATATTTATATATATACATTTGAGCTCAAAAGTTTACATATCCCTTTCAGAATATGCAAAAATGTTAATCGTTTTAACAAAATAAGAAGAATCATGAAGATTGCGTGTTATTTTGTATTTAGGACTGTCCTGAATAATAATTTCACATAACGGATATTTACATAAAGTCCACAAGACAAAAAAATAGCTGAATTTATAAAAATGACCCTGTTCAAAAGTTTATTAGTTTTGTGATGGTTGTTCATGAGTCCCTGAACAGTTAAACTGAGCTCTGTTCTTCAAAAAAATACTCCATGTCCTGCAAATTGATTTGATTTCCCAGTATCTTCTGCATATTTGAACACTTTCCAACAATGACTGTATGATTTTGAGATCTTTTCACTCTTGAGGGACTCAAACACAACTATTACAAAATCTGCAAACATTCACTGGTGCTCCAGAAGGAAACACAATGCATTAAGCGATGAAGAAGATTTTTCTTATTTTGTTTAAAGATCATATTTTTTTCATTTAGTACTGCCCTTCGGAAGCTACAAAAGATACTTACATGTTTTCCAGAAGACAAAAAAAGTACAATTTATCCTGTTCATCCAATTCAAAAAGTTTACCTCCCAGACTCTTAATGCATCGTGTTCCCTCAGTTGTCTTCAGTGTGAAAAGATGGATCTCAAAATCATACAGTCACTGCTGAAAAAGGGTTCAAATATGCAGTTGACATGGAAGATTTTTCTTAAGAACAGAGCTCCATTTAACTGCTCAAACAAGGGACTCATGAACAACCATTACAAAACAAACAAACGTTGTGGATCATCCAGGAAATGACACACAGTGTTAAGAATCAAAGGTATGTAAACTTTTGAAGGGTGTCATTTTTTATAAATTCAGCTATTTTTTTGTCTTGTGGACTTTATGTAACATCTGTTATGTGAAATGGTTTATTCAGGACAGTACTAAATAAAAAATAACATGCAATTTTCATTATCCTTCTTATTTTGTTAAAATGATGAACTGAACATTTTTCCATATTCTGCAAGAGGTATGTAAACCTTTGAGCTCAACTGTATAATAAATATACCTCAACCTGGTAAAACTCTAGCAACTGCGTTTTGGAGTAATTAGCTTGTTTAATGTATTACTAGCTGGTTATCATACATCCTCAGAGTAATCCAATCTAGAGGTCATGGATGCATGGGCTGGCTTTTCTGTGTCAGAAACAGAAAACATGTTTCTAAGCTTAGCAATGTTTCTGAGGTGGAAAAAGGCTGTTTTTGTAACATGAAATATGGCTTTCAAAAGACAAGTTGCTCTCTAATATAACACCCAGCTCTTTAACTGTAGAGGATGACATACCAGGACATCCTTCTAGCTGCAAATTGTATTCTAAGAGTATCATTGGGATAGCAGTGGAAACTAATTCCATGTTTTCTAATAATATTGCCAAGTGGCAGCATGTATATTGAAAATACCTGGGGGCCTAACACAGATCCCTGTGGCATGCCATAATTTACTGATGTTTACTTGGATTTTTCTCCATTTAAAATTGGCAAAATGGTAACGGTCTGATTGGTATGACCTAAACCGCAGTAATGCCTGTCCCTGAATACCAGTGTAATTTTGTAGTTTATCTAAAAATATATCATGATCTATAGTGTTGAATGCAACATTAAGGTCAAGTAAAACTAGTATGGAGATACATCCTTGGTCAGTAGCTAGATGTAAGTCATGTAACATTTTAACGAGCATAGTCATTACTACTAAACTGTGATGGAATTCACAGTTCAGATGATGTCTGTTTATTTGTTAGTCTAGTGTCTGTATTAAATAAATATCTTGGATTGTTTTGGTTATTTTCTGAGTTTGTGGAAATTCTTTGCCCTGGCTGCTTTTAGAGCCTTTTTATAGTGGGTCATGCTGTCTTTCCATGTGATTCTAAAGACCTCTAAATGAGTTTGTTTCCATTTGCACTTTTGGTTATGAGTTTCTCTCTTGAGATTCTGTGAACTGTGGTTGTGAATCTATCTTTAGTGGTGGGGATAATTGTTCAAGCTGGTTGATAACGTGGAGTGATATTACAAAATATCAGCGGTACGCAATATGCATGTTACAAGGTAGTTATCAGTGACATCATCACTTTGCTGTATAATGTTTATATCAGTAAGACTTGTTCCATGTGATATAATTAAATCTAGTTTATAATAATTCCTTACATTTTATGTAGCGCCTTTGTGGGTACTCAAAGCGCTTTACATATGGAAGGGGGGAATCTCCTCAACCACCATCGATGCGCAGCAACCACCTGGATGATGCAACGGCAACCATATTGCGCCAGAATGCCCACCACACAACAGCTTAATGGTGGACAGGAGACAGAGTGATGAAGCCAATCAGTATATGGGGATGTTTAGGAGGCCATGATGGACAGAGCTTCAGTGGGCAACCAGTCTTGGGCTGCAGGATGATAAGGCTGCTGGCCATTTATGATTAAAACTATGAGTGTGTCTCATGACGTTTTGCTTAACCCCAAAGGAGTTTAGTCAATCTGTAAATGTAACCCCTAACACATTTGTATTATGTACGTGAATGTTAAAATCTCTGACAATCAATGCTTTATCGACGCTGACAAATAGGTCTGAGAGAAAATCTACAAACTGTTTTAGAAAATCAGCATAGGGCCCTGGAGGTCTATACACAGTAGCCAGACAAATGATAGCAGTTTTTTTTATTATTATTATTAATATCTGTAAGCGTAACATTTAGCCAAAACACTTCAAATAGATTAATCCTGTTTTCTGAGGTACATTAAAAAAAATCTCTATATATATTGTTGCGACATCGTCCCCACAACCAATCAGACTCGGGCTCATGCTTATACTTTATTTAATCTTAGCAATTAGCTAATAATTTCGAATAAATCTCGTCATGTATTTAGCTCATGCTGGTCAGAAAGAGACTAATAGAGGATTGATTGAATGATTGAATAGTTTGCTCTGTGGTGTTTGTATAATGATCATTGTCCTCCTGCATTCCCCTACTGTTTGAAGCTTGTCTGGTTGAAACACTGAGAAGCTGCTTGCTGGGCATTACTCTCATCTGATTATGTCATGATTGTATAACCCAACGGATAGGAGCTGTTGTTTATGGCTCCCAATGGAAAACATTGAGTGAGCCCTCAGAGCACTTTCAGTCCTGATGCTGCTGCGGTCATGTGTGCTGTGATTGTGAGATAACAGTCAGTCTTTTGTCTTTAAGCGCTGTGGGTGCTTGAGATGTACTGATATGCCCTTTATCTTTTTGTTTTTGAACTTTAGAAAGTCTTTCTTTTACTTCGCATTTACTGTAAATGTGTAATTTGTCCTAATAATTCCAACGCTACCTTTTCTATCACCCTTTTTCTTGGGTTCACTCTAAGCCACCTGGATACTTCACATCAAAGCTGAGGCTTTCTTTAATTAGTCTTGTTTACTTTGATTGTTGTGTGTGTTTTTTTTTTTTTTTAACTCTGTTGTGTTAGAAACACCACAAGCATACAAAGCTACAAATTGTCGACATTCTGTTTGGTTTCTGATTCTGTAATGTGTTTTATATATATGTCTGGGTTCTTTTCTTGTAAAACGTGTAAAAACAGCAGTATAAATGATCTCGGATATCATTACGTCCATTCGCCATTCGTTATTGCAAGAGACTTTGATTTTTTTCCTTCCTTGTCGATACTTAAATATAGTTGCAGTCTTAATGACATGTTTGTGAAACAGCAAGAGTCTTTCAGAGTTTCAGAGAACTTTGGCTCACCTACTTGTAATTGACATCTCGCCTTTTTCCTCAGCTCATCCTTTTCTCCTTCCATTTTTGACTTCTTTTCATTTGGATGTTTTGCATTTCATTTCTACATTTCATCTTTTTTATTTATATATTTAATCACTGGCACTTTTTGTTTTGGATGCAATTTTTTTGGGCAACTTTTCTATTCCTGATTCGTTGTTAGTCGCACACACGCAATCAGTCACACGGGCGTATGCCTGCTGATGCATTTGGCAGGCATTATTACATCCCTTAACTCCCTTGGGCATGAAATAACGATCTCTCGCCTAGCCAACATTGAACATGCTTTTGTTCAATTTGGAATCACACAGAATCGCTCATGAAAGGAATATTAAATTAATAAAAAGAGGTAATTAGCTTTTGTGGTGTTCCCTTTGTGGTGTTAAGTGCTGAGTTTGCCAAGGTGAACTGTGGGTGAACAAAGTGACAGGAAGCAATGTCTTTTTGAGTCTCTAGAAAGGTTGGCTTTCTCTCTCTCTCTTTTCACTCTGTCTTGTCTTCGTAATGTTTTTCCACCGGTTATGCTTTTTCACCAAATGAGATCAGACTGCTACAGGGTGATACATGCACTAGTGGAGATCAAAGGATAGTATCTCTATCTTGATCTATCTCTCTGTCTCCACCTTCATCTCTTCTTTTCCCTTTCGCTCACATACTATTATTATATTCTATAAACACAAACCGTATGCATCTAAACATACTTCTAAATATTTTAGAATATTCCTATCTATTAGAGGGGTTTTGTATTAACCAGAGGTCTTATTGTTACTTTTTTAATCACAAAGCCTTCCAAGCCTTAAAGAACAAGCACATACTTTGATTTGTTAGCAGCTGGACTGTGGTAAACCACAGCATTTGTTTTTGTTGGCTGCAGTTATAATGACTGGCCTGCTGTTTCAGAACCATATATTCCTCTTGATAATGTATCTGTGTGTGTCTCTCTTGTTGTTTCTTCAGGGCTGCTGAGCTCCAAAGGAAGCGTGTTTCCAGTGACAGTTCTGTGGCAGAAGCACTTGCACACAGTGACTCGCTCAGATCAACCAAAGCAGCTCTCAGCAGGTAAGAGCTACTGAGAGAACGTTTATACTTCTCCAGAACACATCTCTCAAACTCCAGCCACGTGGTTCAAGCCTGCTGCCAAGTTTTCTTTTCTTCTTTTCCAGGCTTATAAAGTTCTTTCTGATTTACATTTGTATGGCCCTGAGCAGAGTATTGAGTTCTGTGATGGTTATGAGATCTATGAATCTCAAGTTGTTCTGTGAAAGAACCCTCTCTAGCTATGCTTTATTGAAGTAAAAATGAGCTCTTCTACTCTTCTTCTATTTGTGGGACTTGATGGTTTATTGATAAAATTTATATTAAGTAGGCAGTTGGCAGTATAAAATATCTCATTCAACTGAGATGTTGCTACAGTGTTTATACAGTGTTAAATATATTGAAGTAAATATGGTATTTAAGACTGCTTTGTTATTTACATTAACATTTACATTAAATTACAAAGCTCAATGAGTCCCAAGCTACTTAGAATATGGAAGAACTCACCATTAATAGTTCTTTGAGTAACAATGCAACTGGTGTGTGCTTTCCACGTGTATATCAGTTATTTTATTTTATCTAAAAAACGTTCAGAAACATTTTGATTGTAGCTCATCCAGGCAGAGTCCGTACATACCATTTTACTAAATTATTTTGACTTGAGTTTTTAGCTCAAATGTTAGATTTTATAATTAATTTCTAATGAATAATCATGTCTTTTAGCTTCCATTCCAAATAAAAAGAAAATCAAATGAGATGAAGTACCTTTCATTTGTAAAGTATTGCATTCACTCCTTTCTGTATGGGTAAAATATGAGTAAATGTGTTCTCTTATGTGCCTGAGTCTGTATTGGTGTGTTTGCAACTTCAAATGTGGCCACCAGGCATTTTTGTGAAAAGTATGACATCTCATTTACTGCGCAGAAATGCATTTTGGATTTTCCTTGCATTCCCCTCTTTCTCTCTCTCTCTCTGTCTCTCTCTCTCTCTCTGTCTCTCTCTCTCTCTCTCTCTCTCTGTGTGTGAGAAGTTCTATTATTGAGAGATTGTCCAAAGGGTTTTCATGAAGGTTTTTTAAGGACGCATTTAATAGTTCCCAGGAATGCATGAAACGTTTAAAGTGTTTTCATTTATAATGTTTGCTTATAATAAGTATTTGTTCCTGCTCATTTTTTATATTGTTCAGAAAATATATAAAAATATAAATTGTAATATATTTATATTTATGCTGGAGATGTTGTTTGTCAGGCAGAAGTCTCCAGAGGGGATATTTTTTGCTATAATTTATTGTCATGCTTGATTGGAAAGTGGTCCACAACCCCCTGAATCCATTATCCTTCATGTTAGATGGCAGGACAGAATGACATTAGGTTCCTGCTTCATGTGGTGATATATGCATGTGTATATACATATATATGCATGTGTATGTGAGATTGGAGAGGATGAGAAAAGTTTTCTGTTAGATTCCCTTTAGGATCCCAGACCTCATAATAACATGGAAAGAAAAGAACTGACCACTAGAAACAGGCCAAGAGTTATTAGACAGATAAAATTGCAAGAAAGCTGCTGGCCATGAACTGTTAGCTTTTACTGCATAGAAGACATAAGGCATGTCACTGCCTGACTGCTCTCTAGTCAGAAACCACAATCACAAATCTCTCTCTTGTGTGAACTCAACTCTGTAGCACAGAGGGCTATCCTGGGCCCACACGCTCCTTTGTGTTCCTAAATGATGAGTTCTTTGGGTCCTATTAAATTTCTCCTAGAGTCAGTAGTATCTCTGTAAAGGAAACACCAGTGTCTGTGGTACATTATGTAACATTTGTGTTGGCCCTGAACTGATATGCTCCAGTGGGGTCTGGGCCACAACCCTGCCTGAGGGGAGGAATATCTGGCCAGACCAGTGATAATAGAACCACCCCAAGTAATGGAGAAATGTGTCTGGATTACATCACATGCACATGTTAGATGTCCTCAAATGTCACACCAACTCAAACGCACAATGCACAAACGACTTTTAGTTTTTCCCCTTGTTATTATTTGCTTTTATGTGTTTTTATTTATTACTACTATTTATCCTGTATATCATTTTGGTTAGTGTTTGTTCAACAGTTCACTCAGCCCTAACTGCTTAACGTTTTTAGGTATTATTTGATTTTGTAAATTTTTTTAAATTAAAGGCACAATATTAGATTTATAAAATTTTTAGATTAAAATATAAGAATATATATATAAATATAAGAATATTAGAATATAAGATTTTTGGATTAAAATATCCAAAAACCACTAGAACATTATGTATTTTGTTGAATTGTGTACTTATTGTAATTGTAATCTAGAGAAATCCACTATTTTAAGCAGTGTAACGGCCCTGTCATTGCGTCGCCTGCCAATGATATTTGTTTATGTTTGTTTATGTTTGTTACCTTAACACTATTTTTTGTTGCCATTTCCTTTGGGAAATGTTAATCTCTTTTGTACTGTATCACTGTTATGTCAAAAGATTATTGTTTATGATCATGTCTACATCATTTTATCGTACATTTCCATTCATTTATGTTGTTTTTTGTTTCATTCTTATGTTTTTTTGAAGGGTGGGGGGTGTTCATCGCTCAAATACAACAGCAGCAGATTTCAAACCTACCAGCAGGTGAGACAGAGCTTTACAAACTGTGTTTCTGTACTCCTTCATTTCTCTGTACCCTTTCAGTTGTCTCTTCTCAGAGCTATTATAGTTGTTAGTGTTGAATGTGTTCAAAGAGCAGCTCTACTCTTTTAATCCCAGTTGCAATAGTTTCTGGTTGCTGGTGGCTCTTCTTAATGTGAACTATGTGTCATTACTGCAATGAGAAAATGAAGTCTAGCACAGCAGGACCACACCATTTCTGTTGCTGATTATTATTTTTATCCACCTCTTCTGTTCCTTATTATGCCCAGCTGTCTATTTTGACACTCACAGTACACATAAAGTTCTGTGCGAGCGAAGAGTAGTAATTTACCATGTTCTGATCTAATCTAGCCTGTGCTGGTCCAGAGTAATCATTTCTAGTCTGGTTTGTTCATGTTTTGTCTTGTCTGGCATTCTCCAGCTTGATGTCTATCATCCTATTCTCTAACTGCTGTTTGCTTGAAGACTAAAGGCAGATTCACACAGAATGCATTTTTGTGTTCCACTGTGCTGCTTTTTGTTTTTCCATCTGCTAAACTGACATCTCTGACCATGTGGTACGTCTCGGTGCATTTTGTGCATCTTGCATGTGAGCGCCCTATTTTTAAGATGTAGTGTCAAGACATTAAATTTTTAAAAACACAACTCGAGACCCAAACTGCGTCCGAAATCGAATACTTCTCTACTATATAGTACGCCAAAAACAGTATGCGAACAGAGTAGTATGTCCGAATTTATAGTATTCAGAAAACAGTTGGTGAAAAGTACCCGGATGACTTACTACTTCTGGCGAGATTCTGAAGTGTGCATACGATGGACACTTAACTATACCATGAGACCACAGGAGAGGATTTGTGAATGGAGTTGAAGGTACGTTACTGATGTTGGTAAGTCATGTGACAGTAAAAACATGGTGGATGTAGTACTTCTGGATTTCATTCATACTAAATGCATTCTTACTATATAGAACATACTTTTTCAATGGCCATGAAGTAAATTTAAATTCAAATGTAGTACCTACTCAGACGGTGCGCGATATCGGGCACGGCTCCAGCCTTTCTTTTATTCATTAGCATCTCGGCTCTGCATTTGGGTGAGATTTTGTGGAATCTGGCAGTTTTTAAAGTTATATTTTTGGTCTATTTATGGCTTTGAAAACCTCCCCAATCTGTTCTTATTCAACACTATCTCCTGCCCATATTCTACAGCTCATCAATACCTTAAATCAGCTTAAGATGATTGAAAGCTTGATTAATCCAGCAGCTTGTACTTCTCTCTCTGTCTCCCTCTGTCTCTCTCTGTTTCTCTCTCTCTCTGTCTCTCTGTCTCTCTCTCTCTGTCTCTCTCTCTCTGTCTCTCTCTCTCTCTCTCTCTCTCTCTCTCTCTCTCTCTCTCTCTCTCTCTCTCTCTGTCTCTCTCTGTTTCTCTCTCTCTCTGTCTCTCTGTCTCTCTGTCTCTCTCTCTCTGTCTCTCTCTCTCTCTCTCTCTCTCTCTCTCTCTCTCTCTCTCTCTCTCTCTCTCTCTCTCTCTCTCTCTCTCTCTCTTGCAGGGAAATTGATTAGGTTTCTGTTTTTGTTGGTTTAACTTTGAATAGGAGCCATAATTAATTGATGCATGTTTAATGTTGTTTTTCTGTCATACATAAATGAGGGATTTGTGTTTTCCTCTATAATGGAATTATAGCTGGGCCCATGAGAAGCTCTCATTCTGAGGCAGATTCACATCTGAACACTGATACTCAAAGCAAATAACAAGAGGAGGAAGCAAGAGCGTGCAAGAGAGATTAGCTGCTTGTTTCCTGAGCAGGCTGAGTGAACCATCTTTAATGTGGTGTCTGCAAATGTTAAATTGGAAGGAGCATAATAAAGGTTATATTGATGAGGAGAAGCAAACGAGGAAAGCTATACAAGAGCAGTGAGGGCAATTTAATGGGACATCGCAGCCTTCATTATGAAGCTGAGATCCTGATGCTGCCAAAGTCTGATTGGTCCCTAGTGAGCTGAACTTTGACCCTAAAAACCTTCCTATATTGAAGTCCCGTCTAATGGTATTGTATTCACAGCACGGGGCATTATGCGCCACTCATTAAGACCTGCTTTTGTTTTAAGAAGACTTTTGCTCATAAATCTCAGTAGTGATTTGAGAAGAACATTCCAGTCCACAATCAATACAATAAAACTAGCTCGCAAATACCATTTGTCGTATTTGTGAGAACTGGTGGGAGTTGGTGATCCTGCTGAATAAATGCCATGCTGGTCCGAATTCAGATTGCCGTTTCTTTCTAGAGTTAATGAGGGGTTTCTGGACTCATATCGAATAATTGGTCCAATGTCACATTTCTACCCTTTCTGTAAATGTGCTAAATTACTAGCAATTACAGCTAGCAAAAACTCAATAACCCCATTAAAGCTGCCTTGAGCTATTTTGCCTTGTTGAGCTTGTGTGTGTGTGCTGGGTGCATGTTAGTGTCTTTTTGAGAGCTTGTGAGTGTGTCATGAAAGCAGACTGAGGAACGTCAGTAATTACAGCTGCCGTCTGGGTTACATACCAAGCAATGGTTCAGACATGTTTAAACACTCAATGATCTTTTAGGCTGGGAGACTAAACCATTAGCGGGTTTCCTCCAGGACATGATGGTTAGAGATGCATTTGCCCTGATTCCAGGCACATGTATCAAGCTCTTGTGATTCATAGAGGTTTGAGTGACATCATCAGATCTTTACTCTTTATACTCTGTGATGTGAGTACCAACTCAGCTGCAAGCCTTTTTTTCCATCTGAGGAAGAAATGGTTGTGTCCAAATGTATATGGCTGAAAATAAATGTGGGTGCCGATCACTTCAGCGAGCTCAGTGATGTGAATCAGTTTAAAATGGTTAAGTTGTGTTTTTCTCTACTGTAGTGCTACTGTGAACTCTGAGACACACAGGAAAAGATTGGCTGCTCTGAACATTCCCCATGGCTGACCAGAGATCAGTGTTTTTGAACATCATTTGTTATGATATATCTCTATGGAAAGATAAATTATGATTGATAGAGTTGGTTTTGATCACTGAGAGTTATGATTTGTGGTTTCAGAGATCTGAAATCCACTTACTTGAGCAAATTTCACTGCCTGCAGGCTAAACCTCAGCTGCAAGGCTAGAGGAGGCATGCAAACATTCAGCAAAGGTGTGTGTTGGGAAGACATGTCAGAGTCAGTCCAGATTTATGAGTCTGTGAACTGCTTTTAATTATGGGACACACTCAGATTCCTTAGCAAGGATCTCTCTCTCTCTCTTTCTGTTGTGGCTTTGACTTAAGTGTTCATGAGTTCCCATACATTTTTCCTTTTTTTTTTTTTTTTTTTGTCTGTCTCACTCAATTTGTGTTCAAAGTGAAACGGGTTTATTTTTTTTTTTCAATTGACTGTGATCTGACCTCCCCTAAATACCGGTTACATTTACTGCCAACCTTTCTATTAGAGAATATCACTTATCTTTCTGCCGGAAGCTGTTCCATATTTCCTTGCAGTGTGTTTCTGGTCTCAGAGCTGCACTGCATCTAGCAAAGTTCAGGATCCAAATCCCTGTGTGCCACTTGTCTCTCTTCCTTAATGTCCCAGCCCTCTTAGTGTGGGGTGGGGAACCCTTTGATCAAATATTCTTTCAAGTGAGAGTGCACAGATGATGTTCCAGTCAGCTGGAGATCTGTCAGGGGAAAAGACAGAGAGGAGGTGTAGTGTCGGCGATGGCATCATCGTCATAGGTGTGTTCGACTTTGACTGTGTCTGCCCTTACCGATCGACGATATTTTCCACTTGCAGTTGGGGGAGGAGTTAAAAAAGAAGCTGTCAAATCTGGCACTTAATGCTTCTCATAGTGATGCTTGCACAGTGTTTGTGTACTTTATCACAGACAAAGTGGATTAGATATAATAATAGTTATATTATTATATTATATATATAATATTATATTATTACAAATAGACAGATTGATTAGGGTATATGCTGCTTGATACAGTTCCTGTATGTAAAAGACAGTTCAAGATAAGTCGTATTATTCAAATACCATTTTTATGAATTTTATTTTGATTAACTTAACATTTGTAACTATATGACATTAAGATTTTACATGAAAAAAGTGTTTACTCTATTATGTTTTTCTCTTATTAAAAACACTGATTTGCGAGCGTTATTGGAACTGAAATTGTCATCTGTCTGACCAATTGTGAAATTGCTGTTTTTATCAGAGCTCATGCGACCATTCTGCTAAAATTACTGAGTCTGCCTACTCAGTCTACTTGAATCCTTATCGCTGTACTTTAGTGAAAAATTGCACCTCGTCAAGTCGGACCAAACTATTTAACCATGCACTGCTCAAGATGCTCAATCTTTGCAGTGCCATATGAAGTCAAACAGACCTAATGCCACTTTTTATGTCACACAGATAGCATTGCAGTGACTTTCATTGAGTTTGGGTCTCTCCTCAATTCATCTCTTGCTCTGAGAGAAGAATATTATGAAGCTTATTTGAAGTCATCATTCTGTTACTCAATAAATCTCTGAGATGCTAAACATTGAGAATGGCATAAAAAGGTGTGTGTGCATTGTAGCCATTCTTTCTTTCTTTCTTTCATTTGAAGATTATTTGAACAGCTTCATCAGGAAAAACATCAGGAGATGATTCAAGTTGAGATTAATGGCTTCACAGTGTGTGCATCAAGAACTTTAGTTTTAGATACATGCTGTGAAGAAGTCCTCTAAAAGATTTATGTTTGTTGATTTAAAGTGGTTCAATCACTCAAATGTGTCTGTTTCTCCCACAGGTTCGAGAAGAGCACCCTGAACAATGCGAACTCTGGTAAGGAGTTTAAGTAGTACTCTAGTTTTGCTTTCAGCTCTTCAGTAAATGAACAATAAAGTGAACTTTAGCAGAGTTTCTTTGGATAAAAATGTATAATTCAAAATAAACAAATGTAAATGGGAGCACAGCTGCATTTTAGTCTTTCCTTGTGAGAAGAAGATAAAGTCGTACAGAGTCTCGGTTCTCTGCGAGAAGCAAATTGGAGTCACTACATATAGTGGAGGAGCAGCTCCTGCTCAGTGAATCATAGAAGGTGGAAGTTGAGTGTTAAACACTCTTTGGTCTTCGTTCTTGTTCCTTTTTAACGAGCTGCTGCCTGTCAGGAGAGGGCATGTGCCAAGGCTGTGGTGTTTTCCACTCTCTTGGCAATGCTAGGGGAAGGAGAGAGAGAGGAGGAAAGGACTGTCTTACAGTCTGTGAGGTGCAGCGAGGCAGAGCAGGTTATCATCACTCACATTGATCCACATTAGAATTCAGCACTAGCTCCAAAGCTTCCTGGCATGAGCAAAGGAGGAACGCTTTTCCAAAACCTGATTTGGCCCCGTGCATGCTTTCTCTAGACAGGAAAAAAGACTCTTCAATTCCATAAAGCGGCCGAGTTTTGAGAGCTGGATTGAAGCGGGCATATCTTTAGACACAGGCATAGATTTAGCCTCGCAGTGCGCTCTCCAACGCGTGTTAGCCTGACATCCCAGCTGGGTGTTTTCATATTTTACCTCTCGAGGTTTGTGAAGCAATACACAAGATTGCTGGATTAGGAAGGCAAATCTACAAAGGGCATTGCGAAGCTTTGAACACATATTTAGCATATTGAGACTGAACCCTCAGAGCCAGCATAAGCAAATGTGATTAACACCCATAATTAAAATCATATTTTTACTCCTTTTTTACTTGTCTGCTTCCAAAGCATTAAATAAACAGAACATCTTTTTATGAAACTCTGAATAGCTGAATATTGAACAAATATGCATAAGCGATTTGTGCATGCAGGCAGTTTCTGAATAATAATACCTTTAAGTAATAATGGAGTCATCAATTGTCATGAGAAAACCCACTCCAGTATTTGCACATTTTTCTGATATCACAGACATACAAATATTCTAACAAATAATACTGTGCCTGTTTTTCATTCTAATGCCATAGTTTTCACACATCTGGTCACATTTCAGCTTGGTAGATTTAGTCTTTGCTTTAAAACTATAAATGTAACATTTTTTTTTGTACAATACACAAACCTTTCAAACCATCTTTTCTCCTTACTCTGTATCACTACTGTTAGCCTATAATAATTAACATATATTTATTTTAGAGCTGTCAGGTGCATTTAGTGGGAAAGTCGATACTTCAGTCATGCGTCCCTGTGTATTTGTCATGTCTGTAAATAAAGGAAAGAAGATCAGCTTACTACTATATGCAATATGCATCGTAGCTTGAAGCCACAAATAACCCTCAAATTGAAAGAGGGTGTTGGTGAAAGGGAAAGCGACAATGCATGTAATAAAACATGAATCAACATCAGGCAGCAATTTGCCTATGAATAACCTATTAGCCAAGTTGTAATAGTTTACCTTATCTGATATAAATAGCAATCATTATGTTTAATGCCAAAATTTTGAGATGATTTTTAAACCAATTGTTTTTAATGAGTCAAAACAAAACGGCAGCATAAAAGCTACTTACCTGCTCTGAAGATGTTTTTTTTTTTGCATGTCTATCTTTCTTTTGTTATTGTTTTGTTTTTGTTTGTTTTGTCATTTGAATGTAGTTCTATGCTTCAAAACTACAGTGTTACATAGTATAGCTTTAACTGCACTTAAAGGCTTTGTTCAATTCAATATTAAAATTTCCTGATCTCACCCTCATGTCATCCAAGATGTTTATGGCTTTCTTTCTTCAGTCAAAAAGAAATTGGATTTTTCACCTTATTTTGGACTTCAACAGCTAGGTTGAAGGTCCAAATTGCAGTTTCAGCACAGCTTGAAAGGGTTCTATGCGACCCCAGATGAGGAATAAGGGTCTTATCTCTGTGATGCTCCACACATTATGTAATCACGTTGGAAAGCTCACACGTGATGTAGGCGAAAGTACCTTGTGGCATCTCATTTTCTCCTCCAACTTAAAAACCATCCAACATTGTGTTTTACCTGTTTTTTGTAAAGGGCGTTTGACTTAAGCAGCATCTCATTTCGGAGGCTGTTTTCTCCGGAGGTCACATTTGAAGGCTGCGTACATCATCGAAGCAGTCTCATTTTAAAAAAGTCTTCAAATGCGACTTCCGGAGGACGCAGCCTTCGATTTGAGGTGCAGCTTGAGTCTTTGCACGTTCACATTGTAGACACTGGATCGGTACTTCCACCTACATCACGCGTGACCTTTCCAACGTGATTACATAATGTGTGATGCGTCGCAGAAGTAGAGCAAGTCGAGCATTTGTGATTAATAATTAAAAATTTTTAGAAAATGACAGATCGTTTCACTAGACAAGACCCTTATTCCTCGGCTGGGATCGTGTAGAGCCCATTGAAGCTGTGCTGAAGCTGCAATTTGGACCTTCAACCCACTGTACCCCACTGAAGTCCATTATATGGAGAAAATCCTGGAATGTTTTCCTTAATTTCTTTTTGATTGAAGAAAGAAAGACATAAATATCTTTGATGACATGGGGGTGAGTAAATTATCAGGAAATTTTAATCCTGAAGTGAACTAATCCTTTAAGTAAAATATCAAAAGTTATAGATCAAATTTAATGGCTTACTTCAGTTTACCTATTAAAACGACAGAAAAAATTATACTCCTGTCTACATTAAATCATTTTATGATAATGACATACAGTTCTGGTCACTTTTCATCTTGCTTTAGTTACACTTAAGTAATCATGTCAGAATAAGTTCTAAATCAATGAAGATGGCCTCCATTAACTATTTTTTATGCTGATTACTTGCGTTTCACACATCTGAACACATTACATCTTGGCAAACAGTCTTTGCTTTGAAATTAGTTAAGTAAAAATGATCAAAACAAGTTCAAGATCAAGTAATTGAAAAGCATTAAAAACTGTATTAAAAAAAAGAAAAGAAAAAAAATACACTTGAATCTCCCTCCATTAACAGAATATTTTCTTGTTTAACAGTGTCAGCAGACAATCTAATCGATTGTGTGAAGAAGAAGGACCATCAGAAGGTATCATTTGAGCATAATTTGAACACATTAAGCATAAATACAACATCCTCGCCTTTTCACATTCTAGGTTTCTCAGATTTTTTCTTTTTTTTTTTTACAAAATGACTTGCAAGAACATGAAGCATATTTTTTTCAGTATGTAACTTGTGCTGTGTTTTACAGTGATTTAATATGCAAGAAAGAAATCCATGTGCTTTTTAGTTAAATGTTCACTCGGCCTAAAGGATATTCTGTCGTCTGTAACGCAGGACTGACCTCACCATTAAATGTCAAGTATCTTGCAGAGCGGAGGCGGAACCAGATAAATGATCCTGCATATTCTCTTGACCTTTCACTCGTTCTTAGTTTCTATGGTGACCAAACAGGCTTTCCCCAGAATGAGAATCTCTCACATTCAGCCCCAAACCTGTTCCCACTCATCTTACCTCGATACAGAGAAGAGAATAGGGGACATTTCAAATATTAATGAGGATGTTTGGCATGTTGCAATGGGCAGTGATGTACACAGCGACCTTTACCTGCCCCACTGTCCTTTTTACATTAACCATCTCAACACCAACACACACTCACACAGGCTTGTTTTGTTACTGTACAAACTGTACATGCTATCCCCATTCACTATCCCTAAACCTACCCATCACAGAAAACATTCTGCATTTTTACATTTTTAATAAAACATTGTTTAGTATGGTTTAAAAGCTATTTAAAATATGAAGACTCATGAAATGTCCTCATATTTCATGTTTACATCATAATACCAGTGTAATACCCATGTCATTATACAAATTTGTGTCCACATAAATCAGAAAAACGCACACACACACGCACCCTCTCACACTCTCTCTCTCTCACACACACACACACACTAGTGTGCCTGTAGTTACCAGATCATGGAGTGCAGAGATTCTGTCTGGTGTGTGTAGATGGTGTCTCCTCTTTCCTCTCAGTGCATTCATCATCAGGAATCTTCTCTAAATGATACTGGTAAATAACTGGTAAATAAAACACCTCTGATGATACTAGTCTATTTAGTCTGGAGTGATGATAATGCCAGTATTTTTATGCCCAAACTCTCTGTGGTGTATAAAAGAGTTCTGGCAAGTTTCTGACAGATTTTGGGATTTATCGCACTAAAGGGTCCTTTGAACCTATTGAGATGGTTACTGGCACGTTTGCTATCAGTCTTCAGCCAAACTGTGCTTCTCTCCTTAAGCACAGCTGAGCCAATCACTAGATTCTGTTTGAATTACTGTGTGGAAACTTTGCAATAATTAATGAAACTCCATGATCAGGATACCATATGACTTCCCATAAAGATGCTCTCTTTGGTTTGCCTTTGGGATGTTTATCTCAGTGTTTGTTTGATTAACTGGCAGCTTTTTCTTTGCAGTTGAAGGAGCTGCATAAGAAGGGAGCAGACCTGTGTGTGCAGGACCCTGTGGGCCGCACTCTTCTGCACTATGCTGTGGAAGTGGGCAGCAAGGAGATTGTCAGATACATCATTGATAATGGTAAATGATCACAGAACACATGTCTGTAACATCTCAAATGCTGTCTCTGCAGTTTTTATACATGTATATCTCTTTTATTCTTTCCGTTGAATGATCAATGTAAAATATGTAGTAGGTCTTTCGAGAGTAAAGCGAAACACATTGTCTGCAGTGTCTCTCCATTTCTCTCATTTTCAAATGAGTTTTATTAGCATGACTGTGTAGCACAATGTTGCTAGAGCATTAACATATATTATATATAAATAATAATAATAATATTAAAACTCATACATGTATGTCATGTTATATGTAGCATAGTAAATAAATAAAATCCATCTAGAATAAGTTGGGTCTCTCAAGTGAATTAACCATGTCTAACCTTGTGAATGGCCTATACATAATTAACAGCAATTGCAGCTGTACTGTCATCTTCTCTAATTATGAAGGGCATTTTCTCAGTGTCAGTAAGTTCAATGAATGATGGAATCAGTGTTCCAAATTTAGAGAGAAATGTTTCTCTTGCATTGTGGTATATAGAACATGAGGAGAAGAGACGAGGAGATTTGCTGTAATTCAGTGTCTACAGATCCTCTGCTCTCTCTTTGTACAGGTTTGTTTAGGTCTTCCTGTTTCTATTTCTAGATCATGGTCACTTAATCTGTATTTATTTGTAGAGGATTTGTCTTTCACAATTTTGGGGTTTTATTTAGGGTCAAATAACATTGTAGTTTATTTTGGAGGTCAGTTTAAGTTTATTTCATCATGAGTAACTTTTACATTTTTGTCAAATTTCTAATAATAGTTTTGTAGCTGTAGTCAATCAGGAGTTGAGTTTCATGGACTAGTTGAAGAGCGAGTGTGTTAAGAGGATGAGATTCTCGTTTCATTGGCAAGGAGAGCTTTATATTGGAATGAATCAGGATCAAACTGATGGACATAATGCCAAAACTGAACATATTTCCTCTGGATTTCAATGTTCAGCTTGTACAAGCCTACATGTAATTCAGCCCTGCAGGTGTCATTGGTAGTGCTTCTGTGGACCCCTAAAATGTTTTGGAAATTTCTAAAATGTAGTTTTTCTAGGAAGCTTTGAATTTTCTAGGAAGCTTTTAAATTTAGTTCTGATCTCCAAATTTCACATCCATATAAAATAATTGGTATTATTATTGAATTATAAAATTTTATCCAAGTTATAATGAGGGGAGCTCTATGATCGGAAGCCTCAGCAAAACAGCTCTCTAAATGAGCAGGCCTTACTACGTTTTCACGCTAAGGACTGCTTACCAAGGAGGCTCACAAAACAACCTCTTTCTTAACGGTGATTCCGCCAAGGAGGATAACCGAGGAAGCAATATGACTCACGACGACTCTCTAAAGCAACTATGATCTACGCTAAGGACTGCTTACCGTGGAGGCTAAAAAAAGCCTGACAACTCAATACTGCTATCTTAATTTTTTGTAGCCAGACCCTCAAACTAATGATAGAACTTCTGGGCCGTTTCCAGGCGGACTATTAAAGAATGCGACACATCTCCCGGACATCCTGTAGAATTCAAATCAGATGACGACTTTGAAAATCCTGAACTCCTTTCAGTTAAGTGTGCTATATGCGTCAGATATTCAGCCAGATATTCAGCCTGAGGCTGAGACTACTGCTATCCAGGCAGAGCTCTGAGGGCAGAGGCCTCAGCAGGACGACTCTCTAAAGTGAGAGGAAGCCTAGCAACATCCATCTTGAAGACCGTTAACCAGGGAGGCTCAAAACAGAGCCTTCAACCCTGTCCACCTCTTCCACGGAGCTCTCAGAGTGTAACGACCCTCTGTAGAGAGAGGAAGCCAAACTATGCTCTACGCTAAGGACTGCTTACCAAGGAGGCTCAAAAAAAAGCATGTCGACACTTTGTTTCCATGGTGATGCGTCATTGCTTGCCACCTGACACATCGCAGTCACAATAGTGCTGTATGACTGATGTGCTTTTATTTAATTTTTCCTTTATTCAAAATATTCACAAATTTGTTAACTATAGCATGAAATATGATATTCCGATTGTCAAATATGTGCAAGTGGATGTGTTTTGCTGTTTAAACACGTTTATAATGATTGTGTTAGATGAGCTATTTGTGCAATGGGCGCCGCCATGTTAGTTTGCCCCACAGTACAGAGAAATCAGATCTGTTGGATTTACAACACGTGAATTCATCCACTTCTCCCGAAATACATGAAAATAGGTGAGCCTGTGAACTGAGAGAAGAATAAACTTCAAAAGTTACTTACACAATGTGTATCTGATATGAATAAAATTATTGTCATCTAATTATTATGAAAAGGATTGTTATTGCCGCTTCCATAGACATCAGTGTGTATTTTACAAACTCCGAATGTATTGTTTTGTTAGTATTTATGTGCATTTAAATGTCTGAAACCTAAAATAATCATTATGTGGTTGAAAACACTGTGTATTTGTGATATATTGACAGCGCTGAGTGCATCTGACACTGGCTCAGCACCAGCCAACGCACGCAAGAACGTTTGAATTTGACAGTTGATCACGTGATGCACTGAACTTTCTAATCACACTGGTGTGATCGTTCACGTCAAAGGGTTAAAGCCAGTTCTATCAAGGGGCCTCACGGAGAGCTGAAGTCAGAGCGAGCGGAGGACCTTGCCCAAAATCTGGAAGGTTCTACCCCCCATGCTCATCCTAAATGACCACTGGTAGCTACTAGCTAAGGCTAGCTACAACCATTGTAAAACCTGTAATATGAGACCCGAGCAACAAACTGACCTCTCTTATAGGGAGTCGGGAATCCTACTATTAAAGATTCCACTTACACACAACCATGAAAACATTGCCATCAAGGGTAGCCAGCTAAGTGCTAGCTGCGATCACTCAGAAACAAATGTCTTTGTTGGATCTAAAAACTCAAAACACTCCTGAAGGTGCCTTACAACAAAGAAGTGTTAGCAAAGTGGGGCGAAAAACCCACTTCCTTTTGTGTTCTCGATTGAAAGAGCTCATCCCAGGGACTGGATGACCCTGCTTCAAGACCTGACTACTCTTCAGTCAAACCTGAGGAAAAAGGACTCCAACACTCACAAAGGTGCCTACAGCTAGGAAGGGTTCACAAACTAGAGCAACAAAAACCTTTCCTGTTGGGTTCCAGAGATCGCCACCACCAAGCACTCAGGACACCTGAGGCACAGCACACCACCTCCGTGATCATGCTATGGTGGCCACAGTCCCCCAATCGTGAGGTGCATGCACTCTATTCTCATCCCTCAAGAAAGATTTAAAAGGACCTTATCACAGCAACCGTATCATAAAGAGCGCTTTCAACTCCTTTGAGAGCTGAACGTGCACTGCTCAAATGCCACATTCTAACACTAATCAAGAATTATGCGTGGAGACGTCAAAAACACATCACTGTGAGTGCCTTCGACTCCCTCGAGAGACCGCGTTCATGCAAACACTAACTACTATCCCTCAAGAGAGAACAAAGTTAAAGCTTCTTACCTGTCTTTTCAAGTCAGTCTCGTGAATGCATCACAAAGTGCGCGTCACAATGAACATGCTCCTTACCCAAATAACACACAAGTCTTGTCCTCAAGTGTCATCTTTGATTCGGAGGCATATACTTCCTGAAATGCTTGGCTGAGTGATCGTCTTCACACGTACAAAAACTAAAGACAAAAGAAATTGTTGACGTGTACTACAGGTGCCCTTTTATACTCTGGTCACACTCGTAGTGACAGTCAATGTCATCAATGCTATCACCTGTCAATGTTAATGTCGTGTTTAGACGTGCTTCAGACACCGGTCATGCTTGGCGCGTTCCCCAAAGCGTCCTAAGATGCAGTGAGATTTCCCATTCCAAAGGGGACTTCTATTTTGAATTAGCATACATTTGTTTGTTTGTTTGTTTTATAATACCAGTACAATTCAGTACAATTCAATTATTCTTTATTATTATTCTAAAATGTGAAAGGTAGTAATTAAAAAAACATGAAAACTACGACACAAATGGAATATCTTATATTTTTGATTCTACAAAACAGCCACCCTTTGTCTTTGTCCAGGCCTCTAGATCAACAGGTTTCTGAATATAAACACATTCAAGTGTGTCCAATCTTCTGACTTGTATTGTGTGCTACTTTGCTTTCAATCGCTGTTATGCGTGTTATCTGTGGTGTGTGTGGGGGTTGATGTTTAAAGCAGGTCATCTCTCTCTCCCACGCAAGCTTTTTACATCTCTTCATTAAGCAACACACCATCACCTCAGGGCACATGCTTTAGTGTGGTTGCAAGGTTTTGATTTTTCTTTTTTTTCTCTCTCTCTCCACAGCACCCACCGATATTCTGGATGTAACGGAGAGAGAAAAGTGAGGCCTGTTCCTTCATACTATAACGCACATTGATGCCATTTGTTATTTTTATCTGTTGACAGGAAAGGTTCAGGCTTCTGTTTTATGATTGTGTAGTCTAGCCTGGCTCATTTAAAAGGCTAAGCTTTTTCAGGAATGATCTTGAGATTAATTTTTAACAGCCTGTATATCTCTCCAACTTACAATATTTCTCCAACTTCCACCACCCCTCTCTCTTTATCTCTCTCTCTTTCTTTTTCTCTGTCTGTCTCTTTCTTTATTATTCAGAGGAGAGACGGTGTTGCACAAAGCAGCCTCGTTGTGTCATAGGACAATCTGTCACTACCTAGTGGAGGCGGGAGCATCTCTCATGAAGACAGACTTACAGGTGAGATAGTCATGTAGAGAAAGATTGTTAATGTTTGATGCTGGATTGGTTAAAGGGTTAATTCACCCAAAAATGAGAATTCTGTCATCATTTACTCCTCTACTGTATGTCACTCCAAACCCATAAAGCATAGTTAATAATTAATCTTCGTAACACATCATATAAAGCAATCATATGTCCTCACAAGAATTGGATTAAACTCGATTCATATGGATTTATTTCATGATGCCTTTTGTGTCCTTTTTTAGATCTTTTAAGGGTTAGTTATAGCCAAACTTTCAATGGAGGGACAGAAACCCCAGGTTTCATTAAAAAACATCTTAATTTGTGTTTTGAACATAACCAAAGTCTTATGGATTTGGAATGACATGAATGCGAGTAAATGATGACAGAATTTTCATTTTTGGCTAAAACCTCAATTCTCAGAATTGTTTCTGAACACATTATGGATGTTCCAAATGTTTTTCTGAAACACATTACAAAGACTGTGAACTACAGTGGGTACGGAAAGTATTCAGACCCCCTTAGATTTTTCACTCTTTGTTATATTGCAGCCATTTGCTAAAATCATTCAAGTTCATTTTTTTTCCTCATTAATGTACACACAGCACCCCATATTGACAGAAAAACACAGAATTCTTGACATTTTTGCAGATTTATTAAAAAAGAAAAACTGAAATATCACATGGTCCTAAGTATTCAGACCCTTTGCTCAGTATTTAGTAGAAGCACATTTGATCTAATACAGCCAGTCCAAAGTCTTTTTGGGAAATATGCAACAAGTTTTTCACACCTGGATTTGGGGATCCTCTGCCATTCCTCCTTGCAGATCCTCTCAAGTTCTGTCAGGTTGGATGGTAAACGTTGGTGGACAGCCATTTTTAGGTCTCTCCAGAGATGTTCAATTGGGTTTAAGTCAGGGCTCTAGCTGGGCCATTTAAGAACAGTCACGGAGTTGTTGTGAAGTCACTCCTTCGTAATTTTATCTGTGTGCTTAGGGTCATTGTCTTGTTGGAAGGTAAACCTTCGGCTTCCAATCTGAGGTCCTGACTACTCTGGAGAAGGTTTTCATCCAGGTTATCTCTGTACTTGGCCGCATTCATCTTTCCCTCGATTGCAACCAGTTGTCCTGTCCCTGCAGCTGAAAAACACCACCACAGCATGATGCTGCCATCACCATGCTTCACTGTTGGGACTGTATTGGACAGGTGATGAACAGTGCCTGGTTTTCTCCACACATACCGCTTAGAATTAAGGCCAAAAAGTTCTATCTTGGTCTCATCAGACCAGAGAATCTTATTTCTCACCATCTTGGAGTCCTTCAGGTGTTTTTTTTAGCAAACTCCATGTGGGCTTTCATGTGTCTTGCACTGAGGAGAGGCTTCCTTCGGGCCACTTTGCCATAAAGCCCCGACTGGTGGAGGGCTGCAGTAATGGTTGACTTTCTACAACTTTCTCCCATCGCCCGACTGCATCTCTGGAGCTCAGCCACAGTGATCTTTGGGTTCTTCTTTACCTCTCGCACCAAGGCTCTTCTCCCCCGATAGCTCAATTTGACCGGACGGCCAGCTCTAGGAAGGGTTCTGGTCGTCCCAAACGTTTTCCATTTAAGGATTATGGAGGCCGCTGTGCTCTTAGGAACCTTAAGTGCAGCAGAATTTTGCCTTGCCACAATTCTGTCTCTGAGTTCTTCAGGCATTTCCTTTGACCTCATGATTCTCATTTGCTCTGACATGCACTGTGAGCTGTAAGGTCTTATATAGACAGGTGTGTGGCTTTCCTAATCAAGTCCAATCAGTATAATCAAACACAGCTGGACTCAAATGAAGGTGTAGAACCATCTCAAGGATGATCAGAAGAAATGGACAGCACCTGAGTTAAATATATCAGTGTCACAGTAAAGGTCTGAATACTTAGGACCATGTGATATTTCAGTTTTTCTTTTTTTAATAAATCTGCAAAATGTCAACAATTCTGTGTTTTTCTGTCAATATGGGGTGCTGTGTGTACATTAATGAGGAAAAAAAATGAATGATTTTAGCAAATGGCCGCAATATAACAAAGAGTGAAAAATTTAAGGGGGTCTGAATACTTTCCGTACCCACTGTATGTAGTACTGAATTATGGAGTTGGACCGTTAAACAGTTTTTTTGGGCAGGGCTAAAACGGTGGCTCGATGACGCACTATAATAACTGTCGATGACACACTAGAGTCACCTAGCATGGCTCCGCCCCTAACACGATAATAACTAGAGTATTAGCATCAGTGGCTCGCCTGTGAGTGACTGTCATTACCGTTAGTTATACAGCCTACATTTTGCTAGCTAACTATGTCTTCGTCACGCAAATGCATATTATCCGCTTGCGATATTATACAAAACAGCTCGGTTTCCTTATTTAAATTTCCTAAAAATTATGATATGAAGAAGAGGTGGATTAATTTCGTCAGTGCCATCTTGATAAAGAGCTGACAATCACCAACACCCGCCTCTTCAGTGATAATTTTACACCGGATAGTTTTACAAACTTTTATCTGAGGCTACTGGAACTCACTGATAATCCGCTGTTATTGGTGTATGGGGCTGAGGCAACTATCTCCCACCTCGACCTTCATTCTCCCATCTCGCCGACAACCGATGACATGAGGCCGGACCGACTATCTCCCGTCTCGCGGCGCCGACATCTGGTGCCACAGTCGGCAGTACGTGCCCACCAATGAGTGTAAGTTGCCTGGCTTGTGTGCTTCTGTTATAATTAGTAGGTAGTCCGCAGTAACTACTAAATTTTGCAACCCTCAAACGTGATTCTTTTGTTTATATATATCAGTATGTTTGACTCAGACAAGTAATTTGAGAGAGACGGCTCGGCAACTTTCTCGAGAGTAGGCGTGGTTTCACCTCAGGCAGCGTTTTTTTCAAGATTTTGATTTCATGAAATAAGAAACTTATTTCATTTACTTGGCGTTTTTTTTTTTTTAATCATTCAAATGTGGCTGGGTGACTCAGAACTCAGAACAGACTCTGTTAAACTCAGAACACATATTTTAATTATTGCTTTACATGGAATGTACGTAGACTCCTTTAATGTTTTAAGGAGTCTATGTACAAGCACAGAATAAAGCCTCATAACCAGGTCTGATGTTGTACTTGACAAAAACAGAATGGAAAATAGTGTCATAGTTTTTGAGTATGTATTAGCATCCTGTCAGAAGTTTCTTGATATTGGAATTTAGGAAGGAATAATTTTGGTGAGCTCTGAATGCAGATTTGTGCCAAGCCGATTCACGGTAGATGTTTGTGGATTTTGGAACTATCTCATTTTGGTTGCAGCCTCCAGCTGGTCTCTATCCCTTAACGTCTCTGTACTTAACTGCTCTCTTAGTCAGTGCTGACTAAGACCTCCACATGAAACAAGGAGCCATTCTTCCCCCCAGCAGCCCACCCTCTCCCCCGTTCACCTCCACAGAGCCAGCCAAGAGACTCAAGCTCTCCTGCAGCACTTCTGATTGGTGTACCGCAAAATTACACACAGCTGTAGACACACTAGACTCTAATTACTGCCTCTCTTCTTTTCAGAAGAAACATCAATTTAAAAACTACTTATTTGAAGAGATCTGTGAGGGAATGATTTTCCACAAAGCACAAAAATCTCATTTGTGGTTAGAACTCTCAGCAGTACTGTCCATCGCTCTTGCTTGCTCTCTTTTTTCCCCCTGTAGTTTTGTACCTTTGCACCACTGGGCCTTACTGTAAGAGTCTCCTCTAAAGCTCACAGCAGTCTAACGGACCTGCCCCAGCGCCCATCTGATAAATGTGTGAGACAGCACTGATTGAGTCTCCTGGGTGCTGATGGACTCTAGTCTGTCTGACAGCCTTCAGTTCTATCTATGTAATTATCAGTGCTGTTGAGAGAGATGAAATGTGTAAAGTCACCAGTCTGACACAGTCTGAGAACAGACCGAAATAGAGATTTTTCTCTTCAGAGGATATCCCATGATTTTCATCTGCCCTCTTCTGGGAGACTGTACTCCTGTGCTCCTGATAGACTCAAACTGAACAAGACCTGATTTAGCTGTGTCATTTTCCTGGACTGTGGTCTTTTGCGTTTAACAGCTCTATCAGCACTTTTCTGCTCCACTTTCCCTCTGTTTTCCATCAAATCTTAGGATCTGCACTCTTGGTTTCATTCAATCCAGAAAAGATCATATCCAGGATAGAGTGACTCATCGTTCTTTTCCCTGTGATGAAGTGCAGTCCTCCTCTTCTTCCTCTTGCTTTCTTTTCTCTGTTTCTCTTACAGTCCATCTGTCTTTGTCTTTATATAATAAGCATCCCCATTATCCTTTCCATCATTTTTTCCTCTCTCCTTTGTGACTTGTATGAGGATGAATGCTGGTTTTTAAAAGCACTATAAAAGTCTGATTATATTTCTGTTCGCATGCCCTGCAGGGATCAGTCTCTCAACCACAAAGCTTTTTTTTCTCCTGTGTAACTCGTCTCTTTTAGTTCATCGTGGCTAATATTCTCCATTGTGCTTGACTCTGTAGTTTTTGACAGCTTTTCCAGAACTGGCTTTGTCTGCATCTGAAAGGCTGAAAATGGAGGGATGCAGCACTGCCCTGGAAGTTGTGTAGTATGAAAGGGTGCTGGTGGCCGTTCGTACTGTATACTCTTGAACAAAAGTAGCTTCATCTGTGGCACAACAATGAAAGCGCTTGGCGGGCAGTTCGAGTGCTCAGAGCCCTTTCAGGAACAGTCCAGGCCTTTCTCTCAAACCCTGTGCACCAGGCCTGCCTGCAATTAACAACAATTACTGTTGAGCAATGCTGGCACCAGCAACATGGAAAAAACAGGCGTTTTCTGAGATAACATGTTTACCATTAGAGGCTCAGTGTAATCTTTGATTTCCCTTCTTCATTGCTCATGAAAAACCTGTCTGAAAGGAACGATCTCTAATTAAGGCCTGGAGCATCCATAGACATTCTCTCTATTTTTGCTTCAGTTCAACTTGTGTTTTTATTTGTAGCTGAATCCCAATGGAACAAAGAGCAGTTTAATTATAAATTGTCAACTTTCTTTTTAACCTCTCCAGGATTTGTTGTGTTTGGACTCATTATGTCTCTTCATTTCCAGGGCGACACTCCAAAGCATCGTGCAGAGAAGGCGAAAGATGCAGAACTTGCGGCGTATCTTGAGAACCGCCAGCACTACCAAATGATCCAGCGTGAAGACCAGGAAACTGCAGTTTGACCTTTTGACCTCTCAAACTTCACCTCAACCAGTGTCCTGCTTTTTGTGCCAAAACAACAGTAACCAAAAATGTATCGCTGTACCCATCGCAGGCTGTCTGGACTGCACAGGGGGTGGATACATTCCCAGAGAGGGGAGACAGTCACACACTTAACTGTCTCTGAAGAGGTCCCTAGCTTTTATCATCATTCTCTGAATGACCTGTTGGACTAAATGTCTTTTATTTCATTGCACTGCCAAAACATCTTCGAGTTTGTATGTATGAGACAGAATGCAGAATTCTCTCCATGTTAATACACTCATCAAGTTTGCTTTTCTAGTTTGACCATGCTGAATGTTAGTTGAATACAGTGAGGGTTTCAAAGATACATGGGCTGGTGGGGACAGTGCCGTTTGTGTCTCCAGAGTCATCACTGTCTGTAAATGCAGCTGGAGCATTCACTGTAGCCCTGACTCTACAGCTACAGGATCAGTATTGCTCTGTTATAGCTGAATCTCTTAGTCTGGTTAGTGTCCAGAACATGAACCGGGACCCAAAACAACGTTTTAATAGCCGACTTATTTCCGAATAACAGTAGAGCCATTAAATAATATGATGTTAATGTATAATGTAACTTTCTAGATTCCTCTGCACTGAAATAGTTCAGGATGGTTCAAAGACAGGAATGTTTACTGGGGTCTTGGTTTGAAGTGTCAGAACGATTTAGATATTTTTCAGGTGTGTTTATTGGAAGGATTTTGCATTTTCATAGATTTCTGTGCTGTTTCTAATAAGAACATTCGGTACTGTAAATGTATGCGAGTAGCTTTCTGTTTAAGAGGCATTTGCACTGTAGCTTTGATTGCCTTCTCTATTCTATAATATGGATTTATAATTGATGTACTAAAATATAGCTTCTTTCCTACAATATTTTTAAGTAAATAGATGTTTATATAATTTGTAGCTATTAAAGATGTGTTGTCATGTTTGTATTATAAAACTCTGTAAATTAGATTTTGGTTTATTGGAGTAGAGAACAGATCTCACTTTGGTTCAGCACATTTTTCTTAAGTCTATGTGATAAACCAATAAGAGTTTACACTCTATTAGAGGTTTGTTTTTTGTGCTGATGTCTTAATGCAGATTTAAGATTTTAGGATGCTATTTATTTTCCTAAAAAAAGTTATATATTGAAAATAATTTGGCCTTGAAACTATACATATTTAATTATTTTAGTCATTTATAATGTATTTCAGTCATTTGCATCACAGAATGAAACTCTTCTGTATCCAGATACGTTACTTCTTCATTAATGATATGACCCATGCTTTCAAAGTTCTTTTCAATAAATGTCATTATACAGTATGTATGCATATTCACAATGTATATAGGTTATACATTGTATTTAGATAAGCACACTAGTATATTTAATGCTCTTCATTAACTGATCAGTTCTGTTCTTTCATTGGAAAAAAATATTTAAAAGTTTGAGTGTATAAACAACCATCCATCCAGCCCTTTTACCCTGACAACTATTTGACAGGAGCCTTGATGAATGACATCATTAGAGTGACATCATATGCCATAAACGCTGAACTCACTGAGCTCTTACAATAAACATGGGATATGTCTTAATGATCGATTTTTAAAATTCTGATTTTTTTTTTTTTTTTAAATAAGGTTTTAGACCTTTTGCACTTTTTATAGTGTGTAAAATTGTGTGGGTTTGTTGTCCAGGATATGTAAAAAAAAAAAAAAAAAAAAAAAAAAAAACGTTTATAAAGCTGAAACCTCAGTGTAAAGGCTGATCATGTAATGTGTATAAGATAAAGAACATGTTTTGGTTTTGAGGATTGGCGTCACTAAATAACTCCTGTAATGGAATAACTGTTTTGTATAGATCAGACAGACACAGGTTCGCAGATGCATTCTGGGATTCTGGGAGAGAACAAAGCTAGCAGGCTGGCTGAAACTGTAAATGGTCTTCAAGCCAACAGTGCCAAAGTTTTAAGCCAAAATTTCCTTACCAAGGAAATTTGATCATTTAATTATACAATTTGAAATAAGCAGCCTACAGGAATCTCTCTGAGATTGGAGGGGTTAAGAGACCATTTCATGAGTTTTGAGGCTTTCAATTTCTTCGTAATTATAATAATAAAAATAAAACTAGACTAATAGGCAGGACAGATGGCATAGATTTGCCAAATCTTTGAATTAATTTTTGAACATTTTTAGCGGAGTCTTTTTCCAATGTACTGTAATAGTTGGAACAAATTTTATTGTCGCTTAAATCTTAGAAAGCAGCTGTATTGAATATAATAACAAAATTCAGTTTGTTAAAACTTTTTATTTCTCATTTAAAATGTGCTAGAGCCTTGCTACAGTAATTACACATTTTTTCCTCTGTTTCTATAAAACTTTATTCGATATAGACCTTATGTTGTCATGAAGTCCTTAGAAATTCAACAGCCTTAAACTTCTTAGGTGATTTACAAATGTATGAATGTCCACACCTGATTATTAGCAATATGTATGTTTGACTGGCATTGTGATGTTCTACTGCATGAACTCAGTCCACAACTATTAACTCGGTATAGTGGATATTTTAATGGCCAGTTTTTATTGAAGTACTGTAGACCTCATTTAGCATATCAATCTAGTACCTCTAGGGGTAAGTGAGTCTATGCCCCTGCATAAGCCCACTGTTAGAGTTATTTAGTTTGGTGTTAAGATTATATCACCTAGACTTTAATGATATGGCTCTTTTTGTCGATTCATCGACTCTGTGGCACGTTCAGAGGAGATTAAAAGTGGTTCCGCCAGTATCATATTACAGTTCGGTCTCCTCTGCTGTGATTTGTGTCCGCCCAACAGATTATGTTTCTGTACATTCATTATAAATAATTTATACTAGCATGTTTTATCAAGCAGCTATTTAGGGCTGGACCTTACATGTCCTTTCATTATCTTATTACACCAAGTTTTTAATCCATAGCTCATTTCAGTTTCTCTTATCATCAATACGCCGACAGCTACCATTATTTACTATCTTTATTATTAAAGAATTAAATCCTGTTTCACTTCATATAGTAGAGACACTATTGAAGTATATTCCATTTTCAATATTATCAATAAACAGCCCATTAGATTATATACTGCATTATTATTTAAGAGATGAGATTTTCCAAGAAATTTCCATTCCTTTACGAAAATCTCTTTACCTTTACTTTCAAAGGGCAAAGCAATGTAATATGTATTTTGAATTTCTGAATGTGTTTTGTTGCTGTGTATTTTCTCGCTCAATTAAGCTCTTACGCCTTTAGCTATTGAGATGCATGAAAGCAGTAAGAAGAGGAAGGACCGGCTCTATTATTGATTTACAAGGAAAATAATCTGACATTGACACTAATTTGTGTCTAGTTTTAGTTTTTTTTTTTTTCTTTTTTTTTTTTTTTTCTTTTGAGTTGCAGTGCAATTCAAGGCTAGAATTTGTTGGATGTTTTGATAAGGAGAAAGCAGAAAGCATAGGTTCCAGTGCAATACAGTATATTGGGTTTGAAGAAATGTTTTATGAATTTTCTGTTCTGTAACAATATGTACTCAATTATCTTTATGAACTTATTCTGTTACTGTCTGGTTATTGTTAACATAATAAAGCATACTGAATATTTCATACTGAACAGCAAGGTCATTTGTTACTTAAGGATAACTCGAGAGACTGAACCTTTAATGGTCTTTCAGTCCTTATGTGAAGAATCTTTTTCAAGCAAAAGAATTTTGTGGCTCGTTCTACAGAATAAGAATGAGATCTAATCCACCAGTTGAACAAAAAGCCCCTTTTCTCTTCCTTAAGACATCCTCAGTAAACCATCCTTCATACACCCCTGTTAAGTTGGTTCTGTTCACAGAGAATGATTAAATACAGTACACTGGGTTTTAAGGTAATTTGGTCTACATTGCATTGAATGTGTAAGTATGTTTTTTTATTTACTTGCTTATTAAGCTCTTGTGGGACATTCAGTGTTAATAAATCTTCTTAAACATTTATTAACACTGAATGTTAACCCCACAGATGAAGTTCACTGGCTCTAATCTGTTAAGTCTAATGCAAGCTTTGTTTTGAGGAACAGAATTTGTATTCTTCTGTATTGTAAGTCAGCTCTCCCACACGTCCACATAAATAGATTGATCTGAGGCTTTGGTCTGAAACAGCTATTTAATTTTTAATATAGTTGAATCATCCTTGGAATGTATTAACATTTCCCTCAGACTCTGATACTGAGTTTCCTTTTGTCCCTGCAGGAGTGAGTTGCCAGCCCAGAGATGAGAGGCAGGTATTAATGAGAGAAATGCAATTCCTGTCTCTGGCTGCAGGCAGGGAGAGAGGCATGAATTATATTCATTCAATTATCACCCTATATTATATGAATGGAGGTTCCTGATGATCTGGAATAACCATTGATGAGAATTATCCAATGTTCAGCAAGTTCCATTCTTCTGGAATAGTAGCTCATAGCTCAGCTCGCTAACAGTCGTGATTTCTTCGTGCGGAAAAAAGTTCATTCAATCAAAAACTGCTGCCCAGGTATAAAAAGAGGCATTTGATCTCCCTTACAAAAATAGTATTGATATAAAATGTTATAGTTATAGTAAGTTTAGTTTTTTTTTGTTGTTGTTGTTGTTTTTGCTCATTTGTGACTGTTTTTCTTTATTATGATTCTTTTAGACTTCTGTTAGAAAGTCATTTAGTAACATTTTATATCAAGGTTCAATTGGTTAACTTGGTTAATTTTTACAGAATTTCTTAATCTTGGTTAAAGCTGCTGTCTGTAACTTTTTTGTTGTTGTTGTTAAAAATGATGCAAAATCAATTTGAGCAAATACATAACCAGCCAGTGTTTAAAACCTTCTTACCTTAGCCTGATTCACAACGATAAACTTTCTAATAATGTTTTCTAATCCGGATGGTACTGGTGGGTTTCTGCGGGAAATTGGAGCATTTGTCATTGCGTCACGTCTGTTTACATGAAGGAGTCTCAGTAGACTATATGGCATGTGAGGATTCTGCATGGTGGGGATCATAGCCTTTCTCACAGCAGCTGGAATAATTAAATTTATCATTTTGATGGCGGATTATGATCCAGAAAGGTCCAAATGACAATCATCAACTGGAGATTCACCCGTAGTCAAAAGCAAAAGACGTCGGACTGCGGAGTGGCTACAGAAATTGAAATATGCAGGTAACTCTAATACACACTAAATGCACAGTCATGCAATGCTGATGAACAAAGTATAACAATAAAAATTTGCACGGTTTAAATGATCCGTGATCAGTAGTTTTAATCATCATTGGCATCATTTATTGGAATTCCTTTTTTCTCAGTCAGAACAAAAGCGGCAGACATGTTACTTACTTGTTCAGAGGACATTTTCCGGTGAAAATTCATATTTTGGTCATACTTCCAAGATGTAGAATCTGAAGTACAGCATTCACACTGATGTGATGACTGACGGCAAACCTTAGATTCATCCCGATGCACAACCCACGGAAAGGTGATAATCCCGCAGAGAACTGAAATTGCAGGTTTCGAACAGAGATGGCGACAAAGAGGCAAAACTTTTAGACTGCAGTTTTAAAGTCAATTTTTCGAAGTGTTTAAATTAATATCATATAATGAATGAACAAGAATTAACAATGAAGTATATAAATTAAAGTTTATCGTTTACCCCCAAAATGCCGTAAAAAAATGTTGTTCATTGTTAGTTGATGATAGCAATAACTAACAAATAAAACATTGCTGTAAAGTATTGCCGGGAGAATTTATTTAATAGAATAGCATTTTCACTCTTAAGTAAAAGCTTTGGGGTTCCTGTGAATTGTGAACTTATTTAAAGTCTGTGTGGTTATCTTTCATTACATATTTATTAGCTTTTGGAAAAGAAAACGACCATCAGCAGCAGCAGCATGTGTATGAGAGAGGAAGCGTAGAGTCCATTCTTCTGGTCATGCTCCGAGTGACCCCCGCCTTTAGAATAATGGTGATGTGAATGCCGGCCAAACTTCTGTCTTAGAAAGCACAGACTTCATCCTCAACTCTTTAACCTTTTCATGGACTAACTCTCACATGCTGGTTCACCTTTTGCCTATTTGGCAAGCTTTCCCATGACTTCCCGTCGATCTAAAGAGGCATGGACCGGGGAGAGGAGTAGTGTTGGGGGTGTTGTTGATCATTTGTGGTGGCTGTGAGCTCTCCTTTATTCAAACAGTGATTGTTCCATCTGGTCCTCTGTTGTGAGACAGAGGTTTCACTGTGGAGAGCAAGGAGGAGGTCTTGGCTTTTCAGTTTGCTACAAAATATGTAGCCTGTATAAACCTCCCAACCTCTCAACCCGCTCTTTCTTTCTCTTTGTCCCTCACCCCACTTTGATTTCCTCCATCACCCCCATTTCCCCTGTGGTCTATTTATCTTCAATGAATGTGTAAAATGAACAGTACTTCCCCTCAAAAGTTGATTTTTTTTAAAGTTTTTTTTTCACAATGGTGCCTGCTTATTTCACACTGGTTAAATCTGCTACTTAACAGATTCCTATGGAAGCCCGTTTCTGCCACTGAAAAATAAATAAATAGAAGATTATTGAGACTTTTTATCTCACAATTCTGAATTTTTTTCACAGAATTGTGAGATAAAACTCGCAATTGCGAGTTATAAAGTCAGAATTGTGATTTTTTTTATATCTTGCAATTCTGACTTTATATCTCACAATCCTGTGAAAAAAGTCGCAATGATCTTCTTCTTTTTTCAGTGGCGGAAACTGGCTTCCATAGATTCCTGTTTTTGAAAAAAAGAAAAAAAATTCTAATATTGCATTTAATAATATATTTAATTATATAAGCATTTAAATGCTTATATCAGTATACTTTTCATTTCAAATATTTGACTCGATCTTTTTTTTTTCTTAAAGCATGACCTTCAGAAGATGTTTTGCTCTGACTGAAAAGTAAAGCTCACAGAAAAATTGAAATAACTTTTCCCATTTCATTCTGTCATCAACAAAAGTCTTATTTGATGCTCTGCAGTCACTTTTTCAGTGACATTTTTCCTCATTATTATAGAGACCGTCTGTGTGCTGCTGTAAAAATGCTTGATTGTGCGACGAGTGTGTGACTTTTTATTGAGGGTAGGTTTTATGTGAACACTATCTATGGGATTTTTTCTCTTTTTTTATGTGTTGAGTAGCTCAGGTCATTGTATGTGTTCTGTTCTGGCCTGTCTCAGCCTGCAGAGAGATTGTTTATCTGACTGCACCATTTGTCCTATTGAGCTGCTGTTTCCTGCCCTTAGGGATCTACACACACATTCACAAACTAACAACACACCCACATAAAATCACACAGCAGGCAAAAAATAAGAGAATCTATAGCCTCCGAAAACATTTTAGCAGTGAAATGTTTTAACTGTATAAAAAGTATAAATTCGAACAAATGCACACAAAACTAACAGAAAGTACTTTTATGATTCAATTCGATACTTTGTTGAAGTTAGCTGTTACGGGGAAATCAGGATAGCACTGTGTTCAAGTGTTTTACAGATTCAATCTGTGCTGTTTAATTGGTGTAATGGTAATACTCTGAAAACAGCTGCATTTTGGGCTACCTAGCAGAGATTTTATGAATTATGCTCTTACAGTACTTTTTCTATTAGGTGTCTTTTATTATGTATTTTTTATTAGGCTATTAACTTTTTATTATGTACATATAGATTACATTTTTTCCATTATTATTATTATTATTATAGGTCTAAATAATAATAATAATAATAATAATAATAATAATGTTATTATTCAGTAGTTTTTAGTTTGGCTGTCAGGTCTCATGGCTGTGCCTGACGTCTATTGACTGAGGCTGACGTGGGCTGTGACGTCACGGCGGGGTTAATTTAAATGGAGTTCAGGGGAAAGAAACAGATCAAATTAGTTTGGGGGGAAA